>JAHLJS010000001.1:80787382-82280985 GCA_038502445.1 Eremochloa ophiuroides
GAAGGGGGGCGCCGGCCGGCCACCCTGGGGCCGGCCGGCCCCACTTTGTGGGGTTCTCAGGCCCGGTTGCTCGGGTGTGTTCCAGATGCTTCTAGTATTCTCGTGATGATGTTTCCTTCGCGGTCAAGTTTCGTGTCTTTTATGCTCTTTACCCCTTCTTTTGCTTTTCTAGAATAGCCCCTGGAAAATACAGAACATGAAAAACTCATGGAAACTGTCAGTTAAAACCCCTAGACTAGTGTGTATTCATGTGTCCTTTCATGTGTAAAGTTCTAATAAAAGTTGACGTTATCCACCGTCAACACTAGACATAATTAAAGTAGACAAAGACTAATGTAATCAAGAACATATGAACTATTAAGAACAATGTTTCCCTAATCATAATGAAGAATACAATAATAGAGAAAGAACCAGAACTATACAGAACTCTACGCTCTAGACGATCGCCGGGGCTCCAGATCCTGCCGAAGAACTAGATCTTCTCTACTCTCTAATCTAACTAGGCTAGAACTATGAACTAAAAGGCTCTGATTAACTAGTAGGCTCTTGATGGCTTGAAGACTTGTTGCCTTCGATGAATGATTGATTGATTCCTCCAGGGGGTCTGCCCCTCTATTTATAGCCCGTTAGGATGAACGTGCGTCGTAGTATCAAACCGACTTAAACATAGGCCCGAGATGATCCCTAAGAGGAGGCAGAAAGACTCCAGAAGGTGGCAGCGAAACCCTAGGGGGGCGCCGCACGGCCCCACTTCAGGGCCGGTGGCGCCACTTGGCCAGGGTTCGGGCCCCGGTTGGTCGGGTGTGTTCCAGATGCTTTTAGTGTTCTCGTGATGATGTTTCCTTCGCGGTTACGTTCCGTGTCTTTATGCTCTTTAAACCCTTCTTTGATGCTTTTCTGGAATAGTCCCTGGAAACAAAACATGCAAAACTCAAGAAAACTGTCAGTTAAAACCCGAGATTAGTATGTTTTCATGTATCCTTTTGTGTCCAAAGTTTTAATAAAAGTTGACGTTATCAACCGTTAACAGAGGCCGTCAGCGCGCAAGGGACCATCGCCGTCCTCAACGCCGCGCACAACGCTGAGGTGGCCGAGCACCAGGACCTACAGTGGGTGGCACGCGCGCTGTGTGATGCCCTCGGCCCCGGCGGTAAGCCCTCGGGGAGCTCACTCAGGAGCCGCCTGGAAGCCCTCCATGGAAGGGTGGACGACCAGCTCAAGGAAGCCCTCCTGACAGGCGTTCAGAAGACGCTGGCGGTGGCGAAGTCTCACTATGAGAACTTCGACACCAACGCCGTCAGTGAGGGTTTTGTCGACGCTTCAGACGACGAGCTCCTTGCGCTGATGAACTCCATGAAGGTCCCTGGGACGGCGCTGGCGGCCCTCTTCGAAGAAGACGTGAAGCTTCCCCCATGGACCTATATTAGGAAAGTTGGGCCATCGTGCCCGGAAAAGTTTTGTAAGAAACAAACATGTGGCCCTTCGAGGCCCTGTTATTTATGTAAATATTCAGCGCATGTTTATTTTTTAGTTCGTGTATTCGTTTAGCGTTTTTCCTTAAGCGTTTTCCTCACCAACCCTGAGCCCGGGCTTTCGAGCCTCGAGGGACCTTTTCGGGCGTTGTAGCTTTAGCGGCGTAGACTCGGCCGTGGTCTTATGGATTTCGGTAAGGCAAGAGCTTTAGGAAAAGAGTTCGTTCGATATCACCCGAGCCTTTCTCCCCTTACGAACGCTATTCTTATAAGGTCTTTTCAGAGCGCAAGTTGTCTTTAGGCGAAGAGTGGCGTGTGGAGGTGCCGTATCCTGGAAGCGTAGGCGGTCTCGTGGCTCGACCGGCTCTGCCCTCTTGGACTCCTTTTGCTCGTCTAAGATTTATAAGTTTTGCGTTTGGTTTGGATGAGAAGCGAACTCGGGATATAAAAATTTTAATGGTTTTTGAAACTTTTTAGTTTTCGAATTCGGATAGTCTCGGAGGAGTCCATGGGTTCCCCCGTCCTAGCCCCCTAGGGAGGGTCGGCCCAATTGGAGATAGGGCCGAGCCTCACTTTTGATTGCACGGTTCACCCGTTCCCGAGGGTGGGCTCGGGTGAAGATCTTAAAATCATACGAGAAAAAGAAATCGGATCTTTTATTGATTTGAAGATGTAATGCACAATGCTTGGAATCTTAGGGATAGACGCGACTTAGCTGTTCGATATTCCAAGCGTTGTTGTAGACTTCGCCCCTTTCGTTCGCCAGCTTGTACGTTCCAGGGCGCAGCACCTCGGCGATGACGAATGGCCCTTCCCATGGTGGCGTCAGCTTGTGACGTCCTCTGCTGTCCTGCCAGAGCCGCAGCACCAGGTCGCCTACGCTGAAGTCTCGGCCTCGAATGCGCCGAGCGTGGTACCTGCGTAAGGTTTGCTGATACTTGGCCGAGTGCAACAAGGCGACGTCTCGGGCCTCGTCGACTTGGTCCAACGCGTCCTCCCGAGAGATCTGGTTGCCCTGCTCGTCGTACGCTCGGACCCTCGGGGCGCCGTATTCCAAGTCAATGGGGCGCACAGCCTCGGCACCATAGATCATGAAGAAGGGCGTGAAGCCCGTGGCTCGGCTCGGCGTGGTCCTTAGGCTCCATATCACTGCGCGGGAGAGCCCGGTCAGCCACCACTTGCCGAACTTGTTCAACTTGTTGAAATTCTCGGCTTGAGGCCTTGGAGGATCATGCCGTTGGCACGCTCCACTTGGTTGTTCGTCCTCGGGTGAGCTACCGCCGCCCAATCCACTCGTATGTGGTGTCGTAGAATGCCAGGAATTTCTTCCCGGTGAACTGCGTTCCGTTGTCGGTGATGATGGAGTTTGGGATGCCGAACCGATGAACGATGTCGGTGAAGAACAACACTGCTTGGGTTGAACTGATCTGGGCGATGGGCCGAGCCTCGATCCACTTCGAAAACTTGTCGATGGCGACAAGCAGGTGGGTGAAGCCCCCGGGCGCCTTCTGGAGGGCCCGACAAGGTCCAGTCCCCACACGGTGAAAGGCCACGTGATAGGGATCGTCTAGAGAGCTTGGGCTAGGAGATGAGTTTGCCGAGCGTAGTATTGGCACCCTTCGCAGGAGCGTACTATCTCGGTAGCGTCAGCCCGGCGGTTGGCCAATAGAAGCCTTGTCGAAAGGCGTTGCCGATGAGCGTCCTCGGCGCAGCATGGTGACCGCAAGCCCCGGCGTGTATCTCCTCAACCAGGCACTTGCCTTGGCTGAAAGGGATGCAGCGCTACACAGGACCCCGAAAGGGCTACGACAGTAGAGTTCGCCGTCGATCATCGTGAAGGACTTGGCTCTTCGTGCCAGCCGCCGAACCCTGGTCTTGTTCGAGGGCAAAATCCCTCGGACGAGCCAACTAACCAGTGGCTCGCGCTAATCTGGCTCATCGTCGTCCAGCTCGGCTTCAATCTCCATCGCCTCGGCTTCGTCGTCGGCTTCAGCCACGGTATCGGGCGGCTCCTCTTTGTCAGAGAGGTCGGCAACCCTCGAGGGACTTCTATGGCTTGAAGACGCTCCGAGCTCTCTCGGGGGTTCGGGGGTCTCCTTCCCCTTGCCTCCCGAGGGATCGACGTCGACCGAAGGCTTGTGGAGATCGTTGGCAAATACGTCTGTCGGGACCGAAGCCCTTTCAGACGCGATCTTTGCCAACTCGTCGGCCTCTTCGTTATACCTGCGCGCGACGTGGTTGAGCTCGAGGCCGTCGAATCTTTCCTTGGTAAGCCGCGTGTTGCCGACAACGGGGTCGACAACAAGCGGGTAACGCCCCAGTGACCGGACGTGGTCCGTGTGATCGTCCCAGCTGAAGGTGATGGCGTTGAGGGACCAGTCGAGGAAGCGCGGTGTCGCTGGTCCGACGGTGTAGACCTCCCAACGCTCGTGGGGATTTGATGCCCCAGCTCATGAACAAGCTCTTTGCAGGTCGTCCCTACAGCGAAGGCTCCGATGACGTCGGAGTCGGCGACCTGGGGCAGCTCGTTGTACTACTTGGAGAATCGCCGGATGTAGTCCCTGAGGGACTCGCCTAGCTTCTGCTTGCAGCTCGAAGATCCCAGGAGTTACCAGGGTGCACGTACGTGCCCTGGAAGTTACCCACGAAGATCTTGACCAGATCGCTCCAGTCAAAGATCAGTCGTGGGGGAGATTTCCAGCCAGGCTCGCGCCGGGTCAGCCAGGAACAGGGGCAAGTTGCGGATGATGATGAGACATCCTATGCGCCACCCAGCTAGCATGCAAGACGATAATCAGCGAGCCAAAGCTCAGGGTTCGTCTCCCCCGAGTAATTGGCGACGTTCGCCGGTTGTCGAAGCCGGGGTGAAAATTTGGCCCTCCGGATGTCCTCCCGGTGGCTCGGGTGAGGGCGCACGGTCCTCGTCGGAGTCGTAGCGTCCTCCCCGGTGGACGTTGTAGCCACGGGCGGCCCCGTCGGTCTTTCATCGACCACGAACCTGGAGGATGGCGCGGACGTCGATGTCCTTGCTGTTGACGGTCGCTAACACCCTGTTTTACCGTCAACATTTCACCCATAATCAAGGTAAAACCACATGAAAAGCAAAGAACCCACCTTGAAACTTACCTAGTTCCACATGTCCTTGGAGAAAACTTGTGTATGCAGGAAAAATGGTGAAATCAAGCAAAACGAAAGCATGGGAAGACACCTCAGCACCTCAGCTGCCATGTGGGAGCCAAAGGCGGGTGCCCGCCTTGTCCAAAGTGCCAAATGGCACTTGCCACCCACTGATCCGTGTGCCACCCTCCCAAATGGTCTGTGGCACGTTGAAACACATCAACTTGCCACCTCACTGATCAATGTGCCCGCCCTATCAAAGTTGAGTGCCACGTCCACAATCCGAGGAAAGGTGTCCAGGAGCCATCTACACCATCAATTGAAGTCAGTTTTCGTCCAACAGTGATCAAGTGAAGTGCCATGGATTGAAGGGTCCACATGTCATCCTCCCAGGGGTTGCAAACCGCCTTTCCAAGGTACAAACCGACCATGGAACCGCCATAGGGGAGCAAGGGCGGCCGTTGGATGCAAGGCGGTGCATCCAACCGGGCGCCCGTCCCCCTCCTTCGCACCACCGCCTTCCGGCATGCCTACAAGTACCCCTGGTGCACTCCTACACTATAAATAGGGGTAGGATCCTCACTTGTAAGTCAAAACACGTAGAAACACGAAGCAACACTTAGTAGCATACAAGAAACACTAGAGAGTAGAGTGTTGGAAAGAAGTCGAGAGAAGGGAAGTCTGTGGTGCAGCCGGGCTTGTCGGCGACCTCCTCTGTGGTTTCTTCACTCTTATCGGTAATAAAGATCCCCTTCTTCATTTACTATTGTTTTACTTTAAGTAGCTCTATACTTGCTCATTGCTTGGTTGGAGTGCTCTAATTCTTGAGTTCGAGTTAGAGTAGTAAGTTTTATAGATTAAGCGCGGTGCTTAGGCTATACCTTACCCTTGAGTGCCGCTAGGCCCACGGATAGTAGTGGTAGGTGCTAGGTTGTGACAGCCCTAGGATCCTCTGTATTCCACGACGTTCGGCCTTGTATCCGGTATAAGCGTAGGACTTCGGGACGTACGGTGCCTAATCAGTCGAACCCCGGCGAGTTTAGGACATTGTGTGTCCCAAGTATAGCAGTCTCTTTGGTATAATAATCATTTGATCTTTTACTGAGATAGAGTTCTCCCCCAAAACTCCAGAGCTACCTAGTGCGTGTTTCCACCTTAGTTATACTTCATTGATTTATCCTTACTAAGGTTATTACCCCATTTTTCCATATCTAGATCCTTGACTATCATATCCTTGAAATCACAAACGCCGCCTTCCTTTGAGAAAATATAAATTTGACACCTGGTACTCCTAAGTAAAGTGCTACACGATAGTTCTGTGCGCTTGCAAAATCCCATCACCTGTCCTTTAGATCTACCCATAGCCTTTTTGGCCAACCCTCGTGATTGCGTTGAGAAGTACTGTTGCCATTGCTAGAGAATAGATTTGGCTACCTTCTTTTGATAGCGTTAGTAACTGTCAACACTTGCCAAGTCGCTGGTAGACCGATGGGGCCCTCGGTGGTTCGAGCTACACCGAGGCCTCTCGTTCATGGCGTTCCTCGGCTCCCCGGTGCCGGGATGCCGAGCTTTCTGCCTGGAGGACAGTGGCGTCCTCCAGGAGACCTCTGACCTGGTCCCTGTGCTGCCGGGCCTCCGTGCTGGAGGGCTCAGGCATGCTCCAGAGGAGCATTGCAGCCTCCGCGAGGTTTCGGCTCGCCCGAGGCTCCGGCAGTGGTGTCCTGGCCCCGTCATCGGCGACGATGCGGGCCTGGACATCGCGGGCTCGGCGTCGTGCTGCTCCGCCATCTCCCCGCTCCTCCTCGTGCTCCAGGGCGGCTCGGAGCTGGGCGAGGCGCAAGCGGTCCTCGTCCATCCGGGCTTCGAGCTCCCGGAGTTGCTCAAGCTCCAGAGAATGATGGAGAGGGCGGGACGTTCCAGCCCCCGGTCCTTCGAAGGCGTGGGGCCAGGAGCCGGTGGAGGCGGCGTGTGCAGCTGTGGCTGCTTCGCTGATGCGTCTTCCTCCTCCTCCGAGTGGACATCCTCCAACACAACTTCCTCCGGGTGCACTAGGTGATAGCACTCCCGGGAGGGGTCGATGGTGCTGTCGTCAGAGGAGTAGACGCTGAGGGTGTTATCCCTCAGTCGTCGGAGGAGAGGAAGGCTTGGGGGTCGTGGACGTCAGAGAAGTCCACGTTCGCCCAGAAGTCATCGTCATCGTTGCTACCAAGGTCCCACCGTGATGGCGCGACACGGCCGTAGCGGTCCCATCCCTCCGTGTACTCCGGAGGGCTGGAGCTGCTGCTGGAGTTGAACTCCCCGCCGCTGCATGCTCTAGGAGAGCGCACGGGAGAGGATGGTGGAGAGTCGTCGAGGTCACCTAGGCCTTCCAAGCGATGGACAGGTGCCATCGCTTGGTCATGCCCGTAGGTACGAACGGCGCGGACGTGGGCCTCCGCAGCAATGTGGAGACCAAAGGGAAACGGAGAGGACGTCGCCGGCCTTCCCCAGTGAGCTTGAAGAGAAACGGCGGGCGATGCCGTGGCCCCTTCCACATTACTCCACGGAGTAGTGGGGGGGCGTGGTGCGTCCACCACTCATGGCGTTGAGCTGGTGGTGAGCGTGGAGGTGGTGTCCCGTGCAGGGGGCACCGAGATGGTCGCGTCACCCATGGCGGGGCTCGGATTGACGCGATTGTGCCTCCCCCGCCTGGCTCGGTGGGAGCAGTGCGTGGCGTTCCCTCCGTCCCCTGAAACAGGTGGAGGTGTCGCCGGGGTCCCTTCCCCAGCCACCTCCTGGGCTGGGGTTAGGACGATGATGGCCCGGGGCTCGGTCGGGCGGAGGTTCATCTCGAGACCGTGGCCAGTGGCCACGAATTCAAGGCCCCCGAACCGGAGCACCGCGCCAGCAGGAAGTACAGAGACGTTGGCTGCCATTCGCAACCTGGATCAACACGCAAAAGGCCCCTACCTGGCGCGCCAAGTGTCGGTGCTTGGATTAGCGAGTGCTAACACCGGCTCGTAAACTTAGAATTTGCGGTTGAGATCACGGATGGTGTGCAAGGAGAAACACAGGGTTTATACTGGTTCAGGCAATGAATGCCCTACGTCCATTTTGAGATCAAGTCATGTTGTCTTGCACCGGGGTGCTTGTAGTAGGGGTTACAAGCCTAGTCGAGAGAGGGAGGGGCTCCCAAGTCTCTTATGAGTACGGGTTTTTGAGAGTGTGTTCTTGTGTTCGTAGATTGTAGTGAGTGGCTTGGAGTACCCATGGTGAATGAATGAATCATCTCTGTGATCGGCCGCTGCCCTCCCTTTTATTGCTACAAGGGAGAGGCTAGAGTTACATGTGTTGCCCTGTGGTTACAGTGCTCGGCATGGCGGAGGCAGTGGTGACCGGTGGCTATCGTCAGCCACGCCCTCGTCTTGGTGCCTCGAAGGTATGGCATTAGTCATTCGGTTGATCCACCACTGTTCCATTGGTGAGTTCCAAGGAGACGCACTGTGCGGTGCGTGGCTTGCTGCGTGGCACTACATCATGCTGTCGCGTCCGACCCTGCACAGCGCAACGAGTAGATAGGTTGACCTTTGAGTATAAGCTCCCGAGGCTCGGGAGATCTTGATGCCGTCGAGGGCGTGACAGGATGGAGCGGGGAGAGTGTCCTCCCTCGGGTGCTTCCTTTTCCACGTGCAGTACTTTCCAGGGGGTAGGCGAGCCTGATCGTAAGGTTTGCCCATTCCCCCGGGTTGGCCGGACGGCTGTCGTTGCCCTTTCTTGGTGCCACATGTGCGGCCGGGGTATGGCAGCCGCCGTCGTAGTGGTAGAATCTCCTCGTTAGCCCAGGGAGCCGTACGGTTGACCGTCCCTGTAGCGGCGTGGGAGAAGTAGGACCATCAGATCGCCTGCCAGAGGAGATGTGGCAGTTGGTATGGTGAACGTGCGCGTTCGGGGCACGGTTGTGTCACGGGGCCCACCCGATGGGACGGTGCTTGTAAAGTGGTCAGGGAAGGTCCCTTGGCCATCAAGTTTGCGCTACTGACGTCGGCAGGGCTCGGGCGAACCTGAGGGGTGCGCCCGAACGAGTTAGCCTGTAGCGGGGGGCTCGGGCGAATTGGAAGTCTATCGCCCGAGGTCTGCTTTCCCGAGCCCTGTCGCGGAGGCTCGAGCGAATCGGAGAATCTCTCCCGAGGGGTCCGCGCGCCTGGGGGAGGCGATGTGCTTCCGCGCGACTCTGTCTTAGGCCGCGTGGGACGTTCTCGCATGGGTCGTTCCCGCGCGAGCCTTGTTTGGCGCCTTCTTGGGCCAGGCTTTATTCGGGAAGTATGATTTTACGTTGAAGTTGGGTACCCCATAGTTGGGTACCCAACAATGGCCAGCGCCTTCCCCTCAAGCAAGCACTCCTCTCCCTCTCCTCCATGTGAGCACGACCGACTCCCTCCCCTCGACGAGCACGGCGAGAACGGGTGCCTCCAGTGCCTACACAGAGGAATAAGGAGGAAGGAAGAGAGGATGATCAGCGGGTCCCATTCGTCATTGGGTGCTAAAATAGATTTGGGGCCTTCATTTGGGTGCTACTGTTGGAGAGTAAGTATAAATTTGGACCAACAAAAATGAGCGTGAGCACCCAAATTGAATATAGAGACTCTGATTTGGGATCTAAAGTAGCTAACCATATTTTTGGCTCCTCTAGCTCTAACTCCGTGTCCACTATGGCACAGAGCGAGACAAACAGGCCAATCCACATATCACATAAATGTCTATGAAGATGATTTGTGGCAACAAATATTTAAAAAGGAGAATGTTAAAATGCAAAACCCTATCGCAGCACAAAAAAAATATTGGAGATTGCTATTTTTGGATGAGCTTAATGGGGTGAAGAAGCAATTTCTTCAAAATTAGAAGTATTTCGAGACTAGGAGAGGGTACCCAATCAGGTTTGAAAGGATCGAGGATGCCCAAGAGAGGGGGTGAATTGGGCAACTAATAAATTTTCACAAATCAATTGAACCTATCGCCACTAGTGCTTGTGTGAAAATCTAAGCCTAAAACAAGTTATGCAACCTAGAGCCAAATCCTATCACAAGTATATTACTCTAGGAATATAAAAGCACAAAGTAAATGCGGGAAAGTAAATAAGTTAGAGATTGCAAGCCGAGTTTTTCCCGAGGTATCGGAGAGTCGGCACTCTCCACTAGTCCTCATTGGAGCACCCACGCAAGGGTGTAGCTCCCCCTTGATCTTCGCAAAGACCAAGTGCTCTCTACACAGGCTGATCCTTTGCCTCTCCGGCGCGGTAGATCGCCCACAACCGCTCATAAGCTTGGCTTGGGCCGTCCACAAGCTCTCTAAGCGGTCACCAAGCCTCCAATCGCCACCGAACCGTCTAGGTGATGCCGATCACCAAGAGTAACAAGCCTAGACTCTCACTTGACCAAGAACAAAACCAAAGAAGATGATAGATGCACACAAGTCACTCTTGATCACACTCTAGGGAAGAAGCTCACAAGCAATGGAATTCACTCAACCTCCCTAGGGCTCTTGCACTCACTCAAGGTCACAATGGTTGCTTCAGCTGAACAAATGGGCAAGAGAGCTAGAATGAGGGTGATGGAGATGTATAGATACCCCCAAGCCACACACTAGCCGTTTGAAACAAAGTTCCAGCTTTCTGCGAACCGTCGGACCGTGTAGAGTGCCTAGCGTCGGACTAAAACCCTCAGTCCGACTCTCACAGATGGCAGATAGCCGTTACTGTGATAGAGGGGCATCAGGCACTCAACAATGGTCCGACGCCCTCTGGCGCTCTCGGGAGCTTTCTGCACAGAACCACACATCGGCTAAAACACAAGGCATTAGTCTGACGCAGGCCATCGGACTCAGTCCGACGCCCAACTGTGCTCTCGGGTCCACTCTGCGTACTTTCTGGGACTGTCAGACTCCACATTCTCTCAGTCTGATGCTCACCCAAAATAGCTTGGCACCGTCAGACGCTGGGAATTGGTCCGACGACCATCCCAGACACCGTCCGACACTCCCTGGTGCGCTGAGAAGCAACCAGGGGCTGCCACGTGGCCGTCGGACTCTGAGCAATGGTCCGATGACCAGTCTATTCAGGGTCCGACGCCCTAAACTCAGTCAAAACTTCACCGAATCAAAAACTTTCCAAAACGAAGTTTGATCCTCTCTCTCTCTCTCTCAAGAGACTCCCTGGTCTGTCTAGAGCTAAGATGGACAAGTGTGCATCACATCTACACTCTCTAACCTTGCCCTAAGTCAAGCTACCCATCCAAACCCCTCTTAATAGTACAGTCAAAGGTAAAACAAGACCTAAACTACCCCAAGTGTCTCTCAACTCCAATCGACACTTGGAACTAGCCTATCTCCATCTTGTTTTCCGTCCTTTGAAAACCGAATCGATTTCCATCGCTATGGGCTTGAACCTACATGTTATTGTGACCTAACCTCTAGGTTATCCTGCAAAACACACGTTAGCCACCAGATAGAGATGTGGAGTTTGTTATAGAGCTGATGCCAGGAACTGCACCGATTGCCAAAAGACCCTACAGAATGTCGGCTGATGAGTTGAAGAAACTCAAGAAGCAGCTGGGAGAATTACTGGAGAAGGGCTTCATTAGGCCTAGCGCCTCGCCCTGGGGATCTCCCGTTTTGTTTGTCAAGAAGAAGGATGGCACGATGAGGATGTGCATTGACTACCGGAATCTAAATGCGGTCACAGTCAAGAACAAGTGCCCACTGCCCCGCATCGATGATCTGTTAGATCAACTGAGTAAGGCCAAGTACTTCTCAAAGATCGATCTCCGATCAGGGTACCATCAGATGAAGATCAGGGAAGAGGATATCCCGAAGACTGCATTTGTCACTAGATATGGACAGTATGAGTGCACAGTAGTCTCATTTGGACTCACTAATGCTCCAGCATACTTCATGAACATGATGAACAAGATCTTCATGAATGAGCTAGACAAGTTTGTAGTGGTATTTATTGATGATATATTGGTTTACTCAGCCACAAAAGAGGAACATGAACATCATCTGAGGACCGTATTGGAGAGGTTGTCTCGTAACCAGCTATACGCCAAATTCTCCAAGTGCGAATTCTGGCTTGAGGAAGTTGCTTTCCTTGGTCACGTACTATCAGGAGAAGGAGTCGCGGTAGACCCAGCCAAGATTGAAGCTGTGAAAGAGTGGGAACAACCCCGTAATGTGTCAGAAATCAGAAGTTTTTTGGGACTTGCAGGATACTATCGCAGATTTATTGAGAACTTCTCCAAGATTGCAAGACCCATGACCAACTTGCTGAAGAAAAAAAGTTTATATGGACTCCTGAATGTGAGAAGAGTTTTCAAACCTTGAAGGAGAAGCTCACTACTACACCTGTACTAGCCCTGCCCGATATTCACAAAGACTTTGTTGTATATTGTGATGCCTCTCGGCAAGGTTTGGGCTGTGTACTAATGTAAGAAGGAAGGGTGATAGGTTATGCCTCAAGACAGTTGAAGGAACATGAGCAGCGATACCCGACTCATGACCTAGAACTTGCAGCCGTGGTACATGCACTCAAGATTTGGAGACACTATCTAATAAGCAACAAGTGTGACATCTACACTGACCACAAGAGCCTGAAGTACTTCTTCACTCAAGAAGATCTGAATATGAGGCAGCGCAGATGGCTAGAACTCATCAAGGACTATGATCTTGAGATCCATTACCACCCAGGGAAGGCTAATGTTGTCGCTGATGCACTTAGCCGCAAAAGCTACTGCCATACCCTCATCACCAACTCTATGCCGCCTGAGCTCAGGAGAGAGTTCGACGCATTCCAGCTCGAGGTAGTCTCCTATGGCATGCTAAATGAGCTTCGCGTCAAGTACAATCTCACCTCACGGATCCGTGAAGCACAAAAGAACTGTCCGAAGATAGACTATATCCGTGGTTCGATGAAGCTGGGAAGAGGCCCCGAATACCGAGAAGATGAGCAGGGAACTGTATGGTACAAAGATAGAATCTGTGTACCGACGGATTCAGCGATACGAGAAGAGATCCTGTCGGAAGGGCATGACTCCAAATATTGCATTCACCCAGGGTCAGCCAAGATGTACCATGATCTAAGGAAGCACTTCTGGTGGGAGAATATGAAGACAGACATTGCAGGGCATGTAGCCCGATGTGATACATGCAATAGAATCAAGGCCGAACATCAGAGACCAGCAGGGTTGCTACAACCAGTTGAGATACCAGAATGGAAGTGGGAGTGCATATCCATGGACTTCATATTAGGACTACCCCGATCCGAGCATGGATATGATTCTATATGGGTAATAGTGGACCGTCTGACCAAAGTCGCACATTTTATACCGGTCAAAAGGAAGTATAGAGTTGAAAAGCTAGCAGATCTGTACGTATCAAACATTTTGAAGTTACATGGGGCACCTCTGAGTATTATATCTGATCGAGGATCACAGTTTGTATCACAGTTCTGAAAATCCTTGCACAAGTCCATCGGGACCAAGTTCGACTACAGCACATCATACCACCCGCAAACAGACGGGCAAACAGAAAGAGTGAACCAGATTCTCGAGGACATGTTACGTGCTTGCGTATTGAGGTACAAGGAAGGATGGGAGAGCTGTCTACCCTACACCGAGTTCTCATACAACAACGGTTACCAGACGAGCATTAAGATGTCTCCATTTGAAGCGTTGTACGAAAGACCATGCAGAACACCGCTAATGTGGTCGGAACCAGGTGAAAGGACATTCTTCGGTCCTGCTAAGATTGTGGGAAGCAGAAGAAGGTGTTGCCCAAGTAAGAGAGAATTTGAGGATTGCACAAAGTAGGCAAAAGAGCTATGCAGATAGAAGACGTAGAGAGCTTGGGTTCAAGGTTGGGGATTATGTCTACCTCAAGGTATCTCCACTTCGTGCACCGTCAGATTCCATGTAAAAGGGAAATTGGCACCAAGATATGTTGGGCCATACAAGATCTGTAAAAGGGTTGGAAAGCTTGCTTACAAGCTGGAACTACCGGGGAATTATCTGGAGTACACCCCGTGTTCCATGTCTCGCAATTAAGGAAGTGTTGAATCTTTCCGAGGAGCAAGTTCCTACGGATGCATTAGACCTGCAAGACACACTTGAATACAAGGAACATCCGATCAAGATCTTGGCACGGGATACCAAAGAGACGCGGAACAAGACTATTCTGATGTGCAAGGTACAGTGGAGCAATCACACGAAAGGGAAGCTACGTGGGAGAAAGAATCGGACTTGCGGATTATGTTTCCTTACCTCTTCGAAGGGTACGTTATCTCTGAATCTCGAGGTCGAGATCCTAATGAGGGGGGAGGACTGTAACAACCCTAAAAATCCACACAGCCTAAAAATCCCAACCAATTAAAATTTTTCATTTATTTATTATGAAAACCCATTTTTCTTGTGCAAGCATATAGGTTTCATTATAAATTTGGTAAATAAAGGAGTATAGCTTGCATTTAATTCCATTCACATAGAATAATAACTTATGCATCACATTTGGGATTTATTGCAATTTATGTTTGTGTTTAGTCAATATTTAAAATGGGTAATATATGTATTTATACACTTAAGTGAAAATAGAAAAAGAAAAAGAAGAAGAAGAAGAGAGAAAGAGGAAGAGCAGATTCGGCCCAGCCAGCCGGCCCATCTCGCAGCCAACCACCACGCGCGCCGCAGCGCCTTTCGCAGCCACTGCCAACCGGGACTCGCTTGTCAGTCACTCTTTCTTTTCCCCTGTTTCTCTTCTTCGCGAAAGACGGTGGCCCGACAGTGTCATGGAAATGGCGTGACGACAGCGCCACGCATGGCAGAGCCCTGACCCAGTTGTCTCCTGCCTATCCCATGCATTGCTCGCAAGAAGCCCGCTCGCAACCCACCGGAACCCTAGCTCCGTGCAAGCCGCAGGCCTCTCGATCAGGCCCCGGAGCATGTTTTTTTTTTGATCAGAGCCGCCCCGCCCATAGGTAGCCACACGAGCTCCGCTATAAATTGGGAGCACCTCACGGCGCCCCTTTAGCCTTGTTTCCCCTCGCCGCCGCCACTGGTGGCACCAACCACCACCACAACACCACACCGCTGTGAGAGAGGGAGAAGGAAGAAGGGCGGAAGCAGAGAGAGGGGAGCACCGCCGAAGCGCTGCCGCCGCGGAGCACGCCGGAGCGGGCCGGAGGATGAAGCCCGAGCTTGCGGACGAGGAGCGGCACGGCACTGCGATCGCTCTGCACGGCTCCGGACTCGCCACTGCACCGCCATCCTAGCTTCACCGACACCACGGTGAGCCACCGCACGCCATGTCCGAACCTCGCCCTGCTTTTTGCCATGGCGTTCCGCCCCACGGGACGCGCAGGCATGAGCCTTTACCGGCTCAGGAAGATCACCTGCACCATGTACTCATGCGACCGGCCGAAACCCCCCGGACTACAAGCTTTGCTAGACCGAGAACGCAGCACGACGCATTTTCGGCGGAGCGCGCTCACCACCGACGCGTTCCGACGCCGAATCACCCGTTCCGAGCATTCTGACTAGCACCCGGATAGGTTAGAGCGTCGTGGAGCACCGCCACGACCCCTCGAGCTAGCTACGCGGATCTAAGCGCTAGGGAAGCCTCGTCCGCCCTGCTCGTGTGCGTCGTGACCTCACCGGAGCTCCGCCGTATGCTGTGGGAGAGAAGGAGGCCATACCACGACTCTAACCCGCCACCATCTGGTCGGACGACTACCTGAGCACGCCAATTGGGGAAAGCCAAGCCTTGTCTTGCCGAAATATGGTCATCGCCGCCCTGTCATCGTCCGCCGCACCGGAGAAACACCGCCGCCTTGAACAGACGCACTGGAACCCTGCCAGCACCAAATTGAACGTCGGATCCCTGTCAACAGAGCTCGGGGAGGCGGATTCACCACTCCTCAGACCTTGTCGCGCCTCGCCGGAGCCCTGCCGGCGCAACGGCCTCACCGCCGGCGACCGGAGTTCTCAATACCGCGACCAGGAACAAAAAACTGACACCTTTTGGACTCTAGAACACACCACTAGCCCACGGCGAACTGTGAGAACCACTCCCGACCAACGTCGAGCTCGCCCGACCATTGCCGAGCTACGCCAACGCCCCCCGACCAACGTTGAGCTCGCCCGACCACCGCCGAGCTACGCCGACGCCAGCGACTCTCTGGGAACCAGCATCGAACACCTGGTGGGCGACCATCGGGTCTGTGTTCTGTTGAGGCGCCACATGCCGCACTACTGGACCCGCGCGCCACGTGGACCAATCCCGAGCTGCCATCCCCTGATTAATCGGCCATTTTCCATTTTCAGAAAATAGGATAATCTTCGGAAATTCAAAACTTAATCATACGATGTCCAAAAATTGCGCACCATATATCAAAATTCTCAGAAAAATGAGATCTACAATCTAAGACTATGTTTGTGTGCATTTGGCTCTTTATTGGATTTTTCTGAAATACTCTATAGAAGTCGCTGACGCGACTATTTCGTGTTCGATTTCAGAGTCGGAGGAGGATCTGACTAAGGAAGACGACCACGAGTACCTTCAGGAGCTAGGAGACGACTACGAAGGTGCCACGTCCCACCAAATCCTTAGATCCTATTTACGCATTGCAAATGACATTGTTGCTATTGCTTTATGATTATGTATGGATTGGTTGCATGATAGTGTATTTGAATTCCCTGCCTTGATAAGACTTTACCCCTGCTATCCGCTGCTAGGTTAGATGCTGCTTAATTTACTGTTACTCTTCCACTACTTTCTACTTGCTATCTGCTATGTGGTGGAATTGGGACGGTGTATAACTGATTATAACTACTGGGAGAGAGTGCTGCGTGCGTCTTGGTTGCGTGGTAAGGGTTGATGTCGACCAAGTGGGATGTGAGACAAGCCCGTGGGGCAAGTCGTGCCGGGGGTGCAACCTGGGCATCCCCAAGCGAGATACCTGTGGCGGGTAAGTTGTTGAGAAGGTTCCGGGTGGGATAGCCTTGGTGGTTTGAAGCCCGTGGACGGAGGTGCTGTGATGGCACGGGGAGAGTATCCCCTAAGTCAAGATGCCTGCTTGGTCAAACCTAGGACGGACTAGTTTCAGGTTCATGGGAATCCTTTTCTAATCACTCGCTTCTGATGGGCGGGAGACGGCTGGACTACTTGATAGGACGGTGCCACTACTGCTAGGTTGAGAGGTGATAAGGGTGGGCGGAGACGGTCGATGGGTTCCCGTTCCGTTCTAGATGCGCAGTACCACTGGATGGGCCCGGTACTGTGTCTCACAGTCTCAGCATAACGGTTTAGGATCCGGAATATCCCAGGGCTGAGTGGTAGGGTGGCATCGACCTAGGCAAGCAAGCACCCGGAATTCTGTCTAGGTGTTTGCGCAACACCTATGATGGCTAATCTTGTGGGTAGTGAAACATCTACAGTGCGTACGGTTGATCGATCGATACATATGCCAACTTGTTGGCTATGGACCTTTCCTGTGAAGCTTCTACTAGTGTAGTGAGTGTTCTCTTCTCCCCCTGGATGACATTTTCCGGCAGTGTACCCGCTGTGGTAGTGTGCCGCTGAGATAGGCCGAGAGGGAGTTGGGCCTGTCGAAAGAGAGTGAGGTGTGGGTATATGAGATGTGGTGATGGGAAAAAGGGATGATGGTGTAATTGGAGATAAAACTTGACTAATTAAACATTGATTACAGCTGCATAGGAAACCTCAGCCTATAGGTCTGCTTGTATAGCCTTGCATCCACTTTCCACAATGCAAATGCTGCATAGGTGGGCTCCGTGGCTAGTACATATTATACTGATAAATTTGTTGTGAGGTGACGAGAATGAGTATGACTTCGAGGAAGATGATGGCGAGGAATAGGGTCACGTGCTACACTCAAGTTGGCCGTGAAGGATGAAACGTTTCCGCATCTTCTAAAGCTTCTCTGAATGTTGATTCCGTCAATGTGGTGATGTAATAAATGTTTATGTAAGACTTAATTACCGTTGTATGGATCCTGGTGTCAACTGAGATATGGGTAATTTCATGGATTGTCCCAAGCAATCTATTGAATTACAATTCGAGCCTGTGGATTTTCCTTCGTGGAAATCGAGGTTGTTTCATATAGTTTGGCATAAATAAGCTATTGTTGCAACAGTTCTTAGCACTATATTGCTAAATGTTTCCTTCAGAAGAGCATTATGTTACAAGAATTGCGAACCTTGATTTACAAGTACAGATAAGAAAGATATCTTTTTTTTTACTTGGCTAAAAATAATGGATTCTTTATAGTAAACTCCATGTATAGATATCTTATGACCATGGAAATAAAAGGTTTTCCAAAAAATTTGGTGGTTAAAGATACCACTTAAAATCAATTTTTTGTGATTCCTAAAATATGTGTTATTCTTACCATATATACCTTTGTGATAAGAAATTAGAACGGAAGTAAAATGTGTACTTCCTGCTCTATGGATGAAATAATTGAACATTGCTTCAATTTCTTCTATTCTAAATTTGTCCAGAGAGTGTTTCACTTTCTAATACTTATCCATGATCTGTAAAGTGCAAACCAGGGAAGTATCAAATCAATCCTTATTGCTGATAGGATGTGTAGTCTTTTGTTGAAAAATATGGTTTATGACCTCTATCCTGAAGAGAATACAATTATGGTGCATTTTCAGTTAAAGTGTTCAATGATGAACTAAATATATAGGTAAAATAGTAATGATTTTGATACAAAATAAATATCTTATTGTCGGTGTTTCGAATCGGCACCAACGAGTAAACTTATGATTGCGTTTAGGGCTCGGTGTGCTAGTGGGACACAAGGGTTTATACTAGTTTGGGAAAAATGTCCCTAGTCGAATCTTTGGTCTCTTGCCACTGACAATTTGTTTGTAGTAGGGTTACAACGAAGAGACTCCCAAGTCTCAGAGCGACGTGCATGTGTAGGCTTGAAAGCGTATGTGCTTTTCTTATCTCTCCTGTATAGGGCGTCCTGAATTCTCTTTTATAGATCAAGGTAAGGACATACTAAAGAGGCAAGGGGTGGATAGAGAGAAGAGCCAGGGGTGAAGAGGAAGAGAGAAAAAAGGGGGTGGGATGCCTAAGTCCCTGGGATGGAGTTGTCCTTCTCCTCCTTCGTGTGTGTGTGGGGGGGTCTTGTTCACCACTGTTGTCAAGCGTGTGCATAGCGAGCTGGTCAAAACGTCTCATACTGCTCGTATATACGACATGGTAAACAGTGCGAGCTAACAGTTGACCCCGACGTGGAGTCATACCGGGATAGGCAGCACAGTGCCTCCTGGTGCAGTGACGTAAGCGCCCAGGTATGACCTGTCACGATGGGAAGTTGCATTGAGGTACGCCCCATACCCTTGTAGATGGCAGAGGCATGGGCCATAGTATCTGCTCACACGTTGCCGCAGTTAGTAGCCTCATAGGCTTTCCTGGAATCTCGCTCGAGTCTGTTGACACTTGTTATCATCCAAATTTTATTATCAATTATCCCTACATTAAACATGAATATCCAGTAGAATAGGGTTATTACTAACAGATTCCACGAGTTTTGGTGAATTGTCTATTTACCAGGGGATTTTCCAGAAAAGCTTAAAAGAAGGATTAAAGAGCATAATTACCACGAAACTTAACTGCCAAGGAAACATCATCACGAGAACACTAGACACATCTGGAACACACCCGAAGCACCGAGGCCCGAAACCCCACAGGGTCGGGCCGGCCGGCGCCCCCCTAGGGTTTCCCCCGCGCCGCCTTCTAGAGTCTTCTACCACCGTCTATTAGAAGCCATCTGGGCCCTTGGTTAAGTCGGTTTGATCTAACGGCGCGCGTGCATCCCACCGGCCTATAAATAGAGGGCCAGACCCCCTCCTGAAAGAGAGCCAGATCAAGAGATGAAGACCCTGAAGTATTAGATAGATATCCACTAGATTTAGGTTAGCAATCAAGAGAGAGATTAGAGAGATAGAGTAGATGAGTAGAGATTCGGAGGAGTCCCGGCCTGTCGGAGCTTCTTCGTAGTTGTGTTCGTCTGGATTCAGCTCCCTCGCCCGGAGTTGCGTTCTGAGGTACTTTCGTATTCAACATTCTGATTCAAGTAAGCATTTGTTCTTATTCGTTCTTAAGTTTACAACTTTATTTGAGTGCTTTGATCTTGTTAGCTCCTTGGTTGAAGTAGTAGTTTGTAGTGTAGACGTGGTGTCTGGGCTATAATTACTTGTGAATGTCTCCTGATTGGCCGGATAGTGGTAGATCGCGTAGGTGACAGCTACATTGAGTCCTCTGTAGTCTACTTCCCGTTGATAGGATCGATAGGTGTATAAGTGTCTGGTAAAAGGGAACTCTGATTTGGCCTCTTATTCATGTCACTGCCCGATTAGAACAATATTATTCAAAGTTTACCGGTTGTCGGATCTAGATAATCATTTGTTATCTCCTCATTCTTGATATTTTCTGGATTGATTGCATTATCGGGTTAAGAGTCAATAGACTTAGTCAGTATCACCTACTGGCCTTATAATGTAAGAATTGACTTTTTAGTACGATATTTGTGTGGTTAAATATTTTCTTAATAAGTGGTATAATTCTCTAGTTGAGAAGAGATGAAGCCAAATCTATTTCTATTATCTAAAAGAAATTGGAATGAAGATAATATTATGAATTTGTAAAAAAACAAATTGAGATGTAGGTAGTAGTGATGAAAGAATCCTGATCAAATTTTCGGTACTTTAACTAAACAGAAACTAGAATTATATCTTTTTAAAATGGAGGTACTCCGTTCATTCTAATTTGTAAGATGTTTTGTTTTTCTAATATATAGATTTTGCTATACACTTAAATATACACTAAGTTTAGATACTCCCTCCGTATCAGATTTAGAAGTCATTTTGAAAAAAAAAATTATCAAACATTGGAAATATAAATCATGAATAACTTTTAAATTATGGAGTTTGAAAATATGAAAACTATATAAATCGATTTGTTTTTAAATATAATTTCATAAAAGTATACGTATATCATTTTTTAATAAATTTTTTTACAGAAATATGAAGTCAAAATCATGCATTGAAAACCGTATCATTGTCCTAAATAACTTCTAAATCCGATACGAAGTGCGTACATAGTTAAAGTAATACATTTAATACCAAAGCATACTATAATTTATTACAAAGGAGGGATAGTATAGTTATAATATTCTTTGTAACTGCGGCGTGTAATCATCCAGTATAGTTGGAGATCGAGAGTTCTTTCTTGGAAGCCATCGAGTGCAACGGAAAGCTGGTGCATGTAATGTAATGTATGTAATGATGTGTTCGAGTGCAATCTAAATGGTACGGGGCTACTAGCTGTGGTGGTAGAGATCATTCCAATGCCGTTATGCCATCGACTGTTACTCCTGATCTGTGGCTGTCGGAATGATTACCAGCACATGATTCAATAAGACTCAAAGCGTCCTGAACATCAAGTGCGGAGGGCCCGGAGTTTGTAGTAGTAGTTCTAGGCTTCTAGTACCAGTATTAGGAGTCTAGGATCGTCAAGCGTGAATACCATTGAGCATTCATCAATTTGTCGAAGTTTGTTTGGTAATAGGTGTTGTTCTCGCTTTAAGTTAAGCGTTTTTACCTTTAAGCAAATATATACAAGAAAATATAATAATTAACACCACTAGATAGACCTTTAAATCTAGTCAAACTTAATAATAGTTTGACCGACATAAATACGAAAGCAACACTTATTTTAGGATGAAAAGAGTACTTCCTCTTTCAAATTCTAAGTTGTTTGACTTTACTAACGTTTAGATATATATTATCATTTTTTGGGTATTATTCTAAACCGTCAAGTAAATTATAATTTTTTTGGAGGTTATTGAATTATATTGGAGGTTGGTAGCCAAGGAAATAGTGTAAGTACTTGACATGATTCTAAAAATACAAATCATAATAATTACGCTCTATATGATTCCTATGTGCCCTAACATAATGTCGACACAAATTAGACAACCTAATTATTGTTTTCTAGGACATTCAAAATTTTTCAAACTGGTTTGCAATTTTCTAAGGTTTAAATGATTTCTCCGTGGTTTTAGAAAGTAACACCCACTCGAACTACATGTCGTCCAAAAGTTAGACAAAAATTATATACAAGTAGACATGTTCTATTTGAGCTCTAAAATCATGAAAAGCTATATAAAAGGAAGTGTTTGTAATTTCGTTGCTTTGGTAATGAAATTTGGTTTTTACCGGTGTGGAAAAAAAATAAAAGGAAGTGTTTTGTTATGGATTACTCAAACATATATTTTGATGACTTTGACAGAAAAATAATATCTTAAAGGTGTCTGAAAATCATAAAATTTGGCATGAGATCATAACATTGTCATATTATCTTGCCATAAAATTTTTAAATCATATTAACCAAATTGGACTATACATTATTCATAAATATATTATTCATAAATGGATGCATTCTCCATAAATTTTATTACATCCTATGTAACTTCATCATCTCTACTGAAGTTTTATTACTCCTAACACGTTTTTAGTGAACAGGACGCCCCTACTGAAATTTATTAAGAAAGAAGGAACCGAAACTACAAAGGACAAAGTTCGGGGAAAAAACAGCTCACTCTGTTCGCTTGAACTTACGAGCCAATCATTTAACAGTGTTTTTATCTCACAACAATCAGCCAGCTAGCCGTACAATCCAACCAGCCGCTGTTCGGAAAGTCTAGGCCCTTGCTCGAGTTGTTACGGCCACATGAGTGGAACAGGTAGTAACGCCTATGAAAACGTATGCTTTGTGGTGTGCTAATACCCCACGAATCGGAGATTGGAAGTACCTAATCTTGTGGCCAATTTTAGTTCCAACTCAAAATGATTCAGAAGGGCTCGTGTGTTACTTGTCATGAACTGATGATAGACATTCCGGTCTCTTCAGTCTCTCCATCAATCACTGATCAGCCGGACATGTATGGCAATTACATAACCTATACAGCACCATCATCGCGTAACTGTCAATGGAAATCATATTTGGCTTTCTCGATTTTAAATTGCGCGTGTGAAGCACGGTTGTCACTCGATCGCTTGCATGTAGCAGAAGCATACTTCTCTGTCGAAGGTCATAAACGCAAGTGGGGAACAAGCTACACGATGAAGGATGCAGACATGATGACTTTGCAAGGTTTGCAACGGCAACGCTATCAAAGAAATATACAAATCGAGGTGACAGAAAGGTATATATTATACCCTGTACCTAGACGTGGCACAATTGATTTGGTAAATCCAATTAAAATTCAAGGGGCCAAATTTCAAGCCAAAAATCCTACCTCAATATAAAACTGACTAATGTGCAGTACAGTTACTTTTAAGTCCAAATTCATCCAATATGATCCAATAGACTTTAGTTAGTCAAAAATATATAATAAAAAAAAAACTTAACCTGCAAGGGGTAAGACAGTCCCTGGACATTGCATTTAAAAAGAAGACTTTCTCACGCAGGTCAAGAAAACCCCCGAACCTCTGCCCCATCCATACACAGCGGCACCATAGCCCATGTGAGACGACCACGACCGGGGCCAGGCCTTAGCCCTGTGGTTTGGCCGTGGGACAGACGAGGGGATTTTTTTTTAACCCTAACCTGAAATTCGCTCCCACGGGGAGTCGAACTCAGGACCTGAGGAGTGCCGCTGGGTTCCTGTAGCCAACTCAATGAGTACCGGATATTTTTTAGTTAGTCTCCAATAGACTTTTAGATTTTATTAGATCAAATCACAACAGATACTAATTGAACTCATGAAAATACATCCAAAGCAACTAAGGTTTAACTTTATTTTGAATGATATAAATCCACCTCTACCTCTGCCTGTAACACTAGCTGATTCAGTGCAGGTGTGAGAAGTATGGAGTGACTTGGAAGTTGCCAAGTTGGCTAGCTGGCTCCCTATCTGATACAGTGATAGCATGTAGCATGTACTAGGCCCAGACCTACAAATTGTTCTACAAAGACGATACATCAAACATGTCAAGCAGCATGGCAGTGATCGGCTATGGTTGTTGCTGGAGAAGTCTGGAAGCCAGGAGATGTACGGTTACAGTAGATAGTCATTGTTGTCAAGACGAAACCATATGTATACGTCAATTAATTATTGGCGAAATCTAGACTACACCAGGCTATGGTAGTGAGTAGTGACACGTCCATCTAGCTACACATACTTGAAGCCAAAAAGGGGAAGAAAAAAAAACTAGGTACAATACACAGACATATATCAGTTATTTGTTTCTGCCCTATGTATACATCGTAACACCAAACCATTGTTGATAGTAAGTATGGATTGTTGCCTATGCTGTTCATTTAGTTAGTTACTAAAATCCTAGCTCAGCTTATTAAAGGGGGAAAACAGAGCCAAGCTGAGAGAGTTGAGCAGTTGATTAGCCACAAGCTTTTCCGTCAGAGAATTGAGCATGATTGCCAAAGCAAGCGTCAGACACACTCAGACTCAAACAGCAAGCAAATTGGGATCCATACCAACTTCAACCCAACATTGTCCTTTTCCAGATGAACAAATAAGCCCAAAATGAGCCCATGGGCCAACAAAACCAGAATCGATAAATAGCAAAAGTTGTTGTTCCCTAAGCAAAAGTTGTCGAAGATTACCGCCACGGGGTTCCGGCCCGATGCCTGCCTTGCCATCTCTCCGAAGCAAGAGCTGAGTGGCGGGCCGCTTGGAAAGGAGGCCTTTTCTACTTGGGGCGCTCGCTACACGGGAACGATCCGCAGGAGATGATTACCGGGCCGAGAAACCGTGTGCGCCCCCAGCTCGTTTGCTTAGGCGTGGGCCGTGCAGCAAACTCTGGCAGGCCCACACGCTTATGCTGCTCCGCTACTCTCAACATGTAGTAGTAGTACGGTACCATCGTCGTCGTCGCCGTCTCCGTCGCGGGTTGGAACATCTTGCTGCTGACCAGTGACCACTTCAAACTGGAGACTGGAGACTGGAGACTGGAGAGCAGGTGGCCTGCAGCGGTGGACGATTTCGGTTCCTGCTTGAGCCTTGCACGGCGGCGGCAGACGCACTGGCCAAATCGATCGATGAATGAAAGAACCAACCAAACAAAAAAGTCCACGTACAAAGCGCCGCCGCCGTCCCGCGGGAGTTGGTTACAGTACAAAGCGCGCGCGCTCCGGGCCCAACAGTCAAACGGTACGACGTGAGGCCGTGCCGTGCGCGTTCCTTTGACACGATCACAAAGCTGGGAGCTTTGGATGTACTGGTATCTTCCTTTACTTTGCGCCCATTCACGGCTTTCTTTCCCTTTCGCTCTCTCTATCTGATTTGACTTGTTGCTCCCGGCTATTTTTTTTTTCTTCGTACTACTAGTAGTGAGTGGATACAGTGCGCGTCAGCTTTTGATAAAAGTACAACCCGGTCGCCTTCCTCATCTCCGCTTTGATAGATCGGCTCGGCCGCCCCCACCGAGCTTTGCATTGACGGCCTGCAAAAGTAGAGTACTAGTGGCCAGTCTAGCAGGAGTTTAGGTTCAGCGCCATTGAGCCAAGTAGTAGTAGTACTGTACTGGCGCGTCTTCCGTTCGACGGAGCGCGAGCGCCTGAGCTCACTGAGTCACTGAGATGGACTTTTTTGTGAGGCTGTTGGAGGCGATGCGTCCGGCGTTGCGTGCTGTCCTCTCGCCGCCGCGCTCCGCCTCCCGTTATCACTACTTGTCCAACGAGTGCTGTTGGGTCAAGTGGAAATGACAGCTGCATGTTGAACAAGCCGTTTGGGGGTAAGAAACAGCAGTACGATTGTGCCAACGCAACGGGCCAGCCGAAACAATGATCGCTCGCTCTGGGACCATAGCAAAGTTTCGTTCCGGTTGTGCAAGTGAGCGTGCACACTACTGCTCGCTGTAACTGGTCGTTAGTCGTTACAATGCGCTATACAGGTAGCAATTGCAAATATAGGCGTGATTGGTTGCCCCAACCGTTCGGTCCTCAGGCCCATCCGGCATAAGACCGTGCACTCAGCCCGTGTTTGGTTGCCTCGGCTGTATCGTCTCCCTGTATCCTCTCGTTCCCCTTCCCCCTCCATCCCGGACGAGGCCGTCTTCTGGAGGCGCGCTTCGCTCGCCAGCCGGGACAACGTCGTGCTTGGCGGGAACCCGCAGGCTTTGCGCAGGAGATGGCGCCGTCCCGTGAATAAAAGGCGCGCGCGCGGCCGGGCATTAGGGTTACCGCCACCATTTCTCGCTTGCCGCTCCCATATCTGAGGTGCGGTGTCCGGTCTTCTTCCCTCCCCCGACTTCCTCTGCGCCACCGTCTTCCCTCTTCTCCTGCCGACCCATCTGGTCCTCCGTTGCCTCGGCCGGTATACCTTTCCTCACCCGTCTCCTTGTGCACGGCCTGAGCAAACATTGTTCCTCCCGGTCTATGCTATAGTTCTATCTGCTCTGGTGGTCGCCCTTGTTTTGTATATTTCCACGTTTTCCTGTTCATGCGATTGATGGTATTCGATTGCCTGTGATGAACTCGGTTTGCCTGAAACCCCTCAAACATGTTCGGCTTTGTGAGGAACTGGAATATTTTCTTTAACACGGCATGGACCTGTACCCTGTAATTTTAATGTTCCTTATGCTCCAAAGTCGAGCTGACGTAGGCGGCAATTTGATCTGAGGCATAATTTCTGTTTTTCAAACACTCTAGTGGCTTCTCTATAGCTGGGTGGTAACCTCACCAATTCCATCATGGGGTCATGGGATTTGTTGGGATACAACCAACCAAACAAACAGCTGCAGCACCAAGTCATACAAGCTCATGATCCATGCGGCCAACCAAACAAAATGCCCGTGATCCTGTATGGCTCCAATGGTTGCAACCAAACATAGCTCCTTGTATGGTTTCAGCTGGGAGAAACCCAGCCTGCACAGGGGATCCATCCCGGCTGGGAACCCCTGGAGCAACCAATCACGCCCATAGGTACTGTCATCAGGGCGTCTCAACCGGCGCTTTCTATGTTCGCAAGACTGAAAATAAATGTTGATTTTAGCTGATACTCAGTGTTTAAAAATTATTGATTTTAACTGATAAGCTCAAACGAACAGGCTACCCTCATAATATATATATGAGCCCGTTCAAATAGAGATTTCAGATTCTCATAAAAGCATTTAAGATTATTTGACTAGTAAGCGAGAATTTGATTTTAAAAACTTAAATGGAAATCGCAAACATGTTGTTTGGAAGTAATTCTACCGTTTCCGGCCCCTAAGTCTAGGTACGGTCAATGACATGCCACTATTATTTTCTTCTCGATGGGATCAACATGGATTCAGGAAAACCTTAGGTTAGGGCAAGCATAGTGTCGGTTACCAAAGTTAGGGGTACCCAACTTCGATGCAAAAACGCTCATTCCCAACTTGGCCTGGCCCAAGTAAGGCCAGTGGAAGCCCACGAAGGCCGCGTCTACAGAGGCCCACGACATCATTCCACTAATGACGGCCTCCTCGGGAGAGCTCGCTCCGATTCGCCCGAGCCTGCTCGGGAGAGCTCGGGAGAGCGGCGTCCTCAGCGCCCAAGTCTCCGATTCGCCCGAGCCTCCTCGGGACAGCACTCCTCGACGCCCAAACTCTCCGATTCGCCCGAGCCTCCTCGGGAGAGCTCGGGAGAGCGGCATCCTGGGCGCCCAAGTCTCCGATTCGCCCGAGCCTCCTCGGGAGAGCTCGGGAGAGCGGCGTCCTCGGCGCCCAAACCTCCGATTCGCCCGAGCCTCCTCGGGAGAGCTCGGGAGAGCGGCCTCCTCGGCGCCCAAACCTCCGATTCGGCCGAGCCTCCTCGGGAAAGCGGCCTCCTCGGCGCCCAAGTCTCCGATTCGCCCGAGCCTCCTCGGGAGAGCGGCGTCCTCGGCGCCCAAACCTCCGATTCGCCCGAGCCTCCTCGGGAGAGCTCGGGATCGCGGCCTCCTCGGCTCCCAAGGCTCCGATTCGCCCGAGCCTCCTCGGAAGAGCTCGAGAGAGCGGCGTCCTCGGCGCCCAAACCTCCGATTCGCCCGAGCCTCCTCGGGAGAGCGGCGTCCTCGGCGCCCAAACCTCCGATTCGCCCGAGCCTCCTCGGGAGAGCTCGGGAGAGCGGCATCCTGGGCGCCCAAGTCTCCGATTCGCCCAAGCATCCTCGGGAGAGCTCGGGAGAGCGGCGTCCTCGGCGCCCAAACCTCCGATTCGCCCGAGCCTCCTCGGGAGAGCGGCCTCCTCGGCGCCCAAACCTCCGATTCGTCCGAGCCTCCTCGGGAGAGCGGCCTCCTCGGCGCCCAAGTCTCCGATTCGCCCGAGCCTCCTCGAGAGAGCTCGGGAGAGCGGCGTCCTCGGCGCCCAAACCTCCGATTCGCCCGAGCCTCCTCGGGAGAGCGGCCTCCTCGGCGCCCAAGTCTACGATTCGCCCGAGCCTCCTCGGGAGAGCTCGGGAGAGCGGCGTCCTCGGCGCCCAAACCTCCGATTCGTCCGAGCCTCCTCGGGAGAGCTCGGGAGAGCGGCCTCCTCGGCTCCCAAGGCTCCGATTCGCCCGAGCCTCCTCGGCGCCCAAGGCTCCCATTCGCCCGAGCCTCCTCGGGAGAGCTCGGGAGAGCGGCGTCCTCGGCGCCCAAGCCTCCGATTCGCCCGAGCTCACCTCCGATTCGCCCGAGCCTCCTCGGGAGAGCTCGGGAGAGCGGCCTCTTCGGCGCCCAAGTCTCCGATTCGCCCGAGCCTCCTCGGGAGAGCACGGGAGAGCGGTACCAGCTCGGGAGAGCTCGGGAGAGCGGTATCCTCGGCGCCCCAAGTCTCCGATTCGCCCGAGCTTCCCTATCCCCCTCGAGCGCAATCTCGCAAAGGCATCCAAGGCGCAGGTGATGTCAGCGGAGCAATCTTGGATCACAAGAGATCTCTCTGACCACTTTACAAGCACTCTCCCGTCAGGACAGACTCTCGACGCGACTGTGCTTCGCACGCTCCTGACGGCCATACTCTCTCTGACCACTTTACAAGCACTGTCCCGTCAGGACAGACTCTTGACGCGACTGTGCTTCGCACGCCCCTGACGGCCATACCACCTGTCCTCCACGGTATGGTCCACGGTGCGCCGCCCCGTTTTCCGCCGGGACCTATCAACTCCGACTCTGACAAGCGCCTGACGACGGGCTACGCAAGAACAGGAAAAGCGCCTACTGCGCTGTCCACTCGAAAGGACGAGCACGCCTTCCATCCGGGCCGACATGACATAGTCAGACGACTGTTCCCACCTTGGAACCCACCAAGATCGTGCGAACCACGACAGCCATGCCCCGGAGACGCGGAGAAAAGGCAGTAGCTGCATAGTCAAACGGGGAACAACAACTCCTCACTGTAAAATACGTAGCTACCCCTGCCTCTCCCTTGCGACTATAAAAGGGAGAGCAGAGGCCAGCTTTAGGAGGAGGACGACGGAGAACAACGGAGAAGTTCTAAGTTCTCACCCACACAAACGTACCCATAGCAAACGACTTGTAAACACTTAGACACACACAAGAGACCTGAGAGCGCCTCCCTCTCTCGCCTAGCTTGTAACCCCCTACTACAAGCACCCCGGTGCAAGGCAACACGACTCTCCTCTCCACTGGACGTAGGGCTCGCTTGGCCTGAACCAGTATAATCCCTGTGTTCCCCTTGCACACCATACGTAGCCTCAACCGTAAAACATATATTTACTAGCCGGTGTTACCCCCGTCAAAACTAGCACCGACACATAGAGCAACTTCGGGAAACAGAAAGAAAGGGAGTTTAGCAGTACTGTACTCCTACTAGCACTATAGTACTTCCAAGAACAGACACACATGAGAGTCAAGAGCAAGGAAACGATAAGAAAAGATCCAGCGTCCCGGCTTCCGAAATATTCCGAGCGCCATGTCTATCACGAGCCTCCATGCAGATGCGGCGACGGCGAGCCAGCCAGCCAGGTGATGGCCAGGTGATGACTGTCCGCGCAGATCAACAGCTCTGAAGAGCTCACACCAGTCACCAGTGGCCACGGAACCCCCTTCCTCCAGGGGCCAGGGGATGGAGGGTGACACGATGGACCCGCAGACAACGAGAATCGTTGAATACTTGAATAATGCATCCTGTAGAGGGTGGTTGCTGGCGCGGGTCAGTGTCAGTGGCTCAGTGCTAACCATTCTGCATGGCCGTGGCGATTTGACAGACATGATCTCTGTTGCAAACACAGAGGAGTTTCCATTCTCGTGCGCCGACGTCATTCTACGTTAATCGAAGGGAATTTGCAGGTTACAGAGGTCTACCCTGGTCAAATTAACTTTGCAACGTACTCCCCTTCGTCCCACGAATAAACTCAATTATTTGACTTCTGCGATTCCTATTTAACCGTTCGTCTTATTCAAAAAGTTTGGAGGGAGTACCATTTTTTCTTAGACCCTATTTAGTTGGAGAAAAAATTTAGGTTCTGATAGTGTAACATTTTCGACTTTATTTGATAACTTTTGTTCAATTATGGATTGACAAGATTCGAAAGATTCATCTTGACATGTACAGATAAACTATATAATTAGTAGAAAAAGTTTAGAAAATTTTAGAAACTAAACAGAGTCTTAAAGGATAAAAAGAGTGAGGGGGCAAAATCCACGTGGGTGGCTATCGGCGGCTATCGCATACTCTGTTCTGCTCTAATCGGCCACGGTACTCGGTGGATGTTTAGACTATCTCCGACGAAGAACTAGATTATACACTTATTTTATGGCCTGGGTCATCCACAGTGAAAGGGGAGCTCCTCGACACCTTTCCTTCTCATGTTTGCTATACCACCACATTATTACATATGAACTAATTAAAAATTTGTCTCGTAAACAGCCGCAATCTATATAATTAGTTATTTCTTTAATCTATATTTAGAGCTTGTTTGGTATAACTCGTAATTGCTTAATAAGTTGTTGTGGACTCTTTTTTTGCCCCAACACTCTTTTTCCAACCAGCTTTATGTGTGAAGCCGTTTTTTCCTTCTTTCACAAAGTAATAAGTTAGCATGAAGTTAAAAAAAGTAGCTTATTCCATCTCTCTCTTAACCGTGTATATTGTTGGTGAAGGTGTTTTGCCAAATAATATTTCTAAAACAGATTAGCTTTACCTAAACGGTTGCTTGTGAAGCTATTTTTTAAAAAAAACAACTTCTTCCTTGATGAGTTACTCATGAAGCCTTTTTTTTAAAAAATAATTTTACTCGTGAAACTGAGCAGTGCCAAACGAAGCCTTAATACTCCGTGCTTCCATCCTTTTTCGTTTTTTTAGAAACGAGAAACACCCCTTATTATTTCCATATATCACGTGATGAGAATAGCCGGTCTTACAAGCCCGTAATCATGAGGAGCCGTGCCTAAAGCGTGGCCGCTCGTCCCCTCATTTGTCTCGACGCGCGTAGCACTCAATTCCAACCCACACATCGCATCATCGCATGGGGCCGCCGGTCCAAACCTTCGCGGTTAAGGGAAACGGGGGCTCCAGCGGTTCAGCAGCGCCGCCGCCCTGTATAGTGTTGATGTTGCCCGTTGCCTCAGCTCAGCTAGCTAATCTTGCCCTATTCGTGCCACAAAAGATTCTGGGTTTGTTTAAGCTTATTAAGCCCTAGGCCCTGTTCGCTGGAGCTGATAAGCTGAGCTGATTTTGGCTGTTGCTGATTTTTTGTGAGAGGAAAATACTGTTCCAGAGCTGAAAAATAAGCACTTTTTAGACGAAGCAAACAGGACCCTAGTCGCTGATGAATTGTTAATGACCCCCCTGACGTACACGCCCGGCAATGCTCGGCCAACCTGTTCCAAGCAGGCAGAGGCAGGCATTCCCCTCAGCGCGGATTCGGGGACAGCTCACAGCCGAGCCCAGCGGTGCTCTGCTCTGGCGCTGGCGGGTCGGTGCCGAATGATTGCGGGCGCCGATGCGATGCAATGCAATCCCGGCAGCTCCGGCCAGCAGAATGATGGCCAGCCAAAGTGGCCTTTTCTCCCGTTTGTCCCTCTGGCATGGCATGGCAGCAGAACTTGTGGTGCCTCTGCCTCTCTTCCTCGCTCTTTGTGTTATCTAGAAGTAATAATCCTTCGCAGCGTGCTACTAGCATAATTCTTATTCTTTGCAGGAGATTTTCCTTCCCTTTCGAGCTGGAAAGGGAGGAGTGATACTGATGTTGAAGCTGTTCTGTGCGTGGAGGCCCAAGAATACCGCTGCATATTACATAGCAGTTGTTGCGGCAGGCGGGCGAAGCAGCAGTTGCGTTAGTTCAGTTTCAGTTTTGTTTTGTTTTCTTTTCTTTTATTCAGAGGGTGGCAGTTGCGTTGGTAGGAGAATGGGGTGTCACCTGTGAGTCTGTGATCCAAGGAGACGTGACAAGTGCAGGCCACCACCACCTTCGAATCATCATCAGGTGAATAAAGAACGTGAACAACCTACAGTACGTAGTAGTACGTCTACCATGGGAAATCTCGAACACATGACACGCTCGATTCGGCCGGCGAGGTCTGCAAACCGATCCGACAGCAGACGTCCACGCGAGAGCGATGCGTCGATATGTTACAACCCAGCTACTCCCTCCATTAAAAAAACATTGTTTTTAACTTTTAGGCGTCATGTTTCACTATTTGTTTTATTTTAAAAATATATATAAATTATAAAATAAATAAATTATTAAAGTATCGCTAACAATAAAATAAGTCATAATAAATAAATAATATTTAAATTTTTTTAAATAAGACGGATGGTAAAATATTTTTTTAGGACGGAGGAAGTAAAATGTAGTCAGACCAGTTTCAGCGGAGAGTTTCATTGCGCCGTTTTCAAGATTGGCACGTCATATAGAATGAAATGAAATTCGAATGAAACTTTGCATTGAGAGTGAGTATTTCATCCTAGAGTTTTATTCACATTAAATTTCATGACTCATAGAGAGTTAGTAATCGTGTCAAGAGAGTTTCGTCTAAATGAAACTCATTTCTTCTCTCTTCTTAAATACACTGTCATGTCATCGAATATCCCTATGTGGCAACGTATTTAATGTAAATAAAACTCAGTTAAAACCTCCACTGAAATTGGTCTAAGCAGGGTCAAGCGAAAGGCCACAGTTATGAGTCACTGAGGTCAACTGCTTGGACCTTGGCGATTAGCAAATTGTCTCGTTCTCTCAATGCAAGGCCTAATAATATAGTAGCGGTAGATATCCTTTTCACTTTCATGTCAAGCAATGTGGGTTTGGCGACCAAGATATCTATCTTGTGGGATTGAGGAGGGAGATCGAAAATTACTAGTAGGTGGCAGGTGATGCTTGTGTCACAAATTCATCCTTCTACTCGGCTTTTTAAAGGTAATCGGTAATCCTCCTCCGAGTCATCATTTGTCGGATCTTGAACGGAGGTGACATCCTTTCTTAAGCCCCAAAAGAACATCTTTATTATTAGCTGTTAGAGAATTATTTCAATTTCAGGGCTGCTCGGTTGCCAATGCCACCAATCTTATAATAACTTACAGATGGAGCTAGCTCGCGGTCCAACCCTGGGCACCTGAAATCAAACACCTGATTAAGTGATTATTACATAAAAAAGAACCCCAAACACAAACGGCTTTAGGAATCCTAACCTCACTGTCGACGTGTAATGACAAACAAATATAGCACTAAATATTTATATACTGTAGTGCTATAGATTACTTGTGGGCTTGCACAGAAAACTGATTGCATTGGGAGTCAATTTTGGAGTGAGCTAGGGTCAACAATCTCCTTTCATTGGTTCCAAGTCCAAGCTTGGTTTATTAGGCTAGGCTAGTCTCACTGGTGAGTTTCATTGCACTCTTTTCGAGACTGTTATGTCATTTAGAATGAAATGAAACTTGGATGAAACATCCACTCTCAATGCAAAGTTTTATTCTAGAGTTTTATTGAAATTTAATCCTAAGACAAATAGAAAGTTGGTAAGCGTGCCAGGAGAGTGTCATTCTCATGACACTCAATCTTTCTCTCTCTTCGTTAAAACACTGTCATATCATCAAAAATGCATATGTGACAGACTATTAAATCCAAATAAAACTCTTGCGAAACTCCCACCAAAACTGGCCTTATAAGAGCGATTGGGATTGTACAGAGAAGAGACAAGATGGGGAAGCCAATTAATTAAACAAAAGTCCAAATGATTGACTCATAAGCGCCCAATTAGGCGTTCCCCAAATCACAGCATTTTATTACAGCAACAGCTCATCCCGTACTCGTACTCCCTGTCGCTTTTTATCATTTTATTACACCGCCTCCTTTTATTACTACCATCACCACCTCCAGTCCTCCACCTCCTCCTTCGCCCAAATCGGAAGGCGGAGAGCACGCATTAATAAAAACCTCGCGCCTCCCGTCCCCGCCCCCGCACCGCACCTCGTCGGCGGCGATGGCCGACGGCGAGGCCGGAGCGTACCGGGAGTTCAAGGCGCTGGCGGAGGCGGCGGACCGCAAGTTCGCGCGCGCGCGGGACCTGCCGCTCTACGGCGGCGGGGACCACCACAGCCGGAAGGCGTTCAAGGCCTACACGCGGCTCTGGCGCCTGCAGCAGGAGCGCCGCCGGGAGCTCGTCGCCGCGGGCCTCCGCCGCTGGGAGATCGGCGAGGTGGCCTCCCGGATCGGCCAGCTCTACTACGCGCGCTACCTTCGCACCGCCGAGCCGCGCTCGCTCGTCGGCGCCTACGTCTTCTACGAGGCCATTTACAGCCGCGGCTACTTTGGCGCAGCCGCGGCGGCGGTGGGGACGGACGGCGGTGGCGGCGGAAGCAGCCGGCACCAGGCGCTCCTGATCCGGTACAAGGAGCTTCGGTTCATCGCGCGGTTCCTCGTCGTGGCCATGCTGATGCGGCGGGCCGAGGCGGTGGACCACCTCGCCGGACGCCTACGTGCGCTCGTCGAAGAGACGAAGGCTACGTACCCCGTAAGAATCATGCTTGTCTTGCCCTCTTTAATTGGGGAACCTGAGTGAAATTTACGAGGCGTGTTTTTGGCTGCACATTTAGGGTCCTTTTAGCCCTAAGGAGATGATTTATTTACCTTAAATTTAGCTGTGAAGAGTTTGCTTTTCTATTCACGTTACGTTTGCGCGTCACTGGCAGTACTCTCGTTGAGTTTGAGGAACCTCCGCATTGGGTTTTTTGAGTTCATCTGCTTCAGAGTCAGTTTTTTTTTTCCCCATTCGCGCAATTAACTTGTTCAATGTGAGTTAGCATCCCAACCTTCTCATGTATGGTACCTGTATGAGTTGGTAATGTGCTCGGGCCTTTTTTTTCCTCTCTCCTGGGTATTCGAGAAAAATTAAGTTGGCATGCCGAATTTTTAGTTTCCTTTTGCTCCGGTCTTAATGAACTTCTTGTCATGATTTTTCTTCCTTATGCACACCCTAGTTGCAGTAGATAATAAGCGCAGCTTTTTATTGTGGGGATTAGCGGCAAACAGGGAGCATCAGGAGTCCGCAGGGTGCAGTTAGAAGCTTGTTTTGTTTTCTATCTGTTTACCTGCTAAATTAGAGGCAGCAGATGGTTATTGTCTGCTGGTCTGGTTATTCCAAGGTATCTCTGAATACAAACAAAGGAGCTACTAGAACAATGGTTCAAGCGAAATTGATTGTTGGGAACATAACACCACCCGGTTCTTACGGTGCTTGATTAATTAAACAAAATGAGATATATACCTGATGTTCGTGTAATGAATATTCTCCATCCTAAACAAAAGATGGGCATTTTGGAAATTATGATGCTTGTAGTTTTTTTTTTTCGTGTTTCTTAATTTTTATTCCAGTTCATTCGTACCAATATGTGCATACCACCATATACTTCAATCCTGATGACAACATTGTGAACTTGTATATTTTAGAAAACAAACTTCAAGGAATGGAAGCAAGTGCTTCAAGAACTTGGCAGATTTTTGAAGGCTGATGGAGCATACAAAGGATCTAGATCACTAGATATGACAACTTGTTTGATTCTTATACATCAAACCTTGCATCTATTGCACGATTCCATTCAAAAAGGGTTCTGAAATTGAAGGAAGCTGTGTTAACAAGCTACCGCAGAAATGAGGTTACACATAACTGTTACCTGTTGGAAACAATTTTAATATTCATCTAATTTTCATTTGTCTTTCATGATAATGTGCTGAACAGCTGAAAATATCTCTCACAGCCTTTTTTGTGATATGCAGATCAAGTTCACAGAACTAACGTTGGATACATTCAGAATGCTACAGTGTTTGGAATGGGAGCCCACTGGGTCTTACCAGATTGCTGCCAAAGAACTTACAGAAAATGGCACTGTAAGTGATCAGAGTGGACCCTCTGGTCTGATTGATATTCAACTGTCAGCAGAAATATCTGATGGACGTCTTCCTTCAAATCCTCAAAAGGCAGTCATATATCATCCTACAGTCGCTCATCTTTTAGCAGTATGTGGCTACCCAAATTGTTCCTTTCCCTTGACAAGTCCATCTTTTGCATAAAATTGGCAGGCACATGAACTTTTCGTAGGATTGCATATTTCCTTGTAAGAATTTCTTTTTTTTCAGAAACCTGAATGATGGCATTATTATTTTAGTGCTAAGGTGTGCCAATGCTCTTATTCATTAATGAAAATGCTATATGTTAGTATGATTGATTGTGTTGATGGTCCTGAAGCTTGCCTCTGTTAGTGGGCCAAACCATAAGAAAGAGTACCAATTTATCATTAATCACAGGCTTCTAACAAAACAAAAAACGATAAATATACTTCCGTAAGCATAATTATAGTAAGAAAGAAGTAGTTTTATGGCACACCTTCAGCAAAATTGGCTTTGCACCCTGGCCCAATTCCCTCAGCAGTCAGCATGTTCTGGGTATGTTCATACTTAGGCCTTCACTTGATCTGAAACAATATTATTATATCAGAGAAATTATGTTTTTCTCCCTCTTTTCCAATAGAACCTTTGTTTCCGTACTGTTGAGTGTTGATTCATAGTTTTACAATACAGGTTCTAGCAACAATTTGTGAAGAGCTATCTCAAGATAGCATTTTACTCATCTATATATCAGCGTCAGGTTAGTTCTTTCTCTGGCACTTCAGTTTATGTTGCACTTCTGTTTTCAATCACTTGTTACCTTCTGAGATTTGTGATTATCTTGTCAGGGTCCGCTGAGCAGAGTTTTGCTAGTCAAAAGCTTGGCTCTGGCTCCTCATCTCGTGCGAGGGCTGCTTCTGCCTTCCCCATCGATAAGCCAAATTCACATATCAGTTCTGATAATCATCTATGGCTTGGCCCCCGTGGAAGTGGAGGCAAGCTCTATGGCATTGTTCTGTTTCAATAAAGTCCACTTACTATAGCATGTCTAGATTAGTGGATCCCTTTCTTTTAGGATGGCATACCTTGCACTTGCTTATGTTGACAGTATTGTCTTTCTGTCAGGTCCAAACAATCTGTATCCAGAAGATCTGATTCCATTTACAAGATATCCACTGTTCCTTGTAATTGATAGTGAAAATAGCCATGCATTCAAGGCAGGTTTGTCAGAACTTAATCTTGGCTTGTAGAAGAAAACCATTACCATTGGCACTCTATTGCTTTTCTAAAGTCACATGTTTACCAGATTGCCCATGCCATCTTTTCTTTTTCCTGCACACAAAATGTTTTATTGTTTCCTTTTGCATTTGAATGGTCGCATACTCTCATTTGGTTCCCAAGGTGAACTTCTCTCCTAGTGCAAAAAAATACGAGCATTTACTATGGTTTCTTCAGCATTATTGTTATCTGGTTCTACTGGTTCGATCTATCTTTAAACATCTAAAATATCTTTAGATGGTTTTCAGCATCTTAACTGGTAATGTCAGAGGATAGCTAAGGACTGATTTGTGGCATTGTGCGAATAAGCTGGAATTGTAGCTTGAGCTTGGGCATGGAATTATTATTAAGGGGCTTTCTGTTTGTATTTGGAATGTTTAGAGGAAATTTATGCCTCCTCCTGTACAGGGGAAAAAAAACATAACTTGCTTGTTAGCATGTGAATCCATCCTTACATTAACTATTTTTTTTTTTGTTAAAGGTGGCACTGAATTTTATGGGTTATTCGTCTTTTTCATTGGGTCATGTAATTTGCCAGGCCATACATAATGCAGAGAAGGGAGAACCAGCTGCTTTATTGCTTTCTCCCAGGACATCATCAGCCCTGCCTGGAGTAGAATCCACGGGTCATGGAAGCCAGTTTACATACTTCCTCACTGCTCCAATGCAAGCCTTCTGCCAACTAGCTGGAATAACTTCTGACATAGACACCGTATGTTCTCTGTTTGAGGAATTGACTATTCGTTATTCCTAAAAAAAATCATTTCTATAGTTGAATTTGTGCTGCTTGGTTTTCAGGATACATATGCAAATGCAGAGAACATACTTTTCTCTGCTTTGGAAGAATACGAAGGAATACTCTGCACTTCTGTTGGATTAAACAATGTCTGGGGGCAAATTTTACCAGACCCATTTCTCAGACGGCTGATTCTCAGGTACCTAGTACATATATTTGCCACATTCAAAGCTATATGAATATCTGGCATCTAGCTGTAACATCAATTTAGCGATGTAACTTAGAAAAAGGTATATTGGCTTCATTTTCTTAAATAATAGGTATGGAGAGAAATATTGTTACATTGCTTGGATTTCTTTTGGCTAGGGACAAATTTATATTTTAACCTCAATCCATCTCATTTCTACCATTTATGGGTCTAGAAAAAATAAGAAACAAAGGAAAAAGAAATAAGCTGGTATGTAGTATTTGCAGCAACTTGCGCCAGTTTCTTGTCGCTATAATAACATTTCTTTTACATATTTGCCTCTAAATTTCAAAAGACAACGCACATTGAGAGTAGCTTCCACACAAGTAATAAGGTCCATTAGATGCTTGATGCTGACATGTTCATGCCATTAGTATGCATGTTAGAGGAAACAGTGTTATAAATCTGTCTTTCCTAGATCATCATCAACTTTACAGTCGTTTTTTTTTTTTTATAAAAAGTTCTAACTAAACTTGCCAGCAAATTGTTAATGTTCTGGGAAAGAATAATGCCAAAAAAGAAGCAATTATTTGATTTGTCCTTGGCTGTTATGTCTTTTTAGATGTTTTTCTTCCCTTCATAATGGACAGGGTGCCTTTGGGTACTATATGACTGAACATATGGCATTCTCTGCCTTCATATCTTGGAAATCTGTTGATACAATTGTTTGGGTACTATATGATTGAACATATGGCATTCTCTGCCTTCACGTCTTGGAAATCCGTTGATACAGTTGTTTGAATATTTAGTTCTGTATTTCTGCAGTGCGAACCATTTGGAGTTCTTCCTGATTATTCTTTGCATTTGCTGATTATTTTTCCAATTGCAGGTTTATTTTCTGCCGAGCTGTGCTTTTCTATTTCCAATCAGATGAGCACGAACATCTACCGACCTGCCTACCTAGTCTTCCAGAGTCGGTCTCTCCAAATGCCGAGGCCATAAAAACTCCTATCCTTTCGCTTGCTGAAAACCTTGTTGTCAGCGATCGGTTTAACTTCCGAGACTCCATGCGCAACAAGAAATGATGATCAGCAGCAATAACCATAACTCATGCCTTCTGTAGATACCTCCGTGGTAAATATAGTCCAGCAATTTGTTGATTGTTTTGCATTTATACAGCCAACGGAACAATGAGTCAGCACCAGTTAGCAGCAGGAGCAGCAGCTGGAATGGTGTGAAATTGAATGGCGATATTTAGAATTTTGACCTGCTGCTTCATCTCCGTTGAGCGTCTGTACAAGTTTGTTTAGGCGTTCTCTAATTTGCTCTAGGCATTGTAGCCTGTAGGCAGGTAGCCGTGCCTTTGAATTTTCCTTTTTGTTGTCTTGGAGAGGACTGTTTGTAAGCTGGAAGAGGCGTTTTTTAAGTACTCTGGAAGGCAGATTGTTTTGTAGAGTTTGGTTAGCTCACCATATTTGACGGCAGTTTACTATATCCAACTTTCATTGCGCTAAGTTTGCCTCGTGCTCCCAACTCCTGTAATTGATTGTTGTTGTGGTTTAAAACTGCTCGACCTCGTTCAGTCTGCCAGCTCTTATTTTGTTGTTCTGGTAGTTTCATGAATTCAGCTACCAGTCAATGTGGATAAATGAGTGAGTGAATTGCACCATAGGTCCTTAAACTTTTGGTGGGTTCCCGTCTAGATCCTTGAACTAAAAAAACTACCATCTAGGTCCTTAATCTATCTGTCCCGTGCACCAATGGTCCGAAACATGCCACGCGTGTGCCAGCTGCTGTCGTGGACATGCCACCTTGGAGACAGGAGGTGGACCCGTTGCCAACTTTGCAAATATCCATGTTCCATTACTCTGTCTCGCAGGGGGTTCTAGCGTCGGCGAGTAGGCAAGCGTGGGCGGCCGCCGCCGGCGCTGCATGCGTGTGCGAGCCGGAGGCATGGAGGCAAGCGGGCCACAGCTACGCGAGCAAGCCTTCGAGCACGGGCGCACAAGCATGCAAACGCAAGCGGGCCATCGCCACTGCAACACGCGAGCGAGCCGCTGCCGCCGCGGCCACGCAGGAGAGCGCGAGCACACGAGCGCAGGCATGCCGCTGCCGCCACAGCATGTGAAAGCACGGGCGAGGCGAGGCACCGCTGCCGGTGTTGAAGATGAGCGCCCGATGGGTCGCCAAGCGTTCACGAGGATCATGGTGCCACAGCCGCAAGGTCTCCTTGACCATGAGTTGCAGATATGGGAGGTTCGCGATGTCGGACTCCACCAGCTGTGATCTGCCAACGTTTGTGTGCAGTTCAGCTATCACTTTCTGCATTGCTTCCGGATGCGTCAGCAGCAGTGCCATTGCCCACGCAGTAGTCAGTGCCGACACTAAGCAGTATCTGTCATGTCAACCAATTCACCATGGTGGTGCCACCAGAGACTGATTTCTTGTAGCTACAGGAGTTCGTCAATGGCGCTATTCTTCTCCGCGTGTGCTGGCCACCCAGCACTGGCTCTGCGACTTTCACGCACGAGGCCGGCGACGAATGCATCGCGTCTCGCCTGGAGACGGATCAGAGCCGCGCGTGCCGGCCACCGGCTCTGCGACTTTGCCGTTTGTCGCGCATGAGGCCGGCGACGAACGCATCGCATCGATCTCGCGTGGACACGTATCAGACCCGCGTTGCGGAAACGGTCGATCCACCGCAACGCCAGGTACGAATTCCCGATGCTAGGGGCGCCGCTCACCACGAAGGTCTCCATGATGATCCCTTGGATCCTACGCACGTCGTCGCCATGCCCAGGCGCGCCGGTGAGGGAGCGCATGCCAAAGCCTGTGTGAGGCAGAGTAATGGAGCGGAGGTCATTTGCAAAATCAGCAACGAGCCCGTGTCCAATCTCCACGTTGGCATGTCCACGTCGGCACCTAGCGCACCTGTGGCGTGTTTTGGGCCGTTGGTGTATGGGACAGATAGATTGAGGACTTAGATGGTAGCATTTTTAGTTCAATGACCCATACAAGAATCCACTAAAAGTTTAAAGACCTACTACTCTAAATGAGTGAAATGGAACTATATATGCCAATTCTATGACGATGGTAGTCGAATTCAGAATCCTCTGGTTTCTGTGTTTTCTCGCTTACCATGTGATGGGAACTTGCAGTTTCAAGCTCCAACGGTACAAAATTATCTTTTGTATCAAAGATCATTCTGAACCGAATGTAAGAGAGTTTAACCATATCTTCAGTCGTTATGGATCACAAGTTGCAGAACCTCACTGATAACACTCGCATGGAAAAGTGTCCGGATCCGTGCTTGAAGTGGCCAGAAGCTTCGGCTATGCCAAAGTTTCGTGACGGCGTCCGCATGAACACGCACGGGCACGCGGCAGATGCTTATGGTAGACACGAGCAAGCGAGCCAGCTGGGTGTGAAAGTTAGGAGACAACGAGGTGACCTTTGCCGTCCTTCGGCTACGTGTTAATATAGATGGGGAACAGCCCCCCATCGGTGGCACATACAGGTTGTTTGGAGTACAACAATATCTCCTAAACTCTAGGATCTATAACAACTTGCTAATACAATGTTAATACAAGATAATAACAAACAATATCATCTAACATTCCTCCTCAATCTTAGCCACTAACAAGGTTGAGATTGCGCCGGAAACTTCGAAGCTTGGCTGCTGCAATTGGCTTGGTAAACCCGTCGGCAACTTGATCATTAGACAAAATAAATCTCACATCTAGCAGCTTCTGAGCGACACGTTCCCGAACAAAATGGAAATCAATCTCAATGTGTTTAGTACGCGCATGAAACACTGGAATGGCAGAGAGGTATTTGGCTCCCAAAGTATCACACCATAAGCGAGCAAGGGGCGGGTGAGAAACTGTTAACACCAAATTTTGGGCTGGGAGCCGATAGCCGATACCGAAGGAAGATAGCCGATACCGAAGGAAGATAGCCGATCTCGGAAGCAGATTCCGTCCAGCAGAAAGAAAGAGAATAGCCGATTGCACGGTGAATCGGTTATCGGGCAAAGGTGACAGAAGGCGTGCAACGTCGGTATTGGTGACGTCATCCAGAGTCTGCACCGCCGAGATGTGATCACGATCGGAGTCCGTTATGAAAGGGAAGATGTGACTCCAAGTTACCTTAGATATAGGATAGTTTGTTAGTTTCCTTATCTATTGATGAATTGTAATTCGACTAGGACTCTATCTACACTCAGGGTATAAATATAAGCCCTCAGCCATTGTAAAACATACAACAACATCAATACAACACAACTTTCAGCTCCGGCCAACAAACCCTAGAGTCAGTCGAGTCCGGCGAGTTATTTCATCCAGGCTGGGTGTCATCCGGTGGACGCAGGTTTGCTTGTAAGTATCGTCAACCCCTGTTAAACTATGTCTTTTTAGCGTCATCCGGTAGACGTGGAAGCATGGCGGACCAGGGTCCTTGCTAAGCTCTGTTTCTTTGGCGTCATCCAGTGGACGTGGGAAGCATAGTGAGTCAAGGATGATTCACGCTGGTTTACCCGATCAATCTGTGTTAACCGTCATCCGGTGGACGAGATGCAGATTAGGACGGTCTTCACGCGCGGATTAGTTATCGATTCGTGTTTGTTTGCTTGATTAATCTATTAGTTAATGTCATCCGGTAGACAGGCTATAGATTGAGATAGTTTGCACGCATAGATTAGTTATCGGCTCTAGCTAAATATGGCAATTTAGTTAGATTCATTAAGTTATCAGATGTTATTTGTTGTTTATTGTTTATTTATCATATAACATCTCTCTGCCCGATCAAGATTGATAGATTTGGCCTTAGATTCACTTGAATTTGATCGTCGTTTATGCTTTCTTATGCTTATTTTACCATGATGATCGGTTCCATGCTTACATCGGCTAATTGTCTATCAATCTTGTTCGTTACATGTTGTGTGTTCGGTGCTAGTTGAGACATAAGTGGTTCTGAGGTTATCGTAAGTCTTATTTTTTGTCCTTGTTTAAGTTAAGCTGAGCGTCATCCGGTGGAACAGGTTTAACCCAAACAAGTTTTCACTAGATTAGACTTGCTTTAATTTGAAGTCTGTTTATGCCTACGCTAGCATTCGTTCGTGCTTCATGGACCCTACATCGGCTAAAGAGCCGATTCAGTTATGCTCTCACGAATAGATCGTGTATATAGACTTATTTGATATCAAACGATCTAGCTTTGTTTGCTGGGTTTGTCGAAGCCCGCTGGCCGTTAGACCAGGTGAACGCAGACTTGCTGAACTTAGCGAAAAGGGTTTGCTAAAGCCGCCGGCCTTCTAGATCAGCTTTAGCCGATCTCTACTTGTTTGATGTACAAATCAGATCTGTACACATGATCTATTTTCTTTTATACACATTAATTGAATTAGATCGGCTAGCACGTTATTGTCTTCATATGAGTATTCTGATAGCCGTTTTACTTCATTATTATACTATCGGTTCATAACATGACGGAATCGGCTTTCTAGACGATCTCCGATTGAATCGGCTCTCAGAGCCACATAATTGGAACTACCTGGACACACCGGTTAGTTTCGCCCTGTGATTACTGATTACTATTGTTTCCTTGTCAATTGTAGGTCAAATTGACTGGCACGCTTGGGTGTTACTGACACTCTCAGACCGGGTTCGAAGCTAGCTGGATCTGCGAGAGCTCTATTGCCTTCAAGGGTCGTTTCCGGCTTCGCTGGTGTGTTGGGCTTAGGGAACCACTTTTTGCGCCAACAGAAACACCGAGTTCCTGCAAAAGCTTTTGCACCCACATCATTTCAGAAGTCACATTGGCCAAGGCCTTGTACTCCGCTTCAGTCGAAGACCGCGAGACAGTAGGCTACTTACGGGCACTCCATGAAATCAGATTAGCACCAAGAAAAACAGCAAATCCCTCGGTGGAACGTCTATCATCAACACATCCAACCCAATCCGCATCGGAGAAGGCACTGACTACCATGGAGGGTGACTTCCGAATTTGTAGACCAAGGGACAACGTGCCACGAACATACCGAATGATGCGTTCAACAGCACTCCAGTGAGCAGTCGTAGGAGCATGAGGGAATTGGCAAACTTTGTTAACAGCAAAACTGATATCAGGCCGAGTGAGAGTAAGGTATTGCAACACACCTACTATGCTGCGGTATCGAGACGAGTCTTCAGTCCCCAGAGAGTCACCGGTCACCAAAGAGAGTTTTTCAGAGACAGACATCGGCGTGTCCACTGACTTGCAGTTCAGCATACCAGCCCGAGCCAAGAGGTCAGAGGCATACTTGTGTTGAGACATCACCAGCCCATCTTGTGTGCGCTGCACTTGAATGCCCAAAAAATAATGCAAATCGCCAAGGTCCTTGAGGGCAAACTCACTATGTAAATCCTTGAGAAGTGCATCAGTAGCAGCCTGAGAGGAACTAGCCACAATAATGTCATCGACATAAACCAAAACAAATAATGTTTTCCCATTCCTGTGATAATAGAATAACGATGTATCGGCCTTGGAAGGTACAAAACAAAGTGTCACCAGCTTACTGCACAGCCGAGCGTACCAAGCCCGGGGGGCTTGTTTTAAGCCATAAAGGGCCTTGTCCAGCTTGCACACATAGGAAGGATGCGACTTATCAATATAGCCAGGGGGCTGATACATGTAAACCTCTTCTTCTAAGACACCATGCAGGAAAGCATTTTGCACATCAAGTTGGTGCAAAGACCATCCTCTAGTTACTGCAATGGACAAGACCAAACGAATAGTGGCCGCCTTTACCACTGGACTAAAAGTATCATCATAATCTATACCATATTGTTGTTTAAAGCCCTTCGCAACTAGACGAGCCTTGTATCTATCAATGGTGCCATCAGCCTTCCTCTTAAGTTTATAAACCCACTTGCAACCAATAATGTTTTTGTTCTTTGGTTTAGGAACTAAATGCCAAGTATGATTTCTGAGAAGAGCTCGATACTCACTATCCATGGCAGCTGCCCAATTGTTATTTTTAAGTGCCTCGGTTACTGTAGATGGTTCATCAGAGGCTGACGTGGCCAGATTACCCCATCTAACTGTGCAATCGGAATAAATTTTAGGTTTAACAATACCTCTCTGAAGGCGAATTGTAGGACGGAGCACTGGAGAAGCATCAGCTGCAGCCGGTGCAGAAGATCCTGACGGCGCAGCAGAGGGATCCGTCTACGGCTGAGGAAGCGCGACAACAGCTGGCGAAGCCTCAGTCACCGGTGCAGAAGATCCAAGCCCGGCAGAGACCGACCACTCATGATTCGAGGGACCGGGCAGCACAGGCGAAGTACCGACAGCCGTAGCAGGCGATGGAGCAGTTGGCAACGCAGACGATGCAGGTGAATCACCTTCGGTTCCCGTGCCGGTGTTGGCGCTTTGCGGCAGCATGAAATACCGACCAGAGAGCCTGAAATCAGCACCGTTTTCTTCCAAATTTGTTCCTGCATCCAGCGAATTTTCCACAGAACTAGGCAAGTGGTTAGCAGTACTAGGAGAAGAGACAGATTGATCAATGAGCGTAGCATCCCCAAAACTAGCATTAGGACTTAGCAACGAGGGAGGAAGAAGAGCAATTTCAGCCCTGAGACGGGCGCCTGCATTCGGGCGAAGTGTCGAGAAGGGAAAAATACTTTCATCAAAGACTACATCTCTGGATATGTAGATGCGGCCTTTAGCTGGGTCCAAACACTTAAACCCTTTGTGCATATGGCTATACCCAAGAAACACGCATTTCTTCGAGCGGAGTTGCAACTTTTGCTGATTGAAGGGCCTAAGGTTAGGCCACACAGCACACCCAAAGGTGCGTAAGAAGCTATAATCAGGAGCTTGACCATAGAGACGTTCAAATGGGGACTGATTAGAGAGAACCTTGGATGGGAGGTGATTAATGAGGAAAACTGCAGTTAAGAAGGCTTCATCCCAGAATTTTAAGGGAATGGAGGAATAGGCAAGGAGTATGAGCCCCATATCAACAATATGTCTGTGTTTGCGTTCCGCCGAGCCATTTTGTCGGTGCGCGTGATGGCAGGAAACCCGGTGTGCAACCCCAATGCGTGTGAATAAATTATTTAAGGCTTGGTACTCGCCCCCCAATCGGTTTGGATTGAACGGATTTACAGTTAAATTGTCGTTCAACAAGGCTCTGAAAATCTTTAAAACATTGAAACACTTCGGATTTATGGCGAAGAAGATAGATCCAAACAAACTTACTATAATCATCAATGAAGCTAACATAATAAGCATGTTTGCCGACTGAAATTGGAGCTGGACCCCACACATCCAAATAAACCAGTTCCATAGGACTAGTGGACACACTGACTGACCTAGAATAGGGTAGCTGATGATGTTTGCCTTGCATACAGGCATCACATACATGATTATTCGACTCTCTAGTGAAAGGAAGGCTATGACGACTAAGGACCGCTTGAACCACAGGAGCGGCAGGGTGGCCTAGTCTATGATGCCATAAGAAGGTAGATGGCTTGACAACTCCAAGCCCTTGTTTATTTGAGGACGACTTGAATGGATATAAACCTCCTTCACATCCCCCGCTGTGAAGGACTTTCTTCGTCCGCCGATCCTTGACAAGAAAATGATGAGGATGAAACTCAAAATAAGCATTATTATCACGGGTGAATCGATTGACAGAAATAAGATTCTTGCTAGATTCTGGAATATGGAGAATATTTTTTAATTGTAAAGAGGAACTAGTTGGGGAATGCAAAACGCTATGACCAATATGTCGTATCTCCATACCTGCTCCATTCGCTGCATGAACTTGTTCTCCACCCATGTACTTGTCGCGAATAGTGAGCTTCTCAAGCTCCCCAGTGATGTGGTCAGTGGCCCCCGAATCCATATACCAATTTGTGTCGACGCCGTAGGAGGTGGTAGCCGATGAAGCCGACTTGTTGGAAGTAGGGCCGGTGTCGACGGAATACCAGCGATAGTCTACCGAGTGGTATGCCCAAGGAGCAAGAGCTACGCTGGAAGCATGAGACACAAGATTTATACAGGTTCAGGCCATCGCTAGGCGTAATACCCTACGTCATGTGTGCTGCAGTATTGTATTGCTAGTAGATGAGATGAATTGAGGGGATCCCCTGCCCACCGTATATAGTCCGGAGGGTAGGGTTACAAGTTGGTTTTACCATACATATCAGATTACAATCCTAACCGAACAAGCAAACTAATCGGCTAGATACAAGGAAAGCTATTTCCTTGTCCGCCAAGTCTTCGGCGGATATACGTGATCTTCAGGAGATCGTGTAGACGACGCGTCCTTGGCAGTCCGGGCCTGATCGAATGACTCGGCCCATGTTTAGCCATGCGGGTATACGGGTCTATACCCCACAGCTAGTCTCCAAGCACCTTGCATTCGTCGGGAGGTGCTAATCGTCGGAATTGCTTGACCAGACTAATGTAAGGAGCTCAGAAATTTTTTTGAAAAATCTTCTCTTTGGTGAAGTGTATCCACTTTTGGTTCCTTGGAAACAATACCTTCACCGTCAGGTGAAGTATATCCACTTAGTCCCCGAGGCTGATAGTTGGTGACGCAGGCACGTAGTGTCAGGGTCATAGTCTTTATTTTTTTTAATCATGTGAAGCATTGACGAAGCCCCCAAGCACATCCTGTACTTGAAAATACAGGTGAAGCAACGAAGTCCCCGAGCAGTTCAGTGCTCAAAAACGATGACGAAGCGACGACGAAGTCCCTGAGTAGCTTTGATGCTTGGAAACATGTGACGAAGATGACGACGATGTAGTCCCCGAGCAGCTTTGGTGCTCGGAAATGCCTGACGAAGACGAAGAAGTCCTCGAACAGCTTTGGTGCTTGGCGACGCAGACGAAGCGACAAAATCCTGGAGCAGCTTTGGTGCTCAAAAACGCGTGACGAAGATGACGAAGTCCCCGAGCAGCTTTGGTGCTCAGAAATGCTGACGAAGCGACGAAGTCCCCGAGCAGCTTTGGTGCTCGAAAAAGCTGACGAAGCGACAAAGTCCCCGAGTAGCTTTGGTGCTCGAAAACGCTTGACGAAGCAACGAAATCCCTGAGCAGCTTTGGTGCTCGGAAACGCGTGACGAAGATGACGACGACGTAGTCCCCGAGCAGCTTTGGTGCTCGGAAATGCCTGACGAAGACGAAGAAGTCTCCAAGCAGCTTTGGTACTCGGCGATGCTGACGAAGCGATGAAGTCCCCGAGCAGCTTTGGTGCTCGGAAACGCGTGACGAAGATGACGAAGTCCCCGGGCAGCTTTGGTTCTCAGAAACACTGACGAAGTGACGAAGTCCTCGAGCAGGTTTGGTGCTCAAAAACGCTGATGAAGCGACAAATTCCCCGAGCAACTTTGGTGCTCGGAAACGCTTGACGAAGTAACGAAATCCCCGAGCAGCTTTGGTGCTCGGAAATGCGTGACAAAGATGATGACGACGTAGTCCCCGAGCAGCTTTAGGTGCTCAGAAACGCCTGACGAAGACGAAGAAGTCCTCGAGCAGCTTTGGTGCTCGTAAACGCTGACGAAGCGACGAAGTTCCCGAGCAGTTTAGTGCTCGAAAACCCTAAAGCATCGTGTGGGCCTTGTGCATGAAGCCAAACCGTCAGACTTGCCTTTATAAGGACTTGTCTGCGGACAAAACGATTCGTCTTCCCTCTCACGCCGCCGCTCAAAAGCTAGTCAAACAACCGTTACATCCAGCCCTAGCCGCCGCCATCTAGGGTTCCGAAAAACCTTGATTCAAGGCTCGATTCCACCAAAATTTCTTTGATTCAATCTTCCAGTAACCCAATCCTAGGTTCAATTTGAAGAAATGGCACCTAGGAAGAGTTCGCGCGTACCCTCGAAGAAGGGTAAAGAGCCACAGCCTGAAGAACTCCACCTCGACAATGAGTGGCAGCCGTCCACCATGACTGAGATGGCCATCTTGAAGTTGGTGGCAAAAGGACTCCTCCCAAATCGTGCCACCGCCGGATGGAGGCCATCAGAAGGTGAGTCGTACCCCATGCCTAACACCGGCGAAATAACCGTCTTTGCCGACTACTTCCTCCGTGGATTTGGTGTTCCGTGCCATCCCTTTCTTCGCAAACTCCTTGACTATTACAAAATTTCTCTGTGCCACTTGCATCCCAACTCTATCTTCGTAAATTCTATTTTCATCCACTTCTGCGAGACCTTCGATGGAATTCTTCCTCATTTCAATTTATTTTGTCATCTGTACATGCTTGTAAAATCGAGCGGCGGGGGATCTCGAATTGACGGGAGAGTATACCTTAAGCTCCGAGACGGCATGTCCGTACATTATGTTTCTACCCCCCTCAACACCAGTCTTCGAGATTGGAACAAGAAGTGGATTTATCTGCCAAATCAAGATCCTCCTGTTCGGTGCGCTGTCGAACAGATACCAGAAAGAAAACTGAGCTGGTCGTCGAGACCCACATCCGATCAGATGGTGCAAGTAAACGAATTACTGGAAATCCTGAAGGGGATGACTCTGAATGGAGTTGGAGTTGCTGCCAACTTCGTGAGGCGCCGAGTTCAGCCCTGCAAGGATAGGATCCATCCTACATATGAATGGGTTGGCGAAACTGATCCGACCAGAGAAATCCTCGACCCGATGTCAGCTGAGGAGACCATGGTGAGGCTGAACGAGCTGTTCGACAACAAGACGTCGATCAACAACCGAGGATAGCAGAAACCACTGCATATTGCGAATCCACCTCCCGACGTATGTCTTTACAGATTCCTTTGCTCACGTCGTCTGTCTTGATGTTGATCATTAGCATCTTATTTAATTTGCTGAAGATACATGGCCAGGACCGGAAAGCCTATTTCGCGTAGGTGCCCAGTGCGGAATGGCCTGAAGGAGTTGATACTCGACACCGCTACCAGCCTGACAGCGATGATGAGGACTTCCCAGAGCCCTCTGTTGACGGCCGTTAAGTACCAATGTTATACTGTCAACTAATGCCTAGGAAAGATCCATAATAGAAGCATAGGGGTTATTACTGACAAATTTCACGAGTTTTGTTGAATTGTGTATTTTCCAGGGATTATTCCAGAAAGGCTTAAAAGAAGGATTAAAGTGCTTAATTACCACGAAAATTAACCGTCAAGGAAACATCATCACGAGAACACTAGAAGCATCTGGAACACACCCGAAGCACCGGGGCCCAAGACCTACTAGGGTAGGGCCGGCCGGCGCCAGGGTGGAGCCGGCCAGCGCCCCCCTAGGGTTTTGGCCCACCTTCTGGATTCTTCTTCCACCGCCTCTCTGGAGTCATCTGGGCCCTTTGTTCAAGTCAGTTTGATCCCACGGCGCACGTTCATCCCACCGGGCTATAAATAGAGGGGCAGACCCCCTCCCAGAGCACCAATTCATTCCTCCTGCTTCATTCGTCAAGAGTAGACAGAATTTAGGGTTTCCAGAGATTAGAAATAGGGCTCTAGTTCTTCAAGTTCATAGTTTAAGCGTCTAGCAAGGTTCAAGTAGAGTTGGGCGCTACGCTTGGGATTCCAGGTCCGTTCGTCAGGAGATCGGTAATCTTATCTTGTGTCTCATTATGACTTTGCTTTATTTTAATATATTGCTACTTATTCAGTTCTTAGTTTATTCTAGTTGCATATTCGAGACAGTTGTGATTGGTGATGATTATTGTCATTTGATTGTAAAGTGCCTAATTCAGTACTCGAGTGAGTTAGATGGTATACATTATATAGACATGGTGTCTAGATATATTGTGTACCTACGGAGGCACCCTGACGTGACGGGTCATGTGGTAGTCCGCGTAGGTGACAGCTGCGTTGGTTTCTCTGTAGTCCACCCTCTGTACGTAGGACGAGCAGAGCGCGATCGCGAAGGAGGTGACCCTTGTGTCTTAATATCCTCATTAGATGATGCTCCTTATGATGTTTTCTGAGTTGATTATGCTATAGATGAAGATATGTAATGTGGCGTAGGCTGTAGACTTTGTATTTAGTAATTATATAGGTTTCCTTTACTTTAGCCGAATCTCGAGATTGTCTTACTACATTAGTGAGTCTCTATATTCTATCTCTAGAATACCATTTACCTCATTTACTCAGTTATCATTTACCATTTATCATTGACTTATTTATCGCTAAAGCACTAGAGTTATGGGTTATCATAGGTCTGCACATTTATCTTTCCAATCATTATAGTAGGTTATCCTAATGAGTAGAATGCCCATTTATCCTTTTGGCATAAAACAAATCAACGATACTCGGAATACTTACCAGGTGAAGTGCTACAATAGGAGAATTATCTGTGCGCTTGCGGATATATTCTATAGTATTATTTTTAGGAGGCAAGTGAACATTATTTTACCTTTGGTTTTTGGCATCATGTTAGGGATGACAACTTAACGTGAAGTGATGTTAAAAATACTAACACCCTCTGATGTAGAAGCCGATGAAGAGGAAGAGGACCAGGAGACCCCCTCCCAATGGGAAACTCGCGGCAAGCAGCCCATGCCTGATAAAGCTGGGACATCAGGCAAAGTCCGGAGACCTGAGAAACCAATAAAGTTGTCTGAGGAGTGAGCTCGTCGCCAGGCGGTGATCCGGAGCTCAAGTGCTGACGACGGACCCCCTCCGAAACGTCAGAAAGGGGAGTTCCCATCGACCAAGAAGCCTGGCGATGAAGATGAGACTTCTGGTCCGAAAAGAAGCTTCACTCGAAAACGTCGCCGCTCAGAACAGGGAGCATCCAAATCTTCTTTGTTGCTGTCTTTTGCTGATCAGTATGCTCTGTTATATGAAGTCTGTATTTTTGTTCAGGGACCCTTCGGCCGAAGATGTCGAGAGAATGGCCGGTGGAGAGACTGGTGGTGATACCGCAATGAAGGATGGTGGTACCGCAAGCTAGCCTTCCGACCAAGAGTCGCCGAAGACACGGCCAGAGCAACAGCCAAACTTGGACTCGCATGAGCAGGCGCCATCATCCGACCAACCTCGTGAGTTTACTCCGCTGCCACCGTCACCACCCTCAACACGAGGTACAGAGCGGCAGTCTGAGGACGCCGAAAGAGGCCGATCTTCATACCGGAACTCGCCCACTGGCTCCGACCAGGGGCGGATAAGCAGACCGGCGGGCCTTCTTTCGGAGCAGCACCGGGGTCAAGCCAGGAGACCCCCGAGCAACCACCGGCAGGCCCAACTTTCCCAAAGCAGGATGTCAAGGAGATCTCCCGTCAGGCTGCGGGTGGGACTCTGCCGGTGGTGCTCAGAACCTTCAGGCGGGTCGGCGATCAGTATGCCGTCGTCGTGGAGGAAGAGGCGGTGGACGAAGAGCTGGAGGCATTAAAAGCGGATATCTCAAGCACCCGATCCGATCTCAAGAATGTGCTCCGCCGTCTGGGATAGCTGTCCTCGCGAGTTCATGTAACTATGCCCTTCTTAAATTTTCTTGAGGTTTCTTTGCTTGCTCTTTCATCATGCTTTGTTTTTTGCCGATCAGGCCGTGCCTGACATGGTCGAAGATCGAAGGAAATCTCTGCAGCGCGTGGCTAGACTCGCGGTGGAGAATGCTAGGCTGGAAAAAGAAACTGCTCGTCTGGAGAAGGTAATGGAGGACCTCCGCGAGCAGCGCGACACGTTGCATTTGCACTGCAACGATTTGATGGAGGCCGAACAGAAACTTCTGCAGGACAAGAAAGGTATGAAAACCATTATGGCTTTGGTTGTTGTATCCCATCTCCTTATTGCTAAGCCTCGAAGTCTTTTGACTGGCAGATCTGTCCGATTTGCTGGAGGGAGCCGCAGGTCGAGGTACATGCTTATTCAGACGTCCAACCTTTGCCCGATTTGTTTCTTTAAAGGAAAGCTGATCCGTTGTCTTTCTTGTTACAGTTAAAGAGCTGGAAGGTGAAGTTTCTATGCTGCAAGAGCAGCTCGGAGGAATGAAGAAGCATGATTGGGTGAGTTTCTCCTGCTTGTAGGATGCGTTAGTATCTCTTGTTGAGACTTCTAATTTTTGCTTTCTGTCTTGAACAGACACTGATCGGAGAACCCGAGCACAGATGAATGATCTGGCACTACGCCTTGAAGCTGCTGAGAGCCTTTATGATGCCGTGGTGGAAGGTGTCAAACTTATCCTGGATATTATCGAGTATGCTCCAGGCGATCCTCCTGCAGACGCTTCGAGGCCTTTTGACATCGTCCGCCGTAGCCGTGAAGCGCTGCGGCACTTCAAGGCCTTCTACACTGATGTAGCGGAGAATGCTGCAGCCCACGTGCTCGGTGTAGTGCGCTCCCATTACCCTGGAGTGAACAACGACTGGGTAAAGGGAGGTTACGCTCGTGGCACCACCGAGCAGCAGGAGGATCAACTGGAGGAGGAGGCGAAGCCCGCGGCGGAGCTCTTGGCAGCGGATATGCAGCTGTTCCCCACGGAGAATACTTGAAGACACCTGCACAGGAGCTGTAGATTGCATTGTGCTACAAGCGATGTTTAATGTAATCGAAAATCATATATTGTAAAAGCCACTTTGGATGATGTTTATGTAAATTCGCTTTTTGTTCTTATAATGTTGGTCGGATTTTCGTCGCATAGTAACCGAGTATTACTTCGAACGCTCTTATGGCGTTTTTTTCTTTGATTGGTCGGCACGAAGCCAGAGCGTATAGCTCATTAGCGTGATCGACGACTGGTGCCCATTCCTTTCGACAGGTCTTTTGGAGACGCTGCTAACCTGCCCAAGCGTCCCCGGGGCTTACGTGTTAGCGAAGACTTAACGGCCCAGGCGTCCCTGGGGCTTACGTGGTGGCGAAGCTACCCGCGCCTGGCGGGGGTTACGCTTATCGTGGGCGATGGCTTCCTGAATCTATCGGGGCGGTCAATGAAGTGGCGCAGCTGAGCGGCCTGTCGGAGACAGGGCTTATGCGTTGACGTGACTAGGATGCCCGAACGGGTGCGGGGCTTACACGTAGTTGTAATTGTGCTGCCCGAGGAGGTGCGGGGCTTACGCATTGGCGAAGTCACATTGCCCGAGCAGGTGCGGGGCTTACGCATTGGCGAAGTCGTGCTGCCCGAGCAGGTGCGGGGCTTACGCATTGACGGAGTCGTGCTACCCGGGCAGGTGCGGGGCTTACGTATTGGCGAAGTCGTGCTGCCCGAGCAGGTGCGGGGCTTACGCATTGGCGAAGTCATGCTGCCCGAGCAGGTGCGGGGCTTACACATTGGCGACAAACTCACTGATCTGTGATTGTAGGCATTCATGTGTACAGAAGTAATGTGATTTTTATTGAAGTAATGAAAACAAAAAAAATACACATATCAGCCTTGATACTCTGTCAAGGATAGAAGCGACGGAGGTGCTCAATGTTCCAGGAGTTAGGGATGTCGCCGCCATCAAGGTTGCACAACCTGTACGAGCCTGGCCGAGTTACGGCTCTAACCATGTATTGTCCCTCCCATGGAGAAGAAAGCTTGTGCATGCCCTCCTTGTTGTGTTTGCGCCGGAGGACGAGGTCGCCGACCACGAAGAACCTGCCGTTGACGTTCCAGTTATAATATTGCCGCATCCCCTCCAGGTATTTGGTTGTGCGTACGCAGGAGGCCAGACGCTCTTCTTCAAGTCTGTCGATGTCCTCTGCTCGTGCGCCGTCAGACCTTTGTTCATTGTAGTTCTCAATTCTAGGAGCTCGGAAAGCAACGTCGGCCGGTTGCACCGCTTTTGATCCGTAGACCATAAAATATGGAGATACACCAGTATTGCGACTAGGCTGTGTCCTCAAACCCCAGACGACTGCTGGCAACTCGTTGATCCAGTTTCCTGGGCTTCTTTCGATGACTTCATGTAAGTGCTTCTTGAGGGCGTCGAGCAACATTCTGTTTGCTCTTTCAACTTGTCCGTTAGCTCGAGGGTGAGCCACCGAGACATACTTTACCACGATACTTCTTTCGTCGCAGAAATCCTAGAAGTCGCTTCCAGTGAAAGTAGTACCTAGGTCGGCGATCATGCTGTTCGGAAGGCCGAAATGATGAGAGATGTCATTGAAGAACTCTGCAGCTTTGCCGCTGTTGCCTTCACCAATGGCTTGTATTCAATCCACTTGGAGAATTTGTCGATGGCGACGTACACGCAGCGGTAGCCCCCTTTAGCTGTCTTGAAAGGACCTATCATGTCGAGTCCCCAAGTAGCGAATGGCCAGGATGCAGGTATGGTTTGTAGCTTCTGCGCTGGGACGTGTATCTGCTTTGCGAAAAACTGGCACGCCTCACAGTGACGTACAATCTTCTCGGCGTCCTGGTCGGCAGTTGGCCAGTAAAGTCCTGCTCTGAAAGCTTTGCCGACCAAAGTGCGTGAGGCTATGTGGTTTTCACACATGCCTTCATGTACTTTTTAGAGTATCTTGATGCCCTCATCGCTCGTGACGCACTTCTGGAATACTTCGCTCCTAGCGTTTTTACGCATGAGCTTGTTGTCGACGAGGACGTAATTTTTGGACTGTCTCACAAGACGTTCTGCTTCTATTTTGTCCTCAGGAATTTTGGCTTCGAGCAGATAGGCAATGAATGGTGCCCTCCAATCATCTGTAGAATCAGAGATGCAAGCTGCTATCTGACCGGACTGGAGCACTTTGGCCTCTTCTTCTTCTTCCGGGATGGAGGCACGGATCAAGTCTTGAATGAAGACGCCAAGAGGAATATCAGCTCGTGACGAACTGAGCTTAGATAGCTTGTCAGCTGCTTGGTTTTCAGCTCCGACGATGTGGTGAAACTCGATGCCCAAGAATTTTCCTTCGAGTTTTCTGATTCCGGCGACGTAGGCGTCCATCTTCTCGCTGTTACAGTCCCAATCTTTATTTACCTAATTGATAACCAGAGCAGAGTCCCCATATACCATCAACCGCCGGATGTCGAGCTCGAAGGCGATCTGTAGCCCGTGGATGGCGGCTTCGTATTCGACAGCGTTGTTGGAGGCTTTGAAATAGATTCTCTGTACGTAGCGGAGGCGTTCACCGGTTGGTGATATGAGGAGTACACCGGTGCCGGCACCTCCAATGCTGAGGGACCCGTTGAAAGCCCATGTTTGGTTTTGGGTAATTGATGAAACCTAGTTTGCTAACGATTGCTCTAAGTGTTTCATGAGAATTGATTAGAAAATGGCAAGATGGAGCAAAGGACCGGGTCGGTGGAGGTCACAAGTGAAGGGCAATGACGGCGTCCATGAAAATGGTGTAAGTCCATCAACAAAGGAGAAATCCCTATTGACGGCATCCATGCAAATGGTATAAGTCCATCATCATATGTGTCCACAAGGTCCATCAAGAGATGAGAAGGAAGTTGATAAGAAACCAGGAGCTCAAGGCAAAGGTATAACCAATAGGAGCTCTTTTGGTTTTGGTGATCAAGACTCCATAGAGGGAGTGATCACATTTAGGATAGATAGCCGTACTATCAAGAGGGGCGAAATCATTGTTGAAATATGGTTATCAAGTGCCACTAGGTGTTCATGATCATTGCATATGCATATAGATGCTAGTGACACTAACTTGACCCGTGGAAAACTCTTTGAAAAAGGCTAACACACGTGCACCTAAGTGAGAGACACTTTGGAGTGTTAGTGACTTAAGAAACGGGGTGAAGTTTGAGGGTTAGAGAGGGTTTGGTCCTCTCTTCCTCCTGCCGAGCTTGCGAGGCAGGGTTCGGCGAATTTCGGAAACGTTACAATAGAAAAAGTGGCGTCGGACTCTAACTTGACTGAGCGTCGGACCATTGTCTTCGGTCCGACGGCTAACCCCTTCAGAAAGCGTCGGACGCTTGATTTCCGAGCGTCGGACCATTGTCCTCAGGGTCCGACGGTACAGAGCCGCAGCAGGTCGACACGTGGCGAGCTCTGAGAGCGTCGGACTCTCGGCGTTAGTCCGACGGTGAGCGTCGGACCAACGTCCGACGGTTTTCAGGGCTCGGGGAGCTCTCTGGAAGCGTCGGACGGTCGCGTTCGTTAGTCCGACGCGCTGTGTAAATTCAGTCCGACGGTGCAGTGGCAGTGGGCGTCGGACCGCGGGTGTTAGTCCGACGACCCACCGTCCGACGGTTCGTTTTGGCGCGAGGAAATAGCCGTTGTGATCCAACGTTCGACTTCAAACGGCTAGTGACACGTGGCGTTCATCCGAGGCGTCGGACCGTGCGGATTAGTCCGACGCCCTGGCCGTCGGACAGTCCGACGGTACGCAGAGAATTGAAAACGGCTAGTTTTTGTGTGTGGCTTATAAATAGTCACTTGGCCGGTTTGGGGAGCAGCTCTTGGCACTCCTAAACATCATAACATACTTGTGAGCCTTCCCACTCCACTCTCACTCATCCTACTTGATTGTGATCATCATTTGGTGAGTTTGGAGAGCATCAAGTGCATTGCATTGATAGAGATCATCTAGAGGCACTTGGTAGTGGTATTTCGCAGCGGTTTCTCTTGTTACTCTTGGAGTTTGCCGACTCCTAGACGGCTTGGAGCTGCGAGGATCGTTGAGGGGAGTTGGTGATTGTCTCCGCCTCCGATCGGTGAAGTTGTGAGGGGTTCTTGAGCCTATCCCTGCGGGAGATCGCGAAAGGCATCTTTAGTGGATTGCTCGTAGCTTGGTGGATCCCCATCTTGTGTTGGTTGTGCGGCACCCTTGAGAAGGGTTTGGCGTGTGATGCCAATTAGCGCGTGAACCTCCAAGTGGGTGTATCGCTACAACGAGGACTAGCTTGCCGGCAAGCAAGTGAACCTCGGTAAAAAATCTTGTGTCATCTCTCTACCGAGGATTTCCCTTATATGTGATTGATTGGTTATATTGGACTTCATATCATCTCTTCACCGGCGGTATTGAAATCACCTTTACTCTTTACATTTGTGTATTTCTCTTTTGTGTAGCTTGTTAGTTAGTTGCTCACTTAAGAGTAGTGTAAAGTAGTAACATAGTCTTTGAGTGCGAACTAGAGATCATAGTGTAGTATACTTGTCTAGTTGGCTTGCATAGTGTAGTTTAGAGCTAGTGCTTTGCAAAGCTTGCTATTGTTACTAATCGGCTTGTGAAGTGTTGTTTGTAGATTTTTATAGGCTATTCACCCCCCCTCTAGCCATTTAGGACCTTTCACCCGTCGAAATACATCGTCCAGTGTTCCTCATGCTTGGTTGGTACTTGCTCTTGCACTTCCGTCCATTCAGTGATGAAGTCAGCCAACACCTGAGACTTGATCGTCATTCGGCTGTGGAACTCCAGAGAGTAAGTCCCCAGCTCCACAGCCCATTTCATGATTCTGCCGTTGGCGTCTTTGTTGCGTAGGATGTTGCCGAGAGGGTGTTGGGTGACCACTACAATTTGATGAGCCTCAAAATAATGGTGGAGCTTGCGTGATATGACGAGGATGGCGCAGATCAGCATCTGGACCGTCGGATAGCGAGCTTTGGACTCATTTAAGACTTCGCTGATGAAATAAACTGGTCGCTAAACTGGATATGCGTGACCATCTTCCTCCCGTTCGATGACTATCGCCGTACTGACGACATTGCTTGTCGCGGCGATATAGAGGAGCAGAGTTTCGCCCTTTTTGGGAGCTGTAAGAGAGCGAAGGTTGTACCAGGAACTACTTTAGGTCCTTGAAAGCCTGGTCGACTTCTTTCGACCAGACAAATTTTTCGCCTGCCTTTGAGGAGCTTGAAGAAGGGGAGGCCTTTTTCGCCTAACCTGGAGATGAATCGGCTTAGGGCCGTCATGCACCCAATGAGCTTCTGAACATCCTTGACGTTGGTCGGGGGCTTCATTCTCATGACAGCCTCGATCTTTTCTGGGTTGGGGAGGATGCCTCGTTTGCTGACGATGCTGCCGAGCAGGTTGCCCGACGGTACGCCAAAAATGCATTTGGAGGGGTTCAATTTCCATTGGAATTCATCCAACTTCTTGAAGACTGCTTCAAGGTTGGAGACGAGGTCTTCAGCCTTCCGGGTTTTTATGACGACGTCATCGACATAAGTTGCGGCGATGTCAGGAATGAGATCCTTGAGGCATGCCTGGATAGCCCGCTGGTATATCGCGCCAGTGTTCTTCAGGCCAAAGGACATGGTCTTGTAGCAGTAGGCCTCAAAGGGAGTAATGAAGGAGGTTTTCTCCTGGTCTTCTTCCTTCAAGGCGATCTGGTGGTAGCCGGAGTAGTAGTCGAGGAAGCTGAGTAGCTCGCAACCGGCTGTGGAGTCGATGACTTCATCGATACGGGGGAGACCGAAGGGGTCTTTAGGGCAGTGTTTATTGAGATTGGTGTAACCAACGCACATTCTCCATTCATTATTCTTTTTTCTTACAAGAACCGGATTGGCTAAACAATCGGGATGATACACCTCTTTTATAAAGTCGGCAGCTAGGAGCCGAGCTATTTCTACCCTAATAGCCTCCTTCTTGTCTGGAGAGAAACGCCGGAGCTTCTGCTTGACGGGCTTGGCGGTCTTCGAACCCTTGTTAACCGAGTTCAGGGCAAACCACCTCTCGATCTACTTACTGCAGCCCAGGACGGGCGTATATTTCGGGTCCCAGTTAGGGAATCCCCAAAGACCATGTCGTAAAGAGGTTGGGAGACAGACTGTTGAACAATCTTCTTGTTGTTTTCACATTCAAGGAGTGCTCGATCAGCTCCCTCGGTACGCCAGGCATGTCCGCGGGTTTCCACGCGAAAACGCTGACGTGCTTTCTGAGGTCTGCCCCGATGCGAGTAGTTTTACTCGGGTCACCGGGAACGAGGACGATGTCCTTTGTCTCCTTGCTCTTGGTAGCAGCTCTGGGCGGGGTATTTTCCGGGATGACCTGTTCTTCGGGCGCCAGCTTCTGTGCGTCCACTGCGCACGTATTTATCAGGATGAAGACGTCGGTGGCTTCTGCCATGGCGATGGCCTCCTTTTCGCAGTCGTATGCGACTTGGAGGTTGGAGCAGACCGTAAGGATGCCGGTCTCCGTTGTCATCTTCATGATGAGGTAGGTATAGTTGGGGATGGCCCCAAACTTAGCCAAAGCTGGACGACCGAGTATGGCGTGATACGCGGCGTCGAAGTCGGCCACCAAGAAGTCGATGTGCTCGATGCGGAAGCACTGTGGTGTCCCAAACTGGACAGACAGATTGATCTGTCCCAGAGGGTAGGAGGGCTGCCCTGGGACGATTCCCCAAAATGAAGCCGTGGTCGGCTCCAGATCTTCTGTTTGGAGTCCGAGATCCTTGGCGGCTCCAGAGAACAGGATGTTGAGGCCACTGCCACCGTCGATCAGCACCTTGCGGAAGTGTGTCTTGCGTATCATCGGATCAAGGATCAGTGGGAAGCGCCCTAAGTATGGGATCTCCATCCACTGGTCTTCTCTGCTAAAGGTGATAGCCTTGTGCGACCAAGGGGGAAATCTCGGGTCAGTGATGGTAGCGTCATGGTTGGCGATGGAGTTGACGCGTCTAGCGACGAGCTTCTGCTCTCTCTTCGACTCCATGGCTATGCAGCCGACAATGATCGTAGAGACCGTTCGGTGAGCTTCAGTGAAGCCTGAAGGCTAGTCGTTGTTGTCATCGCGCATGTCTCTCTCGGACTCTCTACGAGCCATCTTCTTGTCTTCTTCTTGAAACACCCTGGAGAAGCCATAACATTCTCTCATGGTATGCTTGTGGAACTTGTGGATCGGGCATTGACTATCGAGGAGCTTGTCATAAGCCTCTTCGCAATTGCGCTTCGGGGCTGGTCGGGTGTTGTAGACTTGGTAGTGGCGACGTCTTTCTCCAGCCCCGGACCCTTCCAGTTCATCGTGGCGACGTCGCTTGGAGCGATGTTGGTCGCGGCGATCGCGTTCGCCCCGGTGATGGTCTCATCGGGCTCCTCGGTCATCATGGCACCGATCAGATCGATGATCGGTGTCCTCGCGGCGTGGTTGGTCAGGAAAGCGGAGGCGGCTATGAATGGAGTGGCGGGCCGCCTCGCTCCCCTCGGCGTACTTGTTGGCGATGCGCAGCATCTCGGCGATGGAGTCTGGTCTGCTGCGGTACAACTTCCTCTGGAGCTCCTCATTAGGTCGGAGGCCGCGTATGAAAGCGGAGATAGCCTCAGCATCCGTGACGCCTGGAATGTTGTTTTTGGTTTCTGAGAAGTGCCGAATATAATCCCGTAATGATTCTCGCAACGCCTGCTGGAGCTTCTCAAGGTCAAATTTTGTGCCAGGCTGCTTGCAGGTGGCACTATAGTTGTTGATGAATTGCTCCCTCTGCTGGTCCCAAGTATCGATGGAGTTCGGCTTCACGCTCAGCAGCCAATTATTGGCGGATGTGTTGAGCATAACAGGCAAGTAATTTGCCATGACGTCGGAGTTCCCCCCAGCAGCTTTGACCGCGATCTCGTAGACGGTAAGCCACTTGGTGGGATCGGCGGTGCCATCGTAGGTCTCGACGCCAATGATCTTGAAGTTCGGCGGCTAGCGTACTGCCTGGAGTTCTGCCGTGAAGGGGAGTCCAGGAGCATTTTTGTCGTTGACTGGAGGACCGTGCGCCTCGTCATATTCTTTGTGGCGCTCGGTCTCTGCTGAGTGCCTAACTTCCCTCCGATTCTTGATGCGCCCACGGAGATCTCTGGTCTTCAGCTTTTCACGGAGGTCGAACTGGTTGACCTCCTGGTCTCCATCTTGGCGACGACTTCTCCGGCCGCCGCGGGAGTGACCACCATCATCGTGAATGATCTCGGTGGCCGACGCAATGGAAAGTGATGGAGGTGGAAACTAGCGTTCTTCGTTGATCTGAACCTGGGCTACCTGGAGGTAAGCCGTAAGGCGCTCTACTTCAGGTGTCGGAACCAGCCTTTTGGCCTCTTCTATAGCGATGGCGACGTTTACACTTGGTGTCTTGTAGACCTGGTGTTTGCCGACCAGATCAAATTCTGGCTCTGAGTTCCGTATAGGGGCCTTCCTTGCCTCGGCTTGTAGTTCGCGACGCCGTCTTTGGTGGGCATTTCTCCCCTCGTGGGCTGCTCGGGCCTCTTCAGTTTCATTCGGAGGAGGAGCGCTGTCATTGCTGATGGCGAGGACGGGTCTGCCGATGAACCATCCAATGGGCGGTGGCAGATCAGTGAGATCGCCGCCCTCCACGTCGTGGAGATCGGAGCAGTCGTTGTCGGCGATGATGAAGCTGGAGCTGGTGCCGACATGCTCGGGGGAGGTGTGGTCGGAGGAGCATAGTAGATGCGCAAAACTGGAGGCCGAATTCCGAAGACCGAACGGCATATAGCCACTCGGGAGGTCGTAGTCGGAGGCCCTCGAAAGCGTGACAGTTCGGGGCCATAGCTTGACGACGCGACCCAAGGAGTGATGGTGATGGCCAGGGTCATGTCCTGGCAAAGCGGAGAAGGTCGTTGTGCCGTCGATGGGCGCTGAAAGCGGTCTGCAGTCGACTCCAAGATCTGGAGACTCTCGGACTGGCCTTGGGAGATCCGATCTATGGATCTGATCAGGTCATCGTTGTCGATGGCCTTCCGGATGTAACGTGGCAACTTCCTTGCCGGGGCGGAGGTTGCTGGAGGACTTGGAGTAGATGCGATCTGGGCCGCATCCAGGATTTTTCCTTCACCGTCGGGACCGATGATCCAGGTGATGGATCCCACCGTAAAGATCTAACCCAGCGCCGAGAGCTCAATGGAGCTTGAAAAAATCACCTTGTTCGCCATGGATCAGGAAGCACACCCCCTACTGGCGCGCCAACTGTCAACGGAATACCGGCGATAGTCTACCGAGGGGTATGCCCAAGGTAGTAGATTGATCGGTGAAGGTGCGCTTGAGACGAGCAAGAGCTACGCTGGAAGCGTGAGACACAAGATTTATACAGGTTTAGGCCGCCGCTAGGCGTAATACCCTACGTCCTGTGTACTGTTGTATTGTATTGCTAGTAGATGAGATGAATTGAGGGGATCCCCTGCCCGCCTTATATAGTCCGGAGGGCAGGGTTACAAGTTGGTTTTACCATACATATCAGATTACAATCCTAACCGAACAAGGAAACTAATCGGCTAGATATAAGGAAAGTTATTTCCTTGTCCGCCAAGTCTTCGGCGGATATACGTGATCTTCAGGAGATCGTGTAGACGACGCGTCCTTGGCAGTCCGGCCCTGATCGGACGACTCAGCCCATGTTTAGCCATGCGGGTATACGGGTCTATACCAATTCGTGTCGACGCCGTAGGAGGTGGTAGCCGATGAAGCCGACTTGTTGGAAGTAGGGCCGGTGAAGCTGGAGTCAAACCTCTTGAAACATCTCACCACGGCATGCCCTTCTTTCCCACAGAGTTGGCAGAACACACCCTGCTGGAAAGAGGAGCTGTGGCCATGTCCACCACCGCCGCCACCACGGTTGGATCCAGGACGAATGAAGGCCCCACGGTTGCGGCCTCCACTACCGCGACCGCGAGATTGGTTCTGGTGGCCACCGTTGTGACCACCTCTGGATGCCATATTGGCTGAGGACTGATTGCTTCCACCACTGCGCAGTTCCATCCGCTGCTCAAAGGAGACAAGTTGTGTAAATAGTTCACTCACCGAGATCGGTTCTGTGCGTGCGTCGACTGCAGACACCACCGCATCAAAGGGTTCATCTAACCCCGTCAGGATGTAGGACACAAGTTTCTCATCTTCAATCTTCTTCTCCACTAACGCCATCTCGTCAGCGAGCCCCTTCATCTTGCTGAAGTACTCGGCCATCGTGGAGGTCCCCTTGGAAGCGGTGGCCAACGCCAGCCGCGTAGCGAAGATGCGCGCCCAGGACTGAGACGCGAAGAGAGCTTCGATGGCGGCCCAGGCCACGGCCGCCGTGCGCTCGGTATTAACATGATCGAGAATCTCCTTGGAGAGGGAAGTCAGCAGGTAGCTCAACACCTGCTGATCCTTAGCCACCCAGGCAGCATGTTCCGGGTTGAGAGCAGATTCATCCTTGCCGTCGGCGTTCCTGACGACGATGGTCTCCGCAGGGGGCTAGGTCGTCACGCTGATGAAGCTGCCGGCCTGAGCACCCTTGATCGCGGAGCTAACCTAGGCATACCAGGATTGGTATGTGTTCCGGGTGAGCTTTTCAGTCACCGGAATGAAGGCAAGGCCGAGGGAGACGACAGAGAGCGGCTGCGTGGAGGATGATGCGAAAGCCATGGCTAGCGCTAGATTGGATCGTGGTTCGTTCCGCAGGGAAACCCTAGCAGTCTGATACCATGTGAAAGTTAGGAGAGAATGAGGTGACCTTTGCCGTCCCTCGGTTACGTGTTAATATAGATGGAGAACAGCCCCCCATCGGTGGCACATACAGGTTGTTTGGAGTACAACAGTATCTCCTAAACTCTAGGATCTATAACAACTTGCTGATACAATGCTAATACAAGATAATAACAAACAATATCATCTAACACTGGGCGCTTGGGCTTGGCCCTTGTAAAGCCGGCGTAGCCCACGGTTTGTACCACCGCCGCCGCCGCCGGTAAGCGTAATCCCCCCTGCGGCCCTACCCTTGAATTCTCTTCTCGCAGCCTCGGTACACAAGCGGTTACCTTGCAAGCGGCGCAAGTACCCTCATGGCCTCACCCTCACCTCGTCACATAAAAGAGCCCGGCGGTGACAGGCCGACGACAGCGCACGGCATGGACGGAGACCAGAGCGAGGTGCAACTGCTGTACGACGCGTGCAAGAACATCCAGACGCTCACACAGACCAGTTGGCTGCAGGACACGTATGACCAGTCCTGCGTCGCGTCTTGGGGTTCCACATCCATCGGGGCATGGCCGCATCAGCATCTGTCGCATTTTTGTTCCAAAGGCGGCCAACATCGTGATCGACGCCGCCGCCGGAGATGGAGGTCGAGGTCCATCCCGGCGGGCGGATAAAGGCGGCGGTTTTTCTCGGCGCGGATGTTCACGCAGATCATCTACGTGCACATCCACGAGTGCGCGACCATTTCTCGGTACGTGCGCGCGCAGTTGATCGTGTCGGCAGCGCTTCGCGCCATTTTTCTTCGGGCTTCTTGATGAGATCAGAAGATGATGGACTGTTTGATGGTTCCGGCCCGGCCGGTGTTTTGCAGATAGGCGCCGGTGTTTTGAGCGCCAGTTCGTACGACTGGGTTAAGGCCCAAGAAAGATTAATTAAGGCTAAAAGCGTGCTGCCTCATCGATGTGCATGCTCGGCATCAGATTGCTTCGAAACGTTCGTAAACTCGGCATGAAACATGAAACGGCGAAGACTCAAAAGCAGATGGCACGAAACGTGAGAGATCTGAAGCCACGGGCGGACTGTGGAAAAAATGGCAAAATGCAGAGCTGGGCTAGCTGACAGTGGAAAAATGGCAAAATGCAGAGCTGGGCAGCTGGCGCTCCTGCTAGTTGCGGTTAGCAACTCATGAAACAACTGCAGTGGACTCTGTTTGGTTGGCTAGATTGTACGGCTGATTAGCTGACTGTTGTTGGAGAAAAATAATGCTGAATGCCTGGCTGATAATTTCAAGCGAACAGAGCCACTTCTGACGTTACTATTCTATGAAATGAAAGTACGTGACGGTATTTTACCCTGCTCAATCGAAAAGTCCACCCTGTATTGATATTTGAGGAGTCACGAATGTGAGGACGCAGAAGTTGCTGTTGCGTCACGTCGTCTATGTATAAACGTATTTGTATATGTTATTAGGCCTGTCCCTCTCGCCCCGCCCCAGGACTGGGCCTAATCGGTGGAGGTCATTGGACTATCTCTGTCACGCCCTTGCGCCCCCCCCCCCCCCCCCCCAAAACCGCCTCCCCTCGCTGCCTATATTGGCAGCGACGCCGTCTCACCCTATGCCACCACTGTAGAGCCAGCCTTCTCCGCTACTGGAGGTAAATTCCCTGAATACTAGATCCTAGCCCTAACCTTGCTATTGTTCGGGAAAAAGACCACGTGGCATTCTTGGATTAGAAAGAAAAATCCAAACGATTAGGTCACTCGAGTGATGTTTACCTTTACTCCTTTCTTAAGAGCGTCCTCAATAGTTCGATCAAATCGCTAGTTGAGCTGGAGGTTGAAATCAATAAGCAAAAGAATAAACTTGAGATGTCAGGCACGAAGAGATCAGGTCTGAGAGAAGATGGTTCTTCAGGGTTTGTGTGAGACTGGTGACTATCTCAGCGCTAGCGTGTTGCTCTCTTTCCTCAATGACCAATAGAAACACATTTCAATTAACGATTCCATCCCCATTGGGGATGCCCTAAGGGCATATTTGATTCGTTGCTAGAGTTGTCACATTTCACCAAACATTCCCCGTTTATGCTTACATATCATTATGTTTCCAAGAGCTGTACCAGTAGGACTACTGTATGCAAACCGTGCCCTGTGTTGTAATGAAATTGATCAGCAGAACCAGCTAAACACATGATGTAATTTTGGGCTAAGCTACCGTCATCATACTATATATATATATATATATATATATATATATATATATATATATATATATATATATATATATATATATATATATATATATATAGGCCCAATGTCTCAATTATTACCCACGTCAGCAATGAGCGCAGCTCGGGCACCACAACCATAGGTAGGTGCGACCAAAAAAAAAAAAAAACGTGTCAACATATTAGTAGCATATCGATCAGAGCTCGATCTCTTTTGAAACACCAGCCTCACCGGAGCTCATATGCCGACGACTCCGTACGCCACCGCCTTGCTTGCCACCGGCAAGCTGTTAGCAACGCGACAGTTGCGCCGTATCTCCCCTTTCCTGTGGTTCTGCAGCTCCCCCATCTTGATCATCCCCTTGATGAAGGCCCTGAAGAAGGCGTCCTGGTCCTTGCTGAAGCGCTTGACGACGCGGCGGGTCCTGGCGTTGTCAGAGAAGAGCGTCTGGTCGGAGTTGAGGAAGCCGCGGAGCGCGACGAGGTCCTTGAAGTACTGGTTGTCGAAGACGCGCGGGGTGGCGTCCAGGCCTCCCGTGACCTCCTCGTCGCCGCCCTTGGGGCAGAGCGCGTCGAGCGAGCGGCGGTAGGCGGCGTCCATGTGGGGGTCGGGGCGGCCGGACCCGGACTGGTTGTAGAGGCGGAAGACGATGGAGAAGCAGCGGGCCTCGCCGATGGAGTGCGAGCCTGACAGCGCGACCAGGTCGGTGACGCTGAGGTTGATCTCCGGCCTCGCGAACAGGGAGATGAGCGCGCTCGCGTTGAAGCGCGGGCTCGGCATGATGTTGTCCGAGTCCTCCTGGCTCGCCGTCAGGCTGTCCTCGCGGCCGAGCCGCACCTCCCAGTTGGGCCCACCGGTCTGTGACAGCAGATCAGAACAAATTAAGGAGTCAGGTAACGTCAAACGATCTGGCTCACTACTCAGTCACATAGAAAAACAATCTCAAGATTGAATAAACATATAGAAAACATTAATATTTACAATGTGCAATAAATATTACTAGATTAATAATAAAATATTTTTTATAATAAATTTATTTAAAGATACAATATTGATACTGTTCTAATAAATTTATTAGCCATACCTGAGATTATTTAATTCATTGGGTAGCGAGATTTTTATATTTATTAGATGGAGATAGTAGGTCCAGCATTACATGTTAAACTTCCTCCATTACAAATTATAAGCCGTTTTTTTTCAATCCTAAATTTGAGCAATCGTCTTATTCAAAGAACTTTATTAATAAATCAAGCCATACTAAAAAAAGTGATATTTTGCATAAATATATTAAATAAGACAAGTGGTCAAAATTAGCGCCAAAAAAATCAAACAACTTATAATTTGCAATGGTGCAAATGCAAACTCTTTACTAACAATAACGGATGGCGAAGCATTCATGTGAACTCGTTTTTCTTGCCTCACAAAACAAAGAAAATCGAAACAAAATCAGAGTGCACGACTACCTGGAGCTTACAGGCCCACAGTGTGCCACACCCAAAATCAGAGTGCACGACTACCTGGAGATTACAGGCCCAACAGTCTTTTTTTTTTAAAAAAAAGGAAGTACTACGACCATCTGATGAACAGATCTTTTTTTTTGCTGAAAATTTGACGAACCAATCTTTCAGTTGCAAGTACAGTATAGTAAATTTCATTTCTTTCAATGAACATCGTAGTAGTAGTAGGCTATGCGTGTGTTTAGTTCAAAAAAAAAAATTCTCTTTCCCCGTCACATCGATTATACTTTTTATCTGTATGGAACACTAAATGAAGTAGCAGCTATTGCATGTTTGTACTTTTTGTCTGACTAGCTCGAGATGAGTCTTTTGAGTCTACTTGGACCATGATTGGACAAAAGTTGTCAAATACAAAGAAAAATGCTATAATGTACTTTTTTTCAACTTTTTCCAATCTAAACACAGTCTATACTATGATATCTCCTGCACCAATCAATCCCATTGAACCACCTGACGACTGTCTTACTCATCAAGACGCCAAGGGAACAAGAAGAGCAAACCGTATCCTTTGCAGTCGTAGTACACCCAGCGTCCCAGGCCCAGGCTGGGAGTGGGAGCCACCCAGACCCAGGCATCAACGATCAGGGGCATCAGGGCATGGGCATCGACGCATCGTCGCTTTGTTTCCACGCCGCGATTCGAACCTTCGTGAGGAACAAGGGAAAGCACGCGAAAAGTACGCCGTTCCACGGAAATCTCGTCCCTATCATCGCCCAATCTGGGAGAAACAGAATCCCACCTCGGCGATGGAGGGGGCCGGCAGCTTTGCCATTCGCGGCGCCGCAGTGGCAGCACCCGCGGGCCCCGGTTACGGGCTGTCCGCGCTAGACGCCGAACGAAGCCTCGAACCACTCTCTCGTCTCTCGCCGCGGGCACGGGCACGGCGTCCGCTCGCCTTTCGTGCGTGCGCGCGGTGGGTCGGGCTCGGGCCGGCCCTTTCCCGGCTGGTTTGGTGCCCGTGCGCTGCGGCCGTTCCCCACTTCCCCGGGTGTGCCCACCTGGTCAGGTCTGGCCGTCTGGCGCTCTCCCTGTCTGCAGCCTGCCTAGTATGGTAGATGGTGTGAGGTGCACGTGACTCGAGCAGAGCCGGGTAGGCGCGTGATGCCAGCCCTGCATGCGCACAGCTAGCTGGGATGTGCACCGTGCATGCGTCGCCATGTACTAGTACTACTAGTCAATAATAATGGCAAGGCACCATGGTCAGTGCACAGTCACCATGGTCAGTGCACAGTCACATGGTAGGCAAGTGCTTGTGAACCAGTCTGCCAATTTTGCACATCAAAATGTCTTTGGTTGTAAAATTAGAAAGCATCAATTGCTACGAACATAATTGAAAGTACCGAAGCATTTCCACCAAGCAGGTAAACATGTAGTAGGTAGTACTGTAAAACGGAGCGAAGAATTGCTTGGTGCCCGGCCCACGCGCGAGTGATGGGGTGGCACCAGCCATGTATCCTCGAGTGCCGATTCTGTGCTGTATACGTGAACGTTACCCAGGACTTGGAACCCGAACGCGAAACGCAAAGGCTGGTGGCACGAAAGGCGTTCCGGAGAACGCGACGCGAGGCTCTAGTGGCCCAAAAGGCCTCGTGCCGCGGCACACGCCCGCCTTGGATGTCGAGCAAGCACGAAGCACCCGTGCGTGCGCTGCCGTGGTGGCAAAACGCAATTCGTGAACAAAAACTTTTGTAATTGACGTTCTTCACTTTGTCTTTTAGTATATACTATTCATTCACGGCGGATCCTGAAACTGAATGCTGCGCTGAGTTCTGCACTGGAAACGCCAGGCACAGCGTTGCTGCGCTGAGTTCTGCACTGGAAACGCCAGGCAGGCCGGGAGTGCAAACGGCAGACAAAGCGGAAGCGAAACGCTGTTGGTGCGAAACGGCAGACCGCGGAAGAGGTTTATTGAGAAACGGCATGTGCATAAATCGGCATCGCATATATGCAGAGAAGTGAACAAACCAATGGATGGGTGCGGAGGGGGGAGGCGCGTACCAGGACGACGGCGTCGCGGGCGGCCATGATGACGATGTCGGCGCAGGAGACCACGCCGGGGCAGCGCTCCTCCAGCGCCTCCTTGATCTCGTCGACGACCTCGAAGGAGCGCAGGGAGTTGATGTTGGAGAGCGCATCCTTCTCGCCGGGCATCGTCGGCGTGGCGTCCATCAGCACCGAGCCGTCGCACCCCTGCAGCCGCCGGCACCGGGGGAAGTAACATAGAGAATCCATCGCGTCAGATCGAACCGATCGCGGAGGAAGGAAGCCAGCAGCAGCAGGTAAGTGCAATCACTCAGAACAGATGCGAGGGCAGGGCAGGGCAGGCGGTCGGGCTCACGTTGACGAAGCAGTCGTGGAACTGGAGGCGCATGACGGAGGCGACGCTGCGGGCCTCGCGCGCTCGCGCGCGCGCCATGGTCTCGCGGACGATGCCCTCGGCCTCCGGGCACGTCTCGGCGTAGTACCCGACCTTGAGCTCCCTCACCGCCGCCTCGCCGCGGCAGCAGAGGAACGCGAGGAACACGGCGACCAGCGGGAGCAGCCACCCGCGGGGCGCCGCCATGGATAGAGGCAGAGGGAGGGAGGGGTGGGGCAAGGTCGCAAGGACGCCACGCTCTGGTGCACCGCACTGCACTTGGCTCTCTGCTCTGCTCGGCCTCGGTTGGGCTGTTTGCCTGTTTGGCCGCGTCCAACTCGCGAGGGAGGCCACGGCGGGTAGTTGTTTGTGTTGATACAAAGGGAGGCTGGCCGAGGCCAATGGGGAGGAGGGAGCGGCGGCCGTGCGCGACACGGGCACACGGGGAGCCGGTGAGCTGTGGCCAGCCGCTAGGGGCTAGGGCGCGGCCGGCCGGGTCGGGTGCGCCAGGCGCCGTTCCTGCTACCACTAGCACGCGCCGGCCTGGCGCGACGGCTTCGGTCAACCGGTGTTAACGTTGGTGCGCGTGCGCGCGTCAAAAATATCCGCGCTCCGATCGATCGTGCACCGTGTCGCGGCAGCAGAAGATGATGGCACGGCCGGTTATTGGCAGGCAGGGGAGGAGAGAGCATGGACCCGGACTTTTCTGTGCGCGTCACTGTTTGTGTGTGCGGACGGTCGAACTCCTGTCTGAGTTCTGGAAATTTGTGATACTTTTTGGTCAAAGGTGTGAGCGGTGGGAGGAATGGATATGTGCTGGAAAAAAAGCTCGAGATTCTGCATTTATCCGGATTTGTTCATAAAAGAAGGACTTACTATAGTTGTTAAAATTAGGTGTGATCTTTTTTATTTATCCTTAATGACTAGTGGTCTTCCTTACCACCAACTAACGTTTTTTTTTTCGAACACAACTAACAATTATTTGTCAGCATTTTTTTCGAGCTAACACAACAAATAGTTAGCTGAAAGGATTCAAAAACAAAATCTTAGATGTCGCCGAGAGAAGAAAGCTGTTAGCAATAATCCAAGTTTGATTTTTATGACAGGTTCGTAATCCTCAGTTTTTTTATTTATCACATTTATACATTGTCTTGATAGACATAACTATCATGTATCATCATGGTTTTATCACAAGTTTGTAGTCATTGGTCTATAGTTTTTCGCAATTATTATATCATGTCTTAATAGGCATAACTTAAATCCAGTCTTACCATAATGATATTTTCATTTGCTTTGGATGGCCTGTTCGGCAGGTTGTTCTACCGTTGCTGCCAGCTGCTTTCTCGCTCACAAAACATTGTAGGATGTCTGCTGCGCAGCGCTACAGCTAACAAAATCTACTTGACTTGCATCAATTCTTATATTTTTATTATTTTATTCTGCTATCCCAATTAAATAACTTATTTTTGCGTAGTAGCGACATCACATTCCACCAAATTGTTTAGGTATGGCTTTTGTTATCACCTTTCCAATTCCACAAGTTTTTATAGAAACAAAAAAGGCACAAGAATTGCCTGATATATTTGAAAGCAGAGGAAGCCAAGATGGACGGGTAAACTACACAACTCACGGAAAGAATTAAAAGATGTAATAAATATACTAAGGAAGAACAAAAGGCCTTGGTCATGTAACATGCTTCTAGCTAACTTTCTTTTTTTGTTCACGTTTTACATAAAGTGAACTTGTGAATTGCAGCTTTCATCACATAGTGTGCAATGAACTTACGTATTGACAAAATTGTGCTACCTTTTCTTTTTTTTCGGAAAAAGTGTGCCTGCCTTCTTTTCTTTATTCTAGTTGTCGAGGTAGATAACAGAGAAGTATATGGGGTATTTTTCTGTTATTATTTTAATATCAATGGTTGCTAATTTATGAATAGGTATATGAGAATTTTGCAGTAACCACAAATTCGTAATGCCAATCGTATGTAGTGTCCGCTAAGTTCACGGGCTGGAGATAAGCGGACTCGAACTTAAATATTTATGTGTATTTTGGTTTAATATTGTCATAATGGTAATTATGGGTTAACTATTGGTGTATGGATATTTAGGTCTAGTTTTATTGTAATGGAGGATATGGTACTACGATTACTGACATGGTAATGCTAGACCTCAACAGACATGAAACCCTTATTTTCTTGTTAAGTACAAAAGTGTCAGGTAGATATAAAAATGACTTTTAAATTAGGTTATTTCCATCGTGTCGTCTTTCAGTATGATTTTTCATTGCGACTTTGTGCTGTTTGCTGACACTAATCATACACGAAGAGATGCAAGAAATTATTATATTTTACTGCATGAAAACCATAAATAAACATAAATAAATAATTAAGATACAAAGAAGACACAGTATAGATAAATTAACATTAAGTTCTCATGACAAATTGAAAAGAGTGACTGTCATCTCACATTCTCTGTCACTATTAGAACCATCCACATTGTCATCTGAATCGTCCTATGACGAATAGCATTCTAACAACAGCAATAGCCAACACTTGATGAAAGGCTAAGACTCCTCCCAACGTAGCGATGCTAAAAAAAATATACCTGACACTGGCACTAATGCTTGAATATTTCAAGATCCATAGTGTTGTCACTGATGCTACAGTATGATCCTCTTACTTTTTGATATTTGCATGTGCCTGGTATAATTTTTAATCTTCCAATTATCGGTGAACCTACATGGCATGATTCATGCGATTTGGAAGCAAGCATGGGCAGCTGCAGCGTTTTGTACCCGATGCCTAGCGCTCTCTTTTTCTCTCTCTCTCTCTCCGTTCAAGCATCGGCAATACACCATGTTGTGCCTAGTCTAAGTTCTAACATACTACTTCCGGTGTGCGTGCAGGGCTGCTATACTATAGTGGCAACAGTTATGGTTAAATTAAAGTTGTTTTTGAAGATCTTTTATAAATAAAATAAGTTATAACAAAAGAAGTAATATTTTTGCACAAATTTTTTTAGAAAGATAAATGATCTGAGGCTAAAAAAGTCAAACGAAAAGAAGTGATATTTTGTACTGATTAAGTTGGTCAAGGTGAATATATACGTATGTTCGAAATCAGTTAATATATATAAATTAATTTCGCATGCTGTATGTCAGTTTCCAGGCTAATCGGCCGGCACTCCCACAGTGTCTTTGCATCATCCTGGATTCCTGGTTGGGGAGTCTCAAAACTTTCCGTCCATGATAGGTAGTACAATGCAAATACAAGGGTGTGCTATGCTGGTTTCCAGTAGCACATATTCCATCCGCACTTTGTGCCTTGTGAAAATTCAGTGTACGTGATCGCTTTCATTCTTTATCTTATCCCGGTCTGGAAAGCTCACTAGTAGACGGTACACCATAGTCACTCTGATTTGATTCCTCATAATAATGCGGTACTACTTGCAAAACATGCGAAGTTGTGGCCCATGCGAAAACTCTGGTTCCATTTCCAAGCAGTTCTCTTGGCCGTATCTTCTTCCAAGTGGAAACGCCAACTCACACACTGCCTCTGTAATGGTATATGGCGTCAAACGTACGCAAAAACGAACGATACGAATACGATCATCCACTGTACTTCTCAGTCCCATTGAGATCCTCGTTTTTAACTTTTGACCTTCTCGTTTAACCATTCGTTTTATTTAAAATTTTATGTGAATAATAAAATAATTAAAATATTATTAAAATATCTCTAATGATTAAATAAGTCATAAAAAATAATATTTACATAAAAATTTTAAATAAGACGAACAGTTAAATTAGATGGTCAATCTAAAATAATGATCTCAATGTCACGAAGGAGTACTTTGTTGAGAGGAGAAAGAGGATCCACACGCGGAGTCCAACTCACCGGCCATCTCGGTGACCTGACTCACCGGTCCCTTCCGAGGGTGCACGACGACAGAACCGAGCTCACCGGTGCGGCGGGAGCATCACGGCAGTTGGACGCGACGCATGCAGAGCAGAAGCGTAGCATCATGGGACGGGGACCGGTCGACCGGCTAAAAATCTGGTGCTACACGCCACGGGCGGGGGCGGCCGGGGCCAGCGGCCACGAAGCTCAAGTGCGGCGCAGGCGCGGCAGCAGTAGCCTACTACAGTAGTACTACTCGTGCGATAATTGGCGTCCTGCGTGCCGTGACCACGATCGTTTGACTGATACCGTGAGCCGTGTGACCACGATCCCAGCACAAGGACAGGCCGTCCCGCCGCGGCGGACAGCTTTCGAGAGCTGCGTGGTGGATCGGCGCGCGGGGCCGGTGCCGATGCCGTGCCCCGGGAAGGGACAGCAAAGCGACTCGTGACCGCGACCGCTTGACGAATTCGTTGGGCGAGGGATTGCCAGCGACGGCAGCGGGAGGAGGCTACGTAATACTCGGCATTGACAAGTGCTGTCACGGTCTAAAGAATCGGCTGGGCGAATCGGCTGGGCTTTGTAGGGGCTTCACCTGGACAGTGCAAGACGTGCGTATGTAGAGGCCCTATGGGCGCATTTTTTTAGCTAGACTCCTGGAGTACAGCTGTAAGTATCTGAACGCACATTTAAACACACTCACACACACCCACACACGCACATAGACGCACTCCCTAGAGTACACGCTAGACCTACAAACTATACACACACCACGTGTCCTTCTTGAGGTCGACGAAGTCCCATGGGCTCCGCAAATGACGGGCACGTGACACTACCAGTGGTTCCACGCGTACGTCCAGGACATGCAAATTTATTTTTGGGGAAAAACCCCGGTGCCACACCCGGCCGATCCCAACTGGGAATCGAACTCGGGCAGGTGGCCTCCACGACGGGAGAGCCAACCATCGCGCCACGAGCGCGTTGGCCCTATGGACGCATTTGGTTACATGTTTTTGGCCTGACCTAACCCGTCAGATGCAGTGCGCCAGTGATCGGTATGTGAGTGTTCGCTTCGGCCAGGCTCTAGGGATGTAGAAAGGCTTGCACGGGTTAGCTCCTAGGATACGAAATCCATTTCTGAAACGACCTCGATTTCCGTGAAGGGAAATCCATAGGCTCGAATTGTAATTCAACAGATTGCTTGGGACAATCCATGAAATTACCCATATCTCAGTTAACACCAGGATCCATACAACGGTAATTAAGTCTTACATAAACACTTATTACATCGCCTCACTGGCGGAATCAACATTCAGAGAAGCTTTAGAAGATGCGGAAACGTTTCATCCTTCACGGCCAACTTGATTGTAGCACGTGACCCTATTCCTCGCCATCGTCTTCCTCGAAGTCGTACTCATTCTCGTCACCTGACAGCCAATTTATCAGTACGATTTGTACTGGTCATGGAGCCCACCTATGCAGCATTTGCTTTGTGGATGCAAGGCTATACAAGCAGACCTATAGGCTGAGGTTTCCTATGCAGCTGTAATCAATGTTTAATTAGTCAAGTTTTATCTCCAGTTAACACCATCATCCCTTTTCCCATCACCACATCTCACATACCCACACCTCGCTCTCATTCGACAGGCCCAACTCCCTCTCGGGCCTATCTCAGCGGCACACTATCACAGCGGGTACACTGCCGGAAAAATGTCATCCAGGGGAGAAGAAAACACTCACTACACTAGTAGAAGCTTCACAGGAAAGGTCCATAGCCAACAGGTTGGCATATGTATCGATCGATCAACCATACACTCTGCAGAGGTTTCACTACCCACAAGATTAGCCATCATAGGTGTTGCGCAACACCTAGACAGAATTCTGGGTGCTTGCTTGCCTAGCTTGATGCCACCCTACCACTCAGCCCTGAGATATTCCGGATCCTACACCGTTATGCTGAGACTGGGAGACACAGTACCGGGCCCATCCAGTGGTACTGCGCATCTAGAACGGAACGGGAACCCATCGACCGTCTCCGCCCACCCTTATCACCTCTCAACCTAGCAGTAGTGGCACCGTCCTACCAAGTAGTCCAGCCGTCTCCCGCCCATCAGAAGCGAGTGAGTAGAAAAGGATTCCCATGAACCTGAAACTAGTCCGTCCTATGTTTGACCAAGCAGGCATCTTCACTTAGGGGATACTCTCCCCGTGCCATCACAGCACCTCCGTCCACGGGCTTCAAACCACTAAGGCTATCCCACCCGGAACCTCCTCAACAACTTTACCCGCCACAGGTATCTCGCTTGGGGATGCCCAGGTTGCATCCCCGGCACGACTTGCCCATGGGCTTGTCTCACATCCCACTTGGTCGACATCAACCTTTACCACGCACCCAAGACGCACGCAGCACTCTCTCCCAGTGGTTATAATCAGTTATACACCGTCCCAATTCCACCACATAGCATATAGCAAGTAGTAAGTAGTGAAAGAGTAACAGTAAATTAAGCAGCAGCTAACCTAGCAGCGGATAGCAGGGTATAGTCTTATCAAGGCAGAGAATTCAAATACACTACCATGCAACCAATCCATACATAATCATAAAGCAATAGCAACAATGTCATTTGCAATGCGTAAATAGGATCTAAAGATTTGGTGGGACGTGGCACCTTCGTAGTCGTCTCCTAGCTCCTGAAAGTACTCGTGGTCATCTTCCTTAGTCAAATCCTCCTCCGGCTCTGAAATCGAACACGAAATAGTCGCGTCAGCGACTCCTATAGAGTATATCAGAGAAATCCAATAAAATAAAGAGTCAAATGCACACAAACATAGTCTTAGATTGTAGATCTCATTTTTCTGAGAATTTTGATATATGGTGCGTAATTTTTGGACATCGTATGAATAAGTTATAAATTTCCAAAGATTATCCTATTTTCTGAAAATGGAAATTGGCCGATTAATCAGGGGATGACAGCTCGGGATTGGTCCACGTGGCGCGCGGGTCCAGTAGTGCGGCATGTGGCGCCTCAACAGAACACAGACCCGATGGTCGCCCGCCAGGTGTTCGATGCTAGTTCCCAGAGAGTCGCCGGCGTCGGCGTAGCTCGTCGGAGCTCGGCGGAGCTCGGCGTAGCTCGGGTGAATCGGAGATTCGGGGCACCGAGGGTGCCGCTCTCCCGAGCTCTCCCGGGGAGGCTCGGGCGAATCGGACATTTGGGCGCCGAGGGTGCCGCTCTCCCGAGCTCTCCCGGGGTGGCTCGGGCGAATCGGACATTTGGGCGCCAAGGGTGCCGCTCTCCCGAGCTCTCCCGGGGAGGCTCGGGCGAATCGGAATTTTGGGCGCCGAGGGTGCCGCTCTCAGAGGTCGGGGCTGGTTCTCAGAGGTCGAGGAGGCGTCGGCATAGCTCGGCGGTGGTCGGGCGAGCTCGGCGGTGGTCGGGGGTGGTTTGTGACCTTGGCCTACCATTCGGTGTGCCATGGCGGCCGGCGGCGAGCTGCCGCAGGGCTAAAGCTTCGGTAGGCTACGTTGCAGCTCACAGCGAGGCAATTTCTCCCCTCCGGGCCCCAATATTCGTTTCTAAGGGATCCAATTTATCGAACAGGGTCCCTTTTGGTGCTCGGCCACGGCACAGGCGCTTCTCCGGCGAGGCGGGCGGCGGTGTGGTGGCCGGGGTTCGGTTTTGGCACGAACGGGTGTGGTTCCCTTCTATCCCACGGCATACAGCGGTTCTCCGACGAGGTGGAGGCGCACGTAGCCAAGGTGACAGACATGATTCGGGGCTCGGCTATCTAGCGGCGGTGCCGAGGCAGACTTGGCGAACCTCGGCGGCCTTTCTCCGCAGCGCGAGGCGACCGGAGGTACTCGGAACAGATTTTTGGCGAGGCGGAACGTGTCGGCGGTGATCACGTTTCCCCGAGAACGCACCTCGCGGTGTTCCGGGATATGGAGGTTCGATCTTCCGCAACTAAGCTTGTCTGAGGTAGTCGGTGAGTTGGTGGTCACGCTAACGGGTCGCGTCGGCGGTTTCACGGCTTGTGCGCGGGAACGCCGCCGAGGTGGCGGTGCTCCGAGCACGTGTGACGGCGATGCCCGTCGGAAGTGGCCTGACGTCCATAGCCGATGTCCAGTGGTTTGATGGCCGGTCTTGTGCGCGTGTTGTGTGAAGTGTTCAGGGGCCGGAAACAGCCCGCGGCCTACACGCTCGTGATGCCGAGCGCCATGACCGTAGCACGGCGAGGTTGGATGAGGTGCTCGGTGGCTCACCGTGGGGCTGGTGAGGTAAGGATGGCGGTGCAGTGACGAGGTGACGCTGTGCAGAGTGATCGCAGTGCCATGCCGAACCGCGACGGGGCTCCGACTTCTCCTCCGTGTCCGGCTCGGCGCGCTCTGCGGCGGCAACGCTCCGGCAGCTCCTCCTCCTCTGCTCCGCCTTTCTCCTACGCTCTCTCTCTCTCTCTCTCGGTGTGGTGCAGTGTGCCGGTCTGTGCCGCGGTGGCGGCGAGGGGAAATGAGGGTAGGGCTTCGGGGTGACCTCCTTTTTATAGGCGAGCTTGGCCAGCTCCAATGGCGAACGGTCCTGATCGCGCTCGACCGATCGAAGGGCCGTGGCTCGAGTGGATCTAGGGCTCCTGATGGGCGCGGGTTCGCTTGGCGGCCAAGGAAGGAGGGGACAGGAGGGGGACAGCGGGGTCAGGGCCTCTGCCATGCGTGGCGCTGTCGGTCACGCCATTTGCGTGACCCGGTGGCGTCGTCTTCGTGTGGAAGAGAAACAGGGGAAAAGAAAGAGTGACTGACAAGCGAGTCCCGGCTGGCAGCGGCTGCGAAAGGAGCTGCGCGCGTGTGTGCCCGGGCTGCGCGCGCGGGTGTGATAAAGAGGAGACGGGCCGGCTGGCTGGGCCGAATCTGCTCTTCCTCTTTCTCTCTTCTTCTTCTTCTTTTTCTTTTTCTTTTCCTATTTTCACTTAAGTGTATTTATATACATATATTACCCTTTTTAAATATTGAGTAAATACAAACATAAATTGCAATAAATCCCAAATGTGATGCATAAGTTATTATTCTATGTGAATGGAATTAAAATGCAAGCTATACTCTTTATTTACCAAATTCATAATGAAACCTATATGCTTGCACAAGAAAAATGGGTTTTCATAATAAATAAATGAAAAATTTTAATTGGTTGGGATTTTTAGGTTGTGTGGGTTTTTTTAGGGTTGTTACAATTTCTGCTTCTCGTGAACCTGGCTCGCTCGGTGCGGAAGAACGCGCTCAGATGTATGCCGTGTGAGAGGGAGGATGTAAGAAAAATGGACCCTGACCCATTTATATTGGATTTTGGTGGTTGATGATCAACATGACCAATATTGGACTAATGGTTTCACAAGTGCTTGTTTTGTAGTTCAATAGGATGCAAAAGTGGTTTGGACTTAGGCAACGGTGTAATCCGAGATATCAACATCTCAAGCAAGACATTAGAAGGCATGCTAGAAACAAGTTGTGAGAGGGTTCGGATTCTCTCTCTCCCTCCTGCCGAGCTTGCGAGGCAGGATTCAACGATTTCTGGAGATGCACGATGGAAAAAGATGCACCGGACCTCAAGATCATGCACAAGTCCAAGGCACAAGACAGAACCAAGTCGGACAATAAGATCACGAAGAAACAGAGTCAACCGGACAAATCCAAAGCGTTGGACGATAAGGATCAAGGGCGTCGGACCATTGCCTGCCGTCCGACGGCCCTGGCAGCTCCTCTGCGCAGATTGAGCGTCGGAATCTGAGGTTGTTGCCAGTCGGACTAAAGGTCATCCGTTCGACGGTACCTGAGAGCGAGAGAAGGCGTCGGACGGAGTGAACAGTTGAGCGTCAGACCAGTTGGAGTGACAGTCCGACGGATCCAGAGAGCACCAAAGAAGAGAAAAGAGCATCGGACGACGTCTGACGGTGAGCGTCGGACCAATGTGTATCGTCTGACGGTGTTGGTGGCCCACCTGTCAGCCACTGCATCACGTGCTGCAACGGGCGAATTGGCAGAGCATCGGACACTGAAGAAAATGGTCCGACGCCCCCGCAACGTCCGAGTCCGACGGTTCAAAGAGAAGCCCATTGAGTGTTCCAACGGCTACCTTTGCTTGGGGGCTTATAAATACACCTCCTACCGGCTATGGAGTGTGTGGAGAAGTGAGGGATTATTCCAAGGTTGTTGCTACACCATTCTAAAGCTCTCCACTTGCATAGTGCTTAGTGACACACTTGGTGATTAGCGTAGGTGCTTTGCGAAGTGCTCAGGTTGATTAGACCACCGCTTATGCATTTGCTCTAGGTTATGCCTAGTGTTTAGTGAGGTTTGCATACCTCTTGATCATAGGTGCTTGCGCGCACCTTGCTTGTACTCAGCGGGGTTTGTAGTCTTACGAGACCACACCAACCGTGCTTGTGGTGTGGCCGCCACCGTGTACCAAAAGGAACAAGGCCCGCGGCGGTTCGGTCGGAAGCTTGATAGTGAAGACAGCGTGGAGCATCCGAGGAGAGGCTTGCCTTGCGAGGCACACCGGAGACCCACTTGCGTGTGGGGAAGGCCCGGGGCCATCCATGGAGTGATCCGACCGGGAGCTTGGCCCTTGCGAGGGATTCCTTGCGAGGGGCTCCAATTAGGACTAGGGAGAAGTTTGAGTGCTTCTCGATACCTCGGTAAAAATACTGGAGTCGTCGACGGGAGTTTGCATCTCTGCCTCATCTTTACCTTCCGTATTTACATAGCTTCCTTGGTTGTGTGCTTTACTTTTTCTAGCTTAGTTGATAGGCTAGTTGATAGGGTTGGAACCTAGGTTGCTTGACTCTTTTGTGGTAGAGATAGCAACACACTTAGCAAAACCTTAGTTGCACCTTGTCTAGTTTATTTATTGCTTTAGTTTTGCTAAGGTTAGGAAAAAAGGCCACAGTTTAGAAGTTGTGTTTTAGTCGCCTAATTCACCCCCCTCTTAGGCGTCACGGTCCTTTCAGAGGAGCTGTGGGCCGCGGCAACCAAACATTAGTGCTTTGTGGCTGCACAAGTACGCAAACCAAATGAGCTGGCGTTGCAGCCGTGTAGCCTGGCCAGCGGCGGCTTGTTTCGTCGATGCGAGCCCGGCCATGTCTAGAAGCAAACCAAACACACGCCTATTGTTGACGATCATTAAACACTAAATATAACCATCAACTATTGCATAAAAATATATGAAATAAATTACAAATAATAGTTGTAGGGTTTAATACTAACGAGTTCCACAAGTTTTTCTTTTTCCCGATGTTTTGCAGGTATATTTAATTTTACACGAAATAAAAGTATCTCAAAAGGTAAGTTAGAGCACACCATGGCATAGAGCTCGTCGCGCTAATCGAAATGGATATATTACTTGTTATATTTGGACACCGAAGTAAAAAAATAAATTTGGGAAGATTTATAAATATAGGTGGGACCCACCTACACAGTCCCATGCAGGCGGGCCCCATCGGCACAGTGCCATGCATGGCAGCGCTGCAGTATTTGCCGACAGCAGCAGGTGGCAGGTGGCCCCCACGCGCAGGTGCTGCCCCAGGCGGAGGGAGCAGGCGACCCGCCCCAGCCAACCAGATGGCGACACGTGGCGCTGGGGGTCGCACTCACGCGCGCGCATGCGCGGGAGAGGCAGCGGCGCGGCTTTCTCTGCCCAGGTGGACACGTGGCGACGGCGGTGAAAGACCCTAGTTTGGTTTTGGTAATTGATGAAACCTAGTTGCTAATCTAAGTGCTAAGTATGTGTAACAAAGAGTAGATTAGTGATAAGGAGGAAGATGACATGAGCTAAAGTGAAGATCAAGATGAAATGATCATGGAGAAAGAAAAGGACTTAAAGAAGGAAAGCTAGATGCTAAGGTATATCCAAATAGGGATTTTCTTTTAGTGATCAAGACTCCAAGTGGGAGTGATCACATTTAGAATAGATAGCCGACTATCAAGAGGAGAACTAAGCTATTGGCTTACTTTCAAGTGTTCTAGGTTGCATCTCATGTGCATTGATCTAACCAACCTAGAGAACCTCTTTGAAAACCCTTGAAAAATATTTGCAAAATGCTAACACACTGTGCACAAGTGTTGGAGACCTTAAGTGTTGGCACATAGAAGCAATCGGTGAGAAATAGACATGAAATTAGCTGAAAAAGGAGCGTCGGACTGTGTGGAAGGGCAGCGTCGGACCATTGAGTAGAGTCCGACGCCTAACCCTAGTTCTGGCCAATAGCGAGCGTCGGACGCTCGGTGTACGAGCATCGGACCATTGTCCACTTCAGTCCGACGGTGGCGAGCGGTGTCGACGTGACGCGTGGCGTTCGGAAGAGTTTCGGACGCTAGAGCTTCGTCCGACGGTGAGCATCGGACTGGAGTCCGACGGTTTGGAGCGAGTTGAAACCTCTCTAAAAGTGTCGGACGCTGAGTTTCTTTAGTCCGACGCACTGACTCGCGATCGTCCGATGGTACATGCACAGTGAACTGAGAGAGCGTCGGACGCAAGTGTTTAGTCCAACGCCCTCAGTCCGACGGTTTGAAAAGGCGCGCAATGAGGTATCCGTTGCGATCGGACGAACGTCGTTAAATTCAGCTAACACGTGGCGAGATCGTGAGCGTCGGACGCTATCGGTTAGTCCGACGGTAGAAAATCGTGGTTAACGGCTGTTTTGGAGTGGGTAACGGCTAGATTTGCATTTGGGGGTATTTATACTCCCTCCCTGGTCACTTGGTGACACTCTTGCACACTTGGATCATTGTCATACACATTGTTGCATTCTAGCCTCCCACTCTCTCACTAGTTCATCATCTTGATCATTCTTAGTGAGATTGAGTGAACCTCAAGTGCATATTTGCTTGTGATTTGCATTCTAGAGCACTTGAGAGCAAGCCTTGGTTCAGTTCTTATTCTCTTGGGACATTGCCGTGTCCCTAGACGGCTTGGAGGAGAAGAAGGTGTGGAGAAGCTTGGTGATTGTGCTTGCTCACACCGGTGATTGTGAGGGGTCTTGTGCCTACCCCGAGCGGAGAGCTCAAAGGTAACTCTAGTGAACTACTCGTGTCATTGAGTCACTTCCTCCGTGGTAGGTTCTTGTGGCGCCTAGTGTAGGCTCGGTGTGTGATACCGATTAGCCACCGAACCACCGGTTGAAGTCGACACAACGAGGACGTAGCGTGCCAGCAAGCACGTGAACCTCGGGGATAAATCTTGGTGTTCATATTGCTTTCCTCACCTTCGAGTGAGTGTCTTATTGTTTATCCCGGTGATTGGTTTCATCTCAAGGCAACGGTATAATCAACAATCATCCACTTTCTTATTCTTGTGCAAAGTAGTTTGTTGTCTTGCCTTGAGTAGTCGTGTAGTCGTTTAGTTTTTGCTAGCTTGTTTGTGTGGTTTAGAACTAAGGATTAACTAGAATTGTGTAGATGGCTTGTTTAGGTTAGTAGTTGCTCTAGCGTTGCATATTTCGCCATTTTTGTTACTAACCTCTTAGCCTAAGTACTTTGTAGAAATTTTATTAGGCTACTCACCCCCCTCTAGCCATACTATGACCTTTCAAGCGGGTTGGCGTCCAATGGCGGTTGCGCGGTTTAGCTGCGCAGCGGACGCCTAGACCGCCTAAACCGACCGGTTCAACTGCCCAGAATACTCCAGAATTCTCCAGAAACACTGCAGATCGCTGGTTCCGTCGGTTTGGCTCCGGTTCAGGGCCTATATGACCGGTTCTTGACCAGTTTTCTGCGCAGGTCGGTTGGGAGATTAATTAACGACCAAGTAACATCCTCCACCGCCCAATATAGGTCGGTTTGATCGGAGCGTGCACGTAAAATGTGACGCGGATCGATGATGTGGCAATTCCTTACCCCCTACTCCACCTCGACCTATATAAGGACGCCCCAGGCCCTCTCCAGAAGGCATTCTACATCCCGGTGCTTCATATTCTCTACACAAATTAGGGCTAGTAGGGTCCCTCTAGTTGATCTAATTCTAGTTCATCTACTTCTAGTTCTAGTTCTAGTTCTAGTTCTAGTTCTAGTTCTTCTAGTTGTAATTTAGAAGAGGGGGAGAGAAGAGGAGAGAGCGGAGGAGGAGCCAGGTCTGTCAGATCTTCCTCAACATTGTACTTTTGCAGTATCTGGTTCGTCTTCAACTAATCTCCAGGTTCTTCAATTCTTAATTCTTGAGTTCTTTATTTACTTTCAGTATTTACTTTTAAGTTATTTATTAGTTTTCCGCTTGCATCAAGTGCTCTAGTCTTTGCAACGCTCGAGTAGTAATTAATAGATTGGGCGTGGTGCTTAGTCTTGCGATTACCTGGAATTGCACCTAGCCCTACATATAGTTGTGGTAGCCCCAGGTGGTGATAGCCCTGACGGCCGACGTATTCCACCACGTTCGGGTTAGAGTTTGTAGGACCGTAGTCAGAACTTCTTAGTCCCCCTCTCATCTCAGTCTGAGGCATGAAATCCCATGTTTGGTTTTGGGTAATTGATGAAAGCTAGTTTGCTAATAGTGTGCTCTAAGTGTTTCTTGAGAACAATTAGCAAACAAGATGTAGCAAAGGACCGGATCCGTGGAGGCCACAAGTGAAGGGTAATGACGGCATCCATGCAAATGGTATAAGTCCATCATCAAAGGTGTCCACAAGGTCCATCAAGAGATGAGAAGGAAGTTGATAAGAAACCGGGAGCTCAAGGCAAAGGTATAACCAATAGGAGCTCTTTTGCTTTTGGTGATCAAGACTCCATAGAGGGAGTGATCATATTTAGAATAGATAGCCGTAGTATCAAGAGGGGCGAAATCGTTGATGAAATGCGGTTATCAAGTGCCACTAGGTGTTTATGATCATTGCATATGCATATAGATGCTAGTGACACTAACTTGACCCGTGGAAAACTCTTTGAAAAGACTAACACACGTGCACTAAAGTGAGAGACACTTTGGAGTGTTAGTGACTTAAGAAACAGGGTGAAGTTTGAGGGTTAGAGAGGGTTTGGTCCTCTCTTCCTCTTGCCGAACTTGCGAGGCAGGATTCGGCGAATTTCGGAAACGTTACAATAGAAAAACTAGCGTCGGACTCTAACTTGACTGAGCGTCGGACCATTGTCTTTGGTCCGATGGCTAACCCCTTCAACAAGCGTCGGACGCTTCGTTTCGGAGCGTCAGACCATTGTCCTTAGGGTCCGACGGTGCAGAGCCGCAGCAGGTCGACACGTGGAGAGCAAAGGAGCGTCGGATGCTCGGCGTTAGTCCGACGGTGAGCGTCGGACGGTTCAGCATTTTGAAACCTCTCTGGAAACGTCGGACGCTGGCGAGTTTTAGTCCGACGGCCTGTTGTTTCAGAGTCCGACTGTGGTTTTCGGCGGAGCGTCGGACCAAACCTACCGTCCGACGGTCGTTTTGGTACGAGAAAATAGCCGTTGTGTTTCAACGGTCGACTTCAAACGGCAGAGGACACGTGGCGTCCATTCGAGGCGTCGGACCGGAGTTGTTAGTCCGACGGTTTGGCCGTCGGACAGTCCGACGGTACACAGTTTTGCCCAAACGGCTAGTTCTTTGTGTGTGGTTTATAAATAGTCACTTGGCCGGTTTGGGGAGGATCTCTTGGCACTCCTGAACATCATAACATACTTGTGAGCCTTCCCACTCCACACTCACTCATCCTACTTGATTGTAATCATCATTTGGTGAGTTTGGAGAGCATCAAGTGCATTGCATTGATTGAGATCATCTAGAGGCACTTGGTGAGTGTATTTCGCAGCGGTTTCTCTTGTTACTCTTGGAGTTTGCCGACTTCTAGACGGCTTGGAGCTGCGAGGATCATTGATGGGAGTTGGTGATTGTCTCCGCCTCTGATCGGTGAAGTTGTGAGGGGTTTTTGAGCCTATCCCCGCGGGAGATCGCAAAAGGCTACTCTAGTAGATTGCTCGTAGCTTGTGGATCCCCATCTTGTGTTGGTTGTGCGGCACCCTTGAGAAGGGTTTGGCGTGTGATGCCAATTAGCGCGTGAACCTCCAAGTGGGTGTATCGCTACAACGAGGACGTAGCTTGTCGGCAAGCAAGTGAACCTCGATAAAAATCATTGTGTCAATCTCTTGCTGAGGATTTCTTGATTATTGTGATTGCTCTTATTGGTACTCACCTCGTTCACTACATCAGCGGTATAAGATTCACTCTCTCTACTCTTTGCATTCTTGCACTTACTCTTGTGTACCTTGTTAGCTTAGTTGCTCACCTAGGAGTAGAGTAAAAGTAGCAACTTAGACTCTCATCTGTGAAATAGAGATTCTAGCTTAGAACGGTTAGGTGGCTTGCAATTTTAGTAGGGCGCAAGAATTCGCTTCGCTTATTATTTATCTAACCTCTTACTTGAGTTGTTGGTCGTAGAATTCTTATAGGCTATTCACCCCCCTCTAGCCATTTAGGACCTTTCAGGCTAGTGTTTTGATGTTCCAAAATAGATACACTTATAGTAACCTTGATTATTAGATCATCTAGAGAACTTAGGAAATCTTTCTCTCTCTCCCTAAAAAAACATTTATATATTTATCCTTGGGCGATCTTGATACCTAATTAGTACACTTCGCGTTCCCAGTGAAAATCGATACCCTGTAATACTCTTGGGTGAAAGCTACAACGGTATCCGTGCGCTTGCGAATTAATCTGTTTGCGTTAGGAAACGTCAACACCTATATGACCTGGTTATACTCGGGTCCAAAATTAGGCTAGTTTCATGAGGGAGTAGAAAATGGTGTTGAGACTCAAGAGGAACAAGAAATTTCAGGACACGCGTTTTGAAACAAAGGAATCACGTTAAGGAAAACAAAGCAATTGATGTGAAGAACACCAAAATTCAGAAAATAAAATATAACTTAATTTGAAAACTCAAAGTAAAGGATCTTTCCTCGCTCTCCCTCTCACCTTTGCTTTTTTTGAGCATCCCCTCTCACCTCTGCTTGCTCAGTTCTTTGGCCCCCTCTAGACATGGCTTAGCTTGAGCCATATAGATATAGATAATTGTCTCAATAATCACCGATAGCCAGATATAGATGGGCTGACAATTTGTCCAGGAAGGATTGGAGCAGGAGTGGACGAGCTAGTGTGCCATGTGCTCTACAGATGATTTCATAGCATGATTGTAAATTTGTAAGCCGAGTTCCTTCACTTTCATCCAACACATACTCGGGATATGGAAGGCGCCAAGTGTTTGAGTGATTGATGTACAAACATCTATTTTTTAAACAATGAAACCTTTAAACTTTGTACACGAACTCTTCTTCATAAATTATACGGAGTAACACATGAGGCTCCTTAATAGGTTCTGCCTGTTTGTATCGAATCCTTCCGCCTCCATACACCCTTCCTCTCTTGCTTTGAACGCACCCAACCCCTACTGTCTCCACCGGGATATGCTAGAGCTTGCCGGAGCTATGGTGAGCCCTAACGCACCTGTGACGGCCCCCTTCTTCCCCTCCCCGCCCCCACTCCCGAAGCCACCTCCATGGCCATGCTCGCCAAGGATCGTGACCCTAGATCTGGCCTGGCCGCCGCTGGCAGGGCCTCCAACCGCCTGATGACCCCTCGCGTCCCTGCCTTCCCTGACCCCCTTTCTTTTAAGCCTGCTGGAGATGGAGGCAAGGGAGGGAGAGAGAGCTGAGATGGAGGAGGCTTACCGAAACTCTCAACAACGAACTCGTCATCTCCCGTGTTAATGAGCTCGGGTGGGGCACAGGCGCAGACGCGGTGGTGCGTCGTGGGGCCACGTTGCTGTGGGTTACATTTTGGGCTGCAAGCATCCCGGAGAAGAGAAGCAGTAGCTGGTGTTACCAACTAATAGTATGTAACTTTATCGGTATGCTCCGGAAGCCATTATGTGCCAGTTTTAGGATTCATGCGACGGGTAATGCTTCTCTCTCAAGCATGAAGGTGGATACTCCGTACAACCTTTGATAAATCTAAATGGGAAAGTAGGTTTGCTTATGAACCAATATCAGATGCCACACTTGATTTCTGCAGCATAGAAGTGTATATGCATTGGGTAAAGTATTTCTCTAACTATATTTTTAGCAATAATTCATTTTTCTACTTGAAATAAACAATCTGTCTTTTTTCTGGCAATTCTGGTGTATTTGGTTCTACTAGTATAATGACCGTGCTAACGCTACGGTTTTTTAAAAGAAATATTGTAAAAAAAAATCATTTTGTTTTGGAGAGTTTAACTTCTACACAAGTGTATTTGAGTCTATATATAATTTGGGAAAGAATATTGCATATAAGTAGACATTTTTTATATCCTCCCTAATTCCTTAATCAAATATTGGATATCTTCAGGGATATTATCATAACATTCGTTTGCAGAACTCGCCAAAATGTCAGTCAAGAATTCTATCCTCAATGTTTTTGAAACCTGCGCATTGCAGATAATATTACGTTAGTATTTATTTGTTTGTGTAGCATACAAAATATAGATGAAGACTATATATGCTTACAATGTTGATCGGTGGCAATCGTTTGCCATCCCACAACTTCATGTAATTGTATACCAGAAAGACTGCCAAGTTGTTGTAGAGGACTAGTTGTTTATTAGATATACATGAATCAAAAAATTGTTTTGTTATATCAAATTTGAAACAAATGACAAGTGATTACCAGTGTTTATAATTGGATTTAACCTTTGTTATACATGTAGGGTATTCTCGCTTCCATGAATATATGTTGTGGTCTCTCTTTGATTTTGATAGTGCCATAGCAAACATGAACATTCTGGCAATAGTGTGAATGTCAGTATATATGCCATATCTTGACTATAACCCTCCAAACATGTCTGATCTTGTAGTGGATCCATAACCCGAACGATATGTTGTTTTGCATGTCAACTATAAATAAAATGTGCAATCCATTCTGACAAATATATAGTAGCGCTCATTATAGTAGTGATCATTATATATTAAAATAGAGATATATAATAACTGATTCACTTAATATAAAAAATCGTTACCTGATTAATTGTTGCTTCTGCACACAGACAGAGCACTTCCTGGTGTAGTGGACTTGCCAATGGAGCCATGGATATGATTCCAGTGTCCATGTGGTGGGATATTTTCTTTGTCCAGTATAATTGGTGTGCTTTGGTCCATATTAGAGTAATTAGTACCTGTATAAATTATTTTATTAGTTGTAACTAGAAGTACGGTCGGTCATTGCAATGGCGGTAGCATAGATTTATTAAATTTGTAATAGGACTATGAAAGAGATCGAGTACCCGTTGTTGATGATGTTGGCACTGTTTGAGTCAAAGCGTCGGAAGTGCTATTATCTTGAGATGCAGCTTTCTTTCGTGCTCAGTATTTCCACTGGTACTCACGCTGTTTTCTCTTCATTTCTTCCCTTTCTTCTTCGGTCATCTGAGCTCGACGATTACACTGATAGTCACGTTGTCTCCTATTTATCTCGTCCCGCCTCCTTGATGCCTCATCTAAATTAGGCATTTTGATGTAAGTTATATTATATTCGGAATTAGGAAGACACCCAACTTATTTAGAATCATACCTGCGATGTTGGTGATGTCGCTTAGCGCATCGCGTGTATCTCCCGGCATAGACATTTTGTGAAGTAGCAGCAAGGGTATGGGAGCGTTGCCTCACGGTAAATGTATTGTACAGCTAAATATAATAAAAAAAGTCTATCAGAAACATTTAGCCAGCTATAAAACATAAATCTGGAATCAATTTGGTCTTTCTAAATTTTGGATTCCTTACGACCGAAACCTAAGTTAGTCATGATAACCATTTTTATGAACAAATAATCAGTTTGCCCTTACGTGTTGGGGGTCAGCCCCAGCCGGGCATCGACCAGCCCCCGCCAGCCCCCGCCGGCCATCGGCTAGCCCCGGCCAGCCCCGACCGGCCAGCGGCCAGCCCCAGCCTGTAGCTCCGTTGAATCAATGTAGCTCCGTTGTTTTTTTGAACTTAACGCAAGAACATGAACAATGCACGTTGAATCCTGTAGCTTTGTTGTGTTTTTTTTTTTGAATCGCTATCCCGTGATGCTAGTATTTGAATCCTGACCTTTCTCCGTGGTGACGAATCACGGGGGGCGCGGGGGCTGCTTGACCATGGTTTGTCCGACGAATGGCGAGGGCTCGAAGATCGCAGGGACGTGGTCAATGTCCATGGCTCGTACGTAGCGACAACCCACGCGGGCGCCGTTGTGGCTCCTTCTCACCACGGCGAGGTCCGTGTCTCGTCCGTAGCAGGAGGCACCCTCCGCGGGGGCCGGGCGCGGCTCCTTTCCGTCCGAGATGCTACGACTCGCGGGGGCGACGACGTCCGTGTTTCTCGTCGCTTTGGTCTCGGGGGGCGATCGCAAAGGCCAGGCCAAGACGCGCGGTGATCGCGGGATAGATATCGCGTGGGGCAGGCGGCTTCGCTCGCAGGGGCGACAGAGATCGCGGGAGGCGGGCGGCTTCGCGATAGACAGCGTGGGGGCGACGAGCGATCGCGTAGGGCGGGCGAGCAAGGGTGGACGGTGAGCGGATTCGCGCCTGAGATCGCGGTACCAGATCGCGTGATCGCAAGGAAGGGTGAGCGCGATCTCGTAGGTCGGGCGGACGATCGTAGGGAAGGGTGAGTTTAGGTGAGTTTGTTTGCAAACTTTAATCCTCAGCCATTAGATCATGATTAGATGGCTTTATAGCCTTTGACTTTAATGTAGGCGAAATCTCATGTATGTTTTCCTGTGTGCACTAAGGTTGGAGTCCTTAGCGGGAGACTTTCTTTTGGGTGGCCATAGAATAATTTAAGAATCTAATTATAGTAGAGATGTTGATCACTCTGCTCTTAAATGGTTAGAAGTATACATACCACCTTATTCTAGGGATACATGAGGCTGCAAGCGGCCTTAACATCTTGTGAAATCTTTATTTTTTCCCAAGCAAGGATTATCTATTGACTAGAGTTTCCTTACTCTTGAAAGTGGAACCAAATTCACCTATTTGTTTCGTTATAAAAAGTAAAACTAAATCGATATTTTATATTATGTTTGCAAGAATATCGGTTCTTTTTAGTTTGAATTCAATCATTTTTTTAAAGGGAATATATTAAAATATCCCGGTCTCTGCATCGATTGATGCATATAGCCTTTAATTATTACAACTTAGTATCCACGATCACGAACTAAGGGACTTGAAACACAAAGTTTTGCGACAATAGCCTCAGACTCATTAAAACAGGAACAGTGCAAAAAGAGCAAACTAGATAGCAATTCTATTGCTAAATTTCCAGCCGTGTGAAGCGAAGATCTCCATTGCGACTGTCTCAAGCAAAGTGCACCCTGTAATAAAGTCTAGGCGAGCATCCTCCTTCTGGAAAATCACCCATGATCTGATCCAGTACGTCGATCTGAACAATACCTGTAAGTATGAACAAGGTATGGTTTTATTAAATATAACATCATTTTGAGTAATCCAAAGTACCCAGTAAATCGCAGCTGCTCCTGCTAGCACTTTGGATCTAATTCATTTGTCTACCTGCTGTGACCAGGCTGTAAACAAACACTGAATACTGGTCGGTGGACGCATATTATAAGTAACATGAACAATTCTCCACAGGAATCTTGCAACGTGACAGTCAAAAAAGGTGTTGTATTGTTTCATTAGACGTACATGCCGCACACTTCAAGTCTCCCTACCATCTCCTTTTAACCAGATTATCCTTCGTTAAAATTATCCCTTTATATAAATACCAAATAAAAATTTTAATCTTGAGAGGTAACTTCATTTTCCAAATGGCCTTATTAAAAGGTGGAAACTAGGTGTTTAAAGAAGCTGTGTACATTGATCTTACTGAAAACATCCCGCTACGTTGAAGGTCCCAAACAAAACGATCTCTGATCTCTAAAATTAACCTGTATGACTATAAACACAACTGTATGCCATGCTTGCAAATTAGATCTCACCAGAGATCTTCTGAAAGCTACATTCAGCGGTAGAGAGGATGTTACCGTACGAACTGTGGCACTTTTCTTACGTACAATATTATACAAAGACGGAAAGATCATTTTTAGAGGACGCGGTGCAATCCACGTGTCCTCCCAAAAACGAATCTGAGTCCCATCTCCATGTTCAAACCTACCCATTGACAGAAATTAATCCTTAACGTTCATTAGGCCAGACCAAAACTGTGAATCTCCCGGCATTTGTTGAACCTGAGTTAACGTTTTGTGCCTTAAATATTTTGCCCGTATTATCTGTTGCCAGATACCCTCGCCATTTAATAAATTAAACAGCCATTTGCTTAATAAGCATTTATTTTGCACGTACAAATTCAAAACACCCAGTCCTCCTTGATCCTTAGGTGTACACATCACCTGCCACTTAGTCAATCTATATTTCTTTTTAAGATCAGAGCTTTGCCAGAAGAAACGAGACCTGAAGTAGTCCAATTTAGTCAACACCCCTTTAGGAATAGTAAATACTGACATCATAAACATAGGAAGACTACTTAAGACTGAATTGATTAAAACAAGGTGTTCCCCTACTGACAACACTTTGCTTTTCCAACCCGCTAATCTTTTCTGGAACGGTTCCTCAAAATGCCGCCAATCCTTATTCATAATTTTTCGATAGTGCATCGGAATACCCAGATATCTAAATAGAAATGATCTAATATCACAACCAAAGATTCTAATATATTCCGATCGATTTTCATTCGCTGCTCCAAAACAGAACAGTTCACTCTTATGGAAATTAATCTTAAGGCCAGATAAATGTTCGAAGGCGCTTAGCAGCAACTTCATGTTCCTAACACTCTCAAGATTATCATCCATACAGATAATAGTATCGTCGGCATATTGTAGGAGCGATAGTCCTCCCTCTACTAGATGTGGTACTACTCCCTGAAACTGTCCCGCTTCTTTTGCTCTCGTAATGAGAATGGCCAGCATGTCAACCACTATATTAAACAAGATCGGAGATAACGGATCACCCTGCCGTACCCCTTTTCTTGTTTGAAAATAGTGTCCTATGTTATCATTCACCTTGACAGCGACACTGCCTCTAGTCATAATCCTTGAAATCCAGTCGCACCAGGTCTGGGAAAGACCTTTCATGCGGAGAACCTGCTGTATAAATGGCCATTTTAACTTATCATAAGCTTTCTCAAAATCCAATTTAAGAATCACACCATCTTTTTTTTTCCTGTGCATCTCATGTATCGTCTCATGTAAAACAACCACCCCTTCCATTATATAACGGCCTGGAACGAAAGCAGTTTGGGTTGGCCCTATTAGTTTGTCCGTGACCTTCAAAATTCTATTATTTAGAACTTTAGTAAATATCTTGAAGGACACGTTAAGAAGGCATATTGGTCGAAACTGTTGTATTCGAATTACCTCCTCCTCCTTTGGCAACAGAGTAATAACGCCAAAATTTAAACTATGTATTGGTGGCCTTCCTTGATGGAACTCATGGAAAAGACTCATAAGGTCGGACTTGATCAGATCCCAGAAAAAACGATAAAATTCAATCGGAAATCCATCAGGTCCGGGAGCCTTATTATTTTCCATGTCAAAGACAATCGTACGGATTTCTTGCTCACTGAAAGGCGCCACCAGTAAGTCATTTTCCTCTACGGACACCTGAGGAATATCATGCCTCATTGTCTCGTCCATTGAAAATGAATTAACTTGATGAGCACCAAACAATCTCTTATAATAATCCGTTATAAAATGTGCCAAATTAGTTTCCCCCACTATAACTCCTTTCTCTTGTTCTAATTGTACTATTTTGGTTCCTATGTCTCCCGTTTGCCAACATGTGGAAGAATCTGGTATTATCATCTCCTTATAGCAGGTTGGTTGCCTTCGATCTTTGGAGCCAATAAATCTCCTCCTCTCGTAGCAACCGCGCCAACTGCCCTCTGAGATGATGCCAGTCCTCCAATTCTTGTTGCGACAAGAGAGAAGTTTCTGCCTTCCTATCAAAAAAATCTATCTTGTCCAACAAAACTGATTTTTGTGACCTTCGTTGTGAAATTAGATTCCTAGACCAACCTCTGAGAAAACGTCTTACCCTCCGAATTTTGTTTAGCCATCTATCCAGTGGTGCCACCCCTCTATTTTCCGACTCCCACACCTCCTTAACTAGATCAAAAAAACCCTCTCTGTTGAGCCATGCTAATTCAAATTTGAAATTCTTAGCGTTTCCTCTATGAGATGCTTGACCCCCATCTAACAAGAGAGGTGTGTGATCAGAAATTTCTCGTGTGAGAGCCTGGACCGTTGCTAATGGGAATTTGTGTTCCCATTCTGCTGTTACTAAAATACGGTCAAGTTTCTCATACGTTGGCACCTCAGCATAATTCGCCCAATTATATCTCCTACCCGTCATCTCTAACTCTCTGAGATTCAAGGTATCAATAATAGCATTAAAGAGCAGAGGCCACCTATTATCAAACCTTGAATTGTTTTTTTCAGACGGATTTCTAATAATATTAAAATCTCCTCCCACCAGATAAGGGATATCACCGCAACTAGTACAAGCCCGTACTAATTCTGCCAGGAACGCCTCTTTGTGTTCTTCCTGTGCTGCCCCATAGACAGACAGGAGAGCCCATCGAAAGCCATCCAACTTGTTTTTTAACAGAAATTTAATATAAAAATCACCATCCTCTATATTCTCAATTTCACATAACTCTTGATTTATCCCCAACAATAAACCCCCGGATCTACCACGGGGATTTCGCCAATGCCACAGAAAGTCAGCATCCGCACAAAAATTTTGCAAGCAGTGGGAAGAGAATTTATTTTTATTAGTTTCCGACAACGCTATGAAATCAAACTTATTGCTCTCTGCAATATCATGCAAAAAATTATGCTTAGCTAGGTCCCGTAGACCTCGGCAATTCCAGAACAGGCCCTTCATTTTCGTGTTTTCTTTTTAGATAAAGACTTTATTTGTAATTGTTTCCGCTGTTTTTTTAGTGACTTTGGATAGAACTTGTTTGGTAGTTTTCTCAAGACCACCAAACCCATTCAAGATATCGTCTGGTATATCGTCATTAATGTCCCCACAGAGACGATTAATACGCGACATATCAAAATCAATATCCTCACTCTCCGAATCACTAGACTCCACCATCTGTTGGCCCTTAACTATCTTAGATGAATTTTCTTTTTCACTTCGTAATATGAGGTCTACAGCCTGACACATCCCCTCATCCTTTCCCAAAGAAATTCCAATGTTATTTAAATTAGAACAAATAATTGGCGCAGACAGAGGAGTAAATAAATTAGAAGAACACACTTGTGTAGCTTGGTTACTCCCGAGGTTCTTAAATGCAGCACGCTTCTCTGCCTTCTCCAAAGAGTGCATATCTGCTTGCGCAGCAACCCTCTTGCTTCTTCTGACAGGAGTCATCTCACCCTCCGCAGTAAACCCGAAAGCCAAATCATCAACATTCTGCACTGGAGTTCCTGTTGCCGAGACTCCAGCATTGATTGTTGCCCCTGAGAAGTATCCCAGCATCTCCTCCTCACAAGAGATCTCTCCCTGAGCTGCTGATGCCGCTAGGAGGCAATCATCTAGCATCAAGCTTTGCTGATTTCCTGCCGATGGAGACCCAACATTCTTAGCCAATGAAGGAGCAAGTTGCTGCTGTGCCTTTTTATCTGCTAATGGCACTTGCTGAACCAGCTTTGGAGGTGATGATGCCGATCCCGCCTGGACTGCGCCATGTGCAGCACCTAACAGCGAGGATGGCGCCACAGCTCTGACCTCGAGCAAACCTTTTCTTACTGCCAAGTTAAGATCATGTTCCTCTCCTAACAAATCATCCTCATTGGAATCAATGTCCATGTTTGTTTCCGAACTCAAAGCCTCCTTGCCTTTCCCTGCTTCACCCCCCGCTTTAACCACCTCTTGAGCAGCCAAGGATGTACCTGCTTGTGCACTTCTCAACCCAATATTAGGCGGAAACGGTTCCACCTCAAATTTTAGCTGGAAAAAGCGGCTGCCAATAATCACATCCATTCTTTTGGGAATTGCTTCAGTTTCCAAGACTGCAACCGCAAACCGACCAAAAGGATTAGCTCTAGAAGAGACCATATCTACCTTCTACGTGACCCCAAACAATGTCCCTATGGCCCACAAGACCAGATACTCTTTGAACACAGATGGAAGATTAAGAACACGCATCCAAACCACCGGCAATGCGTGCCCAAAATATTCCTCATCCTCTTTGAATTCCTGAACATGGAGAGTAACCCCTTCCTTCATCTCCGCATTGAACTTCGTCATCTTCACCAAATCTGACTTTGAAGGAAAAAGCACCTTAAATTCAGTTTCACTTTGCTTTGTCACCTCCCAAGCAAAGTTATCAGAAACAAGAACCCTTAGAAACGTTTTCACTTCCTCCTTGGACACATTTTTCTTTCCGGTGGTTTTAACCAAAGCCATCCTGGAATCCTTTTTAACCGGCTGAATCGGTGCATGTGGAATGTAAATTCCCGCAAGAGCATCAGCTGCCTGACCAACCAGCATAGCTACAGGTTTGGGTTGTTTCTGAATTGGGCATCGAACCGTTGCATGGTCCGAGCTTCTACAAATATGACAACACACAATAGCCTGACATTCAGACATCAGATGACCCTTCACACCACACCTCCGGCAAACTTTCAGCGTACCTGAATTCTGTCCCGCCAAATCACCTTGTCCCGTGCTCAGAGGAGAACCATCCTGTAACAACCCTAAACACCCACATAACCTAAAAATCCCAACCAATTAAATTTTTTCATTTATTTATTATGAAAACCCATTTTTCTTGTGCAAGCATATATGTTTCATTATGAATTTAGTAAATAAAGGAGTATAGCTTGCATTTTAATTCCATTCACATAGAATAATAGCTTATGCATCATAATTGGGATTTATTGCAATTTATATTTGTATTTACTCAATATTTAAAAAGGTAATATATGTATATAAATACACTTAAGTAAAAATAGAAAAGAAAAAAGAAAAGAGAAGAGAGGAAGAAAGGAAGCCAGCCTGTCGGCCCAGATGCGGCCCAACCGAGCAAGCGCACGCGCGACCGTTTCACCTACTCCCCCGCAGCCGCTGACCGCCCGGCCCCGCCTGTCAGCCGCTCTCGCTACTGTTCTTCTTCTCACCTCACGAAAGACGGTGGCCGACAGAGTCACCCAAATGACGTGACCGACAGCGCCACGCATGGCAGAGCCCTGACCCCGCTGTCCCTCGCCTGTCCCCTGCCTTGCTCGCCAAGAAGCCGCGCGCACTGGGAAACCCTAGCTCGGGAGCACCGATGGTCTCCACGTGCCCCCTTCGCCGCTAATCATCGTCCGCCGCCACGCCATGCCCTGGCCGTCTATAAAAGAAGTCGCCCCGAAGCCCTAGACCTCGTCCCACTCGCCGCCGCCGCGCTGTGACACAACCACTACACCACACCGCACAATAGAGGGAGAGGGAGAAGGGAGAAGGGCGGAGCAAAGGAGGAGAAGCTGCCGGAGCGCCGCCGCCTCGGAGCACGCCGGAGCCGGACACGGAGGAGAAGCCCGAGCTGCGGACGAGGAGCGGCACGGCACTGCGATCACTCTGCACAGCGTCATCTCGTCACTGCACCGCCATCCTTACCTCACCAGCCCCACGGTGAGCCACCGAGCACTTCATCCAACCTCGCCGTGCTACGGTCATGGCGCTCGGCATCACGAGAGTGTAGGCCGCGGGCTGTTTCCGGCCCCTGAACACTTCGCACAACACGCGCACAAGACCGGCCATCAAGCCACTGGACATCGGCTATGGACGTCAGGCCACTTCCGACGGGCATCGCCGTCACGTGTGCTCGGAGCACCGCCACCTCGGCGGCGTTCCCGCGCACAAGCCGTGAAACCGCCGACGCGACCCGTTAGCGTGACCACCAACTCACCGACCACCTCGGACAAGCTTAGTTGCGGAAGATCGAACCTCCATATCCCGGAACACCGCGAGGTGCGTTCTCGGGGAAACGTGATCACCGCCGACACGTTCCGCCTCGCCAAAAATCCGTTCCGAGTACCTCCGGTCGCCTCGCGCTGCGGAGAAAGGCCGCCGAGGTTCGCCAAGTCTGCCTCGGCACCACCGCTAGATAGCCGAGCCCCGAATCATGTCTGTCGCCTTGGCTACGTGCGCCTCCACCTCGTCGGAGAACCGCCGTATGCCGTGGGATAGAAGGGAACCACACCCGTTCGTGCCAAAACCGAACCCCGGCCACCACACCGCCGCCCGCCTCGCCGGAGAAACGCCTGTGCCGTGGCCGAGCACCAAAAGGGACCCTGTTAGCCAAATTGGATCCCTTAGAAACGAATATTGGGGCCCGGAAGGGAGAAATTGCCTCGCTCTGAGCTGCAACGTAGCCTACCGGAGCTTTAGCCCTGCAGCAGCTCGCCGCCGGCCGCCATGGCATGCCGAATGGTGGGCCGAGGTCACAAACCACCCCCGACCACCGCCGAGCTACGCCGACGCCCCCCGACCTCTGAGAACTAGCCCCGACCTCTGAGAGCGGCACCCTCGGCGCCCAAAATTCCGATTCGCCCGTGCCTCCCCGGGAGAGCTCGGGAGAGCGGCACCCTCGGCGCACAAAATCTCCGATTCGCCCGAGTCTCCCCGGGAGAGCTCGGGAGAGCGGCACCCTCGGCGCCCAAATGTCCGATTCGCCCAAGCCTCCCCGGGAGAGCTCGGGAGAGCGGCACCCTCGGCGCCCCGAATCTCCGATTCGCCCGAGCTACGCCGAGCTACACCGAGCTACGCCGAGCACCGCCGAGCTATGCCGAGCCCCGCCGAGCCCCGCCGAGCTACGCCAACGTCGGCGACTCTCTGGGAACCAGCATCGAACACCTGGTGGGGCGACCATCGGGTCTGTGTTCTGATGAGGCGCCACATGCCGCACTACTGGACCCGCGCGCCACGTGGACCAATCCCAAGCTGCTCCTGATTAATCGACCAATTTCCATTTTCAGAAAATAGGATAATCTTCGGAAATTCATAACTTATTCATACGATGTCCAAAAATTGCGCACCATATATCAAAATTCTCAGAAAAATGAGATCTACAATCTAAGACTATGTTTGTGTGCATTTGGCTCTTTATTTTATTGGATTTTTCTAAAATACTCTATAGGAGTCGCTGACGCGACTATTTCGTGTTCGATTTCAGAGCCGGAGGAGGATCTGACTAAAGAAGACGACCACGAGTACCTTCAGGAGCTAGGAGACGACTACGAAGGTGCCACGTCCCACCAAATCCTTAGATCCTATTTAGCATTGCAAATGACATTGTTGCTATTGCTTTATGATTATGTATGGATTGGTTGCATGATAGTATATTTGAATTCCCTGCCTTGTCAAGACTTTACCCTGCTGCCCGCTGCTAGGTTAGCTGCTGCTTAATTTACTGTTACACTTCCACTACTTACTACTTGCTATATGCTATGTGGTGGAATTGGGACGGTGTATAACTGATTATAACCACTGGGAGAGAGTGCTGCGTGCGTCTTGGGTGCGTGGTAAGGGTTGATGTCGACCAAGTGGGATGTGAGACAAGCCCATGGGGCAAGTCGTGCCGGGGGTGCAACCTGGGCATCCCCAAGCGAGATACCTGTGGCGGGTAAAGTTGTTGAGGAGGTTCCGGGTGGGATAGCCTTGGTGGTTTGAAGCCCGTGGACGGAGGTGCTGTGATGGCACGGGGAGAGCATCCCCTAAGTGAAGATGCCTGCTTGGTCAAACTTAGGACGGACTAGTTTCAGGTTCATGGGAATCCTTTTCTACTCACTCGCTTCTGATGGGCGGGAGACGGCTGGACTACTTGGTAGGACGGTGCCACTACTGCTAGGTTGAGAGGTGATAAGGGTGGGCGGAGACGGTCGATGGGTTTCCGTTCTGTTCTAGATGCGCAGTACCACTGGATGGGCCCGGTACTGTGTCTCCCAGTCTCAGCATAACGGTGTAGGATCCGGAATATCCCAGGGCTGAGTGGTAGGGTGGCATCGACCTAGGCAAGCAAGCACCCGGAATTCTGCCTAGGTGTTTGCACAACACCTATGATGGCTAATCTTGTGGGTAGTGAAATCTCTGCAGAGTGTACGGTTGATCGATCGATACATATGCCAACTCGTTGGCTATGGACCTTTCCTGTGAAGCTTCTACTAGTGTAGTGAGTGTTCTCTTCTCCCCCTGGATGACATTTTTCCGGCAGTGTACCCGTTGTGGTAGTGTGCCGCTGAGATAGGCCCGAGAAGGAGTTGGGCCTGTCGAATGAGAGCGAGGTGTGGGTAAGTGAGATGTGGTGATGGGAAAAAGGATGATGGTGTTAACTGGAGATAAAACTTGACTAATTAAACATTGATTACAGCTGCATAGGAAACCTCAGCCTATAGGTCTGCTTGTATAGCCTTGCATCCACTTTCCACAAAGCAAATGCTGCATAGGTGGGCTCCGTGGCCAGTACAAATCGTACTGATAAATTTGCTGTCAGGTGACGAGAATGAGTACGACTTCGAGGAAGACGATGGCGAGGAATAGGGTCACGTGCTACACTCAAGTTGGCCGTGAAGGATGAATCGTTTCCGCATCTTCTAAAGCTTCTCTGAATGTCGATTCCGCCAGTGTGGCGATGTAATAAATGTTTATGTAAGACTTAATTACCGTTGTATGGATCCTGGTGACAACTGAGATATGGGTAATTTCATGGATTGTCCCAAGCAATCTGTTGAATTACAATTCGAGCCTGTGGATTTCCTTTCGCGGAAATCGAGGTCGTTTCAGTTGGTATCAGAGCCATACTTGACTGTAGGACGAGACCCATAGAAAATGGACGTTAGAATAAGAAGCCAGACTCTCTTTCGGTTATATTACCGACCTTGCATTCACTTTTTATGCAATGGCTTATCTAATACAAGGACCTGCTAATCTGTTTCTTGAAAAATTTGCAGATGACCAGCCTTGGACCACCACTTCGTCCACTGCACGATGGCACTATCGAGATCCCGATCAATGGGAGGTACCACGGCGGATTTGCCATGGTGTTACGCCAGGTGTTGGAGGAACTGGGAGCACCGTCTGACCAGATCCAGTACTTCAGCCGAGGGAAGCTTGTCGAGGCTGAGAGGTTTGAAGGACCTGTCACTACCAGAGTTGAGACACCCGTCAGCCTGACCCTTCCAGGGATGCCGGTTTTTACGGACACCACTGCTGGAGAGACTGTGGAGACGGACTGTACTGAAGGACCTGTCACTACCAGAGTTGAGACACCCGTCAGCCTGACCCTTCCAGGGATGCCGGTTTTTACGGACACCACTGCTGGAGAGACTGTGGAGGACGGAGTACAGTCCGTCTCCCGCAAGGTACTACGCGCAGTTGTGTACACAGCATACGAGTACCTAAGGGGACCCACTTCCCTCTGCTACCTCAGGCCTTGGAGCTGCACCCTGACCCCATCCAGAGGATTCTGTACACCAGCCAGATCGTTCAGGCCGAGACTGACCCCTGCCTACGCATAGTGGCACACCACCTCCAGGAGCAGGACGAGTTCATCAGCTCATTGGAGCAAAGGAGGCAGCGTGACCGAGCACGCATGGCAGAGGTCGAGGACAGTTTGCAGAAAGGGACTCAGACCCTGGAGAGTTTGAGCAGAGCAGTGACTGACTTGCAGTTGGAGATGCAGCGCTGTGATGAGTTACACCGAGCCGAGATCGCCGACTTGCGAGACAAGATCGGAGATTTTGGGCTACGCAATGACTACCTGAACAGCAGAGTATTGGGATTACAGAGGAGGCTGAACGACAAGGAGAGAGCGCTTGCTGAGAGGGAGCAGAGGAGCAGAGACAGAGGAGCCGAGATGAGCACGTTGCGCTCCAGGACCAGGGAGTTGGAGAAGCAGTTGGAGAAAGCCGAGGAGAAGTCCACCCACAACCAAGGGATTCTGATCGACCGCGTGAAGATGGTGGAGTTCCTAAAGGACAAGCTACGGAGGACAGAGACAGCTTGGAAGCAGTCCGATGCCAGGAGAGCGATTGAGGTCCGGAAGGTACAGAGTTCGCTTCCCCCACTGGAGATGGTGAAGCCCCGGGAGGGAGACTTCCGCGTACCACCCGCTACGCTCAACCTGGGAGCGTGTCCGTCTCTAAGGATGCAGGAGATTGAGGCCACCCCAGAGCTAGCTGTAGCTCTCGACTATGTCAAGCGCCTGACCATGACCGACGATGAGATCGAGGCAGAGGACAGCCGCATACCCGACGCCGTAGTCGACCTTATGCACCAGTAGCTTATGGGACCCTACGTGGCCCTTAGACTAGTGATACCATGAGTTGTCCTGTCATTGGCTATCTGCGCATAGCACGATCTTCTTAGCAACTAGGAACATCCTTTATGTAATAATAACCATGTGATGAGTGACATTTGGATCTTATGCTTCTTATGGTTCTCTATGCTTCTTTGGTTGAGTGTAGGATAGCATGAAAAATGTTTTAATTCATTTAAATCGTTGAAAACATCTAACTCCTACTTAAACCACTACAAGATAATTACTGCATTAAGCATGTACCTAGTAATTTCAGATGTCGATGAGACGTTCTGTGCGTTTGGAGAACCGCCAGCCCTCCCCCGCACCTGCGCCAGGACGTGGGCATGGTCGCAACTATGGACGCCCAGCTGGCAGGCGTGCTGGAGTTAACCTGGAAGAAGAACTAGGACGGGCAGAGGATGCACCGCCGGTGAACGATCCGCCACCAAAAGGCGAGAACGTGCCTCCGCCACCGCCACCGCCGCCACCACCGACGTTGGCGGAAGTGATGGCTCAGCAGACCCAGCTGCTGAATGCCATAGCTACTGGGATGAACAGGCACCACGGGCCACCCCAGAATGACTTCCAAAGGAAACTGGAGGGTTTCCTGAAGCTGAGGCCACCTACCTTCGACGGGACCGACAGCGATCCCCTCGCTGCCGACGATTGGCTTAAAGAGATGGAGAAGAAGCTGGACCTGACCACTTGCTCCGACGAGGAGTGTGTTGGGATTGCTAGCCACCAGCTGACCGGTGCTGCACGAGCATGGTGGGACAACTACACCAGCGCTCACGAGGACCCAGCCCGCATTGACTGGGATGAGTTCACCGAGGCTTTCCGTGACCACCACATTCCTGAGGGAGTCATGGAGGCCAAGGAGAACGAGTTTCGCAACATCTCCCAGGGAGCTGACCGGATCCACGAGTACACCACCCACTTCAACTGTTTGCTCCGCTACGCACCTGCGTCTTGCGTGAGTTCCGAGAAGGAAAAGATGTACTACTACGGGAAGGGACTTCAGACCAAGATCAGGTTGGCTCTGTCAGGGAACAAGAGCTACACTCTGCGTGAGCTGATTGACCACTGTATTGAGATCGAGAAGGATCGCATAGAAGCACGTCAGGAGTTCGAGGCCCAGAACAAGGGAAAGAAGCGCCGCTCTGAGGGACCCGCTCGCACTGCTCCACCCCAGAGACAGCGAACAGGTGCACCCCCGCCTTTCCGAACTCGCCAGGGACCTTCTTCGGGAACGAGCCGTGGTGGTACCAACAGCAGCAACTATCACCACCCCGCTCAGACCTACCCTGCGCCGACTCGAGCTGTGCAGAACACACCCGCCCCCGCTACCAACACACCAAGGACAAGCAACTAGAAGGCTCCTGCGACAACCACAGCAGGCAGTGCGCCCTTCACTTGCTTCGGATGCGGAAAGCCTGGACACCGTGTGGCTGTGTGCCCCGACCTCAACCGTGCACCAGCAGCTACACAGGGCACACCGAACCGGGGATCTGCTACCCGAGGAAGACTTAACCACATGACCGCTGAGGAAGCTGAAGCTGCACCTGATGCTGTGTACAGTACGTTCCTAGTTCAGGGTAACATGGCTACAGTTCTGTTCGATTCGGGAGCTACATGTTCGTACATTTCATCTGCATATGCACGTAAGCATAACATACCTGTAACCCCGAGAGCAAACCCCATCCTAACTAGCTCGCCCTTAGGAACCTTCAGAAGCGTTCACATATGTAGGGGAGTGATAATCACAATCGAGGGACTTGACTTTCGAGCTGACCTAACCCTACTACCCTCCAATAGCTTAGATGTCATCTTAGGCATGGACTGACTAACCAAACACCGGGGAGTGATATCTTGTTCACCTAGATATGTTCAGGTAACCCACCCTTGGGGAACAGCCGTCCGATGTATACCCCAAACCGGGAGAGTCCAAGCCCTCCTATGTGCTCTGGAGACTAAGGCAGATAAAATGGAGCTGACATTCAGAGATGTGCCAGTAGTCTGTGAATTCAATGACGTATTTCCAGAGGAGTTGCCAGGAATGCCACCAGATAGAGATGTGGAGTTTGTTATAGAGCTGATGCCAGGAACTGCACCGATTGGCAAAAGACCCTACAGAATGTCGGCTGATGAGTTGAAGGAACTCAAGAAGTAGCTGGGAGAATTACTGGAGAAGGGCTTCATTAGGCCTAGTGCCTCGCCCTGGGGATCTCCCGTTTTGTTTGTCAAGAAGAAGGATGGCATGATGAGGATGTGCATTGACTACCGGAATCTGAATGCAGTCACAGTCAAGAACAAGTACCCACTGCCCCGCATCGATGATCTGTTAGATCAACTGAGTAAGGCCAAGTACTTCTCAAAAATTGATCTCCGATCAGGGTACCATCAGATGAAGATCAGGGAAGAAGATATCCCGAAGACTGCATTTGTCACTAGATATGGACAGTATGAGTGCACAATAGTCTCATTTGGACTCACTAATGCTTCGGCATACTTCATGAACATGATGAACAAGATCTTCATGAATGAGCTAGACAAGTTTGTAGTGGTATTTATTGATGATATATTGGTTTACTCAGCCACAAAAGAGGAACATGAACATCATCTAAGGACCGTATTGGAGAGGTTGTCTCGTAACCAGCTATACGCCAAATTCTCCAAGTGCGAATTCTGGCTTGAGGAAGTTGCTTTCCTTGGTCACGTACTGTCAGGAGAAGGAGTTGCAGTGGACCCAGCCAAGATTGAAGCTGTGAAAGAGTGGGAACAACCCCGTAATGTGTCAGAAATCAGAAGCTTTTTGGGACTTGCAGGAAACTATCACAGATTTATTGAGAATTTCTCCAAGATTGCAAGACCCATGACCAACTTGCTGAAGAAAGAGAACAAGTTTATATGGACTCCTGAATGTGAGAAGAGTTTCCAGACCTTGAAGGAGAAGCTCACTACTACACCTGTACTAGCCCTACCCGATATTCACAAAGATTTTGTTGTATATTGTGACGCCTCTCGGCAAGGTTTGGGCTGTGTACTAATGCAAGAAGGAAGGGTGATAGCTTATGCCTCAAGACAGTTGAAAGAACATGAGCAGCGATACCCGACTCATGACCTAGAACTTGCAGCCGTGGTACATGCACTCAAGATTTGGAGACACTGTCTAATAAGCAACAAGTGTGACATCTACACTGACCATAAGAGCCTGAAGTACTTCTTCACACAAGAAGATCTGAATATGAGGCAGCACAGATAGCTAGAACTCATCAAGGACTATGATCTAGAGATCCATTACCACCCAGGAAAGGCTAATGTTGTCGCTGATGCACTTAGCCGCAAAAGCTACTGCCATATCCTCATCACCAACTCTATGCCGCCTGAGCTCAGGAGAGAGTTCGACGCGTTCCAGCTCGAGGTAGTCCCCTATGGCATGCTAAATGAGCTTCGCGTCGAGTACAATCTCACCTCACGGATCCGTGAAGCGCAAAAGAACTGTCCTGAGATAGACTATATCCGTGGTTTGATGAAACTGAGGAGAGGCCCCGAATACCGAGAAGATGAGCAGGGAACTGTATGGTACAAAGATAGAATCTGCGTACCAACGGATTCAGCGATACGAGAAGAGATCCTGTCGGAAGGGCATGACTCCAAATATTGCATTCACCCAGGGTCAGCCAAGATGTACCATGATCTAAGGAAGCACTTCTGGTGGGAGAATATGAAGACAGACATTGCAGGGCATGTAGCCCGATGTGATACATGCAATAGAATCAAGGCCGAGCATCAGAGACCAGCAGGGTTGCTACAACCAGTTGAGATACCAGAATGGAAGTGGGAGTGCATATCCATGGACTTCATATTAGGACTGCCCCGATCCAAGCATGGATATGATTCTATATGGGTAATAGTGGACCGTCTGACCAAAGTCGCACATTTTATACCGGTCAAAAGGAAGTATAGAGCTGAAAAGCTGGCAGATCTATACGTATCAAACATTTTGAAGTTACATGGGGCGCCTCTGAGTATTATATCTAACCGAGGCTCACAGTTCGTATCACAGTTCTGGAAATCCTTGCACAAGTCCATCGGGACCACGCTCGACTATAGCACCGCATACCACCCGCAAACGGATGGGCAAACAGAAAGAGTGAACCAGATTCTCGAGGATATGTTACGTGCTTGCGTATTGAGGTACAAGGAAGGATGGGAGAGCTGTCTACCCCACGCCGAGTTCTCATACAACAACAGTTATCAGACAAGCATTAAGATGTCTCCATTTGAAGCGTTGTATGGAAGACCGTGCAGAACCCCGCTAATGTGGTCAGAACCAGGTGAAAGGACATTCTTCGGTCTTGCTAAGATTGTGGAAGTAGAAGAAGGTGTTGCCCAAGTAAGAGAGAATTTGAGGATAGCACAAAGTAGGCAAAAGAGCTATGCAGATAGAAGACGTAGAGAGCTTGAGTTCAAGGTTGGGGATTATGTCTACCTCAAGGTATCTCCGCTTCGTGGCACTGTTAGATTCCACGTAAAAGGGAAATTGGCACCAAGATATGTTGGGCCATACAAGATCTGTAAAAGGGTTGGAAAGCTTGCTTACAAGCTGGAACTACCAGAAGAATTATCTGGAGTACACCCCGTGTTCCATGTCTCACAATTAAGAAAGTGTCTGAAGCTTCCCGAGGAGCAAGTTCCTACGGATGCATTAGACCTGCAAGACACACTTGAATACAAGGAACATCCGATCAAGATCTTAGCACAGGATACCAAGGAGACGCGGAACAAGACTATTCCGATGTGCAAGGTACAGTGGAGCAATCACACTGAAAGAGAAGCTACGTGGGAGAAAGAATCGGACTTGCGGATTATGTTTCCTTACCTCTTCGATGGGTACGTTATCTCTGAATCTCGAGGTCGAGATCCTAATAAGGGGGGAGGACTGTAACAACCCTAAAAACCCACACAACCTAAAAATCCCAACCAATTAAAAATTTTCATTTATTTATTATGAAAACCCATTTTTCTTGTGCAAGCATATATGTTTCATTATGAATTTGGTAAATAAAGGAGTATAGCTTGCATTTTAATTTCATTCACATAGAATAATAGCTTATGCATCACAATTGGGATTTATTGCAATTTATGTTTGTATTTACTCAATATTTAAAAAGGGTAATATATGTATATAAATACACTTAAGTGAAAATAGAAAAGGAAAAAGAAAAGAGAAGAGAGGAAGAAAGGAAGCCAGCCTGTCGGCCCAGCTGCGGCCCAACTGAGCAAGCGCGCGCGCGACCGTTTCACCCACTCCCCCGCAGCAGCTGACCGCCTGGCCCTGCCTGTCAGCCGCTCTCGCTACTGTTCTTCTTCTCACCTCGCGAAAGACGGTGGCCGACAGAGTCACGCAAATGGCGTGACCGACAGCGCCATGCATGGCAGAGCCCTGACCCCGCTGTCCCTCGCCTGTCCCCTGCCTTGCTCGCCAAGAAGCCGCGCGCACTGGGAAACCCTAGCTCGGGAGCACCGATGGTCTCCACGTGCCCCCTTCGCCGCTAATCATCGTCCGCCGCCACGCCATGCCCTGGTCGTCTATAAAAGGAGTCGCCCCGAAGCCCTAGACCTCGTCCCACTCGCCGCCGCCGCGCTGTGACACAACCACTACACCACACTGCACAATAGAGGGAGAGGGAGAAGGGCGGAGCAGAGGAGGAGAAGCTGCCGGAGCGCCGCCGCCGCGGAGCACGCCGGAGCCGGACAAGGAGGAGAAGCCCGAGCTGCGGACGAGGAGCGGCACGGCACTGTGATCACTCTGCACAGCGTCACCTCGTCACTGCACCGCCATCCTTACCTCACCAGCCCCACGGTGAGCCACCGAGCACCTCATCCAACCTCGCCGTGCTACGGTCATGGCGCTCGGCATCACGAGCGTGTAGGCCGCGGGCTGTTTCTGGCCCCTGAACACTTCGCACAACACGCGCACAAGACCGGCCATCAAGCCACTGGACATCGGCTATGGACGTCAGGCCACTTCCGACGGGCATCGCCGTCACGTGTGCTCGGAGCACCGCCACCTCGGCGGCGTTCCCGCGCACAAGCCGTGAAACCGCCGACGCGACCCGTTAGCGTGACCACCAACTCACCGACCACCTCGGACAAGCTTAGTTGCGGAAGATCGAACCTCCATATCCCAAAACACCGCGAGGTGCGTTCTCGGGGAAACGTGATCACCGCCGATACGTTCCGCCTCGCCAAAAATCTGTTCCGAGTACCTCCGGTCGCCTCGCGCTGCGGAGAAAGGCCGCAGAGGTTCGCCAAGTCTGCCTCGGCACCGCCGCTAGATAGCCAAGCCCCGAATCATGTCTGTCGCCTTGGCTACGTGCGCCTCCACCTCGTCGGAGAACCGCCGTATGCCGTGGGATAGAAGGGAACCACACCCGTTCGTGCCAAAACCGAACCCCGGCCACCACACCGCCGCCCGCCTCGCCGGAGAAGCGCCTGTGCCGTGGCCGAGCACCAAAAGGGACCCTGTTAGCCAAATTGGATCCCTTAGAAACGAATATTGGGGCCCGAAGGGGAGAAATTGCCTCGCTGTGAGCTGCAACGTAGCCTACCGGAGCTTTAGCCCTGTGGCAGCTCGCCGCCGGCCACCATGGCACGCCGAATGGTCGGCCAAGGTCACAAACCACCCCCGACCACCGCCGAGCTCGCCCGACCACCACCGAGCTACGCCGACGCCCCCCCCCCCGACCTCTGAGAACCAGCCCCGACCTCTGAGAGTGGCACCCTCGGCGCCCAAAATTCCGATTCTCCCGAGCCTCTCCGGGAGAGCTCGGGAGAGCGGCACCCTCGGTGCACCAAATCTCCGATTCGCCCGAGCCTCCCCGGGAGAGCTCGGGAGAGCGGCACCCTCGGCGCCCAAATGTCCGATTCGCCCGAGCCTCCCCGGGAGAGCTCGGGAGAGCGGCACCCTCGGCGCCCCGAATCTCCGATTCGCCCGAGCTACACCGAGCTACGCCGAGCACCGCCGAGCTATGCCGAGCCCCGCCGAGCCCCGTCGAGCTACGCCAACGTCGGCGACTCTCTGGGAACCAGCATCGAACACCTGGTGGGGCGACCATCGGGTCTGTGTTCTGATGAGGCGCCACATGCCGCACTACTGGACCCGCGCGCCACGTGGACCAATCCCGAGCTGCTCCTGATTAATCGACCAATTTCCATTTTCAGAAAATAGGATAATCTTCGGAAATTCATAACTTATTCATACGATGTCCAAAAATTGCGCACCATATATCAAAATTCTCAGAAAAATGAGATCTACAATTTAAGACTATGTTTGTGTGCATTTGGCTCTTTATTTTATTGGATTTTTCTGAAATACTCTATAGGAGTCGCTGACGCGACTATTTCGTGTTCGATTTCAGAGCCGGAGGAGGATCTGGCTAAAGAAGACGACCACGAGTACCTTCAGGAGCTAGGAGACGACTACGAAGGTGCCACGTCCTACCAAATCCTTAGATCCTATTTACGCATTGCAAATGACATTGTTGCTATTGCTTTATGATTATGTATGGATTGGTTGCATGATAGTATATTTGAATTCCCTGCCTTGTCAAGACTTTACCCTGCTGCCCGCTGCTAGGTTAGCTGCTGCTTAATTTACTGTTACACTTCCACTACTTACTACTTGCTATATGCTATGTGGTGGAATTGGGACGGTGTATAACTGATTATAACCACTGGGAGAGAGTGCTGCGTGCGTCTTGGGTGCGTGGTAAGGGTTGATGTCGACCAAGTGGGATGTGAGACAAGCCCATGGGGCAAGTCGTGCCGGGGGTGCAACCTGGGCATCCCCAAGCGAGATACCTGTGGCGGGTAAAGTTGTTGAGGAGGTTTCGGGTGGGATAGCCTTGGTGGTTTGAAGCCCGTGGACGGAGGTGCTGTGATGGCACGGGGAGAGTATCCCCTAAGTGAAGATGCCTGCTTGGTCAAACCTAGGACGGACTAGTTTCAGGTTCATGGGAATCCTTTTCTACTCACTCGCTTCTGATGGGCGGGAGACGGCTGGACTACTTGGTAGGACGGTGCCACTACTGCTAGGTTGAGAGGTGATAAGGGTGGGCGGAGACGGTCGATGGGTTTCCGTTCCGTTCTAGATGCGCAGTACCACTGGATGGGCCCGGTACTGTGTCTCCCAGTCTCAGCATAACGGTGTAGGATCCGGAATATCCCAGGGCTGAGTGGTAGGGTGGCATCGACCTAGGCAAGCAAGCACCCGGAATTCTGCCTAGGTGTTTGCGCAACACCTATGATGGCTAATCTTGTGGGTAGTGAAATCTCTGCAGAGTGTACGGTTGATCGATCGATACATATGTCAACTCGTTGGCTATGGACCTTTCCTGTGAAGCTTCTACTAGTGTAGTGAGTGTTTTCTTCTCCCCCTGGATGACATTTTTTCGGCAGTATACCCGTTGTGGTAGTGTGCCGCTGAGATAGGCCCGAGAAGGAGTTGGGCCTGTCGAATGAGAGCGAGGTGTGGGTAAGTGAGATGTGGTGATGGGAAAAAGGATGATGGTGTTAACTGGAGATAAAACTTGACTAATTAAACATTGATTACAGCTGCATAGAAAACCTCAGCCTATAGGTCTGCTTGTATAGCCTTGCATCCACTTTCCACAAAGCAAATGCTGCATAGGTGGGCTCCGTGGCCAGTACAAATCGTACTGATAAATTTGCTGTCAGGTGACGAGAATGAGTACGACTTCAAGGAAGACGATGGCGAGGAATAGGGTCACGTGCTACACTCAAGTTGGCCGTGAAGGATGAATCGTTTCCGCATCTTCTAAAGCTTCTCTGAATGTCGATTCCGCCAGTGTGGCGATGTAATAAATGTTTATGTAAGACTTAATTACCGTTGTATGGATCCTGGTGACAACTGAGATATGGGTAATTTCATGGATTGTCCCAAGCAATCTGTTGAATTACAATTCGAGCCTGTGGATTTTCCTTCGCGGAAATCGAGGTCGTTTCACATCCTGCATTGATCCACCCGCTGGAACAGCAGACGGGCTCTCTGCAGGACCCATCTTTTGTTCTGCAACATTGTGCTCTAACTGGCCCCGGTTTGCCGGCACCTGCTGCTCAACAACCTGCGAATTTTGAATGGAAACCGAAGTTGGTGCAGGCTGCTGAGGTGGATCCGAAGGCTGGACATGGCGCTGTTGGATAGGTAGCCGAGGTATGGCCCTTTGCTGCGGCCGATCTTGGCGATACCCTACGTTCCAGCGCCATCTTGTGCCATTCCCATAACCTGCTCTCCTTCCCGCCTGATAATCCCAACCGGGACTGAATTGGCCAAAGGGTGCGTTGTTGCTGCTTCCGTACCCTTGACAACAAGGCACATTAGGAACACCCGGCCTGCCTCCCCCACGCGATGAATCTGCGCCTGCGCCATGATGTCCTCCTCCGCACGGCACCTCAAGCGCCCCTGACCGTCCCCCTCCCCGCCTGACACCGGCACCCCGATCTCCTGCCTCACCTCCCCCAGCGCCGCCAGCACCATTGGCCGCCATGCCGCACTGAAGGACGTCGGCGTAGGATGGAGAAGAGGTGGCGGCTAAGGTGATTCTGTTCGTGGCTTCAATGAGATGCGATCTGCCCAAAAACCGTGCCGCCAACGTTCCACGGCAGGATGCCTTCCTGCAAAGATTCACGCGCCCGGGCCCGCTTGTCACCGGTATGGATCTAGAAAACCCATCTGTCAGGTCCAAGCCGCCCATCCTGGACCTTCCAACGTCAGGGCTAGCAGGTTTCGAATTTTGAATTTTATCCTGCTCCGGTGAATGCATGTTCAGTGATTCCGTGAAGGTCATCTTCCTCCCCCGGCAATCACTGACCAAACAATCACCTAATGTCAACACCGGTGATCTCCGCGGGCGCGGCAATTTGCCGGACCACGGCCGGACTGCCGGCGTTCTTACATCCATCAACGCTTTGATTACATCACGAGCTAATCTCAGTTCTGGTGATTTCGAACCCGGCGAAAAGCTCTGTGCGATTCGCTTCCGATTCGAATCAACTGCAAGTACTGATTCAACTAGATGTAACTGTGCCTTACTAAAACCATGGACCGATGCGTGCCTCACCAAATCTGGAGTCATCAGCGAATGAGATTCAATTTCTTCGTCAGAATCATCATCATCCGCCGACGCCCAGAATTTGGCCTTTCCTCTCCGTAATCGGAGATCCGCCACAGGGTCTGCAGAAGAACTTGTTTCCTGAACCGAATTGGATAATGCACTGTTCACCGTCACCCTGCTTTCACGTGCGCAGATCCCCTCTCCAGCTCCTAGCAATGGCGGATCTACCTCCTTGGACTGGATAAATCCGTAGAGCCGATCACCTGCAACCACATGAGAACTCGTGTGAGATGAACTAGCAGCACGTACCTGCGAATCCCTGGTGGCGCCCACACTTCCACTATTCACCGTCAGGCTGTTGTCAACCTGCTTGTCAGTCCGATCTTCTTGCACTGCACCCGCATGTAGATCGCCGGCGCCAGTGCCGAAGCTGGGAACACCATCTTGATCCGCCGTCCCAACGCCGATGTGGTTCACCGGGCCGCCCTCGGGATCGCCCTCCGGATCCACCCCAACGGCCATCCGGTATTAGAGGAAGTAGAAAGGGATTAATCCTTACAGTAGCTAGCACTAGCCGTGATGCTAGTGATCAAGAGATTTACACGTAGCGGAATGGTGAAACTCATGTTCATGAGAGCGGGAGGTAATTTTTCTTTTACAACATACCAGTGTATAGACGAAAACACTTTGTTTAATGGACTCTTGACTTGACCCTCTTGTTTCTTTGGACCTTTTCCTTTTGTTTTCATAAAGAATTTTAAGCTATCCTGTTTACATGCTATGGAATGGTTAATCAACCATTTTATTGTGCACATTGTTCACCTCGTAACATGCTTATCTCATAAGAGCCTAAACTACCAACCATGTAGACTTTACAATGACTAACGCCCTGACTCTAAGCCCATAACAGTTTTCTTTGCAATGCCAAAAGACTCTGTAGTAACCGTCGAGCTGACCATAGAAGAAGGCTCTCCAACTCCAAGCAAGCTGTCTAACTCTTCAGAATTCTCATGTGCCCATGGGTGTTGAATGGCCTTCCTTAACCTATCAAGCTTATCTGCCACCTCCTTCATTGATGGCCTATTCAAACCACTCATCTCCAAGCACTGCCACGCTAGCTCTGCAATCTCCTCGAGATAGTCCAGGTTGTCATTGTTCTTGATTTGATCATCCAGGATATTCTCTAGCTTGTTTTCCTTCATCGCATATAGAAACCTCATAGATAGGCTCTTCTCGTGCTCAGGCCCTTCAAGGTTGAATGCCTTCTTGCGTGTGAGCAACTCTAGGAGAACAACACCAAAGCTATACACATCACTCTTGTCTGTTAATTGGCATGTCTGCATGTACTCCGGGTCGAGGTACCCACAAGTTCCTTGGACAAGTGTAACAAATTGTGATTTATCGTTTGGTGCAAGGATGGATGCGCCAAAGTCGGAGACTTTTGTTGTGTAGTCACCATCCAGTAGGATGTTGGTCGATTTGACATCACCGTGGATGATTGGTGGAGATGCACATGAATGGAGGTAAGCTAAGGCCTCTGCAGACTCACAGGCAATCCTCAAGCGAGTACCCAAGGAGATGTGTTGGCCATGGTTGCCATGGATGAGATCAAACAGTGTGCCATTTGGGATGAACTCGTATACTAGCATGGGCACTTCAACTTCAAGGCAGCAGCCGAGGATTTTGACAATGTTCTTATGATTGATTTGGGATAGGATTAGCATTTCCTTGCCGAATTCTTTCCTTTGTTGCTCATCGATTGTCAAACATCTTTTCACGGCTACTTCAACATCGCTCTTCAGAACTCCCTTATCAGGGGCGAAGCCAGGAAAAATGGCCACCGGGGTCGATACTCAGTACTAATCGAGCATTAATTTAGGTTGCGATAATATAATACCACACATAACATAAATTAATATGATAATGACTGCATATTATGACAAAATAATCTTTTACAAATTACAGTAGTATAGTTACCTCTCACAGTGTTATTCGACGATTACGATCCTCCATCTTGTGAAAGCGAACTATCACATCGTCAATTGGAATTGTATTCAAAAATCCTTGTTCTACGAAGCATATGATACAATCATTCATAAATCCATCTCCAATACGGTTTCTCAGTATTGTCTTCACAATTTTCATTGCCGAAAAGCACCTCTCCACCGATGCAGTGGCGATAGGAAGAACTAGTACTAGCTTGAGAAGCCGATAGACCAAAGGAAAAGCCAGATGCTTCTTTGTACCCACCATCAGCCTAGCAAGTTCAGAAATAGTGTTCAAGTTGGCAAATCTTTCATCAGCTCTTATGTTGTCAACATAGATATTAAGCTCACGGTCAAGGTCCTTCAATTGCACTGAATTGAAGTCATCAGGATATGACTTAGCTAACTCCATTAAACTCTCAACTTTGAAAGCCTCAAAAGAATTCTGGGGATTGAAAGCAGCGATATGAGTAAGCAATTGAGAGTTCACCTCATTGAAACGATCATTAAACTCTATAAGCTGCAAGTCAATAATTGGGTTCAAGCAGTCATATCTATAATGCTGATAGTTGGTGCGGTTGGTCTTTTTTCTTGGCTTATGGCGATCAATATATTCCTCATCCATATCCAACTTAGCAATGCCATGCTGTTCACAAAAAGAGCATACAGACTGCAACAAAGAGTCCCAACCATCATCCCTAATATTCTGAAATTTTTGCTTGGTTAACTTCACCTCTAACAAGGCCTCCAGGATGTCTTTGTCTTGCCGCTGCAGGGACAGTGACAAAGAATTTGCATGGCCTAAAATGAGCAACATTAAGTGTAAGTGAAACACAAAGTCAAAATCCTTTAAATAGTCCAGGAGACCACGAGCTTGTCGTCGCTTTGCATCATTTGGACCTTCTTTTTCAACATATTGGAGAACTTCAATGACTTCAGGGAATAGATTGCACAGGCTCTTGAGAGTTTTATAATGAGAACCCCAACGTGTGTCTCCAGCTCTTTGAAGGGATTGTTCTTGATTCAATCCAGTTCCACTACTTAGTTGTCCACTGCCTATGGCTTTTCTAACTCTCTCCTGTTGACTTTCTCGAATCATATCTTTTCGTTTGCAAGAAGCTCCTGCCACACTAAGCAACAGAGATATTAATTACTGGAAGGTAGACCAACGTTTGGCATTCTCGCTAATGGGCTGAGGAGATATTAATTGTGACAGTTTAGTTGGACTGCTGCTCATGGGCTGCCAGCCGCCGGGGTCGTATACAATTTTTACCGGGGTCTTAACTGGTAGAAAAACGTGATGTGCCCCTACGACTGGAAATTCATCGGTGTCGGACGACACCGTTCAGCCAACGTAGCTTCGCCACTGTCCCTTATAGACTTTTCCATGGCCTCCATGACCAATGACATGCTCTTCATCAAACCTGTTAGTGGCTTGTTGTAGTTCTTCTTCAGAAAAGATTTTGAATGCAACACCTTGTTGTGATTTCATCTCCTCAAATAGCAGTAGACCACCATGCTGTCGAAAATACTTCTGTTTGATCCGATGTAGCTTTCTCCTTTCTCGGATCAAACATGCACAAGTGATGACAGTCACAAGAACAACAAGTCCAACACTTCCACCTGCATAATTATTCAAAGGATCACTTTAGCTTATACCCTTGCTCAGCAGTCAGGACTAATATAAAAATGCAGATCCCATCAGAGGTGAACGCAGGGGACATAGAAAAAAATATAAGTGCATGAAAACTTCCTCGAGACCTACCAACAACTGGCGCCATCCAAATTGACTTATGCTTTTTCACGCAGATGCCATTGATCAAACTTTTTCCTGGCGGGCATGAACAATTATAACCCCCCACTGTATTTTTGCACATTCCAACGCAAGGGTAAGTAACCTTGTCCTGGCACTCATCAATATCTGAAACCCCACAAAAATGCTTTGTAAAATCCCTGCGTGAGCAATTTGACATAAAAAAACAGCAATCAAATTGGTTAATAAGAGAATGATAGAGCAGAAGTGGAACCTGCACATCCGCCTGCAACGTATGAATTGCCTTTGAATCCCTTGGAGCACTTGCATAGATAGCCTGCCTCATTCGTGATACACTCGCTATAGTTGCTAACACATGCGTAAGTCTTGTCAGTCTTGGCAGCTTCACATGTCTTGTTCGCAATCCCCCATTCCATCACGACAGGAGACCTTGAGTCGTCTTCGTCATAGAACACCGAAGAGGTGAGATAAGTAGTGCTAAAGTTGAAGTCTGCTGTCGCCATGACAGTTATATAATTGCAAGGGGTACTCCTCCATATCGCAGTCGTGTTGTATAACGAGTTGAAATAGCCTTGGTAAACCCGCACGCCCTTCGGGAGGTCCACCTGGCAGCACCCAGCATTACCGGAGCATGAACCGTTCTTGGGTGGTATGTTGACGAAGTCGCATGTCGCCAAGCAGCCGAGGATGTACTGCAAGTGTTGCACGAAGGTGCTACATGTCAGCTTGGAGCTTGCTGCGACTTCATGATGATTTCATACATACATATGGTCATATGGACAGGATCGGATCGGATCGAAGAGTGGCACAGCAATTGAGCAATAATAATAAGTACTTACGGAGTCACTGCGCATGTAGGCGAAACTATTACACCCGAGGACAATGATTCTGTTGTCGTCCGCTGATAGCACATAGGGCGAGCCAGTGATGTTCATCCACGCGTAGTTGCCATACAACTCCCCGCTGGTGCTTTGGTTGTAGCACTCCCGAGAGATCCAAGTCTTGAGCCAGGCCTTGCCGTCCTGCACCGACAGCTTGATCACCTCCAGGTTGTTGTGGAAGAGCTTGGTTGTGCGGCCTACGGTCGTGCAATTGAGCTGAAAGCCAGCGTGGATCGCGCACTGCGGGTCTAGGCCGAACGGGTACGGGACGTCGATGTCCCCGCACCTCGTTGCGCAGCCAGGACCACGCGCAGCCGCAGCAGGGACGTCGTCGGACGCTGCCGCGATGGCGAGCACCCACACGACCGGAAGGCCGAGCAGAAGAAGCCGTGAGAACATCACCATGTCTCTCATGATATGTGGAGCTTCTCTTGGGTGGTTTGCGTGATATCTGGTTGCCGATGTTATTGTTGGCTATAGTCTGTCTACCTATATAGAGATTCTATATAGATCCAGAAGGTAGAGAGTGGTGTTGACATATCGTAGTATATTGACATTTGACACCAACGCACACAATGCAAGTTGTGAACGCACGGCATATTCCAAATGGATGGACCGACCTGTTCTTTTTCGGAATTTTTCATCTGGGGATAGCAGTTGGTGAGTTGACCGCGTGTGTGGTCATTCTTCCGTGCATATGCATGCATCCTTCCATTGCAGGAGCCCTCAAAGCGGCAAGCGGCAATGATTACACGTTTTGTAAACGCCGAAGCATCACAAGAAAGAGCGCGCGAGGTGGTTATTGCTCTTCAGAAATCAGACCCGATTATTAAAAAAAAAAAGTTAGCCGCCTCGTGTTTTATTGTACTGTATGCTTGCTATTATGAGTGTCCCTCTACTGTCAAGTTGTATCAACTTGACAAATACATTAAGGCTTATTATTTGTTTTTGCAATAACGAGAAAACTATGCTGCACTTTTCTTGATTGCTATATGTTCTGAAATTTGTTTGGAGATGGTCGTCGTTCAAGTTGCTTATGTATGGACAGGATCGGAGTGGCAGAACATCAGACACAGTCGCTGCGCATGGATCGCGCACTGCGGTCTAACCGTTTAAGCCAAACGGGTAGGGACCAAGGTTATCTCAATCTGTCTCTACGGTCCTACCAGGTCAAAACGATACTGATTTTCACGCGATCCTACACAAAAATTCGTATTATCCCGATACTACAATCCACAAAACCACACAATAATTGATATAAATAACTTTTTAATGAGTTAGTTATGATAAAATAATATTTAAAGTTAAGAGGTGTTAAAATAATACTAAGAATTGCACTTAAATATATTAGCAGTGAAATAAATGAATCAAATTTATTATTATAGCCTTCAATCTATATGACATGTTACAAATCTTATATAAAAAAATATAATTAGTTTTGGTTGTATTATTAATCTTGCTCATACTACTGGCAGTATCGATTTTTATAGCTAACCTCTCAACACCCTCGTGTTAGCTCTTTGTTATAAATATATGACCCACTTGTCTCTTTCACATATTTTCTTGGTTCTTATGCTTAAACTGCCTGTAATTAAGCTTACAATCTGCTTCTCTTTTCTTTCCTCGTTTCTCTCCTCCACCTCAGCATTAGCCTTTTTGCAACCGACTATTACACTTGCTCTCAAGGCTACAACGCAACTGCAGGCGCATCCAAACATCCAGATCCAAACACCTGGGACCACGTGCCTACAGTTGCAGGCGCATCATGTGCATGTTGCTCGGAGCCTGCAACTATGCGCCGCTGGTGGAGTGCATGAGCGCTTTTGGTTCGTCGTTGGGCGGAGCCTGGCTCACATTTGGATCCAGGCTCTCGTAGGAGGAGATTGGAGATGCAAACTATTATTGTTCGGTTGCTAGCGTGTATGAAGCCCGGCTAGAATGAGATAGTGTTTGGTTGCCTGCATGAAGCTTTATCGCATCACATGATAATAGTATCATTACTATATGCTGCACCATACGAGCTTGGCTCGCCAGAAATGCAAATGAAATTCATATCTAGAGAGTTAGGCTCTGAGCTGTCTTTTGCATTTGAAGAGTCAGACTGATACCTTAACGCGGGCAACCAAACAACTAAACCTTACATCTAGCGAGCCTGGCTGGGTAAAAACCAGTCAACCAAATGCCCTCTAAAGCGCCTGTTGCTTTGCAGGTGAAGGGACAGGCTGCCCAATCAAATCACCTAGCCCTCATCATGTATAATATTTTCATTCCTTTAGCAAGAATAGATTACATATTATTGTACCATATTTTACTACTTCCGTTTGGGTGTAAGTTCTTTGTTCAATTGGTATAAATTGATCATTTCTGCATTACCAACATCATACATATATACTTCTAATTTTTAGTAGTTTACATCCAAATCCATCTGTATTTTCTCATGAATACCCACAGCAACGCGTGGACTGTTCCAGCACTCTAAAAACTGCAGGTTTTCCATGAAGATGCTGTACGGTGAAGTTTGTGAGCAAAATTAGTGTAAAACTGTTCTAAACAGGCCCATCCAGTAGTAAGCGGGCTACATTCGAGCCTAGCACTGACGGACTTGACGCGCTTCCCATCCAGCCTGCTCAGAGCCCAACTGGCTCCACCCGCCGCATCTCCGACTCCGAGACCCAACCCACCTCCCTCCCCTCCCAGCTTTCCTCCCTCGCACAACCCGCATCCGCATTCCTCACCGCGCCGCCGCTCCTAAACCTCAGAGCCTCAGACCGTCAGACGCAAACCCCTCGTCTGTCGTCTCTCTTGCGCCGCCGGTGCCACTTCGCCCGCCGCCACCGAGGGGACGAAGGAGCGCGCACGCGTGCGGCAGACGGGTAACATGGGAGGCGGGCGGAAGCGCGGGCGCACGCAGCGCCGCCACTTCAAGCAGGGCCGCGAGAACGTCTGGAAGCACAACCCTCAGCGTCCTCCCGCCGGCGAAGGAGGAGAGGGGCGAGAGGGCAATCCCTCGTGGCAGCCCTTCGCCACCGAGAACCTGGCCTTCGAGGAGTACTACAAGGTATTGCCGCTTGCTTGAGATCACGCTCTGCTTCCTGTTGCGATCTGTTGCCCAAGCGTCATTTGGTGCGTTACTAGCTTTTGATGCTAGTCAGATGGTGGTGGTGAGATACCTTGGTGTTGCTCTTCATGTAGGCTGTACCTATTGCGATTTGTTGATGTGGTAGGGGCTGATGTGTTCATTTAAGCTCTCTCTTTGTTAGTCGTAGATATACGAGTCTACTATAATTTGTAGTATTCCTTTGGGTTTCATCTCCAAGGCTGATGTGCTCATTTAAGCTATCTGTTTGTTAGTCGAAGATATACGAATCTACTATAATTTGTAGTATTATGCAATCTGTAGTGTTCCTTTGGGTTTCATCTCCAAACTAGTGGCTAAGTTTTGGCATTGGCTCGCCAAGCCTAACACAACCCTCCTCCTTTATCAGGGCTTGGGGTCCTGCTATGCTCTAAACCAACATAGCCTACCCCAACTTGATTGGGACTAAAAGGCATTGTTGTTGTTGTCTGAAATTTGTTGTATTAAGCTCTTCTCTTACCATATGCTCATAGTGAGGTTCCTTAGTTTTTTATAGATTTCCTGTAGCTGTTTAGCTTTTCAGTTGGATGTATAGTTTTGGAAACTTTGTATTGGGATTTTTGCTAATCCTGTTCAATTTGGCACATGCATTTGTCTTGCAGGAGCAGCAAATTGTTCCTGAGGAAGAGTGGGATAGCTTCATGAGTATGCTTCGGAAGCCATTACCTTCCACTTTTAGGATTAATGCGAGGTAATGCTTCTCTCTCAAGAATGAAGGTGGATACATAAGTTTTGCTTGACTGTTTGTTTGGTGGTTTTGACTAAGCTAGTAAGCCGAATGAGAAAGCACTTAGCTTGTGAAATGTGAACCAATATTCGATACCACACTCTTGATTACTGCTGCATAGAAGTGTATGCATTGGGTATGGCACTTTTCTGTGAGTATATATTAGCAATAACTCGCACTTCTTCTTTAGATCAACAATCCAACATTTTCCTGGCTATTTTGGTGTATTCAGTTGTATTTTAGGTTGTAAGATCATCAATGTCTGTGAGAACTGTACGTACCACCTCATCCTTCTGAGTCCTCAGACATAAAAGTTGAAAGCGGCCCTGTTGTCTTATGAAATCTTTATTGTTTCCAAGCAAGAATTATTTATTGATTTAAGCTTCCTTGCTCTTGAAAGTGGAACCAAATTCACCTGATCTTGTTTCATTATAAAATCAAGTTTGATGTTGTATATGCTGTTTTCAAGAATATCAGGCCATTGTTGGTCTGATTGACTCATATAGACAAAACCGCTTTGTTTAATGAACTTTGGATTTGATCCCACGTTGTCCTAGACCCTTTTCCTCTTATATTTTTATGCAGGATTATGCTGTCTCTATTCTGGTTTGTTTGTTCTTTTTACATGCTATGGAATATGGACTATGGTTCATCAGCTATTTTGTTGTGCATATTGTTCACTGTGTAAATGCTTATCTTGCAACAACCTAAACAGGCACCATATGGTTCCACAGAGTAATTGTACAAAATACTCTGGTAGTTTTACCAAGATTTTTCCCTACTTTTATGCTTTCCAGCAGTTGAGATTAATTTCTTTGTCTATTTAGGTGTTTAATTACTCTATTTTAGCAAGCTAAAGTTTTCTTTGCCAGTTGTCAGTTTTTTCAAGATATCTGCTCGCAATTGGAAAACGACTTCAGGAAATCATTAGAGACTGAGGTTGCTTCTAAAACCCATGCATAAGTCCAAGTTAGAGTTAGTGCTTCTGACATTTTCTATTTTTGTCATTGACAGGTGACTGATGAACACGAAGAAGATGCTATTAGGCCTTTGCCTTGGTACCCGGGTAATCTTGCATGGCATTTGAACTTTTCTCGAATGCAGCTGAGGAGAAACCAGGCACTTGAGAGGTAAACACAGTCACAGATGTTGTGTGATGCTCATTTTGAGATAATCTTGTCAAGTATCAGTTTGTTTTTTCCCCATCACGACATGGCCAAATTTCATCGCTAAGAAGCAACAAAATTACAACTGTTTGTGACAAACGTAATGACATGGATCAGGGAATCCCGCAAAAAGTCATATTGCCATGAACATAAAGGGTTCACGCAATCGGCACCACCAAAGCTACCAGTTATACTATCGTTTACTCACAAAGTCAAGCGTCCAGTCGCCCGATACATCGTCCAATAACAAAGCAAAACCAACTTATTACTTTGTAGCAGTTTGTAGTAGTATATGGTATATTTTAAGCGAATCTTGTCAAACAGTAGTTGTAGAAATTACTTTGAACTTATTATGTTTTCATGTTGAAGGTCCTTAAGAGTTTTGAGGTGCTAACTTAAATTAAGTACATAAACTTTTTGTGTTGCCTTAGATTTGCAGATGCATTGGCTGTGCATTCATATGCAAATATTTAATAACTAATGCCATACTGTGATGTAAAGGAAGGTTTTTTCTTTTCTTTATTTTTGGAAAAATGGTTTTATTATTATTGTGTGTGTAATAGTTACTTGTCATTGCAATATTCTTGTTATTTTAATATTGAAGTGAGATTATTATTAGTTCAACAATTGATTTTTTTTATCACTCAGTTTTCATGAATTCTTGAAGCGAGAGAACGAAGTTGGGAACATAACTAGGCAAGAGGCTGTCAGTATGGTGGGTACCTGATTCTTTTTTTCAGTGATGTGCTATACTATTTATGTATTATACATATCTTGGGTCAATCTTGTTTCAATGTAATGTATTGTTACAGGTCCCACCACTGTTCCTGAATGTGCAATCTGATCATCATATTCTTGACAGTATGTTATCTATCAACCTTGTTCACGATATTAACGTATTGTGTACTATGTGTAGTTTAAGTAACAGCCTGCGACTCATGTACTGTTGTTTGTCTAATGGCTACCTTTTCCAATTTGTGAGGTTTTCAGATATTCAGCTAACAAATTTGTGCAATAGTTGTGTACATGTTTAAAGTTACTTATACTTTTTCTGCACGTGAGTAAACACGTCAAAAGAAAAGAAAACTAATTACACCTTGTGTCCGACTACCCATAGACTCTGGATCTCTCATTGAAACTGAAACTTTCTTTGCTTGACTTTTATCCTTTATCTTGAACTTAATCAAGGGCAAACAATTTCCATTTGATCATTTATCTTGAGACTGGTGATTTCTCTAACCATGGTCTCATTTTTATTATCTTATGCAGTGTGTGCTGCCCCAGGATCTAAAACTTTCCAGTTACTTGAGATGATTCACCAGTCAACGAAGCCTGGACTGCTTCCAAATGCCCTGGTGTGTTTGAATATATATCACATGTAACTGATGTACTTACACGTTTTTTTGGGTTCCTATTAGTTTTCAGAAAGGTATTGATTGTGTCATCTTACCTGATGCTTTCTCCCATGTAATCAGGTGGTAGCTAATGATGTTGATGTGCAAAGATGCAATCTTCTTATTCACCAGACCAAGAGAATGTGCACAGCTAACCTGATTGTGACAAATCATGAAGCACAAAACTTTCCTGGTTGTAATCTTGCAAAGTTCTGTTCAGAAGTGTGTATGGATGAGGCAAAGCTGGAGAGGTTGGAATTTGATCGCGTTCTTTGTGATGTGCCTTGTAGTGGTGATGGGACTGTCCGTAAGGCTCCTGATATGTGGAGGAAGTGGTAAATAATGATTCATTTGTTCATTTTGCCACTGTGTTCACTTAGATTCTTATCAATTGGATTGACTATTCAGGAATGCTGGTATGGGGAACGGACTTCATCGCCTGCAAGTGGAAATTGCTATGCGTGGTAAGGATTGAAACATCTTGGAACATTAACTGATTTGCTGATTTATAACTCTTCAGTTGGTTCATTATGTTAGAATTTTCTTTTTAACATTTACCTTTGCGGTGTTCAGATGTTGATCTTCTTGCACAAGTGAACTGTTGTCATCGTTCTTTGATTATGATCTATGATCTAGGTCGTTGTAGTTGGGGCTCTCCATTAAACATTTCATGAATTTGATTGCATTGCCACTTTGATAGCTTACTCCTTCAGAACTTGCAAATCTCTTTATACATTTATTACTCCTTATATATACGATAACAATACATGAGCATAAAATTTGGTTTGTTTCATGATCAATCATGTGTAGTGTGGAAACTGACATGAAATTTATGTAAATATATGTTTCTTCAACTATGGTGAGTAAATGCTATGTTATTTCTGCTATGAAGGATTTGTTACTGATGAGATTAGGTTTGAATATTTGATTATTTGTTGCTTGTTCAGGTATGGGTTTGCTCAAAGTGGGTGGGAGGATCGTTTATTCAACATGTTCAATGAACCCTGTTGAAAATGAAGCTGTTGTTGCTGAGGTATTTTTTATTGTTGATTTTAACTGTAACAAATACTGTATAATAAAAGTTTGGTTTGGTCAAATATTCTTCTCATTTTTTGGTACTTTCACGGTTTGATTTCTCCTTGAAAAATAGTGCTCAGGGCATATTAAGTCCGTTATGCAAGAAATGCTTGGCCAACATGACATTCATATATTGATTTTGTAATTTACTCATTTATAGCTTCTCAAATTTGTACATTCTTGTAACATCAACAGTGTTCTGCATAACTCCACAGATTTTGCGGAGATGTGGGGACTCTGTTGAACTTCTTGATGTTTCTATTGAGATACCTGAATTAGTCCGTCGTCCTGGACTTGGCACCTGGAAGGTTAGTATACATGTTTTTAAAACCATTCATATTAAGTTTACTATGATGTCTTTCAGGATTAAATGTGGTTTCCTGTGAACGGTCTGGTATCCTTTCTGGAAGCAAACACATTCAGGAAACTTTTGCCCTTGACACAGAACCTCTTTAGTCATTCAGCAGTGCACAGTGCATCTGCTGGTACATGTGAAGTTGCATTTTCAATTGTACACTTTCTGCTTGATTGTGTCGTTTATCTGTTTCCTTGTGTTATTCTCAATAGTTTTTTGCATCCGAAATAAGTAAAGAGGAGACAAAAATGCTATTTTTTAACTGAAAAATAAATATTTTTTATTTTGACACTTTCTCAAGAATAATCTGTAGGTATCAACATGTGTTTCAACTTGTTTACAGTGCTTTCCCTGTCTATAGTATTTGTTTGCATTGTACACGGTTGGTATCCACATTTGAGCCACACAATTCGATCTTCTGGGGTCTCCATAAATTTTTATAATTTAAGGTAGTAAAATTTTATTCTGCTCTCCCCTCAGTAGTTTAAGTATTGCAGGTACGGGATAGAGGGTCTTGGTTTGGTGTTCACGAAGACTGTACCTCGCTACAGGAAGCATGTGATATCACCAAGTATGTTCCCCTCTGGGAAAGGCAGCAAAGATAGTCTTACTGTGAGCAGCAGCGATGAGGTCAACACAGACATAGCTGATGCGGACATGAAGGATTCAACAGACATGGGAGAGGGAGAACAAGAAACAAATATAACAATTCACTGACAGCAATAATGGTGACAATCTGAAAACTGAAGAGGGAACCAAAGTTGATGGCGAGTTTGGTGAAGCTACAGCTAGTAGTTATAAAAAGTCAAATTCTACTCCCATCCGCACAGAACATTCAGATTACCCACTACATCGCTGTATGAGAATTGTTCCTCATGACCAGAACAGTGGTGCATTTTTCATTGCAGTCCTTCATAAACTCTCCCCACTGAACGGTACTATTCTTCCGCATTCATTTATCCTGCATATTACATTGTTTACTACATCAATCTCACTTGCATTACAGTTATGTTTTCTACTTCCTATTGCTTAAGTATGGTACACAATCACAACTTTTCAGAGAACCAGGTGGTAGATGGGGTAAAAAGTGAGCAGAATATTTCAAAAGACAAAACTGAGAATATTGAGAAAGATTTAGGATCAGAGAAGGCATCATCTGAACAAAATATAGCGCATCAGCAAGTGATTTATAACACAACTGTTCTGGATGGAGAACAAAATGGAGAAAGGGATAACAAAAGTTCAAAAGATAAGAGCTCAGAGGATTCCAAGGTGCATGTAAATGAGGCGGAAAAGGGTCAAGCAGGAACAAGAGATAGGAGGAGGCAGCAGAACCAAGGCAGGTGGAGAGGGGTTGACCCTGTGATATTTTTTAAAGATGAAGTGACAGTCAAGAGTATTGTATCTTTCTATGGTATCACGGATTCATTTCCACTTGAAGGTCATCTCGTGACTAGAAATCCTGATACTAGTCATGTTAAGAGAATATACTATGTGTCAAAATCTGTTCAAGATGTTTTGGAGCTCAACATAAAAGTTGGCGAGCGTCTTAAGATCACCTCCCTAGGCCTAAAGATATTTGTAGGTGTCCAATTAAGCTCTGTTCTTTATCAATTTAAACTATTATCAGAAGCTGACGTTTTTATGTAAACACGGTTATTCTCTTCTCCCTTTGCACTCTCTTTCAGGAAAGGCAGTCTTCAAAGGAAGGTTCACCATGCACATTTAGGTTGTCATCAGAGGGATTGCCGCTCCTGCTTCCATACATCACAAAACAGATTCTGTATGCATCTGCAGTCGACTTCCAGCATCTGTTACAGTACAGGACTATTAAGTTTCCTGATTTTGTGGATGCAAAATTTGGTGAGAAAGCTTCAGCTTTGCTTCCAGGTTGCTGTGTCGTAGTATTACGTGAAGGTAAGAGCAACTATCCTTTGTATTTAAAGGAGAACTCAAAACTTGAGAAAACTAATCATCTTATTGATGATTGAACATCTTAAAATTTCAGGGCATCAGGATATAGGATCCATAGCTACAGATCCCTCAGCCATTGCCATTGTTTGTTGGAAAGGAAAGACCAATTTGTGTGTCATGGTTTCTCCACAAGATGGGAAAGAACTGCTTGAGAGGATTTCATTGCGTTTTGGGCTGAAAATTCCCAAAGGGGATAAAGAGAAACCCAGCCAGGAGATTGCTGGATCAGACGAGCTGCTTGATTGTGCCACTGAGCCGGACGAAACATCGGACGTTGAAATATCAGATGCTAAGGATGCTGACTAGCTTATGTTTTATGCCACTTACTACAAATATTACACAGGAGGTAGATGTATCCTCTGAGTTGGCTATTGGTTTTCAGTCACTTCAGTCTCTAAAGGAGAGAGAGTCGCCCACATTGTAATGATAGCACATGATAATAGACTGAAAACACCTGGTAAATGGTAATCGTGCAACGTGCATGGTGACCAAATCGTGATAATTGCTTCCCTGCAACTGTAAACTTATAACCTGTTGTTTTTTTTCCTTCTACGAGAGGATGTATCACATCGATTTTTAAAATTTTGCACCGAGCACAGAATCCAGTAAAGTTTGAGACGAGAATATTTTTGGTCATTGTGTGTAAGTCAACTCAGAATGCTGATATCTGAAATTTTACGAGGCTAGCTAGTGACTACGCGGAGGCCTGTTCTTGTTGAGCACCAGTGAAAGAACAAGATGGGCGCCCATTATACCCGTAGTCGTAAAAGGGCAACACGTGCTTATAGTTCTCCTGCATGACAAACTCAAACCGGCAAACTTGAATTTTCGGATGAATTGATCAAACGTTTGGACTTTGGATCCATAATAGTACTGGTAGTACTTTACAAGGACATACTGAACTTCGTAGTCTGCCACAGAAGTAGTTTGGTCTCCCCATCTGGCGCCGACAGAGGCAAGTCTTGGATATAAAGTCTACCACAGGAGTTTCTTCGCATCTGCCGCTGGGGCGCCGACCCAGGCAATCGTCTCGCTTTCCCCTTCCAGTAACGCAAGTAACCAGCGCCCATACGTTCAATTAGTCCTCGCAGGTTGAAGGCAGAACCGAAGAAGAAATTGACGGCAGGTGCACGCAACGCAGACCAGACCAGACCGGAAGATGTCCTGCGCTGACAACCGTAACGACCCTCTAACTCGCACTAACGTTCGGAGACGTGAAACGGTAAAGATAGATTTTTTTTATGTTATTATTATAGGTCATTTTTGTTCCATATTAAGTTAAAATTCTCTGATCATATATAGGAAAGTTTATGAAATAAAATATACTAAGTTAAAACCAATTTTGTTATATTATTTGCTATATAGCAAATAAAACATAACAAGTTAAAATCATTTTTGTTATAACAAATTTTTGTTCCATATTAAGTTAAATTTCTCAAAGCATACATAGAAAAGTTTATAAAATAATATAACATCTATAACATTGAATTCGGTTTTATAGGAAATGTGTCTTTTTGGTGTATTTTGGGACTTGTGGATGTTATTTATTTTTTTAAATATGATTAAAGTTAAAATGGCATATAATTTGCAACAAAGGAAGCACAACTTTAGCATGGCTAAACATCTATCCTATTAGTCACATTTCACATGAATGTTTGGTGGATCACCTAAGCATTTGGATGTGATTAATTTGAATCCAATTTTCCTATGATAACTTTTTGGCATTTGATTTGAGTAATCAGTCTAAGATGAGGTGGTGCATTAGGAGTCTTTTCTTTAGATTTAGTATGATGGCCCCACTCCTCATTCTTGTACTAATTGTTAGATTATGATGAATGAAGTGTTAATCGATCATCTCATTTCATTACACAAATCTAATAAAAAGTGAAGAGTTTATAGATATGAAACCAAATACCTCGACCCCTTAGTTTAAAATTGCTTATAGGCTCCTTAGATTACATTTGCATGAAACCTATGGGGGTGCTTGTGATTTTTGCTATTATTAGTTCTAGAAAAATTAAGTAGATTTTGTATATTTATAAGTTAAAAAATTGTGCCCCTACCCTTATCTAAGAAAAAAGTCCACTTAATTAAAAATTATAGAAAGGTATTTCATTTATATTACAGAAAATATTGGTTATGCAATAATAGAATATAATAAGTCATATAACAAGGGACATTACTAAAACAAACCAACAATTCTAAAATATCATTTGTTTTAGGAATTATGGCTTTACACCTTTGTAGTTGATCCTATTTATCCTAAGGGTGTCCTCAGCGAGGAAGATAAATTGCTAGCGATGTAAGCTCCCAAAACATTCAAAAAAAAAAAAAAGTACGTTAGAGCGTAGAGATACTGTATACATGTTGCAGATTTTATCAAAAGACGTGCGAGACTGGCTACTCCTCCATCGTTAGTGCACCGTAGACTAGCGATTTGGGTCCCATTGGGATGCCCTAGCTCCACACAGTCTTAGGGAAACTAGTTTTATGTAATTGTGTTGAACATCTTTGGATCACTATTCTAAATTTAACTATACAAAATTTAAAAAATGTATCTTATAATAATGATCTGATGCAAGTTACCTTACAAAAAGGCATGCATGTTGGTGGTTTATCTATTATGGGCTTACAACTATGAGTGCTACATATTACCCCCAGTTCGACTGTAAATTAAAGGTAGGCCGTTTCAAAGTTCTAGTCGGTCGTTTTTTTAGAAAAATGGTTCATTAACATATATAAAAAATTACATAGATTTTCAGCATACATTTGATGTTACTAGATTCGAAAATTGTTTCATAATACCTACCCTACAATTTTAAAACATAATTATTTCGCAACAAACTTAAACTTAATAAAAATAAAACATCAATCTTTTTGCAAATACTGCAAGTCAAAGTCATGTCGTCGGAGACCATCTCTACATTGACTCTGAGGTGTTTTCAACATTTTATTGCTTTTCTATATGACCAAGGGTAGTCATTTATCTTCACAATATATTTTCTCAAGCGGCAAAGAATTTTGTAGTATAATTAGAAAATTCTATCATTTTCCAAGAAAACTCCTCGCCTATTACTTACAGTAAATAACTCTAAAAGATGTCTTCACCGATTACTTGGTAATAGCTCTAAAAAATAAAAAGGGTCTCAAATTAAACTAACAACCGTTGGCCGTTGGGTAACGAAAAAAAATCTCCAAAAATAAGGCCACTATGGGTCTATGGACCTTGGGAAATGGTGAAAATACAGCATCGCTGGCAAATCATGGGAGCCTGAGCTCGACCTGCGCACTTCGAGCTTCGAGGAAGCTCGCGAGACGACGCATCAAAGACAAGGTCCATGCAGAGTTAGGCCACAGCAGGTGTTCCCGTTGACATTGCTGCATGTTAAGCTACTGTCTGGAGTTACACATTGCTGGTTGTGTGGAGTCTGGACTACTGTCTGCGCTGCAAAAATTTCGCCATTCTACTCCCTTTTTTCCCGTCCAAGGTCCAACAGAGGACCGGCTCAATACGCTTGTTTGGTACGCACCTCACTGCTGTGATTGGGGCCTGCAACAAGTGCAACTGCAAGCAACAACTAGTAGTTCAAGCAAGCCGTCGAACGAATGTGACTGTTGCCACTTGTTTGCTGTGGAAAACGTAGACTTTTCTTCGCCGCCATGGAGCTACTGAATGCTAACATAAATACTCCCATATGTAGGCAGAGTGTACTGCTCGTACATGGTAGCGACCTAATTAATTTAGCGCTGGTGTCATTTCCGGGAAAATTAAAACACCCAAGTCGTCTCTCGGACACGATCGACCTGCTGAGAAAAATTCCGTGTTTGACACGATCTATACATCTAGTAGCATTCTGATCTCTTTTGGTAGTAGCAGTAGACTACTAGGAGTAAGAGCATAGGACCGACGAACCCACGTTTGAAAACTGTTGCCGCACACGCTCGAACACTACTGGTTTGAAGAGAAAAAAAGAATCCTATGCTGTGAATGAAGGAAAACAACGTAATCTTACGTTTCAGATTATAAGACGTTTATACTGTATATAATTAGGTGTATAAGCACATTCACCTTTTTTGCGAGTAACTGTTCACATTTTAATTTCTACTTTGTTCATTTTAAATTATGAGACATTTTGAATTTTCTACTTACACATATTTGATTACGTATTTAAATATACACTATATAGTAAAATCAATATATTTAGAAAAAGATATATTATAGTTTGAGATGGACGAAGTAGTATTTTAAAATGTGAATGTGCTTATACACACCTAGATAGGTCATTCTTAGGGGCCAATTTGGTAGAGCTTCATCTCATTCAGATTCTGCATGGAAGTTGATTCTTTTAGAGAAGTGATTTTGTGGCTGAAAATAATTTTATTTGATTCTTTAGCATAAACTCAAATGATTTTGTAGGAATCTTTCACAGTTAACAGAGAATCATTTCTCTCTGAAGAACTATTTGGCAGGGATTAAGAGAAGAAAAGAGGACCGTTATGTATGGGGTTATACAACTTATTCGTGTCTTAACTAAGAGTTCTGAACCGATATCAAGATGTTTTTTTATTGGACATATATGTTGGTTTTGTTTTCCATTGATGTCTTATTAGTTCTTGGCAATACCGGCCGATAGCTTCTTTTTTTTTTATTCTGAGAAACATCGTTAGGGTGTAATATTGTGTTTACTAGTATGTAAAGAACACCAGCAAATGCCACCGATAGCGTATATGATTTTTGTTTTTCAGGAAAAAGGACAATTAAATATTTTGGACTCCCCGATCGATTGTTTCAGATCGAGTTCATCCATATTCTATGCTAATGTTAGATGTAGCTAAGAATCGAATTTGAACCACTGCTTTATTGTTGATCCAGATACCCACATCGCAATGGTTAACCATGCATACACGCTATGAATAGTAAAAAGAATTTGAACTATATAACCAGTGAAAACGAAGAAATCACACGCTACCAGCCTACCACTGCCCTATTCAATGACAAAGATTACTTGTGTAGCATGGAATGACACAAAGATCAATAGCATGCAAGCATCAAACCCCACAGTCCATCAGTGGGAAAAAAAAAGTTTAAATCTACTTCAAGTTCTGTAGTACTATATATATTTTCCTCATAAATATTACCCCATAAGTTTTTAAATATACATGACCTAATTATTAGCTTGTTCTAATTTTTATACACGGAAGGGATAGTACCAATTTAATTGTAGAATATTCTAGGATTATTAGTTCATGACGGTGATTTGCATTGTGAACATACAGGACGTGCGTTTGTTGTCCCGTCAGTCTGAAAATGTCAAGGACTAGTCTAGTGTATTCGATCAATTCATAATATAATCCAGTAGGAGTATATTCAAACGAAGTTAGGTCCGAACTCCAAACTAATTTCTCTCTTATTCATCTTACTGCATGCTCACGTCGCAAAACTAATTAATGAACTGAAAGTCCGTGTATGAAAGCGGATGCCGCGATGCGATGTGACCAACGTGAGCCCACAGAGCCCAGCTGGGTCGTCGTTTCTTTCATCATCCTGGATGAACACATCATCATCACTTCATCAGTGTTGTTGTATCGTAATGGCGTACTGCAGTGAAGTATTCATCGAGTTCACATATGCACGACAGCTCAGTTAGTACTATTAGTACACTGCATTATTGATCGAGAGGAGAGTGTTGGGGACGCAAACACGTTTCAAATTCTTTCTGACAGTATATACAGCAGCTTGTTGAGATCACTGTATATATATGTTTTATTTAGGTTATGATTAAATGAAGTAATTTCATTCCAAAAAAGATAATTCAAGCATACTCGTGACACATATCACTGGTTCAATTCTTTGGGCCAGCAGCCAGTGAAGTAGGCTACCCGGCTTGAAGTGCTCGTGGTGCCGACCTTGCTGTAGTATCAAATTGCTACTTTTCCTAAACGCACCACGGCAGAGCTAGCTAGCCCTCCCGCATTAAGACTGGACAGAGAAGGGAGTCTTACTGCAGAAAATCACAGTGCAATATTTAAAGGAAGACTAATAATTGAATAAGGGAAGTTTCCGAAAAAAAGTGAATAAAGTAGACACATATCGTCGATCGGCTGGCTAAATTGTATGACTAAATTGTTATCAGAAAAAAATATTGTTCTGTGGCTGAAAATAAACTGAATTTAGCTTAAACAAACAGAGCCGATTTGTACGTAGGACCAACCATGGATTGAAGCCCACAGCAATCATATATGTACAGAATCATATCGATATATAGCATGTATAATAACCAATAAACATTTCTTTAACAATACAAAATTTATGACTCCACCGCCGATTAATCGGATTCTTAGGCTAGAAAAAAAATTCATGCAATTAACAAGAATAAATGAGATGGGAAAGATTACAAGATTTAGATATTGTTGGAGATCAATGCATGGAATGAGAGAGTAAACAAACTAATGGCTAATTATATTTATTAATTACCTAATTAAGGCTTGTTGTAGAGACGAACCAAATCATTAGATACACAATAATCATAAAAAGCACAACAATAAAAAATGTAGATTATATAGATGTCATTTAAAATTACCATATGAAGAAAAATCAAACAATCAATAATTAATTAATATCATAACTAGTTAATTGAGGACGAGCACTACATAGTGGTGGCGCTACTGGCTCTACAGAGTTGGACTATCCAAATTGCAACAAAGTTAAAATTAGTGTATTATACATGCATGTATATATACTAGCATGGTAGGCGCAGCTACTGTCGCGCCGGTGCTGAACGCGGACCTGGTGAAAAAATCAGGATGGAAAAAAAAATGCGCGGTACCGATGCGATGGTTCTGAACTGACGCACCCGATGAAAAATATGGACAGCAAAAGAAAACCCCAGAAAACACCGCACGGATAGGCGCGGTACCACTGAGCTGGCGCGAAATGGGGGACCTGATGAAAGAATCTAGACAGGGAAAATATGCGTCTTACCGACCCATCGGTGTTGAACGGCACACCCGGTGGGAAAATTTGGACCGCAAAAGGAGAAAAAAAATACCCGGTGGAAAAATTTGGATGGTAAAAAAGAGAAAATACCGGTGTAAAATTGTTGGGGTGGGCAGCAAAAAAGCACGGTAGGCACGATACCATTGCCCCGGTGCGAACGGCGGACCCAGCGAAAAAATATGGAACGAAAAAAATAGCGCACTACGGGCGCGTTGGCGATGAACGACGCACCTGGTTAAAAAATAAAATATGAAGGACAGAAGGAAAAACCAAAGAAACACCGCACGGTAGGCGTGGTACTACTGCGCTGGCGCTAAATAGCGGACCCGGTGAAAAAATGTGTGCTATTGACCCGTCGATGGATGCGTTGGCACGGAACGACGGACGCGTTGGCACGGAACGACGCACCCGATTAAAAAAATATGAAGGGTAGAAGGAAAACTCAAAAAACACTGCACGGTAAGCATGGTACCACTGCGTTGGCGCTAAACGGCAGACCCGGTGAAAAAATCTGTACGGAAAAAATGCGTGGTACCGACCAGCCGATGTTGAACGGCACACCCGGTGAAAAAATTTGGACCGTAAAAGAAAACCAAAAAACACTTGGTGGAAAATTTTGGATGACAAAAAAAAAGAGAAAACCGGTGAATATTTGTGGACGTTGGCAGCAAAAAAATTAAAATTTTGGGGTTGGCAGCCAAAAAAAAAAACTAGCATCACGCTGACGTTAGCATGATACCAGCGTGAACAAGTGCCAGGTGCGCTCTCCGGCCAGGGATTTATCTCTGGTCAAGGAATGTTATTATTTGGAGGAATTTATGTGTGCGTATACACACATACACACGCATTCGGGTCTATTTGGATTGCATCAAAAAATGTCTATCCATTCGTTTTTTCTATGAAAGTGAACTGAATCTTATAAAAATTATGTGCGATTCGTGTGAAATTCTTACGTTCCAAATATGTCCTCCAAATTGCTATACGTGGCAAACCGTACCGATTTACCATTCTTCTAAAAATTAGGAAGTTAGCATGTCATGCGGCGAACAAAAAGAGATGACAATTCAGAATAGTGAAGGGATAATTTTCAGGCCCTGCGTAACACGCGAGAAATTTGAACTAATTCTAGAGAGAATTCTTCCGAATGCTTCCAAATTCACTCGAGTCTATTCAAGCTAGCTAGGCGCGTCTCTTCCGTTGTCTGCTGCTCGCTGCAGATTTCTACCAGCGTGATTTACATGCATATATATAAAGAAAGGACATGCTTGACCATTAAGAAGTCGGTCTAACGTTCGGCTCCATTTATACTTTTTAACTATAGCTAATAATCAAGCTCTTCCACGTAGGTGGCTATCTATATACATATCCAGATATACGCATGTCACACGTATCGTTTCTGTGCTCCTGGACGGTGCAATATCGATCATGTGCATGAAATAATTATTATGTATACTTGTATAGGAAACGTAAGATAAATATAAGAAGGAAGAGAGCAATACACAGAAGGCGCACAACAATCTTGATTTGCATGTGAACTTTTTAGTCCAAACTTGTACGAAGAAGAATATAGCGGTCTATAAATTTAGTCATTCCCATGTGTACCTGTGTGATATGATGAAGCCATTATTCATTAGTCAAACCGTGCAGCTAGCTGTTCCCTAACGAAATTCGTTCTCATCATGAGCGTAAACAAAATAATACTCCTACTATATATTTTTTCATTTAGATAGGCTTGTAAAAACTCGTTCAAGACGAATCATTTAAAAAAACTTTGTCTATAGTTTTTTCATGCAAGTCGTCACACGAATTTTTTCTCCTCCTAAACCAGCACAAATCACAGGAAGTATTTTTGTTTTGAAAGGGTTTAGAGAAGAGAAAATTCAAGTGATGGATCTGTTCAAATCAGTGGCAGAACCAGAGTTTTTTGATCAAGGGGACCAAACATTACTACAACGCATGGTGAGCTTAAAAAAACACTTCCTCCGTTTTAAATTGTAAGTCGTTCCAAGAATCTTGGAGAGTCAAACTATCTCAACTTTGACTAAAATTATAGAGAAAAGAATTATGACACCAAATAAGTGTACCATTAAAATATATTTGATGAAGAATCTAATAATACTTAGTTGATATTGTAAATATTATTATCTTATTATATAAACTTGGTCAAAGTTGAAAAAGTTTGACTCTCCAAGATTTTTGGAATGACTTACAATTTAGAATGGAGGGAGTATATACAAAGAATGTATGTACCAATAATTTTGCAACGCTTATCTATATATGTGTGTGTGTATTCAGTACTCATAAGAAAAAAAGCATTATTATCTTAAGAAAAAAAATGCTAAAATCATCTTTTTTTAAAATATATAAATAAATTTTCTATATATATTTAAGAGAAACTACAGTGTATAGGGGGGCATGGCCCCTGCCAGCCCTCTGGTTCCGCCTTTGGTTTAAATTACACGAGTGAAGGATAGCTTTTCTTAGGCCCCTTTAAATGCAAAAATCTCACAAGGAAAAAAAAAAGAGCACTGGTCGAGCCCAGTGGTCCAGCCTGTCTGCTATCCTTGGAGATCCTTGTCGCCTGCTCGGGAATGGGTGTGGTCTCATCAACGCGTTTGTTTTTGCTCTCAAAGGCATGTGGGCAGATTTTACTTTCCCGTGGTCTCATGCATGTTGTCCTTGTGCCGCTGTTGGATGGGGTGCTACAAGCTCATCGTCGTCGGTAGTGGCACAACCCCCTCGTTGTTTTTTTTAAGCCTCAAACTTTATTGTAGGTTGTAGTATCTGAACTTACATATTAAAACTCACACTACACACGTACACACACGCATACTGCTAATATATAAGCTAGACCTACAACTAGAGTACACGGTTTACATAAACACAAAGATGACTTCATGCGTGACGAAAAGCCACTAATCTATCCAGAGCATCCGTGTAAAGACGAGGCGTAGACTTCCCAGTACCATGAAAACAGATAGAGAAAAAAGGGTTAAAACCCCAGTGGGAAAATCGCTTCGAGCAGCCCTCGAACTGCGACCGGTGGCCTCCCAACCGGGAGTGCTCACCATCCGAGCTAGTGCTCGGTCCCCAACCCTCTCGTTATTATGGGGTGCTGCTTACTCGCCACCGCTAGTGTCATGCGGACCTACGTCGCTGCCAGAGGGGGAGAGGGGGGAGAGGGCGATGTGGCCATGCACCACCATCAGGTTGAGGGAGAGAAGGGAGGAAGAGGCGGAGGGGAGGTGCATGAGAGAGTGATGCAGCCGGGAGTATCGGGTACCAAAATATGGGGCACCTAACTTTAACGCAAAAATATACTTCCCAGATAAAGCCTGGCCCAAATAGGTCCAACAGAAGCCCACTCCGATACCGCTCATAAGGCCTGCGTTGATGTCGTACAGGTACTTTGCCCCCTCGGGCGCGCGAACCCCTCAGGAGGAATTCTCCGATTCGCCCGAGCCCTCGACGACGAGGCTCGGGAAAACAGTATCCTCGGGCGCAACTCTCCGATTCGCTCGAGCCCTCAATCACCCACGGCACCCTCGGGAGTAGCTCTCCGATTTCCCCGAGCCCTGCTGACTGTCAGCAGGTAATCTTGCCTCCCAAGGGACACTCTGATCACTTTACAGGCACGGTCCCATCAAGTGCATGGACCCCTCAGCACGACCGCGCCTCACACGCGCAAGTCTGTTGTACCAACTACCAGATATCGCCTGACACTCGATTTGACGGCCCCACTACCACCATGCCGCCACAAGGACGGCGTATAGTGAAACTGCCTAGCCTAAATCCCCTAGGCCTGCAGAGGGGCTACACTGCTAGGGCTATGACTACACACACTCCATGCGCACGAACCGCACAGGAGCAGGGCGACATCAACTGTGCCTACCCACATCTTCTGACCGGGCCCACCTCTCCCTTGGCAGGCGTCTCACACGGGAGAGAATGTGCCTGAGGGGGGGGGGCGCTCCGTTACCACACCGCTGCAGTCTCACTCTCGACGGAGCAAGACCCCCGAGCCCCGAGGATTGACGCCTGAGGGGTGGCCCACGCCTGAGTCGCATCTTGTAGGGTGAACAGCAACCAGGTACAACGCCACGACTGCCACACCGCGCCCCAACCATGCCGAACACTTTGCGCCATCTTGGAAATCACCAACTAAACAGTGGAAAACCGCCTGAAGGAGAATAATCACGCCCCCACCGTACCAAGTTGAAGACATGGCTGGCGACAGGAGCCGATCTTCACGACAACCAGTCACCCCGAGCACGATCTCCGACAGTATGAAACATGTAACCTTACCTCTCCCTTGTGACTATAAAAGGGAAGGCAAGGATCATCCTTAGAGAGGCTCACGTAGCTCCAACACTCTACGGCCAAAGAACACCCACACACACATACCACCGCACACAAGAGACTTGGGAGACTCTCCCTCTCTCGTCTAAGCTTGTAACCCCTACTACATGCACCCTGGTGCAAGGTAACACTGACTCGATCTCTTCACTGGACGTAGGGCAGCACGTTGCCTGAACCAGTATAATCCCAGTGTTCCCCCCTTGCATACCACCCGTGATCTCGACCACAAAACACAAATTTACTCGCCGGTGTTAGCACCTGCTATTCCTAGCACCGACAGAGAGTCTTTTTTTTTGGCGAAAGGTGCAGTCGGGAATAACGAGAGGGAATGTTGACAACAAAAGTTATATAAAATGTGTAAGAGATTCCGTCATCATGTTTCTATCATCGGGACGGTAAAAAAGAATACTAGGATCATCTCATTTAGAGCTCGGATCAATGAAATAGTCTTTCGGGGAAGGGAGTCTAATGACCTAGCTGAAACCGGCTAGGTCAGTTCCCAAAATCGGCCAGCCGAATTTTCCAACTTCATTGAAAAACATATATGGACCATCTCGTTTATAGTCTGAATAAATTATAATTATGATCTGATCAAAATTGTGTTTGGACGCGCTTTGCAAGGGTTTTTTTACCCGTTATGGATTAGAACACCCCCTCTCCTTATAAATACAAGAGGGAAAATTAAGGTGCCCATGCGCAGACAATAAAAAACCAATCTACTTACCTCTCTTTTTCGTAATCTCTTCCAACCTCAATATTGCTATTCATTGCTTGATCCAATGACTATAGAGGTGTCCTAGACTTGCTAACCAACCTAGGGCGACCCATCGATGTCCTTGTCCTAACGGGAAGCATATCTACAACTAGATTAAATAAGATAAGAAAGAAGGGATCACCATATCATAGTCATTTAGTTTGCCTTTAACACTAACACTGCCTTCCCTTACAATTCGATCAATCTATTTGCATCACCCCGGCGAAAAAACATTCATTCTTGGAATCAGTTTATAAAAGAGCATTATCATGTCGTAGACGTTCTCAAAGTCTAAGTTAACATTACCCTGTCAAACTTTTTTCTTTACCTTTCATGGTACTGCTTTTTTATCCTAAGCAAAGTGTCCCGACCTGGTTAAATCCTCACGTGCTTGACTGGGCTCTTACAATCGAATCCCTCCAAAACTTTAGACTCCAACACATAATTTTTTTGGACTAATGCGTGGCGATTTCCACGTCAAACAGCCGAAGCTAAGGTTTTAACAAACACATACGGAGGTGTGACGTAAAGAGGCAACCATGCATGAATGCATATGGACCAACAAATACGTAGAAAAAGAGAAACGCTATATGATAAGCGGTCATTTCTCGGGACTCCGTCAACCGGATTTACGTGCTTTCGATCCGCGGAGGAAGGCAGATGCACCGTCCGATCCATCGCACAGCTGCGTGCTCTCGGCTTCCTCCGTGTTCCACGCCCTGCCCCTAGAGACAAGCACTAGCACAGCTGTGTGTGTGTGTGTTTGTGTTGCGCACCTCGTGTATGTGTTTACCGCGCGTGTGTCTCGTGTATGTGTGTGTCGTGTGTGTACGTGTGTATCTATTTATGTTTTATTATTTTTATTTATGTTTTATTATTTCTATAAAATTTTAAAAAGTTAGAAGACGTCAGATTAAAATCTGATGGTGCAAAAACCATGTGCTGGTAGCTGTCCAAATTTTTGATTATTTGGTAGGTGCGGCGTCATTTTGTTTCATCAACTATGAACATCCGGTTATGTGCAAGACTACTAAACAACCAAATATCGTATAGACAGTCTCTTATCAAGGGCAGGTCAGGATACGACATGGAGTATTTTTGTTTGCAAAGAGTGATTGTTTTGTACTACTTTCGTCCTAAATTGGTGACGTTTTGAATTTTCGTGTCACAGGTTTGATTCGATTTAGAAAAAATACGTGCTCGTGCTTGTCTCGCCGTCGCCGCCTAGTTAGCACTAGCACTAGCAGATAGCAGCTCGGAGACCGGCGCGCGTAGTAGGGTACTGGTAGTACGTGGAGACTGACAGATTCTCGCCGGCTTGCCGGCCGGCGCACTAGTGTATAGCATTGCTGCCTCTATCCATTATTCCATATAAACCAGCACATACTAGTAGGAGTACTGTACGTGCTTGCAAGCTACAGCACGTACAACATCACTATGGTCTGAGCTGGCTCTGAGCTAATGCAAGCTCACGAAATCCGACAAACGTTGTTTCAGGCAGCAGCAGGTGCGTGCAGTTATAGTGGGATTGAGAGAATCTTGTTGTTTTATTTCATTGAAATAACCGGTTGTTGATTATATACTGGAATAACTGAATGTCTAATAGGCAAATCTTTTTGTTTCAGGGAAAAGTGGTTGTTTTGGTGGTAAAAAAACAACCGGTTGTTTCATTGGTAAAAACCAACCGGCTTATTTTAAGGAATTGAAACAACCAGTCTATTTAAATCCAATGCTTGAAAATCCGTGTGCCGGAAGCGGCAGAAACATTCGAATTATTGCTATGCATGGCATCGGTTATTTTCTCGGTTGTAATCACACGATTGTTGAAAGCCTATAAAACATCGACATGACAGGTAGACAGTTCCTAAATAAACTGGTTGTGATGAACTGACAAAACAACCAACACACACAGCATACAAAGTTTGGTTATTTTTGTGTGTTATTAGGAGACAAAACATCCGGCAGCCACAAGACACAAATTCGGTTGTTTTAGTGGCTTCAAATAACCAGTTGTTGACAGAACCCTTAAATAACCGGTTGGGCAGGAGACAAAAATCAAGAACTAAAATCTATAGCAATGTGATAATGATACAAAACTATTATGTCTAGAATTTTATGCAGTTCTCCTGCGCATTCAAGAAAAAAATTATTATGTGAGAATGTTAACAAATGAGGTAGAAAGCAAACATATTTTGGTTAGTTTGGGAGCCTGCTTTTATCCATGAATTAATTGATGTTCTACTGCAGGATGCGTATGCATATCGTAGCAAAATGGTATATCTGCAAATTATGACATATATAAGTACACTGTTTAACAGGTGCATGCATGATAAGGGGAAAAAAATACAAGGCAACAACGAGACTCTATGTATCTATCTGTGTATGTATTTTGATTACTAGTGGAGAAAAGACTTTTGATCCCACTTCAAGTTTTGGTTTTAGTTTCGATATTTTTTTTGTGTTCGAGAATAAAGACCTTTAGTCCCAATTGATAACACTAACCGGGACTAAAAGGTCAACATTAGTCCCGGTTCGTTTTACCAAATGGGATTAAAGGGTCATCTACTGGGTTAGTTCAAAAGGAAAATATCATGTCCATAGTTAGATTTGCTGTGTAAGTGGGGTATAAGTCATGCACAAGACTATGCATGAGGTTTGGGGTTCGAATATCACGAGATGCAATATCAATACATTTCTTTTAGTTTGAGCAAATCTTTAGTCTAATTACATCATCAGGACCGGATTCAACCGAGACTTACATTATTTTTTTTAGTCTGAGCAGACTTTTAGTCCCAAGTATAACCGGGACCGAATTCAACCGAGATTTACATTATCTCTTTTTTAGTCTGAACAGACCTTTAGTCCCGATTGCATAACCGGGACCAAATCAACCAGGACTTATATTGTTTCTTTTTTAGTCTGAACAGTGACTAATCTGTACTAGTGGATAAACAGCTGCGGCGCCATGATGATCAATAGCGAAGCCTGTGATGAGCTTCAAAGTCCAGCAGGAGAGCTGTTCACCCAGGTACCCCAATGAATCGTTGGTTGTGGTTGCCTGTGCATCGTCTACTGCAGATGCTGCGTGCAGGAGCGAGCCACCCAGTAATCGCACTCTTAGAAGTTCCAATATTCTTGCGTGGTGTGGAGGTTAATCCCACACACGTTAGGGACGCCACGGCACTGCGTACGTGGACTAATATATGTCCATTTTGGCGTCTGCGATACTGCCATGCATATATGCCAGGCCAAAGCTTCGATCTAGCTAGGATCTTTCAGAGCTTTTTGCCAATTCCATTTGCATTGCAAGTTGCAACAGTGACCTGGTTCAACCTATTGCACATTGTTGTTTCTTTCCGTGCTCGATCGCACTCGATCTGCAGCTTCAACAGCCAGCCAGCAATTTTGACGTGGTCAATAACGTGTGGGCACATGCTGTGGCTCTGTTCGCTGAAGCTGAAAATCGCTGAAAAATAAGCGCTGATGCTGATTTCTTGTGAGAGGAAAATACTGTAGATGGGCTGAAAAAATAAGCGATTTTAAACTTCAAACTGAACAGTGCCTGCTTGTGCTGATGTGCAGCACAGCAGCACACGTTTCATTCTCCATGCTTGGATCTTTGCGTGTCGTGCGTGCGTCCTTCGACTCGTCCCTAAATCCGCAGCTTACAAAATTCCGTTCAACCATTCCATGGCAAATAAAAAAGAAGTCAAGAGAATCTATACATGCATGCCACGCGAGAAAACCGGCCGAGTGCGGACGTAACATCCACCCACTGCATGCTGGATGTTCGTTCACCGCTAGCTAATAGCTCTTCTGGAGGATATATTTAATTTAAGGGCTCCGTTGGACGAGATGATGGTCGATCACCATCATCGTTAATGATGATCATTATTATTTGTTAACCGTAGACAATTAGCAAGTTGGGCAGCGCGGCGGACGCAGCAGGCCGGCCTCTCTGATCGATGGAGGCACATGCATGCATGTACGTATGTACGTGTAGCTTGGTATTATATTCTCTGTTCATTATTAATTAATCTCATCTCACGTGTTACATTCTCCACTCGTCACGGTCGCTTTTCTTGGATGAATTCATCAATGCATGGGCTTATATATGATGGCATCCAGCTGTGTAGATCCTAAAGGTTATACCACTACTAAAATGGAAAAAAGGATTACGAAAAGAAATATCATTTTCTCTTGTGGGGCCGCGAAAAGGATTACTTGGAGCAGCTAGTTACTATTACAACATTCTGTGCACGTGGCAGCTCACCGTGTTGGAATGTGACCGGTCAACCGCTGTCACGGCCGGTCTATTCAATGTGTATCGATGGTGGATGCATGCCATTATGACGGGATGGAATGGAGCTCTCTTGTTGATCGCTCCTAGCTAGGCGCGCTGAGTGGAGAGCAACACACGAAAGAGCCGAGAAGCAGCCTTGCACGCAGGATTTTCACCTTATTTCCTATATTGCCTCGTCGTGAGTCGTGACTTCCCTTTCTCGTCTTGTGACGACTGTTGCGAATGCTGTTTGAGTTTTTTGCCCATGCGTACGTTTGTATGGTGGTGGTGGTGCTGTACGTGTGGCTCTGCGCACGCATACCAGTCTACCACCCCTGCGTGGCACTGCGCTACAGCATGATCCCAGATCATCAGCGCACACGCGTGAGTAGATCACGAGTAGTGTGTTTGTTTGAACACACATCGTCATGACTTCATCTTCATGGGTCCATTGACGAGGGTGTTTGTTTTGTAGAATGAGGTAGTCTAGCTACCATCTTATTATTCCTTAATATTTTGCTTAGTTTGCGGAATAGAATAAGTTGATGCATCACGACTTTACTCCTCACAGGCTAATGATTTGCATTAGTAGGATGGACAAAGTTATTCCACTAAATTTAAGGGATATATTTATAATGCATCACTTCATCTATAATGGTTTGATTTTTCCAAATCAAACAGTCCTAATTTGGTAGAATCTTTATTTTTCATACCACTACAAATTATTAGTTTGTAAGGAATAAGATGATGCATCAACCTATTTCATTCCACAAACCAAACAAAAAAATTGAAGAGTGAGTAGATAATGGACTAAATTATTCCTCAAACCAAGAATGGTGGAGCTATGAATTCTCTATATGGAATTTTCTTGTAGAAGTAGTTGGAACAAATGACTCTTTATGATGAAGGAAGCTTTATTGAAAATAGAAGTTATGGTCACGGTAAGGAGGCAGTACACAATAACTATTACAAATAAAGTAGAAAAAATAATCAAATCCGGTATGCTCTAAACAACATAAAACTATCATATTCATACTTCAGATAAAACTATAGGTCAACATATATACATTCTAATTTTGATTTATAAATTAAGACGGTTCTCCAACTACCTCCGCCTTTTCGTCTATACAAATCACTGATCGCATGTAGCCATCTTGTAAAGCGGAAAGACCCCACCAGTTAGCCTCACACTAGTCGCATGCTTCACGGCTGCGGGGGCTCAAAGCCCTGACCTGTGGTTTCAAGTGTTTGGCTTCTCTAACCACTCTACCCATACATCACTTATGTCCAAATAGAGTATTCGTCCTCCTCATTCTATCTTTATCTGGTTTCAAATGAGTATTTGGGTCCCAAACAAATTCAAATGAAAAGGTTGTCTACTATAAAATTTTATTACTTTTCAAGATCTACAGCTTTGGTTTTTGTCGTTTCTCTATCCGAGGTCATTTGAAAATTTTAATTTCAAATGAGAAAAGTATCAAACTTAATTTTACATATATAGATCACTTCAATGAAAAAGTTATCAGCTATAAAGTTTTAAGATCTACAACTTTCGTTTTGTCATTTCTCCATCTGGGATCATTTGAAAAATTTAAATTTCAAATGTGAGGAAATTCAAAAATAATTTTCCTTGCATAGATAGTTTCAAATGAAAAGGTTGTCAACAATAGATTTCTTGATTTTTTATATGTATAACTTCTGTTTTTGTTGTTTTCCATACGAGGTTGTTTGAAAAACAAATCAAATTTAACATGGAGCGCCTATTTCAATTTAAAGACAACTGAAATGGATTTTTGGAGGCGGATAGAAATGGAGTTGTCCCCTTCTAAAAATAGGGTATTTGTAGAGGCGGCTCATTTTTAGAGGCTACTACTATAGAGGCGGCTCCTGTTTTCAACTGCCTATATAATAAAAGGGCCTCCTGTTGCTAGAAATTGAATTTGTAGCAGTGAATATTTCTAGTTGCAATTTTAGGTGGTCTTTTTTTGGGGTTAATAAGCTATTTTAGGTAGTGAGATATAGATGGTCAGATAGAGTACGGGTCAGAAGTGTTCACATCCGACGGTTCCACACTCTTTCTTTCTGTGTATACATACAGTAACATTCATAATTAGGACCCTCAACAAGAACTTTTTTCTTTAAGAACTTGACAATTGCACAAACACTTGCTTTCGAGCCAACAGTTAGACTCAGACATATGTATCGTCCTTGTTGTGATCATTTCACAAAATATAAGGTATGTACGCGCTTTCAGAACGAATTTGTTTCAAATCATAAGTGATTATAGGTGAACTAACCTTTTAATTCAGACCTAAAAGACAGTCTTGCATGGATATCTACCATTAATATATTTATCACCAAATGAAATATAGAAATCATAGAAGGCAACATGCATTATTTTTACAACAAACTATGGACTTTTAGGCAGGGCTCCTACGAGATTCCGGCTCTGGCTCCTCCGGAGAAGACCTGCCAAACGTTTTAATAAGGAGCTTTGGGTTCTCCAACGGTTCCAACTCCTCTGAGGAAGCCCACCAGAGGAGTTGTTCCAAACAATTCTATATGTTCTAGAATTATAAAGAAACATGCTATTCTATGATAAATGTGTAATATTAATACAATAATACATCGTCCTCTTTTTTTTTTTTTTTTTTTTTTTTTTTTTTTTTTGCCTTTGCCGCCGGCGGCTACCGCCGGAAGGAGAATTCTACTGTAGAATATACGGACGTGCATTGCTAAATTGTTACGCATATATATCTAGTGACTTCCGCATTGCAAATATTGTTGAAAATAACATGACATGCTTGCAACGGCTAACGCATTGACTTTTCACCTTACATACTCTAGCTCGATTTCCATCCCTTCAAAATTTGCGCTTGACGAAAGGTACGTACTGAGGATACGAATGTACGATACGTGGGCGCCACAGGACAACACGGGTGCCATACCAGGAAGGTCGCTAGCTAAAAGTTCCGCGTTTGACCCGCTCCCCAGATTTCCGAGGTCATCCAATTGAATCCAGCAAATTTTTATTAATCGGTGCCGACCATGCTTTACCTTTACCGGCGCTTGGAAACCCCCCTCTCGCCTATTTAAGCAGCTCGAGCTCGCCACCAGCCTTCATCGCGCGCCCACAGCGAGTAGGCAAGCACAACAAGAGCGCCTCAGGGGCCAGCAGTTTTCTGTTCGTTTGCAACTGAAAATAAGCGCTAATTGTTTAAAGCAGTTTCTGTCTCATCAGCATCCGCGCGCGCCGGCCAAGCATTTGGGCATGGCGTCCGTGCAGCAGCAGCAGCAGCTCCCTAACGTGCCAAGATGGACGCCGAGCCCGCCGCGGCGGCACGCCCGCGAAGACGCGCACGATGGCCAAGAGGACGACGCGGACTCGGCGCTGGGAGAGTCCGCGTCGATGCGCAGCACCGACGAGTCGTCGTCGTTCCCCTTCGCCGGCAGCCGCGGCCGGTCGTTCCAGTTCCCGTTCTCGCTGCCTCGTCAGCCCTCGCTGGAGATCAGCGTGCTGGCGGCGGCGGCGAACGGGACGACGACGACAGCCGCCGCCGGCGGCGTCGGCGGCGCCGATGGCCCCGCGGTGGTCCGCGAGAGGTCGCTGCGCCGGACGGACGAAGGCGTGGTGATATCCTGGGAGGACCTGTGGGTGTCGGCCGCTGGCGGCAAGGGCGGCGGCCGCGTGCCCATCCTCTGCGGCCTCAACGGGTTCGCCCGCCCCGGCGAGGTGCTCGCCATCATGGGCCCGTCCGGCTGCGGCAAGTCCACCCTTCTAGATGCTTTGGCAGGTACGTTGTACGTACGATTATGATTACGATTACGAACGTGGAGATCGATCGTATATAGAAGCCACGTGAATCATTAGGAGATCATTCATTCATTCTGGCACCTCTCTCGATCGCTTGCCTGAGAAGCTGTTGTTGTTTTTTTTTTTTTTTTTTGGTTTAATTATGTACACAGGAAGGCTCGGCTCTAACGTGAGCCAGAAGGGAGACATCCTGATCAACGGTCGGAGGCAGAAGCTAGCCTACGGGACATCTGTAAGTGCATGAATATAATGCAGTCATCATGCGTGCACGAATAATGCACTAGAAATCCATGCATATATACTGACGACTGATGGATACTTCCCCATGCACATACAGGCGTACGTGACGCAGGACGACGTGCTGATGACGACGCTGACGGTGCGGGAGGCGGTGCACTACTCGGCTGCGCTGCAGCTGCCGAGCGCGATGGCGGCGTGGGCCAAGCGGGAGCGGGCGGAGGAGACGCTGCGGGAGATGGGGCTGGAGGCGGCGGCGGACACGCGGATCGGCGGGTGGATGCACAAGGGCATCAGCGGCGGGCAGCGCCGCCGCGTGAGCATCTGCATGGAGATCCTCACACGCCCGGCGCTGCTGTTCCTGGACGAGCCCACCAGCGGCCTCGACAGCGCCGCGTCCTACCACGTCGTCAGCCGCATCGCCCGCCTCGCCCGCCGCGAGGGCATGGCCGTCGTCGCCGCCGTGCACCAGCCCAGCACCGAGGTCTATGCCCTCTTCAACGCCCTCTGCCTCCTCGCCTACGGCAGGACCGTCTTCTTCGGCCCAGCCGCCGACACCAACCAGGTACGTAGTACCTACCAACGTGACTGACACTTGTAGAATTCTTCTTTATCTTTTGATCGATTTGAGGGAAACACTTGTAGTATTATATTATGTTATACAGATCTGCAGCTTGTTCATTTCAGCAATCAGCCGTTTATTTTCAGCCACAGAACAGTATTTTTCTCTCACACCAAATCAGCATCAACCCAAATCAGCGCTTATTTTCAGCCCAAACGAACAGGCTGCAGAACAACGTGTATCAATGGTTGTTGACTTTATTTTGTTGTTGCTGGTTGCAATGAATTTGCGTAACTATATGCTAAGTGCGTCGGTTGTTTCGAAATTGAAAAAGATTTCCTCGTGATGGAGTAGTTAGTGGGTACCTACTCGTATGTCTATTGGCTGCCTGCCTGGCTGACAGAAGACGTACGTGTACATTTTGAGGAGGCGATAGGCATGCAGGAAGCGTGTAGAAATAGTATGGATTTAATCACGGGAACATTCGTTCTGAAAGGAACAAATTCCGGTTAGCTAGCTATGCCTTCGTCAACAGAAATACCGACCAAATTTATTGCGCTCATCAGATAGTGACGCATCTCGTCTGGTTAGGCGTGTGAACTTGTTGCTGTTACAAATTTGTTATTTTTATATCTCACAAACGAAGTTGAGTTTGAACAAAATATTTTACAAGGTTGTGTATCATCATATCATCTATATATATGTGATTTTTTTGGTGAATTTAGATGATTTTTTTACTGTGATTTACACAGGTTTTTACGAAGTTGTGGTTTGCACTGGATACGTTTCCGAATAACAATGCTCCTATATACGGACGTCAATGCAAACAGCTACGACACAGTTGCAGAACATAACTAAATAATAGCGCAGAGTAGTTAGTTATAAACACATAAATATTAGTAGTTTCACTGCGTCTGCTCTGCCCCTAATAATTAATATTTTCGTTTGACTTCAGGTTCCTGCCTGTCAAGCTCTGCTAGCTGCTCCGGTGGCAGCATCATACAGCTTGACGATATTTTCTGACAAAAATGAAAAATCATCCTGCAGACAGCTAACTCTGCATACATAGTGATTACAAGTGGTCTAGTATAAAACTTAAAACTGTATTAGGTAAACCACTGCGCAAGAGAAGTCCGCATACAACAAAGTTTGGGCGTGACTAGACTAGGAGGAGTTAGGTCACCCTCCTTGAATAATAATAATAGCTTCTCGTTGAAAATGAAAATTCAAGGGAAGTTGTACAATTTCCAAATTGACCGGCCACCGGTCGGTTTCGGGTAGGGAGGGAGAAGACATTAGCATTCCTCTATTATAGGAAGAAAACACGCGTCTTCACAAGCTAGCATGGCAGTTATGAACTAGTAACCAAGGAAATTGACATGAACTGCCAATAGTCAACAATGATTGATTGAAAGATACTTGTTCGAATCATTAAATAACATCAGATGATTATAGTGCGTGGCTCGTTTATTTTGTGTACACCAACTTATTAAGCCATTACATCTGAAATATAATTATATAAGTTGATTTTCAGGACTTGGAGTACAGAGCCGGTACTGGTAGAATAGAACTAGTAGTCAAAACATACTATGTGCCACTTTCAGATTACATACTCAGCTTGGATTTAATTTTTTGCAGTTCTTTGCTCTGAGTGGATTCCCCTGTCCATCACTGATGAACCCTTCTGACCACTTCCTGAGGACCATCAACAAGGACTTCGACAAGGTGAGCACGTCACACGACCTCAAGAGATTAGCTCATACACGTATATATGTTAGTATCTGAAAGCTTATCTTTGCATACAATACTCACTTGCCCACACATGTACGCGTTGTACGTGTTCATTAGGATATCGAAGAAGGCCTGAATGGAGAGATCAAAATGACCACTGCCGAAGCAATTGACACGCTGGTGAACTCGTACAAAGCCTCAGCCTACATGGAAAAAGTGACGAGGCAGATAGCCGATATGCGCGAAACTGTAAGTCATACCCACATCACATTCTGAATTACATCAACGAAAACGTGTGTGTGCATGAGGAGCAGGCCAGTTAACGTTTGCGCATTTCTTGTACTGTCAGAGCCCAAATTTTTACAAGTTTGCTGTCACCTTTTTGCAGGGAGGTGCAGTGGTGAAGAAGGAATGGCAGACAAGTTTCCTGACGCAGTCCTTGGTGCTCACCAAGAGGTCCTTTGTGAACATGTACAGGGACCTGGGCTACTACTGGCTGCGCTTCGCCTATTTACATCATGCTGTGCCTCTGCGTCGGCACCGTTTTCTTCGACGTCGGCCACAGCTATGGATCCATCCTGGTGAGTAAACACATTATTATCTGATGAATGTTCATCGCCGTCTCGATCGGCATTCCGTGATTCAATTCTGCAAGCATGATGGCTTTATACGGTGGTGGTGGTTCCCGAAAAATAAAATAAAACCTGCTCGATGATTCGATCTGCATGCAGGCTCGCGGCTCGTTGCTCAATTTCGTGGCCGCTTTCCTGACCTTCATGGCCATCGGCGGGTTCCCGTCTTTCGTGGAGGACATGAAGATCTTCGGGCAGGGAGAGGCTGAACGGGCACTACGGCGCGGCGGCGTTCACGATCGCCAACACGGTGTCGGCGGCGCCGTACCTGGCGCTCATCTCCGTGGTGCCGGGCGCCATCGCCTACTACCTGGTGGGCCTGCAGAGCAGCTTCGGCCACTTCGCCTACTTCGCGCTGGTGCTCTTCACCACCATGATGGTGGTGGAGGGGCTCATGATGATCGTGGCCAGCGCCGTGCCGGACTTCCTCATGGGCATCATCACCGGCGCCGGCATCCAGGGCGTCATGATGCTCAACGGCGGCTTCTTCCGCCTCCCCGACGACCTGCCCAAGCCCGTCTGGCGCTACCCCTATGTACTACATCGCGTTCCACAAGTACGCCAACCAGGGGCTGTACAAGAACGAGTTCCTGGGCCTCACCTTCCCCAGCAGCAGCCAGGCCGGCGGCGGTGGCCGCCGCCACCGTCTCCGGCGGGCAGATCTTGACGAGCTTCTGGCAGGTGGAGATGGGGTACAGCAAGTGGGTCGACCTCGCCATCCTGGCCGCGATGGTGGTGCTCTACAGGATGCTCTTCTTGGCCATAGTGAAGCTCACTGAGAAGGTGAAGCCCATGATCAAGGGATTCAGGTTCAGGAAGCACCACCGCGCCGTCCGTGCACGTAGCCGACAAGGGCTCCGCCACTCCATGAATCCAATCGAGCGACGACACAACCGATGATGTGCGATATGTATAGCTAGTGAGGATCTAGTACTGCAATGGATATGTACGTGCAATCTTCTCATTGACAACGAGGGCATATTCCAATCTTGCGTAATGCTAGTTTAGGGCTGTTTATTCCCGGCATGATATATGGAATGGGTTTCTGAAGTATATAGTGCATATATGCTTGCTTCTATTTGCCTCTATTTTTCGTTCCAATTTTCCGTGGCCGACTACATTTTTTTTAGATAATGGAACAGCGTTCCAGCCTCTCTACCATCCGAGGATGATACACAGCTGATTTAAATACAGGATTATATATGGGAGAAATCTATTCTCGCAATTCGAACAGAGTTTGTTTTTTGGCAACCCAACTGAAAAATCAGGAACCTTTAACCACTGAACTGTCAATACTATATGGCCTTCCAGCTACTTCTGTATTTTCTAGATGTAATAAAAACTTGTTTACACTTGAAAATCCCAACAAATTCATTTTGAATCAGAAAAAATGGAAGTCATACTTCTTTCTGAAACTGAAGTGTATCTAATGGTGTTTTCTGATTTTGGTTATGCATGTTATTTATTTAAATTGACATTTTGTGCAATATCAAACCTAGAGATCGGCCAAGAAAAAATCATATTGTAAATAGAGTACTGAATATATATGTTTTTTTAGATAAATGATAGTTCATACCCAGCTTCATCTAACAATAGATAGAATCAGACCAATTATTACAACATCTTCTTCATCTCCGACTCAGCTCTTCCCTTTGCCCCTGACTCTCAATCCATTTACTCTGTGATCTCAATCTTCTTGTGATAGTTTACCAATTACTTGTGTCATGGTGAGATCATAGCATACGTTAAATTGGCTCATGTAGTTTAGAATTAAAATGAGTGGTGGCTGCCCGTACTGGTTTTTACAGTCCTCAAATTTTCCCATGATCTCTTATTAGTTGTTGCAACTATTTTAATTATCCATGTATACTTTAATTGAAACTGTAGTATTTATAAAGTCTTACTTTTGTCTTATATAAGAAGAAGATGCTGGTAGATTATTCTATTCTACGTACTTGTAGATTATTATAGGAGTTACTTTGCGTTGTTATTGATAGTGGCAAACTTTTGAAATACACAATCGACTCAATGGCTATTGCTGTCCATATGATTAGAATCCATTGAACACATGGCTAGATGTTAATTTTTTTTTGTGTTGGAGTTTTCAAGATCTATATTTTTTTTCTTTATTGTATCTCCTGAAAATTAACGACTCCGTCGGGGCATCCAATTAGTAATAAGATGTTAATCAGAGCAGTGGTATTGCAAACTAGGTGTAGCTTAGTTATGTATTAAGGGTCACTGTGATGAAATATGTCTTGTCAGGTTAAAATCTTTGACTCGGTATAGATACACATATTTACGAATAATTATTCTTCTATGATAGTCGGTAACTTATATAACTATGTTGATAAAAATAAATAAAACACCCCGTTATATATGTCGTTGACTTACCGCTTGTTGGGCAGTACTCCTCTGAGGAGGTGGATCCAGGCTCTGTCTCTGGCCTCTGGATCCAGCTCCTCAGAGGAGTCTTGCCAAACGTTAGGAAGGTTGAGATCGTCTTTCAGTAGCTCACTAGCTCTTTCAAAATGGTTGACTCATTTGGAGAAGCCTCTCAGGAACATTTCTGCCAAACAACCTCGATCTATCAGAAAAATGCTGGCATATAAGGTGGTTCGAAAAAGAAAAGAAGATGCCCCATCGTAAGATTAAGATAGGGTGGGTCCGTGGGTGTGCATTTCTAATATTGATCGAGACAGTATTTGTGCATCACTGTTATCGTGTCTGGGCTTTGGAAATAATAAAAAAAACAGTGGCCTCTTCACTATCAAGCTGCTCTGAACCACATGAGTATATGACGAACTGGCCTTCACTTTCCCGTCCCGTCATGAGTCAATACCGGCTGGCGGCTGCTATATTTGTCCGCAGTCCCGGCCGGACATGGCACGAACGCCCGGCGCCGCCGGGAGACGCCAAACCGGCGTGCGATGCGAGGACTCGCGCGCAGGCACCACCTAGACCATGCCCGGATCGAGAACCATCCCTCCCTCCCTTGGGTAGTAACGGGCCGTATCTCCCGAGGCCCGAGGGTTGGATGGAACAGACCGCACACTCACTCTCATAGTCTCATGGCCTTATTAGGATGCCTCGTGAATCGTGATGTGGGATTTTACGCAGGAAGTGACGAGATGTGTGGCTTAGTGCGAGGATGTGGACCGATGTTGTTATATATTTTGGAGCTTATATTAGCGAGACATGGCTTGTCTCTTTTGCATATACTATGTAATACTATACACTAGTAGTATGTAAGTAGCAATAGTGTATTCTTTAATTATTTGCTCTGGGCGTTGCTTGCCACATCTGGGATCCCCGCAGCTTTGCCTATAAAACGCGCCGTGGATCCCAGTTAGTTTCGTCGTCGCACACCTCTCTCTAGCTAGCTAGCTTTGTGGGCTTATTCCTGAGTCAGATATACACATACTCCCACCTAGCTAGCTAGCTCCAGCTCGTGGAAGGTGATGGCAATGGCGATGCCAAAGGCAACCTCCATTGTTCTGGCTGTGGTGCTAGCCCTTGCCACGGTGTCCCTGGTCGCGGGGTCTGACGGACTCGCGACTTACTACACCCCAAGCTACACACGTATGTCCCAACAAATCTGCCTAAATTAAGCTGCTGCTTGGTTGTTGAGATCGATCGATCGATCGGTCATCAGTTAATAATTAATCTTTTCGTAATTAATAGCATATATACTCATCGATCGATCGATCGATCGCTTGTTATTGTGCGTGCAGCGTCGGCTTGCTACGGGTTCACGGACATGGGCACCATGATCGCGGCGGCGAGCGAAGCGTTCTGGAACCGCGGCGAGGCCTGCGGGCACCAGTACGTGGTCACCTGCACGGGCGCCACCAACGCCGGCGTGCCGCAGCCGTGCACCGGCCAGAGCGTCGTCGTCCAGATCGTGGACCTCTGCCCCTCGCCCGCCTGCCAGGGCACCATCGACCTCTCGCAGGAGGCCTTCGCCATCATCGCCAACCCGGACGCCGGCAAGATCAAGATCGACTTTCGCAGGTGGGTACACATACTTCGTCGTCGTCGCATTGCATTTGCAAAGTTTGACGATTAATATATAATAATTACAGTATACTTACACATGTACTATGTGATCATTCATATATATATATATATATATAGGATCCGTTGAGTTTCGCAAGGAGAACGACGACTACGAGGCATGCAAGTATTTCGTCATCAAAGACGACTAAATCGGCTGCGTGTCTTCGAAAAATAACAAGAGCTTGAACCTTGAAGTGAATGTGTGTGCTACCCAGCTACGGATGAATCACATCAGTAGCTGCATGTTGTGCTTGTGTCGGGGAAACTGAAATAAAAAAACACTGTGTGCCTGTTTGGTTTGCGTCTTATAATAACGAAGCATACGGAAACCAATGGAAGCCAAAAGAATATATATTATTGCCTGCAATGCAATAATATATTTGGCTACCATCGCTTTAGCGTGTAGGTCCATCAAAATCGAAATTAAAAATTATATATATATTTATAAAAATCTCAGTCACTTGTGTGAAACCAATTTTTTTATATACAAAAAACTTGTGTGGAACTAAATGCTCCATAGTGGGTTAGTTTGGACCGTGGCCTGTTACCGGCGGAATTGGGCTCAGAAGCTAGACGGCCCAGTTAGTGCCGTCACACTCACACCGTAACCTATTAACGCAGCAGTAGAGATGAAAACGGATCAGATATATACGAACACATATGACTAATATTACTTTGTTTTCATATTTCTGGTCGGATTCGGATTCGAATACGGATAGTGTCAGCCATACCGGTTAGGATACGATTGGATGTTGACATCATAAATATACGATTTGAGTATTCGGATACAAATACAGTATCGGATATTGAATATCCAGGCTCGGATACGGACAGATTTAAATATCTCTAAACGAATTCGGTCGAACGAACGGTCAGATAAATATTCGTACCATTTTCATCCATACCCAGCAGACATATGGAACCGGGCCAAATGGCCTTCGTAGACATCAGAGATGGCCCAATTAGTGCATAAGACTATCCGCATCCTCTATACATCCTGGTCATCAATATTCTCTCCTCTATATTTATTTCTTCCGCACTCATCGTCCTCTATACTCCATACTCTATATCAATTGCCAACAGTGAGGCCCACTTGCTACTTTATCTAAATATATCATGTATCTTATTTTAAAGAATTTATTAAAACAAATTTAATGGTGTAAACAAAACTTAATTTAGTTTTTTTAGTTTGTGAGTTATAGTATTTTTTATTTGTTGAAATGGTGGGGTTCACGGTGAAGCCTCCCGTGCATGCGCTGGATCCTTCCATCGAGAAGCAGCAGCAGCGGGACCCATCTGAAAAGCCTGCTGCAGGATGGCCGCTAATCCGGTGGGCATAACGGACCGCGTGTGGTAGGGTATGCTATTCCGGACTGCGCTGCAGCTCTTCCCAACCGCTTATATTCTCCTGCAGGAATCGATACAGGACTCCAGTGCGCATGGTCTAACTGCGCACTGTCGGACCACTTCGGCAGACCGTTGGACTAGTTCTACCACAGTTCGACTCACCTAGAAATTGACCGTTGCCGCATGCCCGAGGCTGGCCTATGGGGTCACCACCGTGCTCTCTGAAACGTCTCTGTTGCCCTTTCCATATAAACAATAGGACCTCTCTAGAACTTCTCTTCGATGCTTCTCCTGTCTATCATAAACAACAGGAGCATCAAAGAGGTTAAAAAAGTTGTTTTGCTGGCTAAGCATTTGTCTTATGGAGGTAGATTAGTCCTCCTAAATTCAGTTCTTAGTAGTTTACCCATGCTCATGATGTGCTTTTTTAAACTACTAGAAGGTGTTCTTAAAAAACTAGATTATTACAGGTCTAGATTTTATTGATGATGTGGGAAAGATAAAAGAAGGTATCATTAAAAACTAGATTATTACAAGTCTAGATTTTATTGGTGAGGTGAGAAAGATAAGAAAAGTATCGCCTTGCCAAATGGGACATATTATGTTGTCCAATGACCAAGGACAACTTGGGATCATAGATCTCCAAGTCCAGAATAGATGTCTATTAAGCAAGTGATTGTTATATTGGTTAATGAAAAAGGGACTTGGCAAACATTGTTTAGAAACAAGTATCTAAGATCAAAATCTTTTCCACAAGTCCATGCCAAAACCGACGACTCTCATTTCTAGAAGGACCTGATAAAAATAAAAGATCAGGTTTTGGCTTGGGAATTCTTCAAAATTACTAATGGATCACAAATCAGATTATAGAAGGATACATGGGCAGGCAACCACCCATTCAAATACGTTTATCCCGAACTTTATAATATTGCAAATCGTCCGCATGATACAGTGGGCAGTGGGATCAACACCACTGAATATTTCATTCCGTAGAGCTCTAGTGGGGGGTGATAAACTCAATGAATGGGAACACTTAGTAGCTAAGATCACTCATATGAATTTAACCGGTGAGAGAGATCTATTTATTTGGAGATTACATAACAATGGTCATTTTACAGTTTACTCTACACATGATAAATCAGAATGTGCTTTTCTCAAATTGATTTGGAAGTTAAAAATTCCTATAAAATTCAAGATTCTCCTTTGGTATCTTTGGCAGGGGGTAATTTTAACGAAGGATAACCTAACTAAGATGAATTGGAAAGGCAGTCAGAAGTTTTGTTTTTGTAACTATAAAAAAGCTATTAAGCATCCTCTCTTTGATTGTCATCATGCCAAGATAAATGTAGAGGACTGTCTATATACCCACTCCCTCTGTCCCTTTAAAACTGTCCCTAGAAAATCGTGTTTCCCTCACAAACACGCTTTCTGGGCGTCACTTTTTAAGGGACGGAACGAGTACTAGGTTAACACCTCCCAATTCTATATTGCACTTCTTAGGAAGTTGGTTATCAAATTTTCATCGAAAAGAAAAGAAATATATTCTGGTTGGGATAGCCACATTATGTTGGGTAATTTGGAGATACCGCAATGATTCACTCTTTAAATTTGCAAATATACATCTTTTATGTAGGATATGTTCATGGAAAATACTGTCTACAGGTTTTGCATTGCTGCAATGTGATGATGAAACAAAGGAGTGTTTCAGGTTAGCAATCAGAAAATTAGAGACCACTGTGTAGGAGCTTTAGCTTCTCATGGATGAAAAATTTCATAATAGACTCTATCGTGCATGATTTCTTGTTTCCCTGTTTCTTTAGTAATATCACTGAAACTATAGATAGAATATTATAAACGCTAAGTGCGGTCACGCAGAGGCGGAAGTTCTCTTCCATTTTCTGAAAACAATATAGATGAATCCACCATACTAGCTACTATATATGAAAGGTCAGGCAGCGGACATTTATCCTTTCATGAGGAATATATGCATCAACTCTCATATATATATCCATGATATGCACAACATACATAATTTGATCTTTTTTCAGGAAAAAATATCAGTGATAGGTCACCTGTGGAGATTGAACAGTAGAAGGGAAAGATCTCGTATACTAAGCCACCGACTGGCTACTGCCACTTCACTCTCGTCGAGAGAGACAGAGAGATAGGGGAGGATGCCTCCAGTTCTAGATAACATAGATGAAAGGAAAGAGGGCAATGGACGGATGGTTTGAGGATTACTGGGTAGAACCAGCTAGTGGTGAAAAAGGAAATGGCAGGCCGGTTACGAGTAGAAGCAAAGCGCGGCATGACTTCTGACAAATGACGAATGCACGACAGCACGAGTTTTTGTCGATGACTTGCAAACCTTCGAGCCTTCGAGGTTTGGAGTGATTTTATGGTTCTATCCGGCTCAAAATCAAGTGAAATCTTGACAAGGTAAAAAGAACATTAAATCCACATCGAGATTAGGGGGTGACCAACCTAACCTATGAAGAGTAGTGCCTAGTAAGACTGTCTCCAACAGAGTTACCAAACGGCAACGTAAATGCAAAATACGTGTTCTATAGTGTTTTTAGGTCACAGAAATGTGCTCCAACAGAAGATCCATACAGGGCACCCATTTTGCCTACCGAATGAAGTGAGACGCAAAAACGCGTCTCCTCTCCCAGCGACGCAAATCAGTGAAACTGCCGGCGGCGGGGCCCTCCTCCCTCTCCCTCCTCTTTTCCCACCACCGCAGATTGTACTAGTAACTATCCCCCTGAGCTTTGTGTTGATGGAGCGCTGCCGGTGATGCAGATCAGCGATGAGGCGTGGCCGGCGAGGCAGATCCGCGACGACCTGTCACAGAACCGACCAATTTATACGAGCACAAGTACAACGATCGCATTTTCGCCGCAATCCAGTCGCACTTGAGCCAATATAAACCCGGTAGTCCGGAAATCTCGAAGGATTTCAAACATTTCATACCCCAAGGATCATTCATTCAGCAATACCCGATCACATGACACATAAGTTCGCAACCGAAATTTAAACATCAGAGTACAACATAGTCTTTTACACAAATAGGGTAGTAGCGGAAGTCAACATAGTTTTACACCACAGAGTTCAAATACGAGTACTATCACATGACCCCGTCACAGCATTCTTACAACAACTAAAGATAGATAATGACCCTGCCCTCGGGTCTAGTCTTCTTCGCCCGCGGGGGTGAAGCAGTTCCTGCAATACGCGTAGAAAACTACACCATCTGCAACAATGGGAATAAAACCCTGAGTACTCAATTGTACTCAGCTAGACTTACCCGACAGGGAGTAAATAAAAAGACTCTCAAGGATATGCAAGGCTTATTGGGTGGAGCTCAGAGGGTAGCATCATTTTGCATCAAAAGCACTACTACAGTAGAACCTCAACTTATTCATTTTAATTGTGATAAGCTTCGATTTCAGTTAAACTATTTACTAGGATTAGCCACTATACTAAGCATTCACTGAATATTGTAGCAATCAATAAAACCATATGATTTCCGATATCCACAGATATCAACCTCATCTCACCATAATCATTATGTTCAAGTTATTAGCCTCTACCTCACCAGAAGATCAGTTCAGTTTCTCACTAACCAGGAGAGATGGCGATTCGAATCGATTGTACCAGCTGGCAAATATGCCAATCACAAACCCTGTCAGCCGAGCCACTGGCTTCTTGGGCCACCGTTAAATCTTTCTGAGTCACAATATGTCGCGGGCTTGGCGGGGACCATATTCTCAGAGACCAACCCACTTCCAGGATGCATCAGGTCCCTGACCTGCCCTTGGTAAGATGGTGTCTCCGCACATACTTCCTACCTCCAGAATATGTCTGCCTAGTCGCACCAATTCCCGGCTCAGAAAGAAATACTCGGCTTCGCGGTCAGAACGACTTATCTGGCCAGCTATGTGACGACGTCCTTCAATCTCAACTGATGTCTGGTGGCCTCAGTCCTAGTCGGCTGCAAGCAGCACCGAAGACGGCATGACCTCAACCATGTCATGCGGCTCCCCGCTACCTAGCCTTGATTCTCTCATTAGACACTGTGGCATGGTGACACATATAGTCCATTATGTGGAATCCAACCCCATCATCATTGGTAACCACCTATGCTCGCGAAGGACAGGAAATCCCTCGACTTCTACCGGTCTAAGCATGGCTAAGCATAGGATCGAACCCATCCCCTTGTCTAGTAATAACTTCAGGATCAAGTATAAGTGGACAAGGAATAAATGCAGCAACGGTATCATATCAACTCCTATACTTAAGTGCACAATCATACGATTTAATAAAGACCAGTGTATTTGTAAAAAGAGTAGGTGGAGACTTAGGAATGCTCCGGGGCTTGTCTTTCACAAAGTTAGCGGGTTGGTGATCCGGGCACTCCGGAAGTTCAGCCTCTTCTTCTTGTCCTTCGGAAACCTCGGGCACTTCAATCTCCGGTGGAACTCCCTCCTCCGGTGGATCGAATTGCAACAGTGTCACTCCTCCCGGCGATTCTGTATGCATGATATGCATATATGAGAACTGAGAATGCACATGAAATGCAAGATAGAGATGCACGAATTAACCCACGATATGCAATCAGTTTAACAATCCACACTCATTTATTTCTTTCCTAGACAACCAACTCATACTCACCCTTCTTAAGCAAAGCATAGAACAATTTCTCGTCCCGGGTGAGAGGTCTACAACCTGCACTTAATAATTAACATGCATCAACTAACCTACCACAACCAAAAGATATTTGCTTAGAAACAATTAAATAAACCCTAGCCTATAACTGGACCTACTGCTTACTGTGACCAGAAAAATCCATAGAAATTACAGTAGCTATTACACATCCAGATCAGCCTACTGACAAAATTTCAAGTCATTTGGACAAGTATAACAGTCTACACAAAAATAACAAGCAACCAGCCTTTTAAGCAATAGAAAATACTTAACACAGTGAAAAGTATCAACCAACAGATTTCCTAATTTTCTTAGCTTCTTTCCAACATAACATAGCCCAGGAAAAATATTCATGTCCATAACCTTAACACATTAAGCATGGTGATTTTTGCCAGATTAAAGCATAAAAGGCACATTATACTAGACATCATATAAATAACAGTGAAACACCAGCAAACATATTTTTCATAGATTCTACTTCCCTAAACAAGATGAATGCAAGTGGAATCACATTTTTAGCACATTCCTGCAATTACTTATGCATTTATCAAGTTTACAAGCAATTAACAATTTAATTATAACTGCACACAAAAAGTATTCAAAAAGTACATTTTATATTTTTCCTTGATATACCTCAGAAATAGAAACACAACAAAATTTGGTTCACCCCTATTGGACATTCCTAGCTCCAGATATGAATTTTGGAAGGTTTTACACATTTTCTGGAAATTCCTTTTTATAAATCGAAAACCTAAACCCGATAGAACTGCTACGTGCACCCGGCTCAGTGAACCAGAGGCGCACCCGAACGGCTGACTCGCGGGCCCCGGGGTCGACCCGACCCCACGCGTCAGAGAGAGGAAACAGAGCCGCCGGCGCTGACCGGCGAGGTCTCCGGCGACGCCGAGGCTACCTACCGACTCGCGGCAACGAGACGAACCCGATGGACCAACTGCCGAGGGTCATACTCCACCGGAGCGAGCTCGACGGCGGCAATGGCGGACGGCGGTGGTCCGGCGAACTTGCGCCGGCCGATTCCGGCCGTTGCTCGCGCGGCTCGGCCTCGTTCCGTGTTCCTGCAACCCTAGCGGACCTGTGCGCGCGACTAATCGAACTATTGCGCACGGAAACTCACTGACCGCGCTCGCATGGCGGCACGGTGGCGAGCGGTTTCACGGCGAACTTGGGTTCCGGAGAAACGACGGCGAGATAGACCTAACCGACGGTGTGGAATGGATCTACGGCTAACGGAGACTCTTAGACGAGCAAAAGAGAGGGAAGCCGACCCCGGCATCGCCCTCGTCGCGGCGACCCGAGAGCTCGGCGGCGCTCCGGCAATGGCGGACGGCGAGAAGCTCGCTGGAGCTGTACCTTAGGTCGGCTGAGGTCGGCAACGGGTCGGAAACGAAGAGCAGAGCAAGCCGCAGCTGCGCCGAGGGTGGCGCGGTCGGAGACGGCTCGGTGGCGGCGGGTTTCACCGCGGCGGAAATGGCGACGGCGGAACTGGCGACGGCGGAGGGGAAAGAGGAGAGCAGCGAGCGAACAGAGGGCGAGAGAGCGGGGAGAGTGAGGGCGAGCGTGCGGGAGACAGCATTGCGTGTTCCCCTTATTAAGCCGACCGCGCGGCAGCAACGACGGCTTACGGCGCCATCTGGCGGCCGAGGCCTGACGCGGTCGCGCGATTCGCCCGCGATTCGCCCGAGGGTCGAACTGAATCGGCTCCGATTCAGTTTCCGCGGACCCGACTGAAACTCGATTTTTATCGATCTATAACTCGCGATCCAGGGCGTTTCAGCGAAAACTTCACTAATATGGATTGAAGAGCTATACGAGTAGATCATTTCATATTAAGGAACTTTACTCTAGTTCGGCCTGGATTGAGAGATACAAGTCAATGAACAGGGGTACACCGAAACTGAAAACCGGTTTAGACTTAGGAAAATTTGAAAACTTCCAAAACAGCTCCAAATCTGCACTAATTCAACTTTTTGACCTTCTTCCACTCATTTTCATGAGTTGACCCAAAAATAAAGTTTGTTGCTTATAAAATTCTACACAACTTTGATTAAGGGTGCACTGACATGCAGAATCTCTAAAATGCCCTTCTTGTTTGGTCAAACAGAATAGCTTTTAAAGGGCTCTCTAGTCAACTATGAGCTAGAGGGGTATTTTAGGGAATTTCACCAACATGAACATTGTTCCAAATGTTATCCTAAACATGTATAAAGCATTTAGAACCGTAAACAAGCATCACATTTGCATGTCAACACATTTTGCATAATATGGACATATAAACAAACATATAGCAATAAAAGGGAATCAAATCAAATGCAATGATAATAATGCATGAAATGACATGATCTATGCTTGATGACATGCAAATGCAAGTGTGAAAATAGTAACTAACACTAGGGTGTTACACGACCCATGGACGACGAGTCAACGGCGACGAGGTGGATCTTCGACGTGGCTTGACCGGCGAGGCGAGTCCGCGTCGGGGAGGAGCCGGGCGCTGCGAATGGTCGACGGCGGGGCACCGGGGAGGAGCAGGGCGACGCAGAGGGTCCTCGCGGGGCACCGGAAGGAGCGGGGCACGGCGAGTCATCAACTAGGCGGGGGAGCCACCGACGCTGCGAGGGCGGGCTGCGGCAACGAACAAGCGATGCGACGAAAAGCAGGCGGCGACGCGGAGTGGGCACCTCGGACGAGCTCGAGGCGGGGCCCGGAGAGGAGCGGGCGGTGTGTTGCATCTTGCTGTTGGAGAAGTAGCTTTTTGGGTCCGTGACCCTTTGCTTTCGGGTGACCCAAACATATGAATGCGTCCCTAATTTGGGTTACTCCCATTGGAGTTAGTCTAAGAGTAGTATATTAGGGCTTTCTTGTGGTTCACAGAATTAAGGCCCTGTTTAAATCTCTTTTAACTTTTAATCCAATTAGTCACATCAATTTTTAGTCACATGCATGGAGTATTAAATGTAAATGAAAAATGAAACAAATTTGACAATTAAGCAAAATGTTTTTTTAAAAAATAAAACGATGCTACAGTGTTTTCAAATTCCAACTGAGTGGATTTAAACACACCCTAAATTCACCTACAACTGTGACAGGTATCATGGCAACGACCAGCTTTCTACAGTGATGTGTGTTTGGAAAGGTATCATGGCAACGGCCAGCTTTCTACACAAGTGATGTATGTTCAGAAATTAGCCTTGTTTGGATGTTGTAGTATTATAGAATCATAGTATCATGAAACTGTAGTTTTAAAGGCATTAATGTGCAAAACCGTTGCTTAGAAACAAGAGATCTAAAGTGGAGTTTTTAAAACTCCAAAAAGACTACAGTTCAATACTATGGGTTTGATTCAAAACCATGAAGTTTGTTGCATTCAACCACTTCGTGGTAATGTAAAACCAAAGTATTTTTAAAAAAATGGTATTTTTCTAAATCCCCAAAAATATGTATCCAAACAAGGCCTAAACGTATTGGCCACTTTGTTGTTCATACCCTTCTCGATATCTCCACCTAAACAAAATGCGCTTCATATTCCCCTACAAAAGGAGAAAAAAACATGAAGCTTTGCTAACAACTCTGCATTCCTTGAATTCCCCCCTAGTCATCTTTTAAGGATCAGGCCACGAAGATACAGTATGTTGTATCAAACCATGCCAGATCTGCTTGATAGCACACCTACAGACCCATCTAATAAATCGTATTATGCTCACGGATTCTGCAAGATACATCAAGAACTACCCATCGAGGGACTTAGCCACCAAAAACATCACACAGATACCTAACGCGGCAAGGGTTCTAGCATGAAAAGCAGCCTGTAATGGTTTCGAGACCACGGGTTAAAGGGGGTACATACTACAAGTGCAAATTAACTCATATTAACTCGACTAGAAACTGATGGCGGACCAGCACCAGTTAAGGTTACAAGAAACTGATCTCAAATAGATGGCCCGTTGATCCCAAGATGACCAGAAAACTTCCCCTTGCACGACGGGCAAATGTAACCAAGAGAATCTGCCTGCTGCTCAGCGACGCTGCCGAAATGCTGGAATGGGCTATTACACCACACGCACACAGATTGGAGCATGCCAACCATCTTTGTATAGGACGGACCCCAGCCCAACTGGAACGGAGGGGGGCAGTTACCTAGCTGTGGTGCATAACCTAGCATCAATGTTGGCTCTGGTACAGGTATAGAGTCATGCCTGCCCATGCCCCCATAAGGTGGAGCTCCAGCCGAGGCCATCCTTAGCTGTTGCTCAAAGGTTGGATACATTTGTTGCTTGGGGCCACCAAATCCAAGTTGCAAATCACACTGTTTCAAGAACAATCAAATCTTGCTATTAGAAAACAGAATGGCACAGACAAACTTGATTAACATGTACGTGAATAGATATGCCACAATAAATAATTAAATAGTGCACAAACGTACACCTATGGTACAAAGATAAGCCTTAGATAGAGGTAACTACAGTTCAACTATAGCAAAAGCTTAAGGCAACCCAAGGCTAGGGTATGTAGGAGTAGGCAACAAGGCATAACTAGACCTCCAAGGCGAGCTGGGTCCGCCAGGACGCCTAGGCAACACCTTTGAAACAGAGAAAGCGACACATTTGAAACAGAGAAAGCTACACTGACACTATATCATGCAACTCACATATATTTTGGTTATCAAGCAAAAGAGTATCTTATTATTAACATCAGATAAGTTGCAGTTAGCAAGAAGATGAGCATATTTTTCCTCCATGCCTATAGGGAGTATAGGTCCAAAGGAAATCAGAAATAATAATAAATATACTAATTAAAGCAATTTGATTACGGATCTATCACTGATGGATGGAAAAGAATGGCATAATAACCCATTCAAACCTATGCAGGATATTCCTATTAGATGATATAGTAAAACAAAATAAATAGTTATTCACCTGATCTTGAATAATCCTGCTCAGTGGAACATCTTCAACAGCACGAACCAACGAAGTAAAGCTACCAAAATTGGTTTGCATGGACATAAAATCATCCATAGTCCCACTTGTCCCTGTAGCAGGTAGTGAGTCACAAGAAGGGCCCGCCTCGTTGTATTGATTATCTAAGTCACTGTCAGATTTTTCCAATGCCTCAAGCATGGAACCCTTGATATCAAAATCCAATGTGCAGTGCTCATTTGGTTCAGTGCGACTGGTGGAGCTGACAAAAGAACTCCTCATATTGTGGATATCAATATCAGTTGCAGTACCACCAGTAAGTGTGTTTAAGTCAGATAATGAGTAACAGTTTGCAAAATCATTTTTCATATTAATGACATTATTCAGCTGGGCAAGACTACTTTCTGTGATAGTACCATTGAAGATATCACTGCTATAAGCTTCAGCATCAAAACCAGCTTCATTACTTGTCATGTTTTGTGAGTTGACTAATGCTTCTTTGGCACTATCTTCACCTCTGTTGCCATAGTCCTTGATTTCAGGAGTCATTGAACAGGACGAAGTGAAACAATCCACATTTATTTGAGCTCGAGGTATAGGGTCCATGGCCAAATTAGATTGATATATCATGCCATTTTTCTGGTTGATAAAATCTTCACCCTTACAGGTGTTGTTCTGGTTGGCAAAGTTTCCATCCTTACAAGCAGTGTCATCATTTGAGGTAGTACCGAAGCATTGGGCGATAATGGATGATCGAATAGCATCATCAGGAGTATCAGATGTTTCATAGTTTCCACCAGAAATAGGAGAAGATATTGAATCCAAACATGAATTGAGATTTACATCCCTTACTCTGAGACAAGTTTTTATTTCATTGTCTTTCACAGAAGTCATTTCGCAATCCATAATCTTGTCATCAGCAGATTTGTCACTTTTGAAGCTTCTGGGGTTTTCCACATTGCAAGTTACATTGGCACCATCCACTTCCATACCAATTGAATTAAGATCAGTCTCATCCCTAGATGCTGAAAGTGGGTTTCTTTCCAGCTGGTTACTAATAAAATCATGTTCTTCAGGAGAACCGACAAATTTGCCATGCAGTAGATCGCACGGCTCAGAAACTTGTATGGATTGTGTCATATTAGTACACCCCATTGGATCATCTGTGTATTTTCTTTCATAAGGATCATTTACAGTTGAAGAAACCTCTTTATGTACATCACAAGTTTCATCAGACCTATTGAACTTCTGGGAATAATCTGCATTGGAAAGTTCTGAATCTTTCGAGCTAACATTCTCATCAACATTCATAGAGTTGCAAATACTCAATTTTCTTTCAGCATCAACAGAAAAAGAAGCTACAGCATTGTCACATGCTTCATCGTGGGTTTTATGGTTATCAGAATTGTCAACAGTATCCAGACGATGCTCAGAGGAAGGCTCTCTGGTGGGAAGTTCTTTTATCATTTCAGCTGCATCTGTAATATCCTTAAGAGAGTCCTTATGATGCAGAGAGACGAGTTCTCCAGCAATAAGTCCTTTTTCCTGTTCAGGACAGCCATTCATCTCCTTAAGAGGGTCCTTCTGATGCACAGAGATATCTCCTGAAGATTCTTTTCCCTGTTGAGACAACTCATAAGGTTCCTTTCCCTGTTGAGGCGACGCAGAAGGTTCTTTTCCCTGTTGAGGCAACATAGAAGGTTCTTTTCCCTGTTGACCCTGTTGAGGCAACACAGAAGGTTCTTTTCCCTGTTGAGGCAATACAGAAGGTTCTTTTCCCTGTTGAGGCAACACAGTAATCTCCTGAAATCCACATGGCACTGCCACCGAGCATGGTTGACCAGCAAACAGTTCTGCTGGACTTGGATCTTGATACCTTATATGTGCAACACCGTGGCCAAAATTGCCAGATACCTCTCCAGAGGTCTTCTGCTGAGTCTTCTCATACTTTCCATCTATGCTGGTATCCAATTCTCCAGATTTACTGACCCTGCGCCTTTTAGCTTTCCTTTGGTGAAAGGACAACTGATGTTGCATATACGCGCTCTGGTCATGAAACGTCAAATTGCATTTCCGGCACTCCTTTGCATTCACTTCTATTGGAGCTTCATCCCTCTGAAGTTTTTGTTGATGAGAATCACCAGGGGGATTGAACAATGTAACTGAATTAACTGGCACTGCAATTTGCTTTTCCTCAATTGAGATGGTTTGCTGGTGAAGACCTACAGACTAATCAAAAGTACTTTTAAATTAATTTATGAAAACCCAAGCACACACATAAAATGCATAGTCAAAACTTACATTAACATCTAGGCTATTCACTCCTGCACTGTTAATCTGAGAGGCAGTTGTCTTTGCCTCCTGATATCCAAGAAGGGACATGAGGTAGGAAGACACTTCTTTGCAAGTAGCAAACTGATGTCCTTTGGGGCTGAAAGCATGATATAAGCAATCAGCACAGGTAAACAACAGTTGTAGGAAAATAATGTGACAAATGCAATTCTATTAATGACATGAGAAATCAATCAAAAAGTGGTGTTGTGGAAATTAAGCACTGTAAAGGCAGATGTTATAATGCCACATGGTTCTAGGCTTCTAGCAAAGACTTGTCACAGCTATGCGTTTTTTTTATAATTAATCAAATTACGTGATTCATATCGTTAAAAGGAAACAAATAGATATTTTCACAGAAAAGCTATGTTTTTTTATAAATGCATGCGTTTGTGATGGCACTAGCATCACTCTTGATGCAATGGTAATTCAATAATTTTGCTTTTTGCTATTAGCCTAATTTTCTCAAATGTAACTGAAGATGATAGTTGTTCAGATATATGCAGCTCACAGCTGTAAGCCTATTGTATACATGTTTAAAGTGCTTGAGTGAGGGCACAGATCTGAACAGCACATTCCACGCGAAGTCCTATCCTCCTAATCTCAATTTCATGTTTCAGTTAGATTACTGACCTATTGGCGAAAGGCAACTTCAGTGCTAAAGAGTATTAAGTAGCCAATCTTTCTACGACAGAAGCACTGTGAGGCTACCATGGGCCTTGTGAAAAACCATTGCACTACAATCACTTTGCAAAAGTTTGAAACAGAATCTGAACCATTATACATTCTCCAAAACCCTACCAACTGAAGCCTATACTACAATAAACAAGTATGCCTGGGTACAGGAACAGACCTCACATAACGGCGGCAATTAATCCATGCGACACGCTCCTTTCGCTTGAGCCCAAGCAGCAGCTTCCACCCACAGGGCAGGTGGTCAGCAAACATGCCAGCATCCACGAACTTCCTCCGACGCCTCCGGCTTCCCCACTGCCCTTCCAGCGCGTTCATGAATCCTAGCAGCTCGGACTCCGACCCCAGTCCTGCCGTACGCTGCCGTAGCTCCTCCCCATAGGGATCCACAAGCTCGGCGAGCCTCGCCAGATCAACCGCCACACCCTTTGGATTCAGCACTACCCTATCGGGGTCTGTCGCCGCCGGCGGCGGCAGCAGCGGCGGCAGATACGGCGCGGGGGGCGCAGGAGCTGTTATTGCGGGCGCGGCTAGGGTTTGCGGTTGGGGTGGAATCGGAGGCGGAGCAGGGTAGGAGGGGTCGTCACGCGCTAAGAGGCGTTGGAGGTGGAACACGATGAGGCGGTTCTCGGGGTCCTCCTCGGTGGGGGCAGCTGGCGTAGACAAGGAGGAGGAGGAGGAGGGCCCGGTGGTGGTGGGCGTCAGGTTGTGGGATATGTTGGTGGCGACGCGGCGGCGGGAGAAGGTCTGCTTGCGGGAACCTGCGCTCTCGTTGAAAACGGCGCGGTCGATCTTCGGCGGCGGGAGGAACTCGCCGTCGCTGCGCCGGCCCCGGCGTGGGTCGACGGCGAAGGGCGACGCGGCAGCTAGGGCCACGAGATCCGACTGTGTCAGCGCCCGGAGGTCCAATACGGCTGCTACCTCAGTCCCCATTGCCCAGCGGCGCCTCCACCGGCGGGCGGCGGCTGGGCGGACGGATGATTTGGGGTTTGGCCCAGGAGGGGAGGAAACGCGGGGAGTGCGGGATGCGACGAGGACGATGGGGACGGGAGAAGTTCTGGTCCAGCACTGGGAGCTGGTGATGTGGGGTGGCGGGGCCCGTAATCCAACGGTTACGGTGCCTTTAATTTGCGTGCTGAGTTGATCAAAACCCTGGAATTGAATGAATGAAGAGGCTTTTACCATTAAAAACGATAAGCTGATCTACGTACCACTGAAAAGTTTGAACACATCTAGATACCATTCACGTTAACTTTTTTTGTCTCTCATACCATTCTATCCACCCTCTGTTACTTTTTCACAGTTTGAAAGCACTGACATGTGGGCCCGACCGATTAAGATGCCAAAAATACCCTTCTCTCCTAACCCTGTCCTTCCTTTCTTTCTCTCTGTCTGGTAGGGTCTAGCTGTAAGTGCCATAGTCACAGTCACCTTCGTTCTCAACCTGTCACCGCGAGCCTGATGCAGCCCGCGCTGCCACAAACCGGCACTGCAGCGTGACCGCGGCGGGCGGGACGGAGCTCGCCCGCGTGAGGGCGACCTCCCCCGCACGGTCTAGCAACCCTTGCTGTTGCAGTGCTGCGGCTAGTTCGGTGGCGGGGAAGAAGGAGGAGGGATCTTGGCATGGCGTAGGACAAAGCAGAGATGTCGTCGCCGTCGAACAACCGGAGGACGTGCTCCCGGAGCACCTCTACGAGGTCCAGGGACAGCGCGCGAGTGGTGGCGCAGATGCCCGTGGCCCGTGGGCGCGCAGCTGCACGACACTGGTTGGAGGCGTGCGGACGCAGGAAGCGCTCGGCCATCTCCGTGGAGCGGTCCGTCACCGCGGAGTAAGCGGTGCGCTTGCTGCCGTGCTCCCAGCCTCCTACTGAACGCGGTCGACGTAGACGGGGTCATTGAGTTAAGCATACATACGCGTACACATACACACAAGCACTTGCATTGCTAATTGCTATGCTAGCTTCTTATTTTATTTTAGCACATCGTGAACGCTCACCTCAGTCCTCACATATGCATGCATGAGACTGTAGCAGCTCGGCCGGTGGCCATGGACATCGGAACAAGGACAAGACCTCATCACACACAGGCAAGGGCCACAGGCCACAGCAGCTCGGCCGTGCTTCTAGCCCCAGCCGGGGCAGAGCGCCTCCGTGGCGACCGGGGCGGACCTCGCCCGCGCGTGCCCCCGCGGCGGCTGGGACGACCCGCGCGGCTCCGTGATGCACTGCCGGCGTCCGTGCAGCAGCCACACAGAATGGCGCCCCACGCACACGTCCGGTGGCATGGCAACCTGCTCGCTCGCCCACGCACGTGCAGCTGGAGCATGGCGGCTCAACCGCCCGCCTGTGGACAATCGACGGCGGCACCGCGGCACGCCCGCTCGCCAAGGGACACACAACGGCGGCGCCAGCGTGAGCCCATGCCGCTCACCAGAGCGTGCTCGACGCAGCCGTGCCTCTGTTGCTCGCCGGCGCGAGCCGTGCATGCTCGGCGCGACTGCTCCTTCAGCACTCGCCACCACAAGCCGGACTCGCCGGGTGCTCGCTCCGTGGGCGTCGCGTGTGAGGCCTGCGGGGACGTCACTGCGAGCGGGTGCGCCTCCCCCTCGCATGCCTGGGCCGCTAGCTAGAGCCTCCGTTCGTATTTTTTCTTTTTTTTGCATGTTATTCCTTTTTTTTTCTCTTGCTGTTAAGAGGACAGGTGTAATACCTTTGGTATTAGAATTCAATTAATCTGCCATGTCATCATATTTAAATTTAAGCATCTGCATATGATTGAGCTTAGGGCCTAGAGTGATTTGATTTCAGCTAAGTATTGATTGTGTACTTGAGCCCTTAATCAAAAAAAAAAGAATCAAAAATGAAATTAAATAGAAATTGAATTAAACCATAATGTTGATCTAAAAATCCAATTCAAAATCTATATGAAATATGGGAAAAGTGTATAAATAAAAGTTGTAGAGTTTTAAAAATGGAACAACTTTTATTTTTGGAGATTTTGAAGTTATATTATAAAAATTCAAATTTAACTCAAATTACTATATTGAAATTTATATTTGAAACTTCAATTTCAAAAATATTAAGAATCTTCAAAAACTTCCTTCATAGAAGTTGTCAATCTCTCTGAGAAGAACAACTTTCATGTTTACCAATTTTCAAGTTGTTGAGAAGAATCAAAAGTAATTTTAAAAATTCAGTTTGAAATTCAAAACCCTTTTTACCCCTTTTTCTGTAGTTTGAAAATTTGACCGAATTTGAACATACTTCAAAAAGCAAAAGTATTCTACACAAAATTCTCCACAACTTTTATTTTGGGACCACTCACTGATTCAGCTTGGGTAGGGTTTAATTGGAGAAAATAGCTTTTGACCTCTCCCTGTGCTACAGTAGCCGAGAGGGGGGGGTCCCCTGTTCACGCGCGCGCCGTACGCGCGTGCCGCGCCGCGCGCCGGCCGTCGTCCGGCCGCCGGGGCCGGGGCACCGCCGCATGGTGCGCCGCAGGGGGGGGGGGCCCGGGCCGCCTCGCCCTTATCTCTTCCCCGTCCGCGGCTTTAAATGGCGGCGAGCTCGTTCATCGCCTTCTTCTCCTCGGTTCTCCGGCAACCGGTACTACCGATCGGCGGCGACCGTTACTACCGATCGGCGGGCATTGGTCGTGTCCCGACCAACTCCACCCTCTCAATTCCACAGCCAGCTAGCCAACTTCCTTGCGCACCTCCTGAGCCCCTTGTTGAGGTTCTCCGTTGCCGGAATCCCGCGCAGCTACTGCTTCGTCCTCCGCGCCGACCGAGCGCCGCCGTGGGTCTTCGCGACGCGGACAGCTCGCCTCGGTGAGCCTCTCTCCGTTAACGCGTGTGTTCTACGTTCCGTGTCTCGCCGTGGTGCTCATGTGCGCGACGGTTCCTTGTTTGGAGCTCAGGGTTCGCCGGAACGGGAGATCGCCGTCGAGCCCAACTTGCTGTTTCCGACCGTCACCGTCAAGCTCGTCGTTCCGAGCCTTCTCCGTCTCAACCACCTGTGATTCTTGACTCCGGTGAGCTCTGTGGTACCCTCGTTGTCGTCGGTTTAGCTTGTGTTGGTCCGTAGGTCGCGGGAGCCGAGCCGCTGCCGCGGTGAGCCGCCATGACCGCTCTCGGTCGTGCTCGGTAGGCCGGGGGACGGTGCGGAGTCCGTAGCAGGGGTGCGGTCGTCTGTAGGGACTCGTCGGGTGTCGGCCTCCGGTGGCGATTCCGCCGGCACGGCCGCGCCGGTGGCGCAGAGCCGCCGCGCGCGCGTGCGAGGGAGACGGCGAGAGGAAGAAGAAAGGAGGGAGGGAAGAAGAGACTGACGGGCGGGGCCCGTTCGTCAGCGGCGCGGGGCAGAAAGAGGCCGCGCTGGGCCGGCCTGCGCGCTGTTGGGCCGACCCGGGCCAGTTTGGTTTTTCTTTTTTTCGGGAATTTCCAAAGGGTTTTCTTTTAATATTTGAAATGAATAGTTCTGTGTTTTAATCTTTTTGTGAGAATTAATTTACTTGCCCCAAAAATTATGGAAATTTTTGTGAGTACTCTCTATAGTGTGTAGTATTTTATAAAAATATTAAATATAGATTTTTGAACACTTTCTGTAGTAGTTAAAAATCAGTCTATTAAATAAAAAAATGCAACTTTAGGCATTTTTAATTAATTCCCTGTAATTCTAAAAATCATGAAATTTTATGTGCCACTATTATAAGTCAAGATCTATCTGTTTGTGAAGTTTGAGGTCAAATAGAAATAATTTAATTAATTGTTAATTATATGCTTGGTTAATTGATTAATAAAATAAATAGGAAATTTTGGTGATTAGGGTTTGATGTGGATTTTTGGATTGATTGAAATTCTAGGTCAATCACCTATATGACCTAGGGCAGTATGGATTAGATTATTCATGTCTAGCTAAGGTAGGGTCATGTACTCTTGTGTGGTTTATTTATTGGTTATTAAATTTCGTCTGTCATTTCATGTGCATCACATTCATACATTCATTCATTGCAAACGTGTAGTGACCGAGAATCCAGAGGTTAAGTCTGAGGGTCCATCTGAGGAGACTACTCAGGAAGTCATACAAGGGTTTGACATTTGTGGAACTGACCCGGATCCTACACTCTACGCAATTCAAGGCAAGCCCCGGTGCATTTAACCCCTCCTTGTTATTTAAAAATATTTATCACTTGAGTTAATCTATTGCATTAGGTTACTAGGAGTTGATTGACAACCACTTGATGCATGACCATCCTTGACCAATTACCAATAACTGATAACCTGATTTGATTAAAAGTATTGAAAAATGCTTAGTCATGCTTGACGGTTAGATTTGCAAAAATGCTATTTCAAACTATGATGATACAAATGCAATGAATCACTTTATGGGACTGGTTATGTCCTTGTTGATTGGCAGTGTTCCTAGCTAGTTCATTGTCATCAACAGGGATGGTTTTTTCCGCTTGGTTGGCCAACTGCTTGGGTTAGAGTCCCAACTTTCGTCGCCATCGGGAAAGGGATGTGAAAACCGGGTAGTTACCAGTGTACTTGGGTTAGAGTCCCAATGCATGGTTTCTAACGGAAAAATATTAGGGACCGTTCGTTGTCAGGCCTGCTGTGATCAAGACTTTGCAACTAGCCACATACTACGGAAAGCCTCTGACTCCGGTGGCTCTACTGCTGGAACCGACAACCACGCACTGGGAGTGGAGAGATGGCGAGAGTAGCGTGTACCCTCGTGGCCGTCGTGCCTGGAGACGAGAGGAGTACTGTGCTCTCGGGTGGCGCAGGACCGGTTCCGGGGTATGAAAAGCCGTGGTAGGCGGGGTTGGCGTATGCAAGCTTAAGTGCTACATACGCAGTGTGGATAGGGATCCCCAGCTGGGTATTAATCGATTCGAATCGTCGTTGCTCCTCGGATATGGAGACTTGATCCTCACACCTACAGTGAAAAGTGGTTCGGAACTAGGATTGTTTTGAAATAGATTAAGTAAAGAAAAGAATGTTGATATATGAGAAAGAACTTGGAGAAATGGATAATGATGGATAATGTTATTGAAATAAAATATTGAGATAGGATTAGTAGTGCTTTTCCGCAAAACTTTTGAACTCTTGCTAAGCCTTACCTTGACTCCCCTTAGCCTGCATTCCTGAGTCTAATCTTACACTTTTAGTCATGTAAGTCTTGCGGAGTACCCCATGTACTCAGGGTTTGTTAACCCCGTTGCAGGAGGGCAGCAGGAGACCGAAGTTTGTTTCGCCCCGTGCTGCGTCACTATCGTCCAAGAGAGTGAAGAAGACTAAAGTTAAACCCTTGGGCAGGGTTCGTGAAATGTTTAACTATCTGTCGTATTGTTGTTCCAAACGCTACTGCTACTCTTTTAAATTTATGGTCTGTAATAACTGCACTTAATTTTATTCGAACACTGGTCTGTAATATTAAGTACTATTTATTCTTCCGCAAATTCTACTCTGATGTATTTTGATATAAAATGTTGTAACTCTGTAATGACTTCGCAATGGGATCCTGTCGGAGATAACGGGTGCTTATGTAGCCCGGCAGAGCCCGCTTAGGTCATATGGAACACGGGCCCGGCTGTCAGCTGTCATTAGTGACGTTGACAGGTGCCTGTGGGCCACGTGATTTGGGCGGTTCTGTTACAGCTGGTATCAGAGCATTCCATTGCTAAATCATTACAGGTTACCTTTCGAAACTTTCAAAATGTTTTGGATCATAAAAAAAAAAACTTAAACTGATATTTTGAGTCCAAACTGCTTACAATCTTACCTTACTCAGTAGTCCTTACCTTGTTCTGTAATTTATCTTATTATGGTTATGGTAGCAGGTGGAACAACATTATTAACACTAGCCCTATGTTTAAACTAATTATGCTTTGATTTGTATTGTATGATTTAAAATTAGTAAGTACGTGCATGCATCATGATAATCACCCATGTTAATAACTTCCTCCTTAAAAGTGGGTATATGGGTTAGGAATTATCACACCTATTCTTGCTAGCCTTGTATATCCTCATTAATTCAAACTTACCTTTCCAGCTGGCACGAACTAGGTTAACGGCGCGCAAGATGACTGGTCCTCGTGGAGTTCCACGTCACCAGTTGGCACCCCGCGGCAGTGACGAGGCGTCCGGCAGCCGTCCGCCCCGCCGCAGTCGCAAGGAATTAAAGAAAGAAATCAAGGAGCTGCACCGTGAGATGAGTCTCTTGAGGGAGGACTTCCAGGTGGCCCGGGCTGATCATTACCGGGATGTGAGGACCAACAGGGACCTGCGGCGGGAGATCGACCGCCTAACTCAAGAGAGGGAGGAAGCTTTGGAGCAAATTGGCGCGGCACGTGAGCGCGTTGAGGAGTTGGAGGGGTACATCGTGAACCTTGAGTGGAACAACGGGATGCTGCACGAGGAAGTGCATAGGCTGAACGATCAGCTTAACCCGATTCTGGTTCCACGTGAGGAAGAGCCTGAGGAGGGTGTGGTCATAGGACTAGATGATGAGTATTATGACAGCGAGACTTCAGAGGATGGTTACCTTGAGGCAGCCGACCCAGCGGAGGATGTAGTCGTCGAGGAGGACGAGGAGGAGGAGGTTGTTGTTATCGACTAAGCTAGTCTTAGGACTAGTGGGGTTTAGTCTTCTGTATCCGAGTATTGTAATCGTAGTGCCAAGAACCATAGCCTGGGCGGGTCTTGTTCCGTTTATGTGTTGAACTTTGTTAAATTTGGTGTTCTAAGTTGTAATGCTACTATGTTTTAATTATGCAATGTGAGTCCTTAGTGATTGTCCTGAAACAGATGGTCAACACTCGCTCAAATGGTGCTGGTACTTCTGACGAAGGAGCTGCTCCCTATCCACCACCCATTCCACCAACCTTAGCAGATGCCATCGCAGCCCTAGCTCATGCAGCCAACGCTATGGCTCAGAGCCGAGAAAACCGTGGCGGGCGTCGGGGCCGCCGCGAGGATGAGGAAACCACCTATGTAGACTTTACTGAAACCCGTCCACCAGTTTTCACAAAAGCTGAGGAACCTTTGGAGGCCGATGACTGGCTTCGTACTATGGAGCAGAAGTTCAGTTTGATCCGCTGTACGGAAATCCAAAAGCCACTCTTCGCGGCTCAGCAGCTGCGTGGTCCTGCCAGTGCCTGGTACGCCAACCTGTTGTCTGCACAGCCCGAGGGGCATCAGCTTACTTGGGCAGAATTTCGCGAAGCTTTCCGAGCACATTACATCCCAGCAGGTGTAATGAAGATGAAACTGGACCAGTTCTTAGCTCTGCAACAGAAAGATTCTTCTGTGATGCAATATGTGAACCAATTCAACCATCTAGCCCAGTATGCTCCTGAACACACCAATACCGATCAAAAGAAGAAAGATTGCTTTGTCAGGGGGCCTAAACTTCAAAATCCAGCGTAGTTTAGCTAACAACCTCAACTGCTCTTATCATGAAGCTGTAAACAGTGCCATTGCTTACGAAGAAAGTGATCGTAAGCATCAGGATGAGAAGAAGAAAAAGAAGTCAGGCTTTTCTGGCGGTCAAAAACGCCAGAAGATCATTTATCATCCTACACACCACAATCGCCCCGCTTACCCTCAGCAGCAAGTCGTGGTACGCACCGCGGCTACCTCCCACACCTCGAATCAACAGAACACCACTCAGCCGAATGCCCCAGGCGTTCGTATCAATACACCCCAGACCACCTATAATCATCCTTGCTACAATTGTGGCAAATTGGGACATTGGGCTCGTGACTGTCCATACCCCAAGAAGTACAATCAAAATGCCCAGAAGAGTCCTGGACAGCAGCAACAGCAGCATCAGAATCAGCACCGTGGTCAGCAGCACCAGGTTCAGAAGGTCAAGCTTGTCAAGAAGGCTGGACACGTTTATTACACTCATGTGGATGACATCCCTGCAGGAGAGCCCGTCATGATGGGTAGGTTTCCTGTTGCCAGTCACCCCGCTATTACACTTTTTGATTCTGGTGCATCACATTCATTCATCAATCGTACATTTGTGGTAAAACATGAGATCCCAATTGGGGAAATAACGGAAAACTTCCTTATACATTCGCCCGGAGGGCGTATAAATACTAAGGAGGTAGTGCATCGAGTACCTATCGAATTGGGCGGGCATATATTCCCAACCACCATGATAGTACTCAAGGATCAGGACATAGATGTCATATTAGGTATGAATTGGATGTATCAGCACAAGGCACTGATTGATGTGCTGAATAGGACCATAAAGGTCAGCATACCTGGTAGTCAATCTCAACTTCTTATCCAACTGCCACTACCCGTGAGAATGATTGAGAAGACAGTGCAGAGATTGTGTGCTACCTCACTTCAAGAAATCCAAAATATTCCGGTAGTTTGTGAATTTCCGGATGTATTCCCTGATGACCTACCCGGTCTGCCACCTGACCGTGATGTAGAGTTCGCTATTGAGTTGAAGCCAGGAACTGCACCTATATCCCGCAGAGCCTATAGGATGCCTCCCAAGGAATTGGCTGAGCTAAAAATTCAACTGCAAGATCTGCTTGATAAGGGTTTCATCAGACCAAGTTCATCTCCTTGGGGTTGTCCTGCTATATTCGTAAAAAAGAAGGACAAGTCACTCAGACTCTGTGTCGATTATCGCCCACTCAACGAGGTCACCATTAAAAATAAATATCCTTTGCCTCGCATTGACCTACTCTTTGACCAACTAGCTGGAGCCAAGGTCTTTTCCAAAATTGACCTTAGGTCTGGTTATCACCAAATAAAGATCCGTCCTGAGAACATTCCGAAAACGGCATTCACCACCAGATACGGCCTTTATGAGTATCTGGTCATGTCTTTTGGCCTAACCAATGCACCTGCCTATTTTATGTATCTCATGAACTCTGTTTTCATGCCCGAGCTTGACAAGTTTGTAGTCGTGTTCATCGATGACATCCTTGTTTATTCCAAAACCCCTGATGAACATGCCAACCACCTCCGTATTGTCCTGACCCGTTTGAGAGAGCACCAACTATATGCCAAGTTTAGTAAATGTGAGTTTTGGCTAGACCGAGTTCCTTTTCTCGGACACATTCTATCAGCTGAAGGTGTATCCGTGGATCCCAGCAAGGTGGAAGAAATCTTGAATTGGAAGCCACCAACCACAGTTCATCAAGTCCGGAGTTTTATGGGAATGGCAGGGTATTACCGTCGGTTTATTCCAGATTTCTCAAGAATAGCCAAGCCCATTACCAACCTGCTGAAGAATCAGGTCAAGTTCATCTGGTCGCCAGAATGTGAAAAGGCATTTCAAACCTTGAAAAAGTTGTTGGCCACTGCACCAGTACTGGCCCAACCAGATATAGAAAAGCCCTTTGATGTGTACTGTGATGCTTCTGGTACCGGACTTGGTTGTGTCTTGATGCAAGAAGGAAGGGTCATTGCTTATGCCTCCCGGCAACTCAAGCGTCATGAGGAGAATTATCCCACTCATGATCTAGAGTTAGCAGCTGTGGTACATGCCTTGAAGATATGGCGTCACTACTTGTTGGGCACTACCTGTAATGTGTATACAGATCACAAGAGCCTGAAATACATCTTCACTCAAGAAGAGCTGAACATGAGACAGCGAAGATGGCTCGAGTTAATCAAGGATTATGATATTGAAGTGCATTATCACCCTGGCAAGGCGAATGTGGTCGCTGATGCACTCAGTCGTAAAGTGCACTGCAATTGTTTGACAGTCAAGATGTATGATATGTCCTTGTGTTATGAGTTGGAAAAATTAGGGGTAGAAATAATTCCACAAGGCAGTTTGACCAATATTAGTATTGAAACACCCATCCGGGATGAGATTATTGCCGCTCAGCGGGAAAGTAACGGAATCAAGCACATCAAGGAAAAGGTTCAGGCTGGCAAGGCAGATTGTTTCCGGATTGATGATGATGGTGTCGTGTGGTTCAAAGATCGTCTGGTAGTTCCGAAAGTGCCGGAGTTACGACAAAAGATCCTTGATGAAGCACACTTGACGAGGTTCTCCATCCATCCTGGCAGCAACAAGATGTACCAGGATTTGAGACAAAAATTCTGGTGGACAAAGATGAAGATAGAGATTCCCCGGTATGTCGCGAGATGTGACACGTGTCAGAAAGTGAAGGCTGTTCACATGAGGCCTGGAGGGGAACTGCAGCCATTACCTGTTCCTGCATGGAAGTGGGAAGACATCAGCATGGATTTCATAGTAGGGTTACCCAGGACAACTAGAGGTTTTGATTCCATCTGGGTTATTGTAGATCGCCTAACGAAGCAAGCTCATTTCTTACCAGTCAAGAAAGATTTCCAGGCACCGACATACGTGAAGCTTTATATTGAAAACTTAGTTAAGTTGCATGGTGTACCGAGGACCATCGTTTCCGATCGAGGTACCCAGTTCGTCTCTAAGTTTTGGCGAGCTTTCCACAAGTCCTTAGGTACAAAGCTTTTGCATAGCACTGCCTACCATCCGCAGACGGATGGGCAGACGGAAAGAGTCAATCAAGTGTTGGAGGATATGTTGAGGGCTTGTGCGCTCAATTACCCTGATAAGTGGGATGATTGTCTGGCATTGGCTGAATTCTCGTACAACAACAGTTATCAAGAAAGCATCAAGATGGCCCCATTTGAGGCAGTCTATGGTCGAAGGTGCCGAACCTCATTGAATTGGTCTGAACCTGGAGAGAGATGGTTTTATGGTGTGGATTTGGTCAACGAAGCCGAAGAGAAGGTTAAGCAGATTCAAGAAAATTTGAAAGTAGCACAGTCTCGGCAGAAGAGTTATGCCGATAAAAGGCGTCGACCTTTGGCATTCAAGATAGGGGACTATGTGTATTTGAAGGTATCACCAATGAAAGGAGTCAGCCGATTTGGCGTTAAAGGCAAATTGGCCCCGCGTTATGTTGGACCTTTCGTAATCATAGAACGCGTGGGAAAAGTAGCTTATAAGCTGCAGTTGCCTGAGCATCTTTCAGAAGTACACAATGTATTCCATGTGTCACAACTCAAGAAATGTCTTCGAGTACCTGATCAAGTCGTCGAAGTGGAAGGAGTGGAACTTGAACCTGAGCTGACATACTCGGAGTATCCTATTCGAGTCTTGGACATAAAAGATCGTGTAACTCGGAGGAATACAACCCGATGGTACAAGATCCAGTGGAATGCACATTCCGAAGAAGAAGCCACTTGGGAGTCGGAAGATTACCTCGCAGAGAATTTCCCTGAGTTCTTTGCTACCTTGTAGAATGTACACTTTTAGTCTCGACATATGTAATCGTTCTTCTGTTTTTGCAGATTTTAGAATTAGTTGGTTGAGACCTAATCTTGTCCATTCCTTGTTCTGTTAATATTTCTATTAAATCTCGGGACGAGATTTCTTTTAGGGGGGAAGGCTGTAATACCTTTGGTATTAGAATTCAATTAATCTGCCATGTCATCATATTTAAATTTAAGCATCTGCATATGATTGAGCTTAGGGCCTAGAGTGATTTGATTTCAGCTAAGTATTGATTGTGTACTTGAGCCCTTAATAAAAAAAAAAGAATCAAAAATGAAATTAAATAGAAATTGAATTAAACCCTAATGTTGATCTAAAAACCCAATTCAAAATCTATATGAAATATGGGAAAGGTGTATAAATAAAAGTTGTAGAGTTTTAAAAATGGAACAACTTTTATTTTTGGATATTTTAAAGTTATATTATAAAAATTCAAATTTAACTCAAATTACTATATTGAAATTTATATTTGAAACTTCAATTTCAAAAATATTAAGAATCTTCAAAAACTTCCTTCATAGAAGTTGTCAATCTCTCTGAGAAGAACAACTTTCATGTTTACCAATTTTCAAGTTGTTGAGAAGAATCAAAAGTAATTTTAAAAATTCAGTTTGAAATTCAAAACCCTTTTTACCCCTTTTTCTGTAGTTTGAAAATTTGACCGAATTTGAACATACTTCAAAAAGCAAAAGTATTCTACACAAAATTCTCCACAACTTTTATTTTGGGACCACTCACTGATTCAGCTTAGGTAGGGTTTAATTGGAGAAAATAGCTTTTGACCTCTCCCTGTGCTACAGTAGCCGAGAGGGGGGGTCCCCTGTTCACGCGCGCGCCGTACGTGCGTGCCGCGCCGCGCGCCGGCCGTCGTCCGGCCGCCGGGGCCGGGGCACCGCCGCGTGGTGCGCCGCAGGGGGGGGCCCCGGGCCGCCTCGCCCTTATCTCTTCCCCGTCCGCGGCTTTAAATGGCGGCGAGCTCGTTCATCGCCTTCTTCTCCTCGGTTCTCCGGCAACCGGTACTACCGATCGGCGGCGACCGTTACTACCGATCGGCGGGCATTGGTCGTGTCCCGACCAACTCCACCCTCTCAATTCCACAGCCAGCTAGCCAACTTCCTTGCGCACCTCCTGAGCCCCTTGTTGAGGTTCTCCGTTGCCGGAATCCCGCGCAGCTGCTGCTTCGTCCTCCGCGCCGACCGAGCGCCGCCGTGGGTCTTCGCGACGCGGACAGCTCGCCTCGGTGAGCCTCTCTCCGTTAACGCGTGTGTTCTACGTTCCGTGTCTCGCCGTGGTGCTCATGTGCGCGACGGTTCCTTGTTTGGAGCTCAGGGTTCGCCGGAACGGGAGATCGCCGTCGAGCCCAACTTGCTGTTTCCGACCGTCACCGTCAAGCTCGTCGTTCCGAGCCTTCTCCGTCTCAACCACCTGTGATTCTTGACTCCGGTGAGCTCTGTGGTACCCTCGTTGTCGTCGGTTTAGCTTGTGTTGGTCCGTAGGTCGCGGGAGCCGAGCCGCTGCCGCGGTGAGCCGCCATGACCGCTCTCGGTCGTGCTCGGTAGGCCGGGGGACGGTGCGGAGTCCGTAGCAGGGGTGCGGTCGTCTGTAGGGACTCGTCGGGTGTCGGCCTCCGGTGGCGATTCCGCCGGCACGGCCGCGCCGGTGGCGCAGAGCCGCCGCGCGCGCGTGCGAGGGAGACGGCGAGAGGAAGAAGAAAGGAGGGAGGGAAGAAGAGACTGACGGGCGGGGCCCGTTCGTCAGCGGCGCGGGGCAGAAAGAGGCCGCGCTGGGCCGGCCTGCGCGCTGTTGGGCCGACCCGGGCCAGTTTGGTTTTTCTTTTTTTCGGGAATTTCCAAAGGGTTTTCTTTTAATATTTGAAATGAATAGTTCTGTGTTTTAATCTTTTTGTGAGAATTAATTTATTGCCCCAAAAATTATGGAAATTTTTGTGAGTACTCTCTATAGTGTGTAGTATTTTATAAAAATATTAAATATAGATTTTTGAACACTTTCTGTAGTAGTTAAAAATCAGTCTATTAAATAAAAAAATGCAACTTTAGGCATTTTTAATTAATTCCCTGTAATTCTAAAAATCATGAAATTTTATGTGCCACTATTATAAGTCAAGATCTATCTGTTTGTGAAGTTTGAGGTCAAATAGAAATAATTTAATTAATTGTTAATTATATGCTTGGTTAATTGATTAATAAAATAAATAGGAAATTTTGGTGATTAGGGTTTGATGTGGATTTTTGGATTGATTGAAATTCTAGGTCAATCACCTATATGACCTAGGGCAGTATGGATTAGATTATTCATGTCTAGCTAAGGTAGGGTCATGTACTCTTATGTGGTTTATTTATTGGTTATTAAATTTCGTCTGTCATTTCATGTGCATCACATTCATACATTCATTCATTGCAAACGTGTAGTGACCGAGAATCCAGAGGTTAAGTCTGAGGGTCCATCTGAGGAGACTACTCAGGAAGTCATACAAGGGTTTGACATTTGTGGAACTGACCCGGATCCTACACTCTACGCAATTCAAGGCAAGCCCCGGTGCATTTAACCCCTCCTTGTTATTTAAAAATATTTATCACTTGAGTTAATCTATTGCATTAGGTTACTAGGAGTTGATTGACAACCACTTGATGCATGACCATCCTTGACCAATTACCAATAACTGATAACCTGATTTGATTAAAAGTATTGAAAAATGCTTAGTCATGCTTGACGGTTAGATTTGCAAAAATGCTATTTCAAACTATGATGATACAAATGCAATGAATCACTTTATGGGACTGGTTATGTCCTTGTTGATTGGCAGTGTTCCTAGCTAGTTCATCATCAACAGGGATGGTTTTTCCCGCTTGGTTGGCCAACTGCTTGGGTTAGAGTCCCAACTTTCGTCGCCATCGGGAAAGGGATGTGAAAACCGGGTAGTTACCAGTGTACTTGTTTTAGAGTCCCAATGCATGGTTTCTAACGGAAAAATATTAGGGACCGTTCGTTGTCAGGCCTGCTGTGATCAAGACTTTGCAACTAGCCACATACTACGGAAAACCTCTGACTCCGGTGGCTCTACTGCTGGAACCGACAACCACGCACTGGGAGTGGAGAGATGGCGAGAGTAGCGTGTACCCTCGTGGCCGTCGTGCCTGGAGACGAGAGGAGTACTGTGCTCTCGGGTGGCGCAGGACCGGTTCCGGGGTATGAAAAGCCGTGGTAGGCGGGGTTGGCGTATGCAAGCTTAAGTGCTACATACGCAGTGTGGATAGGGATCCCCAGCTGGGTATTAATCGATTCGAATCGTCGTTGCTCCTCGGATATGGAGACTTGATCCTCACACCTACAGTGAAAAGTGGTTCGGAACTAGGATTGTTTTGAAATAGATTAAGTAAAGAAAAGAATGTTGATATATGAGAAAGAACTTGGAGAAATGGATAATGATGGATAATGTTATTGAAATAAAATATTGAGATAGGATTAGTAGTGCTTTTCCGCAAAATTTTTGAACTCTTGCTAAGCCTTACCTTGACTCCCCTTAGCCTGCATTCCTGAGTCTAATCTTACACTTTTAGTCGGGTAAGTCTTACGGAGTACCCCATGTACTCAGGGTTTGTTAACCCCGTTGCAGGAGGGCAGCAGGAGACCGAAGTTTGTTTCGCCCCGTGCTGCGTCACTATCGTCCAAGAGAGTGAAGAAGACTAAAGTTAAACCCTTGGGCAGGGTTCGTGAAATGTTTAACTATCTGTCGTATTGTTGTTCCAAACGCTACTGCTACTCTTTTAAATTTATGGTCTGTAATAACTGCACTTAATTTTATTCGAACACTGGTCTGTAATATTAAGTACTATTTATTCTTCCGCAAATTCTACTCTGATGTATTTTGATATAAAATGTTGTAACTCTGTAATGACTTCGCAATGGGATCCTGTCGGAGATAACGGGTGCTTATGTAGCCCGGCAGAGCCCGCTTAGGTCATATGGAACACGGGCCCGGCTGTCAGCTGTCATTAGTGACAGTTGATAGGTGCCTGTGGGCCACGTGATTTGGGCGGTTCTGTTACAACAGGTCAGTATGGACTCTTTCCCCGCAGCTTCACACCGTTAGACCTGAGAGTGGATGAAATGGTATAGGAGAAAAAAAAAATGTATATAGCACCTAATTGTACTTCAACTTTCTAGGTACATGGTAAGTGTTATCTTTTTCAATGCTACACACGTAAAATCCTCACGAATGAATACTGAACCCAACTGGTCCCACCTGGTCATCACTCGCCGCCGCCGCGCCGCCGCCGCCGCCGCCCGCGATGGCGCGCCACCTCTTCTGCGCCACGAGAGCGCTCCTCCTTCCCGCCCCAGCTCCAGCGCCGGCGCCCACCTCCGCATCTTCTGCAGCGGCGGCGGAAGCGGCGGCCTCGCTCCTGCCGCTGCTCCCCTGCAGGCGGCGAAAGAAGCTCCTGCGGAAGCTCAACAGCCCACGGGTCGCGCACATCGAGCCGGAGGCCGCGCGTCGCGTTCCGGCGCTAGACGCCTTGCTCGACCGCGATGCGGCCTTCCGCTTCCTCCACCGCGCGCGCTCGTTCCTGGCTTCCCTCCCGCGCCCGCACCGGATCCCACTTTCCGAGGCCGGCAAGCTGTACCGCGAGCTCGGCTTCCCCCGCGGCCGCAAAGTGTCGCGCTCCGCTGCGCGCCACCCGCTGCTGTTCCACCTCCCCGTCGTGGACTCCGTCCCGCACCTCGCGCTCACACCGCTCATGTGCTCGCTCCTCGAGGAAGAGCGCCGCATCCACGACGACCTCCTCCCGTTGCGGCTGCGCGCCGTCCGGAAGCTCCTCATGCTCACGGCCCACCGCCGCGTGCCGCTCGCGAAGCTCCACCACTGCCGCGCTGTGCTCGGCCTCCCCGACGACTTCCGCGACCGCGTGCGCGACTTCCCCGACGACTTCCGCGTCGTAGTCGACCCCAGGGACGGCCGCCACTTCCTCGAGCTCGCGCGCTGGGACCCTGCGCTAGCAGTCAGCGCGCTGGAGCGCGACTTTGTCGTGGACGAGCGCCGCGTCCGGCGCACGTTCCGCTTCGCCGTCCCACACCGCCGGTTGATGCCGCTTGACGCCGAGGACGCCGACCGCCTCGACGCGGCCACCACGTTCCCGCTGGTCTCGCCGTACACCAACGGCGCGCTGCTCAAGCCATGGACGCCCGAGGCGGAAAAGTACCGCGTCGGGGTGGTGCACGAGTTCCTAAGCCTGACGCTGGAGAAGCGCGTGATGATCCACCACATTGTCGAGTTCAAGGAAGAATTCGGCCTCACGCGGCACATGTACGAGTCGTTGCAGAAGCAGAACGGCGCTTTCTACCTCGCTGGCACAGAGATGAACTGGGCCTTATTCCTCAGGGATGCGTATGACGAAAATGGCGTGCTCAAGGAGAAGGATCCCCTCGTGCTGTTCAATGAGAAGCTGCAGCACTATGCGTGCATGAACAAGATGGATTCCAGAGAGACCATGATTGATGTTGCAGGCTTGACTGAATAAAGTCAGCTTTTAGTTTGTTGGCTGACCTTGTGCGTCTCTTGTTCTGCCTCCAGAATTCAAATGTGCTTATTTGCAGCCAGGTATATACAGTTTTTTCTTGAATTACATTTCGTTCTTCAATGCATATCTTTTTTAAATTGTCATTTAGTATTTTAGTTGGAGTAATTTTACACTGTCTGTATCTGTTTACCTGAAGAATGCTCTCAGCCTCTCACATTTGAGAGTGCACCCCTTAGGACAATTATAGCTTTTCTTCTTGACAAAATATTCTTTTTGGAAGAAACTATATGCATCTTTACCCAAAGTCCACCACATTTGATCATATCATCTGCCTAATCCATTGGAGAGGATTTTGAGGAGAATTTGGGGATTGGAAGTAGATTATGAGAACTGAGGATAGAGGGAGGTTGAGGAGGGAGGAATGACAGCCCTAGGGCCACGGCCTAGGAGTGACTAGGGATGGCAACTTCCTCGCGAGTGACATGGACACCAGGGTATAGAGAGCTTTATTAGGGTTTTACCCCTTACTTTTCTTCTTATAATTCAATCTGAAAGGGAGCCTTTACAAATAGAGGAGACATGACTTCTCTGCTACTATACAGCACCGAACTGTCTCACCAAGTTGATGAGGTACCCTTATCTCCAGGGAGGGTGTCTGTGTCACTATAAAGATCATGTTGCTAGAGGAGCAGCCCTCATTGAGCCGAGGCTGCATCTCTTGCCGGCACCCGGCCGTGAATCATAGACTGGATCAGCGCATGAGATCAGACGCGCCATGTTGGCCCATTGGTACAGTCAGCCAAGGCAATGCTGGCTCAACCTCGCCATCATTCACATCTTCTGTGATCGGTGCAGGCAGCAACTACGGGTTGTGTCGCACGCGAAGGTCGCTGCTAAGCAAATGAACCAATGGTTGAACTGTGGGTACTCTCGCTTTTTCTCTCTCTTCAATTGTCAATAGCAGACATACGATGAACTGCACTTTCGGTGCCTGAAATCCTTAGACATAAAATGCTATAACGCTGATGAAATTCAGGGTGATCTCTAACTTCTACAAGTTTAGTTCATTGAGATAATAAATGATATAATCGAGTTACCCGGAATTATTTAGAGCTCATGGTTCCCTTTTTCTCTCCTTTTTCAGCATTAACCTTTAGATTTGTGCAATGGACTTCTGCAACATCAAGATTGATACTGGCAACTTGACTGATAAGACTGAAGGCGCAAATAAAGGTTGAATCAGGCGCAATTAAAGGTTGGAATGAGTTGATCCATCACCACCTCATTTCTCACAAGCTAATAATTAGTACATGCATGAGTTGATTCCTATTAGATATATATAGACCTGTATAGGTATTAGTGTCCGTGTTATACACGTGTTGTACTTTACTTGTACTCCAAGCCTATTGGCAATATATATATCAATGCCCCCCCCCCCCCACCTATTGGGTGTTATTGCCTCTCTACATGGTATCACAGACCGGGCCCGATTAGGGTTTCCTCCTCTCTCCGCTGCCCCCTCTGTCCCTATCGGCGGCTTGCCCTAGCACGCCGCCAGCACCCTCCCCGCAGCAGGTCTGCCCTAGCACGCTGCCTCCCCCCCCCCCCCATCCCTCTGCCCGCGCAGGCTGCACTCCGCCCCTGCGCGCCACCGCACCCAGCCATGTCGACGAAGCCCTCCACCTCCTCTGCGACTTCCGGCCTGACCGGCTCCCCAACACTGCCAGCCATCGGAGAGACCTCAGCCCCCGCGGTCTTCTCCTACGCCACGATCAACGTGCGATCGCACGTCCCGATCACCCTGGACCTCAAGTTGCCAAACTACACCAAGTGGTCTGCTTTCTTCACCGCCATGTGCGGGAAGTTCGGTCTGCTCGGCCACATTGACGGCTCCATCCCTCCTCGTCCAGCTGATCGCAACTGGTTGCAGCCAGATGCGTGCGTTCGGAGTTGGATGTACGGCTATGTTGACGACGGCGTCCTCGATCTCGCCATGGAGCCGAATCAGACCTCTCAGGATCTGTACACCGCCATCACCAACATCTTCTAGGCGAACAAGGAGACCCGTGCTGTCGTCCTCGGTCAGGAGTTCCACTCCATGGCCCAGGGTGACCTCTCCATCGACGGCTACACCCAGCGGATGAAGCAGACAGCCGACGCCCTCCGTGACGTTGGACACGCTGTCTCCTCCTCCTCTGGAACAGCCCCTACTCGCACTGGGGGGGAGTGGTGGTAGCGGCAAGGGCAAGGGTGGCTGCAACCAGCAGCCCCCTGCGACGCCCCAGGCATTCTCAGGCGGCATCACCCCAAATTATAACTGAACTTGAGAAAGATGTATGGTGTGTTTGGTTGGTGGAATCACCTCGTGCTTCATGGGGTAATGCATCATGAGTACATCCCATGAATTTTGGTGCTTCATCCTTTACCAGGTGTTCAAGTCTGTTTCTTTAATCAGAGGCTTTTTCTTTCTAAGTTGTGGGTTGCTGTACACATACCTGTTTTGCTAATACAAGAATTGCAGATAATTAGGCTCTGTTTGGAACACAGGAACTTTTTTCTATTCTGCGTTTTCCTGCGAAATTGAACTAATTTCTGTTTTCCTGTATGATTCCTTGTTCCTGTGAAGTTCCTGTGTTCTAAACAGGCCATTAGATAATGTGTCATAACATACTACTGTCATTATCTCACACTTAGTGTAAACCATTCTGACCTCATTATGCTCATTATCATCAACGTGAAATGCTCAGACCTCGATTTTACTGCAGACATCACCATGGGAATCGTTCCTACTAACGACATGGACCCTTGAACCTCTGAAGGTTACCACCTGCAGTTTGCACCATTGCACAGTAAGAATACATCTCAGAGAAAGTCTGGAGGATGGGAGTTGTCTGTTGAACCTGAAAGCGTTACGCATCGGTTATTTTAACTGTGTACGTTGTTGCTAGGCAGATATGGTGATGTATTTCTGAAATTACTGCTGCACTGATTATTTTAGATGTGAATCACTAGCTAAATACTGGCTTTGTGATTGGGGAAAAAACATTTGGTGTATAAAAATGATTGCTTCAGAGGCTTTATGGTGCCTGTGGAAACTAGAAAACAACCTATGTTCGTTTCAAAAAAAGAAAATAGCCTATGTTCTCAGAATGGAAGCTGGCTTGGTTGCAGCATCTGGGGTAGTCCATGGCTGCCATATTCAGAGGCTGATCGTCTGTCCCGTGAAGCATCTGGACTTCTGGAGGACACACAGTCTGTTATTGGAGAGATTAGAAAGAAAGCTTTGCCGACTAGGCCAAAGCTGAGCTCATGGACGACTGATATATAGTGCCGGAATGACCAGATCTTCTGAATGAACGCCTGGTAAATGAAGGCGCTCTTAGGTTTGTGTAGTGCTTTCACTCATTCCATTTGTTGTGTGACGAACTTATGTGTGTTGTGGGGTTCGAGTGGTGTTTTGAGGAGAAGAACCTGTTCATCATATTTCTTCATACCAAGATATAAGGCACGATTTTAAATTGGTGTGGTTTCCAAGATTACATTTTAATCGATAGTTTCTATGATAATATATAATTTATTTTCAGCGACAAAAAATGACCATTATAAAATACTTATAAAATATAACTACAATGCAACCATTTATGTTATATAAGTTTTTCAAATGATTTGTTGAAATGTGTACAAATTTCATATGAGTAGACTAATCGTCGGTTAAAGATAACAAATTTGAACGAAAATATGTGTACGTCTTATTTTTGCTGAGCTCCGTGAATGCTGAACTAGCTCTTGATACGAGGCGATGCAATGGATAGTGGTGAAGTCCCTAGAATTATTTAAGAAAAAATAGTAAATATGTACATGTGTTGCAACGACATGTACTCCCTCCGTCCCAGAATGCAAGTCGTTCTGCAACTTGGGGGGAGTACCAAGGGCGTGTTTGTGAGGGCGGCCCACGGGCTCGGCTGCGCTCGTGGGTTGCAACTTGCCGTGTTTGCGGCGTTGGCCCGCGAGCGAGCCTGGCCCCGGGGAGCCAAAATCGCCCCCTCCGCCGAGCCCTCGGCGTACGCCGAAAATCGGCGTTTCTTTGGGGCATGGCTCTTGGCGGCGCAGGCGGGCGATTTTGGGCGGCGGCGGGGTGGCTCGCGCGGGCTCTGGCGGGAAGGGGAAACTTCCTTCGCGCCCAACCGCCGCCGCGCGCGAAGTGAAAGAGCTGCGATTTCTGGTAACGTGGCTATGGGCCTGGCTGCCGCTGGACAAGGCACAAACATGATCTCGCTCTGTAAGTTGGAGTTAGTTGGTGGTTTGGCCCGGCTGTGTGGTGGGTTGCAAACACATTCTCGGTCTGGCCTGGCCCGATTCATACAAGGACGCAAACAAGTGCAACTGCACCTCTTCGGGCTGGCCATAACAGGCCTGGGCCTATCGGGCAGGGCAGGCTGGTTCTGGCCAGGGTCGCAAACACGCCCCAAGAAGCTAGAAAATAGTCTGCATTACCCCTATAAACAAATAAAAAGACTAGCATTAATTGTTGTTGTAAAGTACCCACTACACACGAATGAACCACTGTGAAGGAGGCAAAGGCCGGTGGTACGCCTGACTCTTTGCTGAAGCTAGGCTACGACAATAGCTGGTGTACCTACCAAGACTCTACAACGACTTCTATTCCGAGACAAATTTTGAACCTCACGACGACTTGCTTTCTGGGACAGAGGGAGTACTCTTTATTACCCTATAGAATCTATTCTAATATTTTCGAACAGACTCTATACCATCCTTGAACACACAAACGCACGCGATTCTAACTCATAAGCATGTGCCTTGAGTCCGGATCTCAGACAATATAAGGAGAGATGTAAAGACGGTGCGGGATTTTTTAAAAAAGAAAAAAAAAAGAAAAGATGGCAAAAGGATCCCTTCACTCTATTTTTGGCTTCGCTTCACCGGTGGAGCAATAGCTCTGGCTCCACAAGAAGCTCTACTGGTGGAGCTAAAGTTGTCCTGGTAAATCGTTTGGCAAACAATTTTTCATTGTAGAAAAAATAAAGTATCTTTTTTTTATTATTTTTCACCTCTCTATTTTTCAGAATAACTGCTCAGCTCTTCACGGTCTTCTTCCTTCGCCAATTTTCCGGCGGCCAAGCCTGCCCTCCTCGTGGTTGTGCACTTGTGCTCGACCAAATCGGACTCCACTAGGGCAATTTCTTCAAGAAGCAGATATTTTCAGCTCCGTTCAACTTCCACCCGATATGAGACCAGTATTCCAAGGACTTAACCTATAGAATTGTTTGGAAAATGAGCGTGGTAATTTATTTCAAGGATGCAAATAAATGGGATTCCTGCTATTTGTAAGTTTATAAATCGAATATAATTTATTAAATATAAAATGAACACATGGTAAAGATTGGGCACTTAAAGCCCCCTGGCATATTTCAAGGATGCAAATGGGATTCCTGCTATTTGAAAGTCTAAATCGAGTATCATTTATCAAAAGTATAAAATGAACAAGTGCGATAAATATAAAATGAACACATGGTGAGGATTGGGCACTTAAAGCTCCTTGGCATATTTCAAGGATGCAAATGGGATTCCTTCTATTTGAAAGTCAAAATCGAGTATCATTTATCAAAAGTATAAAATGAACAAATGCGATTGGGCAAATTGACAAAAAGGAAAACAAATATAAAAACGAACGCGTGGTAAAGATTGGGAAAAATGCAAAAAAAGCATCCGACCTGCCGGATTCGAACCAGCGACCTAAGGATTTAATCTGCAAACACTACAGTCCTCCGCTCTACCAACTGAGCTAAGGTCGGTTTGTGTTGTTTTTCGGAAGTTTATTCTGATAACGTATGTATAGATAAGTTGTTCAGTGCCAAAATATTCTCAGGGTCAGATAATTTTCAAAATAGATTTCTGTTGTCATCCCCATCAACCATCGCTCTGTGTTAGTAAGGCAACATCACTAGTCATCATAACACCAAGATAGCTGAGCTCCAACATGGGAAAGAGAAGGGAGAAAAGAGAGTAAGCTTGTCGCCCCTAACCTTGCCAATCGCTTCAACTATTACACGGTTATAGGTCCCACCACCACCAAAGCTGTGAAAGAAGATGACAGAGGGAGATAGGTAGTGGATCCTGCACAAAGTAAAAGTTATACTTAGAATATATATAAGGAGAGTAAAGATTGTTATATAACTTGTCTCATGTAGTAGCTTGATGACTTGGCTGGCTGGCTTGGGCTATAGTCAAACTTGCTCTAAATGGCAAATAGGTTGAATATAAAGGTTAGGTATATTGTTAATAAAAAAATATGCCCCTTGCTACCCAAGCCGACATGCTTTCATTTTCATTCGCGAGATAACATAGAAGCGCATTGATTCTTTTTATGGGCTGCCTAAAGCTCTATGAACAACTTTTATCATTTCCTCTTATGGACTACTATTGCACAATGATTTGGGGGTCTATTACCTTTTTTTTTTGGGGGGGGGGGGGTTGGGTTGGGTTTGGCATAACTATTCTAGCTGTTGCGGCTGTTAGCTAACCATTGTACTAGCAACGGCAGACGACAGCAGCAGGTGCTTTCTAGCTGCATCAAATTAGGCATTATTACCTTTAATGCTTATGGATTACTTTTGGAGTACACACATTGCCAATGCTCTAAGCCTCTAACCTGTCTTCTAGGAACTCGCCATCTTCACTTGGGACTTGAAAGTGTGCCGAATCAGCAATACCATGGCATCATACTAGCTTGTTTGAATGTGTACCTGATAAAATTAAGGACTTGAAAGTGTACCTACTAAAATTAAGGCCTTGTTTGAATGTTGTCGGATTCACCTCAATTCACATGTAGGATAGAATTTAGTTCAAGTTCAACTCCAATCCATCCCAACACAAGTGAATGCGAATCCGAGTACATCCAAACGAAGCATAAAATGCACAAACCCACATGTAGACTTAATTTTATGTGATGGAGCCGCCTAAGTTCTACGACTAATATAAGTTCCAGCAACAATCAAATCGGTATGGCTCTTTACGTACATACTCGCTAATCAGGTGGTATACCCAGCGGCGGATGCAGGATTGGGACAAAGGGGAGCTAAATAGTAAAGATGTAGTCTAAAACTAGAGATTAATGGTAATTTGATACCAAGTAATAGTAATTTATTAAAGAAATCATGGTCACTAGGGGGTTGTAGCCCTGGCGGCCCCCCTTTGAATCCGCCCTTGGGTATACCTAAGTTCCTAATAACAAATTAAATCGTGACAGGTCGTCAGTGGTCTATCTGGCTATGGCTATCTGCAGTCCGCTTTTTTGGAGATGAAAAAGGATCTGTTTAGTTGAAAAACCATATGTCCTGTCCTTACCTGGCACTCCAATTTTTTTGCCCACTGTTCATCTTCCTCCTCCAGCTCCCTCATCGCCCTCGCCACCGGCCACTGCCCCACCACGGGCACAAGGGTTCGCCGGAGCTCCAGCGAACCCTTGCTCCAGCGGCGGCCACCCTCTTACCCTTCCTCTTCGGCCCCATCTTCTCCAACTCCAGCGAGCACCCCCGACGCCATATTCTCCAACTCCGGCGAACCTCTCTGAAAGGTCCGAGTTGGCTATAGGGGGGTGAATAGCCTAAATTAAAATTCTACAAACCACTTAGAACAAGTGATTAGTACCACAAGAGGTTATAATCGCAAAGCTAGAGCAACAACTAGTCTAAGCAACCCACCTACACAATTCTAGTTATCACTAGGACCTAAGCCACACAAGCTAACTAGCACAAGCAAAATGACTACACAACTACACAAGACAAGGTAGCAAGAGAACTAAACTACTTTTCACAAAGGTAATAGAGATGTGCTTGTGGTTTATACCTTTGCCTTGAGAAGAAACCAATCACCGGGATAAACAACAAATCACTCACTCAAAGGTGAGGATAGCAATATGAACACCAACATTTATCCCCGGGGTTCATGTGCTTGCCGGCACGCTACGTCCCCGTTGTGTCAGACTTCAACCGGTGGTTCGGTGGCTAATCTGTATCACACACCGAGTCTACACAAGGCGCCACAAGAACCTACCACGGAGGATGTAGCTCAATGACACGAGCAATCCACTAGAGTTACCTTTGAGATCTCCGCTCGGGGTAGGCACAAACCCCTCACAATCCACCAGTGTGAGCAAGCACAATCACCAAGCTTCTCCACCTCCAAACCGTCTAGGTGACGGCAATCACCAAGAGTAACAAGAATTACTCCGCCACTAAGCCACCAAGTGCACTAGGATGCAATGAGATGATCACTACACTTGATTCACTCTCTCTCAATCAAAATCTTGAGTTGAATCAAAGGGAGAGAGTTGGAGGGAGTGTGCTAGGCTCACAAGAGGCTTAGGAAGATCAAAAATACACAAGAGAGATGCCCCAAGCCAGCCACACTCCTATTTATAAACGTGCTCAAAGATCTAGCCGTTTTACTCTGAAATCGCGCACACCGGACGCTCCTTAAGTTCACACATAACGCCAGCTGACACGTGTACTAGCCGTTTAAAATTCTTCACTGTGCGCGCTAGCACCGGACGCAGAGTAGTCACACCAGACGCTCCGACGCCGGCGTCCGGTTCCCACGCAGAGAGCATCCAGACAGCTCAAAACGACACCGAACACGTCCGCTGCTGAGTCACCGGACGCTGCCAGCGTCCGGTGCACTCACCGAGTCAGATTCTCAAAGTCTTCACCGGACGCTCGAAAAACATCACCGGACGCGCTGGAGTTACTGTTCCAGCGTCCAGTGCTCACTCAGAGAGGTTTCAGAGAGGTCAAATGCATACCGGACGTGCCCGGTGCACACCCACCGGATGCCCCCAGCGTTCGGTGCACCTCTGAGTGCACTTCCAAGCCTTTCTCACCCCCTTGCTCTCATAGGCTAACATCTAAGTGTTTCACACTCTTAGGCACATATGTTAGCAAGTTTTAAGCATGTTTGTAAGGCGAAGTTAGTCACTCTAGGTTAGTTTCAAGTGTATGCAACTAATATGCACCTAGAGCACTTGCCGACCGGGTTCACGAAATAATTCCCCTCTTAATAGTCCGGCCAACTATCCTAAATGTGATCGCACTCACTAAGTGCCTTGATCACCAAACCAAAGAGCCATAAGCTTTTACCTTTGCCTCTACCTCTTAGATCCTTTGCTTTTTCACCTTTTCCTTACTTGATCTCCACTTCTAAGCTCATGTCAACTTCCTCCTCATCACTAACCTTTTTAGGCTACACACACTTAGCACTTAGGTTAGTAACTAGGTTTCATCAATTGCCAAAACCAAACTAGGGACTTTCAATCTCCCCCTTTTTGTAATTAATGACAACCTTTTACAAAAGAAATATGCATTAAGATTTTGAACCTAGTCATGCTTGTCCATAAGTAGATCATGAAAGGATTTAGACAACCATCACAAGTTCTATTTTGGTGGTATTAGCTCCCCATACATATGTGCATCGAGTTTGGATTGTAAGCTAGCACATATGCATTTGAATAGAGAGTAATTCTACCAAAGTTGTGCCAAGGTGTATAGAATGGACCTTTGAAGCGTGACACCATCGGAGTTGTCATATACACCATCCTTAGCACCTTAGTAACTAGAAGGTCACAAACACTAGAGCATCCCGTGAGATCACATTTTAAACAAGCTCTAGTTACCACTTGAAAGCACAAGACCAACTAGATACTTCCTACACATGCTAGTTGTTCAAATCATCATTTATGTCCTACTACTAGCAATACACCACACAAGCATGTATATGAAAGTAAATACAAATACAATGAGCAACCATATGATTAATGCACAAACAAATGCAACAACTTGCATACGAGCTTGCCCCCCTACTTGTGTGCATCAAAAAATTTAATTACCTCTTTCCTTTGGCCTATTGCTCTCCCATCACCGGCCTAGTGATGGTTCGTCGCGCTTTTTCTTTCTTTTGTAACTTTCTCTCCCCCTTTGTCAACAATTTCAAAAAAGGTTAATTTTAGTGGAGAGAAATAGTCAAGTTTATTTGATTTGGAAAGAGAGTTTATTTTCACTTTTGGCTCAATCTAGTGCACTAGCCTAGGATATATAACTAAGTTTGATCCAAGGACAAGCTTCTTCACACCACTAGGGGTTATCTTGCCCATGTTAAGTTATACAACTATAGCTCATGAAATAGATTGAACACTAGGGGATTAAGCACATATACATGTCATATGTTACCACTAGTCCATACAATCAATAAAAACAATAGTGGTAGTATATGTCCATCAAAAACCTTTTGTTTTGCATGAATGATCCTAGATTGTGAGTATGTCTATATGCTCTAAACATGTCTTAGCAAGTATGAATGATATGTCACACAATTTTACCTTGTTTTATCGGAGTAGAGGCATGTCATAAATATGTGGGGTGATCTCAACTCATATTGGAGAAATCAAGAATATTTAACTCATTTCTTAACTTGCAAAACCTTTCCTCATCTAGTGGCTTGGTGAGTATGTCGGCCAATTGATCATCGGTTCCAATGCTTTGAATGTCAATGTCACCTTTTTGTTGATGATCCCGAATGAAATGATGCCTCACATCAATATGCTTGGTTCTTTAATGTTGAACCGGATTGTTGGTTAGCTTGACGGCGCTCTCATTGTCACATAGCAATGGCACTTTCTTGAAGTTGATTCCATAATCCCTCAAAGTTGCATTCATCCATAAGATTCGAGCACAACAACTCCCCGCACTAATGTATTCGGCCTCGGCGGTAGAGAGTGCTATGCTATTTTGCTTCTTTGATGACCATGAGACAAGAGATCTTCCCAAGAGTTGACATGTGCCCAAAGTACTCTTTCTATTGATCTTACAACCGGCATAATCCGCATCGGCATATCCAATCAACTCAAACTTTGCACCCTTGGGATACCACAATCCAACATCTTGAGTGTGCTTCAAATATCTCAATATTCTCTTTGCGGCTTTCATATGACTCTCTCTAGGAGATGCTTGATATCTAGCACACATGCACACACTAAACATGACATCCGGTCTTGATGCAGTGACATAACGCAAACTTCCAATTAGAGACCGATATGCCTTTTGATCAACCATATTGCCACATTTATCCTCATCTAAGTTTGCACTAGTGCCCATGGGAGTGCTAATTGATTTTGCATCTTGCATTTCAAACTTCTTGATCATGTCCCTTGTGTACTTCTCTTGACTAATGAATGTGCCATTCTTCAATTGCTTGATTTGAAGTCCAAGTAAGTAAGTGAGTTCACCCATCATAGACATCTCAAATTCTTTAGCCATCATCTTTTCAAACTCCGTACACAAGACTTGACTTGTTGATCCAAAGATAATGTCATCCACATAGATTTGCATGATCATCAAGTCACCATCAATCATCTTGGTGAAAAGAGTGGTGTCAACCTTACCCATCTTGAACCCTTTAGAGAGGAGAAAATCCCTTAGCCTCTCATACCATGCTCTTGGTGCTTGTTTCAATCCATAGAGTGCCTTTCTTAGCTTGTACACATGGTTGGGTTTCTTCTCATCTTCAAAACCGGGTAGTTGTTGAACATATACTAGCTCGTTGATGAAGCCATTGAGAAATGCACTTTTGACATCCATTTGGTAGAGCTTGATATTGTGAGCACAAGCATATGGTAGAAGAATCCTTATTGCCTCCAATCTTGCAACCGGAGCATAAGTCTCTCCAAAGTCCAATCCTTCCACTTAAGTGTACCCTTATGCCACTAATCTTGCCTTGTTCCTTACTACAACACCATCTTGATCTTGCTTGTTTCTAAGTACCCATTTGGTTCCAATGACATTGTAGTTCTTTGGTCTCTCTACCAATTCTAAAACTTCATTTCTTTGAAAGTTATTGAGCTCTTCATGCATAGCATTCACCCAATCACTATCTTGCAATGCCTTCTCAATGTTTTCCGGCTCTTCAAATGACACAAAAGAGTAATGAGCACAAAATGATGCTAGTCTTGATCTTGTTTGCACACCCTTTTGAATATCACCAACAATTTGATCTAAAGGATGATCTCTTGCAACATTTGCGGGTTGGAGCACTTGAGGTTGATTGCTTGAGCTTGGTTGAGCATTAGATTGATTTGCTTGGGATGAACTAGCTTGATCTTGATATTGCACTTGAGAGCCACTAGCTTGATCATTGGATGGAACTTATACTTGATCTTTGTCATCTTCTATGTCAACCACTTGAGTCGGCCTAATGTCACCAATGTCCATCTCTTGCATAGCCCTTGCCAATTGAGGTCCACTCACATCATCTAGATTCTCATATTGATCTTGTGACCTATTGGTTTCATCAAATTCAACATCATGAACTTCCTCAAGTTGACCACTTCCGAAATTCCAAACTCTATAAGATTTGCTAGTTGTGGAATATCCAAGCAAGAATCCTTCATCACATTTCTTATCAAATTTGCTCAATCTAGCACCCTTCTTCAATATGTAGCATTTAAAACCAAAGACCCGATAGCATGCAATATTTGGCTTTCTTCCATTCAAGATCTCATAGGGAGTCATCTCCAACATAGGATGGCAATATAGTCTATTTGAGTAGTAGCATGCCGTGTTGATTGCTTCGGCCCAAAAGGATTGACTTACATTATACTCACTAAGCATTGATCTTGTCATCTCAATAAGAGTTCTATTCTTCCTCTCAACTAAGCCATTAGATTGAGGTGTGCACTTGGCCGAGAATGATGTTTGATTCCATACTCATCACATAGCTCATCAACTCTTGTGTTCTTGAACTCACTACCATTGTTATTTCTCACTCTTTTGATGGTGGTTTCAAACTCATTGCAACTTCTCTTGACAAAAGATTTAAACATAGCATGCACATCACTCTTGTCAATCATAAAGAAAACCCATGTGTATCTAGAGAAGTTATCCACGATTACCAAACCATATTTATTGCCTCCAATGCTTGTATAGGTGGTTGATCCAAATAGATCCATGTGCAATAACTCAAATGGTTTGCATGTGCTCATCATGCTCTTCTTTGGATGAGTGTTGCCAACTTGTTTTCCGGCTTGACATGCACTACATAACTTATCCTTCTCAAACTCAGCATCTTTAAGGCCTCTAACCAAGTTATGCTTCACAAGTTTGTTCAATTGCTTCATTCTAACATGACCAAGCCTTCTATGCCATAACCCATGAAAAAAATAGCGCGCTATAGCGTCCAGAAGCAGCTATCACAATGCTCATTAGCGCATTATAGCGCGCTATAGCACCGAATAGCGTCAAAATAGCGCCGCTATAGTGTTTTGGCCAAGCTCCCGCTAAATTCTATAGCCCGCGATTTTTTTCATGGGCCATAACCAACCCATATTTGACTTAGAGAGCAAGCATGTTGACAATTGTGACTCTCTACCATCAAAGTTCACTAAGTAGAGGTTCTTATATCTAAATCCTTTGAATATCAAGTTAGAACCATCTACACTTATGATTTCCACATCATCAGCACCAAATATGCACTTGAAACCAAGATCACAAAGTTGAGCCACCGACAATAGATTGAAGTTCAAACTCTTAACCAATAGCACATTGGAAATGCTCAAGTCATCTGATATTGCAATCTTACCAAGCCCTTTGACTTTGCCTTTGCTATTGTCTCCGAATGTGATACTACATACTCATTGCCACTAGAATTGATTTGGTTGAACATTCTTGCATCACCGGTCATGTGTTGAGAACACCCACTACCAAGAACCCAATGCCTCCCTCCGGCTTTGTAATTCACGTACAAAACAAATCAATGCTTTTTTGAAAGCCAATATTTGGTTTTAGATAATTGATGAAACCTAATTTGCTAATGGTTGCTCTAAGTGTTTCATGAGATTAATTAGCAAACAACAAGATGGAGCAAAGGATCGGGTCGGTGGAGGCCACAAAGTGCAAGGCAATGACGGCATCCATGCAAATGGTGTAAGTCTATCATCAAACGGAGTCCACAAGCTTCATCAAGTGATGAGAAGGAAGATGGTGAAAAGCTAGGAGCTCAAGGAAAAGGTATAATCAATAGGAGCGCTTTTGCTTTTGGTGATCAAAACTCTATAGAGAGAGTGATTACATTTACGATAGATAGCCATACTATCAAGAGGGGAGAAACCGTTTGTGAATGCGGTTATCAAAATGCCACTAGGTGTTAATATTCATTGCATATGCATGTAAATGCTAGTGACACTAACAAAACCCGTGAAAAACACTTTGAAAACTGCTAACACACGTGCACTAAAGTGAGAGACACTTTGGAGTGTTAGCGCCTTTGGAAACGGGGTGAAGCTTGAGGGTTAGAGAGGGTTTGGGCCCCTCCCCCTCCTGCTGAGGTAATCCAGCAGAAGCGTCGGACCATTGCTTGCGTCCGGCGGCCTCCTTAGCGCTATGCAGTTTCAGAGCGTCGGACGCTCAGTTTGTGAGTGTCGGACCATTGGTTCATGGTCCGACGGTGCGGCGTGGCGAGTTCACATTCTGGCTGTGTTCGTGGCGAGCTTTGTTCGCCGCGTCGAACGCTGGGCGTTAGTCCGCTGCTAAGCCTCGGACTAGAGTCCGACGAGTTTTTCCTCTTTGCGTACTCTCTGGAAGCGTCGGACCCTGCTGCAGTTTAGTCCGACGATGTGCCTCGGACACCGTCCAACGGTGGTTTGTGCTCTCTATTCTTCTCTGAAAGTGTCAAACGGTGGCTCATTTTAGTCCGTCGACTCGAGTGTCCGACGGTGTGTTTTGGCGCGAGAAGCTAGCCGTTGTGATCCAACGTTCGATTTCAAACGGTTACTAACACGTGGCGATCATCCAGGGCGTCGGACCGAGTGCTTTGGTCCGACAGTGGCGCGCGGGCGTTCGACGGTTGCGTCCGACGCCACGCAGAGTGGCCCAACGGCTATCTCTTTGTGAGGAAGGTATAAATGCTTGGGCTGCTGGCTTGGGGAGGCTCTCTTGGCCATTCTAATCACTTCTACTAACTAGTGAGCCTCTCCACTCCACTCTCACTCATCCTACTTGATTGAGATCATCATTAGGTGAGATTGGAGAGCATCAAGTGCATTGCATGAGTGTGTTCATCTAGAGGCACTTGGTGATTGTTTTTCGCAGCGGATTCTCTTGTTACTCTTGGAGTTTGCCGACTCCTAGATGGCTTGGAGCTGCGAGGATCGTTGATAAGAGTTGGTGATTGTCTCCGCCTCCGATCGGCGAAGTTGTAAGGGGTTCTTGAGCCTTCCCCGCGAGAGATCGCTATTGGCTACTCTATTGGATTGTGTGTAGCTTGTAGATCCCCATCTTGTGTTGGTTGTGCGGCATCCTTGAGAAGGGTTTGGCGTGTGACGCCATTTAGCGCGTGAACCTCCAAGTGGGTGTATCGCTACAACGAGAACGTAGCTTGCCGGCAAGTAAGTGAACCTCGGTAAAAATCATTGTGTCAACTCTCTTGCTGAGGATTTCATTTATATTGTGATTGATCTTATTGGAATTCATTTCATCTCTACATCGGCGGTATAAAATCACCTCTCTACCCTTTACATTATTGGAATTACTTTTGTGCAGCTCTCTTTTGTAGTTGCTCACTTAGGAGTAGAGTAAAGTAGTGACATAGCTTCTTGAGTGTAAATTTAGAGACTATAGCCTAGAACGGTTAGGTGGCTTGCATCTTTTAGTAGGCTAGCGCAAAATTCGCTTCGCCGCTTAATTGTCTAACCACTTTGTCTTAAGTGTTATTTGTAGAATTTTTATAGGCTATTCACCCCCCTCTAGCCATTTAGGACCTTAAATTTTTAGGTACCCATGCTTGTTTGGGTCCTTGAAGGTTAGCAACCAAAGTCTTTGTTACCCAAATAGCCTTCAACCTTGGGCTCTCATTAGGTGTACCAATGTATTTGACTTTGACACCTTTTTCACCCTTGGTAAGCATGTAACAAGAATCAAGCCTAATAGATTTAGCACTTGCAAATTTTATTTGCTTGTTCTTGTTGTTAGTGATACAATTTGCTTCAATATGCCCAACTTTCTTGCACTTGTAGGAAAACCGACCATTGCTTCTCACAAAGCTAGGCTTTGGAGTTACAAAGGCCACCTTACCCTTCTTGGGAGTGTAGCCAAGTCCCTCCTTGGAGTTACTATATTTTTGGCTACCCAAACATTGTAGCAAGCGGGCATCCCCACCATAGGCATTGCCTAATGCACGGGTTAGATTGTCCACTTCCTTTTTTAATTTCTCATTTTCAACTTTTAGTGTTGGGTCAACACTAGTAGTGAAGGTAGAAGTAGAAGTGGATAATGATGAAAAGCTAGTGTTATTAGGTGTGGTTGCAACATGTGGTTCATTAGTTGATTCATTCATTAGGTCGCAAGTTACACCCACATCACATGTTATAGCAACATCCTTGATCTTGCTTAGCTCTAAGAGTTAGGAGTGAGCTTCCTCAAGCTTGGTGTGAGCTAGTTTGAGATTCTCATGGTCTTCCTTTAGACACTCATGAGAAGCATTTAGCTCATCAAGAGATTTCTCAAGATCTTTTACTTTCTTGATCAATTCCTTGCACTTCTTAGACTTAGAGCTAATCAAGTATTCGGCTTGCTCTAGCATGTCCATGAGTTGTGCTACACTAGACTCATCATCATCACTATCACTATTATTATCATTTTTATCATCATCATCACTTGAGTCATCGAATTTTACCTTGGTGGACTTAGCGATGAAGCATGATGAATCAAATGATGAAGGCATCTTGTTGATAGCAATAGATGCCATAGCCTTCTTCTTGGATGTCTTCCTCTCCTCATCATCACTAGAATCATCATCAGAGGAAGCATCACTATCCCATGTCACCACATAGGATCCACCCTTCTTCTTGGAGAAGTTGAACTTCTTCTTATCTTTCTTTTTCATCTTGTCCTTTTTGTCCTTCTTGCCTCTCTTCTTATGATCATCTTCATCATCACTAGCATTTGGACAATCCACCACAAGATGGTTCGTGCTCTTGCAATTGTAGCACTTTCTTACTACATCTTTGCCCTTGAAGTTGTCCCTTCTCTTCCTAGCACCATAGCCCTTTTTCTTCATGAATCTACCAAACTTGCGCACAAAGAGAGGTAGTGCCTCATCATCACTATCAAGGCTAGATGCATCATCACCATCACTAGATTGCACTTTCTTGCCCTTGCCCTTGCACTTGGAAGAAGAGGTGGTGGATTTGAATGCCACGGTCTTCTTGCTCTTGTCATCCTCCTTCTTCACTTCTTCACTATCACTTTTCTCATTATATTGATTCTCGGTCATCACATCACCAAGGACCTCATTTGGAGTGACAACCTTTAAGCCACCCCGGAAGATGATAGTTCTCAAGGTCTTGAACCTCTTGGGCAAGCACATGAGAAACTTATGAGAAAAATTCTCATCACTTGTCTTCTCTCCCAAAGCCTTGAGATCATTGATGATCACTTGGAACCTATAGAACATTTCTGGAATGCTCTCTCCATCATCCATCTTGAAGTTTGAGAGCTTGTCCTTGAGCATGTACAACTTGGCACTTTTAACCGTTAAAGTGCCCTCATAGGTTTGTTCTAGTCTTGTCCACACTTCACTTGCTCTATCCAAATCCTTGATTTGCTCAAACACCTTTGAGTCAATGCCATTATATATGGTGTTGAGAGCCATTGTGTTGCATTTGTTGTTCTCTTGCTCTCTAGGTGTGGGGCTTGTGAGATCAAACACATTATACTCCTTCTCGATGACCTCCCACACCTTCTCTGTAATACCCCGGGTATTACGGATTTAATTAATCTGCCATGTCATCATATTTAAATTAATCATTTGCATATGATTGTGATTAGGTCCCTAGAGTGATTTGAATTTAATTAGCATTTGTTTGTAAAATTAAATTCCCAAATAAAGGTTTAAAAACTTACTTTATTTAGGACTAAAACCTAATTCAAAATCTAAAAGGAATTTTGAGATAGTCCCTTAATAAAAGTTTTAGATCTTTTAAAATGGAACAACTTTTATTTTTGGAGATTTCAAAGTTCTGTGGTGGAAATTCAAATTTATTTCAAAACAATGATTTAAAACTTAGTTTTGGATTGGCATTTCAAAAATTATTTGGAATCTAGCAAAACTTCCTAAATAGAAGTTGTAAAGCTCATTGAGTAGAACAACTTTTATTTTGGCAATTTTTCAAGTTGTTGAGAAAATTTAAAAGTAATTTTAAAAATACAGTTTAAAATTCAAAACTCTAGTTTACCCCTTTTTCTGTAGTTTCAAAAATATTTTGAATTTGGATTTAGTTCCAAAAGCAAAGTTGTTCAGAATTTCAAACCCTACAACTTTTGTTTTTACAGTTTTTCATGTTTGTATGCAAAATCAGTCGAATTTGGTCAAAAACCGACAGCCCCTAGGGATCTATGCTACAGTACTCCGCCCCCTCGCTCTGTTCACGAACAGCACCGGCAGCCGCCGTGTCGCGCGCGGGCGCGCGGCGAGCCGTGCCGGCCGGGATCGTGCCCCCGCGACCTCGGCAGATACGGGCGCGCGTGCGCCGCGTCGTGCCGCGCCTGTCCCCGCCCGTTGCCCCTCCAAAAGGGCAAAGACCACCCCTCTCCACGCCATTTTTCCTTCTCCCGGTCGCCATCGCCACCTCTCGGTTCTCGGCCGAATACGCCGCGCTCCGTCCGTCACCACCCTCTCCATCTTGTAGACAGCTAGCTAGCTTCCTTGCGCATCGCCTGCGACCGTCGGTGGGAGCTGTAGAGCTTCGTAACCACCGGAACACCGGTGTCTCCTTCGCGGGCGGGCAGAGCGCCGCCGCGAGCTCCGCCGTCGTCTCGAGCTAGTCTGGGTAAGCTCTGGGCCTCGGATTGTTGCGCAACGTGATCTCCGTGACCCCTTGAATCTTACGCGTGCGTCGGCGTACTCTCTGGTTCCCTAGGTTCGCCGGAACGCGTGTTCGCCGTTGTGCCGAGCCGCCGGGATCTGCCGCCGTCGCCAAGTCGCCTTCTCCGAACCACCTCCGTCTCCACCGACCCGTCGGCCAGCTTCGTGGTGAGCCCCAGATGCTCGCGCACCTTTTCCCCCTCTCTTTACCGGCTTGTGCTCGCCGGCGACGTGCTCGCTGCCGCCACCGAGCCGCCGCGTCCGTGTCTCCAGGTGCTGTGCGCCTCGGATCTCGTCGTGTCTTAGCTTGGTAGACTCGCTTTGGAGTGTAGAGTCCGTCAGTGCCCTCGGCTTCGTCCCTCGGCTCACCGTCGGCGAGCTAGGGGCGGCGGACCGCCGGCGCTCTCGCCTCTGTAGAAACAGAGGAGAGGCCAGGGGCCTCGGGTTAGAAGATAGGTCTTTCCAGGGGGTTAAGTGCAAATCCCGTGACTCATGTGAATAGTGTAGATCGGACCGCGGGTTGATTTTCGATTTCCCCAAGGTCTCTTTTGCTAAAACGCCGGCGCCGGGTGCGGGCAGGCCGAGTGGGCCGGCTCGCTTGGACATGGGCCGTAGTGGGCTGGTTTGGTCTTTTCTTTTTCCAGTGAATTTCAAAATGCTTTTCATTTATATATTCATATGAATAGTACTGAAGTTTATTTATTTCATATGAATTAATCTGTTGAATGGGAAAATGTGAGAATAATTGTGTATGCTCTCTGAAGTATGTAGTATTTGTTAAAAATATAATATAGGGTGTTCCAGTGCCTTTAATCTGCTGTATAAATCAGTGAATTAATTAATAAATGCAAGTTTGTGTAATTTTAATTAATTATCTGTAAATCCAAAAATCATGAAATTTATTGTGGCTCTGTTTGGTGATAAAACCTAGCTGTTGGTAAAGTTTGGTTGCAATTGAAGTTAGTTTGGTCAATTAATAAATATATGTGAAACTAGGGATTAATAAAGTAAATAGAAAAATGAATTTAGGTTTGTTGTGTGAAATTTTGGGTTGAATGAAGACCAAGGATCTTTCGCTGTGTGATCCTTGGCAATTTGAGAACTTAGTGCTTGGTAGTAGTCATAAAGCTGTGTAGCGGCTTTCTGTGACCGTTAAAAAGGTCAATAAAACAAAAGTAGGAAACATTACTTTTACCTTCCGTAGATTGTTTACAACTTTACCGTGAAGGAAAGTTGTACTCAAGGTATTAATGGTTTACTTCCAAGCATTTCATTTGTTGCCCTCATGCCACGCTAAGCATACATCATTGCATACGTGTAGTGCCCGTTCCCGAGGGGGTCCAGGTCGAGACTACTACTGAGGAGGCCACTCCAGAAGTCATCCAAGGATTCGACATCTGCGGGACCGATCCCGACCCGACGCTGTACACGATCCAAGGCAAGCCCCGGTGCATTCAGCCCCTCTATTACAAAATATTTATAATTCGAGTTAATCTACTGCATTAGGTTAATAGGAGTTGATTGTCACCTATCCAGATGCATTGTCTCAAATAAATACCCTGAAACCTAATTTAAATAAAACGGTTTGAGAAATGCTTAGGCATGCTTAATGAACTTAGCTTTGCATAAAAGAAAAACTATTTTCTGTGCCATGATTATACTTATACTTTGATTGGTGAAGAACTGGTTATCCGCTGGTCGATGTGTATTTGGGTTGGAGTCCCAATGCACGGTCACTTTTGGAATAGTTTGGAACTGGTTGATGTCTTTGGAAACGTGTTTCGTTGGGTGGCCAGCTCATGGGGCGGCGTTCCCTATGTCTCACTCACTCGACAGGCACGATAATAAAAACTGTCGGGTAGTCTTGTGCTTGGGTTAGAGTCCCAATGCAGGATTGGCGGCAGGAAGGAAGTAGGGACCGTTCGTTGTAGGCCTGCTGTGATCATGATGAACAGCCTAGCCACATACCAATGCGGAAAGCCTAGAGTCCGGTAACGCTATTGCTGGAACCGACAACCACGCACTGGGAGTGGAGAGATGGCGAGAGTAGCTTGTACCCACGTGGCCGGCGTGCCTGGATAAGAGTGGAGTACTGTGCTCTCGGGTGGCGCAGGACCGGTTTCGGGATAGCAAAGCCGTGACGACGGGTTGGTATATGTATGCCGGCGTGCTGCATATGCAGTGTGGTTAGAATCCCCAGCTGGGTACTTTCTGGATTCGAATCGACGTGCTCCTCGGTTATGGAGACTTGATCCTCACACTCTACACCGAAAAGTGGTTCTCAACTAGGTTATCTGAATGAATAAAGTAATTGAAAGAATGATGATACATGAGTCTGAATATTGGAGCTATAAATATGATTATAATAATGACAAAATAAAATATGGAACAGGATAGATTGCTTTTCTGCAAACTCCTCATCCTCTGCTAGCCTTACCCATAGCCTTGCATTCCTGAGTCTCATTTTACACCCTTAGTCGGGTAAGTCTTGCGGAGTACCCCAAGTACTCAGGGTTTGTTAACCCCGTTGCAGGAGGACCGCAGTCGGAGATCTGTCTTGCTCCATGTTGCGTGACCGTGGTCGAAGAAGAAAGCGGCGATGAGTGAAGTGGAACCCGTGGGCAGGGTTCGAGTTATCCTATCTAGTATTGTGTAACTATTCCACTGCTACTGTTATGTCCTCTGGTCTGTAATAACTATATTTGAATCCTATTTGAACAACCGGTTTGTAATCTAAATGTTATGTAATCTTCCGCACTGTTACTCTGATGTATTTTTATTATGAAATGTTGTAATCCTGTAATGGTTCTTCAAGGGTGATCCTGTCGGAGAAAAGGGCGCTAATGTAGCCCGACAGACCTGTCTAGATCATTTGGGACACGGGCCCGGCTGTCAGAAGTCGTTAGTGACAATGACAGGTGCCGGTGGGCCAGGTGATTTAGCCGGTTCTGTTACAGTTGGTACCAGAGCATTCCATTGCTAATCATTATGGATTACTTTTCAAAAATTTCAAAATGTTTTGGATCATAAAAAGTTTAACCTATTATTTTGGGTCCAAATTGCTTCTATCCTTATCTTGTTCAGTAGTTCTTGCCTTGTTCTATATTTTACCTTATGGGATTAAGGTAGCATGTGGAATAATATTATTATTAGCCCTATGTTAAAAGTTTATTTATGTATGTAGGTACCTTGCATGATTTAAATTCGTAAGTATGTACATGCATCATGATAATCACACCTGTTAATTAACTTCCTCCTTAAAGTGGGTTTTTGGGATAGTTTACCAAACCTATTCTTGCTAACCTATTATATCTTAAAATTCCACTTACCTTCTCCAGATGGCCCGTTGCAAGCTCACAGCACGCAAGATGACCGGACCACGTGGCGTTCCACGCCACCAGTTGGCGCCACGCGCTGGCGAGGGCGGAGCTTCTGGGAGTCGCTCACCTCGTCGCAGCAGCGAGGAGCTTGAGGCTGAGGTTGGAAGGCTGCAGGATCTAGTCAGGCAGTGGGAGGAAGAATACAGAGTGCCACGTCTCAACCACTACCGTGACGTGAGGACCAATCGAGATCTGCGTCGAGAGATCGATCGCCTGACCAAGCAGAGGGATGAAGCTTGGGATCGTGAGGAGACGATCATGGACAGGATGCTCGAGGCGGAGCAGCGTGTTGGTCAGCTTGAGCTCTACAACAACGTCTTGCACGAGGAGGTGCATGAGCTCTATGGTGAGCTCCACCCTATTCCTGCACCGCAGGAGGAGGATCCTGAGTTGGGAGTTGTCCTCGGTCAGGAGGATGAGGACGTGGAGGATGTTGACGTGGAGGTCGAGCCGGTCGAGGTCGTCGAGGCAGATGCCGAGGAGGACTTCGAGGAGATCGACGAGGACAGTGACGCTTCTGGCGCGTCTGGGATCGATGAGGACTAGGCCGGTGTGGCCTAGAGTTGTCAGCTAGATGTTCTCTTTTGTCTGTAATATAGGTGCTTACCTAGAAAACCTTAGTTATGGGTTGTGGGTCTTGTCTGGGTGCAAGCCATGTTGTGTGAACTTTGTATTGTTGCTGTGTACTGCTATGTTTGCTCAACTAATGTAAGACTCAAGTTGGGTTTGCTTATTAACAGATGGGAGACAACTCTGATAATGCAACGGGTGTTCCCCAACCACCTCAGTTTCCACCCACTCTGGCAGAGGCCATCGCTGCATTGACCAATGTTGCAGCGCTGCTAGCTCAGAATCAGCAAGATCGTGGTGGACGTCGTGGCCGCCGTGATAATGAGGATACCACCTATGTTGACTTCACTGACACCCGCCCACCGGTGTTCACTAAGGCTGATGAACCCTTAGAAGCCGATGATTGGCTCCGTACCATGGAGCAGAAGTTTAGCTTGATTCACTGTACCGAGGTCCAGAAACCTCTGTTTGCAGCTCAGCAGCTTCGTGGCCCAGCGACTACTTGGTATGCCAACCTGTTGGCTGCGCAGGATGCTGGACATCAACTTACCTGGCAAGAGTTCCGTGACGCCTTTCGTGCTCATTACATCCCTGCGGGTGTGATGAAATTGAAGCTGGATCAATTTCTGGCACTGAAGCAGAATGAGTCTACTGTCGCTCAGTATCTTGGGCAGTTCAACCACTTGGCACAGTATGCACCTAAGCATACCAACACTGATTCTAAGAGGAGAGCCTGCTTTGTCAGAGGTCTGAATTTCAAGATTCAACGTAGTCTGTCTAACAACCTCAAGTGCACTTTTCATGAGGCAGTGGATAGTGCAATAGCTTTTGAAGAAAGCGACCGTCAGCTCCAAGAGGAGAAGAAGAAGAGCAAAAGGTCTAGCTCTTCTGGCAGTCAGAAACGCCAGAAAGTTATCTATCATCCTACCCACCATAACCGTCCGTCATATCCCCATCAGCAGGTAGTTGTGCGCACTGCCGCTACCTCTCATACCTCTAATCAGCAAAACACCACTCAGCCGAATGCCCCTGGCGTTCGTATCAACACTCCACAGACCAACTATAATCACCCATGCTACAACTGTGGAAAGGTGGGACACTGGGCCCGTGATTGCCCTTTTCCGAAGCAGAACAACCAGAATGTGCAGAGAAGTCCTGGTGTTCCGCAACAGCAAGTTCAGCACCGTGGTCACCAGCAGCATGCTCAGAAGGGCAAGATTGTCAAGAAGGCAGGTCGGGTTTATTACACTCAGATTGAAGATATTCCTGCTGGAGAACCCGTCATGATGGGTAAGTTTCCCGTTGCTAGTCATTCTGCCGTTCTGCTATTTGATTCTAGTGCATCTCATTCGTTCATCAACCGTACATTTGTGGTTAAGCATGATATATCTATTGGGGAGATAAAGGAAGATTTCCTTATACATTCGCCCGGGGGGCGTATAACTACTAAAGAGGTAGTTCAGGGAGTACCTATAGAGCTGGGAGGGCATAAATTCCCAACCACAATGATAGTACTTAAGGATCAGAATATAGATGTGATATTAGGTATGAATTGGATGTATCAGCACAAGGCCTTGATTGATGTGTTGAATAGAACCATAAGAGTGAACATACCTAATAGTCAAACTCAACTTCTTATCCAACTTCCATTGCCCGTAAGAAAGATTGAAAAGACCGTGCAAAGGTTGTGTGCCACCGCAGTTGAAGAAGTATTGAAGATTCCAGTGGTCTGCGAATTTCCAGACGTATTCCCTGATGAGTTGCCTGGTTTGCCACCTGATCGAGATGTGGAATTTGCTATTGAGCTAAAACCTGAAACCGCACCTATATCTCGTAGAGCCTACAGAATGCCTCCCAAGGAATTGGCAGAGCTTAAAGTGCAGCTACAAGATTTGCTAGATAAGGGTTTCATCAGACCCAGCTCATCTCCTTGGGGTTGTCCTGCCATCTTTGTCAAGAAGAAAGACAAATCCCTCCGACTCTGTATTGATTACCGTCCACTCAATGAGGTCACCATCAAAAACAAATATCCTTTACCCCGTATTGACCTACTCTTTGACCAGCTGGCTGGAGCTAAGGTGTTTTCCAAGATTGACCTTAGGTCTGGCTACCACCAAATAAAGATCCGTCCCGAAGACATCCCAAAAACAGCTTTCACCACTAGATATGGCCTATATGAATACCTCGTCATGTCTTTTGGCCTAACCAATGCACCCGCCTATTTCATGTACCTCATGAATTCCGTCTTCATGCCTGAGCTCGACAAATTTGTTGTCGTATTCATTGATGACATCCTGATCTATTCTAAAACACCCGAAGAACATGCCAACCACCTCCGTATCGTCTTGAACCGTTTAAGAGAACATCAACTCTATGCCAAATTCAGCAAATGTGAGTTCTGGTTGGACCGAGTTCCATTTCTTGGGCATATCCTGACAGCTGAAGGTGTGTCCGTAGATCCGAGTAAGGTGGAAGAAATCTTGAACTGGAAACCACCAACCACGGTGCACCAGGTTCGCAGTTTCATGGGAATGGCGGGATATTACCGCCGATTCATTCCGGATTTCTCAAGAATAGCTAAGCCTATAACCAACCTATTGAAGACTCAGGTCAAGTTTGTCTGGTCGCCAGAATGCGAGACAGCGTTTCAAACCTTGAAGAGATGTTTGACCACTGCACCAGTCCTTGCTCAGCCAGATATTGAAAAGCCGTTTGATGTGTACTGCGATGCGTCGGGTACTGGCCTTGGTTGTGTTTTGATGCAAGAGGGCCGAGTCATTGCTTATGCTTCACGACAACTCCAGCCTCATGAAGAGAATTATCCCACTCATGATCTTGAATTGGCAGCTGTGGTTCATGCGTTGAAGATCTGGCGTCACTACTTGTTAGGCAGCACATGCAATGTCTACACTGATCACAAAAGCCTGAAATACATCTTTACACAAGAAGAATTAAATATGAGGCAACGAAGATGGCTTGAGCTGATAAAAGATTATGATATTGAAGTGCACTACCATCCTGGTAAAGCTAATGTGGTTGCCGACGCACTCAGTCGGAAGGCTCATTGTAATTGCTTGACTGTGAAGCCATATGATCTGTCGTTGTGTTACGGGTTAGAAAAATTGGGCATAGAAATAGTCCCTCAAGGCAGTTGGAACAATATCAGCATCAAACCCTCCATCCGTGATGAAATCGTGGCTGCTCAGAAAAATAGTAAAGGTATCAGGCACATCAAAGAGAAAATCCAAGCAGGGAAAGCAGATTGTTTCAGAATTGATGATGAAGGGATTGTATGGTTCAAGAATCGGCTTGTAGTTCCAAAAATTCCAGAGTTACGTGGCAAGATTCTTGACGAAGCTCATTTGACAAGATACTCTATTCATCCGGGAAGCAACAAAATGTACCAGGATTTGAAACAGAAGTTTTGGTGGACTAAGATGAAGATCGAGATTGCTCAGTATGTAGCAAAATGCGACACTTGTCAGAAAGTAAAAGCTGTACACATGAAGCCTGGTGGAGAGCTGCAACCATTACCTATTCCTGCATGGAAATGGGAAGACATCAGCATGGATTTCATTATGGGTCTCCCAACAACCTCTAGGGGTTTCAATTCCATCTGGGTTGTTGTGGACCGCCTCACTAAACAAGCTCATTTCTTACCTGTCAAGAAAATGTACAGGGCTCCGCACTACGCCAAGCTATACATAGAAAATCTGATGAAGCTACATGGAGTGCCCAAGACCATTGTCTCTGACCGAGGTACTCAGTTCATATCCCAATTTTGGAGATCCTTTCATAAATCATTGGGTACAAAACTCCTGCATAGCACAGCCTATCATCCTCAGACTGACGGACAGACAGAGAAAATAAATCAGATACTTGAAGACATGTTAAGAGCCTGTGCACTCAATTACCCTGAGAAATGGGACGAGTGTTTGGCATTGGCCGAATTCTCGTACAACAACAGTTACCAAGAAAGTATAAAAATGGCTCCGTTTGAGGCAGTATATGGCCGCAGGTGTCGTACTCCATTGAATTGGTCCGAGCCTGGAGAAAGATGGTTATATGGAGTTGACTTGGTCAATGAAGCCGAAGAGAAGGTTCGACTGATACAGGAAAATTTGAGAGTGGCTGTAACAGAACCGGCTAAATCACCTGGCCCACAGGCGCCTGTCATTGTCACTAATGACTTCTGACAGCCGGGCCCGTGTCCCAAATGATCTAGGCAGATCTGTCGGGCTACATCAGCGCCCTAAACTCCGCAGGATCACCATTGCAGAATCATCACAGGATTACAACATTTCATAATAAATTACATCAGAGTACAGAAGCGGAATATTACATAACCTAAGTTTACAAACCAGTTGTTCCAAATAGAATTTAAGTACTATTATTACAAACCATAGATAGTGGCGGTAGCAGTTGAATAATTATACAACATTATGAATATGATAACTTGGACCCTGCCCACGGGTCCCACTTTACTCTTCCTCACTGCCCTCCTGGATGATGGTCATGCAACACGGAGCAAGGCAGATCTCCGATGGCGGTTCACCTGCAGCATGGGTTACAAACCCTGAGTACTTGGGGTACTCCGCAAGACTTACCCGACTAAGGGTGTAAAATGAGACTCAGGAATGCGGGTCATAGGTAGGGCTAGCAGAGGATAAGAATTTGCGGAAAAGCATTACTAAGCAATATTTTATTTTATTGATATTATAATTGTATCCATAGTTCTAATAATCAACCTCAACCATCATCATTCATCCATTTCCTTCATTCGATCAGTTGACCTAGTTGAGAACCACTTCTCGGGGTAGGAAAGTGGATTGAGTCTCCATTAACCGAGGAGCACGTCGATTCGAATCCAGAAATAAACCCAGCTGGGGATTCTAACCACACTGCATATGCAGCACGCCGGCATACATATACCAACCCTTCATCTAGGTCTTTCTATCCCGGAACCGGTCCTGCGCCACCCGGGAGCACAGTACTCCACTCGTCTCCAGGCACGCCGGCCACGTGGGTACATGCTACTCCCGCCATCTCTCCACTCCCAGTGCGTGGTTGTCGGTTCCAGCAATAGAGCCACCTGACTCTAGGCTTTCCACATTGGTATGTGGCTAGGCTGTTCATCTCGATCCAGCACTCCGACAACGAGCGGTCCCTACTTTTATTTTTGGTTCGTGCCTGCCGGGTACCAAGTCATGGGAAACGCCGTCCCAAGAGCACAACACCCGGCGAAACACATTTCCGGTGATACCGACCAGTTCCAAACTATTCCGAAGGCGATCATGCACCGGGACTCTAACCCGAATACACATCAACCAACGGATAACAAGCTCTTCACTTAGTCATAGAGTATATGTACATCCATAGCACAGAAAATAGTTTTTCTTTTATGAAATTCTAATTTTCATTAAGCATGTCTAAGCACTTTTCAAATCATTTATTTATTTAAATCAGTTTTCAGGATGATTATTTGGGACAATGCATCTGGATAGGTTTCAATCAACTCCTATCAACCTAATGCAATAAGTTAACTCGAATTATAAGGAATTTCACAATAGAGGGTTAATGCACCGGGGCTTGCCTTGGATTGAGAAGAGGGTGGGATCGGGGTCGGTCCCGCAGATGTCGAAACCCTGGATCACCTCCGGAGTTGTTTCCCCTGCAATGGCCTCGACTTTCACTCCTTCGCTCCCGGTCACTACACGTGTGCAATGATGCATGCTTAACATGATGCAATAACATAGATAGAAATGCAATAATCAAATATCAACATCTTGAGTACAACTTTCCTTCACGGAGAAGTCGTAAACGAGATCTCAAAAAGTAAATAGGCATCTCATGTTTTATGTTAAAACCCATTTTAACAGTCATGGAAAGCCGCTGCACAGCTTTATGACTACTACCTCATACTAACATCTTTTGTTGCCAAGGATCATATAGGGTAGACCCTTGGGCTTCAATCAATCCAAAAATCACACCAAACCCTAAATCCATTTCTTCTATTCATTTTATTTACTTTCCCTAATTTCACATATATTTATTAACTAACCAAACTATCTCCAAATGTGACCAAACTTTACCAACAGATAGATTTCATCAAGAAACAGTACCACAATTAATTTCATGATTTTTGGATTTACAGGAAATTAATTAAAATTGCTCAAACTTGCAATTATTAATTAAACTACTGATTTATTCATTAGGCAAAAAGTACTGGAACACACTATATTATATTTTTAACAAATACTAAATATCACAGAGAGCATACACAAATATTTTCATAATTTTCCAACCAGCAGATTAATTCATATGAAATTAACAAGTATCAGCACTATTCAAACAAATCAAAATAGAAAAGATATTTGAAAATCCCTTTGGAAAAACGAAAACGGCCCACGGCCGAGGCGGCCCAGCCGGCCGCGTTCGCGCCCGAGCCGGCCCACCTGGCCCAGCGCGCACGCGCGCGCTTTAGCGCGGCCGCGGCCCACGGCCACGGGAGGCGGGACGCTGACAGGCGGACCCCGCCTGTCAGGTCCTTCTCCTACCTCCCGCCGGCGCCCGTGCACGCGCACGCGCGCGCGCGGCCAGCATGGCTCTCGCCGCCGGTGACCCTACCGGCGGACCCGAGCGTACCTACGGCTACTATCCACTCTAGCGGACACCCCTGAGCACTTAGCTTCTACCCTAGCCGCCTCCGACGAGGAGTTCCTCGCCCATGGCGGAAGCCGACGGCACGACGACCCTACGCCGGTCCACACAAGGTGAAAGAGGAAGGGGAATGGGGCAGAAAAGACTCAGTGGCTCACCACGAAGCCAACGGTCGAGTCGGTGAAGGCAGAGGCGGCGCGGAACGATGAGCTTGACGGTGACAGCAACGGCGGCGGCGTGCTCCGGCGATCTCCCTCCCGTTCCGAGAGCTCCAGGGCACGAAACGGAAAACCACCGAGCGCACCAGGTTAGGCATGGATCAGGGAGTCCAAGACGCAAGACCGGAGGAAGAGAGGCTCACCGTAACACGCTCGTCGCGTCGGGGACGACAGCGGCGGCGCTCCGGTCACCCGCGACCACGGCGATGAGCACTCCGGCACCTACGGGCAACTACAGCCCCCGCCAACGGTTGCAAACGACGCGCAATGGAGTTAGCGAGCCAGCGGGGAGATGGAGAGGGTGGTGGTGGCGCGACGACGGCGAATTTGGCCGGCGACCGAGAGACGGCAATGGCGGCCGGGGAGGAAGGAATGGCGCGGGGAGGGGAAACTCGTCGTCTTTAAAGGACCCAGGGAGAGGGAACACGAGCAGCACGACGCGGCGCACGCGAGCAACGGTCGCGGGGACCAAATCCCGGCCGGCACGGGCGGCCACGCGCGCGCGCCCGGCACGGCGGCTGCCGGCTCTGTTCGCGCACAGAGTAGGGTGGCGCGGCACTGTAGCAGTAGGTTCCTAGGGCTGTCGGTTTTCATTCAAATTCACCCATTTTTGAATACAAACTTGAAAAACTGCAAAAACAAAAGTTGTAGGTTTTGAAATTCTGAACAACTTTGCTTTTGGAACCAAGTTCAAATTCGCAATATTTTTGAAACTACAGCAAAAGGGGTAAACTAGGTTTTTGAATTTCAAACTATATTTTCAAAATTACTTTTGATTTTACACAACAACTTGAAAAATGGTCAAAATAGAAGTTGTTCTACTCAATGAGCTCTACAACTTTTATTAAGGAAGTTTTGTCAGATTCCACTTAATTTTTGAAATGGTATTTCAATTTCACTTTTCAATTCATTGTTTTGAGTTTAATTCAAATTTTTATAATAGAACTTCAAAATCTCCAAAAATAAAATTTGTCACATCTAAAAAGATCTACAACTTTCATTTAGGGGTCATCTCAAGATTCCTTCTAGATTTTGAATTAGGGTTTTGGGGTGGAATTAGGGTTTAATTCAAACCTTTAATTTGAAATTCAAATTCCCAAATCAAAACCACATTACATCAAACCACTCTATGGCCCTAAGCACAATCATATGCAAATTAATTAATTTAAATATGATGACATGGCAGGTTTAATTAATCCGTAATACCCGGGGTATTACAGCCTTCCCCCCTAAAAGAAATCTCGTCCCGAGATTAGCTATTCTAGAAACTGAAACAAAGTAATGGAAAAGAAAATACACAAGTCAAAATATTTTTACACGAGCTCACAAAATAAGTAGAAGGGTTTTTTAATACAGAAGATACTAGTCAGACCATTACATTCATAAGGTGGCAAAGAATTTCGGAAAGTTTTCTGCGAGATAGTCCTCGGATTCCCAGGTGGCTTCATCTTCGGAATGTTGGTCCCATTGGATCTTGTACCACCTGGTGGTTCTTCTCCTGGTAACACGGTCCTTGATATCCAAGACCCGTACTGGATATTCTGAATATGTCAGTTCGGGCTCCAGTACCACACCTTCTACATCGGTCACTTGGTCGGGAACTCGCAAACACTTCTTTAGCTGGGATACGTGAAACACATTGTGTACCTCTGACAGGTGATCTGGCAACTGCAACCGATAGGCAACTTTTCCCACACGCTCGGTGATTAAGAATGGTCCAATGTAGCGCGGGGCTAACTTACCTTTGACTCCAAAGCGATTGACTCCTTTCATAGGTGAAACCTTCAAGTACACATAGTCTCCAACCTTGAATGCTAGGGGTCTACGCCGCTGATCGGCATAGCTTTTCTGCCGAGACTGAGCCACCTTTAGATTCTCTTGTATTACTCGAACTTTCTCTTCGGCTTCATTGACCAGGTCAACTCCATAAAACCATCTTTCACCGGGCTCGGACCAATTCAATGGAGTACGACATCTGCGGCCGTACACTGCCTCGAACGGAGCCATCTTGATGCTTTCTTGGTAACTGTTGTTGTACGAGAATTCGGCCAATGCCAAGCACTCGTCCCACTTGTCAGGGTAATTCAATGCACAGGCCCTCAACATGTCCTCCAGCACTTGATTAACCCTTTCAGTCTGACCATCGGTCTGGGGATGATAAGCTGTGCTATGCAGAAGTTTAGTACCCAATGATTCATGGAAGGATCTCCAAAACTTGGATATGAACTGAGTACCTCGATCAGAGACAATGGTCTTCGGCACCCCATGGAGTCTCATCATGTGTTCTATATACATCTTGGCATAAGTGACCGCGGTGTAGGTATCTTTAACTGGCATGAAATGGGCTTGCTTCGTGAGACGATCCACAATGACCCAGATCGAGTTAAATCCCCTAGATGTCCTGGGCAATCCCACGATGAAATCCATACTAATGTCTTCCCATTTCCACGCGGGAACCGGTAACGGTTGTAGCTCTCCACCAGGCTTCGTGTGTACAGCTTTAACCTTTTGGCAGGTGTCACATCTCGACACATACTGTGCAATCTCTATCTTCATCTTGGTCCACCAGAATTTCTGTTTCAAATCCTGGTACATCTTGTTGCTTCCTGGGTGGATAGAGTATCTGGTCAGATGCGCTTCATCAAGAATTTTGCGACGTAGCTCCGGAACTTTTGGAACTACCAAACGATTCTTGAACCATACGATGCCTTCATTATCAATTCTGAAACAATCTGCTTTCCCCGCCTGGACCTTTTCTTTGATATGCCTGATGCCCTTGCTTCCCCTTTGAGCGGCCACGATCTCATCACGGATGGAAGTTTTAATACTGATATTTGCCAGACTGCCCTGTGGAACTATTTCTATGCCCAATTTTTCCAACTCACAGCACAACGACAGATTGTAAGGCCTCACAGTCAAACAGTTGCAATGAGCCTTCCGACTAAGCGCATCAGCAACCACATTAGCTTTGCCCGGATGGTAGTGTACTTCAATATCATAGTCTTTAATCAACTCTAGCCATCTTCGCTGCCTCATATTCAGCTCTTCTTGGGTGAAGATGTACTTCAAGCTTTTATGGTCAGTGTACACATTGCATGTGCTGCCTAGCAAATAGTGACGCCAGATCTTCAATGCATGAACCACAGCTGCCAATTCAAGATCATGAGTGGGATAGTTTTCTTCATGGGGTCGGAGTTGTCGTGAAGCATATGCAATAACTCTGCCTTCTTGCATCAAAACACAACCAAGGCCAGTACCCGATGCATCACAATACACATCGAATGGCTTCTCGATATCCGGCTGAGCTAGGACTGGTGCAGTGGTCAAACACTTCTTCAAGGTTTGGAATGCTGTCTCACACTCTGACGACCACACAAACTTGACTTGATTCTTCAGTAAGTTGGTGATTGGTTTGGCTATTCTTGAGAAGTCAGGGATGAAACGGCGGTAATATCCCGCCATGCCCATGAAACTGCGGACTTGGTGAACAGTGGTTGGTGGCTTCCAATTTAGGATTTCCTCTACCTTACTTGGATCAACAGATACTCCCTCAGCGGAGAGAATATGTCCGAGAAAAGGAACTTTATTTAACCAGAACTCACACTTGCTGAACTTTGCATAAAGCTGGTGCTCTCTCAAGCGAGTTAGGACAATACGAAGGTGGTTGGCATGTTCTTCAGGTGTTTTGGAATAGACAAGGATATCATCGATGAACACGACAACGAATTTGTCGAGCTCGGGCATGAAAACGGAATTCATGAGATACATGAAGTAGGCAGGTGCGTTGGTTAAACCGAAAGACATGACTAGGTATTCATATAGGCCATATCTAGTGGTGAAAGCTGTCTTTGGAATGTCTTCGGGACGAATTTTGATTTGGTGGTAGCCGGATCTAAGGTCAATTTTAGAAAACACCTTAGCCCCAGCCAGTTGGTCAAAGAGTAGGTCAATACGAGGCAACGGATATTTGTTTTTGACAGTAACCTCGTTGAGCGGACGATAGTCGATACAGAGTCGAAGGGATTTGTCCTTCTTCTTGACAAAGATGGCAGGGCAACCCCAAGGAGATGAGCTAGGTCTGATGAAACCCTTATCAAGCAAATCTTGTAGCTGCACTTTAAGCTCCGCCAATTCCTTGGGAGGCATCCTATAAGCTCTACGAGAGATAGGAGCTGTTCCAGGCTTAAGCTCAATGGCAAATTCAACATCCCGATCAGGTGGCAAACCAGGCAATTCATCAGGAAACACATCTGGGAATTCACAGACCACAGGAATCTTCATCACTTCTTCTACTGAGGTAGCACACAGCCTTTGCACGGATTTCTCCACCTTTCTTACTGGTAGGGGAAGTTGGATGAGAAGCTGAGTTTGACTATTAGGTATGTTCACCCTTACGGTTCTATTCAACACATCAATCAAGACCTTGTGCTGAGACATCCAATTCATACCTAATATCACATCTATATCCTGATCTTTTAGCACTATCATAGTAGTAGGGAACTTATGCCCTCCCAACTCTATTGGCACTCCCTGAACTACCTCTTTAGTAGACATACGCCCCCCGGGCGAGTGTATAAGGAAATTTTCCTTTATCTCCCCAATAGGTATTTCATGCTTAACCACAAATGTACGGTTGATGAATGAATGTGATGCACCAGAATCGAAAAGCGTAAGTGCAGGGTGACTGGCAACAGGGAACCTACCCATCATGACGGGCTCTCCCGCAGGGATATCATCCACTTGTGTATAATAGACCTGACCTTCTTTCTTGACGATCTTGCCCTTCTGAGCATGCTGCTGATGACCACGATGCTGACCCTGCTGCTGCTGCTGATGTTGCTGTTGTTGACCACCTGGTGCATTCTGGTTGTACCTCTTGGGAAAAGGACAGTTACGTGCCCAATGTCCCATCTTGCCACAGTTGTAGCAAGGATGATTGTAGGTGGTTTGGGGAGTAGTAACGCGAACGCCAGGGGCATTCGGCTGAGTGGCATTTTGTTGATTTGAGGTGTGGGAGGTGGCGGCGGTGCGCACAACCACCTGCTGATTGAGGGATAAGATGGGCGGCTTTTGGTGAGTGGGGTGGATAGATGAACTTCTTGGCGCTTTCTGGACTGCCAGAGAATGCAGGCCTCTTGTTTTTCTTCTTCTCCTCCTGAGCTGACGATTGCTTTCCTTCGAAAGCCTAGGCAGCTAGTCAACATGCTTCATGGAAAGGTGCACTTGAGGATTATTGGACAAGCTGCGCTGAATCTTGTAGTTCAGGACCTCTGATGAAACAGGCCTTCTTCTTTTCATCAGTAGTTGGTGTGTTCGGGTGCATATTGTGCCAGGTGATTGAACTGCCCCAGGTACTGAGTGACAGTGGATTCATTCTGCTTTAGTGCTAGGAACTGGTCTAGTTTCAGCCTCATCACACCCGCAGGGATGTAATGAGCACGGAACGCCTCGCGAAACTCTTGCCAGGTGAGTTGATGTCCATCATCCTGTGCAGCCAACAGGTTGGCATACCAAGTGGTCGCAGGACCACGGAGCTGCTGAGCTGCAAACAGGGGCTTCTGTATCTCAGTACAGCGGATCAAACTGAACTTCTGCTCCATAGTGCGGAGCCAATCATCTGCTTCCAGAGGTTCGTCTGCCTTGGTGAACACAGGTGGGCGAGTATCAGTGAAGTCAACATAGGTGGTCTCTTCATTGTCGCGGCGACCACGACGTCCACCACGGTCTTGCTGACTCTGAGCTAGCATGGTTGCGACGTTGGTAAGCGCGGTGATAGCCTCTGCCAGAGTGTTCGGAAGTGGTGGTGCTTGGGGAGCACCGGTCCCATGAGCAGAGTTGTCTCCCATCTGTTGGCAAGCAAACCACTTAGGACTTATATTACATAGGTGGAACATAGTAGCACACACAGAAATAATACAATACCAAGTTCATACAATAAGGCTTGCACCCAGGCAAAGCCACAACCCATAACTAAGGTTTTCTAGACAAGCACCTAAGATAGACAAAAGAGAGACTAGCTGACAACTCTAGGCCACACTGGCCTAGTCCTCGTCGATCTCTGACGCGCCAGAAGCGTCACTGTCCTCGAGGTCCTCCTCGATGTCCTCGTCACTCTCCTCGGAGTCCTCGTCGCTGCCCTCGGAGTCCTCCTCAGAGTCTGGCCTCCTCAACCTCGAGAGGCACTGCCTCCTCGTCAGTCTCCTCCATGTCCTCATCCTCACCGAGGACAACTCCAAGCTCCGGCTCCTCCTCCTCAGGTGCAGGAATAGGGTAGAGCTGATCGTTGAGCTGGTGCACCTCCTCCTGCAAGGCGATGTTGTCCGCCTCAAGCTGCGCGGTACGCTGCTCCGCCCTCAGCATCCTGTTGACGATCGCATCCTCGCGCTCCCAAGCCTCATCCCGCTGCTGCGTCAGGCGGTCGACCTCCCGACGCAGGTCACGGTTGGTCTCCACGTCCTGGTAGTGGTTGCGGCGAGCAACCTCGTACTCCTCCTCCCACTGCCCGACCAACTCCCGAAGTCTCCCGACCTCAGCCTCCAACTCCTCACTGCTTGCGACGGGGTGAGCGACTCCCAGAAGCCTCGCCCTCCCCGGTACGTGGCGCCAACTGGTGGTGCGGAACACCACGCGGTCCTGTCATCTTCCTGGCGGTGAGCTTGCAACGGGCCATCTGGAGAAGGTAAGTGGATTTATAAGTAATACGGGTTAGCAAGAATAGGTTTGGTAACTTATCCCAAAAACCCACTTTTAAGGAGGAAGTTATTTAATGTGTGATTAACATGATGCATGCACGTACTTACGAATTTTAAATTATGCAAGTAAACACATACATAAATAAATAAACTTTTAACATAGGGCTAATAATAATAGCATTATTCCTCATGCTACTATAGCCACATAATATTAAATATAGGTTAAATTAATTCTACGGAATAAGTCAAGAATAGAAGCAATTTGGACCCAAAATAACATATTAAGTTTTATGATCCAAAACCTTTTGAAGTTTTCGAAAAGTAATCCGTAATGATTAGCAAGGTAATGCTCTGGTACCAACTGTAACAGAACCGGCTAAATCACCTGGCCCACAGGCGCCTGTCATTGTCACTAATGACTTCTGACAGCCGGGCCCGTGTCCCAAATGATCTAGGCAGATCTGTCGGGCTACATCAGCGCCCTAAACTCCGCAGGATCACCATTGCAGAATCATCACAGGATTACAACATTTCATAATAAATTACATCAGAGTACAGAAGCGGAATATTACATAACCTAAGTTTACAAACCAGTTGTTCCAAATAGAATTTAAGTACTATTATTACAAACCATAGATAGTGGCGGTAGCAGTTGAATAATTATACAACATTATGAATATGATAACTTGGACCCTGCCCACGGGTCCCACTTTACTCTTCCTCACTGCCCTCCTGGATGATGGTCATGCAACACGGAGCAAGGCAGATCTCCGATGGCGGTTCACCTGCAGCATGGGTTACAAACCCTGAGTACTTGGGGTACTCCGCAAGACTTACCCGACTAAGGGTGTAAAATGAGACTCAGGAATGCAGGGTCATAGGTAGGGCTAGCAGAGGATAAGAATTTGCGGAAAAGCATTACTAAGCAATATTTTATTTTATTGATATTATAATTGTATCCATAGTTCTAATAATCAACCTCAACCATCATCATTCATCCATTTCCTTCATTCGATCAGTTGACCTAGTTGAGAACCACTTCTCGGGGTAGGAAAGTGGATTGAGTCTCCATTAACCGAGGAGCACGTCGATTCGAATCCAGAAATAAACCCAGCTGGGGATTCTAACCACACTGCATATGCAGCACGCCGGCATACATATACCAACCCTTTATCTAGGTCTTTCTATCCCGGAACCGGTCCTGCGCCACCCGGGAGCACAGTACTCCACTCGTCTCCAGGCACGCCGGCCACGTGGGTACATGCTACTCCCGCCATCTCTCCACTCCCAGTGCGTGGTTGTCGGTTCCAGCAATAGAGCCACCTGACTCTAGGCTTTCCACATTGGTATGTGGCTAGGCTGTTCATCTCGATCCAGCACTCCGACAACGAGCGGTCCCTACTTTTATTTTTGGTTCGTGCCTGCCGGGTACCAAGTCATGGGAAACGCCGTCCCAAGAGCACAACACCCGGCGAAACACATTTCCGGTGATACCGACCAGTTCCAAACTATTCCGAAGGCGATCATGCACCGGGACTCTAACCCGAATACACATCAACCAACGGATAACAAGCTCTTCACTTAGTCATAGAGTATATGTACATCCATAGCACAGAAAATAGTTTTTCTTTTATGAAATTCTAATTTTCATTAAGCATGTCTAAGCACTTTTCAAATCATTTATTTATTTAAATCAGTTTTCAGGATGATTATTTGGGACAATGCATCTGGATAGGTTTCAATCAACTCCTATCAACCTAATGCAATAAGTTAACTCGAATTATAAGGAATTTCACAATAGAGGGTTAATGCACCGGGGCTTGCCTTGGATTGAGAAGAGGGTGGGATCGGGGTCGGTCCCGCAGATGTCGAAACCCTGGATCACCTCCGGAGTTGTTTCCCCTGCAATGGCCTCGACTTTCACTCCTTCGCTCCCGGTCACTACACGTGTGCAATGATGCATGCTTAACATGATGCAATAACATAGATAGAAATGCAATAATCAAATATCAACATCTTGAGTACAACTTTCCTTCACGGAGAAGTCGTAAACGAGATCTCAAAAAGTAAATAGGCATCTCATGTTTTATGTTAAAACCCATTTTAACAGTCATGGAAAGCCGCTGCACAGCTTTATGACTACTACCTCATACTAACATCTTTTGTTGCCAAGGATCATATAGGGTAGACCCTTGGGCTTCAATCAATCCAAAAATCACACCAAACCCTAAATCCATTTCTTCTATTCATTTTATTTACTTTCCCTAATTTCACATATATTTATTAACTAACCAAACTATCTCCAAATGTGACCAAACTTTACCAACAGATAGATTTCATCAAGAAACAGTACCACAATTAATTTCATGATTTTTGGATTTACAGGAAATTAATTAAAATTGCTCAAACTTGCAATTATTAATTAAACTACTGATTTATTCATTAGGCAAAAAGTACTGGAACACACTATATTATATTTTTAACAAATACTAAATATCACAGAGAGCATACACAAATATTTTCATAATTTTCCAACCAGCAGATTAATTCATATGAAATTAACAAGTATCAGCACTATTCAAACAAATCAAAATAGAAAAGATATTTGAAAATCCCTTTGGAAAAACGAAAACGGCCCACGGCCGAGGCGGCCCAGCCGGCCGCGTTCGCGCCCGAGCCGGCCCACCTGGCCCAGCGCGCACGCGCGCGCTTTAGCGCGGCCGCGGCCCACGGCCACGGGAGGCGGGACGCTGACAGGCGGACCCCGCCTGTCAGGTCCTTCTCCTACCTCCCGCCGGCGCCCGTGCACGCGCACGCGCGCGCGCGGCCAGCATGGCTCTCGCCGCCGGTGACCCTACCGGCGGACCCGAGCGTACCTACGGCTACTATCCACTCTAGCGGACACCCCTGAGCACTTAGCTTCTACCCTAGCCGCCTCCGACGAGGAGTTCCTCGCCCATGGCGGAAGCCGACGGCACGACGACCCTACGCCGGTCCACACAAGGTGAAAGAGGAAGGGGAATGGGGCGGAAAAGACTCAGTGGCTCACCACGAAGCCAACGGTCGAGTCGGTGAAGGCAGAGGCGGCGCGGAACGATGAGCTTGACGGTGACAGCAACGGCGGCGGCGTGCTCCGGCGATCTCCCTCCCGTTCCGAGAGCTCCAGGGCACGAAACGGAAAACCACCGAGCGCACCAGGTTAGGCATGGATCAGGGAGTCCAAGACGCAAGACCGGAGGAAGAGAGGCTCACCGTAACACGCTCGTCGCGTCGGGGACGACAGCGGCGGCGCTCCGGTCACCCGCGACCACGGCGATGAGCACTCCGGCACCTACGGGCAACTACAGCCCCCGCCAACGGTTGCAAACGACGCGCAATGGAGTTAGCGAGCCAGCGGGGAGATGGAGAGGGTGGTGGTGGCGCGACGACGGCGAATTTGGCCGGCGACCGAGAGACGGCAATGGCGGCCGGGGAGGAAGGAATGGCGCGGGGAGGGGAAACTCGTCGTCTTTAAAGGACCCAGGGAGAGGGAACACGAGCAGCACGACGCGGCGCACGCGAGCAACGGTCGCGGGGACCAAATCCCGGCCGGCACGGGCGGCCACGCGCGCGCGCCCGGCACGGCGGCTGCCAGCTCTGTTCGCGCACAGAGTAGGGTGGCGCGGCACTGTAGCAGTAGGTTCCTAGGGCTGTCGGTTTTCATTCAAATTCACCCATTTTTGAATACAAACTTGAAAAACTGCAAAAACAAAAGTTGTAGGTTTTGAAATTCTGAACAACTTTGCTTTTGGAACCAAGTTCAAATTCGCAATATTTTTGAAACTACAGCAAAAGGGGTAAACTAGGTTTTTGAATTTCAAACTATATTTTCAAAATTACTTTTGATTTTACACAACAACTTGAAAAATGGTCAAAATAGAAGTTGTTCTACTCAATGAGCTCTACAACTTTTATTAAGGAAGTTTTGTCAGATTCCACTTAATTTTTGAAATGGTATTTCAATTTCACTTTTCAATTCATTGTTTTGAGTTTAATTCAAATTTTTATAATAGAACTTCAAAATCTCCAAAAATAAAATTTGTCACATCTAAAAAGATCTACAACTTTCATTTAGGGGTCATCTCAAGATTCCTTCTAGATTTTGAATTAGGGTTTTGGGGTGGAATTAGGGTTTAATTCAAACCTTTAATTTGAAATTCAAATTCCCAAATCAAAACCACATTACATCAAACCACTCTATGGCCCTAAGCACAATCATATGCAAATTAATTAATTTAAATATGATGACATGGCAGGTTTAATTAATCCGTAATACCCGGGGTATTACAGTGGCACAGTCACGACAGAAAAGTTATGCCGATCAGCGGCGCAGACCTTTGACATTTCAGGTTGGAGACTATGTATATTTGAAAGTTTCGCCTATGAAAGGAGTTAACCGTTTTGGAGTCAAAGGCAAGTTAGCCCCGCGTTATATTGGACCGTTCTTAATCATAGGACGCGTGGGAAAGGTAGCTTACAAGCTTGAATTGCCAGAACATCTCTCGGAAGTACACAATGTGTTTCATGTTTCTCAATTGAAGAAGTGTCTCCGAGTACCTGGACAAGTCATCGATGTTGAAGGAGTAGCACTTGAACCTGAATTGACATACTCGGAGCAGCCAGTACGAGTTTTGGATATAAAGGACCGTGTTACCCGAAGGACCACAACCAGATGGTACAAGATCCAATGGAGTGATCATTCTGAAGATGAAGCTACCTGGGAATCTGAAGATTTCTTGGCAGAAAACTTCCCTGAGTTCTTTGCTACCTTGTAAAATGTAACCCTGTCTTTTAATGCGTATGTTTTCCCCTTGTCTCTTGTTTAAGCATGAACTGGTTGTTGTTAGCTCTTTTTCCTATGCCTTGTTCCAATCTTGGTTATGTACCTAATCTCGGGACGAGATTTCTTTTAGGGGGGAAGGCTGTAATACCCCGGGTATTACGGATTTAATTAATCTGCCATGTCATCATATTTAAATTAATCATTTGCATATGATTGTGATTAGGTCCCTAGAGTGATTTGAATTTAATTAGCATTTGTTTGTAAAATTAAATTCCCAAATAAAGGTTTAAAAACTTACTTTATTTAGGACTAAAACCTAATTCAAAATCTAAAAGGAATTTTGAGATAGTCCCTTAATAAAAGTTTTAGATCTTTTAAAATGGAACAACTTTTATTTTTGGAGATTTCAAAGTTCTGTGGTGGAAATTCAAATTTATTTCAAAACAATGATTTAAAACTTAGTTTTGGATTGGCATTTCAAAAATTATTTGGAATCTGGCAAAACTTCCTAAATAGAAGTTGTAAAGCTCATTGAGTAGAACAACTTTTATTTTGGCAATTTTTCAAGTTGTTGAGAAAATTTAAAAGTAATTTTAAAAATACAGTTTAAAATTCAAAACTCTAGTTTACCCCTTTTTCTGTAGTTTCAAAAATATTTCGAATTTGGATTTAGTTCCAAAAGCAAAGTTGTTCAGAATTTCAAACCCTACAACTTTTGTTTTTACAGTTTTTCATGTTTGTATGCAAAATCAGTCGAATTTGGTCAAAAACCGACAGCCCCTAGGGATCTATGCTACAGTACTCCGCCCCCTCGCTCTGTTCACGAACAGCACCGGCAGCCGCCGTGTCGCGCGCGGGCGCGCGGCGAGCCGTGCCGGCCGGGATCGTGCCCCCGCGACCTCGGCAGATACGGGCGCGCGTGCGCCGCGTCGTGCCGCGCCTGTCCCCGCCCGTTGCCCCTCCAAAAGGGCAAAGACCACCCCTCTCCACGCCATTTTTCCTTCTCCCGGTCGCCATCGCCACCTCTCGGTTCTCGGCCGAATACGCCGCGCTCCGTCCGTCACCACCCTCTCCATCTTGTAGACAGCTAGCTAGCTTCCTTGCGCATCGCCTGCGACCGTCGGTGGGAGCTGTAGAGCTTCGTAACCACCGGAACACCGGTGTCTCCTTCGCGGGCGGGCAGAGCGCCGCCGCGAGCTCCGCCGTCGTCTCGAGCTAGTCTGGGTAAGCTCTGGGCCTCGGATTGTTGCGCAACGTGATCTCCGTGACCCCTTGAATCTTACGCGTGCGTCGGCGTACTCTCTGGTTCCCTAGGTTCGCCGGAACGCGTGTTCGCCGTTGTGCCGAGCCGCCGGGATCCGCCGCCGTCGCCAAGTCGCCTTCTCCGAACCACCTCCGTCTCCACCGACCCGTCGGCCAGCTTCGTGGTGAGCCCCAGATGCTCGCGCACCTTTTCCCCCTCTCTTTACCGGCTTGTGCTCGCCGGCGACGTGCTCGCTGCCGCCACCGAGCCGCCGCGTCCGTGTCTCCAGGTGCTGTGCGCCTCGGATCTCGTCGTGTCTTAGCTTGGTAGACTCGCCTTGGAGTGTAGAGTCCGTCAGTGCCCTCGGCTTCGTCCCTCGGCTCACCGTCGGCGAGCTAGGGGCGGCGGACCGCCGGCGCTCTCGCCTCTGTAGAAACAGAGGAGAGGCCAGGGGCCTCGGGTTAGAAGATAGGTCTTTCCAGGGGGTTAAGTGCAAATCCCGTGACTCATGTGAATAGTGTAGATCGGACCGCGGGTTGATTTCCGATTTCCCCAAGGTCTCTTTTGCTAAAACGCCGGCGCCGGGTGCGGGCAGGCCGAGTGGGCCGGCTCGCTTGGACATGGGCCGTAGTGGGCTGGTTTGGTCTTTTCTTTTTCCAGTGAATTTCAAAATGCTTTTCATTTATATATTCATATGAATAGTACTGAAGTTTATTTATTTCATATGAATTAATCTGTTGAATGGGAAAATGTGAGAATAATTGTGTATGCTCTCTGAAGTATGTAGTATTTGTTAAAAATATAATATAGGGTGTTCCAGTGCCTTTAATCTGCTGTATAAATCAGTGAAGGAATTAATAAATACAAGTTTGTGTAATTTTAATTAATTATCTGTAAATCCAAAAATCATGAAATTTATTGTGGCTCTGTTTGGTGATAAAACCTAGCTGTTGGTAAAGTTTGGTTGCAATTGAAGTTAGTTTGGTCAATTAATAAATATATGTGAAACTAGGGATTAATAAAGTAAATAGAAAAATGAATTTAGGTTTGTTGTGTGAAATTTTGGGTTGAATGAAGACCAAGGATCTTTCGCTGTGTGATCCTTGGCAATTTGAGAACTTAGTGCTTGGTAGTAGTCATAAAGCTGTGTAGCGGCTTTCTGTGACCGTTAAAAAGGTCAATAAAACAAAAGTAGGAAACATTACTTTTACCTTCCGTAGATTGTTTACAACTTTACCGTGAAGGAAAGTTGTACTCAAGGTATTAATGGTTTACTTCCAAGCATTTCATTTGTTGCCCTCATGCCACGCTAAGCATACATCATTGCATACGTGTAGTGCCCGTTCCCGAGGGGGTCCAGGTCGAGACTACTACTGAGGAGGCCACTCCAGAAGTCATCCAAGGATTCGACATCTGCGGGACCGATCCCGACCCGACGCTGTACACGATCCAAGGCAAGCCCCGGTGCATTCAGCCCCTCTATTACAAAATATTTATAATTCGAGTTAATCTACTGCATTAGGTTAATAGGAGTTGATTGTCACCTATCCAGATGCATTGTCTCAAATAAATACCCTGAAACCTAATTTAAATAAAACGGTTTGAGAAATGCTTAGGCATGCTTAATGAACTTAGCTTTGCATAAAAGAAAAACTATTTTCTGTGCCATGATTATACTTATACTTTGATTGGTGAAGAACTGGTTATCCGCTGGTCGATGTGTATTTGGGTTGGAGTCCCAATGCACGGTCACTTTCGGAATAGTTTGGAACTGGTTGATGTCTTTGGAAACGTGTTTCGTTGGGTGGCCAGCTCATGGGGCGGCGTTCCCTATGTCTCACTCACCCGACAGGCACGATAATAAAAACTGTCGGGTAGTCTTGTGCTTGGGTTAGAGTCCCAATGCAGGATTGGCGGCAGGAAGGAAGTAGGGACCGTTCGTTGTAGGCCTGCTGTGATCATGATGAACAGCCTAGCCACATACCAATGCGGAAAGCCTAGAGTCCGGTAACGCTATTGCTGGAACCGACAACCACGCACTGGGAGTGGAGAGATGGCGAGAGTAGCTTGTACCCACGTGGCCGGCGTGCCTGGATAAGAGTGGAGTACTGTGCTCTCGGGTGGCGCAGGACTGGTTTCGGGATAGCAAAGCCGTGACGACGGGTTGGTATATGTATGCCGGCGTGCTGCATATGCAGTGTGGTTAGAATCCCCAGCTGGGTACTTTCTGGATTCGAATCGACGTGCTCCTCGGTTATGGAGACTTGATCCTCACACTCTACACCGAAAAGTGGTTCTCAACTAGGTTATCTGAATGAATAAAGTAATTGAAAGAATGATGATACATGAGTCTGAATATTGGAGCTATAAATATGATTATAAAATGACAAAATAAAATATGGAACAGGATAGATTGCTTTTCTGCAAACTCCTCATCCTCTGCTAGCCTTACCCATAGCCTTGCATTCCTGAGTCTCATTTTACACCCTTAGTCGGGTAAGTCTTGCGGAGTACCCCAAGTACTCAGGGTTTGTTAACCCCGTTGCAGGAGGACCGCAGTCGGAGATCTGTCTTGCTCCATGTTGCGTGACCATGGTCGAAGAAGAAAGCGGCGATGAGTGAAGTGGAACCCGTGGGCAGGGTTCGAGTTATCCTATCTAGTATTGTGTAACTATTCCACTGCTACTGTTGTGTCCTCTGGTCTGTAATAACTATATTTGAATCCTATTTGAACAACCGGTTTGTAATCTAAATGTTATGTAATCTTCCGCACTGTTACTCTGATGTATTTTTATTATGAAATGTTGTAATCCTGTAATGGTTCTTCAAGGGTGATCCTGTCGGAGAAAAGGGCGCTAATGTAGCCCGACAGACCTGTCTAGATCATTTGGGACACGGGCCCGGCTGTCAGAAGTTGTTAGTGACAATGACAGGTGCCGGTGGGCCAGGTGATTTAGCCGGTTCTGTTACATTCTCATGAATTGAGCCCAGGTACATTCTCATCTTCCTCTTTCAATAGCCAAATGAACTTGTGCCATCGAAGTGAGGTGGTTTGCCTCCAACATGATTGAACATGATATGAGCCATTTCAATGCACCGAAGTATGTTATGCCTTGACTAAACGGTGACCACAGCTCCGATACCAGTTGAAAGGTCCGAGTTGGCTAGAGGGGGGTGAATAGCCTAAATTAAAATTCTACAAACCGCTTAGAACAAGTGATTAGTACCACAAGAGGCTATAATCACAAAGCTAGAGCAACAACTAGTCTAAACAAGTCACCCACACAATTCTAGTTATCACTAGGCCCTAAGCCACACAAGCTAACTAGCACGAGCAAAAAGACTACACAACTACACAAGACAAGCTAGCTAGAGAACTAAACTACTTTTCACAAAGGTAATAGAGATGTGCTTGTGGTTTATACCATTGCCTTGAGAAGAAACCAATCACCGGGATAACCAATAAATCACTCATTCAAAGGTGATGATAGCAATATGAACACCAAGATTTATCCCTGGGGTTCATGTGCTTGCTGGCACGCTACGTCCCCGTTGTGTCGACTTCAACCGGTGGTTCGGTGGCTAATCGGTATCACACACCGAGCCTAAACAAGACGCCATAAGGACCTACCACGTAGGAAGTAGCTCAATGACACGAGCAATCCACTAGAGTTACCTTTGAGCTCTCCGCTCAGGGTAGGCACAAACTCCTCACAATCCACCGGTGTGAGCAAGCACAATCACCAAGTTTCTCCACACCTTCTCCACCTCCAAACCGGCTAGGTGACGGCAATCACTAAGAGTAACAAGAATTACTCTGCCATCAAGCCACCAAGTGCACTAGGATGCAATGAGATGATCACTACACTTGATTCACTCTCTCTCAATCAAAATCTTGAGTTGGATCAAAAGGAGAGAGTTGGAGGGAGTGTGCTAGGCTCAAAAGAGGCTTAGGAAGATCAGAGATGCGCAAGAGAGATGCCCCAAGCCAGCCACACTCCTATTTATAAGCGTGCTCAAAGCATAGTTTTTAAGGTGGTAAGGCGAGCTGCGGCGCTCCACCCCCTTTGAGGCGCCTAGGCGACTTAGGCGCTCGGCGAGGCGACGCCATACACATACTCTAGGCTTCCATAGGACAGCACAAATATAGACTTATACATACCTTTTTGGAGCCCTTGTAGCACACACTCTCCTGTTTCTGGTTGTCTTGTTCCATGTGCCATACAGCCCCTAACAAATTTCAACATTTGTGATTCATTAATATAATTATGTAACAAAAATACTTTGTAATCAGATTAAATATGGATAGTGAAATAACTTTTGATGATCTGAACTCTCTTTTTTTCTCCCAAACAGCAAGCTGCATATACAATTAGGACTTGAGCAACAGCAAGGACCAAGCAAATTTAGCAACAAAAGATACAAGCAAATATCAATTTATCATCACGACATCAGCCCATAATCTTAGATAAGAGTTTTAGTGGCATAGTTAGCCACATTACAAACAGTCTAGAAATATGGATAAGTCTTAGTGGCATAGTTAGCCACATTACAAGCAGTTCACAAATAGTTATGTAAGGGCGCCTTAGTGGCATAATTAGTAGTCCACAGCCACAATTACATGCCTACTACCAAAAGTTAGTCTCATGGCATGCTAGCAGCCAACTCTCAAATCTGCTAGCATAGGTACAACATAAAAGTAGTTTTAGTTTAGATCTGAAATCTGCTAGCAGCCAACTCTCAGCAGTCAATATCCATCATCAAATTCATCAAGGATGTTTGGAGCCTCCATGTTTTCGCCGCCACCATTGGAGCCATTGGGATCCTGCTCACAATCACTCACATCAGCATCATCACATGGATCTTCATCTTCCTCTTCTTCATTGGACAAATCCAAGTCTTCTTCCAATTCCAACCTTAACTGTCCATTTCTTGCATGCTTGCTCCTGCCATTCCTTGGAAGATTGCGGCCTCTCAGCGAGCTTGATGCACCAACAGCTTCATCCACAAGTCCCCATGTAAGGTCATTACCATTGTCACACCCACGAGCACCTTGAGGATGAACATAGGATGAATCATCCCACTCATTGTCCCAATCAAACTCCTCAATGACTAAGGGATCAAAATTGTTCCCCTTTTTTCATGCCTTAACAGAAACCTGGTCTTCATCTTTCGGTTGTAGGAAACAAAGATAATATCATTCAATCTTTTATGCAGCAATCTATTTCTTTTCTTTGTATGCATCTACAAAAGAAGAATGAGAAAACAGCAAATAAATATGTTATTAATTGGCTAGCTGAACACAAATTAATTAAAAGAAAGCAACTACTAACTAGTGAAGTTAGCAATACTCACAAACTCAAATGTACTCTAGTTTCTCTCACAACCAGAGGATGAAGCACAAAGGCTAACAATACGTCTAGCAAAGGCATCAACAGACTCCAAGAAATAAGTCCCCGCAGGGCTGTTCACAAGGAAGTTGATCAAATGGCGGCCTCTCTTATCAGTCCAGCCATCTGACATAAGCGTGCAGCCATACATCTTTCAGGCCTGCTCATGTTCCTCCCTCATAGAACCGGTCAATTTCATAGCATCCTTAAGCAATGGTTCACCTAGCATATAGGGAGTAGGAGGCTTGTAACCTGAACCAAAATGTGCAGTTGCCACAACTACAATCTCAAACTATCTTGCTGCTGCAGCATTAAAAGGCACACCACACTCATAGAACCACAAGGCCCACTGCTGATCCACATAGTGCTTCTCCTCTTTGGTCTTTGTCTTGGCTGTAATTGTTGGCTGATAACTTCCTTTACGCCTTTCATCAACAAGATCTTCAGGTGTTTTCTGAAGCATCTCAACAATTGACTTGTTAGCCTTTGGCTTTGCCTTTGTATTGGTTGCTGCAGTAGCCTTGAATAAATAATTTGCACGCCTTTGTTTAGCTGCAGTTCCTGAACTTGGTTGCACCTTGGAAGCTTGGAATTCTTCAGGTGCAGTGTCATCAACATCAACAGATTCAGCTCTAACTGTTGGGGCTGCTGCTGCATCCACCACCACCACATCTGCTGCTTCCTCCTCACCCTCTTCGAGGAAGAGTGGCCTCCTCCTCTTATTAGATTCCAAGTAATCTCTCATTTCCTTCCTAATAGCAGTGGTGGTCTTAGGACACAATTTTACATCTCCATATCCACCTGCCAATTGCTGTTTCAATCTTTTTATCCCTCCAGAAACCTCAGTGTCACAAAGAGTACATGTCACCTTATCTGGCTTCTGAAGGTTTGCCCAGTATCCATACTTCCAGCCTGGATCATTTGAGTTGGCCTTTCTTGCTTTGTCTACCTTAGGATCATAGTTCTCATTGTTAACAGAAGGTGGACTAGCCATTCTTTTCTATTGGCTTGTGCTACATAGAAAGACCCCAACAGAGTAACTAAAAAAGATTGGGTACTGGATGCAGCCTGCAATGTAATCTAATCTATGCAGTCACAGTAATCTAGCAACTCAAAGTATACATGTCAGTAGACTAGGCAGTAGACAATTAACAAGTGGGCAATGGCAAGTAATAAAAAAATACTAGCAGACAACTAGCACACTATGCCAGCACATGTACATCTAATAGACTAATAAGCAATTAGGCATTTTTATGCTGTTGTTCACAGTTAGAGCCTCAGAGGCACATATAACAACGACACGGATCAATAAATTAACCATTCTTATGCAGCAAAGTTCAAACAAAGCAGTCAGGCATATATTCATTATTCACAGCAATTAGGCAACCAAATCAGAAGAGCACACCCATACCAACTATTAAACAGAGAGCACAGCAGAGCATGGGAGCACACTGAAGGTGCATAGCAGCGAAGCACAGGAAGGAGCAGACAGCAGAGCACGTGGACGAGGGGGAGGAAGAGGACAGCCGAAGAGCAGAGGAAAGGGGAGGGGAGGACGTACCTGCTATACGCCGCGGCTGGGGACGGGGCCGGACCGTCGGAGTCCTTCGCTGGGCAGAGTCGTGGATCCCGGCTGTGACAGAACCGCCTTAATCATAGGGCCCACGTGCACCGTCATCGGCCCTAAGGACCCACGATCAGTCTGCATGAGTTCCCTTTGACCTAGGTGGCCTGCCGGGTTTCCTCGGAAACCCTAATTCATCCAAAGATCTCATTGTAAAGACCTTGCATGTATTACAACAGTTTACACAAATAATACATATCAGAGTGAAGAGTGCGGAAGTATTATATAAACATAGGTTTACAAATATAAATGACATTATCCCAAACCAGAGTTTCGTAGCGGAGTAGCATCATACAACTAGACACTCTGCCCAAGGGTTATATTATACATATCATCATCCATGCCCGATCTGCCAACCGGCACGGTCTCAAACAGAACTGTACTCTCAGCTTACCTGCAACAGGGGTTAACAACCCCTGAGTACTGGGGTACTCTGCAAGACTTACCCGACTAAAGAAAAAAGAATGAGACTCAGGAATGCAGGCTGAAGGGAGTCAAGGTAAGACTTTAGCAAGAGTCAAAGTATTTTGCGGAAAAACAATACTAATCCTATTTTCAGTATTTTAGTCAACATTATTATAACCAATATCAATAGTTCTCAATTCTTTCACACATATCCTTCATTTCCAATTACTTATCCATTCTCAAAAACATTCTAATTCCGAACCACTTTTCAATTGTAGGTCAAAGGATCAAGTCTCCATATCCGAGGAGCAACGGCGATTCGAATCGATTAGTACCCAGCTGGGGATCCCTATCCACACTGCATATGTAGCACCCGAGCTTGCATATGCCAACCCCGTCTACCACGACTTTTCCAAAACCTGAACCGGTCCTGCGCCACCCGAGAACACAGTACTCCTCTCCTCTCCAGGCACGCCGGCCACGAGGGTACACGCTGCTCTCGCCATCTCTCCACTCCCTAGTGCATGGTTGTCGGTTCAAGTAGTAGAGCCACCGGAGTCAGGGCTTCCCGTAGTATGTGGCTAGTTGCAAAGTCTCGATCACAGCAGGCCTACAACGAACGGTCCCTAATTCATTTTTCTGACGAAGACATTGCATTGGGACTCTAACCCAAGTACAAGTAACCGCACGGTTTTCAAATCCCTTTTTCCGCCGATGGTTAAGCATTGGGACTCTAACCTAAATTCACAACCATCGAACGGAAAATCTCTTTCCGTCGGCAACGATGCATTGGGGCTGCAACACAAGTGCACCATCACCGAACGGACTCATAATCCCTTTTTCCTTTCTCATGATTCATTAATAATATATCACATAGCTCGAAAATAGCATTTTATGCAAAACTATATTGATTAAGCAGGGCTAAACATTTTTCAAACATTTCTTTTAAACCAGGGTTTAGGGGTAATATATCAAGGTAGGTAATGCAGCAAGATAGATGACAATCAACTCCTATCAACCTAATGCAATAATTTAACTCAAGTTGATAAACTTTATAAATCACAAGGAAGGGCTGAATGCACCGGGGCTTGCCTGTTGGTTGTAGCAGATAGAATCCCAAAGTTAACCACCGAGAAAGATCCACGTCCACCGAGTGAAGACCTTACTCGGGGTTTACTTCCGATAATAATTACCGCGCGTTCACTACATGAAATAATAATAATGCAGTGCTTAACATGATGATAATATGTATGCCATGAGATGCATTAAATTAAAAAGTAATCTTAATTTAAAAGGTTGAGTACAATTTTTCCTTCATGATAAAGTTGCAAGCCAACAAATCCAACTTGTTGCTTTACAGTTAGGATTTCACTTTAATATTTAATTGTTTTATCAGGCAAGTCATCCTACGTTTACATATATCAAGACTAATATAAGAAACATACTTAAATACCCCTTTTTACCCATGAAGTTGCATCCAAGAAGCTATCAATATCACATTCAAACACACATACATACATATATGCATTTACTCATGAGAGACTTATTTGACTAAAAGCATTTTTAGTTTTTATTATAATAAGTGGAACATGAGCATATCACCCAAGGTTATTTCACTACTTGTGCTAACCATTTTGATAATTATTAACTAATAATTTAAAGCATTCAATTAAGGGTACAATTAAATATCATCAAATGAATCTCAAAATTTTTTGAGGGTAGCTTGAAGCATAAAACAGTGACAAAATAATTTTCATGATTTTTGGATTAATATTGTGACCTACAAAAATCCTAGAAGGGATATTTATTAATTAAAACACAGATTTTCACTATATATAGGAAACACCCACACTTCAGATTTCACATTTTTCTATGTAAAGCATATCACAGGGAGGCTACACAAAAATTTTCATAATTTTTAGAGCACTGATCATTTAGTTAAGAAAATAACGAAAACTAGCACTATTTACATTTTAGAAAATTGCAAAACGTTTCATTAATCAAAACCAGTGCCTCTGGGCCGGCCCATTGCGCGGTCCAGCACTCCGGCTCTCTCTTTCTCTCTTCCCAGATGGCCTCCATGCACGACTGGGCTGGCCCGTCAGCCTGCAGCGCGGCCCAGCAGGGCTCAACTATTTATTTTATCAATTATTTAATTATTTAAGTTATATGGTAAACACCTCAAATGAATTCCAAATTTTAATGAGAGTTAGGTCACTACAAATCATGACCAAGGTACAAATTTTACATTCTCAGGTTTTATAAATTAATTACTACAAAGTAAACAAATTTATAATACAACAATATATTGGAAAGTAAGGTAAATGTGAAACTCAATATTTTCTGAAACACATGACCATACTTTTGATTCTCAGGCTAAAACAACATCATGCAAAGTCAATGGAGCACTGTTTTCTATTTTTACACTTATATATTATTTATGATGCATTAAAAACTACTTAATAGGCACCAACCAATGTAAATCAATAACTCAGACATCCATGCACCATAAATCATAAAATTTTAACCATGAATCACACATCATATAGAGAAGATACCAATAAATTTTCATGTCATTTGGAGTATATAAAATTCAGATACAAAAATAATAAGTAAAATAAGCATTTATTTCCTATTTAACAAAATCAAAACAAACCACCATTAAAACAGTAAACAACCTGCATGTTTTATACTCCTATTAGTTAGTGCATGTCATGAGAAGACTATCAAAATTGGAATCACTATTTTAGGAATTATATTTTTCAATCTATGGCCAAAAGCAAGTTAATCAATTTCATAAAACAGTCTCTAATAATAATTTCTGCAGCACAAAATACTTGCATGCATGACACAACCAATTATACTAACATGCAGAGAATTTCATGAGAAAACTAACAAAATAACTCTCACTATTTTAAGAGCTACCAATCATGAGATATGGAATTTCAAAGATCAACATGGATCCTGTAAATTTGATGCCCAAATGAATTGAGCAGGACCCACACGTCATAGGCGGAAAGAGAAAGCTCGGTCATCTTCTACCTCCCGCTGAAACAAAGCAGAACACGGGCAGCCGCTCGGCTCCACCCGCTGCTCGCCGCTCAGCTCCGGCCAGCGACTGACCGGCAATGGTGGCATGGCGCTGGGGCCTTTGCGCACCCGTGGAGAGGCTCGGCTTGACTAGAGGTGACCCGCAGAGTGTCCGGTGGTGCATGGCGGCGGCTAGCACAGCGGCGGTCCGGCGGCACGGCGCTCTGGTGACGAAAAACTCGGGGAAGGAGGTTCTATGGGTACGGTACGACACAAGGAAGGTGATGGTGGCGGCGGTTCGGCTAGAGGGGGAGTGGAGGGTAGAGAACGACGACGAGGGAGAGCTTCAGCTCGCCGTCAATGGCGGCGGTGAGGAGGAAATGAGCAGATGGCGACCGGCTGGAGCTTTATAGGGCTGTGGCGATGTACGCGACGTGGAGAGGGCCCCCACGGACCCGGCCTCGACGACGAGCGAGCGGCAGGACGGGAGCAGCGGCGACGTGCGCGACGCGGCCGGCTTTGTTCGCGCACAGAGCAAGGAGACGACGCCCTGTGCAGCACTGTTGTTCTCATAACCTCCCCCTAGATATTTTCTACAATTACTCCTGTTTTTGTATAGAGACTAAAAAATCTGCAAAAATAAAAGTTGTGAGAAATTTCAAATGGAACAACTTTGCTTTTTGAACTGCATTCAAATTTTGAATATTTTTAAAATTATGAAAAAGGGGCTAAATAGGGTTTAAACGGGAGTCTGATGAGAAACTCGAAAATCAAAATTTTATATAATAACTTCAAAATCTTCAAATACCAAGGTTATTCCATTCAGTGAATTTTACAACTTTCATATAATAAGTTTTATCTAATTCTTAAAAATTTCCAAAGTAAGAATTTAAATTTAAACCTTGAAACCTATATTAGGATTTTATTTGAAATTTTATTTAATAACTCCAAAATAACCCAAAATAGAAGTTGTTCAACTTTTAAAGCTTTACAACTTTTATTTAAGACTCAATACCAAATTTCTTTTAGTTTAGTTTTTTTGAATTCGGGTTTTAGGTCCGATTGAGGGTTTACAATTAATTTCTTTTAAATTTCATCAATTTATTTCAATCTCATACACACTCAAGTATTAACATAACAAGATCACCCTAAGTCACCTATGCACAATCAAGTGCAGGAATAAAATTTATTTTTTGTGAATGCACAGTAACTGAGTTTTATGCGGGATGATTTGCAATGCATATGGTGACATGGCCAGTTTTAGATACAGTAACAACAGGGGTGTTACACCGGCGGACGGAGCAGGCGACGCTCGCGCGGGGAAGTCGCGGTCTCACGGATGGAGTCGCGCTCGCAGGAGGGTCGCGGTCTCGCCGACAGGCCGGACTTGCGCGGGGAAGTCGCCGGCGCCGGATTAGGTGCGTCGCCTTCCTCTTCTCTCTTCCTCTCTCCTTCCTTTCCCTCTCCCTCTTCCCTCTCTCAACTGAGGCGATGGACTGGGGGCATTCTTTGGCGGTAGGTCTAGGCGCGCGCTGCTTCTTTTCCCGCGGACGCTGTTTTCATGTGTGAGCGCGCGGCGCCGCTATTTCCTGCGCCCTTTTCCATCTCGCGGCGTCAGCCTGGAAGAAAACGACGCCTAGGCGACGCCATACGCGATGGGGGCTCGGCGAGCACGACGCCAGGCTTCAAAAACTGCCCGGACGACTAGTCGTCGCCTAGGCAACGCCGTAAGAATTTTGGCTCAAAGATCTAATCGTTTTACTCTGAAATCGCGCACACCGGACGCTCTTTAAGTTCACACCGGACGCGTCCGGTGGTTGTCCGTTGTAACGCCAGCTGACACGTGTACTAGCTGTTTGAAATTCTTCACTGCGCGCGCTAACACCGGACGCGGAGCAGTCACACCGGACGCTCTGATGTCGGCGTCTGGTGTCCACACAGAGAGCATCCAGAGAGCTCAAAACGATACCGGACGCGTCCGCTGCTGAGTCACTTCTCAAAGTCTTCACCGGACGCTCGAAAAACATCACCGGACGCGCTGGAGACTGTTCCAGCGTCCGGTGCTCACTCAGAGAGGTTCCAGAGATGTCAAATGCACACCGGACGCGTCCGGTGCACACCCACTGGACGTCCCCAGCGTCCGATGCACCGTCTTAGTGCACTTCCAAGCCTTTCTCACCCCCTTGCTCTCATAGACTAACATCTAAGTGTTTCACACTCTTAGGCATGTATGTTAGCAAGTTTTAAGCACGTTTGCAAGGCGGAGTTTGTCACTCTAGGTTAGTTTTAAGTGTATGCAACTAATATGCACCTAGAGCACCTGCCGACCGGGTTCACGAAATGATTCCCCTCTTAATAGTCCGGCCAACTATTCTAAATGTGAACGTACTCACTAAGTGTCTTGATCACCAAACCAAAGAGCCATAAGCTTTTACCTTTGCCTCTAGCTCTTAGATCCTTTGTTTTTTCACCTTTTCCTCACTTGATCTCCACTTCTAAGCTCATGTCAACTTTCTCCTCATCACTAACCTTTTTAGGCTACACACACTTAGCACTTAGGTTAGTAATTAGGTTTCATCAATTGCCAAAATCGAACTAGGGACTTTCACTCCCCCATCTTAGATCTGGCCCGGCCTCCCCCCTGCCGTCAGGGCCCTAAACCGTTCGCCTGCATCCCCACCGCCTGTCTTCACCGCCTCCCTTGGCTCGCCGGAACCCTACCACCGTCGTCGTCGTCGTCATCTTCATCTCCGGTGGGGTTAGATCCAGGAGAAGGAAAAGGAAGATGAAGCCTGCCTCGTCGATGCCCACGAGCTTGGCCGCAACCGCCGGAGGGGAGGGAGGAAGGAGCCGCTCTCGTCATCGCGCGGGATCCAAATGGGCCACCATAGGTGTCTAGCTGTCGACGAGAACGTCACCTACAACTGAAAGCACAACGCCGTTAAATCCTGAAATAAATTCAGGAAAGGTGCGACAACCAGGATTTGAACCCTGGTGAGTAGCGTCCCACTGGACAGTCCTACCATTTGACCACAGGCTCATTCGCAAGAGTGTTGTATAGCATTACTGGAGGAAAAAAAGATGTTGGTCCTGTTTGGATCCTCTACCTGTGCTAGAGGTTAGAATTGGTTTTTAGCTACAAACTATCCCTTAATTAGCTCTACCTCAAGTGTTGTTTGAATGTAAGGATTAGATTTACAGAAAAAGTACTTTTTCAATTATTTGCGTGGACCATAGTGTGACTAGATGTGAGGGGAAAGCATGGTCCTCACCTGAACTAAGCTAAATAATCACCTCTTGAAGGGGCTAGTTTTCTTAGATGGGATAGTTACAAATAATCCACTCTACCTCTCCTGTTTAGATACTTTTACGTTAGTTGAGCTCAAACTAGTTCTAACCTTTGGATCCAAACAGGGCCGCTTTGTGCAAGGAAATCGTCCACGATATGTATATGTGCCCACGAAGCAGTTACACCTCATTGGATTGGTCTGATTGATCTGATCGGTTCGCAAATGATGTTGCAGGACCGGGCCGAGCCGCGAGCCGCAGACATGGAATCTTGGGCGAGATCGTGAGAGCGCAGATCCATCCAGGAACAGGCGAACAGCAGCCCGTCCGGTGACAAAACTACGCATGAGTTTCAGGTGTCAGCATCTCCAATAATTAAAAAAAAAACTGACAATGGGATCGGTTTTCCAAGTGCAAAAAAAATTGGGATCGGTATTCCAAGTGCAAAAAATTGGAACATAGATAAGGAGTTATCGGAGAGCACGCATTGTTGTCTTTTTAGTTCTTACCAAAATGAAGATTGGGAGTGTGGAACTTGGATGCTCTTTATCATGTCAGGTCCTAGCGATGAAATCTGTCTCCCTAAAAAATAAAGCAAACAATCTTACATGAGGGAAGGTTAAAAGTCAGAATTGGAGTAGTATATGCTTCTAGTATAAAGAATCAGTGGTACTGACCTGTCTTCCCGTGAAACTACTCGATCGAGCATTTCAGATGACACACAGTGATCGATGGTGCTTAGCTTTCGGAGAGGATACATGTACTGTGCTGCGTTTATTTTGCCGAGAAAGTAGAAACAGCTCAGGCCTCAGGGAAAATGCCGCAAAACGGAGAGTTCAGCTCAGCTCTTGAGCGAACAAAACGGCGGACTTGGAGTCACGCTCACGCAACGATATCAGCCAAGCGCCCAAAGAACGGCCTAGTAGATTCCACGACCACCCAACGCCGACAACACTCCCCGCGAGCTAGCACACAGACGCAAGCAACCGGTTTTTCTCCCCCGACACGAGACGACAACCGACAACGCAAACAAACACTCCTTGAGTGAGGAAAATAAGGAGCAAATGCACGGGCAGCCAGCAGCGGGCATCCATGACCACGACCACGCAGAACCTACGAAGACGTCGACAGGTGCCCGCAATCAGAATCGGGGCCTGTTTAGTTCAAAAAATAGGAATTCGCATCACATCAATTATTCTTTACGCATGTATGGAGTTTTAGAAGTAGCAGCTGTTGTATGTTTGTATTTTGTACCTGTCTTTCTCGAGACGAATGTTTTGAGTCTATTTAGACCATGATTAAACATTTATTAGAAAAATTCTCTGCATCCTACGGTGACTTTTCACCTTTTTTACCAACTAAACAGGCCCTTGGCAGAGAACAGAAACAGCACGGCTCACAGGTCAAAATCTCCGATTTTGTAGGCTATAGGGTCCGCGACTATGGGCGGGGCTAGGGAGTGAGACATTGGAATTTGGCCGAATCTCTTGGGTCTGTTCGACGGACTGAATTGTTATGAGAGAAAAATATTATTGTATGACTGACTGAAAACTGAAAATAGCTCAAGTGAACAGAGCCGCCCTGGAGAAAATTCCAGTATCGACGTATCGTTTCATTTTCAAGTTTTCAACGTGTGGAACTTTGATATGAAACGAGTCTTTTCCGCAGTGTAAAGTTTCATAACACAATTTCTTCATTTATTTTACTATTCACATGTCTCAAGTGTCCCTATCATCTCTCTCGAAAAGTCACGATAAAACGAAATAAGAACCTCAGTGTAGGTTTCACAACATTATTAATTCTAATATTTTGAAAACAGTGCAGACATGTTTCATAGAGATGAAACGTTTTTCTTCTCTCCTCTCAGTTTCATTTAAAAGTAGTGACACACTATTTAATATACATGAAACTTTTCATAAAACTCTAGTAAAAAGTGAATACTAGTGCTCCATCTGAAAAACGAGTCAAACTTTCAAATCAATGTTCAGTAGTACTACCTCTCTCCCAAAATTATTTTTAAAGTTTACTTAGATCTATAAAAAATAGTATCAATATTTATTATGAAAATATCTTTCGTTTTTTCGAAATGAAAATACATTTCATTATTAATTTAATGATACATACACATTATAAATACAATAATTTTTATGTATTGCATTAAATAAACTTAGAAATGTTTGGATACATGCATTACTTTGGGCGGAGGGAGTACCGGAATAATGTTTATATATATATATATATATATATATATATATATATATATATATATATATATATATATATATATATATATATATATATATATATATATATATACACTCCCCTTTATTTCTTGAGAAGAATCTACAAGTATATGACAAACGGAGACCACGATTTCAGAGTTGTACACGCCAAAGGGAGATATATAGAGGATGTGTGAGTGCAACTGTTCAGCGGCTTGATGATGTGAAGCGTTGTGATGCTAGATAAAACTTGTAGTGGGGTTTTGCTTTATGTAAGAGATAGATTTGACCAAGGGCAGAAGACTAGTAGTTCAACTCCATTTAATGTTTTCTGTCACTAGCAATCTTGTTTCAAGTAGCAAATGAACACCGCCAGTGTAGACGACTAGGATAGGATTGATGAGTTTGCTTAGGCAGAAACTCTTCACATATAACGACAGTCCAATCAAAAGCGTGAACACGAATACATGATACATTAACTAAAGGTGGCCCTGTTACAGTTGAGAGGGACTCGAATGATGACAAGGTTATCCAATTTAATCACTGAATCTAATGTGTATAGGACTTCAGAGATGAACATCAATATATATTCAGGTGGGATATTGATGTAAAAAGCGGTGATGTTCGAACATGAAATTTGACAATCCGCCTGTTCGAACATGAAATTTGACAATCCGCCAGTTCTACAAAATTTGCTCACTAGCGCACTGCCTTAGCTTTATCAAGTTAGCACTTTGTTTACGGTTGTCTGGTTAATACATTACTTGGGCAGGCGTGGGAAGCCCCTGCCCCTCACGAGAAATGGAGAACTCCCAACAATTTATATGCATGGATGAAAAAATCATAAGAAACAAATGAAGAGGAGGGAGAGAAAAAAAAGAAAAATATCGAGCCACTCCTCAACGGCCATTCTAAATCCGCCGCCGTTAGAGCGTCTTCAAAAGTCTTTTCAAATCTCACTCTCTAAAACATCATTTAAAGAATTATTTACATAAAAATCATTTTCTACATCTCTTGACTCTCCAACCGTTCTTCTATATTAAGAGACGCACTCTGAAAAGACATTCTCGTCTTCTATATTTGGCTAGCAAAAAATCCGGAGTAGAAGATAGCTATATTTGAATAATCATTTAGACAAGCTGTTAGAGGATAGTTTTTCACCAATCTCTATTCTTAGCATTTAGAAAAGGTTTCGAAAGTCTCTTGGAGCTGCTCTTATCAAGACCTTTTCTTTATATACTGATGACAAAGCATCCTTTAACTCAGTATACGTGTCGGGTACCAAAGTATGGGGTACCCAACTTCGATGTAAAAACATACATTCCCAACACGGCCCGGCCCAAGTAAGGCCAGTGGAAGCCCATGAAGGCCGCGCCTACGGAGGCCCATGACGATGCTGCATCAACGACAACCTACCCTCGGGAAAGCGGCACTCTCGGGCGCCAATTCTCCGATTCGCACGAGCCTCTCCGAGAGAGCTCGGAAAAGCGGCACCCTCAGGCGACAATTCTCCAATTCGCCCGAGCCTCCCCTAGAGAGCTCGGGAAAGCGGCACCCTCGGGCACCAATTCTCCAATTCGCCCGAGCTTCGCCATCCCCCTCGAGCGCAATCTCTCAAAGGCATCCCATGCATAGTTGACGTCAGCAAGAGCAATCTTGGACCACAAGGGACCTCTCTGACCACTTTACAGGCATGGTCCCATCGGGTGGACCCCTCGACACAATAGCGCCCCAAACACGCACGTTCGCCGTACCAACTGCCCCATCTCCTCTGGCAGGCGATCTGACGGTCCTCCTCCTCCCACGCCGCTACATGGACAGTCAACCGTACGGCTCCCCGGGCTGACGAGGAGATTCGCCAACCACGACGGCGACTGCCATACCCCGGCCACACGTGTGACACCAGGAAATGGGGGACGACAGTCGTCCGGCCAGCCCAGGGGAATGGGCAAGCCTTACGACCGGTCTTGCCAACCCCCTGGAATGTACCTCTCAGGGAAAAAGAAGCGCCCGAGGGAGGACACTCCCCCCGCTCTGTCCCATCAAGCCCCCGACGGCACCAAGGCTTCCCGAGCCTCGGGAGCTTGTACCCGGAGGTCAACCTATCTACTCGTTACACTGTGCAGGGACGGACACGACAGCATGACGTATCGCCATGTAGCCAACCATGACCAGCACTGTGAGGCGCTTTGGAACTCACCAATGGAACAGTGGCAGATCAGCCGAATGACTAATGCCATGCCGCCGAGGCGCCAAGACGAAGGGGTGACTGACGATCGCCACCAGTCATCACCAACTCCGCCATGCCGAGTACTGTAACACAGGGCAACACATGTAACTCTAGCCCTTTCTTTGTAACTATAAAAGGGAGAGCAGAGGCCAGCCTTAGACAATCTCTCAAGCTCACACACACTCATGGCCACTCTACAACATACTACAACAAGCAATCTGTATGCACTTAGACACTCATAAGAGAGTTGGGAGCACTTCCCTCTCTCGCTCAGCTTGTAACCCCTACTATGAGCACCCCGGTGCAAAACAACACGACTCGATGCTACACTGGACGTAGGACACTCATTGCCTGAACCAGTATAAATCATGTGTTCCTCCTTGTACACCACCCGTAACCTCAACCGCAAAACATAAATTTACTAGCCGGTGTTAGCCGCGCTAAAACTAGCACCGACAATACGATATTGAGTTTCTCTCCTAATAGCACGATGACTAGACAAAGTATAATGTTAAGGAGCCCCTGGCCCTGCATTCCCCTGTGCACGTACACATCTAACGCCGCAGAGGTAGATGGCACCAAAACTTTCATCTTCCACGAGGTGTATTCCGGTGGAGGCAATCCAACGCACCCCCACAGACCAGAGACCTCTCATCAAGGAAGGAGAGGGGCTCGGGCCACCATCATCGTCAGATTTGAGGATATTCCTTGCACCCCAATACAACCTCCATCACCGACGTGTGCTAGTAGTGACTGCGATGGTAGGCTTCTAGGCTGGTCCTATAGGGCAAAACATGTAGTGTAAACCACAATCTTTAGAAAACTCGTGTAAACCACGGTAAAAAAGTCGTATCAATTCAAAAAAAATCATACATGTAGATGATATGATGATACATAATATTGTAAAATATTTTGTCCAAACTCGACTTTGTTTGTGAGATATAAAAATAACAAATTTCAAGTCAGAATATTGTCCAGACGATTTGTTAGAAATTTATTATTTTTATATTTCACAAATGAAGTTGAGTTTGGATAAGATATTTTACAAGATTGTATATCATCATACAATCTACATGTGTGATTTTTTTATGAATTTAGATAACTTTTTTACTATGGTTTACATAGATTTTCACGAAGAATGTGGTTTGCACCACATATTTTTCCTATCCTATAGTGGCAGTGAAGCAGCCTACTCCTTCTGTCTCAAAATAAATGTCATTCTCGCTTCCCGAGAAATCAGTTTTTTTCAACTTTAACTAATTTTATCTTAAAAAGTATTCATATCGAGCGTACACAACTAATATCATTGGAAATATCTTTAAATCTAGTTTTTTAATAAATTTATTTGAAAATAAAAATGTTACACATATTTTCTATAAATCTAGTTAAAGTTGAAAAAGTTTGATCTGCATGCTTTTCATAGCGTCATCTATTTTAGGACGGAGTGAGTACTCCATTCGACCAGGGCTTCATCAATGTCGAGCGTGGCCGCCTGGCTTCTAGCAGCTCGACAGGCAATGGCGCGGGGCCGACAATATATACGATTGGGATCGACACGCAATAGCGACACAGGGCCGATATAAGAGCAGCTCCAGTGTGTTTCGATATCGAACCATGGGGAGAGAGAAGTAGCGCTACGGTTCGATTTTAACACTGGAGGCGGCGAACCGGCTCTGTTTAGATACAGTGCAAATTGTAACTGCTAACTAGTCACATCAACGTTGCGGCACATGCATGGAGCATTAAATGTAGACGAAATGTTTGCATGTTTATACTTTTTGCATGTGCATCACGAGACGAATCTTTTAAGCCTACTTGGGCCATGATTGGACAAAAGTTGTTAAATACAAACGAACGTGCTACAGTGCAGAATTGCAACTGCAACTGGGATCTAAACGGAGCCTAGCCGATTTCTGAGAGCGGATGTTCCTTTCGATGCGAACCAAGAGAATAAAATACTCATTGGTTGAGTTAATGCAGTACTGCAGCAATAGCAGCGTGCAGATGGAAGAGCAAAGGTGCCGCATCCTTTTTCCTTTTTTAATCGGCAGCAGGTCCCAGCAAAGAACACTGACATTGTAGACTACGGCTGTGTTTAGATTTCAGTTGTAGTTGTAATTCTGTACTCTACCAGTTTCGTTTGTATTTGATAACTTTTATCTAATCATGGCCCAAGTAGACATAAAGATTCGTCTCGTGATGTACAAGCAAAAAGTATAAAAATATAAATATTTTATCTACATTTAATGCTCCATGTATGTGTTATAATATTAATGTGACTAGTTACAATTACAATTTGCAATGTACTATAGGCACCATCCGAATCCATCTCAGTACAGCAACCGAACCAAACACTGGAGCTGCCCTAATATGATTGGGAGGAAGGCCATCGCACCGCGGATGTGGATCCTGTTGGGCCTTGTTCTAGGACTCTAGGTTGTCTTTTTTCCACCTCTATCTGTGGTAGTTTGCAGTGCAGATATAATTGTCTTTTGTTATTATTATTTTATTTATCTATTTATTATCTCCCTCCATTCCAAACTGTAACACGTTTTGGCCTAGTTTTTGCTATGTACTTGAATATCCACCAGGTACATAATAAAAAAAATAACATATCTAAAAAAACAGAACATCTTACCATTTGGAATGGAAGATCTTACAATGGGAAATGGGGATGGAGGGAGTAAGTACCCAAATTTCCAAGATCGTGAAGACCGCCTCTAAACAGCTCTACCCAATTCTCCAAGATCGTGCAGACCGCCTCTAAACAGCTATATCCACTCTGGAGTATGTTAACCGGACTCTACACTCCCACAAACTCTCTGTCGATTTTGTTCACGCTTCGTGTATATAGGTTTGAAGCTAACAATCAATCTCATAACAATAATAACACATGGGCCAATAGTGCGTGCGACGCACGTTCTCGAAAAAAAAAAACATGGGCCACTACGAAGTACGAATATGGTTCAAACTGGACCTGAGTATTTATTAATCAAAATTGGCAGTGGCTTGTGTCATTCGTCAGAAAAGAAAGGGCCCGAAAAGAAAATGAATGGCCGGAGGAAAAAGGCGCATGTGAGCAGGTTCAGGGGTTCAGTACGACCATAAAAAAAAATAAAAAAATCCATCGACCGGGTTGGGCTCAGCATTTTTCTTGCCAGTACCGCAAGCACTTTCCCTCACAACCTCTGACTTCCTGAAAGCTTCAGGATCAATTCAAGCAGACAGAGGTAACCGCAGCCTTGTTCGATCCTCGAACTTGGAGGAAAGGATGCCACATACTCAAGTTTGGCATCTGCTGATCCACACAGGAAAAACAACCAGGTCAGCGGAATAAAATATACCGGTGCATTTGGCCTGTCAGATTCCAGCATGCTCCTGCTATCTCTATCTATGTGGCGCAACAAACTTTCAGCATCTCTGGGATGTCAGTAACCATTGAACTGCAGTCTCAAGAGTTCACAAACAGAATTCAACCATTGATTATTAGGATAAAACTGAAAAAAATACGACACAGGAATCTAACGACTGAGCCTAATTGGTAATTTATCTGCACGCAGATGCTAAAGCAAACAAAGGACATGTTCTCCTGGTCCTGTAATGCAAGAGATGTGTCATAAACAAGTTACGCATTTGCATGACAGGCAGACACAGCAGCGACAAGAAACCTTTTGAGCTATGCCAGCCTCATTCTAACATTGCAATCCTACCAAATCATAGCCTAACCCATGCACGTATACCTCTGACAGGCCCCCACCATGAGGTGAGAGGCCAAGGCCACATGGACTACAGATGAAAATACCTGGAACACTGCATTGCAAGCAAATGTTTCCCCCGTCTTTGGTAGCAACAGAAGGTGCATAAATAGTTGAGAAAGTTATGAGGAACAGTTGGAAGGATAGGCTGCCTTTCCAATTTAAAGGCACTGCCATCGTTTCTTCAGCCCCATGACAAGCTTCCACACAGTCACAAGCAACCACCTTGAGTAGTTCTTAGCCTCATGGAACTCAACCCCCACTCTGCATTGTCTGCCCTGTGAAGAGAGAGACGAGAGACGAGAGAGAGATGAGAGGGCTTCGATGCTCTTCTCAGGCTGCAAATCAAGGAGTGAGAACAAGAATGCCTTCTTCGAAGTTGGGTTGTTGAGGTGTTCTGAAGAAGTATTGGCGTTTGTCGGCGTCTGTTCCTTCAGTTCTCTCATAATTTTGTCTTCCTTTCCTTGTGTTGTCTTTGCCCTCTCTTTCTGTGTCCTTGCACTCTCCTGTTATGGAGTCCTCCCAGCTTACTGGTGACTATGCTGAAGAGTGCAACAGTAATGAATCTGGGTGGACGATGTACCTGGGCTCCCCAGTGAATAGTGATGATCTCAAAGCCAATGGCAGCAAAGGGAATAATGTTGGCAGTGGCTGTAGCAATGGTAGAAGCAAAAACGACGACGTGGATTGTGATGATGGAGATTATGATTCATTAGCTTCAGATGCTTCCACAGGACCAGCTCAAGTGAAGGTGCTTAATGGCAAAGAAAAGAAAATTCATGAGAAAAGAGACAATTCCATACATGAACACGATAGCGATGAGCAATACAAGCTCCCTAACAACTGTGACAAAAAGGCAGGCAAGATGAAAAAAGAAGAGAGAACCACCAGAAGGGGCCACAATAAGAGACGTAGTTCCTGTTCTTCACGAACAAGCTTCTTTAGGTAACTGTTGTAAAACCCTTGTAGGATGTCTCTCGACCATTTATAGCTAAAATCAGCATGGGGAATGCAAAGCTTTTTGGGATCTTAGGGCAAATATGTACCCCTTAGATACTCCTTTTTTTTAAGAAACCCCTTAGATACTCTTATCATCCATCCTTGTTGTATCATATAAACAAATGCATGTATTTATATATTAACAGAGAGCACTCCCTCCAGATATATTTCGAAGGCAGTTCTCTATTTAATTGCTTTTTACTATTCTCCCCAGTATGTGTAGAGTTTGAAATGTCTTTATATGGCTGCAAAGTGACAACTTTACTAAGAGAAAGAGCTAACAAACTCTATGATATATTGCCGATGAAGCATCCATGGTAAATCAATTGATACCAGGGGTTCATTTTTGGCTGTTAAATATGGGAGTTAAACAATGCACATACTATTTATATGAGATGTAAATCTTGAAAGAGAGACTAATTACAAAAACTACAGTACAAAGTACAAACATCTAGTTTACAAACCAGCATAAAGAAACATACACATTTGGTACAAGAGCCTATAGCTATCACCTGATGTGTGCAATCGACTACTTTTTGCATCTGCAAGTGCTCTAAAGCAGTCAATTAAAGCACCTCCTAGGCAATTGATGTGGAGGAATTAACAGCAACAGTATTACCATCCCTGAAATCGAGCAAGAAAGCCTTGATTGAACTTAGTACATACAATGGGAACCAAACAGTATATCTAGGATGAAAGATGAAAGTCAATATAGACACTTGATGAGCATACAACAAATCTACAATGTCAACTATCATAACAAATTCTAGTTCATTATCACTCTGCTCAAAATGTGTGCCTCGCAATATGTAGCTTTCTACAGAAGCCTTGAACATATTAATATATCAATTTAAGCCAAAAAAAAAAAACCCTTCATACAGCAAAATTACCCAGAAAGAATTTTCTAAGTAGTATCTCAATGGCCCACACTAGAATATAGAGATATCATAGTGCTCAAAAGGTAGGCAGACGCCGGACCTGTGAAGCTCCATAGGCACAATCTTTTTAGTGAATGCCAATCAGGATCTTTCACCCTGAATCATCTAATAGGGGGAGAAAGACAACCAGTGCAACATGGGAGATGCAAATTCCCAACCTAGTAGGTTATAGTAGGTTAGTTTGTGAAATGTTCATTCAACTAGAGGTACACATTTGGCAACTTCTAGAGTCTAAACATCAGCATCATTTGAGGAGCCAATATCGACACTTAGACTAGCCAGTAACCATCAGCTGATCAGCAGAACAGTGTTTCTGCATCGATGCTTGGACCAAATCATCAGAACAATCCCAGGTGGTAGGAACCAACGCTGGCTGTGAAATAGTTGTTTACTTGTTTATTTGCTCGCATCAAATCAAGAAGACTACTCGACTCATGCTTTTTATGATTAAGCATCGGTCACCTCCCCTTCTTTCAGCTTGGTAGAAAACTGACGTCGTGGCTAGTTTATGGGTACAACAAATCCGCCTCGTCAAGTGTCATGATAGATAGTTGTTCCAGTTGAGTTTTTATTTTTTGTTTCAGTCACGCCACTCACACGTATTCCTTGAACAAGTAAGGTGTTGTGTGAGTTTGTATCTTGTAAATATTTTCTCTCCTTAATGTTATGACGTGCAGTCCTCCTGTGTATTCGAGAAAAAATGTGTCATGGTAGATGCAAGTTCATATCCCTCTGCTGATAATGCGTGCCTATAACAGTAAATGCTTTCTATGAAAATGTGAACATACACAATTCAACTGAAAAGGAATCTTCATACATTAAAGTTATGTAGACAGGATCATCTTGAGTAGTATCTGAATGGCCCAAACTGGAATATAAAGATTCCACAGTCATCAACAGGTGGACAGGACCTGTGAAGCACCATAGCACAAATGGAAGGAGCTTTTCACTCTGAAATATCTACTGGGGAACCAGTCACAACTCACAAGGAAGAGAAAAGACAGCCAAGGCAACATGGAGGATAAATTTTATCACCTAACTAGCTTAGCTTGTGAAATTGTTCTGAAAACATATGTCCACAACAGGCAACTGCTATAGCCTAAATTAAAATTTCGGGATCACAGATGAGGTTGCTTCAATATCCCAGTTAGTAGTTAGTAATGTCTTTTTTTCGTCTTCCAAAAAAAGGTAGAGATTCTAATGCTACGCAGCACCATACACACAAAAATGCTAGGGAGATAGCGGCTAACATTCCTGAATGATCTCATGTTCCCATCTACATCTACAGTTCAGAAACAGAGCACCGGGGCCATGGTTCAGTTCCACACAGAATAAGCCGCCCATAGACAGTGCAGGCGGATTTGTTCCGAAACCCAACCTAGTGGCCACGAAATGAACCCAGTCAAATCGGGAAACACGCGCGTACGATCAGGAATGTACCCAGAGGTTGCGGCGCGGTGGTGGTAGCAGCGGCGGCTATGACGCCGCGGCGGGCTTGGAATGGTGGAGGAACGCCGCGGAGCAGAGCACGGTGGTGACGAGGGCGAAGAAGCCGAGCGCCACCGCCAGCGACATCCCGGCCACCGCCAGATCCAGCGCCAGCTGCGCGCCGTGGAACACCACGCCCAGCGCCATCGTCCTCGGCTTCGGCTCCCCCCTCTCCTCCCCTCCCGTCGCCGCTCTCTAGCATGCGGTGGTGTCCAGCGCGGTCCTCTCGCTCAAGCCTCGCCTATTTCATCGCGACGCGCGAGGAGGTAGAAAGTTGGGGCGGGGTGGCATGGAAGAGAAGCGGCGAGTGACACGCGGAGCGGGAGCGGAGGCGGCGACACGACCACCAGGACCTGCGCCAGACCCAGACACGCCCGCCCGGGTCGCCTGCGACCTGCGAGCCGTGACGAGTGAAGACATAGCTGACGAGGACCAGCCTGCACTTGGGCACCTGGCTGAGACCGCTCGCGGTAACGACCGCCGTTCACCATCCGATGAAGAGTCCGACGGCCGACATCATCTGCTAGGGCCTAGCACACCACAACCGGAGCTCGTTGCCTTTTGGTCTGGAATTCCAGAAATTCCGAAGCTCAAGTCTTGAACTTCTGATGCCTTTTTTTTTTAAACATACAATCTGCATGTAACGGTATTTCTATTTTTGGTGACCGGAAATTTTGACCGTCAGAGCACAGAAATTCTCTCAAAAGAGGAAATAGAAAAGATACTCTCTCCATTTCAAATTATAAGATATTTTAGCTTTTATAGATACATTACTTCTACTATGCATATACAGTGCATATCACAATGCATAGCAAAAGCCATGAATTAAAAAACCTGAAAAAGTGAAAATCTTATAAGTTAGAATGCAGAAAGAACATGGTAATAGCCGTACAATAACAAGGTGCCCAAAAAAAAAGAGGAGGAAAACCTAGTAGATGATAATTATCATGGACAAATGATCCATGGCTGAGAGATGGAAAGTGTTGGTCTGTCATTCGCACAGCTACAAACTCAACAAAACGACCTGCCGGAAAACAACTGATGTACAACAAAGACGAACCCGGACCACACGATAACAAGTGATACCAGATGCATCACCATCCTTCTACAATCTACCTTTGTCAGAATAAATTCTAATTACAGCATCATCGTTCCAAAATCCAAACACCTTCAAAATAACCAGAACAAGTTTTGATTACAGCTATTGTAACTCGTATAACACCCCTTATTCTTCTGACACTGCCATGTGACTCGATCTTCGTCACCATCATATATGTTCCTACAAATTTTGCAAAGCCAATGCTCCAGACAGCCAGTACAATCAGAAATTAGTACTGGGTAAACAAGTGAGCAACCTATCAAGTAATGTGAAGAATCGGATCACAGAGCTGTTGGCCTAAAAGACTGAAAATGGTACAACAAGGCCAATAGGCCAGCCCTTTGTGGAAGGAAAGGAAATGATAAAACGCTGCATGTTTCATGACCAAGCTTCACGGCCGATCGTACTGCAATCATGTTAGTTAGCTAAAAGGAACCCCATCGACTGGCTTCCAGCTAAACAGAAGACAACATATACCCAACAGAGAGATTTGCCTTCATTTTGTGAACTGCTAGAGAGAGACCAATGACTCTGCTCTGCCTCAGTTAGCTTCCCAATACAAGCGCTTAGGTGGATTACTTCCCCAAGGTTTGGGGATATCCGAGGGGTTTATATGTGGTCTCTTGTTAGCATCATACGAGGATGCCAGCCGCCTTGCCCAAAGACTCTCCTCTGGTGACCAGGATATGGTAGCACCCATTGTGCAACACCATCTTAGGTTCAATAAAGCCGTCGCAAGAAATTCTTCACCTGCTTGGAATGCCCTTATGATCCTCAATTCAGCATCAGGCTCTTCACTGAGGATTAGATCTTCAAAAACAATTCTTTTCTCACCAAGAATGCTGACATCCTCAGATAGCATTCTCATGCCGAGGACTAGCAATGCCTCAATTGCAGTATTGAACAGTTCATGCTCCTCGTAGGCACAAACTGTGTACCAAAGTGTTGATGGGTCAGGTTGGATTTTTGCTCGGTGTATACACTCCACAATATATTCAAGGACATGAATTTGACCCTGTGAAGGATGTCCAAAATGAGTTTAACTTCAGCATCATTTTAGCAGGGGAAGAAAAATATATGATTTCTATCATAAACATACTTTAGTAGATGCATGCAAGAGTACTGTATTGAAAATCGGTATGTCAGGCTGAAGTCCTTCAATCTTGCACATATCAAGCAGATCCAGAGCCCCTTCAAAATTATCATTTGCTAATTGAACCTGTTACATCATGAAAAAGACAGATCAACTGGACCACTAAAAGTCAACCCAACTAATATGTAATTGGTAACATGATAGATCTAAAAGGCATGTACTGTTCTTAGCCAGACTTACCTTCAGGAGTGATGTAAAAGTCACAACCGTAAGATTAAAGCCATCTTGGAGCATCAAAGACAGCAAAGCACTAGCTGATTTGAAACATGGCAGCCATTTGCAGCACTGTATCATGGTATGATAAATTGAAATATTAGTTGGGAGGTTGCATGATCTCATGATTCTGAAGATCATTACTGCTCTGTGAGTCTGCAAACCAGGAAAAAAAACATGGATCAAGATTTGTAAAATAACAAGTTCAATATCTGCAAAATGCAGTCATGCAATGAAATTTCAGTTTGGCACCAAAGTACCAAACCAACATGAACCAGTTCCCATACGAAAACTTCGACAATACACAGTCTATGCAGTGTTGTAGCATACTCCACTGCAAATGGTAAGTTGTTTCAGCTTTGTCCTAAGTCAAACTTATCTAATTTTGACTAAGTTTATAAAAAAGTACACTAACAACTACCATATCAAACAAACACACTATCAAACTATATACCATTGTGTATCCAATGAATCTAGATTGATGTTGTAGATGTTTATGCATTTTCTATAAACTTAGTCAAAGCTAGAGAAGTTTAACTTCAACTAAGAACTCCAAATGTACTATAGCTTTAGATAGAACAACAGAAAAGAACTGTATGCTATATAGTCCATAACAAATAATTAATTTGAACCTGAATTTTGCAAATAAGCAAGTAAAATGAATGGATCTTGAATTATTTAGAATTTTTTTTATTATTGATCTCATCCCAATTTAGAGATGATTGCTTAACACTGTAACTAAAACTCTAAAACTTCTTTGGTGGTTGCATAACACTGTAACTACAACATAATTGGTGACTGCACTTGGGATCTCCCATCAAATTCGGAGAAAACTTAAATGGACCAAATAGCGGTTACAACTAAATTTACATGCTTTACAAAGAAAAGAGAAATAATTCTCATTTTGTCACATCGGAACAGACTTAATAGGTTGTTGATACGTACTTCCTTCGCATCACGCAGAGCTTGCAATGCAATGCAGTAGAGATCACTCTTCTGATAAGGATTTAAGTTCCACAATATATTTTCTGCTATATTCAGGTACCTCAACATTTCCTCCACCATTCCCTCAGACCCAAAAGCTCGTATCTGACAAAATAAATAAAACATTCAAATATTTTTTCAGCAAAAGAAGCACTGAGGGATGTGACCATAGCAAGCTAAAAAACACAATCGATACCAGAAACTTCTACAGATGGCATGATGATAATTCAATCAGTAAACTGTTTGTGAAAACTGGCAAGATTTTGGGTTATGACATCCAGTGAGAACTAGCTGGCGAGAAAATATTCAGACTTCTGACAAAACAACAATGATATGCCCTGTTCAGATGGTGCTTCCGAATACCATAAAAATATACTAAATTGACCACTGGAAATAGAAGTGGACTTATTAACTTCAAGTAATAAATCTGTCACAGTTCACAGAGAAATTTACATAGAAATAGAGAAGATTAAGACAAGTATAAATCAGTTATTTTCGTATTCTGACAAGTTAAAGCATGATGTTGACAGCGCGAAAAGGCCAACAAATGGAATTGGTTCTGATACATACTATTGCCAAACATATTAGATCTCTACAGTACATGTAAAGAAGGCTTACCACGTTCTTCATAGACACAAAGCTGTGTTGGATTCCATTGTTAAACATGTCCATCTCAATGATACTTATCCTTTTGGAAACATCAACATGAGAGAGCACATTTCCTTGTTCATAAGGTTCATTTACATTTCCAAACAGAGAAAACAAAAGTTCATATGTCCTGAGAGTTGGCTTCATGTTCACATGTTTCATTTTAGCTAGTATGCGCACAGCTCTTTCTGGTTCATTCTGCCAAAAAAAAGGGTGGAGGGGGAGGAGAGGTTTAGTTCATTCTTCTTATTAATGAAACAGAAACTTTAATTTGACAGGCTGCTGGAGTCATAGCTATAGAAAACTACTTTCTATGGATGTGGACATTATGTAGAGCATCAAGCATTGGAAGATTCAGCGGAAGGTACAGAAACCCAATATCATAAAATCTATTTCCAGATTCAATGCATTACCGTAATCTCACAACCAGAAAGCAAAGCATTAAAGGCATGTATATGCTTTGGTTTTATCTCTGACATTCTTTCCAAAAGTTCCTCAGCCAAATCCAACTGTAAACTATTGCTATAACCCACTGAGAGAGCAGCAAGTGCATCACTGTAATGTTCAATGCCCATTATCTTCATGGCTTTAATCTGGAAAACATATGAATATAAGATATATGTGAGAAAATAATGCTATCTCCAAATAAAATTTAATTTTCCCAGATATGTGGACTGAGGTCAAACCTTTCAAATTTTCAATACATGTAGAAGTACATAAATTTGTCGCGTAAAAGTGATGTCGATCAGGTTTTTTGTCCAAAGTGCTGCTACTTTTTAGTTTTATTATTTTTTTTGGTTGACATAGAGATACTGTAATAGCCAGGCATGCACATTCAAGCCTAACAATGTCTTAAGCAAGTAATATGGACCAGAGTTAGAGGACATAATAGCAATATTACATGTCTAGTCCAATTTTGGCTTTTGAGTAGTAGGTAAATTATTCTTAACATTGCAATATTCTTAATAATAATCGGGCAGTCTAAATTCTACTTTAAGGCCTCGGTTAGGCCATTCCCTGCGTGGATCGCAGCCTGATCCACGGGATGATCCCTGAGCAGATTCAAGCCTGGCCACCATGGAAGTGGTGTTCGGTTAGCCAACCCGAGGATTCTGCCCCGGCCTATTCCAGGCGAGTCCCCTCCAACCTGGCCCGATTTCCACCCACTCTGCATAAGTAGCAGACCAATTCCCATGGAGGCGAGCACATGGCCCGCTGCCAGGTCACTAGGTCCTCTCATTGCTGCGGAGGGCTCACGACAGCCAGAGCGCTTCAGGGGACGCATCGGCTACGAGCACCTGGGGAAGCGTCGCCATGTAGGCATGGTACAACAGCATCTCCGGTGGCAGCAAGATTTGGAAGCTTCAACGATGGCAACGCGGTGATCTTCATGGCGGTGGCCGTCCCCTCCGGTAGCCACCTTCTCGCCTGTAAGTTTCTCCTCTCTTCCTCTCACCTCTTCCATGCTGTAGGGTTCTTGAGCTGATGAGCACACCAGACAACTCTGCAGGTTGACCGATGAAGTAATGTTCTGTCCATCACCGTTCTACCTAGTTTAGCGGCTGGTTCTATGACGCTTCTTCAGTTCAGCTCAGTTATTTTTATCAGTGAGAGATTACTTCGTTTATTCATTATTTTCTTACACCGGCAAGGAAGACTCAATTTTGTGAATTCTATTTTTGTGACTATTATGAGCGCTTCTACTTGTGAATTCCAGTATGAATCTCATAATTACACTAGCTAGAACAATGGCTGGCACAGGCATTGTTTGTATGAGAGCTTGCAACATACTGAATATTGAGTTTATGCATCAGCTCGTCATTGAATGTTAATGCATCAGCATGCGGCTATGCATCAAGCTATCACGATTAACCATAAATTTTTGCTTCTAGTGATCTCTGTTGGACTATATTTGAGTTACCAGACATTTCCCCAAATCTCAAGCAAACTAGAGCATACCAACCATGACCAATCTAGATTGCTAAAGCTACAAAATAATCATTAGTATGCATATTTCTGACCAGTTCATGTTTACTCTACTATTACTCAGCTTTAAATATATTTTTTGGCATTTTATTAAAAAGAAGCTGCATAATACCCCCCGAGTTCCAAATTAACTGATAGTAAGTCTACTCATGAAATATAATATAAAGTTCTTTCAGGCCTATCTGTCTACTTTTTTTCTTGCTTTTTGTTGTTAATAAAGCATATCTTGCAGACATCCAGACATTGGTTTCAATACTACTAGTTCTTGCATGCTTCTGAAGCTGTTTGTGTGATTTCCGAATGCCGACTGTGATTGCTCTCTATATAGTGTCTAGTTATCTTATTATTTGTTTAACCATAGTGCCACTGAAATGAGGAGCAAACTGGTGTTACTTATCCCCATTAATTTTATCATGATGTTTCGGTTTGTTTGCCTTAACCTCTGAAAAGAAAAGGACAATGGCCATAATTGCAAGTTTGTGTCAGTGTGAAATGCATCATTGTCTAGATCCATGACAAGGATCCATGTCTCTCGTCATGTTCAATTTTTTTGAGACGTATTACTCTTTTGAGACTTGTAATACTTTATTTATGAGCTTATTGTCTAGATCCAAGTTCTTGTCATGTTCGGTCCATGTCTAGCTAGGTCCATATTCTCATCATTTAATGCTTTATTTATTCATACATTTGTCATGCATGTATTAACAGTAAGATGTATGTACATCCATGTAAAAGCTGGAAGTGTGCTTCACGACCTAATACAACCAAAGAGGGAAAGAAGAGAGGGAATAACCGAACATCATTTGGACGGAGAGTGAGCATGGGAAAGAAGGGATTTAATCCTCAAGGGGTTTGAGTTACAACGGAGGGATTCACTCAATCCCTCTTGGATTGGTTCCACTTGGGGATTAAATCCCTCCAACCAAACATGGCCTAATGGAAATCAGAGCAATACAACAAACTGGTTAAATTAAAAAATTTAAAAAATGGTGTATGTCATCATCAATTTAGTGAGATGGCCTTTCAGGCTACAGGATCATAAACAGCAAAGCTGCTGGTAGCATACCACTTTGTTGGCATATGCAATTCCTTTCCCAGCTATCATCGTCCTAACAAAACCATCATATGTAAAATTTGACGGTTGCAATCCAAGTTTTTGCATCTGCAAAGAAAAATCAAATTACCGATACAGTGTGTAAACATATGAGAAATTTTGTATTCCCCTTTCCATTAGCTTTTACACTATTGACACTTGACAAAATTACGATGAATTCACCAAAATTCAGAATCAAATTTCTCTGCAGGGCCAAAATTGTTTGAAGAGTGATGGTTCAAAAAGATTTCATGATCTATGTTAGTGTCCATCTTAAGTAGGTGAAATCTGTTTGAAGATGTGCTTCTGTTGAAAAGAGGGCTAAAGCCCAAATATGTACATAGGCAGGAATGCATAAAGACCCTTAGACAAAGAGGAAAATACATGTGCACCTAACACCTCCCCCCCCCCCCCCCCCAGACAAAGAGGAAAATACATGTACACCTCCCTCAAACTCAAACTCAAACTCAGGGTGGATCAAGAAAAGTGAGTTTGGATAACTAAAAGTTTGTTGGGCTCTTCTCTGGGTCTTCTTGAAAGTCGGACAACAGAAGCTCTAAGGGCACAAAGCTTAGTGCAACAACACCATCTTGTACCTGTGCCTGAGCGCAAGAAGCATAAACACCAATATGCTTAGTGAACCCATGCTTCACCAGATCGCAAGCAATGCTGAGAGCACCAGTCAGACAGAAGAGGTGTTGGCACAGAAATAGACACCAAAATCCTCAAGTAACCACCATAGCCAAGTAAACTCTGCAGTAGCAAGAGCCATAGATCGCAACTCAGCCTCTGCACTACAGCACTAGAATGTGAAATGGTTGTTTGTTTCTTAGTATTCCAAGAAATGAGAGAGCCACCAAGAAAAATACAGTAGGCAGAAAGGGAGCGACAATCAGAGGAGTCGCTAGCCCAAGTAGCATTAGAGTATGCTTGGAGCTGGAGAGAGCTATCGCTAGCCCAAGTAGCATCAGAGTATGAAAGGAGCTGGAGAGAGCTAGAGCACAGAAAGAACATACAACGAGAAATGGTCCGAAAAAGATAATGCAAGAAGCAGCCCAGGAGTATGCTTGAAGCTGGAGAGAGCTAGAGCATAGAAATAACATACGTCGAGAAATGGTTCGAAAAAGATAATGCAAGAAGCAGCCAAGCTACTAGTACCATCACTGCCAGTACCCTATGAGGAACAACCACCTTGGCAAGAGTGAGCCTTCTTTCCAAAGTGAAGTCCACCAGTACCACCACTCCTCCGAGAGGATGCCACTAAAGAGGGCACTGTGGGTGGAGTGGCAGTAAAGCCAAAAGGTGTAGAACGAACAGCCAAGACAAAGAAGCAGGTTGAACGAACAGCCAAGAGAAAGAAGCAGGTTGAATGAACAGCCAAGACAAACATGCAGGCTGACTGAAGCAAACCAGCAGGACGAACAAGGGTCTCCTCGTTATGAACAGCAGAGCCTCCATCATGGACATACAGGGCTCACAAGCGAAGAGGCTCAATCTTTGCACCAAAACAACTCAGAAAAGTCATAGGTACGCCAAAGCTCAAGGTTAGTCTGCTGCTTCTAACAAGATTCACAAGTGGCAAGGGACAACCGAGGACCAAGAGTGTCAAGCTCACACCATACCGCAGATAGCTAGTTAAAGAACTCCTAAACAGGGACCTCACCCTGCTGCAACAACTGCTCCTGCCGTAAAGCCACTATGTAGGTGGAGTGACCAGAAGGCTCGTAACGCTAACGAAGAAAAGTCACATCTGAGATTCATGGTCAAACAAAATAATATCTGCAGCTAAACACTCCTCCATGCTAGCAGTGAGAACAGCACCTGCACAGGCATCCTCATCTAACCAAGTCCAGTATGCTGCAAACTAAGACATGTAGGAGGCTGTGTCATCAACTCATCATCATACACATCCCCCCTCCCCCAACCCCCTAAAGCACAGATGAGCAGCGAGCACAGCGCCGCAACAAGACGGGTGTGCCTGCTCCCTTCCTGCGTCAGGCAGGAGCAGCAGGGCAGTGGCAGGCTGGAGTTAACCATACTGGCTGTGCAGCGGCTAGAACGAAGGGTGAACCCTAGAAGCACCATGTTTGGAACTGTGCCTGTATTGAGAAGAAGGGCTAAAGCCAAAATATGTATTCCCTCCGTCCCAAAATAATGGACGTTTTAGGTTTGGACGCGAAAATTGAGAAGTGAAAAAGTGTTGTGCACAGAAAACAAAAAGGAGATAAGAGAGAAACGGAGATAGAGATGTATTGGGAAAGAAAAAGGTGTACTGGGAGAAGAGAAGGGTGCATTGGGAAGTGAGAGTGTCAAGTATTTTGGGACAAAATTTGAATCCTAGAAGGTCAAGTATTTTGGGACATATGAAGTACATAGGCAAGAACGCATAAAGATCCTTATACAAAGAGGAAAATACATATACACAAAGTTAGAAAAATAAATGTCCAGTAAAAAGGATGAGATCCTCCATCGACGAAATAGCACCCCTGCTATTCTGAGATCAAACACAGTGCAGCAAAGGAACCAAACAAGTTAGCAAATGCAATGTTGCTGCACGGCATTTCTACCATCCAAAAGATAGCAATAATTAAAGTATCAGAGAAATATTTAAGGTGAAGTTCAACACATAGATTACATGGCCATTATATGGACTGGATATAGGAGTATATATGTTACCTCAGTAAATAAATGCTCAGCTAATGTATAGTTGTTAAAATGTACACATGCATGCAAAACATCATTGAACGTCCATCTCAAAATTTGTTTTACTGCACTTGGTGCAAACTTCAATGTATTTGCAACACTCCCATCTACTCCAACCTTATAAGAAAGATTGTTGCCTGAACAAAACAGAAACAAAATAAGTTTTATACATCTCATTGGGATGATGACTACACTAATATAGCAGATGATGCATGAAATGGAATGCAGACCTGACCAAGTTTTCTCCTCAAATAGCTCAGGCTGAGCATCAACCAAATGCTCGCCAGTAGCCAGCTTCCCCTGACATAATGGCAGGTTGAGATCTTCAAATTCATTCAAAGCAGGTACAGGAATGTCTAGTCTCAATGATTTGAATCTTCTTTTAGAAGACACCCTCAGATAGTCAGAGCTTCGTGCAGCAAGGGCAACCATATGCTGCAAGATGTGATATGCAGATTGAAGGTCACCTAGCGCAGTGAAAGCCCTTATAAATCTCCTTTGTGTGATAATGTTTGGGCTATAATACCTAGAGCAGTCCTTCCAGATTTCATAAGCTGCAGGCAAATTTCCCTGTAACGCTGCAAGCTAAAAAGCACAAAAGAAACTAATAAGCGAAACTGCCACGACATTATATAAAAATGAATTCATCATGCTAGAATGAACATTCAGGCTGAAAAATATCAAACAAGCAAGCTGTCACAAGATTAGTTGTATTAGCATGTAAGGGCTAGTATGTCTTCCAAAAACCAAGGTACATAAATATATAGTGATGGCTACTGCATATATGAAATTTAGTATTCCATGAAAGAAACACAAAATAAAAGGGCACAAGAATTTTCGCGTGAGAAAATTAAAATTGGATCAGCAACAATACTAAGAAAAAAAATGATTAAGGAAATATTATGGATTTGCAGTCATTTTATACTGATTTATTCAGAACAAGGTGAAAGCCACACAGATAAAACAATATGCAAAAAGGGAACTACTTAGGCAGCAACATGTTAATATTTTAAAAAAAGGGACCAAGGAGGAAGCAATATATGAACAATTTGGTATGAAAGTCAGCTTACGACCAGAACAGAAAAGCCAGGTGCGTTGATATTAAATGGGCATATAAGAAAGAAATTTTCTTCGTACAAACCTTCAAAAGCTCACAGTATGTTATTTCAGACTTCCCAAGAAAAAGATTTTCCAGTATCTCTAGACAGCATCCAGCATCCTTCAGATTTGCTCTACTTAGACAGGCATTTAGAAAAATATTAAAAATAGGTATAGTGGCATGAGTGCTTTCTTTCTCCCCTAGAAGAGCCAGCCAGTGAAGTGCCTATATAGGAAAAGAAGAATCTGAACTTGCAGATTGCATGGAGCTAAACAATTCATTAAGCTGTCAAACATACAGCACGCATAAAGAAAATAAATTCTACTGGATCAGTAATAAACTTACCCCAATATCCATCAACTGATCAAAGTAACATATTAAAAAGGGTCAAAATCATTTAAATGTGCAGACAAGCATGTGATTAAGGCCGTCTATCTTGTATTTGAAATGGTAATACAGTGTGAGTATACTTATTTTTCCATAAACCAGCATTATGTTTATTTAATAATTTTATGAGATACTCGCACAGTAGAAACAAATCTCTTACAAATGAGAATTTAAACATACACACAGAAGTTCCCTGCAAGCTATCAGTGTGCAGGCAAATATTTGTAGCCATACCCTCGCACAAAAGGGCGGCATGACAACAACAGAAGCAGCAACAATAAATCCTTTCAGTCCCAAGCTGGGCTAGCAAAGACGAGTACTGAATCTAACAGACCCACTCAACCAGTACCACGAACATGGATCTGTTATCTATGGTGCGTCATTTATGGCATTTGGACCAAACATCCAAAGTATCACAAGGAAATGGAAGCTTTGCAGCAATCTTGCAGTCTAGTTATCTTTAACAAAAGAATATGATGTGCTATTAATATTGCTATTAGCTTGAGAAAAGAGAAGTACTACGTACCTCCTTCGCATATCCCCCTCTGCCTAGAGCTCTAATGGCATATCCGTAGATACCTTTACACATGCCAATGCCCTTTTCCTCCATGAGTTCCAAAGTTTCCATAGTAAACTAGAAATATTGGAAAAACTCCAAATGGAGTTCTAATCAAAATGACTGTATTAAAGTCATGCCGTGGTTAAAAAAACGTGCATTTAACAGCAGATTTACCAAAGGATCAGGTGCCTCTGCACAATACTCCAATATATAAGAAAAATCCTTCTTGGTCAGTGCTTCCTTAGTGTGATGAAGAATCAATGATGCTCGCTGCCGGTCACCACTACGGAGAGCATTGACAACTTCTGATTGCATGGGTCTAACAAAACTAGTCTTCCATTCAAAATCATCATACTCTGTAATCACCGTAACATTGTTTACACACGGATATGCACAAAATTCACGTACAGTAATTCTGCAAACTTAAGGTAATATTCAGCTCGGAGACCATGGTAAGGTGGTAATAAGATTCAGCAAGCATGGTATATCAAAGTCAAACTTGCTGTAGGCAGAGAACAATCAGTCATACCAGGCAGTGAACCAAGCCTCGATGAACAAAAAAACATATGCTACGAAGGCAAAGACAAGGCATCAAATATATATTAGGCATATAATAAGCAAATTAAACCATTTTTCCATACACTGACAACATTCATCTGAATTGTTCGTACCATTTCCAGATTAACAATCATACAAGGATATCCAAACATGAAACCAACTACAACATTCAAACAAACCAATAACGAAAACAAAATAACTGAAAGTACACTTACTGTTTGAACAAGTTGGGGCGTCTTCAGAGTGAACACTTGCTGCACTGGCATGCGCCTGCAACAAACCAGTATTATTAGTAGCATCTAACCCACACGCAAATAAGCGAAACAACATGGAGGGTACAGGGAGAAATCCTGCATATTACGTGAGGGGGTTTGAACGCCGCCGAGAAGTTCGTGCACCGGCGAGCGGCCCTCGATCTAAATGACACGGAAACGAAGATGATCGTGAGAACACCACGTGACCCGCCCGAATCATTCATTCCCTGGATAGCTCGCTTACAGTAATCTCTGCATCGCAGGCAGCGAAGATGGGTGGGCGCCTTTCGCCGGCGGGCGGGGGCAGTGGCGGACCCAGCCGAAAATATGAGCTAGGGCGGACCCCTGCCCGCCGCTGCGCCTCCGCCGCGCGCTGGCCCCTGGTCGCCGACGCCGCTCCCGCTCGCTCGCGTGCAGCGCAGGCACAGAGGAAGGAAGAGCACGTGGAAGGAACCTGGAGGGAGCGCCGCCCAGTCCTCTGGTGCCGCCGCCGTGCGCAGGAACCAGGAGGGAGCGCCGCCGCCGCGTCCCGACTGCCGCGTGGCCGAGTAGATTGGAAGGGGCATGCCGCGGCTCTGAAGATTGGCAAACTGTACCCATAACCCGAAAGCCAGACGGCTTTTTACCTCATTAAGACAAAAGTATAGCTATTTTTTTACTCATAAGTAACTAAATAGATAAAAATCCTTACCTATCGGCTAAACGGGTAAGGATATGTGACTGCATTACCCGCACCCATTAACCTATGGGTAAATTGAACCCGATTTAACATGAAGAAATCATAGGCTAAAATTACCATCACACAGCGCAAGCCCAGTAAAATAGCAATGAGGATGTGAAACCCTAAGTCTCACCTGGTGGAGACTTGAACTTAATAATTAGTATCCATCCTAATTCCTAAGATTTATTACATTATTCGATTTAGTGTTCATCTAGCCTGTTTGATTGTGCTTTTTTTCCCTCAAATTAGGAGCTTTTTATGTAGTTTTAAATTGTAAATATCCTTTGAATACTGGGCCAAAAATTACCCATGGGTGTCCATTACCCATATATTACCCGTATGGGCAAGGGTATGGGAAAAAACTCTTACCCGTGTATGGATAAGGGTAAATTAGTGAGTAAAATAATTTCTAAGGGGTAAGGGTATGGGCACCATATACCCAGCGGGTAATTATCCATTGCCATCTTTACGTGGCTCCCTCTGCCTGATTTTTCCCCAAGGACGACATGGGCCGAATGTTTGGGCCACTAGGTCTGCACTAGGGGTCCGGTGGTAATGGGCCTCGTGGCCAGATGGCCTATGAACGATGCATGTGCCTGGTTTTGTTCCATCTTGAGTTGATGAAACATCCGCTGCTCGTCGGAAAACTAGAGAATACCAGTGCTACTTGCCGGAGGGCACCTAAGGCAAGGTGGGTTCGCCTCTGATCCAAATATCTTTAAGTTAGAGTTTAGGTACACGATTTCGTACAGAAAGTAGAGAGCAAAAGGGGTGGGAATACCTAATGAGTGATCGTTGCTGGCGAAGAGAAAGAAAGGGCTCGGGGCTGCAGGGGCGGCGGCGGCGATGATGATACAGGTAGAGAGGAGAGACCCTATGAGCGGAGCAGACGCGTCGCTCAGACAATGTTATCCTAAACGTTAAATGGTAAACAGTCGGTCACCCTTTGTTTAGCGTTTAGATGGTTTAAACAGTGTTTAAATGGATTTAAACGGTCCAAACGATTTTGTACTATAACAATAAAATATGCGTATTGGTGTACGTAAAAATTAAATATGTTAGAAACCTTACATATTTATACATGTAAAATTTAAATATTTTACCAAATAATCTTTTAGAAAGAACCACAATACTTCATATAATTACAATGTTAATTAGTTTTGTGTTGATTGTGATAGTCATAGTTGAAAGGTCCCGATAGGTTAGAGGGGAGTGAATAGCCTATTTAAAAATTCCTTCAAAACACTAGACCACTTGTTAGCAACTAACAAAGCAATATGCTAAGCACTACTAGGCTACTCTATGCAAACCACATACACAAATCTAATTAATATATATACACACAATCGCAAAGAGCGAGCTCTCCGATCCTAAGAGCTCAACACTACGCAAATGCGATCACGTCGATCCTAAGGTGATGCTAACTATACAAGTATTGTAACGCAAGAAAGAGTATGCAAGTATTGTAACACAAGAAAGAGTAATCGAGTGAATATACTAACGAGTAGAGTAGAGGATGAACCAATCACCGGATGATCAATCAATCAAATGAATACCAAGAAATTCAAGACAATGATCATCCACTCGATGGTGGAGAAGAGAAGAGACACTCAATTTTTTTTACCGAGGTTCACGTGATCGCCGTCACACTACTCCTCGTTATGGCACCGGCCTTCCTGTGTGGATCACGAGTTAGGCATCACACGCCAACCTTTACTGGGTGCCGTTCACCAACACAAGAGAAGTTGCTATCTTATCACGAGATCAAGTAGAGTCGGTTTTGGCACTTCGCCGGGGAATAACCGCAAGAACCCCTCACAACAATTGCCGGTGTCGGCTTAAACAATCACCAATCAACCTCACACTGCCTCATCGCTCCACAAGCCGTCTAAGGACTTGGCAAAGCCCCATGAGAATGAGAAATCCGGAGCAAAGCAATCACCAAGTGCTCTAGAATGCAATTCACACAAGAGATGACACTTGGATGCAACTCAATCTCACTTGGATGATCAAATGTGCATGTGAGATGAGTGGGAGGCTTTCTCAAATGCTCACAAGGTGTATCACAATGTTTGGGCGTGCAAGAGAGTGTCCAAGGATCAGGACACCAAGTATATATAGCCTCCCAAGTGAGCCACTAGCCGTTACAGCCTGAAACGGCCATCTAGACGGAGCTCCGGACGCGCGCATACGCGCGGTCCAGACCAACACCCGCGTCCGGACCCTTTTGCTCGACGAACCACCGCGTGCCACGTGTTTCAGACCGTTTGAATTTGATCGTTGCGCGCCAACTTACGCATGAGACACTCTTCGGATGAAACCTCCGGACCCACCAACCGGACAAATCCTCTGCGTCCGGATCACGCGACCACAGAGGTTCAGCATTCTCCGGACGTTGTCCAGACAGGCCAATCGGACGAACACTCTGCGTCTAGACCCTCTAGGTTAGATCCTCGCTCGTGAACAGAGAGCTACCAGAGAGCTCCAAGTCGTCCGAACGCTGTCCGAAACAACCATCCTAGCAAAGCATCTGCGTCCGGACCAGTTAAACCAATTTTTTCACTCACTATGCAGTTCAACCGGATGGGGAAAAATTGAGCCAGAGCTCAAACTTCACCACTGTTCGGTCCAACATTCACTATCCGAACCTCATAGGGGTTAGATACGTCCGGACGCTCGCTAATGGTCCGGATCAGACACTTCACTTAGCGTCCGGAGCATACAACTTCAGTCTCTGCTAGGGTTAAGTTCTGAACTCTCATTGATGGTCTGGACCAGCCGATCCACCAGCGTCCGGAGCACTTTCTTCAATGTTTTCTCGGTTATTTCTTCACCATTGCTCTCATGTGCCAACACTCAAGGGTTTCACTCGCTTAGGCTCAGTGTGTTAGCATTTTTCAAAGCATTTTCCAAGGGTTAGATGGTTAGCTCTGAATCCAAAGTGCATGCAAATGTAATGCAGCCCTAGAGCACTTGATAACCGATTTACTTTCACATTTCTCCCCTTGATAGTCAGTTATCTATCCTAAATGTGCTCACACTCTCTATAGTATCACTGAAAATCTAAAGTCCTAAGGATATACTTTTGCCTCTAGCTCCTTGATTTTCCTTTTCACTTTTTCTTCCATGGTTGGTGCTTGGTCCATCACTTGATCTTCACTTGAAATCACCACACCAAGGCTTGGACTACCTTTCCTAATCATTCATTTAATTTGCAAAGGTTAGTCCCTAGGTTTCATTAAATATCAAAACCAAACTAGAGCTTTCAATAGTCCTCTAATTGACTAAATTATGGATTAAATGGTTGTTTATCTCATTTGATCATGTTTAAGTTGATTCTAATTATACTGCTTAGACGGGATTAAACAGTTTAGATGGGTTTAAACGGTCCAACTGTTTAACTCACCGTTTAGGGTCTAAATGACACGGGTGGCTTATGTTTACCGTTTAAACGATGTTTAAACGGACTAAATGGCCGTTTGGGCAAACATTGCGCCCAGTTACATAGCTAAGAGACTTGAGACAATTATTAGGGCCTATTTGTAGCATCTAGATGTATTTTTTGAAATACAAGTCTCATTAGGAGGAAATGTAAAAAATTCCCCTCACACCTCTCCTATAAAGTGGGGAGATGAAGAAGGACCTAGCCATTAATTTGATTTGCTCTTTCTCAATTGCTCTTCACTCTTATCTCTAATTTGTTGAGTCTAAGACCAAAATTCTTAATGTCTATTGCATCATAAAATGATTAAGGACTTAGCAATGCTTAAACACACTTAAATTTAGATGGTGAGTCATTGCTTGCTTAGCGCTTAACACCGTTTGTAACCTTGATTTTTTGTTCATTCTTGTATCGCTAAAGAAGACAGAAAAATAGTATAAGTCTAAACTAGTATACGTACTAAATATATATACATGTCATTAGTTCAAATTCGAATTAGTAAGGACTTGTGGTTCTCATTCGCGCATCCTTCCAAGATGGGCTTCCATTGTTAATGAGACAACCGTTGCTCACCGGAAAACTGAAAAATACCAGTGCTGCTCGCCGGAGGACACTTAGGGTGCCCGTCCAACCTCGACATATAGGTGGGTCCGCCTCTGGGCGGGGGCAATGATCTCTGGGTTTGCCGCCGCACAGATAGAGATGGCGCGGAGGAAGCGTGGGAGGTGTAAGCAATATACACTGCGCAGCCTATAAAGTGGAGGCAGAAGAGAGCGAGACCGGCGACGAGGGGTTTGGAGATGCTGGCGACGTGGGGCGACGCGGCAGATTAGCGGAAGGGTTTTGGTCTGGGGGCGACCGGCAACGCAGCGGGTTAGCGGCGGGCGCCATTAGACGTTCCGCAAATCCATATTCATACCCAAACCCATATCTGTTTTATTTAGGTTACCCCATCGAGACCTCGACCGCCTCCACACCATCCGCAATGACCCCAATCTCTTGCATATGGTGAGCAAACCTAAAATAGGATAGGCATAGTGTTTTTACGTATGGAAAAGTGGCTTTAATAAAAAATGCAAACACACCATCTATTTACATTCGACATGTGCGGGGACGCGAAAGTACATTGTTTACGGTAATTATTGTATGATTTTACCCGTCAACTAAACATGAAAAGGGAATAAAAACAAACACCAACATAGGTTTAGGGGTTGAACTGACAGAATTCCATGAGTTTTGGAGAATCTGTGTTTCTGCAGGACGTTATCAGGAAAAGGAGAAAATACCAAGGACGTCGGTGTAAAAATCGAATTCCGCCGCGAAAGTAGATCAGGAAGAATCTAGAAGACACCAGAGACTCGCTAGAGAAGACGGGACGGGTTTGGACTTCGAAGTGGATCGGCCGATCCACCCCCTAGGTCGGCCGATCCCTTCCAGAAGGTTCTCCGCCTCCGCTTCGACGTGGACCCACATCCCGATATTTCACGCAATCTACACCGTCCGCCGAAGTCGGTTTGATCTAAGGGCTACGGTTCATCCCACCGGCCTATATATAGACCCCCAGACCCCTTAGGGTTTCATACCAATTCATTCAATCATATGTAAACCCTAATTGAGAGGTGTCCCATGAAAGGATAACTTCTCATTAGGATTTAGGGACTAGATAGTAGAGAGATGGAGAGCGAGGGAAGAGTTAGGAGGAGATGTCGGCCTGTCAGTGATCCCTCTACGACTTGTACTTCGGTAGGATCTAGTTCTACTTGAGCTAGCTCTTAAGATGTCTCGGGCAACCAGCTTCTGATCTACGTAAGTCTATGTTCATATTGTTTATCTGGTTTATGTCTCTCTTTTGAGTACTTTATTCCTGTTCTAGAAGGAGTAGAGTGGTAATCTATAGTATAGGCGTGGTGCCTAGACTGTAGTTACTCGTAAATGCGTCCTGTCTGGCCGGGTCGGTGGTAGATCGCGGGGGTGACCGTGCCTGTTTAGTCCTTTGTAATCCATTGTTAGCATTTCTTAACGTTGTTACAAAAGATAAACTAAAAGTCCATCCCCGGCAATGGCGCCAGAAATGCTTGTTGGCGTTTCTTAGCATCACTGCTAAAGATAGACTATAAGTCCATCCTTAATAATAATACTAGAAACGTAAGTTGACGTTCCCAACCACCATTACTTAGAAATGCTTTTTGGCATTTCTTAACGTCGTTACAAAAGATAGATTAAAAGTCCATCCCCGGTAACGGCGCTAGAAATGCTTGTTGGCATTTCTTAATGTCGTTACAGAAGATAGACTAAAAGTCCATCCCCAGCAACGACGCCAGAAATGCTTGTTGGCGTTTCTTAGCATTACTACTAAAAATAGACTAAAGGTCCATCCTTATTAATAATACTAGAAACATAAGTTGATATTCCCAACCACCATTACTTCAGAAAGGTAATCCTTGGCCCTTAGTGGTGCCGGCCTAGGTAATGCAGTCTGGTAATAGCAGTTAGAAGTGCCGGATTGGCCTTCCTAACCGTCATTACTTACGATATGTAAAACTGTGGCACGGCGCCGTGGGGTGCAACAAGAATTACAATCCTTAAGTAATGGTACTTAGGTACGCCAATCGATAGCTCAGTAAGGAATAAGATTACTCTGCAAGCGCACAGAACTATCATTGTAGCATTTCAACCCGTGAGTATTCAAGGGTGTCGTATTTATAATTTCCCGTAGGAGGGCATGGTGAATTCATCTAGCTTTTGGTATAAACATGATCACTTATTGAATGCATAGGTAGGCATAGCATAGGCAGGGGTTAAAACAGGTTTATAAGATAGTGGACACACACATCGGAGCAACCTCAAGGATAAAAGATAAAATAAAGAATAAAGAATAACTACGTGAACAGGCATTGGTCATATACAGCTATGCAACGAATAGTAATTACATCGAATTAATAAGACTAGGATCAGGACTAAGTCTGCGATGATAGGGAGATCCCCGGCAACGGCGCTAGAAATGCTTGTTGGCATTTCTTAACGTCGTTACAAAAGATAGACTAAAAGTCCATCCCCGGCAACGGCGCCAGAAATGTTTGTTGGCATTTCTTAACGTCGTTACAAAAGATAGACTAAAAGTCCATCTTCAGCAACGGCGCCAGAAATGCTTGTTGGCGTTTCTTAGCATTACTACTAAAGATAGACTAAAGGTCCGTTCTTAATAATTATACTAGAAAACATAAGTTGACATTCCCAACCACCATTACTTCAGAAAGGTAATCCTTGGCCCTTAGTGGCGTTGGCCTAGGTAATGTAGTCTGCTAATAGCAGTTAGAAGTGCCGGATTGGCCTTCCTAACCGTCATTACTTACGATATGCAAAACTGTGGCACGGCGCCATGGGGTGCAACAAGAATTACAATCCTTAAGTAACGATACTTAGGTACACCAATCGATAGCTCAGTAAGGAATAAGATTACTCTGCAAGCGCACAGAACTATCATTGTAGCATTTCAACCCGTGAGTATTCAAGAGTGTCGTATTTATAATTTTCCGTAGGAGGGCATGGTGAATTCATCTAGCTTTTGGTATAAACATGATCACTTATTGAATGCATAGGTAGGCATAGCATAGGCAGGGGTTAAAACAGGTTTATAAGATAGTGGACACAAACATTTATCCGCTACTACCATCATGGCCAAGACACTCCGTGACTACTCCATCCCCGTTGTTGCCAACGTGCCCGTTGGGCCCGCTGTCAACATCAGAAATGGAAATTTCGAGATCCGTACAGGCCTTATCTCGATGGTGCAGGCAAACCAATTCTGTGGCTTGCCAAGCGAGGATGTAAACGCTCATTTGCAACACTTCCTTGAGCTGTGCGACACCATTGTCATCAAAGACATCGCACAAGGCAGTATCAGGCTCCGCTTGTTTCCTTTCTCCCTCACGGGGAAAGCTAAACAATGGTTCTATCAAAATAAGTAATCCGTCAACACGTGGGACAAGTGTTCCGCAGCATTCCTCGCCAAGTTCTTCCCCATGAGCAAGACCAGCGCTCTAAGGGAAAGATCTCAAACTTTCAGCAATCTTCCCTTGAATCTTTGTGACAGAACCGCCTTAATCATAGGTCCCACGTGCCCCGTCATCGGCCCTAAGGACCTTTGACTAGTCTGCACGAGTTCCCTTTGACCTAGGTGTCCTGTCGGGTCTTCTAGGAAACCCTAATTTCCCCGAGGATCTCATTGTAAGACCTTACAAGTATTACAACAGTTTATACAAATAATTTGAATCAGAGTAAAGAGTGCGGAAGTATTACTTAAACATAGGTTACAATTACATTATCCCAAACCAGAGTTTCGCAGTGGAGTAGCTGTATACAACTAAACACCCTGCCCAAGGGTTTCATTATATACACATCTTCATCCAAGCACGATCCGTCGTAGAACTGTTTACTCAACTTACCTGCAACAGGGGGTTAACAAACCCTGAGTACATGGGGTACTCCGCAAGACTTACCCGACTAAAGGTGTAAAATTAGACTCAGGAATGCAGGCTGAGGGGAGTCAAGGTAAGACTTGAGCAAGAGTCAAAGTATTTTGCAGAAAAGCATTTCTAATCTATTTCATTATTTGATCTCAATATTATTTTATTCATATACATAATTCCAATATCAATTCTCGTATATCATGTACTTTCAATCATCATATTCATTCTCAAAAACACCTAGTTCCGAACCACTCTTCGCTGTAGGGGTGATGATCATGTCTCCATTAACCGAGGAGCAACGTCGATTCAAATCCAGAAGTAACCAGCTGGGGATCCCTATCCACACTGCATATGTAGCACTTAAGCTTGCATATGCCAACCCCGCCTACCACGGCTTTTTATACCCCAGAACCGGTCCTGCGCCACCCGAGAGCACAGTACCCCTCTAGTCTCCAGGCACGACGGCCACGAGGGTACACGCTACTCTCGCCATCTCTCCACTCCCAGTGCGTGGTTGTCGGTTCCAGTAGTAGAGCCACCGGAGTTAGAGGCTTTCCGTAGTATGTGGCTAGTTGCAAAGTCATGATCACAGCAGGCCGACAACGAATGGTCCCTAAATATTTTTCCGTTGGACACCATGCATTGGGACTCTAACCCAAGTACACTGGTGACCACCCGGTTTTCGCATCCCTTTTCCGATGGCGAGGATCGTTGGGACTCTAACCCAAACAGATGGTCAACCAAACGGAAAACCCATCCACGTTGATGATAATGGACTGGCCAAGTACACCATCACCAAACGAGGACAATACCATTCCTATAAAATGATTCATTTGTTTCATATCATCACAGTTTTCAAAATAGTATTTTTGCAACTCTATCATTAAGCATGACTAAGCATTTTTCAATACTTTAAATAAATCAAGGTCTCAGGTATAATATGTGGTCAAGGAAAGATAATGCATCAATAGGTTATCACTCAACTCCTATTAACCTAATGCAGTAGATTAACTCAAGTGATAAATATTTTTAAATAACAAGGAGGGGCAAATGCACCGGGGCTTGCCTGTTGCTTGAAGTAGACGAAACCCTGAGGTCAATCACTGAGAAGGATCCACGTCCACCGAGTGAAGACCTTACTCGGGGCACGCTTCAGATAATAATCACCGCGCGTTCACTACACGAAATAATAATGCAACACTTAACATGATGATATGTATGCCATGATGCAGGAGATGCATTAAATCACTGATCAATAGAAGGTAAACTTAATTTGTAAGTTGAGTACCGCTTGCCTTCATGATGAAATTACAAGTTAACGAAACTAATTACTATGGAGTATTAATTGCTTCGGTTAAATGACCATTTTAACAGTTGTTGAAAGCTGAACTACTCTCCTATAATAATGCCCAGTACTCACTTAAGCGATTCATATAATCCTATTATCACATGTGTATAACATAAGTTAATAATATTTCTAATTAATGATTTATCTATATTACTTGAAGTATTATTTAAGCATCTTAATCAACAAGATTATCATGAACTAAAAATACTAGCAAGGTACCCAAGATCAACACATGGCAAGGATCCATGATTAACATACAATTCCTAAAGTCACACAAAATTCTAAATTTATTAACACTTTATAGTATTACTATATTTTTTTTGTTTATTTATTTAAGTACTAATTACTAAGCATTGAAACATTATCCAAATGGGCTACAGATTTTCGTGGAGATAGCTCGCTGCTCACAACACCTACTACAAAAATTTCATAATTTTTAGATGATTACTTTGGGCTACAAAAATCATGGAAATATCATTTACTAATTAAAATACACATTTTTTTTAGTCTACCGAAAGTACTCAAAATATATATTTTATATTTTTCATATAATCAGAATATCACAGAGAGCTTTCACAATTTATTTCATCATTTTTAGAGCAATAATTTTATTCCTATAAAAATAACAATCTTTAGTATTATTTATTACCGAGAAAATTGGAAAATCTTATTTCCACAAATGGGTCACTGCTTCTGGACCGGCCCATAGCGGCCCAGCGCTCGGTCCTCCGCTCTCCCTCACGGTTTCCGGCTTGTGGACCGTAAAGCCCAGCAACACTCGGCCCACCTCTCTCCATCTTCCTCCTCCCGCTCGCGCAGGCGCCCCCCCGTGCGTTCGCCCGATGGCACGGGCGCGACGGCTTGCCGCCGATGGCTATCTGGCGACGACCAGGACACCAACAGATCCCCAACCACCCGACACACCAATCTACCCACTCACCCCGGCGACCAAGGCACTAGAGCGAGCTCTCCACCGGCCATGGCGGCTCGGCGGCGGAGGCACGGCGGCACAGCCGCGTTCCGGCTTCTCGGAGGACCAAGAAACCTAACCAGTTATACTTAAAGCTTCCTGGAGCTTACCATGCCGTGGTGCGCGCGGCTTAGAGAGGAGACGACTACGAACGCGACCCGATGATGCGGAACACGACCTCGGCGGCGAACTCCGGTGACGATCACGGTGTTCCGAGGCAACCTGCACGCCAACAGCAGAACAGGGAGACCCTAGAGCATCACTACAATGTGGAGAAGCTTGAACAGCCGATTGGACGCGGTGAAGCTCACCCGAGATGACCAATCACGGCGAACCGAGCGTGGTGGCGCGGTTACCGGCCGCGGAGATGAAACCGGCCTTCCGGTTGATTCTGACTACGACAGGGGACACCAGAGGACTCAGTGGGTGCGCAATGAGGTGCCGAAGCTCTGTGAACAGGCAATTAGACGGCGAGCACTCGAGCGAGGCCAATTTGGCCGAGCACCGCGGCTCACCGGCGGAGGCCGGAGGAAGAATAAAAGAGGAGGGCGGCGACCACGGGGCACTATATAGGACAAATTGTGGACTCTGGACATGGGGAGGACCCCTACGGGCCCGGCCCCGATGGCGACACGCGGCTGGCCGGCCCCGGGCATCGCCGGCGGCCGGCGCGCGCACGCGCGGCAGCCAGTACGCGAACAGAGCAGGGGTCCGGTCCCCCCTGCCAACTACTGTAGCAGAGTCAGCTCCTATGGACCCTTTTTGCCGAATTACTTTGTATTTTATGTAACAAGTCAAAAAATTGCCAATGTAAGAGTTGCAGTGAATTTAGTGCTGAACATTTTTTATTTCGGAACCACATCCAAATTTTGAATGAATTTTGAATAAATCAAAAGGGGGTAAAATAAGGTTTGAAATTTCAAACTGTAATTTTAAAATTACTTTTAATTTTTCTCAACAACTTGAAAAATAGTTAAAATAAAAGTTGTTCCTCTCAATGAGCTCTACAACTCTTATTAAGAAAGTTTTATCAGATTCTCAATATTTTTGAAGTGTAAGTTTCAAATTTAAATTTTAACATAGTAATTTGAGTTTAATTTGGATTTCTGTAACACAACATCAAAATCTCCAAAGATAAAAGTGTTTCCATTTTGAAAGGACTAAAACTTTTATTAAAAGACCATTATCAAATTCCTTCTAGTTTTTGAATTTGTATTTCAAGTTTAAACTTTAAAACCCAGATTAAGGTTTTATTTGAAATTATTTTTAATAACTTCAAAATTGCCCAAAATAGAAGTTGCTCAACGTTTAAAAATTTACAACTTTTATTTAAGGCCCAACGCCTAATTCCCTTAAGTTTTCAAATTAGGGTTTTGGGTCCGATTAGGGTTTTTAATTGTTTTCCTTTTTATTTTCTATTTAGATTTAGAGGCATACACACAAACAATTATTTTAAACCATAAAGTAACTCAAAGGTTCCTAAGCACATTCACATGTGAAAATGAAAAAGTTGCCCTAGTGATGCACAGTAACAATGATTTTATGCTGGATGAATTACATGCAATCATGATGACATGGCAGGTTTTAATTAACCGTAACACCAGGGGTGTTACAATCTTTCCCCGAAGCATGGGAAAGGCTTCAAGAGTACATCCGAGCCTGCCCTCATCATGGAATGGAAGATTGGCTCGTGCTCCAAAACTTCTATGAAGGCCCTACGGCCATGTCAAAAGGGCACGTAGATGCCGCAGCTAGAGGTGCATTCCTCTCTCTCACCATCGCGGATGCAACTGCACTCATTGAGAAGATGGTGGCCAATCAGAATTGGGGAGAAGGAAGAAAAACACAAAAAGGCTCGCATACCGTGAAGGAGACGGACTTGCTTGCCGCAAAATTAGACTTGCTGATGCAAAAGCTGGACGATCATGCTACCAACCCTACCATGAGTACCGTCCAGGCCATGGACTCACATATGATGTGTGAAGTCGATGGAAACGTTGGCCACTTAGGGAATAACTGTCCCGAAACCCTAGAAGAGACCCAAGAAGAGGCTTCATACATCAACAACGAGTTTCGCTAACCTCAGCAAGGTAATAGCGGGTGGAAGAACCAACACCGCCCGCAAGGTAATAATTTCAATTCAAATTTCAATTCAAACCAACCTTCCTTAAAAGATCTCGTTCTAGGACAAGCTAAAATCAATGAAAGTTTGACCAAAAAGCCATCCTTCAATGATAAAATGTTTGAAAATATAAATGCCAAGCTTGAAACTTTGTCTTCTGCTATTCAAAATCATGGAAGTTTTAACAAAATGATAGAAATACAAATGGCACAAATAGCTGTTTCTATTCCTGTCAACAATGCGGGAAAAATCCCGGGGCAACCCGAGACTTCTCCCGAGTTTGCTAATGCAGCTACAGATCAATATAGGAAGGAAAGTCTGGCCAACAGACTATAAACGTTGAGCCCTTGCCGAAGGTCATCAGTAATAATCTAAAAATAAATATATATAAAGAAATAAATAAATAAATAATTATCTGAAGGGGCCCACACCATCATTCAGGCTTGGGGGAGGTGTCCCCACTCAGGTATTGTAACTTATCTTTTTGAAAAAAAATATAATAAATGAATATTTATATACATATTTATATAATAAAAATATATATATTTCATAAAATTATTTTCTTGCATTAAAAGAAATTATTCTCTCTTCCTAGAATTATAAAATTTTGTTCCAAAATAAATTCTTCTCCAAAAAATTCTATAAAAATAATTTTCTGAAAGAATAAATCTTGTTGAGTCTAAATATTATTTTTAGAATAATTTTGAAAATAAAAAATTTTCAAATAAAACTTGTGGAAAATCAAAAACTGGAGCAAAATTTCGAATGAGAGTCATTCGTAATCGGCTATATACTGGAGATAGCCGTTAGAGGGAACTGCAAAAAGACTGGGCAAAACCGACCCCAACAGGGGACCGGCCGGTCCCAGGGGCGACCGCCCCCTGCCCAACGGCTCTGCGGCGCAGCCTTTTGCCAACGGCTACTAGCCATTGCATACAACACTACTCCACCTACGATCAAGCCTATAAATACCAGAACATTCGGGTGGAGCTCCTCACCCCTCTCATTCTCACATTTTTCACTCCCTCCATCAATCTCTTGCTCCACCATTCTACAAGCATTTTTCCACAAAGTTCAAGTGCAAGGAAATCCTGCAAACTTCTTTCACTCCCATCACAAGTCAAGTTCTTGTGCCAAGCTCACCATGAGTGGGATCGGAGGTCGGATTTCTGGCATGTTCCGGAAAGGCCGTCGCTCTCGTGGGGAGTCTAGTCAAAGTACTCCCACACGTGAGGAGAGCCCACTGCATGAAGAAGAGGAGGCGCCAAGAGGCCACGCCATCGACGAGGCCGACGCTCCCTTCATCGACTTGGAGAGCGAGCGGGAGATGCAAGCATACAACCTCCTCAAGGGATGCGAATTCCTGCATACACCGGCCTTCGACCCACACTTTCTCAGCAGACAGGTATGAACATCGAATTTAATACCATTTTCGAAAATGTTGGTTGGAGCCAAGTTGCCCCCGTGCACGAACTTGGATCTCGTCTTTTGACCATCCAAATCTTGGGCACTCTACAAGTTGTCGACTATGGTATTACCTTTCACTGCTTTGTGAAAGAACATAGCCTTTACTAGAAAGATTTTGCTACACACTTGGGTTTTCATGAGCGATGCTCTGTTGATTTGGGTTTTACTCTTTCGGGTTATCAGCGTCATGCTTTTTGGCACTTGATAACCGGACAGAATGTGACTGGGAAATTCCAACCCAACATCAACACCATCCACCATCCTTCTCTAAGGCTTATGTATAAATAGATTGCTAATTCTTTCTTTCCTAGAGAGGACACTCATCATGCTTATGATATTGAGTTGAAGTTGTTTTATGCCGTGCTTAAAAAGATTAAAGTCGCTCCTGTCTATGACATTGTTAAGCACTGGTTAAACTCTTTTAAAACTTGCACACCAATTATGTGCACTTCACTCATCACACGTCTTGCTGCTAGTGTTGATCCTCATGGTGCTAACACTATTGTTTATCTCTCCATTCCGCGCATTATGATCAATGAGTATTATTTTACTGATGCTCATACCATAAAACGTGATGACTCGGGAACAAACCTGGTATTTTATTATCCGGGATATATAAACGAGATTCCATTACCTAACCCGGATCTCGCTTTATATAAATCCCCATCTCTCACCTTCAACCTTGTTGAAAAGGAACAAGCACGCAGGAGTTCTGTTTCTCGCAGGAGATCACGGAGGAGAGAAGTACAGGAGGAAGAGCCTGCGCAGCCTGTGCAGCCTACACCACACCCGGCCATGCCTACCACGATGGAATGGTCCCCGGTCATATCTACACCTGGGTTCACCCCCGGGTATGGATATGGTATGGGACATGTTCCTCATCCTTATGCAGTTGGAGGGTCAGGGTGGCAACACTCGCAGGAGGCAGGGGGATCAAGGCAGCCCGAGTACGAGCATTCACAAGATTCTGAAGGCATGCCACCTCCGATACGCCCACAACCGGTCACACTAGAAGTCCTCAACACACGCATGGGAGGACTAGAACTGCAAAACAGACAAATCCAAGGTACGCTCAATGCTCACATCCAGACTTCTACCCAATGGCATGAGCAGTACTAGCAGCAGTTCGTGAACCTCGAAGATGCGAACCGGCGGCGGCACGAGGCACAGATGGCCTACCTTCGGTCCATGGGACAATTCCCGGGACCAAGGCCTTGAACTAGCTTGGGGGAGGAGACCCCACAAGAGGTAACATTTATCTTTCAATTTCTTGCACTTTATTTCTCGCACTTTTAAATTCTGCAATTTTATTTCCTTATTAAAAATAAATAAATAAATAAATATATAAAATAAAAATAATAAATAAAATATTCCACTCCCATATGTGCTAACATATGTTAGTTTCTCTTCCATTAAAATGATGAATAGTTGCTCTGTCTATAATTCGTTTGTGTCTACGTTATAACTTAGTATTCCTCAAGATTTAAGTTTGTTGGCTAAAAATATCTCATTCTGAGAACTTGAAATCTTGTGGGTTACAATTGCAAGATCCTTTTCTAAGTTGTTGCAAGATATGAGATGGTAGAAATAGACTTTGCTATGACTTTGTTCTAAGAGAAACTTGACATCCGGAGTTTTCCTTTCAGAAATTCAAAAATCAAAAGTTCCCAAATGATTATGAAATACCTACCAAGGCTATATGACATGCTCTACTTTTACGAAAACTTAGTCATATGCTACTTACGGAACTTTGAGTTGAGTCAAAATGCTGAGACCTAGTGAGATTATGGTCATACACTCATGATTGAGATTCACGTACACCCACCAAATAAAGCCGACTCTCATCCTGAGAATTGCGCACAACATGCACCTTTCATCCATCAAATAAAAATGCCAACCCTCACTTTGAGAGCCGTGGATACAAAAAAAATTTCACTCCTTGTTCGCCATCATGACGTCTCTCTATCCAAAAGTTTTCATATGTCAAATCAAAATATGGGCTATGCTAAAAAAAGCCAAAGGGCATGAGAAAACAAACGGGAAAGAAAATCCAAATACCCATTAAAAAAAAGAGAAAAAGAGGATGATATTTCTATAGCCCATATTCCTCCAAAGAGTTTTATTCCATCCAATAAAAAGAGAGTCATGATGCATGGAGTGCCAAAAAGATTAGAGATAGGTTTTCACAATCCTACACACTTGCACATCTCAACTAAGGTATATAACTTGTATCTCCTTATGGTCCGTTCTTTGACTCAGCAATATAAGTAATGTAAGTACGCCCACCTTCATACCTACCCAAAACTCCACTCTCAGCCTTAGTAGTAGGATGAAAAGGCAACACTACAATGCCTTTGGTAATGTAAACCATACACATTGAGCGATTGAGAGAATCATTTGAGGAACTTGGTTTATTTTGCAATAAATCATAAAACCTCCGAATAAAAGGTCTATCAAAGAATGAATGATTGGTGAGTCTATTATAACCATTCTATCTTGCAACCGCCCAAGAAATTGGAGAAACTACAAGCCCCATAAGAAATCAAGGTAAAGAGTGGATACAATGCCAAATTATTTAAATTACGAATGAATGCTATGTTATAGGTATGACACTTATGAATTATATCGGCATTGTAGCAACTCCTGATCAACAACCATGCCTTGGCTATTTGCTCGGGACGAGCAAAGGTTAAGCTTTGGGGTCTTGTTGGTGGTCCTTATGGATAAATTTTATACCACCAACTTAGACTAAAAAGAGGATTAACAATCATATTCTAGCACATATGCCTTTACTACTAACAAGCTCCACTTGTACCCCTAGCATTCATGTTTTACAGGTTTTATGGCATAACAAGTGGAAATACGCATCAACATGGAGAAAGCGTAAAATCAAATGACGAATCCGACAAATGCGCAAACAAAGAATACTAAAGAAGCCCACCTTCAAGGCGTAATTGGATCCATCCGTAACCATGGGGGAGGCCCAGGCCCAGAGAGTAACCGACCACCTGAAGGCGGTGGCCAGTTGGTGCATCCCAGGGAGCGACCGCCCCCAGGGGCGACCGCCCCCTGGTGGGGCCCCTCGAGCCTATCTTCGGAGGCGGTGCTGATGGCGGTTTGCTGATGGCGGTTTCACCTCCTTCCATGTTTAGATGCGCCAAACCGTTATAGTACCACTATAAATAAATGGTGCTCCATCCCCTTCAATACACATCATTTTGGAGTCATCTACCTCACACCTCTCACTTGTATCTTTAGAGTAGTATTAGTAGTTTGTGAGCAAGGCAAGAGCTATCAAGGAGAGCTTGTCTCCTTGGAAGAAAAAGATCATCTTGGTATGAATACAATTCGGTCTTCTTCCATGAGCAAGTTCTTATCATACTTATATGATTATGCATATGAACTAGAGTCTAGTTATGATCTTGTTATGAGCATAGTATATGAGCTAGAACATTGTTTATGTATCATGTTCTTGACTTGTTCATCATCGTTCTTCATTGTTCATCAAATTAGTATGAATAGAGGAAGAACTAAGAATGAGGTGATGGTTCGTCGTGCTGTCATGGTTGCTCTTAACCTAGCCTGTCAATCCGAAGGGTTGGGGTCCGCGGGGGTTAGGAGTTGTTTCCAAGTACGTGAGCATGGTGCTCAGGTATGCGGAGATCGGCGAATATGTCGGTATCCCACGGGCAGAGGGGTAGGTGGACAGGTGGTGACAGCCCTGTCCATCCCTAGCATTCCCCCACGTTCGGATATTGAGTAGGAGTTCGTAAAGTCTCTATCGGCTGGCAGATCAGCTGCGGGGATCTCTCTATCACCCTAGACTTAGTCCTGATACTAGAACTTCTAATTAGATAATTTGCTAATAGTTCTTTGCATAATTATATATGACCAATGCCTGCTCAGTTAGATATATTTTTTATTCTTTATTTTCCTTTTATCCTTGAGGTTGATCCATATGTGTGTCCACTATCTTGAAATCATGTTTTATTCCTGTTTACTCTATGCCTACTATTGCACTCAATAAGTGATCATGTTTACACCACGCTTGATGCATATTGCCCTCCTACGGGAAATTATAAATACGACACCCTACTCACGGGTTGAAATGCTACAATGATAGTTCTGTGCGCTTGCAGAGTAATCTTATTTCTTACTGAGCTATCGATTGGCGTACCTAAGTACCATTACTTAAGGATTGTAAATCTTGTGTATCCCATGGCGCCATATCACAGTTTTGCATATCGTAAGTAATGACGGTTAGGAAGGCCAATCCGGCACTTCTAACTGCTATTACCAGACTGCATTACCTAGGCCGGTGCCATTAAGGGCCAAGGGTTACCTTTCTTAAGTAATGGTAGTTAGGTACGCCAATCGATAGCTCAGTAAGAAATAAGATTACTCTGCAAGCGCACAGAACTATCATTGTAGCATTTCAACCCGGGAGTAGGGTATCGTATTTATAATTTCCCGTAAGAGGGCAATATGCATCAAGCGTGGTGTAAACATGATCATTTATTGAGTGCAATGGTAGGCATAGAGTAAACAGGAATAAAACATGATTTCAAGATAGTTGACGCACATATGGATCAACCTCAAGGATAAAAGGAAAATAAAGAATAAAATAATATATCTAACTGAGCAGGCATTGGTCATATATAATTATGCAAAGAACTGTTAGCAAATCATCTAATTAGTAGTTCTAATATCAGGACTAAGTTTGGGGTGATAGGAAGATCCCCGCAGCTGGTCTGCCAGCCGATAGAGACTTTATGAACTTCTACTCAATATCCGAACGTGGGGGAATGCTAGGGATGGACAGGGCTGTCACCACCTGTCCACCTACCCGTCTGCGTGTGGGATACCGACATATTTGCCTGATCTCCGCGTACCTGAGCACCATGCTCACGTACTTGGAAACAATTCCTAACCCCCGCGGACCCCAACCCTTAGTTCTTCCTCTATTCATACTAATTTGATGAACAATGAAGAACGATGATGAACAAGTCAAGAACATGATACATAAACAATGTTCTAGCTCATATACTATGCTCATAACAAAATCATAACTAGACTTTAGTTCATATGCATAATCATATAAGTATGATAAGAACTTGCTCATGGAAGAAGACCGAATTGTATTCATACCAAGATGATCTTTTCTTCCAAGGAGACAAGCTCTCCTTGATAGCTCTTGCCTTGCTCACAAACTACTAATACTACTCTAAAGATACAAGTGAGAGGTGTGAGGCAGATGACTCTAAAATGATGTGTATTGAAGGGGATGGAGCACCATCTATTTATAGTGGTACTATGACGGTTTGGCGCATCTAAACATGGAAGGAGGTGAAACCGCTATCAGCAAACCGCCATCAGCACCGCCTCCGAAGATGGGCCCGGGGGGCCCCACCAGGGGGCGGTCACCCCTGGGGGCGTTCGGTCCCTGGGATGCACCAACTGGCCACCGCCTTCAGGTGGTCGGTTACTCTCTGGGCCTGGGCCTCCCCCGTGGTTACGGATGGATCCAATTACGCCTTGAAGGTGGGCTTGTTTAGTATTCTTTGTTTGCGCATTTGTTGGATTCGTCATTTGATTTTGCGCCTTCTCCATGTTGATGCGTATTTCCACTTGTTATGCCATAAAACCTGTAAAACATGAATGCTAGGGGTACAAGTGGAGCTTGTTAGTAGTAAAGGCATATGTGCTAGAATATGATTGTTAATCCTCTTTTTAGTCTAAGTTGGTGGTATAAAATTTATCCATAAGGACCACCAACATCCACCTCCCGTTAGAAGGAATAGTAGGATAGATTTGCTAAGGGAAACATCCTCTGTTGATATCTTTCCCTATAGTAATTTCCCCAGATGAACAGTAGAAGACAGAAGCTTACCCAAGTCAGAAGTAAAAACCCCTAGTTATCCTCTCTACACTCTTGTTATCTACAACCTAGATCACCATAAACATATTATATACACCCTTGATTAGTTTTACACCTATTAGCCATAACCTTAGTTGCTACACCACAATCCTTGATTGCATCACTACACCCATCATTGACTACCACCTTTTAACTTAGTTTTACCTTTACTTATTGACTACCCCTGGTTAAGTTAGATTGTAGTTGACCAGGCCCATTTCCCTGTGGATACGATATTTAAAACCCTCCGGGTGAAAGGTACAACGGTATCCGTGCGCTTAGGGATTTATCTGTGTGCACTTAAAAATACCAACAAGCTTTCTGGTGCCGTTGCCGGGGATATCTTAGCTACAAGCCTAGCTTAGCCTTTTTATTTATCTTTTACCATGGATTCCACTCCTATCTGCAAGTATGCTGCACCCACTACCACCAGCCATAGGCCACCAAAATCTTCAAAGCCTATCCTAACACCTGCCTATGACCTACACCCTGTGCTTCATACAATTGATTCGGGATCAACCCTTCTCGGGAGAAGGCAGTGAAAACCCATACTCTCACCTACGGGAGTTTGACCAGATCTGTGCATACCTGCATATCGCTGGCATGCATGACGAAACCTTAAGATGGAAGTTGTTTCCATTCTCTTTGATGGGAATAGCTAAACAGTGGTACAAACTCACCATAGAGAAAATGCACGGAGATTGGGAGAAGCTATGCTCTAACTTTTGTCTACATTTCTTTCCCATCCGTAAAGTTGTTAGCCTTCGCTTAGAGGTTCTAACTTTTAGGCAACTAGAAGAAGAATCTCTTGATACATCATAGGATTGTTTTAATGATCTTATCATCACTGGCCCGGAACTTGCTATTCCAGACCCAATACTCATTCAACATTTTTACATGGGTCTTAGTAAGAATTCTAGGGAATCCCTTGATGTAGCCTCTAGAGGATCTTTTCTTTATATATCTCTTAGTGAAGCAAGGCTTGTCCTTTACAAGATCAGTGGACACATCACCTTCACTAGCATTCATGATAAATTCCTAGAGGAAGAGAAGGAACCATCTCTCGAGCAAGAAGAGGATGTTTTGATAGCCAAATCACAACCATTCCAATCCCAAGACTTAGCTATCCATCTAGAATCATCAATACCCCAAAATCCCCCAAGAGAAGGAGGGATTCCACTTTTGGAAAACCCTTTTGAATTTGAGGGTAACCTCAAGGATTTTGGGAGGATGAAGAACTCTCGTCCACATAAGAGACCTCCAAGTGAATTTATGGAGGAGTCTCTTAGAAAGCATCCTTGCATAGGACATTGGGAGGAACTTGAGGATGGCATGTCTAGTGATGCCATAGAAGGAGAGCCAAGCCAATTAGAAGCCAATCTTATTTTCTTCCCTTCTATGCCCACAGTAGATGACTTATCTAAACCCATCTATGAACCCATCCTTGATCCCAATGATTCCTCTTGTGCTCTCTCTCCTAAGACTCATAATGATCCTAGAAACCCACTCAGACATCCAAACCATAGGAGTCATCAAGGCCACAAGGAAGATCAAGAAGAGCTACAACAATGGCAGGACTGTGTTGAATGGATGGACAAATATGAAGTCTTATGGATGGAATCCATACTTGGTTCAGATCCAAATGATGAACTTATAGCTCATCCAAGTATGGAGGCCCTAGGCGAGATCAACTTGAGAGACACCAATTCAAGGGAAATCCTGGACAATGAAATGCCCAATAAATGTCATAGGCGTGGAATGAAAAAGACAATGTTTTTGCCTATAGACATTTATGAAGAAACACCCTTAGAGATTAAAATAGATGATCCGGGCTCACAAGAGCAAATTCCTAAATCAATAGGTCTCTCTATCATTGCCATACATGAGATCTCCAACCCCCTCACTTTACTGGTCCATAGAATCTTAAAAAGGGTTGTTGTAGATGCATATGTTTATCATAAACATTGCAAATCTCGAGGTATGAATCTTAAGGTAGGTATATAGAGTTTGGTGTTGGAGGAGAAACCACTTCACCAACATAGATGTAATTAGAAGGTTACCCAAGAACAAACTTGCACCCTTTTTGCTATGATAGAATAAGCATAAGTGTGAAAATATTCCTTCGGGTATTATTGTCACTAACCATTTCAGGACTGAAGCAAAAAGGATGAAGGACGCCAACTCCAAGGTATGTCCAACCAATTTCACATCCATCCAGACTTGATTTTTGCCTTGCAAAATTCAAGCTTGGGGGATGGGCTTTCTCTGAAAAATCCTATACCATGTTGCTAATTCATCTTGGTTGTCGCTACCCTTAAATCATGTTCGCACATCTCTATTTGAATAAATCCTCATAATGCTTTCATGCTACCTTTGCTTGCTATAGTATATGTTTAGGTTTGAAGTATCTTCATACATCTCTTAAATGAAGCATGGTGCTTAGTTTAGGAATGGTGATCTTATTTCATTGGCTTTTAAATTAAGCATGGTGCTTAGGTTAAAATGCCTTCCTAAATCAAATTAGACGTGGTGTCTAGGTTGATTTTTGAACCAATAGTATACTGTAGTAGACACTAGGATATTTTGTTAGACTGGCCCCTGCAAGGAAACACTCAAATCAGTTTAGGGAAGTCAAAGGATAAAATCAAATCAGAGATGAAGCAGGACACATGAATTCCAATAGCTATGCACATGGGAGAGGTCCTCCTCAACAGACCTAACAACCAGGAGCCATCGCTGTCCGGTTGAAGCATAAGGAATGAAGACCAAATTCTACCAAAGATGATTTGACCATGGTCTTCCTCCTCTCAGGCTCCCGTCACTTAGGCACACTGGTTTGCAATCTCTCTACTCACCATTACCTTACTTCTATAAGTTTGATTAGTTCTACAACTGCCATATATGAAAATCAAACTTAAAGACAACATAGAGTCATAAATCATAAAAAATGACCTTTACCTTTATGACAGCACTATCCCTGTTATTACTTGTATATTCCTTCGGGTATGTGTTGTCCACTAATGCTTTGCAGGAATAGAACAATGAGAGAAGCAAAAGGTCTGAACACAAGAACAAAAGGATGTCATAGGAGACAAACCATTCATGAACAAGACACTACAAACTCCTGCCCATGTAGACACATACTGAAGCAGTGAGGATGATCAACTCGGTTCGGGCTAAATACGATCACCTCCTTGCATCACCACATCTACCAAAGCAAGACAATCCAGTTGTGCCAACGATCGGGTGCACTAGAGAATCTTTCACAAGACCTTCTGCAACACTGGATCGAACGTCAACATAATGGAAAAGATGGCAGACCAGATGTTCAGGTTCCCAGAGAGGACTTAGAATCACTATGTCCCCTCTGACTTCTTGGTCCTAGACATGGGAGAGGAAGAGTACGATCCACCGATTGTACTTGGAAGACCATTCCTCAACACCACACGAGCAATCATCTATATGAGATCAGGAGAGGTCCACTTCCAATTCCACACAGAAAAGGAGCACTGCTACTTCAATAGCTATACAACTTGATGTAGCCTCTAGAGGATCTTTGAACTATGGTTTACCCCTGCCTATGCTATGTCTACCTATGCATTCAATAAGTGATCATATTTATGCCAAAGCTAGATGCATTCGTCCTGCCCTCCTACGGGAAATTATAAATACGACATCCCTGAATACTCACGGGTTGAAATGCTACAATGATAGTTTCGTGCGCTTGCGGATTTATCTATACTGAGCTATCATGATTGGCATAGCTAAGTACCATTACCTAAGGACTGTAATTCTTGTTGCACCCCAAGGCGTCGTGCTTCAGTTTTGCATATCGTAAGTAATGATGGTTGGGAAGGCCAATCAGACACTTCTAACTGTTATTACCAGACTGCATTATCTTGGTCGGCGCCGTTAAGAGCCGAGAATTACCTTTCTGAAGTAATGGTGATTAGGGATGTCAACACACGTTTCTAGTATCGTTGCTAGGGATGGGCTTTTAATCTATCTTTAGTAATGACGCTAAGAAATGCCAACAGTTAGCTAGTAAGATAAAATTTGAAAATCAAATAAAAACTTAGCTATATATTAGAGTGGTCTTAGAGTGTGTCTATAGTCAGTCGAGGTTAGAGTCAAATAAAAACTAGAGAACACTAAAATTTTATCTTGGAGATGATGAATAGTTTTTCTGCCGTAATTCCTTTCAAGTGCCTAGTTTTCAACCTTAAATTCTCCTGAGTTTTGGATACTACTGTTTTGACTTAAGAATTTAGTCTGAACCTGAAACTTGTGGAGGCATATGCTTGAGCTAAGTCTAGGTGATTGATTGATATGATACATGAAGGTTGAGTTGCTATTTATCTTATTCCTAGTAATACTAAGTTCTAGAGATTTATTTTAAAATTTAAAATCTTACATGATGAGCTCTTGTATGACAAAGTGTGAATTCCTACCAAAACCATATATGATACATTTAGAGATAGGAAAACCTTTGCACATTTATGCTGCTTGCTTTGCATTGAGTTTAGTCAACCTTTGTTGTATACCTTATGAGAGTCTTGTCATGCTTTTAAAATCAAGATCACTTACACACTCCACCCACATATGCATTACTTCTACCCTGGGAGTAAGCGCAATCATTTTCCACTTCCAACCAGATCCACCTTAAAAATATTTTTCTCCTACACTGCGAGTAAACACCAAAAAATATACCCTATAGGACAGCCCTATTTAATTACTCTAAGTTATTATCATTATCTCTTCAATTATTTATATTCAAAGGATGCATGTTGCTATGCAAAAGCATTGAAAAAAAGAGAAAATGGAGTAAAAGATGGACAAGTGTCCCAGCAATTAAAACAATGGGTATTGAGATGCACGCCTCCCTAAAAAAAGAGAAAGAAAGAAAAGAAGAAAAAGAAAATAAAGATAGCCCATGTTTTCCCACGAAAGTTCTAAGAGAGAGATCTATTTTTAAAGAGCAAAAGTAGAATTAGGATTAGCCACCTTATATACACCTATCCACCATATTCCATACACATTCACTCTTGGTTTGATTGTATGACTTGACTCTCTGTGGATCCATTGTTTGACTTTACAATATATGAATTGCAAGTATGCTCATCCTTGTTATTGCCACTCCTATAAGCTCCACTATAATCCTTACGAGGTCTTTGTTTTCCTCCCAGGTAATGGAAACGCTATTGTAATCAGACGGTAGGGGGAATTCGAGTGCAATACTGTTTTTTTATTTTGTTTGGCTGCCGGTGGTAAAGGAATTCAATAACGATACGGATGTTTGGTTTGTTGCTACAGTAATAGGAGCGCACTTTTCCAGATTTGAATACTACAGTCTAATCATTGATCTGACGGCTGTACAAGGCAATACAACAGTAATACCATGCTTATTAGAGCAACATCACAAGTAAAAAAAAGACATGCCTGACAACACAAATGTGAGAATATATTTTGATAATAAAAGTTGAAGATCACCAAACTTGCAGATTTGGAATTAGTAACCATGCCATTATTACAGTAACAAGTTCAACCAAATGAAATAGCCACCATGATAGAAAGTGACTAATTACCGAGGGGTCCATATTGCAAACCAACAAGTACAACACTAGAGCAAGTCTGTGATCCAATCAAATATAAATAAAAATCTAGCACTATTTAGCACTTGACAAAGGCTACAATGAACGATAACCAGCATTCTCAACACTCCTCTTCCACCATATACAGATCCTATATTGCTCCACCTTCTATTGCCTCCTCCTCTCCTCATCTACAAAAACAAAAAGAGTTTATGCAGATAGTAATTCTGGTTTATACATACAGTATAGAGCATGTGCATAGTTAATAATAACAGTAGTATAGAGTATTTCTAGGCACACAAACATACCGAGCATATTTAGAATGAACTCCTTCCTCAAAGACTGATCAAGGGTTAAGAGCATGCTCATTTGTTCTGACATCTTGACAAATACAGCGGCAGCTTTGATTTGCTCGGTCCCAGTAAGCCCAAGCTTGCGCAGCTCTCCTACTGCCTTCTCCCTTAATGCCTGTTGTGGATTGTCGTTCATCACCTTCTCTTGAATTGCAGCTTCGCGTTCCATGGCTGCTGCCATTTTCCCAACATTAGTGGCCACACCCTTTAGATCACCTTGGACTTCCTGCAACATGTCCAGAAGAGGATCACTTGTCGCACTATCCTTACTCTTCCCTCCTTTCTGCTTCCTCCTCTTGCAGCTAGATGATGTCGAGTCAACAGACCGTCTAGGGGTTTCTCTAGACATAGTATCCTCTTCTTCGTCATGTTGATTAACGTGTTCCCAGGCAAGCTCTTCTTCCATGTTACCAATAGCCTCACCAATATCTTCAGCACCTGCACCAGTGGCTATATCATTTCGATATATTGCAGATAATGTCTCATAGTAAGGGAATGTGGTGCCATACAAGCCCTTAGCATCGGGATGGCGCTACATAGGACAATAGCCATATGTTAACAGCTACTGTATGGTAAGATGGAATAAGCAAAAATATGGTAAGATGGAATAAATAGTCCCAGTGTCAGCCATTTAAGCTTAGAATGAGCACCATCAGCTAATGGTAGGCAAAGAAATCAAAGTAAACAGATTGACTATCAAAAGATAATAGATGTCTGAGGAAACAACAATTAATTTACAAGGTAAACACTGGTTGGCAGACAGCATTGTTCTCTAAAAGGTATAATCTAGTTACTGTATGCAAGTTACTGTATGCAAGTTTAGACAAGATCACAACCCTGTATGCAAGTTACTGTATGCAAGTCACAGTTTACATATAGTATGCTTACATATATTTAAAGCAGTGACAACTCTAACTCTCGAGCTTTGTTGTCTCCAGAGAGGGAGCATCAACAGTGAGAACTCTAACTCTCTGAGAAGTATACAAATATTATGTTTACATATATTTAAAACAATATGACAGTTAACCAACTGTGATACAGTATATGTAACAAACAATATAGGTCAATATGACAGTTAACAAACACACTATGTAGTTAAACTCACTATGACACAGGAAGTTAATTGCACTTCCTGTGATACAGTTAACAATATGACAGTTAAACTCACTATGCAGTATAGGTCAACACAGATATGCATATGTAAAAACAAAAGAGATAGCTAGCATACCTTGCAATGTGTATCGTATTGATCCTTTTCACACTGAAGCATCTTCTTACTCTCATCCCAAGTGAAGCCACTTTTGTTTATCATTTGTTCTAGTGCTCCATACTTTGTCCTAAAATGCCTAACTCTGGACTCAATATGAGGTATAGCTGACAATCTAGCATTTGGTAGCTTCTCAGACAGAATACCCTCAAGTGCAGTTAAATATCCATTGTTAAAGTTTCCTTGCCCCTTCCACTTCGGATCCAAAGATATCTTATACAATGCTTTCATAAGCTCATCATCTTCCACCATAGTCCACTTCCTTTTACTCTTTCCCCTTCCACGCACAATTGTAGACTTCTCAGAAAGATCCATAGCTGCAAAGTATTAAGGCCATGTTAAAATACTACACAACTAATATATAACAAATAACAATTTCAGAATGGGAAAAAATGAAAAAGCACACCTCAATTAGAACTAGAAGAAGCCCTATAGTTATTATATAGCCCTTGAGCGAGAACATCTCGAAAATTAGTCCACTCATTAGAAGTTGACACACAAGTGATAAATTCTGGTTCACTAACTTCTCCTTCAGTAATTTCCATTGAAGGTACCACAGGTTCATCCTCAACTTCCATTGGATGTCTTGACATATTTTGCAAAATCAAATTGTGCAAAAGGGCACAAGCCATTATTATTCGACATTGAGTTTTTATAGGAAAAAAAGATGGAGATATCAGAATTCCCCACCGACCTTTTAGCCTTCCAAAACACCTCTCAATGATATTTCTGGCTTTTGCATGCCTCATATTGAAATATTCCTCTGCACTTTGTGGTGGATTTTGTGCAGTCCAACCTCTCAAATGATACCTTTGACCTCGATATGGAGCTAAAAATCCATTTGCATTTGCATAACCAGCACCAGCAAGATAATAGCACCCTTAAAATTAGGAAAAGAATCAAAATCAATATTTGCACTAGGTAACTTATCATCAATCAAACCACATGAGTTAACAAAACTAAACTCGCCTTGAGGGATTCGCAAGCCATTTGGCCTGGTAATGGCATCTCGAAGCTCACGGCCGTCATGTGCTGAGCCCTCCCAACCAGGTAGTACATAGATGAACTGCATATCAGGTGCACAAACACCTAGGACATTCATCACAATATCTGCTTTTCTAGACCTATACCTTCCTTTTAGACTAGTTGAAACAGTCACCTTGATATGAGTTCCATCCAAAGCTCCCAAACAGTTCTACACACAAGATGCATATATAGAAAAAGAATTGTCACATGCTTACTTTGTAATATGTATTTTTCTTGTTAAAAGAAAATTTTCTTGATAAGTCATTTACCTTGAAATATTTCCAGTAACTATCCGTGCTATTCTCTGGTATTGGTTATGGGGTCTTAAGAAGTAAATGGTGCAATTTCAGAACAGCTAGTAGACATAAATTGAACTGCCTACTAACTGTCTCACCACTTCGGTAGAAAAGATTTTTTACTGTCCGATTCTTCAAGTGATAGGCTAATGTGTACAAGAATTGGGCGACTATCTCTTCTAGCTCCATGTTGCGTGTGCCCTTCAACCCACCAACATCTCTAAGCATGTCACACAAGATGTAGAATGTTCTCCTGTCCATACGAAGCTCACTAATACAGGTAGTGTCGCTGTTACGAATTAGTTGAAACAACTTCTCATTTCTAAGTTCTTTATTTAATAACCTTCTCTTTATCTTCAAGCACCTGCTTTTATATGCCAATGCAACAAGTAACCACATGTAATAGTACATGACGACGATGGAAGTCAACATATTTCTAAGGGCCATATTCCTTCTTCGAGTTCTTGAGGTTAAAGGAAGATGAGCTATGATACTGGATAAAAATATTGTGAGCAGAGAGTGAGAAAATAGCTGACTTTTAATTAATTAAAAAGTAGGAATACACCACACAGGCTGGCTGGCTGTCAGGTTAAGACTGGCTGGCTGTCAATTAATTAAAAAACTACTGTCTGTAGTAAGGTTAACTAATTCAGGACTGAAACCGTTACACTACTCCATGCTGGAAAAAATCATTCCACATTGTATGCTTGATTTTATTTTCTAAAGCCAAATCATTCCACATGGACTGATGTTGATAGTGATAATAGAGAAGTGCAACGGGCAGGTTAGTTTTTCTTTTTTGAAATAATGGCTCCCCACACAAACCTCCAAACCAGGAAGTGAGTAATCAATTCTAGATTTCTAGCCCCCCACACAAACAAACACTGTAATAGTATATCAGCAGTAGCAACAAACTGACTAGATCAGGTAACTAGGTAACACACGATAACAATCAAAACTGCAGCACAACTCTCATAACGCCATGGATTTGGTTATAGGCAGCAGTAGCAGATCAGATCAGATTAGAAATAAAGCACAGACCTGACACTCACGACGAGCTTCGGGCGGGCGTGGGTCGGGGGGATGGTGGTCAGGTAACGGGCGTGGAGGACACATCGGCCCTATGGATCCGCAGCAGTTGCCACGCGCGCAGCACGAGGAAGACGCGGAGGACGACGTGCGATGGCCACGCCGGCAAAGGTTCAAGGATCTTTGACTAGGGAATAAACTGGATATAGGATAGGGTTATGAGAAATAAACTGGAAAAAGAGAGGAAAGGAAGATAGAGAGGAAGGAGGGGAGTTGAGGGAGACAGAGAGCTCACCGACGACGAGTTGCTGTGGCCGCCGACGCGCGAGACGAGGAACGCCGGATCTGTGACAGGGTGAAATTAACCCCTGCTTTTGGGGAAAAGAGAGGAGGGGAGATAGAGAGGGAGGCAGAGAGCTCACTGGCGACGAGCGTTGCGGCCGCCGGCACCTGGGAAGAACGCCACGGGCGGAGTGGCGGAGTCGCCCGGGGGAGCGGTGTTGAGTCGGGGCGTCGGGCATGGCACCGTATCGTAAAGGACCGGGGAAGGGGCGGTATCAGCAGTAAACAGGCTGATATCTGATTCCAGGGCATCCAATAACGTGCAGTCCAAAAACAAACAATCGTAATGTTATTTGATACCCCCCGCAATTGATTTGCGTTACAAATAGGTCGTTAGTTGTAGGAAGACATAACATCATTAATGCCTCAGAGAGATCCATAAATACCACATATATTAAAAGACTTGAGGGTGTCATACAATTAAGCTCTGAGTTTTATTTTGAAAACTTGCAAAACTCTGGAATATTGGTACTGTGAAGAATTTGAGACATAGTTCTTGACTTGATTGTTCTATCTTTTGATTGCTCAAGACTTATGCAAAAGCTGAGAAGCTCCATAGTTAAAGGTACAATGGGTAAGTTTGAAAGTTAGAGCAGTTTTGACTAATCCGGAGGAGAATTTCTGTTTGAAAGCATGTGCACTTGGAAGGCATGAAGCATTGTATCAACTCCTGATCCAAATATCTTATAATTAGGCTTAGTTTGTTTGCCAAGAAACTGGCAAACAGGTAAGCTTGGGGGTGTTGTTGACGGTGGATAATGTCAACTTTTATTAGAACTTTAGACATGAAAGGACACATGAATACACACTAGTCTAGGGTTTTAACTGACAATTTTCACGAGTTTTGCATGTTCTGTATTTTCCAGGGGCTATTCCAGAAAAGGATAAAAGAAGGGTTAAAGAGCATAAAAGACACGAAACTTAACCGCCAAGGAAACATCATCACGAAGACCCTGGAAGAGTCTGGAACACACCCGAGCAACCGGGGCCCGAAAGTCCGCAGTGGGGCGCCGGACGGCGCCACCATAGGGCCGGCTGGCCCCGCCCTCTAGGGTTTCGGCCCCCGCTTCTGGTGTCTTCTTCCACCACCTCTTAGGAGTCATCTCGGCCCTTTGTTGAAGTCGGTTTGATCCTACGGCGTACGTTCATCCCACCGGGCTATAAATAAAGGAGCAGACCCCCCTGAAGGCATCCCTATTCCTGAGCTTCAATTCAATATCTCCAGTTAGGGTTAGATGTAGCAATTAGGAGAGACTAGTTCTTCTAAATCTAGTTTTATTTAGAGAAGTAGAGAGATAGAGTAGAGGAGTAGAGTTTCGGAGGAGTTTCGGCCTGTTGGCGCTTCTTCGTAGCTGTATTCTTCTGGATTCAGCTTTCTCGCCCGGAGCTGCGTTCTGAGGTACTTTTGTATTTAACTTCTAATTCAAGTAAGCATTTATTTTTATTCATTCTTAAGTTTCAACTCATATTGAGTACTTTGATCTTGGTAATTGCTTGATTGAAATAGTATTTCGTAGTGTAGGCATGGTGCCTAGGCTAGGTTTACTTGTGAATGTCTCCTGATTGGCCGAATAGTGGTAGATCGCGTAGGTAACAGCTGCGTTGAGTCCTCTATAGTCCACTTCCCGTTGATAGGATCGATAGGTGTATAAGTGTCTGGTAGGAGAGAACTCTGATTTCGCCTCTTATTCATGTCACTGCCCAGTTAGAACGATATTATTCAAAGTTTACCGGTAGTTGGAACTAGATAATCATTAGCTATTTCCTCTTTTTTGATATTATCTAGCCTAGTTGTAGGGTTAAGTTCATCGGCTTGGTCATTATCACCTACTGTTCCTTGTGGATGCGATATTTAAATCCTCCGGGTGAAATGTGACAGCGGTAGATTATCTGTACGCTTGCGAATAATCTGAATACAATCTTATTTAAGTAGAGTGCAGTTAATTTATACCAACAATATGGCATCTTTCAGACTCATACTTCTTTGGTATGGCATCTTTTAATTTTATAACCCACACTCTCTGTTGAACTTCTAAGAGGGAGACTTGTGCATAGAGCGAAAACTTTTTCTGCATGTGAATTCAATCATGAATGCATAACAGAATAGTCTACTTAAATCATATTAGCAGAAGAAATTATTATATTTGTTTTGACTTTGATTTTTGAAATGTCTGGAGCTTAGGTGTCACTCAGAATGAAATAAATAACAACTCAAACCTTCTTATATCATATCTGTCAATTACTTAGAAAAGCTTATGCTATCCACTGATATCAAGTTTCAGAATAAATTTTCATGGTAGATAAACTTTATGCAATTCATAGGAGAATTTAAATTTAAACATTAAGCAATTGCAGGAAATTATATTTAAACAATTTAAATATCTTTTTGATTTTTCTCTAGCTTGAAGTTCTAATTATTCTAAAGACAAGTTGAATGCGGAATTTAAAGTAAACTTAATTATACTATCTATTATTTTTTTGGATTTTTATTTTTTACACATGTAGGAATTTAATGCAATAACTAAAGAAAGCAGTAAATAAAATTTTATTTGGTTTTCTTATTGTTTTTAGCAATATTGAAATTGTCAGAATTAAAGACTGAATTAAATACTGAAATAAAGAAGCATATATAAAGGTGAGAGGTACTCACCTTAGCGGGGATCTCCCCCAAGCTGGATGTTGCTGTGCTCAGTAATGTGGTGGAGGTGGTGGCGGGTATCCCATCTGATGTATCAAATACTCCAATCCGCTCTGCGTCTGCTGCTGTCTCTGATAGATCTGATCAAGTCGTTGGCCCGTGCTGTGCTGCCATTGTTCATGCTGGTAGAACCTGTTGTCGACCTGCTGCTGCCACTGCTCGTGCTGGTGCAGTGTGTCGCTTCTCGCGTTTTGTCCCTGTTCAATGTTAGTGAGACGCATAGATAAAGCTGGGAAATCATTAGCGGTAGCTGAAAAGTGCTGCTCAGGTGGCCGATAGTAGTCATTTTCCGATGGTGCATGGAACAGATACGGTCCACCAGTGGTGAAGTCCGTGTTCCCGCGTGCAGAAAAAGATGCTCGTCCTCTCTGAAAATCAGTTGCTCCCCAACCCGCTACTGCTGCTGCTGACGAAGATTCTCCTTACTGAAATGTGGGCTATTCCTCCCATCCTGCATGTGCAGTCCACTGCTGGCGTGGCTCCTGCGTCAATTCCTGTTCACCAAAATTAACATAGTAGGAATAAGCTGGCCCAGATGGTGCTGGGTCAGCTCGAGTGAAATTAGTTCTCGGCGCCCTGCTGATGCGTGTAGACGGACACCTGCCAACATTAGCTCAAACAGCTGGAAAAATAAAATTATGAACAGAATAAATTCCTAACTCGCTGTCTGGTAGTTTGTACTCAATGTCATAATTTTTATAAATCATAACTATTTTATTATTTCGGCATTTGACCATGTGAGCACGAAAGAAAAAAATCATAACCAATAATTTTGCGGGCATAAAAAATGTAAACAAGTGAAGCATTTGATAATAAACCCAGCCCTGAAGCTAAATGTGTAATCCAGGAAGTAAAAGAAATACTGCACTTTTTTATGGAAGGGACAGTTCTCCAATAATTCAACATTATTTTTATAGGTGACGCCTTACTCTTTTTAATCATGATATATAACAAATGCAGCTCATCCTGTTTAATAGTATTTAACTCCTCTATAGGAAAGAATGTAAAAGCTAGCCATTTAAACATGAATCTCAGTGTGGGGTGATGAACTTCTTCAGTTGTATATTTTTATTTTCCCTCAGGTTTCTTTGCAGTTATGCTCTCCCAAAAATCATCTTTATCAAAGTCTTGGAGAGTTTCAGAAATATTGACCACACACTGATTATTGAATCCTAGTGCTAAACTAAGAGTTTTCCATGAGAGGGTGAAAGGTTTATTAAACATTCTAAAATTAACCTCATCATCATCAAAGTCTAGGGTGCTAATAAATTCTATAGTGAGTAACTTGCTACCCTGCTCATTAATTTGCCATGCATTTTTCCATCCAACATTTCTAAAAATAAGCTCAAACTCGAAATCCATTCCGGTTTCATGGAGCAAAGTGTCATAAAAAATTGGAGTATGCGTAAATTCCTTGTTTTTAACCACATTTAATATCCCCCTCCACGGTCTAGTTGGTAATGAAATTTGAGTTATGCTTGTGAGCTCATACCTCTCTTCTGGTTGGGAAGAGGATGAAGGGTTGCCATACATGAAGGGTGATGGAGGATCGATATTTATGTCGGAGCCGACGAACGATGGCACTTGTGATGATGATTGACTTCTTGTTGTGCGGCGTGAGAAGTCTCTTCCAAGGGATTGAATGGCACCTTTTATTCTATTGCTCAACTTGCCTGAAAAATGAAGAACACGAAGAACATGGCAAGAACGAACAAGAACACAAGAACAAAACAGAACAAGCAAGAACAAGTGAAGAGAAGGAATCAGAGTGGTGATCTCTCTTCTAGGTCTTCTTACTAATTCTCTTCTCTACTCCTTCCCTTGCTTAAACTTGAATCAAATGAAAGGATTGTGAGAGTTTGTAATCACGAGCTACGAAGCAAGGTGGCAAGGAGCTCTCTGGTGTGTATGTGTGTGAGTGAGTGAATAAAAGAAAGGAGAAGCAGAGAAGTGGAGGAGGGGTGCCGGCCGACGTGGCCATGGGGCCGGCCGGCCCACCTGGTGAGCTTTGGCTCTCTGCTTTAGACAATGTCGACACCACCTAGATGCCCTTCCAAATGCATGTGTGTGCATGCTTTCTCTGGTGAATGAATGAGTGGAGGGTAGTACATAGATGAATGGTGGAGTTTGGATGGTAGTGAAAGGTGGTGGTTGATGATGGAACTTGAAATGACTTGATGTGATGATGGTGGGTCCCATATGTCTGCCATATTTATACCGTATAATGACACAAGAATGAAAAACTAAATTACTTTTACGAATCTACGAAAAACTAGAATTCTAATGATGGTCTTTTTATATTTTTCTGCCACCACAGTAAATTTCACTGACGGGGGTTTAACACTCCGTTAGTAATAATCACATGGGACTCAAGCTTTAATCATGCTATGCTTATTTTTATTTCTTTTAATAATGCAATTTATGAGAAAGTAAATATGCAAATTTTAATGCAAGAATTAAATTACCGATAACTACCAAGTTACCTCTCGGCGATGGTTCGAGGGTTTTTGAGTCCGCCGATCCGGACTTCTCCAGTTGAATTATTCTTTATGATTCATCTCCGGTGTCGGAGATGTTGTTGCATCTTGTTCTTCATGACACTTCAGCGTTTGGCAATGCTCCAATCTTAGCTTGAATGCGAATCGTTCTTCTTACCCATTGATGGTGAATGTGATCTCTCCAGTTCCGACGTTGATGGTTGCATTTGCAGTGTTTAGGAATGGTCGCCCGAGGATGAGGGGTATCTTCCTCTCTTCCTGCATGTCAAGTGCTACAAAATCTACAGGAATGAAAATATTGCGGATTTTTACCAGAATATTTTCTGTGATCATGCGGGATAGCGGACTGATTGGTCAGCTAATTGCAAACACATCGTGGTTGGTGTGAGCATAGAATAGTTGAGTTTGTCGAAGATAGTCTTGGACATGACGCTGACACTTGCTCCAAGATCACATAAAGCATTCTCAAACATCTGGTCTTCTATTGAACAATCAATAGTGGGACACCCTGAATCCTTCTTCTTAGTAGGAGAAGAACTCAGAATTGCCTCACTACACTCCTCCGTCAGCTTGACAACTTCAGTAGAAGGTAGTGGTCCTTTGTTATTGAGGATGGTTCGAAGATACTTCACGTATGTAGGTACCTGCATGGCATCTAACAACGGAATTTTGACATATAACTTCTGAATTACCTCTACAAACTTACCAAATTGATCATCCATTTCTGCTCATCTTCTTCTGTGTGGAAACGGTAGGAGGGTAGTGTCATGAAAATCTTGAGTTAATTCTTGATCTTATAGTTCAACTGGTGGTGAAGGTGGTATAACTTCTTCTTCTCTGTTGTCCTTTTCAATCTCTTCTTCTATCTGCACTAAATGTGATGGTCTATGTGCCCCTTTCGGGTAAGGTGGATCACGTGTAGACTTACCTCCTCTAGTAGATATCCCTTGACTGGTTGACCGAGGTTCATTCTATCTTTGTTTCTGAGAAGTGGTCTTGATGACTGTACTAATATCTTCTGGGGGATTTGCAAACTTAATTCCTAAAGATCTTTCATATTGATTCTGGGAATTGAATGCATCTTGCATTGTTTGACGATCTCTTTTATGATTGGCTCTTTGCTCTAACCAGTTCAACAGTACATCCATCTTGGTTGACAGTTGTTGACGGTCGTTAAGTACCAATTTTATACCGTCAACTAATGCCTAGGGAAGATCAATAATAGAAGCATAGGGGTTATTACTGACGAATTCCATGAGTTTTGGTGGATTGTGTATTTTCCAGGGATTATTCCAGAAAGGCTTAAAAGAAGGATTAAAGTGCTTAATTACCACGAAACTTAACCGCCAAGGAAACATCATCACGAGAACACTAGAAGCATCTGGAACACACCCGAAGCACTGGGGCCCGAGACCCACCAGGGTGGGGTCGGCCGGCGCCCCCCGTTAGAGTTTTGGCCCACCTTCTGGAGTCTTCTTCCACTGCCTCTCTAGAGTCATCTGGGCCCTTTGTTCAAGTCGGTTTAATCCCACGGCGCACGTTCATCCCACCGGGCTATAAATAAAGGGGCAAACCCCCCTCCCAGAGCACCAATTCATTCCTCCTGCTTCATTCGTCAAGAGTAGACAGAAGTTAGGGTTTCCAGAGATTAGAAATAGTGCTCTAGTTCTTCAAGTTCATAATTTAGGCGTCTAGCAAGGTTCAAGTAGAGTTGGGCGCTACGCTTGGGATTCCAGATCCGTTCGTCTGGAGATCAGTAATATTATCTTGTATCTCATTATGACTTTGCTTTATTTTAATATATTGCTACTTATTCAGTTCTTAGTTTATTCTAGTTGCATATTCGATATAGTTATGATTGGTGATGATTATTGTTGTATGATCGTAAAGCGCCTAATTCGGTACTCAAGTGAGTTAGGTGGTATGTATTATGTAGACGTGGTGTCTAGATATATTGTGTACCTATGGAGGCACCCTGTCGTGCCGGGTCGTGTGGTAGTCCGCGTAGGTGACAGCTGCGTTAGTTCCTCTGTAGTCCACCCCCCGTACGTAGGACGAGGTGACCCTTGTGTTTTAATATCCTCATTAGATCATGCTCCTTATGATGTTTTCTGAGTGGATTATGCTATAGATGAAGATGTGTAATGTGGCATAGGCTGTAGACTTTGTATTTAGTAATTACATATGTTTCCTTTACTTTAGCCGAATCTCGAGATTGTCTTACAACATTAGTGAGTCTCTATATTCTATCTCTGGAATACCATTTACCTCATTTACTCAGTTATCAATTACCATTTATCATTGACTTATTTATCGCTAAAGCACTAGAATTATGGGTTATCATAGGTCTGCACATTTATCTTCCAATCATTATAGTAGATTATCCTAATTAGTAGAATACCACCTTTATCCTTTTGGCATAAAACAAATCAACGATACTCAGAGTACTTACCGGTTGAAGTGGTACAATGGGAGAATTGTCTGTGAGCTTGTGGATATATTCTATAGTATTATTTTTAGGAGACAAGTGAAGATTATTTTACCTTTGGTTTTTGGCATCATGTTAGGGATGACAACTTAACGTGAAGTGATGTTAAAAATACCAACAAGCATGTAATCCAGGAAGTAAACGAAATACTGCACTTTCTCAAGGAAGGGACAGTTCTCCAATAATTCAACATCATTTTTACAGGTGATGCTTTCCTCTTTTTAATCATGATATATAACAAATGTAGCTCATCTTGTTTAATAGTATTTAACTCCTCTCTAGGAAAGAATGTAAAAGCTAGCCATTTAAGCATGAATATCAGTGTGGGATGATGAACTTCTTCAGTAGTATATTTTTGTTTTCTCTCAAGGTTTCTTTGCAGTGATACTCTCCCAAAAATCATCTTTATCAAAGTCTTGGAGAGTTTCAGAAATATTGACTACACACTGATTATTGAATCCCAATGCTAAAATAAGAGTTTTCCAAGAGAGAGTGAAAGGTTTATTAAACATTCTAAAATTAACCTCATCATCATCAAAGTTTAGGGTGCTAATAAATTCTATAGTGAGTAACTTGCTACCCTGCTCATTAATTTGCTATGTATTTTTCCATCCAATATTTCTAAAAATAAGCTCAAACTCAGAATAATAAAATAGTTATGATTTATAAAAAATTATGACAATGAGTATGAACTGCCAGACAGGGAGTTAGGAATTTATTCTGTCCTGAATTTTGTTTTTCCAGCTGTTAGAGCTAAAATTGACAGGTGTCCGTCCACGCGCATCAGCAGGGCGCCGAGAGCCAATTTCAATGGAGCTAACCCAGCACCATCTGGGCCAGCTTATTCCCACTATGTTGATTTTGATGAACAGGTATCGATGCAGGAGCCACGCTAGCAATGGACTGCACATACAGGATGGGAGGAACAGCTCGCATTTCAGCATGGAGAATATTCGTCAGCAGCAGCAGCAGCGGGTTGGGGAGCAAATGATTTTCAGAGAGGACGAGCATCTTTTTCTACACGCGGGAACACAGACTTCACCACCGGTGGACCATATCCGTTCCATGCACCACCGGAAGATGACTACTATCGGCCGCCTGAGCAGCATTTGTCAGCTACCGCTAACAATTTCCCAACTTTATCTATGCGTCTCACTAACATTGAACAGGGACAAAACGCAATAAGCGACACACTGCACCAGCACGAGCAGTGGCAGTAGCAAGTCGACGATAGATTCTACCAGCATGAACAATGGCAGCACAGCACGGACCAACGACTTGATCAGATATATCAGGGACAGCAGCAGACGCAGAGCGGATTAGAGTATTTGATACATCAGATGGGATACCCGCCGCCACCTCCACCACATTACTGAGCAACATCCGGTCTGGGGGAGATCCCCGCTAGGTGAGTACTTCTCACCTTTATATATGCGTTTTATTTCAGTATTTAATTCAGTCTTTAAATTCTGTCAATTTCAATATTGCTAAAAACATCAAGAAAACCAAATAAAAATTTATTTACTGCTTTCTTTTGTTATTGCATTAAATTTCTGCTTGCTTAAAAATATATATATATAATAATAGGTTATATAATTAAGTTTCCTTTAAATTTTGCATTCAATTTGTCTTTAGAATAATTAGAACTTGAAGCTAGAGAAAAATCAAAAAGTGTTTAAATATAATTTTCTGCAATTGCTTAGTATTTAAATTTAAATTCTCCTATGAATTGCATGAAATTTATCTACCATGAAAGTTTATTCTGAACTTTGATATCAGTGGTTAGCATAACCTTTTCTAAGTAATTGATGGATATGATATAAGAAGGATTGAGTTACTATTTATTTTATTTTGAGTGATACCTAAGCTCCAGACATTTCAAAAATCAAAGTCAAAACAAATATAATAATTTGTTCTGCTAATATGATTTAAAGAGACTATTTTGTTATGCATTCATGATTGAATTCACATGCACAAAAAGTTTTCACTCTATGCACAAGTCACTCTCTTAGAAATCTAACAGAAAGTGTGGGTTATAAAATTAAAAGATGCCATAACAAAGAAGTATGAGTCTGAAAGATACCATATCAAAAGGGTATGTGCCAAAAAAAAGAGAGAAAAACAATGGGTGCAAAGACACCCGTCTGAGAGAAAAAATGGGTACAAAAAGTATCCGCTGGGAGATAACCCACACTCTTCAGGGAGACAGAAAAGAGAGGATGATGCATAGGAGTTCAAAAATAAAATTTGATCACAATCACACATTCAATCATGATGTATAGCTTATTAGTCCTCTGCAATCTTATTAGTAGGCTCTCATTATTTCCTAAATAAAAATTATATACTTATTCAAAAAAAAAATCTCTGGAGCAATAGTTGAAACAAAGGATGAAAGACTTAGTACTTGCTTGATTATTCTGTCTCTCAATTATCCAAGACTTAGTTTAAAATCCCCACGATTGAAAACAATAGGAATAAGTTTGAAATGTGGATTAATGAATTTCAATCCGAAGAAGAATTTCTGTTTAAATATTTAAGCATTTGTTGGGAGTTATACATTTTTATGGAACCCTGAATAAATTATTTCAAGTCAACTTTGCTAAGGGACTAGCAAAGACTTAACTTGGGGGTATTGTTGACGGTCGTTAAGTACCAATTTTATACCGTCAACTAATGCCTAGGGAAGATCAATAATAGAAGTATAGGAGTTATTACTGACGAATTCCATGAGTTTTGGTGAATTGTGTATTTTCCAGGGATTATTCCAGAAAGGCTTAAAAGAAGGATTAAAGTGCTTAATTACCACGAAACTTAACCGCCAAGGAAACATCATCACGAGAACACTAGAAGCATCTGGAAAGCACCCGAAGCACCGGGGCCCGAGACCCACCAGTGTGGGGCCGGCCGGCACCCCCGTCAGGGTTTCGGCCCACCTTCTGGAATCTTCTTCCACCACCTCTCTGGAGTCATCTGGGCCCTTTGTTCAAGTCGGTTTGATCCCACGGCACACGTTCATTCCACCGGGCTATAAATAAAGGGGCAGACCCCCTCCCAGAGCACCAATTCATTCCTCCTGCTTCATTCGTCAAGAGTAGACAGAAGTTAGGGTTTCCGGAGATTAGAAATAGGGCTCTAGTTCTTCAAGTTCATAGTTTAGGCGTCTAGCAAGGTTCAAATAGAGTTGGGCGCTACGCTCGGGATTCCAGATCCGTTGGTCTGAAGATCGGTAATATTATCTTGTATCTCATTATGACTTTGCTTTATTTTAATATATTGCTACTTATTCAGTTCTTAGTTTATTCTAGTTGCATATTCGATATAGTTATGATTGGTGATGATTATTGTCGTATGATCGTAAAGCGTCTAATTCAGTACTCGAGTGAGTTAGGTGGTATGCATTATGTAGATGTGGTGTCTAGATATCTTGCGTACCTACAGAGGCACCTTGACGTGCCGGGTCGTGTGGTAGTCCGCGTAGGTGACAGCTGCATTGGTTCCTCTGTAGTCCACCCCTCGTACGTAGGATGAGCAGAGCGCGATCGCGAAGGAGGTGACCCTTGTGTCTTAATATCCTCATTAGATGATGTTCCTTATGATATTTTCTGAGTTGATTATGCTATAGATGAAGATGTGTAATGTGGCGTAGGCTGTAGACTTTGTATTTAGTAATTACATAGGTTTCCTTTACTTTACCCGAATCTCGAGATTGTCTCACTATATTAGTGAGTCTCTATATTCTATCTCTGGAATACCATTTACCTCATTTACTCAGTTATCATTTACCATTTATCATTGACTTATTTATCGTTAAAGCACTAGAGTTATGGGTTATCATAGGTCTGCACATTTATCTTTCCAATCATTATAGTAGATTATCCTAATGAGTATAATGCCACCTTTATCCTTTTGGCATAAAACAAATCAACGATATTCGGAGCACTTACCGGGTGAAGTGCTACAATGGGAGAATTATCTGTGCGCTTGCGGATATATTCTATAGTATTATTTTTAGGAGGCAAGTGAAGATTATTTTACCTTTAGTTTTTGGCATCATGTTAGGGATGACAACTTAACGTGAAGTGATGTTAAAAATACCAACAACAGCGCACACACTTCCTCTGGGATTTCTTCACTCTTATGGCATGTCTGCGTGTTGTTTGTCCAATTCTGATTTTCTGCTATCTTTGCCATAATATTTTCAGCTCTTTCAGGGGTGAATGACATAAATGATCCTTCAGCAGTGGCATCTAGTTGCTCACGTGACCTTTGAACTAGTCCGTGATAAAATGTTTACATGAGCAACCACTTTTCCATTCCATGATGGGGACAATCTGATATGTAATCTTGAAAACGCTCCCAGGCTTCTGGAATAGATTCACCTTTCTGCTGACAAAATTCTGAAATCTTTCCTTGTAGAGCATTGGTTTTGCCTACTGGAAAAAAATTTCTAGGAAAGCTTTTGAACATTCTACCCATGTCTTGACTCGATCTTTATTCTGATAAAACCACTGCTTCGCCTTTCCCTCCAATGAGAACGGAAATAAACGAAGTAGCACGACGTCTTGAGGAATGCCTTTGATGTTGTTGGTGTTGCCAATCTCCAGGAAATCCTGCAGATGGACACTTGCATCTTCATCTTTCTTTCCACTAAATGTGATAGCTTGCACCATTTTGATGAGGCTTGGCTTGATCTCGTAATCATGATCTCCAATGTTGAAAGTTGGCCCAACGCGAATATTCTTAGTGCTTGGGGCAGAGAATTTACGTAGAGTCTTTTCAGCCATGGCTTCACAAAATAACGTAAGACCCTTCTTCCTATGGTTGTTCCTAATTGATAAGAGTTAAAGTACACAACCAATGCTGCACTTACCCTATATAAGATATTTGAAAATAAACAAAATACGGGTAAGTTTGCTAAAACAAAAGGTTATGGTTATCTCTAAATATTTATGTCTATAGTTATTTTTATGTTTTTCTATTAATATTATCTATAAAGAACTCTCCTATAAGAAATTCTAGAATAAATATCCTGGCAAATAAAATCAACGAACTCAATAAATTATCCTAATGAATACAATTGCCATCCCCAACAACGGCGCCAGAAATACTTGTTGGTATTTTTAACATCACTTCACGTTAAGTTGTCATCCCTAACATGATACCAAAAACCAAAGGTAAAATAATCTTCACTTGCCTCCTAAAAATAATACTATAGAATATATCTGCAAGCGCAGATAATTCTCCCATTGTAGCACTTCACCCAGTAAGTATTCCGAGTATCATTGCTTTATTTTATGCCAAAAGGATAAAGAGGCATTCTACTCATTAGGATAATCTACTATAATAATTGGAAAGATAAATGTGCAGACCTATGATAACCCATAACTCTAGTGCTTTAGCGATAAATAAGTCAATGATAAATGATAAATGATAACAGAGTAAATGAAGTAAATGGTATTCCAGAGATAGAATATAGAGACTCACTAATGTAGTAAGACAATCTCGAGATTCGGCTAAAGTAAAGGAAACCTATTTAATTACTAAATACAAAGTCTACGGCCTATGCCACATTACACATTTTCATCTATAGCATAATCAACTCAGAAAACATCATAAGGAGCATCATCTAATGAGGATATTAAGACACAAGGGTCACCTCCTTCGCGACCGCACTCTGCTCGTCCTACGTACGGGGGGTGGACTACAGAGGAACCAACGCAGCTGTCACCTACGCGGACTACCACACGACCCGGCACGTCAGGGTGCCTCCGTAGGTACACAATATATCTAGACACCATGTCTACATAATCTATACCATCTAACTTACTCGAGTACTGAATTAGGCTCTTTACGATCAAATGACAATAACCATCACCAATAACAACTATATCGAATATGCAACTAGAATAAACTAAGAACTGAATAAGTAGCAATATATTAAAATAAAGCAAAGTCATAATGAGATACAAGATAAGATTACCGATCTCCAGACGAACAGATCTAGAATCCCGAGCGTAGCGCCCAACTCTACTTGAACCTTGCTAGACGACTAAACTATGAACTTGAAGAACTAGAACCCTATTTCTAATCTCTGAAAACCCTAACTTCTGTCTATTCTTGACGAATGAAGCAGGAGGAATGAATTGATGCTCTGGGAGGGGGGTCTGCCCCTTTATTTATAGCCCGGTGGGATGAACGTGCGCCGTGGGATCAAACTGACTTGAACAAAGGGCCCAGATGACTCCAACGAGACGGTGGAAGAAGACTCCAGAAGGTGGCGTCGAAACCCTGGGGGGCGCCGCCCGGCCCCACCCTAGGGCCAGTCGGCCCCAGCTGGCCAGGTGCGGGCGTCCGCTTGCTTTGGGTATGTTCTACACTCTTCTATGGTCTTCGTGATGATGTTTCTTTGGCAGTTAAGTTTCGTGGTAATTAAGCACTTTAATCCTTCTTTTAAGCCTTTCTGGAATAATCCCTGTAAATTACAAAATTCACCAAAACTCATGGAATTTATCAGTAATAACCCCTATGCTTCTATTATTGATCTTCCCTAGGCATTAGTTGACGGTATAAAATTGGTACTTAACAACCGTCAACAGCAACGTTGCACCTCTCGGGTTCGAGTTATAGAGTCTTGTGGGAGCCAGAACGGAAGTCGCCGTCTGCACGGCCGGTCGGAGCACCGCCGCGCGTCGGGTCGACGAGGCTAGTCCTCTGGGGTGAGGATCTTTCCTTTCCTTTGTGCGTTTCAAGCTTATGGTGTCCCACTGGTACTCATGCGCTGGATGGTTGGCCTTTTTGTGCCCTAGGGATGTCGGAACAGCACTTCGTCACCGTGTCTGTGCCGTTGCAGCCGCCACCGTTGTCACGCTCGTCTCTCCACGCCGTTCTAGCCGCAACCAGCTACCGGTCTAGGACCGTGGTGAGCTCCTGAGTCTTCCCACGCCATTTTCCTTGACTCTACCGTGTTAGGTCGACCGGAACAGTGTCGCCATGCTGCCGCAACCACCATGGGCGAGTTGAGCTCGTCGGAGGCGCTAGGGTTAGGGCTAAGCGCGCTAGGTGATCTGCTAGGCACTAGGATTCACTTTGGCGCGGTCGGTTTCGCTGTCGGGGACGCCGGTGGCGAGTTCTGCGGCGAGCCGTCGTGAGCACGCGCACGCGCGAGCTGTCTAGAGGAAGGAGAGAGAGCTGACGGGTGGGACCTGTCTGTCAGTGGCGCGTGAGAGGGAGAGCTGAGGACGCGGGCACGGGCAGGCCCGGCTGGGCCGGTTCTCGGCTAAGTGGGCCGTCCCGGGCTAAATGGGATTTTTCATTTTTTCGGTGGGATTTAAATTGTTTTCTCATTCTTAGGTAGAATGAATAGTAAAGCCTTTTGTTATTTTTGTTAGAATATTTTTGTTGCGCTAAAAATTCTAAAAATAACTATATGAGCTCTCTGAGGTATGTAGTGTTTAATAAAAATATTGAATAATGTATTTGAGCATCCTCTGCTGGGACTAAAAATCAGTGTTTTAAATTAAAAATGCAACTTTGGGCAATTTTAATAAATTCTTTGTTAACCCAAAAATCATGCAATTTATTGTGGCACTATTTTGGACTGAAACCTATCTGTTATTAAATTTTGGGCTCAAGTGGAGGTAGTTTAATTAGAATGCTATTTAATGTTTGGTTATTTGATTAATAAAATAAATAGAAAACAGTAATCATTTAGGCATTGTGTGATTTTGAGATTGATTGTGATTCTAGGTCAATAACCCTTATGACCTAGGGCAAATTTTTAGAAACTGTTACTTTGAATACGTTGTGAAAGATAGTAGTGCTTGTAGATTGTTTTATTTATTATTTCTTGTACCCGTATTATTGTGTGGCATTAAAGCATACATCCTTGCATACGTGTAGTGCCTGTGAACGAAGAAGTTAAAGTTGAGGCTGCTACTGAGGAGGTGATTCCCGAGGTGGTTCAGGGATTTGACATTTGCGGCACTGATCCGGATCCCACCCTCTACGCAATCCGTGGCATGCCCCGGTGCATTTAAACCCTTCCTTGTGATTTACAAATTTTATCACCTTGAATTAAAATATTGCATTAGGTTGATAGGAGTTGATTGATAACCCAATTGATGCATTACCAACCTTGACCACTGAAATATTCGGAAACCATTTTTAATAAATATTTAAAAATGCTTAGCCCTGCTTGTATAAATTAGATTTGCATAAAATGCTATTTTGAACTATGGTGATATGTTATTGATTAATTCATGAAAAGGGTAATGGTGTTATTCTCATTCAGTGGCTGTGCACTGTTGGCGGTCCTTATAGATCATTTTTAACCGCCAACTTATGCCTAAAGGGAGAGAAACTATCATACTTTAACACATAGACATATGCTATTAATAGAGTTCCACTTGTACCCCTAGTGTTTATATTTTTGCAGGATTTATGATGAAACAAGTGGAAGTGCACAACACCAATTGGAAAGCGTAAAGGAGAAATGTGAATTCAGAGAATGCGCAACCAAGAATAACAAAGAAGCCCACCTTTATTACAAATCTGGGCCCATTCGTAACCATAGGAGAGGTCTAGGCCCAGAGGAGAACTAACCACGCGAAGGCAGTGGCCAAACGGGCCCACTAGGGGACTGACCGGTCCCGGGGGCGGCCGCCCCCCTGGTGAGGCCTCTCGGGCCCAGTTTTCTTCTGGCGGTTGTAGGGCGGTTCCCAAGGACGGTCCCACCTACGATCAACACAGATGGAAAGTGGAAACCGCCCTTTAGAGGTCGGTTTGGGTCCTTCCATGTGGGGATGATCCTTTTGCATAGAACCCCCTCCTCTCAAGCTATAAAAGGAGGCCTCCTCTCTACACCTATTCATCAATTGATTCACCAACACAAGAGGTCACAATGTAGAGAGGAAGAGCAAGCTCCATTCCATTAGCTTCTAGCTAATTTAGTATAGGGAGTGAGAGAGGGACAAGAGCTGGAGAAAGAGCGGAGTCGAAGCAGTTCTGCCTCCGGTTGGACAAAGTGCCGGGCTTGTCGGCTCTCAATCCAACTTGTACCTTTACGATCGTCTTGCTACTTGAAGTAAGAAGTTCGTGTTCAACTTTGGTTTGATTCATTAAGCATGTTACTTTCATAAAGCTACTTGTTTGTGGGATCGTCGTTCGTCCTTTGGACGGATGCTCTAGTAAGAGGACTCCTGATAGAGACGGATGTTCCTGTATGCTACTAGAGTAGTAGTCGCCTTCGTAGACATGGTGTCTAGGTCGGAGTCTACCTTCGTATGTTGCGCGCGCCCACGGGCAGAGGGGTAGGTGGCAGGTGGTGACAGCCCTGTTCACTCGTACCAGCATCCCCCCACGTTCGGCCGCGGAATAGCGCTGATACTGGTATCGCTTGGCAGATCAGGTGCGTCAGTGGGCCTGAAGCAAGCAAGTAGTGGGAAAGTTACCATCGCTTATGTGCGTTTGACCTTAGAAGAACCTCTCTACCCAAGCTATCCCTTCTGTCTCTTCTGAGTAAACTAGTTTAAGAGACTAAGTACAAAGACCGTTCCTCTGGGAAATTACGATACCCTGAATACTTCCGGGTGAAGGCTACAACGGTAATTCCGGGCGCTTGCGGACTTTTCTGCTGACGCTAAGAAGCGCCAACATGCACCTGATCATTACACTATCATCGATGGGAAGGGTTTTCCTACTCGGTGATCATAGATTGGGTTAGAGTCCCAACACATTGTCACCGACGGAAATGGGATTTGAAAACCGATGGGACACTTGTACTTGGGTTAGAGTCCCAATGCAATGTCGCCAACGGAAAAGAAAGTAGGGACCATTCGTTGTAGGCCTGTTGGATCGAGGCTTTGCAACTAGCCACATACTCCGGGAAGCCCTATCTCCGGTAGCTTTAGTACTTGAACCGACAACCACGCACTGGGAGTGGAGAGATGGCGAGAGTAGCGTGTACCCTTGTGGCCGGCGTGCCTGGAGACGGGAGGAGTACTGTGGTGGCGTAGGACCGGTTCAGGTTTGGAAAAATCCATGGTAGACGGGGTTGGTATATGCAAGCTTAGGTGCTACATATGCAGTGTGGTTAGGGATCCCCAGCTGGGTACTAATCGATTCGAATCGTCGTTGCTCCTTGGTTATGGAGACTTGATCCTCCGACCATTCAGCGAAGACTGGTTCGGAACTAGGATGTTTTTGAGAATGAATAAGTAATTGGAATTGAAGGATATATGTGAAAGAACTGAGAATTATTAATATTGATTATAATAATATTGAGTAAAATACTGCAAGTAAGATTAGTAATGCTTTTTCCGCAAAATACTTTGACTCTTGCTAAAGCCTTACCTTGACTCCCCTCAGCCTGCATTCCTGAGTCTCATCTTTTTCTTTAGTCGGGTAAGTCTTGCGGAGTACCCCAGTACTCAGGGTTTGGTAACCCCTGTTGCTGGAGATCAGCAGCTGGAGGTTTGTCTCGCTCCCTGCTGTGTGACTATCGTTCAGGAAGGAAGTGAGGAAGAGTGAAGTTGGACCCGTGGGCAGGGTTCTTGTTATCCTTTATTTAAGTATGTTGTATCATTGTTGCACTGCTACTGTGGTTAATTATGGTTTGTAATAACTGCACTTAAATTCTATTTGGACAATTGGTTTGTAATCTAAATGCTATGTACTCTTTCCGCTCTTTTACTCTGATGTATTTTATTATGAAATGTTGTAATTCTGTAATGACTTCGCAATGGGATCCTGTCGGAGAAACGAGTACCGATGTAGCCTGGCAGGACCTTCTAGATCATTTGGAACACAGGCCCGGCTGTCAGAGATCATTAGTGATAATGACAAGTGCCTGTGGGCCATGTGATTTAGGCGATTCTGTTACAACTATTTATCTTGTTCCTAGTGATATTTGAGTCCTGGAGATTTATTTTTTGAAAATCCTGAAAACCACATGATGAGTTCCTGTATGACAAAGCTTAAATTCCCACCACAGCCATACATGCTAAAATAGGAAAACCCACACATTTATATGCTACTTGCTTTGCATTGAGTGTTGTCAACCTTTGTTGATACCTTAGAAACTTGTCATGCTTTCAAAATCAAGATCACGTGCACACCACATACACCTGCTGCTCCTACACAAGAAGTACGCAAAAACATGCCTTCTATGTCCACCTGAAAATGTTCTACTCCTACACTGGGAGTGAACACCAAAAATAAACCCTATAGGATATCACCGAATAAATGCTCCAAGTTTTTGTTGCTATCTCTAAAAACGAAATTATCTCTCAAAAAGAAAAGAAGAGAGGGAAGGACTGTTGCAGAGAAGAGGCATGTGGCTATGCAAAAGTGCGAGATGAGAGAAAACAATGGGTACAAAGATGCCCGCCTAAGTGGTAAAAATGGACAAGTGTCCGTACTATCAAAATAGTGGGTACTCCGATGCCCGCCTGAAAAAAAGAAAAAGAGAAATAGCCCATGTTGTCCTACAGCACAATTTTCCCAGTGTTTGAAAAAGAGAGAAATGTTTTTAAGGAGCAAAAGCAGAATTAGGTTAGCCACTATCTAGACACCTACCACCACATATCCACACACATGCACATCTTGATTAGATTGTATGACTTGTTTTCGCTGGATCCATTGTTTGACTTTACAATATATACATTGCAAGTATGTATGAGCTGTCTCCTTACCCATGAACTCCACATAAGCCATTAGTGATAGGGTGAGGGAGAGAAGGCACACATCACTACTGCCTTGGGTGAGGATCCACAAATGCCACATATTGAGAGACTTTAGAGGGTCATACAAGGGAATCTCTGAGCTTTATTTTGAAAAACTTGTAAAAACTCCAGGATAAGAGTTGAACGATAGAGCTTGAGACATAGTGCTTAACTTAGACATTCTGTCCTTCAGTTACCCAAGACCCAAGAAAAGGCTACAAGCTCCATGGTTGAAGGTAATAAAGGTAAGTTTGAAAGTCAGAATAGATTACTCTAATCCTGATGAGAACTCATTCTTGAATACAGGAGTGCTTTTGAGGAGTTGCTATTATATTTAAAAATTCTAATGAACTTCTGTATCCATTGCTAAGTTTGGCTTTGCTAAGGGACTAGCAAAGGTTAAGCTTGGGGGAGCATGTTGACGGAAATTATTGTATGATTTTACCCGTCAACTAAACATGAAAAGGGAATAAAAGCAAACACCAACATAGGATTAGGGGTTGAACTGACAGAATTCCACGAGTTTTGGTAAATCTATGTTTCTGCAGGACGTTATCAGGAAAAGGAGGAAATACCAAGGACGTCGGTGTAAAAATCGAATTCCGCCGCGAAAGTAGATCAGGAAGAATCTAGAAAACACCATAGACTCGCCAGAGAAGACGGGACGGGTTTCGACTCCAAAGTGGATCGGCCGATCCACCCCCTAGGTCAGCCGATCCCTTCCAGAAGGTTCTCCGCCTCCGCTTCGACATGGACCCACGTCCCGATATTTCATGCAATCTACACCGTCCGCTGAAGTTGGTTTGATCCAAGGGCTACGGTTCATCCCACCGGCCTATATATAGACCCCCAGGGTTTCATACCAATTCATTCAATCATATTGAACCCTAATCGAGAGGTGTCCCATGAAAGGATAACTTCTCATTAGGATCTAGGGACTAGATAGTAGAGAGATGGAGAGCGAGGGAAGAGTTAGGAGGAGATGCCGGCCTGTCGGTGACCCCTCTATGGCTTGTACTTCGGTAGGATCTAGCTCTACTTGAGCTAGCTCTTAAGATGTCTCGGGCAACCAACTTTTGATCTACGTAAGTCTATGTTCATATTGTTTATCTGGTGTATGTCTCTCTTTTGAGTACTTTATTCCTGTTCTAGAGGGAGTAGAGTGGTAATCTATAGTGTAGGCGTAGTGCCTAGACTGTAGTTACTCGTAAATGCGTCCTGTCTGGCCGGATCGGTGCTAGATCGCGGGGGTGACCGTGCCTGTTGAGTCCTTTGTAGTCCACCTCCCGTCAGAAGGAATAGTAGGATAGTTTTGCTAAGGGAAACATCCTCTGTTGATATCTTTCCCTATAGTAATTTCCCCAGATGAGCAGTAGAAGACAGAAGCTTACCCAAGTCAGAAGTAGAAACCCCTAGTTATCCTCTCTACACTCTTATTATCTACAACCTAGATCACCATAAACATATTATATACACCCTTGATTAGTTTTACACCTATTAGCCATAACCATAGTTGCTACACCACAATCCTTGATTGCATCACTACACCCATCATTGACTACCACCTTTTAACCTAGTTTTACCTTTACTTATTGACTACCCCTGGTTAAGTTAGATTATAGTTGACCAGGCCCGTTTCCCTGTGGATACGATATTTAAAACCCTCCGGTTGAAAGCTACAACGGTATCCGTGCGCTTGTGGATTTATCTGTGCGCACTTAAAAATACCAACATACATCATCTCTCATCGCGACGTATTCCTCTTACGACCGTAGTGGTGGGCCCATGATAGGGCGCGGCCAACAAGACGAGCCTGCTGCGATGAGTTGTCGGGGCGGTGAGGGCGGCGCTTCCAGGCTGGTCTGTGGGAGCTTCGTGGATGACGAGTTGACAACGGCGCGGCGAGGTGGATCCACGGAGGGGTGAGGCGGATCTGCGGGAAGGAGACGGATTTGCGGCGAAGGAGGCGGATCTGCGAAGCAGCGAGGCATGGCCAGCGGTGCTTGGTGGAGACGACGAGGTTCGCTCCTCATTTTGCATCTGTTGTTGGAAAAGTGGAGGTTTAGGTGCACGACCTTTTCGTTGAGCGTGACCCAAATGATAGAATGCCTCTCGTATTTGGGTTGGGGCTGTTGGAGACAGACTGAGGTAACGTAAATGAAAATAAATTTCAAGTGCCATGAATGATAACGGTTAACAATTGCTCGATGCGAATGAACTGTTGTTTATTATGTTTGCGTTACTATACACAGTACCAAACAGTATCGCAGTGTTAGGGCACCCATATTCCTACCAAGTGAATTCTTCTTTGGATCTTTTATTTGGAGTAACTGAAATTAAAGACTTTTTACTTTTAACCAGATATATATAAAAATATTAATATTAATAATATATGATTTGTATCATTAGATAGATCGTTTCAATATACTTTCGTAATATTTATTTGAAGATATAAATATTGCACGTATTTTCTACAAAGTCAGTCAAAGTTAAGAAAGATTGACCAGCATACATTCTATAGCGACCTAGGATGGAGGAGAGTAGTTAACAACTTAGGCTTTTTCACTTGAAATATGACATTATACCGTTTTTTAAAGTTCACATATTAAAGTAGGAAATGGAATTTGATTTATAGATCACCATATTATATTTTTACTTTGTAATTTATAGCACACTCTTCAACTAGCTCTCACGCAAAATAAATACAACACATAAGTATTTGTCTCGTATTGACAACAATAATATACAAATATATTCTATATATAACCATATTAAGTTAATTAATATGTATGTAAATTATGATTCTTAAAAGAATTCAATTCCAAGAATCCAAACGGGAAGCGCTGGCGCTATAGGAGTTTATTTATCCCCACCGAAGGTCGCATATAAATTTCTATTGCATATATATATAGTGTCATGAGCACAGGTAAAGGGGCTCTCTCTTTCGACACTTGCGCAAAACTCTAATATGTCCTCATTATTGTTCGCCGAACTATTTCACTCTCGCGTCAACCTCCTCAGTAGAGCCTTCTCCACGCGGTGGCTTCTGTTGGTATTTCTTATGCACAATTAAAATATGAAAGATTTCGCAAACTCACAGAATACCATAGTAGCATTTTACCGGGAGTATTACAGGTATCGTTATTTATATTTTACCACAGGGAAGCGATGGTTAAAGAATATGATAGCTACCATCATGCATTTGCTAACTTAGTACACCTACTAGACTATAGTAAGGGTAAGTGATAAATGGTAAGAGTTATGTATATCTGACACACATAGGAGAATTCTATGATAAAAGAGCAGATAGTTAAAGTTAGAGGACAACGGGAGAGTTCAAGGTTCCTATGTACTTCTCTATTACTTTAGTTCTATAAAACTAATTCATGGGTAGATAAAGCAATCACACATTAACACTTTGGATCAATAGTACCTTTCCGACTCTCGAATAGACTGAGAAAAAGGTAGTCAGGAGAAGGCTGGCAAAAGCGCTACGAAACACCAACTCCGACGTGGTGGAATACGAAGGCCTAACAGAGCTGTCACCTCTGGGGCTACCACAACTAACCATAAGAATTGGGCACAACCTCAGGTAACCTATAGCCTAGACACCACGTCTACACTATCGATTACAACTCTAATCACATATGATAACTAGAGCACCTAATACAGGTGGAGATCCCATGCCAAGATGTAACAACTATACTAACCAGATATATAAAAGGCATAAAGGTAAATGAAGAAGATAAATATTAAAGCATAAGTCTTACAAAGATGAGATACAAAGATATACCAAACCCCTGAAGACTTCTCCAGAACCGAAGCGCAGCTCCGCTCTCCCTAACTCTCAATTAGAACTAATCTACGACATTGGAAAGTCTAGCCCTAATTTTCTAGAGTTGAGAGGTTATCCATTCGAGGGACGCCTCTACAACTCCATAATGGTGCACTTGACTCGGGGGGTCCTAGGTTCCTTATATGGGGGCGCCTGGCCTCTCCTCCACCTTGGGCAAGCAATATGGTACTAAGCCTTTCCACCATATGCACATAGGCTTTAATGGGCCAAATTCTGATTTAGACCCAATTAATCCCGCAGCCTTTAATTAATCCCGCAGCTCAGGTTCTAGAATCTTCCAGTGTTTGTAAAATCCATATCTCTTTATTCCGGACTCCAAAAATAGCAAACTATAGGTCCGTTTCGATCGTCTCGACGAGCTCTATGCAATGGTGAACTCCAATTCCTCATTTAAGATACTTTTAATTGGTAAAAAATTAAATATCCTTTTATACCCTGCAAAACAAGTGAGAACACCAAAACTCGTGGAACTTGTTAGAATCAAACCCCATAACTATGTTGTGTATTATTTTATGCCCTTGATTCATATTTAGTTGATGGATAAAAATGAGCAATAACTACCGTCAACAAGTTCTCCGAAGCTTACCCTTTGCTAGTCCCTTAGCAAAGCCAAATTTTAGCATATATCAAAAGTTATAGCTACCCCTCACAATATTCAGTTTTAAACTAAGAAGTACTCAAGGATTAGAGTAGACCAAGCTAACCTTTAGACTTACCTGTATTAGTTTTACCATGGAGCTTGTAGCTTTCTCTTGAGTCTTGGATAATTGAAGGATAGAATGTCTAAGTTAAACACTATGTCTCAAGGTTTGTCATTCAACTCTTATCCTAGAGCTTTTGCAAGTTTTCAAAATAAAACTCAGAGTTTCCTTTGTATGACTCTCTCAAGTCTCTCAATATATGATATTTGTGGATCCTCACCAAGGCAACAGTGATGCATGCCTTCTCTTCTCTCTCACCCTATAACTAATAGCTTGTGTGGAGCTTATGGGTAAGGAGACAGCTCATACATACTTGCAATGAATATATTGTAAAGTCAAACAATGGATCCAAAGGAATAAGTCATACAATCAAATCAAAATGTGCATATGTGTGGATGTGAGGTGGTACGTGGATATATATGGTGGCTAATCCTAATTCTACTCGTTTGCTCCTTGAGACTGTTGACAATTCCTAACGCAATCACCAAGGCTCAAGATATCCCCGGCAACGGCGCCAGAAAACTTGTTGAAACTGGATATAGCACCCAGGGAAATCCGCAAGCGTACGGACGTCAAGGTAGTTTTCACCAAGGAGTATTCCTAGGTATCGAATTTCCACAGGGAACGTGAAGTAGACTAGTCAAGAACTAAGTGTATCCAAAGATAGGTAATAAACAAGGTAGAGATGATCAGTTTGGTTTCTTTATCTAAGGCAAAACTAAGGAAGACTTTAATTGCCACTACGGGGCGAATGCGGTCCCAAAAGATTGGGATTACTCACATCCATAAAAGCCCTACGCCAATAAAAGTAGACCGAACATGGTGGAATCCAGAGGATCTTAGGGTTGTCACCACCTAAGACCTACCACTACTATCCATGGGCCTAGCCGCATTCATAGGTAAGATATAGCCTAAGCATCTCACTTAATCTATAATCTTACTACTCTAATCATACGTTACTAACTAGAGCACCCTAACCAGACGGTGAGCAATAGTGAAGCAATAAAGTAATACGTAAGTAATGTGAAAGAATAAAGTTACCACACTGAAGAAGACTTTACTCCAGGAAGAACTCCATCCTCCGAGCTGCAAGTGGAGAGGTCGCCGATAGGCCCAGCTCCTCCTCCAGCTTAACCTTACTATCTCCCTCTCTTCTACTCCTCACTAGGAGAGCTCTAAAGTTATGACTCTCATGTGGAGAGTGTGTATCTAGTGATTGTTCGCTTTACAAGTGAGGTTTTGGGTCCTATTTATAGTGCAGGGGAGCTCCAGGGGTACTTATAGGCGCTCCGGAGGTCGGTGGCCCGAAGTGGTAGGGCGGGCACCCGGGAACAGGGCGGGCACCCGATCGATTTCACAGACTTGCCATCCAACGGCCGTGGTTCCTCCCCAAAGGCGGTTGCAAGGTCGGTTGATGCCCATTTTGCGGTTGTAGAGTCGGTTTGTGACCCTTAGAGGATGACATGTGGGTCCATGGATCCTTGACACCTCCATCTTGCACCATTGGTTGAAAACCGACTTTGATTGATGGCTAGGATGGCTTCTAGGGACCTTCACATGGATTGTGGATGTGGCAGGCGACAGAGGCAAGGTGGGCGCCCTGTTCACAGGGCCACTGGATCGTAGATCTTGCACCGACCTTGGATTGACGGAGGACAAACTTAATTTGGCATCTCTCATGGATTGCTGACGTGGAACGTGGCAGTGACAAGGCGGGAGCACTATGGACAGGGTGGGCGCCCTACAACTTGGGCCAAATTGGCTCATCTTTGGTGAGTGCATAGGCCTCTTAGTTAGCTTTCCAACACCTAATCATTTGCCTGATTTCGACCGGATGTATCCTGGGTGCTTATTTTACCCGAGACTGCTCCTGCGGCCCGTTCTCCAATCTCCAGAAAGCGTAACCTTATCGTCCGACCACTGATTTGGGTGAACCAAAACTCCATTTCAAACTCCTTGACTTAGTGTAGTCACAAGAAGGATGGATGAAGCCTTTTCTCCTTATATATCACCGTTTTGTACTTACTTTGCACCTACACTCATATAGCCATCACAACTTGTGGAAATGGTTAGAATAAAAACCTATGACTATGGTTTGTATCATTTTTATGACCAAATTAGGCATTATTGATGGTATAAAATAGGGTGTTATGGACTGTCAACAAACTCCTCCACACTAAACTTTTGCTCATCCCGAGCAACGCAGAAAGATGAAGATTCAAATGAAACTTTTTTGTAGAGCAAGACTTATAAAGATAGGATGCAAGCATAAAAGATATTCCAAGTCATACTCACACTTGTGGATTTTGAAGTGGCTACCATGTTGCCTTGAGTGGTTGAAAAGTGGAACAGCATGACACCAAGTCATCACTATCTCCATGAAGCACTCTTGGAGTTTTTTCTTTTTATGATTTTTGAAATTAAAAGCATAGCCCATACTTCTCCTCAAATGGGACTCTCAAATCACTCGTTGGTATATATATATATCCTTACCAAGGTATTTTTTTTCTTCGTTGCCTTTCTTCCTACTCCTAATAGGCCTATGTGGAGTTTTAGGTATGATAAAAAGTAAAGCACACTTGAAATGCATATATTGCTAAGTCAAACAATGGATCTATGGAGAAAAATGCCATACACTCAGATCAACGTGTGCATGTGTGTGAATGTGGAATGATGGTCATTACTCCATAGCAATGATTCCTTCTCCATCCTTTATTTGAGAGCATGGCTAGTTTTTTTTTTGCTAAGGACCGAAATTGTGCCCTCACAATTTTTTTTCATGGGACATTTTGTCCTCTCTTTTTTTTCAATACTTTTTGTCTTTCCTTTTTTTTCAATACTAGACAATGCCTCTCTTAAAGAATGATGGAGAAAGATCATGCTAACAAATGTGGAGTATTTATTTGGTGGACATGGAAAAGGCATGTTTTTGCTTACTTCTAGTGTAGAAGCATAGCATATATTTGGTGGAGTGTATGTGACCTTGATTTTAAGTGTATGATAAAATTCTCAACACAGGTCAACAAAGTTTGACAAAACTCAATACAAAAATAAGTAGCATAAGTGGAAAGTTTTTCATCATGTAACATGATATTTGGCTTTGGTAGGAATTAACACCATTGAGGAGAAATAAGGCTTAATTGTTTTGATGTTTTATGAAACAAAAAACTTCCAAGAGCTTTCATGGTAAGATAGGATTCTTTTAGTCTACTATATCTCACTTCACAACAATTTAGTTGACATGTTTTTCCTAATATAGTTATGTCCACAAGTAGCAAGTATATGAACTACGAATAAAGTTTATGCCAGCCAATCTTTTAAAGTCATGTTCATAAGTTAGCAAGGTTCTATCTCTCTCTCTCTTTTTTAAGTTTGATCTTTAACATGTAAAGCTTTGAACACATCAAACATAATAAATATAAAGCAAGAGTGAGTAGAGGGAGTGCAAACCAGCGTGCCAAAGTGGCGATGTCTTGAAAAGTGGCGGAGACAATGATGCAACCTCCCCCACACTAGGACTTTTATGTTGCTTGACATCAAAAGCCTAGTGTGGATGTTAGGACCTCCTTCAGAATGTACTCCATTGTTGAATGTTGTCTTGCTCAAATTATTGCCACTGTGTTATTTTAATCCTTCATTCTTCTTTTTTTTCATCCTGCAGGATTAGTGACAAACATACCTGAAGGATACAAGTCCACAAGATGCTCTTGTTCCCATATCATAAAATCATTGTTTATCTACTACCTCTATTTTTACAAGAGCATAGGCTTGTTAAGCAGAGCAATTATTTATCATTTCCAACAAACTTAAAATACCATGTTAAGGCATGTATATAAGGCAAGATGAACATCACTTCTTTTTGCATTAAAACTTTGTTTACATGTTCTCTCAAAATTACCAAATCTTGTCTATACAGTGTAATTTCAATTTAATGCAAAATAGACAGGAATGGATGCATGTAGTAAAGAGTGATGTGATAATTTCATACATAAGTGGGGGAGGTATTCCCCACACTTGCCCTTTTCATGGAGTTGGACGTCTTCTTGTCGATAAGTCTCATTCGATTCTTTATTTATTTAAGATGCAAGCTCTTTCTTTTTGTTTTTGAAATGAACCTACTCTAAATGCATAGTGCTTCTATAAGCACTTTTTTAAATGTAAACATGCAACCTATCAACTAAAGATGCAAATTGAAAATGGAAACATGATGATCAAATTTAAGCAAACTATGATGAACAATAAATAAACGGGTTATCTCCCGGTAGTGCTTTGTTTTAAGTCATAAGCTCGACCCTTGCAGTTGAATTGCGAGCCCTGGAATACTTATGATAGACAAAAACATCCACAACCATTCTTTTGTAGGTTTCATTAAGAAGGAACACAAGAGGGTTGCAAAGCTCATAAGTGCTAGGAGAGAATGACTCTGAAGATTTCTCAAGCAAGCATGGATCATGTGGCTCCCTTGAAATATATATTTCATGCTCATCCACCTGATCTTTAGTTGTAAATTCTAATGTTGATCCCTCGAGGACATGATTGTCCATGATCTCTCGGCTAGGACATTCTAAGGTTGGATCTTCATCCTCATCCTCCATCAGAATGGGGTTCCCTACCTCTAATGATTTTTGCTTCCCTTCAAGGTCAACCAAAAGATTTGGATTGCCTCCTTGGTCCAAATTATCAATAAAGAAGCAAGGATGGTTATATAGGGAGATCAAAATTAGAGGTGGTAGATGATATTGATTTTTGGGATTCTTGCACAACCAAATCTTCGAATGAATAGGGAAGATAATGATTTGAGGTGAAGGATGCTAGAGATCCTTTTTGGATGGGGTGATTGAAGGTGTCTTCATCATCAAAAGAGAGATCATCCTCGAGTTTTGATGGAAACTCCAAAGGATGAATTCCTTCCTCCTTTGGTGTCTCAACGAAAGGTTCAGGAATTGGGGTGACAGCTAAAGGTATGTATGATGGAATTGGCAAGGAATTAGCTGTCAAAACTTCTTTTTCTATGGGGGTTGGAAGGTTCTTTTCTTTAGGAGAGTCATCGTCCACATCGGTGTTGGGACAGCTTTCTAGGATCCTATCAAGGATAGCTCTCCCCTCACTACCGGAAAGGCTTAAGAAGGCTCCGCCGGAAGCAATATCAAGGAATTGTGCAGATTTCTTACTAAGACCTATATAGAAGTGTTGCAAAAGTACAGCATCGGGTATAGCAAGATCAGGGCTAGATGTGGAAAGGTCTATCAAGCGGGCCCATGCAGCACCTAAATATTCCTTGTCTTTTTGCTTGAAAGTTATGACTTCTTTTCTAAGATCAATCACTTGGGAGATAGGAAAGAAGGTCAAACAAAACTTGGATTGAAGAACTTCCCACTCTCCATTTACACTATCTACGGTTCGAGCATACCACAGTTTGGCTACTCCCATCAAAGAGAACGGAAATAGCTTCCACTTAAGGGTTTCATGTGACATACCAGAAATGTGCAGGCATGAACACAACTGCTCGAACTCCCAAAGATGAGTATATGGGTTTTCATCTTTCTCCCCAAAAAAGGTTGTTCCTGAACTTTAGTTATGAAAGAGGGACTAATTTCATACCCCTAGCAAGGATGGGTTTTGATGATGGAGACGGCTCCAATCTAATGCTCCTTGGAACAGCGAATCGGAAGATAGATAATTGTTCCATGAAGGATAGATGAGGATAAATGGTATGATAGGTAATGGGTAAAAGATTTTTTTTAGAACAGAGTAAAAGATACTTGGATGACTGGGTTCTAAACTAGAATAGCTACCGTTCCCCGGCAATGGCGCCAGAAAACTTGTTGATAATTCCTAACGCAATCACCAAGGCTCAAGATATCCCCGGCAACGGCGCCAGAAAACTTGTTGACACTGGATAGAGCACCCAGGGAAATCCGCAAGCGTACAGATGTCAAGGTAGTTTCCACCAAGGAGTATTCCTAGGTATCGAATTTCCATAGGGAACGTGAAGTAGACTAGTCAATAACTAAGTGTATCCAAAGATAGGTGATAAACAGGGTAGAGAGGATCAGTTTGGTTTCTTTATCTAAGGCAAAACTAAGGAAGACGTTAATTACCACTACGGGGCGAATGCGCGGTCCCAAAAGATTGGGATTACTCACATCCAGAAAAGCCCTACGCTAATAAAACTAGACCGAACGTGGTGGAATCCAGAGGATCTTAGGGCTGTCACCACCTAAGACCTACCACTACTATCCGTGGGCCTAGCCGCATTCACAGGTAAGATATAGCCTAAGCACCTCGCTTAATCTATAATCTTACTACTCCAATCGTACGTTACTAACTAGAGCACCCTAACCAGACGGTGAACAATAGTAAAGTAATAAAGTAATACTTAAGTAATGCGAAAGAATAAAGTTACCGCACTGAAGAAGACTTTACTCTAGGAAGTGCTTCATCCTCCGAGCTACAAGTGGAGAGGTCGACGAAAGGCCCAGCTCCTCCTCCCGCTTCTCCTCACTATCTCCCTCTCTTCTACTCCTCACTAGGAGAGCTCTAAAGCTATGACTCTCATGTGGAGAGTGTGTATCTAGTGATTGTTTGCTTTACAAGTGAGGTTTTTGGTCCTATTTATAGTGCAGGGGAGCTCCAGGGGTACTTGTAGGCGCTCCGAAGGTCGGTGGCCCGAAGTGGTAGGGCAGGCGCCTGGGAACAGGGCGGGCGCCCGGTCGATTTCACTGACTTGCGATCCAACGGCCGTGGTTCCTCCCCAAAGGCGGTTGCAAGGTCGGTTGATGCCCGTTTTGTGGTTGTAGAGTCAGTTTGTGACCCTTAGAGGATGACATGTGGGTCCATGGATCCTTGACACCTCCATCATGCACCATTGGTTGAAAACCAACTTTGATTGATTGCTAGGATGGCTTCTAGGGACCTTCACATGGATTGTCGACGTGGCAGGCGACAGAGGTAGGGCGGGCGCCCTATTCACAGGGCCACCGGACCATAGATCTTGCACCGACTTTGGATCGACGGAGGACAAACTTGATTTGGCATCTCCCATGGATTGCTGACGTGGAACGTGGCAGTGACAGGGCAGGCGCCCTATGGACAGGGCGGGCACCCTACAACTTGGGCCAAATTGGCTCATCTTTGGTGAGTGCATAGGCCTCTCAGTTAGCTTTCCAACGCCTGGTCATTTGCCTGATTCCGAGTCCGGATGTATCCTGGGTGCTCATTTTACCCAAAACTGCTCCTGCGGCCCGTTCTCCAATCTCCGGAAAGCGTAACCTTATCGTCCGACCAGTGATTTGGGTGAACCAAAACTCTATTTCAAACTTCTTGACTTAGTGTAGTCATAAGAAGCATGGATGAAGCCTTTTCTCCTTATATATCACTGTTTTGTACTTACTTTGCACCTACACTCATATAGCCATCACAACTTGTGGAAATGGTTAGAATAAAAACCTATGACTATGGTTTGTATCATTTTTATGACCAAATTAGGTACTATTGATGGTATAAAATAGGGTGCTAAGGACTGTCAACAGAGACATCTCTCTCTCTTTTTCAAACATTAGGGAATTGTGTTGCAGGACAACATGGGCTATCTTTCTTTTCTTTTTCTTCTTTTTTTTCAGGCGGACATCAGAGTACCCATTGTTTTGATAAATTCGGACACTTGTCCATTTTTACCTCTCAGGCGGGCATCTTTGTACCCATTGTTTTCTCTCATCTCACTCTTTTGCATAGCCACATGACTCATCTCTACAACAATACTTCCCTTTTTCTTTTTCTTTTGAGAGATAGCAACAAGAACTTTGGAGCATTGATCTGGTGTAACCAATGGGATATTTTTAGTGTTCACTCCTAGTGTAGGAGTAGAACATTTTTAGGTGGATCTAGATGGAATATGTGGAATGTGGATGCGCCCACTCGGATATGAGTAGTGCATTATGGGTGGAGTGCATGTGTTCTTGATTGTAAAAGCATGACAAGTTTCTAAGGTATCAACAAAGCTTGACTAAACTCAAAACAAAGCAAGTAGCATATAATGTGTATGTTTTTCTAATCTAGTATGTATGGCTGTGGTAGGATTATAAAGCTCTTGCATACAGGAACTCATCATGTGGTTTTATGGATTTTAAAAATTAATCTCCAGAACTCAAGTATCACTAGGAACAAGATAAATAGCAGCTCAAACTTTGCATATCATATCCCTCAATTACTTAGACTCAGATCAAGCATTTGCTACCCACAAGTTTCAGGTTCAAAGTAAATCTTCAAGTTAAAATGGTTGCGTCTAAAACTTGGGATGACTCAAGGTTGAAAACTAAGTTGGTATGAGGAATCATGGTGAGGTGCTACTTATCAAATTCCTGAGCATGGTTTCCATCTAGTCTGAGCAAATTTATTGTAAGCACTCTCTTTTTATTTTATTCAAACACACTAACTAACCTAAACACTATTTATTTGGTTTTCAAATTTTATTTCACTAGCTAACTCACACGAAAAGCAATATGGTACAATAATAAGGATGGAAAACTTATGCTTAGCTGGATTTAAATGGAGAGTGCCTACCCCCAAGCTGGATATTGACGAGTTCTTTTATGTTGCAAGTTGAGTGATCCTTATGGGAGCAGGTGTACCGGCAGCGTAAGGGCGTCGGGTTGACTAGCTCTTTGATCTTGTATTATCCTGTAAAACTCAATTGCCAATTAGAATTTGGCCCATTAAAGCCTATGTGCACATGGTGGAAAGGCTTAGTACCATATTGCTTGCCCAAAGTGGAGGAGAGGCCAGGCGCTAAAAATGATGGGAGGTATAGATTACTGTGCCACCTGATTAGCCTACAGATCACTTGAACTCTTAACATCTATCTCTTAGAAATAACTAGGTTGTCATCCCTAGTATGATTCTAAAAGACCTCTCCTTCTAGCAAGTGACTGAAATTATATTATATTATATTATATCCGCAAGTGCACAAATAAAATATACACCATTGTAGCATTTTACTCAAGAGTATTCAAGGTTGTCGATTTCTATTTTACCACTGGAAAGGGTTTGGCAATTGTCGGGTACCAAAGTACGGGGTACCCAATTTCAATGCAAAACATACTCACTAAGTAAGGCCCGGCCCAGGCAGACGCAGCCAAGGCCCATGATGCAAGTCACCTGTGAAGAAAGGCCCACGACAGTGCCAACTGTGCAAGGCCCACCTCATCAACAGGACGCCTCCCCAGACGTGCCGATCCCTCGGGCGCAATTCTCCGATTCACCCGAGCCTTCACGAACGGGGCTCAGGAAAGCCGATCCCTCGGGCGCAATTCTCCGATTCGCCCGAGGCCCTCGCCAGCACCCTCGGGCACAATTCTCCGATTCGCCCGAGGCTCTCACCAGCACCCTCGGGCACAATTCTCTGATTCGCCCGAGGCTCTCGCCAACACCCTCGGGTGCAAGCTGTCTGACTCGCCTGAGTTTCGGCTGACGTCAACGGAGCAATCTTGTCGCCCAAGGGACCTCTCTGACCGCTTTACAGGCACGGTCCAATCGGGTGGGCCCCGTGACACAGCTGCGCTCCGAATGCGCACGTTCACCGTACCAACTGCCCCATGTCTTCTGACAGGCGATCTGACGGTCCTACTCCTCCCACGCCGCTACAGGGACAGTCAACCGTACGGCTCCCTGGGTTGACGAGGAGATTCGCCAACTACGACGGCGACTTGCCATACCCCGGTCGCACGTGTGACACCAGAAAATGGGAAACGACAGTCGCCCGACCAACCCGGGGGGATGGGCAAGCCTTACGACCGAGCTCGCCTACCCCCCGGAATGTACCTCACAAGGAAAAAGAAACACCCGAGGGAGGACACTCCTCCCGCTCCATCCCATCGCGTCCCCGACGGCACCAAGGTCTCCCGAGGCTCGGGAGCTTGTACGCAAAGGTCAACCTATCTACTCGATGCACTGTGCAGGGTCGGACGTGATGGCGTGACGTATTGCCATGCAGCCAACTATGTCCAGCACTGTGAAACGCCTTGGAACTCACCAATGGAACAGTGATGGATCAGCCCAATGACTAATGCCATGCCACCAAAGCGCCAAGACGAGGGCGTGGCTGACGATAGCCACCAGTCATCACCGACCCCGCCATGCCGAGCACTGTAACCACAGGGCAACACTTGTAACTCTAGCCCTTCCCTTGTAACTATAAAAGGGAGGGCAGACGATCTTCTGAAAACACGTTCTACACACACATACGCACTCACCACCAGAACCTCCAGTCATACAATCTACAAGCTCAAGAACACCCACAAACACTCGCATTCACAAGAGACTTGGGAGCCCTTCCCTCTCTCAACTAAGCTTGTAACCCCTACTACAAGCACCCTGGTGCAAGGCAACACGACTCGATCTCGCACTGGACGTAGGGCATTCATTGCCTGAACCAGTATAAACCCCCTGTTCTCCCTTGCAGACCATCCGTGATCTCAACCGCAATCTCTAAGTTTACTAGCCGGTGTAGCACTCGCTAATCCTAGCACCAACAGTTGGCGCGCCAGGTAGGGGCATTTTGCGTGTTGATCCAGGTTGCGGATGGCAGCCAACGTTCCTGCACTTCCTGCAGGCGTGGTGGTCCGGTTCGGGAGCCTCGAATTCGTGGCCACTGGCCACGGCCTCGAGATGAACCTCCGCTCGACCGAGCCCCGTGTCATCTCTATCCTGATCCTAGCCCAGCAGGTGGCTGGGGAAGGGATCCCGGTGACGCCTCCGCCTGTTGCAGGGGACGGAGGAAACGCCACGCGCCGTTCCCGCCAAGCTAGACGGGGAAGGCGGAACCGCGTCAACCCGGGCCACGTCACGGGTGGCGCGGCCATCTCGGTGCCCCCTGCGCGGGACACCACCCCCACGCTCACCACCAGCTCGATGCCACGAGCGGTGGAGGCAACCCGCTCCCCCACTACTCTGCGAAGTAATGTGGGAGGGGCCACGGCATCGCCCACCATTTCCCTTCGACCTCACTGGGAAGGCAGGCGACGCCCTCTCCATTTCCCTTCGAGCTCCACACTACTATGGACGCCTACGTCCGTGCCATTCGTGCCTACGGGCATGACCAAGTAATGGCATCGGTCCATCGCTTGGAGGACCTGGGCGACCTCGACGACTCCACCGTCCTCCCCTGCAAGCTCTCCTAGAGCACGCAGCGGCGGGGAGTTGAACTCTACCAGCAGCCCCACCCCTCCGGAGTACTCAGAGGGATGGGACCGCTACGGTCACGTCTCGCCGTCGCGGTGGGATCTTGGCAGCAACGACGACGACGACGAGTTCTGGGCAAACGTGGACTTCTCCACGGACCACGACGATTCGTGGGACAACGCCCTGAGCATCGTCACTGACTCCGACCAGTCCTACGTCGACCCCTCTCGGGAATGCTACCACTTGGTGGACCCCAAGGAAGGTCTGGTGGAGGACGTCGACTCAGCGGACGACGCGGAGGACGCCCCGACGCTGGAGCCCCAGCTCCAGCAACACACTCCGCCACCAACGACTCCGGGACCCTCGCAGTCCGCTCACCCGCGAAACACGGGGGCTGGGACATCTCGTCCCGCTCACCGGTCCCTGGAGATAGAACAGCTCCGGGAACTGGAGGCGCGGATGAATGAGGACCGCCTGCGCCTCACCTAGCTGCGCGCCGCGTTGGAGCGCGAGGAGGAGCGGGGAGACGGCGGAGCCGCGCGACTCCGGGCCCGTGATGTCTAGGCTCACATCATCGCTGATGATGGGGCCAGGACACCCGGAGCTGCGCCCTGAGCTAGTCGAAAGCTCACGGAGGCAGCAATGCTTCTTCGAAGCATGCCTAAGCCTTCCACCATGGAGGCGCGATGGCTCCGGAACCAGCTCAAGGATCTCCTGGAGGACGTTCTCCAGGCGGAAAGCTCGGCATCGCGACACCGCGGCGCCGAGGATTTCCAACATGGCGGCCCGGCGCACCTTGAGCGAGAGGCCTCGGTTCACCCCGAGGTCCCGAGAGCCCCATCGGTTCACCAGCGGCTTGGTAAGGATGTCGACGTCCGTGCCATCCTCCAGGCCCGGGGTCGACGAAAGACCGATGGGGCCAGCACGAGGTTTCAACGTCCATCGGGGTGAGCGCTACGACTCCGATGAGGACCGCACGCCCTCACCCGAGCCACCAAGTCCCCATGTTTTCAGCGAGGCCACCCGTTGGGCCAAGTTTCCACCCCGGTTCCGACAATCGGCCAACATCGCCAAGTACTCGGGGGAAACCAACCCCGAGCTCTGGCTGGTGGATTATCATCTCTCGTGCCAACTGGGCAGCGCGTGAGATGATCTCATCATCATCCGCAACCTCCCTTTGTTCCTGGCCGACTCTGCAAGAGCCTAGCTGGAACACCTCCCCCCGTGGTTGATCTTTGACTAGAGCGATCAGGTCAAGGTCTTCGTGGGGAACTTCCAGGGCACATACGTGCGCGCTGGCAACTCCTGGGATCTCCGTAGCTGTAAGCAGAAGCCGGGCGAGTCCCTCAGGGACTACATCTGGCGCTTCTCCAAGCAGTACAACGAGCTGCCCCAGGTCGTCGACTCTGACGTTGTCGGAGCATTCGCTGCAGGGATGACCTTCAAGGAGCTAGTTCATGAGCTGGGGCGTCAGACCCCCTCCAGCATTGCTGAGCTCATGACGATAGCTACCAGCTTCGCCTGGGGCGACGAGGCAGTGGGGGCCCTCTTCATCGACCCCAAGGGCAAACGGAAGGAGGAGGCCCACGAGGGCACCTCTTCCCAAGCCCCCAACAACAAGAAAAAGAAGGGAAAGGGGAAGGCCCCCATCCGCAATGAGCCACTCGTGGTTACCGCAGAGCCCAAGGCGGTCCGGCCGCCGCGAGGGCGTTTCGACGAAATGCTCTCCAAGCCATGCCCTTACCACCAGGGCCCGGTGCATCACACGCTCGGGCAGTGTGTGATGCTCAAGAGGCATCACGGCCGGCAGGCGTTCAAGGACGACGCCAATAAGAAGCCCGTGAAGGACCAGGAGGACAAGGACGGGAAGGACGACGAGTTCCCACCCGTCGACAAGTGCCTCATGATCTTCGGTGGGCCCGGAACTGCTCCCATGCCGCGCCAGCGCAAGCACGAGCGTCGGGAGGTCTACACCGTCGGACCAGTGACGCCACGCTTCCTCGACTGGTCCCTCGATGTCATCACCTTCAGTCGGGACGATCACCCGGATCACGTCCCATCGCCGGGACGCTACCCACTTGTTGTCGACCCCGTCGTCGGCAACACGCGACTCACCAAGGTCCTCATGGATGGAGGCAGCGGCCTCTACATTCTGTATGCCGAGACCCTCGATTCGATGGGGATCAGTCGTTCTCTTCTCCGGGCGGCGACATCCCCGTTTCACGGGATAGTGCCCGGAAAGAGCGTACAGCCGCTCGGGCAGATCGACCTGCCCGTTTACTTTGGAACTTCCGACAACTTCCGGAGGGAGATCCCCACGTATGAGGTGGTGGGATTCTGTGGCACCTACCACGCCATATTCGGGAGGCCATGTTACGCGAAGTTCATGGCCGTCCCGAACTACACCTACCTCGAGCTCAAGATGCCGGGGCCCAAGGGGGTCATCACCGTTAGCGCCTCCTACCAGCACTCCTACCAGTGCTACGTCGAGTATTGTGAGTACACCAACGCACTGGTGGAATCCGAGGCTCTCATTGCCGACCTGGAGGAGCTGGCCATGGAGCCCTCCGATCCCAAGAAGACCACGGGCACTTTCGAGCCCGTGGAAAAGGTGAAGGAGGTGCCCCTCGACCCTAGGTCTTCCGATGGCAAGGTGCTGAGGATCAGCTCCACCCTCGACCCAAAATAGGAAGTCGTGCTCGTCGACTTCCTCTGCAAGCACGCCGACGTGTTTGCTTGGAGTTCCTCGAACATGCTAGGCATCCCGAGGGAGGTCACCGAGCACTCCTTGGATATCTGGGCCGGGTCCAAGCCGGTGAAGCAGCGCCTGTGCCGATTCGACGAGAAGAAGCGTCGGGCCATCGGGTAGGAGGTGTAGAAGCTTTTGGCGGCCGGATTAATCAAGGAGGTCTTCCATCCAGAGTGGTTAGCCAATCTTATTTTGGTTAAGAAAAAGAATGGAAAATGAAGGATATGTGTAGATTATACTAGCTTAAATAAAGCATGTCCTAAATATCAATTTCCATTACCTCGCATTGACCAAATAGTTGATTCTACTGCTGGTTGTGAATGGCTTTGTTTCCTTGATGCGTACTCCGGTTACCATCAAATTCGCATGAAAGAGTCCGACGAGTTAGCGACTTCTTTCATTACCCCCTTCGGCACGTATTGCTACGTAACCATGCCATTTGGCCTCAAGTGCACAGGCGCAACTCACCAACGTTGCATGTTCAAAGTTTTTGGGGACCTCCTCGAGCGGACCGTTGAGGCTTACGTAGATGATATTGTGATAAAGTCTAGGAAGGCGAACGACCTAGTAGCCGACCTAGAAGAGGCCTTCAAATGCCTCAAGAAACGAAATATAAAGCCTAACCCCGAGAAGTGCGTCTTCGAGGTTCCCCGAGGCATGCTCCTCGGATTCATCGTTTCTGAGCGGGGCATCGAAGCCAACCTGGAAAAGATATTTGCCATCACACAGATGGGACCGATCCGCAACCTCAAAGGCATGCAAAAGCTGATGGGGTGCCTCGCAGCATTGAGTCGATTCATCTCGCGGCTTGGCGAGAGGGGATTGCCTCTGTATCGGTTGCTAAAGAATTCTGAGCATTTTACCTGGGCCTCCGAGGCCCAAGAAGCCCTCGATAGGCTTAAGGCTCTGCTTTTAAAAGCACCAGTTCTCGTGCCGCCCACCAAAGAGGAGGACCTCCTGTTATACATCGCAGCTACTAACCAAGTTGTGAGTGCAGCAATCGTCGTGGAGCGATGGGAGGAAGGGCACGCGTTACCAGTACAGTGGCCGGTCTACTTCATCAGCGAAGTCTTGTCCGAGATCGAGACGCGCTACCCTCAGATCCAGAAGCTGGTGTACGCAATTGTCCTTGCTCGGCGCAAGCTGCGGCACTACTTCGAATCTCATCCCGTGACTGTGGTCAAATCCTTCCCTCTTGGGGAGGTGATCCAGAATCGGGAAACCACCGGGAGAATCGCCAAGTAGGCAATCGAGCTCATGGGTGATGGCATCACTTACGCGCCGCGCAAGGCGATCAAGTCCCAGGTGCTGGCAGACTTCGTAGCAGAGTGGACCAAAACACAACTGCCACCACTCCCGACGCAGGTGGAGTACTGGGTCATGTACATCGACGGGTCGATGATGAAGATGGGTGCTGGCACGGGCATAGTCTTCGTCTCACCCCTCGAAGTCTGACTCAAGTATCTCCTACGGCTACACTTTGCCGCCTCCAACAAGTGGCTGAATACGAGGCTCTCGCCAACGGACTCCGTATCACTGTTGATCTAGGAATCAAACGCCTCGAGGTCCGAGGAGATTCCCAGCTCATAGTGGACCAGGTGATGAAAGAGTCAACATGCCACAACCCCAAGATGGCCACCTACTGCAAGCTAGTGCGGCTGCTGGAGGAGAAGTTCGACGGCCTCGAGTTCAACCACGTCGCGCGCAGGTACAACGAGGAGGCCGACGAACTGGCAAAGATCACGTCTGAAAGGGCTCCGGTCCCGACAAGCGTGTTTGCCGATGATCTGCACAAACCCTCGGTCAACGTCGAACCCTCGGGAGGCAAAAGGAACGAAATCCCTGAGCCCTTTGGAAGACTGAAGGCACCGTCGGACCTCGGAGGTCCCTCGGGGGCTGACGGCCCCACGTCCTAGGGAGGGCAACTCGAGCCCGAGGCTGAAGCAGACGACGATGAAGCCGAGGCGATGGAAATCGATGCCGAGGCAGCGGAGACCGAAGCCGAAATGGACGACGATGAGCCAGATTGGCGCGAGCCACTACTCAGTTGGCCTGTCCGAGGGATTCTGTCCTCGGACAAAACCAAGGCTCGGCGGTTGGCACGAAGAGCTAAGTCCTTCACGATGATTGACGGCGAGCTTTACTGGTGGAGTCCCTCGGGTGTCCTCCAGCAATGTATCCCCTTTAGTCAAGGCAAGCATTTGCTCGAGAAGATACACGCCGGGGTCTGCGGTCACCATGCTGCGCCGAGGACCCTCGTCGGCAACGCCTTTCGGCAGGGCTTCTACTGGCCAACCGCCATAGCCGATGCTACCGAGGTGGTACGCTCCTGCGAAGGGTGCCAGTACTACGCTCGGCAAACTCATCTCCCGGCCCAAGCGCCCCAGATGATCCCCATCACTTGGCCTTTTTTCGCCGTGTGGGGACTAGATCTTGTCGGGCCCCTCCAGAGGGCACCCGGGGGCTTCACCCACCTACTTGTCGCCATCGACAAGTTCTCCATGTGGATCGAAGCCCGGCCACTAGCACAGATTAGCTCGACCCAAACGGTGTTGTTCTTCACTGACATCATCCACCGGTTTGGCGTCCCGAACTCCATCATCACCGACAACGGTACGCAATTCACCGGGAAGAAATTCCTGGTATTCTGCGACGACCACCACATACGAGTGGATTGGGTGGTGGTAGCTCACCCGAGGACGAACGGCCAGGTGGAGCGTGCCAACGGCATGATTCTCCAAGGCCTCAAGCCGAGAATTTTCAACAAGTTAAACAAATTCGGCAAAAGGTGGCTGACCGAGCTACCCGCGGTGATATGGAGCCTAAGGACTACGCCGAGCCGAGCCACGGGCTTTACGCCCTTCTTCCTAGTTTATGGCGCCGAGCCTGTGCTTCCCACCGACTTGGAATATGGCGCCCCGAGGATCCGAGCCTACGACGAGCAAGGAAACCAGGTCTCTCGGGAGGACGCGCTGGACCAAGTCAATGAGGCCCAAGATATGGCCCTGCTCCACTCCTCCAAGTACCAACAATCCTTACGTAGGTACCATGCTTGGCGCATCTGTGCCAGAGCTTTTAGTGTAGGCGACTTGGTGCTGCGGCTCAGGCAGGACAACAAGGGATGCCACAAGCTCACACCGCTATGGGAAGGGCCATTCGTCATCGCCGAAGTGCTACGGCCCGGAACGTACAAGCTCGCGAACGAGAAGGGCGAAGTCTACAACAATGCTTGGAACATCGAACAGCTACGTCGCTTTTACCCTTAAGATTCCAAAGCGTTGTATATCCTGTAAATCATGAAATCAGTAAAAGATTTGACTTCTCTTTTCGCATGATTTTAAGATTTTTTCATCCGAGCCCACCCTCGGGAGCGGGTGACTTCGTTTACTACCGAACGATCGAAAGTGAGGCCCGACCCTATCTTCAATAGGGCTAACCCTCCCTCGGGGGCTAGGACGGGGGGAACCCCCGGACTCCCCCGAACCTCAAGCCAATTCAAAACTCGAAATTTCAAAACGCGTTGAAATTTTTTGTCTTTCGAACGTCCTTCTTGCCTAAACCGAGCACGAACTTATAAAACTCGGAAGAGCGCAGGAGGTCCCAGAGCAGAGCCGGCCGAGCTGCAAGACCGCCTACGCTCCAGGGCTACGACATCTTCACTCACCACTCTTCCCCCGAAGGCCGACTCACGCTCAGAAGAGACCTAATAAGTTCAACGCTCGGCAAAGGAAGAAGGCTCGGGTAGACACGACTAAACTTTTCTTTTCAAGCTTTCCCTTCGCCGAAACCCCTAGGACTATGGTCAAGTCTACGCCGCTAGAGCTACGATGCCCAGAAAAAAGTCCCCCGAGGCTCGATAGCCCGAGCTCAGGATCGGCAAGGGAAACACTTAAATAAAAATGCCAAATGAAAACGAATTGAAAAACAAACAACGAATTTTTACATAAATATGGCCACGAAGGGCCGCATGTTTGTTTTTTCATGAAGTTTTCTTCCTAAAAATGGGCTCGATGGCCCAGCTCTCCCTCTCTCTCTTAATTAAGGTTCAGGAGGGAGCTCCACGTCATCCTGGAAGAGGCTCGCCAGCGCTTCTCCAGGGGCCTTCATCGAATCGACCAACGCCAGGAGCTCATCGTCTTCGGCCTCGAGGAAGCCCTCGCTGATGGGGTCTGTGTCGAAGTTCCCATAATATGACTTCACCACCGCCTGCGTCTTCTGGACGCCTGCTAGCAGAGCCTCCTTCAATTGGACGCCGACACGGCCGTGAAGCGCCTCCAGCCGGCTCCAGAGCGAGCTCCCCGAGGGTTCCCCTCCGGGCTCTCCTCCGGCGCCGAGGGAGTCGCACAGCGCGCGTGCCGCCCTCTGTAGCTCTTGGTGGTCGGCGACTTCACCGTTGTAAGCCACCTGCAGGGCTGTGGTGATAGAACGAGAAGGTAAGACAGAAACTCCGAGCGACGAACACCCAAGGTAAAACGAGACGAGTAATACGACAGGACACATAACGTTGGCCTCCAACTCAGCCTTCTGGGCCTCCTCCTGGACCGAGTCCACTGTGGCGACAGCCTCAGTCAGAGCCGCCTGAGTCTGACTCGGGTCCTCGGCCAAGACTTCGGCGGCGGAGGCTTTCTCAGCCGTGAGCTTCTGGGCGGAGTCGCGCTCCCTGGTCGCCTCGGCCAAGGCGCTCTCTAGCTCCTGCACCCGCTTCACCGAGGCGGCAGCCCGACTCTCTGCCTCCGCGACCTCCGCCTTCATGATGGTGCAGTCAACGCGCACTTCGGCAAGTTTGGCGGTCACGGAGGCGAGCTCATCTTGGGTGCGGGCGAGGGCATTCCCCTTGAGGTCCAGCTGCTTCCAGAGGCCGAGCCCACGGCGAAGAAAGCAGGACTTATCCCAGGAGGTATGCATGAGGTCCTAGAAGAGGGAAGGAACAACAGCGGTCAAGGCACGCACACATGTATGCGGACGAAGCCGCGAGACATATCCGACAAACACGAAGGCTTACCTGCAGCTGCGCGGGGAGCTCTGTTTCAAGGGCGTCGGCGATCGCCTGAAGACCCGTCGCCCAGTTCGGCCCGAGTTCCTGGATGGCGTCCCACTTGGAGGCCTCGAGGTCGTCTCGGAGCGAGAAGACGGGCGGCGCTTGAGGGTCCGCACAGTTCGTCCACTCGATCCGAGACGCGGTCAACTCCCGGGGCGGGAGCTGCCGCAGCGCCACCCGCAGTGTCCGGCCCCGTAGAGGTAGCTTCGGCCAACGCTCCTGAGGTGTCCCCAGCGGCGAAGACTGGGGCCTCGGAGGTCGACGCCCGAATGGCCCCCACGATGGTGGCCGAAGCAACGGATGCGGCGACGGTGGCCGTAGTCGGAGCGACTCCCCCCGAAGAGGGTCCCTCGGACGCCGTTCCTGGGCCCGCGGGAGGAGGGACCTCCTCGTCTAGCGACCGGGCGCCTCTCCCGGTGGTACCGCCGCCCTGCACCTTCAGGACCTTCAGGTGCCAAACCTGGAGGTCCGACCCCGGGCGCTTCCTGGAATGAGAAACGCGAAGACGGGCGTTCATGAAACAAGAACAAAAATCGGTGAAAGAACGATTAGAAGAGCTACTTACCTAGTCTTCAGGATCGCCTTCTTCTTCTTCGCTGTCCCGGTGCTTGGCGAAGAGACGGGCCCGGCGGACGACGCGGACCGTGCCGCTGGCGAAGGAGTGGGCGCCACCTCGGCGTCAGGACCAGCCCCGTCCTAAGGCAGGGGCCCTGCCTGGGCGCCGGGAATCGTCTCGACGCCGCCACCCCTCGGCGAGGACCCTAGCTTGAGGTCTGGTGTCTTGGCGTCAGCCAGCTCCGACCCCAACGGCGTCCTCTCTCCGCTCCCCCCGCCTTTGGCCGTCGCGCCGATCAGCGACGCGTCGGAAGGAAGGGTGCGCCGGAACAAGGACCCCCCGGTCCCAACGGCAACAGCCTGGCCTGGCTCGGGCGCCGGGTCCGAGCCTGTTCCTGGCCTCTGCAGCGGGCCCTCACGGCCGCTGGAAGGCAGAGCCATGGCTCCAATGGTCTCGCTGCTAGAGACCGCGCTTCCAGACGACATGGGAGCCTTTCCTGGCTCGTCAGTGCCTACCGCGGGCTTTGTGGCCACTACGGGCCAATCCAACAGGATCATCAAATCATCGTCATCGTCGTCATCGTCATCTTCCTCGTCATCTTCGTCGGTGGGGGAATCCTCCTCCGGCTCCCCCGCCGCCCTCTGGCGGCGGCGAAGCTGGGCAAGCTCCTCGGTTTTCTGGGCCTTCTTCCTCCTCGGGGTGGTCTTCTTGTCCTTCCTCGCCTTCTCCTCCTCTGCGCGCAAGCGGTTCTAGGTCCGCTACAACTGGTCCTCCGGGACAGGGTGAGGGAGAGCTTCCCGGTCCTCGAAAGGCCCTGCGACGGAAGGTGAAGAAATTAGAAGAAGACCAGGGAATCACAAAGACAGCGACACAAGCGGTGCTCACTAGCGTGATGAAGCCCGTGCGGGCACGCATGGGCACCCGGTTCAGCTCGTCCCAGGTAGGATGACCGCCCATCATGTACTTAACACGACGCATGATCTCCTTTTTGCCAATATTCTAGGCCAGCATCGTCGTGCCCTCCCGCGACGTCCTGATCAGCATCTAGTTCAGCGCCAGCCTGCGCTCCATCAGCGGCAGCATCGTCCGTGCATGGAAGTGCGCCACCACATCGGCTCCCGTGAGACCCAGATCGCGCAACACCTAGAGCGCGTCGAAGTAGACATCCAGATGCTTGGCCTCCTTAGCCAGGCACCCCCACTCCCACTGAGGAAGGGGAGCAGTGAGCACCCTTCCCGTAAACTTGGGAAAGGCGTCCCCGTCATTGCGAACGTAGAACCAGCCATGGTGCTAGCCCTTGTTGGAGGAAGGGGCCTTGCAGGGGATGTACGAGGCGGAGTGGATCACGAGGCCGCAGCCCCCCGTGCGTGGGATCTCTCGTGGCTTCTTCGCACCAACCGCCTTGGTGCTTCCAGTCGATGCGGGAGATGCGACGCCACAGGTCCCAGTGCGGGGGTACCCCGAGGTAACCCTCACACAGGGCGACGTAAATCGACGCCTACATGAAGGAGTTGGGGTGAGGTTGTGGAGCTCTAGCCCGTTGCTGAAGAGCAGCGCCCGGCAGAAGCGGCTCGGCGGCGACCTGAGCCCGCGCTCGTGGTAGGCGATGAAGCTCACCACGTACCCCTCGTCGGGGTTCGGCTCGTCATGGTCACACGACGGCGCGACCCACTCCGGACGCTCTGCGTCGTTGCGAGGGCGTAGGAGCCCCAGCTCTATGAGTCGCTCCAGGTCCGCCTCCGTCACGGTGCTCCGCGGCCACGGCTCTAGCCTGAGTATGCCGGCGGCGGTGGCAACAGGGGAGGAGGCCATGGTGAGCTACAGACGAAGAGCTGCGAAAAGACAACGATGGTGGCTGCAGCAGCGCTTCTCACTCGGGCAAACGACGAGCAGAGGCGAAGAGGTGAGCGGAGAGAGCAAGAAGACGACGAAGGCAAGGAGACGAAAGACGAGCGGTTGCAGCAAATGGCTAAGGTAAAAAGAGAAGATACGGTTTTTTCCTTTGTACCTGAGCCACGATTCGACGCAGGGACGGCGAATCCGCCACATTAACTGCGTGGGGCCCGCCATGATCCCACATCGCCGTCGAACTCGTGCACGCAACCGCCTCGACTACCATGAACCGTCGCGTCCGTCGGACTCCCCGTCTAAAAAGGTACGCGGAATCATTACGCCTGTTTCGCCTCGATTCCAGCGACATTCTCCTTCCCAGCGAAGGAACCCGGGCTCGAAACGCCCGTTACGTTCCCAGGGGATCGAAGACTGGCCCACAGTGGCTCAAACAGTCGCCCCAGGTGTAACAGAACCGACCAATTTATACGAGCACAAGTACAGCGACAGCTATTTTCCGAGCTATCAAGCCACACTTGAGCCAATATAAACCCGGTAGTCCGTGAAATCTCGAAGGATTTCAAGCTTTTACACAGTACATACCCCAAGGATCGCAGAAACTCAGCAGTACACATACACATGATACATAGATTCGCACATATTTCGAATACATCAGAGTACAAGATAAACTTTTACATAAAAGTTCAATAGCGGAAACGAAATCATTTTACATAAGCTTAATTTCATAATACAGTGCCAAGTACCGACCAGTCACAGCAACATAGATGAGACAGATAACATGACCTTGCCCAAGGTCTAGTCTTCCTCTCCCGAAGGATAGAAGTAACTCTTTAGTCAACCAAGCATTCCTCCTGCAACATTGGGAATAAAACCCTGAGTACTCAATTGTACTCAGCTAGACTTACCCGACAGGAAGTAAATAAAAAGACTCTCAAGGATATGCAAGGCTTATTTGGTGGAGCTCAGGAGATAGCATCATTTTTGCAGAAAAAGCATTACTACAATAATTCCTCAACTTATAAGTTTTAGATGTGATTCAGCTTCGATTTCAGTTAAGCTATTAAGCTAAGGTTTGCAGCTATACTAAACAATCACTTGATATTATAGCAATCAATAAAACCATATGATTTCCGATATCCACAGATATCAACCTCATCTCACCAATAGTCACGTTCAAGTTGTTAACCTCTACCTCACCAGAAGATCAGTTCAGTTTCTCACTAACCAGGAGAGATGGCGATTCGAATCGATTGTACCAGCTGGCAAATATGCCAATCACAAACCCTGTCAGCCGAGCCACTGGCTTCTTGGGCCACCGTTAAATCTTTCTGAGACATAATATGTATCGCGGGCTTGGAGGGGTCCATATTCTCAGAGACAAACCCACTTCCAGGATGCATCAGGTCCCTGACCTGCCCTTGGTAAGATGGTGTCTCCGCACATCCTTCCTACCTTCAGAATATGTCTGCCTTATCACGCCCAATTCCCGGCTCAGAAAGAAATACTCGGCTTCGCGGTCAGAACGACTTATCTGGCCAGCTATGTGATGACGTCTTTCAATCTCAACTGATGTCTGGTGGCCTCAGTCCTAATCGGCCGCAAGCAACACCGAAGTCAACATGACCCATGTCATGCAGCTCCCCGCTACCTAGCCTTGATTCTCTCATTATTTCATTGTGGCATGGTGACACATATAGCCAACCATGTGGATCTTGTCAGTCACCACCTACACTCGCGGATGACAGGAAATCACCTGACTTTCTCGCGGATGACAGGAAATCACCCGACTTCTACCGGTCTAAGCAGGGCTAAGCATAAGATCGGTCACCTGTCTAGTAATAGTATCAGGTTCACATATATAGTAGACAAGGTAGATATGTAGCAACGGTTTCAAACCAACTCCTATACTTAAATGCACAAACATACGATTTAATAAAGACCGGTGCATTTATAAAAAGAGATAGGTGGAGGCTTAGGGATGCTCCGGGGCTTGCCTGGGGTTCAGCACTAAGTTAGTGTTTGTTAGATGACACTTGTTCGACGAGCATTTCCCATCCAAGCACTCGATTAGTCCTTCCACCTTCATGATTAGTGCACCACACCGTCTCGTGGTTAGTTCCATCATCATGTCCTTCACTCCACGTGTTCATCTATCGTACCTAAATAAGATGCACAATGCACATGTATGAATAAAAGGAAGTAATACAAGGCATGTTAATCTACAATCACTGAACCATGAGATAACAAACACACCAAGCAAAGCAACATGGAAGCAATCATAATCTCACATAGGTATTTTAAGGACAGCAGGACAGCAAGCACAAGATTCAACCATAACTGAAGCTATATACATCCAACTAGGGTGATCTAAGCCTTTCTGGAAAGCTATTAAAATTGTCTACAACTTTGGTATTATCCTCTTCAGATGATTTAATTCATATAAAGGTCAAACAACACAAAGAAGGAAGCTCTGTCCAGACCTGGACAGATTCTGTCCTCACACTTCAAACAACCAAAACTAGAGATCTAGACCACCAAAAGGGATGATCCTAGACAATTTAGAAAGCCAATGAAATTTACTAAAACTCTTATATTATCACCAAGAGGTGATTCAAAGCATAACTTAGTCAAATAATGCAATCAATCAGATCTACACAGAAAATTGGCAAAACCTGACAGCAGTCGTCCAAAAGCCCTAACTCCTAAACTATCAGGCCTATGACCATGAAACTTTAGGAAAATCTATAAAATGAAGTTAGCTACAACTTTTGTATAGAACACATTCTCATGCAACATCATTTTCCTAGGTAAATCATCACAACAACAGGGACTATGCCTGCAGCCATTTTCAGCGTATAAGCAAAACATGCTTTTCCTTTATTTATCACCTAAGCACACATAGTGATGAGCTATTTAGATAGCTCCAAACATGATTACATGGTCATACAAGACTCATCTCAGACCAAAACATATTAAGGAATCACAAGAAACATATATGCATTCATTTGTCTTTAATTATTCACTCATTATTACATAAAAACCCATTATTTAATTATTTAAGTTATATGGTAAACATCTCAAATGAGTCCCAAACTTTTATGAGAGCTAGGTGATTACAAATCATGACCAAGGTTCAAATCTTACATGCTCAGGTTCCATAATTTAATTACTACAAAATAAACAAATCTATAATGCAATAAAGCATTGGAGAGCAAATTAAATATGAAACTCAACATTTTCTGAAACAACATGACCATATTATTGATTCTCAGGCTAACACAATATCATACAAAGGTAGTGAAACACCATTTTCCATTTTTACCACAATATATTATTTATAAAGCATTTAAATCTACTTAATAGGCATAAAACAAGATAAATCAAAAACTCAGCCATACATGCACCATAAATCATGAAATTTTAACCATACCTTACACATCATACAGAGAGTCTACAATTAAATTTTCATGCCATTTGGAGTAATACAACTCTAGTTACAAAAATAACAAGCAATTCAACCATTTATTTCCTATTTAAAAAGATTAATGTGAAACACATTGAAAACAGTAAACAACATATATGTTTTATATTCTTAGGAGCTAGTACATGTTATTAGAAGACTAACAAAATTGGAACCACAATTGTTGAACTTATATTTCTCAAAATGTGACCAAAAGCAAGTTAATATATTTCTTAAACCACTTTTCCTAATCAATTTCTACAGAATAAAAACGTGCATGAATGGCACAACTATTTATATTAACATGCAGAACACTTTACTAGGAACACATCAAAACTTGTCTCACTAATTTTGGAGATCCCAAACTCTAGATATGAATTTTAGAAGAAATTGCAAGATCTACAAATTTGCTGCACATTTGAACCCGCGGGACCCACGCGTCATAGACACAAGGGCCTTCTTCTTCCTTCCTCCAGCTCGAACAGGAACAGGGAGGAGCTCGGGGAGAAGATGGCCGTCGGGCAGGGCCGAAGCCGACCAACTCCGGCAGCTCGGCCCGGCAGGGAGGGCCAATGGAGTCCGGCTTCCAGCCGCGCCTGCCCGCACCTCGCGCAGCAGCGGCGGCCCGCAGGCAGCAGCTGCGGCGAGCAGCTGCAGCACCGTGCGTACAGCGGCAGCGACGACGGCGCAGCAGCTCCGGCGAACTGCAAAAGTGGGAAAAGAAGGGCGTCGGGACGGCAGCGCGACGCGAGGAAGGGAATGACGAGGATGGCTTGGATGGAGAGGAAGAGCAGCAGCTCCACGGAGCTCAGCCCGGCCATAGCCATGGCGGCCGTGCCATCCGGCTGCGCGAGCAGAGCGAGGAGGAAGTGGGAAGGTGATAGGGTGGATGAGAAATGAAAGAGGGCGAGCTGAAGCGCTCTGGCATCGCCTTTCTCGGGCAGAGATGCGAGAGAGAGAGAGAGAGAGCAAGGTGGCAGCAATGGTGGGGGAGCGGACAGAGCTCGGGCGCCACGTCGCCATTTCGCCGAACAGGTGGCGGGTGTGGTTTTGACGCGCTTCGGGAGCCGTTTTCGGTATATTTGGTCAAGATTCGGACCTGGGAGCAAGAGGCAAATTTGTTTCTCTCACAAAGGTCTACCAACTTCATTAAGAGTGCTCGGCCAAAGAATAAACGGATCAGCGGGTAATTAGCTCTAAAGTTGACGCTGTCAACAGCCTAATTACGATCAAAGATCGAGTGGCAACTCTTGTCAAACGAAGTCGGATTGACCTCAAATTTGAATATGTTGTGCCTCAAAGGGTTTTTAACAACTTCTATTTTTGGTCCAACTCAAGTTGCTTAACGAAATTTGGAGAACACGGGAAGGCCATAAAATCAACACCATTTTCAGACTTTGAATTTAATCAAGTCCTGTAATCAGATTTTTCTTCTGTCTTGTGTCCACTTTTTGGGGCACTTAGAGGTTGAATCATGACTTGGTCCCTAAATAACATTTGTTCTACCTTAAGAGATCTGTAACTTTTGTTTAAGGTCAAACTTCATAATCTACATAGAAATAATATTTCCACTTTGGTCAAAGTAACATCATTAGAGAGCTCAATTTGGACATTTAGGCCAATTGAGGTATTTTCTTGGCATTTTCTCAACATGAAACCTCATGACTTTTGTTGTAGAGTTCAAGTAGGGTTGTTTGGTCAAGGTTGCAAGGTTTGGTTGGCTTTGTATGCTCATGTTCATGTAGTCCTGCAATCCAATCAAGCAGAGGGCTTGTCATCTCATGTGACTATCCGATTTAAATCTTCATGCAACTTCTCCAATGATCAAGGTAGATGGAGATGAATATGAAATAGTGATTAGGATCAATTGATTGAAATAACTAGATTAGGTACACACTCGCTGGTTAGCTCGTGAGTAACACCTGGGGTGTTACACCAGGGATACCGAGTTAGGGACAGCCGGCGGATGGACAACGAAAACGGTCAGTATCCCGATGCCCGAGTGTCACAAGGGACATCCCGTGCTGTGTCCGAGTCCCAGAGTGAGTCGACCTAACAGAATCCCTTCGGGGGAGGGCATCAGGCCCTCGGGACCCATCGAAGGGACCCGACATCCGTAGGACGACCCTCGGGAAACTTTAGGAGTGTGCTCAGGCCACAAGCCAACCCCTAACGAATGAGGCACGGACCTCCACTCGGACAAAACCGCCTGCAGCTCACCGAAAATGTCGACTCGCGCCCTGCCGAGGGAAGTCGAGCGCGACCAAACCTTCCTCTTCTCGAAAAAGAGCGTGAAGGTCGAACTAACGAAAACAAGTCCAGCCGACCCCCGATACGAAAAGGGAGGCTCGGGGGCTCTCTGTGTGTGTGTGTGTGTGTGTGCCTACGCAGGGTGATGGACGCTACCAGACCGATGACTCATCCGTGACTCGGGGGGCTTCGACGTCAGGAGACTCCGATCGAGAGACGAATCGCCAATAAGCACCCGAGACTCTGCAAAGCACGATTTCAAGCCCTTGAAGGGATACAACACCCCTCCAAGGCCTCGGGGGCTACACCCGGAGGGTGCGCTCGCGTGCACCCACCGGAAAATAAACTCAAAACTCTATCATCTTTATAGGAGGACTACCTTGAGCCTATGAAGAGTGCCTTCACTCCACCATAGGCTCGGCGGGATACTGTCGGGTACCAAAGTACAGGGTACCCAATTTTAACGCAAAACATACTCACTAAGCAAGGCCCGGCCCATGCAGACGCAGCCAAGGCCCACGACGCAAGTCACCTATGAAGAAAGGCCCATGACAGTGCCAATTGTGCAAGGCCCACCTCATCAACAGGACGCCTCCCCAGACACGTCGATCCCTCGGGCGCAATTCTCCGATTCGCCCAAGCCTTCACGAACGGGGCTCGGGAAAGCCGATCCCTCGGGCGCAATTCTCCGATTCGCCCGAGGCCCTCGCTAGCACCCTCGGGCACAATTCTCTGATTCGTCCGAGGCTCTCGCCAGCACCCTCGGGCACAATTCTCCGATTCGCCCGAGGCTCTCGCCATCACCCTCGGGTGCAAGCTGTCCGACTCGCCTGAGGTTCGGCTGACGTCAACAAAGCAATCTTGTCGCCCAAGGGACCTCTCTGACCGCTTTACAAGCACGGTCCCATTGGGTGGGCCCCGCGACACAGCTTCACCCCGAACGCGCACGTTCACCGTACCAACTGCCCCATCTCTTCTGACAGGCGATCTGATGGTCCTACTCCTCCCACGCCGTTATAGGACCAGTCAACCGTACCGCTCCCCGGGCTGACGAGGAGATTCGCCAACTACGACGGCGACTGCCATACCCCGGTCGCACGTGTGACACCAGGAAATGGGGAACGACAATCGCCCGGCGAACCCAGGGGAATGGGCAAGCCTTACAACCGGGCTCGCCTACCCCCCGGAATGTACCTCACAGGGAAAAAGAAATACCCGAGGGAGGACACTCCTCCCGCTCCATCCCATCGCGTCCCCGACGGCACCAAGGTCTCCCGAGGCTCGGGAGCTTGTACGCAAAGGTCAACCTATCTACTCGATGCACTGTGCAGGGTCGGACGTGACGGCGTGACGTATTGCCATGCAGCCAACTATGTCCAGTACTGTGAGACGCCTTGGAACTCACCAATGGAACAGTGATGGATCAGCCGGATGACTAATGCCATGCCGCCGAAGCGCCAAGACGAGGGCGTGGCTAACGATAGCCACCAGTCATCACCGACTCCACCATGCCGAGCACTGTAACCACAGGGCAACACATGTAACTCTAGCCCTTCCCTTGTAACTATAAAAGGGAGGGCAGACGATCTTCTAAAAACACGTTCTACACACACATACACACTCGCCACCAGAACCTCCAGTCATACAATCTACAAGCTCAAGAACACCCACAAACACTTGCACTCACAAGAGACTTAGGAGCCCCTCCCTCTCTCGACTAAGCTTGTAACCCCTACTACAAGCACCCCGATGCAAGGCAATACGACTCGATCTCACACTGGACATAGGGCATTCATTACCTGAACCAGTATAAACCCCGTGTTTCTCCTTGCACACCATCCGTGATCTCAACCGCAATCTCTAAGTTTACTAGCCGGTGTAACACTCGCTAATCTAACCACCGACAGCAATAAATAGGATGATGCAGATAGATGGTTGGTTGTCATATGCACATGCAAATATGGAGATAACCATGTATGACCTACTTACTCAGAACAGGGTTATGTCACAATAATAAAGATATATATGATAAGCATAATGATCTGTTAATCAATCAATCAATATATAATAATGATCACTTAGGGCACTTCCTATATAGGCACTAGCATGGATTAGACAGAAGCATAAGGATATCCTAAGTCATTCTAACTATACTATCAAAAACATATTAGATTGGTATAATTATACTAGCAATCATGGCAAAGATACTTCATACTCATACTTAAGGAAATATTAGTAAGGAAGATCAAGATCATAGCCAGTCTTCTTAAGTAATAATAGCTTCCAACTCTCCCTACATCTGAGGTGTGGACTATAAAGGACTCAACGGGAGTGTCACATCCGTGATCTACCACAGATCCCAAATATAAGGCGCGCATTTGCAGACAAACTACATCTAAACACCATGCTTACATGTTGTTGGTCACCCATCCATGACGTCAATGAATGAGAGCTATACAAACCTATGTAAGAATATAAATGCATCCTAACTATGCAAAGTAAACAGTCTAGATAAGCAATGAAAGCACAATTGAGAATATAATCAATAGTAGAACAATGTCAATCAACTTTATCTCAAGCACTCAAAAGAGGTTTAACATACAAAAGAGAGCTTACAATGGCTCCGGGAAGCCTCCAGCTCTAGAAAAGATCCGGAACTCAAGTAGAACTTGCCTCCTTCTACTTCTAAACCTATATAGCTATGCTCTAGATGGTGAAGCTCTAATGATTCTAGGGTTTCTAGCTCTCTAAACTGGACATGATTTGATTGATATCTGATTGATATGAAACCCTGGGGGTCTGGGGCTGTATATATAGGCCGGTGGGATGAACCTAGCCCTTAGATCAAACCGACTTCGACGGGCGGTGGAGATTGATCCTCAAAGGCGGTGGAGGGTTCACATCGAAGCAGACGCGGAGGGGGCTCTTTGACAGGTCAGTCGACCTGTCAGTAAGGCTGGACGAAAAACTCGAAGCTCGTTAGCTCGCTCGGCTCGTAGCTGGCTCGACTCGGCTCGTTAGGATAACGAGCCGAGCCGAGCCAAGATTTTAGCTCGTTAGCTATAACGAGACAACTCGAGCCAGCTCGCGAGCTAAATGAGCCACGCTTACAAGAAAAAACAATATAACTTATATTGATATTGTACTACTTCATGTCTTATACTTTACAATTGATTAATGATTGATTAGACCCTATGAAGTTGGGATTATTATGACTTTCATAATTTTATTTTAATTAGATGTATGGATACTCATGGATCATATTATGTATGATATGGAATATAAACTATGGATGTATGGTGTAATATATAATATATGTCAATACAAAATAAATTTTTTTGTTCATTTTAAGATGGCTGGATGCATTACTTTTGTATTATTACTCTTCTCAACATTTAAATAAATACAAATATTAGTTTTTTTATATATTTTTTACCTGGCTCGCGAGCCTAACGAGCCAGCTTGAGCTTTTAACGAGCCGAGCCGAGCTGGCTTTCTGGCTCGTTAGGATAATGAGCCGAGCCAAGCCGAGCCAGCTCGGCTCGTTATCCAGCCTTACCTGTCAGGGAGGTCGCCCGACCTCCCCCTCTATCGTCTGGGCCTCGCTTCCTCCGGTGAGTCTCTGGTGTTCTCTAGAATATTCTTGATGTACTTTCGCGGCGAAATTCGATATTTTAGTCCGACATATGAGTCTCCTTTGGTTCTTTTCTGATTAACACCTTGCAAAACCTTGATTCACCAAAACTGTGGAATTCAGTCAGTTAAACCCCATTCTATGGTGGTGTTTGTCTTTATACCCTTATTTCATGTATGCTTAACGGGCAAAATCATACAATAATTACCATCAACAACCACCAAAAAGTTAAATCGTCAAATATATTTTAAACAAACATGAATAGCTATCCAAAAATTGTATTGTTTATGAGTGACTCGTGACCTCACATCGTTTCAGGGTGACTCGAGGGCATCCAACCACCATCATCGAGGGTTTCATCCTAGCCATTTCGGCCTAATGGCTCTACACCTCATAGCTCACCGGCGAGCAGCGGTGGCCGCTCTTGACATTTCTAACGTCATCACCAAAAGTAGAGTTAGCCTCTATCCCTGGCAATGGCGCCAAAAATGCTTATGGTAATAATTAAATGTCACTTGGTAAATTACTTAGCCACCTCTTTTTAACCTATATCTCTTACAATAACTAAGTTGACATTCCTAGCATGAATATAAGAGACATGTATGGAAACTACATAGAATAATACTAAGCAGTTATTATAAATGCAAGTGACTAAAGAGGATGTAAAAGATTAAGGTATCTGCAAGCGCATAGATTAATTATACCATTGTAGTATTTTACCCAGCAGTATTCCGAGTTGTCATTTATATTTTACCACTGGGAAGGGTTGGCAATAAATGGGATGTAAGTAGATAGATAGATGTCATATGCATATGCAAATATGGAGATAACCATACATGACCTCATATTCTCAGAACAGGCGTTATGTCACAATAATAATGATATATATGATAAGCATAATGATCAATCCAATCAATCAATATATAATGATCACTTAGAGCACTTCCTATCTAGGCACTAGCATGGATTAGATTGAAGCATAAGGATATCCTAAGTCATTCTAACTATACTATCAAAGACATATTAGATTGGTGACATTATACTAGCAATCATTGCAAAGATACTTCATATTCATACTTAAGGGAATATTACTAAGGAAGATCAAGATCATAGCCAGCCTTCTAAAGTAATAATAACTTTCTACTCTCTCTACATTCGGAGTGTGGACTACAAAGGACTCAACGGGAGTGTCACATCGGCGATCTACCACAGAACCTAGAATATAGGGTGCATTTGTAGACAAACCACATCTAAGCACCATGCTAACATGTTGTTCGTCACCCACCCATGATATCAATGAATGAGCGCTATACAAACCTATGTATGAATATGAATGCATCCTAACTATGCAAAGTATACAATCTAGATAAGCAATGAATAGCATAATTGAGAACATAATCAATAGTAGAATAATGTCAATCAACTTTATCTCAATCACTCAAAAGAGGTTAAGATACAAGAGAGAGCTTACAATGGCTCTAGGAAGCCTTCTAGCTCCAGACAGATCCGGAACTCGAGTAGAACTCGCATCCTTCTACATCTAACCTATGTAGCTATGCTCTAGATGGTGAAGCTCTAATGATTCTAGGGTTTCTGGCTCTAAACTAGTTGATGACTGAATTGATCTGATTGTGATATGAAACCCTGGGGGGTCCTTATATAGACCGGTGGGATGAACCGTAGCCCTTGGATCAAACCGACTTCGACGGGCGGCTAAGATTGCGTGAAATTTCGGGATGTGAGTCCACGTCGAAGCGGAGGCCGAGAAGCTTCACTGATAAGTTGGCTGACCTAGTCAGTGGGTCGGCCGACCTCCCTCAGCTGCTAAGTGGGCCCCGCTTCTGCCAGCGAGTCTCTAGTGTTCTCTAGAATATTCTTGATCTCCTTTCACGGCAGATTTCATTATTTTAATCTGACATGTGGGTCTCCCTTGATTCTTTTCTGTATAACCCCCTGCAAAACACTAATTTACCAAAACTGTGGAATTCTGTCAGTTAAAACCCTATTCTATGGTGGTGTTTGCTTTTATACCCTAATTTCATGTTTAGTTGATGGGTAAAATCATACAATAATTACCGTTAACAAGCTCCCCCAAGCTTAACCATTGCTAGTCCCTTACCAAAACCAAAATTTAGCAGATATTATAAGTTATAGCTATCCCTCACAAGTATTCAGTTTCAAACCAAGAAGTACTCAAGGATTAGAGTGGACCAAGCTAACCTTTAGACTTACCTTTATTAGCTTTGACCATGGAGCTTGTAGCTTTCTCTCGGGTCTTGGGCAATTGAAGGACAGAATGTCTAAATTAAGCACTATGTTTCAAGCTCTGTCGTTCAACTCTTATCCTGGAGCTTTTGCAGGTTTTTAAAATAAAACTTAGAGTTTCCTGTGTATGACTCCCTCAAGTCTCTCAATATGTGGTATTTGTGGATCCTTACCAAGGCAACAGTGATGCATGCCTTCTCTCTCTGACCTTCTAACTAATGGCTTATGTGGAGCTCATGGGTAAAGAGACAGCTCATACATACTTGCAATGAATATATTGTAAAGTCAAACAATAGATCCAAAGGAACAAGTCATACAATCAAACCAGGATGTGCATGTGTGTGGATGTGAGGTGGTAGGTGGTTATTTGTGGAGGCTGATCCTAATTCTACTCATTTGCTCCTTGAAACATCTCCCTCTTCTTTCTTTTTCAATACTAGGGAATTGTGCTGCAAGACAACATGGGCTATCTTTCTCTCTTTTTTTCAGGCGGGTATCAAAGTACCCATTGTTTTGATAAATCGGACACTTGTCCATTTTTACCTCTCAGGCGGGCATCTTTGTACCCATTGTTTTCTCTCACCTCACTCTTGCATAGCCACATGCCTCTTCTCTGCAACAGTACTTCCCTTTTTCTTTTGAGAGATAGCAACAAGAACTTTAGAGCATTGATCTGGGGTTACCAATGGGGTATATTTTTGGATGTTTGCTCCTAGTGTAGGAGTAAACTTTTTGGGTGAGCTAGATGGAATGTATGAATGTGGATGCGTCTACTCAGGAGTTGAGTAGTGCATTATGGGTGGGTGCACATGATCTTGATTGTAAAAGCATGACAAGTTCCTAAGGTATCAATAAAGCTTGACTAAACTTAAAACAAAGCAAGTAGCATAATTTGTATGTCTTCCTAGTCTAGCATGTATGACTGTGGTAGGAATATAAAGCTCTTGTCATGCAAGAACTTTTCATGTGGTTTTAAAGATTTTTGAAATAAATCTCTAGAATTCAAGTATCACTAGGAACAAGATAAATAGCAGCTCAAACCTTACATATCATATCCTTCAATTACTTAGACTTAGATCAAGCATTTGCTACCCACAAGTTTCAGGTTCAAAGTAAATCTTTAAGTTAAAATGGTTGTATCTAAAACTTGAGATGATTCAAGGTTGAAAGCTAAGTGTTATGAGGAATCATGGTGGGGTGCTACTTATCAAATTCTTGAGCATGGTTTCCACTTAATCTGAGCAAAAGTATTGTAAGCACTCTCTTTTTATTTTATTCAAGCACACTAACTAACCTAAACATTATTTATTTGGTTTTCAAATTTTTATCTCACTAGCTAACTCATGCAAAAGGTAATATGGTACAAATAATAAGGTGGAAAACTTATACTTAGCTGGATTTGAATGGAGGGTGCCCTCCCCCAAGCAAGATGTTTGACAGGGTCTTTGATGTTGCAAGTTGAGTGATCCTTCTAGGAGCAGGCGTACCAGCAGCGTAAGGGCGCCAAGTTGACTAACTTTTTGATCTTGTATTGTCCTATAAAACTCAATTGCCAAAAATACCAAATCTCATGAAGAGGGGTTAGGTTAACACCACCCCGTGGTAAGTGATTAGTTTTATAGTTCCAGCAAGAAGTTTCCTTAAGTGAGTGGACTTTCATGTGCCCACATATTATATTCTTCTAAAAAGTGTGGACCTTCATGTGCCCACATATTTTTGGTGTTTTCAATTTTATGATTGCAGAAAGTAAATATGATGCAAAGATCTATCCTAGATGCAAAATTATTTTTGTGCCACCACGGTGAATAGTCTTTATGGGCTATGCCACAAGATTAGTCACATGGGGGCTTTTAGTTTTTTATTATGCTAAATAAATATTTTTATTTTCTTTTAAATGCAGGAAAGTAAATATGTAACTACTAAGATATTAATGCAATGCTGAAAGTAAATATGGATAAGTACCAGTTTTACCTTTTGGCGAAGGCTCGGTGGTTTATAGTCCTCCGATAGGACTTCTTGTCTGTTCATTCCTTGTCAGGTGCATCGTCGGGTTGAGATGGCCTTGGTTGCACTTCTGATGATGAGCTGGAAGGTGACTCTTTCTTCCTCCATTCCTTTCTGGTTGGTGAAGTTGATGTTGGGAGCTCATCCTTCACAGTCTCTTCTTCTTTCCTTTCTTCGGACTTGTTCTTTTTGAGTTTTTCCTTGTAATCTTCCCAACTATCCTTGAGTGGGTAGGTCTTTTGAGAGGAATGGTGTCTCCTCCTTGAACTGTTCTTCTTTGGCTGCTCATAAGTTGTGTAACTATAGAAGTAGCAGCGAACCTTCTCCTTGTGGAACTGGAAGTGGACCTCTCCTGTTCTCATGTAGATAATTGCTCTTGTAGTATTGAGGAATAGTCTTCCAAGTACGAGTGTAACAGAACTGCCTAAATTACGTGGCCCACAGGCACCTGTCATTGCCACTAATGGCATCTGACAGCCGGACCCGTGTTCCAGATGACCTGGGCGGGCTCTGCCGGGCTACATAAGCACTCGTTATCTCCGACAGGATCCCATTGCGAAGCCATTACAGAGTTACAGCATTTCATACCAAAATACATCAGAGTAAATTTGCGGAAGAGTAAATGATACTTAATATTACAAACCAGTGTTTCAACAGAAATTAGGTACAGTTATTACAGACCATAAATTAAAAGTGTAGCAGTAGCGGTAGAATCAACAGTACGACAGATAGATAAATATTACACGAACCCTGCCCAAGGGTTCAACCTTATTCTTCTTCACTCTCCTGGACGATGGTGACGCAGCACGGAGCGAGACAAACTTCGGTCTCCTGCTGCCCTCCTGCAACGGGGTTAACAAACCCTGAGTACATGGGGTACTCCGCAAGACTTACCCGACTAAGGGTGTAAAATTAGACTCAGGAATGCAGGCTGAGGGGAGTCAAGGTAAGGCTTTAGCAAGAGTTCAAGAGTTTTGCGGAAAAGCATTACTAATCCTATCTCAATGTTTTATTTTAATAATACTATTCATCATTAACCATATCTCCAAGTTCTTTCTCATATATCAACATTTCTTTCATTTGCTTTATCCTTTCAAAAACAATCCTAGTTCCGAACCACTATCCGATGTAGGGGTGAGGATCAAGTCTCCATATCCGAGGAGCAACGATGATTCGAATCGATTAATACCCAGCTGGGGATCCCTATCCACACTGCGTATGTAGCACTTAAGCTTGCATACACCAACCCCGCCTACCATGGCTTTTCATACCCCAGAAGCGGTCATGCGCCACCCGAGAGCACAGTACTCCTCTCGTCTCCAGGCACGACGGCCACGAGGGTACACGCTACTCTCGCCATCTCTCCACTCCCAGTGCGTGGTTGTCGGTTCTAGCAGTAGAGCCACCGGAGTCAGAGGCTTTCCGTAGTATGTGGCTAGTTGCAAATTCTTGATCACAGCAGGCCTAACAACGAACGGTCCCTAATATTTTTCCGTTAGAAACCATGCATTGGGACTCTAACCCAAGTACACTGGTAACTACCCGGTTTTCACATCCCTTTCTGATGGTGAGGATCGTTGGGACTCTAACCCAACAGATGGTCGACCAAACGGAACAACCCATCCCCGTGGATGACAATGAACTAGCTAGGAACACTGCCAACCAACAAGGACATACCATTCCCATAAAGTGATTCATTTGATTAATCTCATCACAGTTCAAAATAGCATTTTCGCAAAACTAACCATTAGGCATGACTAGGCATTTTTGCAATACTTTTAATAAATCAGGTTCTCAAGTATTGTCAGGTATTCAAGGTTGGAAATGCATCAATTGGTTGTCACCCAACTCCTATTGACCTAATGCAATTAATTAACTCAAGTGATAAATATTTTAAAACAACAAGGAGAGGGGCAAATGCACCGGGGCTTGCCTTGGATGGTGTAGAGTGTCGGATCCGGGTCGGTGCCACAAATATCAAAACCTTATACAATTTCCTGAGCAGTCTCCTCAGATGCACCCTCAGACTTTATCTCCGGATTCTCGGTCACTACACGTTTGCAATAATGAATGTATGAATGCAATGCACATGAAATGACAGATAAAAATTAAATAATAATGCACACACATGATCAAGACCCTACCATAGGCTAGCCATGACTACTCTAATTCATAATGCCCTAGGTCATAAAGGTGATTGACCTAGAATCTCAATCAATCCAAAAATCACACCATTCAATAATTATTCCATTTCCTATTCCTATTATTAATCATTCAAACCAACATATAATTTAATAAATATTTAACTATTTCCATTTGATGCCAAATTCCACCAACAGATAGATTTTAGTACCAAACAGTGGCACAATAAATTTCATGATTTTTGGAACAACACAGAAATTATTAAAAATCACCAAAGTTTCATTTATCAATTAAAGTGCTGATTTTTACCTACTACAGAATCTATCCAAAATCAAGTTTAGTATTTTTATTAAATACTACATGTTACAGAGAGCATCCTCCAAAATTTTTGTGATTTTAGGAGCATTAAATAAATTCACACAAAAATGTGAAACAACAGCACTATTCATTGGAAATTAATAAAGAAAAACCTTTAGAAATTCTACCGGAAATTGGAAAACCAATTCACACCGACCCGGCCCATTAACACGCACAGGCCCAGCACGGCCAGCACGGCCCGCGCGCGCACGCCTCCGAGCCGGCCCCAGCCGTCAGCCCCCGCGCGCACGCGCGCTCTCCCTCACCCGGGCGCTGACAGGCGGGCTACCCCTGTCAGGATCGTCTCCTACCTCCGGCCATCGCTCCCGCGCGCGCGTGCGCATGGCACGGCGCGGACCTCGCCGCCGGCGGCCCTAACAGCGAGCGCAATCGGCCGAACACCTACCCCAAGACCCTAGCCGACTCCCTAAGAACCTAGCCCTAGCTCTAATCGCCTCCGACGAGCGGGGGCTCGCCCATGGCGGATCTCGGCGGCATGGCAAGGCCGTTCCGGCCGAGGGGACACGGTAAGGTCACGGGAAAAACATCAGGGAGAATCAGAGGCTCACCACGAAGCTCACGGCGAGTTAGTTGACGAAGAGGCGGTGCGGTGAGGATGGCTTGACGATGACGGCGGCGAACACGGCTCGGTCGTCGGCGACGAAGATCTGTTCCTACGAACCTGGTGCACCACATCACAATCCACCGTGCGCATCAGAAACTACACCACCACGGGAGCTTAGAACGCTACCCCGAGAAGAAAGACGCTCACTCTAACAGACCGGACGAGGAGAGGATGGCCGCGGCGGAGCTCCGGTGACAACCCGAAGACGAAGATGCTCACCGCGAGCTACACAGGGTACCACGGCTCACGCGACGGGCACCAATCGATGCGCCACGAGCTTGGCTACCTATCTGGGAGATGGAGAGGGTGGAGATGGCTCGGTGGCTATGAATTTGGCCATGAATGACGAGGTGGTTGCCGGCGGCCGCTCGGGAAGAACTGGGAAAACGGAGGGGCTCGTCGTCTTTAAAGGGCAGGAAAGGGGTGGGATAAGATCGGGGCGTCCGGGGCCCCCTCCTCGGCCGCTCGACAACGCCGCTACGTGCCCACGCCGGCCGGACGGCGCTCGGCGCCGGACGCGGCACGCGCGCGTACAGCCGAGACGATGAACAGGGGGACCCCCCCTAGCTACAGTAGTAGGCTAAGTAGGTCAAACGCTATTTGATTCAATTCGATCTGATCCAGCCAGAATTCGAGGAAGTGATGAATACAAAAGTTGTAGAGAATTTTGTGTAGATCATTTTTTATTTTGACATGAAATTCAAATTCGGCCAAATTTTCAAACTACAGCAAAGGGGGTAAAAGTAGGGTTTGAATTTTAAACGCAAATTTTAAAATTACTTTTGATTTTTCTCAACAACTTGAAAATTGGTAAACATGAAAGTTGTTCTACTCAGTGAGCTTGACAACTTCTATTAAGAAAGTTTTTGAAGATTCTTAATATTTTTGAAATTGAAGTTTCAAATGTAAATTTCAATATAGTAATTTGAGTTTAATTTGAATTTTTATAATAGAACTTCAAAGTCTCCAAAAATAAAAGTTGTCCCATTTTAAAATCTCTACAACTTTTATTAAGACACTTTCATCAAATTCATTATAGATTTTGAATTAGGGTTTTAGGTCAATTCTAGGGCTTAATTTGATTTCTATTTAATTTTTATTTTTAAATTTGATTAAAGACTTAATTACACAATCAATCACTAGCTGAAAATAAATCACTCTAGGCCCTAAGCACAATCATATGTAGATGCTTGAATTTAAATATGATGACATGGCAGATTAATTAAGTTGCAATACCAGGGGTATTACAACGAGCGGTGGGTCGTACTCTTCTTCTCCCATATCTAAGACCAAGAAGTCGGGACATAATGATCTCGAATCTTTACCATAACATCCTTAACGATCCCCTCTAGAAATCTGAATGTCTGTTCCACCATCTGCAGCTGCGTGTAGGTAGAGTACAAGGGTATCTTGCCAAATAGAAAGTCATAAGTTACCTTGGCCATTATGTTGACACTCGAGCCTGTGTCACAGAAGTAGAAGACATTCTTATTAATCGTGCAATCGATCGTCGGTACTCCTGGATCGTCAAGCTTGGGCATGTGTGGTGAAACCAGGAGGTGATCGTACTCATCTCGAACTGAATTGATCATCCTCACAGCTTCAGTGTGAGTCTGGCTAGCCTTATTCTTCCTTCTGCTTGTCTTCTTTCGTGCAGGCTTGTCTTTATAGAAGTACGGCTTCTGTGGATGGGCTAGACTTTCCAGTATCTTGTTCTTGAAGCTGAACCTTTCTTTTCTTCCCCTGATAGTGAAACAGATCTTGGCGTTGTCGGCGTAGATGATAGCCTTGGCGGTACTAAGGAATGGTCGTCCAAAAATGATTGGAGATTTCTCATCTCCTCCTATCTCAACTATCACGAAGTCAGCAGGTACATACGAGTGTCCAACTCGTAAACAGATGTCTTCCAGGATCCCCTTCGGATAGCAGAGTGACTGGTCTGCTAGCTGCAAGGACATGTTAGTGTATAGGAGTGCATCTCTATGGATCTTCTCATAGATCACCTTGGACATAATGTTGACGCTTGCGCCAAAGTCGCAGATTGCTTCCTCGAAGGCGTGTTCACCAATGGCTATTGGTATGACAGGCCTTCCTAGGTCTCCTTTCTTCTCTGGCAGAGAATCATCGCTCCATCCCTTGGACTGATGCTCTGCATGGTACCATCTTGCATTGAAGATATCCACTAGGTTTGCAGTTTCTAGTTCTTCTGGTTGGCCTGAGATCTTTCCTTCATTGACTGGATGGCTAGACGACGCCAACTGAGCTATTTGAGATTCTAGCATTTTATTGAAGCTGAGCTGGTTTTTGATAGCAGAGGCAAAACCATCCATCCTGTTGTTGATGGTTTCTAGCAACTTGTTATTGGAGACTAGCTTCTTGGAAATATGATCTAGTAGTTTGGTCTGGCCAGATGAAAGCCCTAGTTTGGTTTTGATAATTAATGACATCCTAAGGACTAACCTAAGTTGCTAAGTGATGTCAAGGTTTAGGTTGGTCAAACCATAGAGTGTGGAGCCTAGGAGACTATGTTGATCAAGATGGCTCTACCATGGATCAAGTGAACAAGAAGTGAGGTGATCAAGTGTTAAGCAATGGCATGGAGGCAAAGGTATAACCTCAAATAGGCTTTTCTTTAAGTGATCAAGACACCTAGAGGGTGTGATCACATTTAGGATAGATAGCCGACTATTAAGGGGAGAACGAGTGTTGGATTACTTTCAAGTGCTCTAGGTTGCGTTTCATTTGCATTGAACTAACACAACCAAGAGATCAAAGTTAGAAACCCTTGGAAAATGTTTTGAAAATGCTAACACACTGTGCACAAGTGTTGGATATCTTGAGTGTTAGCACATAAAAACAAGGGGTGGAAAATTAACTTGAAAAACGGTGAGAAATGAGCGTCGGACTGTTAGCAGGGGCAGCGTCGGACTATTGTCCAAAGTCCGACACCTAACCCTAGCTCCGGCCAATAGCGAGCGTCGGACGCTCGTTTTACGAGCGTCGGACCATTGTGATCTCCAGTCCGACGGTGCCGAGCAGCGAGGTGTGATGTGTGGCGCAATCTGAGAGCGTCGGACGCTGAAGCTTAGTCCAACGCCGAGCGTCGGACGAACGGTTTCAAACCTCTCTGGAAGTGTCGGACTATGTGTTTCGTTAGTCCGACGATGTTCGCTGAAGAGTCCGACGGTATGCACGCAGTGTACTGGGAACAAGGCATTGGACGGAGCGTTTAGTCCGGTGCCTACAGTCCGACGGTCCGCAGTTGGGCGCGAGCCGTTAGCCGTTGAGATCCAACGGCTGTGGTTGAACTGTACTGAGACGTGGCAGCCATCCGAGCGTCGAACGCGAAGGATTGGTCCGACGAAACCAGTCCGACGGTCGGTCCGACGACATAAAAAGCGTGTTAACGGCTGTTTTGCAGTGGGTAACGGCTAGGATTGCACTTAAGGGTATTTATACTCCTTCCCTGGTCGCTTGGTGACAACCCTTGCACTCTTGAATCATTTGCATATTCTTTGTGAGCATCCTAAGCCTCCCACTCACTCACTTGTTCATCTTTGATCATCTTTGTGAGTTGAGTGATCCTTAAGTGCATCATTGCTTAGTGATTGCATTCTAGAGCACTTGAGAGCAAGCCAAGGCTGAGTTCTTATTCTCTTGGGGCATTGCCGTGTCCCTAGCGGCTTGAAGGCGATTCCGGTGTGAGGTTGATTAGAGATTGTTCAAGCCCACATCGAGGTGATTGATTGTGAGAGGTTTTGTGGTTATCCTCGGCGGAGTGCCAAAACCAACTCTAGTGGATTGCTCGTGGTTGATAGCCACTTCTCTTGTGTTGGTGAGCGGCTCCCGGTGAGGGATTGGCGTGTGAAGCCTAGCTCGCAATCCACCAAGGAAGACCGGTGCCACAACGAGGAGTAGTGTGACGGCGATCACGTGAACCTCGGTAAAAAATCGAGTGTTCTTTGTCTTCTTCACCATCGAGTGGACTTTTGTCTTTCCGGTATTCTATTGAGTTTGATCTCTTGGTTTTCATATTGGATATCTCCCGGTGATTGGTCTTCACGGCGTGCGGACTTCACTTCAATCAAACCCATTGGTATAATCCACTCGATCTTTCTTCCTTGCGCTTACTACTTGTTTAGGTGCCATCTCCTTAGGAACAGAGGAGTTGGTTTCTTGCGTGTTGAGTGCTTATATTTGTGAGTAGCATATTGTGTTAGGTGGCTTGCATAAAATAGTCTAGAGCTAGCGCTTTGTCTCGCTTGCTTATCTACTAACGTGTAGTCTAGTATTTTGCTAGAATTTTTTATAGGCTATTCACCCCCCGTCTAGCCTATATGGTCCTTTCACCAGAGACTAGATCTCTCAATGGTGTGTTGAAATTGTTACCTTGGTAATTATCGGAGTAATTACCTTGATAGTTGGGCCTCTGTTGCTGATTCCAACCTTGGTTCTGATTCCAATTCTGATTCTGGGGACGGTTGTTGTTGTTGTTGTTGTTGTTGCCCACGTAGTTCACATCCTCCTGAATCTCCGGACAGCTGTGACTTGAGTGGCCAGTGCCTCCACACTCTTCACATATCATGTAGGCATCGTGGATGTGGTTGACCTCTCTCTTATCATTGACTCGGTCATCAAGCTTCTTCATTAGCAGGTCCATCTTAGTGGAAATCATGTCGGTCTCCTTGAGCTGGTGCATTCCTCCTCTCTTGCGGGTCGGGGCTCGTTCTTCATTTCAACTCTGGTTGGATGCCATCTTCTCCACAAGTGTGGTAGCTTGCTCAATGGTGAGTGACAGAAAAGCTCCTCCAGCAGCAGCATCTATCGTCTCACGGGTGCTGGTAGTCAACCCATGGTAGAAGGTTTGCATGAGCAACCAATTCTCCATCCCATGGTGAGGACACTCTGAAATGTAGTCTTGAAAGCGTTCCCATGCTTCCGAGACAGATTCATCATGTTGTTGCTGAAAGCTGGTGATTTTCCCTCTGAAAGCATTCGTCTTGCCCATAGGGAAGAACTTCGCTAGGAAGGTAGTGGAGCAGAGGTCCCACGTAGTGTTTTTGTCTTTGTTTGCGTAGAACCACTGTTCTACTCTTCCCAACAGTGAGAATGGAAATAGGCGGAGCAGGATTGCATCTCTAGTTACTCCCTTGATGGTGAAAGTGTTGCATATCTCCAAAAAGTGTTGGAGATGGGCACTCGCATATTCATGCGTCTTTCCACAAAACTGACTAGCTTGCACCATGTTGATGAGCGCAGGCTTGAGCTTGAATCCATTGTCTCGAACATCAGTGGGTGGTCCCGTACGGATGTTAGCGGTGGTTGGAGCGGAGAACTCACGAAGGCTCTTATTTGCCATGGCCTCAAACTCTGGTGTCAAACTTCTTCTTGTACGGATATCTTTCGGCGGAGGATCTGGGGTCTTCCTGAGCTTGGCTCGAGTCTTCTTGATCAAAGCTTCTGGATCTTCAACAAAATTCTGCGAAAGATCAAATCCGTTCATACATCACCCTGCATAAGCTACACAAAGAGTAAACAAAGACAGGGTGAGCCTGTTTGAGTAAGGTTTATATGGTTTCTCAACATATTTGGTGTTATGCATATGATCTATCTACATCTTATTATGCCAAACGCCTTCCCCGGTAACAGCGCCAAAAATACTTGTTGGCATTTCTAACGTCATCACCAAAAGTAGAGTTAGACTCTATCCCTGGCAATGGCGCAAAAAATGCTTATGGTAATAATTAAATGTCACTTGGTAAATTACTTAGCCACCTCTTTTTAACCTATATCTCTTACAATAACTAAGTTGTCATCCCTAGCATGAATATAAGAGATAAGTATGGAAACTACCAAGAATAATACTAAGCAGTTATTATAGATGCAAGTGACTAAAGAGGATGTAAAAGATTAAGGTATCTGCAAGCGCACAGATTAATTATACCATTGTAGCATTTTACCCAAGAGTATTCCGGGTTGTCATTTATATTTTACTACTGGGAAGGGTTGGCAATAAATGGGATATAAGTAGATAGATAGATGGCATAGCATGTGCAAACATGGAGATAACCATGCATGACCTCATATTCTCAGAACAGGGGTTATGTCACAATAATAATGATATATATGATAAGCATAATGATCAATCCAATCAATCAATATATAATGATCACTTAGAGCACTTCCTATCTAGGCACTAGCATGGATTAGGTTGAAGCATAAGGATATCCTAAGTCATTCTAACTATACTATCAAAGACATATTAGATTGGTGACATTATACTAGCAATCATGGCAAAGATACTTCATATTCATACTTAAGGGAATATTACTATGGAAGATCAAGATCATAGCCAGCCTTTTAAAGTAATAATAACTTCCTACTTTCCCTACATTCGGAATGTGGACTACAAAGGACTCAACGGGAGTGTCACATCCGCGATCTACCATAGAACCCAGAATATAGGGTGCATTTGCTAACAAACCACATCTAAGCACCATGCTTACATGCTGTTCATCACCCACCCATGATATCAATGAATGAGCGCTATACAAACATATGTATGAATATGAATGCATCCTAACTATGCAAAGTATACAATCTAGATAAGCAATGAATAGTATAATTGAGAACATAATCAATAGTAGAACAATGTCAATCAACTTTATCTCAATCACTCAAAAGAGGTTAAGATATAAGAGAGAGCTTATAATGGCTCTAGCAAGCCTTCTAGCTCAAGACAAATCCGGAACTCGAGTAGAACTCGCTTCCTTCTACTTCTAACCTATGTAGCTATGCTCTAGATGGTGAAGCTCTAATGATTTTAGGGTTTCTGGGTCTGAACTGGTCGATGACTGAATTGATCTGATTGTGATATGAAACCCTGGGGGGTCCTTATATAGACCGGTGGGATGAACCGTAGCCCTTGGATCAAACCGACTTCGACGGGCGGCTAGGATTGCGTGAAATTTTGGGATGTGGGTCCACGTCGAAGCGGAGGCCGAGAAGCTTCACTGACAGGTCGGCCGACCTGGTCAGTGGGTCGGCCAACCTCTCCCAGCTGCCAAGTGGGCCCCGCTTCTGCCAGCGAGTCTCTGGTGTTCTCTAGAATATTCTTGATCTTCTTTCGCGATGGATTTCGTTATTTTAATCTGACATGTGGGTCTCCCTTGATTCTTTTCTGTATAACCCCCTGCAAAACACTGATTCACTAAAACTGTGGAATTCTGTCAGTTAAAACCCTATTATATGGTGGTATTTGCTTTTATACCCTTATTTTATGTCTGGTTGACGGGTAAAATCATACAATAGTTACCGTCAACAGCCGCCAACAGTCGTGCCCTAAAAAGGCTACTTGCGCGGCCTATCCTACCCCCTCCTTGCCCTTTATCCAAGCTTCGTAGGCTCCCATGGCGGTGGTGCGGCGACGTGGGTCGATGGGGCACCACATCTGCACTCTCCATGTTGGATCCTATGTCTACCAAGAAGGGTCTGGTGCCTCGGACTAAAGTCTCCCGCTATCCCTTCCAATGTGGCTTGCGGTGGAAGAATTACTATCTCCACGTGCGTGTCCATGAGTGCCTCGGTGTGGGATACTCGTGTCGAGGGCTAGCATCATCATCTTGGGTCAAGCCACCTAATAGGGTCTTCGGCAGGTTGTAGATGGCAGTTATTGCTCATTTTTACCCATCAACTAAACATAAATCAATGGCATAAAACAATCCACAACATAGTTATAGGGTTTGATTCTAACAAGTTCCACGAGTTTTGGTATTTCCACTTGTTTTGTAGGAGATGAAAGGAATTGTAAGGTTTCACCAAATAAAAGTATCTCAAATGAGGAATTAGAGTTCACCATTGCGTGGAGCTCATCAAGACAATCGAAATGGACCTATGGTTTATTCATTTTCTGAGTTCAGAGTAAAAAGATACGAAAGTCATAAAAGAAGGTTCTAGAGGACACCAGAGACCACCACGCCAAAGAAAACCACGAGTGGCCGCCAGGTGGGGTCGGCCGACCCCACCACCAGGTTGGGCGACCCTTCAAGTCCTCGGATCACCCTTGGCTTCTCTAGAAGGTTCCCCACCGCCATGGAGAGTCCATCTAAGCCGTTGCTTAAGTCGGTTGATCCAAGGGCTCACGTTTCATGCTCCGGCCTATATATATAGCCCCAAGGACCCCCTATGCTGCAGCCCTTTCATTTTTATAATTCATATTCTCTAGTTAGGTCTTGGATGGAGAGGTGTCCCGTTGAAGGATAACCTCTGTCCAATGTAGTAGATTAGTTCTAGTTGAGAGTTAGGGAGAGCGGAGCCATGCTCGGGTTCTGGAGGAGTCTTCTGGGGTCTGGTATGACTTGTATCTTATCTCTTTAAGACTTATGCTTTTATATATTTATCTTTTCTATTTACTTATATGCTTTGTTATGTGATTGGTTAGTATAGTTGTTATACTTTGGCATAGGATCTCCGTTCGTATTGAGTGCTCTAGTTGTCATGTGTGACTAGGGTAGTAATCGATAGTGTAGATTTGGCGTCTAGACTATTTGTTACCTGAGATTGCGCCTAATCCTACGGTTAGTTGTGGTAGCCTCAGGGGTGACAACTCTGACAGGCCTCGTAATCCACCACGTTAGGGTTAGTGTTCGTAGAGCTTTTTGTCAGCCTTCTCCCGATTACGCTTTCCTAGTCTATTCGAGAATCAGAAAGGTACTGTTGCTCTGAAGTGCTATTGTGTGATTGCTTCACCTAACTATTCTTCAGTTATCTTAAAACCTAAGTAATAGAGAAGTAATTAGGAACCTTAAACTCTCCTGTTGTCCTCTCAACTTAGCTAGACTACTCATTTATCATTCAAGTGATTATTATGCATAACTCCTATCATTTATCACTTACCCCTACTATAGTCTAGTTGGTGTACTAAGTTAGTAGATACATGATGGTAGCTATCAGATTCTTTAACCATTGCTTCCCTGTGATAAAATATAAATAACGATACTCTGGAATACTTCTGGCCGAGTAAAAGCTACAATGGTATTCTGTGCGCTTGCGGAATCTTTCATATTCATTTTGCACTTAATAAATACCAACACAGGTGCACTAACGACTTCCCTCCAATGTTTGCGGCCGTCATTCCCGATGCATGGTTGTTGCTCCCATCTGCGGATCTAGGGTTGAGGTTCGGGTCTTGTGTGGCTACATGTGGCTTGGGCAGGACCTATGTACCGTGGTGGTTTTTAGGAAAAAGCCTTGCTCGGTCGCTAGTCAGCGTGGTGGTGATGGTGCCTCGATATCATGTCACGTCCTAGAGGCGTCATTGTAGAACCACTGCTCTAGTCTTGCGTCTTGCTCTTTGTGCCTTCTATCATCATCGTTGTTTGTGGTCCATGCCACATCGTCTGTCCACTTGTGCTCCCTGTTGTGCCAATGCGTGTGCTCATCATTCATCTTCACAATGGTTGGTCTACCATAGTGTCATTTGTGTTGTACCAACAGATGCTCTATCATCGTCGTTTAGCTTCATGGTGGATGCTCTGCCACTACAAACCTCTCTCAGTGGATGATTAGCTAAGGAGATCACGCCCTTTGACGGATGTTTTGGCACCTTGGGAGTTTGGGACTTCCCTCCGATGGATACTTTGCCAATGATGTTTGTAGATGTGCGTGTTGTCTCCTTTGGGTGAATGTTTTTCCACCGTGGTTTTAGTTTCTCTGTAGACAATTGGTGCATCGATGTTTTATTTTCACATGCTTAGTGTGTCTTGGTGATTTTCATAACCTACACTGTGAGCACTTGTAATTTGCTCTCAATGTGTGCCAATGCATTATCAAAGCATGTGTTCACGAAAGATTTCTTTTGTAATGTTTAAAGAATATAGCTTAAAATTAGTGGTTTAATATACGCATAAGAGAGCACTCAAAGTCAAATGCATCTAGTATTTCTTTTACTCGAGGAGCTGAGGAGCACATCGTCTGAAATAAAAATAAATCATTTAACCAAGTTAAAATACCGAACACTTTGAACAGTACCTATTCATTTTGAATTATAAGTTATATATATAGAATAATCGAAGTGTTTTATAATTTAAAACAAAAGAAGTATTCTATTCCATAAATCATTTCTCTTGGTCCTCGATCTGTGCAATATCTATTTGACCTACACCAGAATTCTATCCGCCCTATGTTTCTTCCAACATAGATAGTTTCAACTTCAAAGTAGGTAACACCACTTAAATAAAAAAACTAAACTAAGGACCCAAATGAACTGTTACCGGAAGTTAGGCATCAATTCAAACTGCCACCGAATCTGGCTCTGTGAACGTCAAGCATAAGAAACAATAACGAGTCTCTCATAAACATCAAGCCAAATAGCCACTAGGCTATGAAGAGAAACAATATAATACTATATGCAAAAATATTTTTTAAAAAATGTACAAAGAGTCTACTCGATTATTTATATGTTTTATATATTTTTTACAGTGCTAAAATACTACAACTACTACCATCAAAAGTTCTACTTTTTTAGGCAATATTACGATTTTTTTTAGACATATAGTTTTTACTATGCATTTATATAGACATTTGTTTATATATAATAAAAACCATATATTTAGAAAAGTTTGAATGATTATGGAGAAAATATATACGCTCTACAACTACAAGAGTATTAACATTATTTATATATCAACCATGTACCTTCTCTTGCTATTATAAAATCCGGAGGAGATGACCGTAAATTTAAATTAGCATAAACCAAAATCAACTGAACTTTCCACAGCCTTTAGTTTTAGTTTCAGATGGGAGGGTATCCTGTGCTCAGCATGTGCTTCTATTTATTATTTAATTTAATATAAAATTAAAAACGTCTACCGGCAGCGGCAGGCACCCCTCGCACTCTCCATCGATTCTTCAGCAAAAATTTCTCAGCGCCGGCCTCCCGGCAGAGCGGACTCCATATCACTGCGCAACCGATGGCTTCCTCCCCGTGGCCGCGCACCGGCGGTGCCGCCCCCGTCCCACTGCCAGAAGCAGCAGCAGCAGCAGCTGCTGCTACCGCCGCCGCCACCCCCGCCCCGACGTCGGAGCCGCACCGGGTTAAGGTTCCCCCACAATCCCATTTTTTATTCTCTCCCTCGCTCGTTGGCTCGTTTTCTCTGGCTCTTCAGGTCCAAGCTGAGCTCCTGACTGGTGTGTGCAGGAGGAAGGAAACGCTGCCGCTGCGGCTGTACCGAAGCAGGAGGAGGAGGAGGAGGCCAAGCCCCAGTTGCCGTGGGACGATGACTCGTAATTGCGATCCCCCTTGCCATGCGTCGCTTCTCTGTTACCGCAATGCGTACTCTGTCCTTGAGTGATTCTCGATAGAAACGCTGCTTCACTTACGGTTATATTGTTTTATGCGTGCATTCATGGGATCCACGAACTCGTTGTTGTATACTTGTATAGTCAACAGAAGTATATGTCTGGTACTAGTGCATGGATGAGATGGGCTGTTACCCTAATACTGGTAGCCCCGTAACAACTAACAATGCATAGTATATTAATGTTATATATACTCACATATGGATATACCAATAACAGGAGTACCTCATCAGTCACCACTTATGTAGTATTGTAGTTTTACCATGTGCACAAGGAGTGGTGGAGCCAGAACCCAGAACCAAAGCCCTGTCAGCGCAACAGTACTAATATTCTGGACTTTAAATATATTTGTTTGTAAGCAAATTTCATCCAAAGATGTACTACTTTGCAAAAACCTGCGGGGTCGATGTGGTTCTACTATGGAGCATATGCGAGTGACTCTTCATCCGTGACAGTGTTAGGCATGCGAAGGGAACATGATTAGGCTATATGTTGTTGATAATCATGTAAAAACAGTGGCAAAAAGGAATCGATATATTTTTCAAGAAAGTGTGTCAAGGTATGAAGGCTACCATTTGCACATCATATTTCTCCTAATTTTCTGGTTCCAGCATATTAATTCTCTGGAAGAAGAAGAAAAAGGATGACATCCATTCTCTAGTTAGTGAAAAAACACACACATAGGTTTTGTCCCTATACATTGATTCTTTACATCTGTAATGTCATATCTTCTATCTTGTAGAGTTTTGATCTCTCTATCAACAATGTATCCAAATCCCATGATTGACAAGCTGTTCTGTACAATTTTGATTTTTTCTTAAGTTACACACTGAATTGTTTGACCAATTATGTTTTCGTTCAGAATATCAAACCTTAGATTATTTTTCTTTACACATTAAATACAATTATATTTTGAAGAACCTATTTGGTCCTTGAATTATATAACTTACATTTGCAATTGGAGGGAGTAGAAATTACAACATCCTAATCCTGTTATTAGGCCTACAATTGGCAGAGCAGAGGTATTCCTTTGCTTTGGACCTAGATTCTGCATGTATCATTTTGACAAGCCATCAAGGTTGACAGCAAATCTTTTGCATTGTGTTTAACATGTGTAGAGAAGCAGTAATCCAAGAGCATGAACAGAAGATCAAGAGATATCAAGCAATCCTTGCAGCCCGTCTGAAGGCCAAGTTTTTCTCTAAAAAGGCTTTTGACAGAGGTACTCATGCTCTCTTCAACCTCTTAAACTTTCTAGAGTCACCTAATTTCTAGTATATGCCATTTTTCTCTTTATTTTATCGCAAACAATCAGATTATTTTGTCTGGCTGTGGCAGCTCTGCCGTTGAGTGAAAATGTGTTATACTTCTCTCTAATATATTTTGAGTATATTATCAGCGAAAGTTAGGGTGGTACTGTATTGTTTTTTACGGGAATCCAATACGTTAGTCTAGGACATAACTCTGTTACAAAACGATGCTCCTTATACATAATAATCGTCAGTTCTAATTTAATAGCTGTAATTATCTAAGTCTAGGGTTTGTTTGACCTTACCTGAATTAGAATGCCAATCAATTTAAGATTATCAGTCATCACAACTCTAGGTTTTTCCCTTTTCAGTGTCAGCTCAAGCTAGCCTTAGATCTGTTATTTGGCTGCTTGATAATAAATAACTAATAACTTGCTAATGCATCTTCATCTGCTAATCTGACAGAAATGAACAACTTAAGTGTCTGTTATATCTGATGTGTATGCTTAGAGCCTTATATTGCCACTTCATATAGAAAAGTTACATAAAAAATGACCATGCAAATTATTTGTTAGTCAGTGTAGAGTAGACATTGGCTATCTTTTCTATATGAACCTTTTGTGTTGATAAGTCATTTTATCAACACCTTTAAGCACTACAAACCTATGTTTATGGCCTTATGAGGCTACTCCGCTACTATGAGGAACTATGTGTGCATGTATTTGTGTTAAAAGTTATCTAATGAGCTACTATTTTCTTTTCTGAATTTCAATTTACTTTGCTGTCTTCCACTAGTGGACTTCTAGAGAATTGGGATTTTCTGAGAAAGGAAAATGACGGTGAAAATGATTTTACTGGATGGACGCCACTAGGATGATTCTGCTAAATTTGCAGATGGTCCTTTTACATGTCAATGCTATTCCAAATAGTTTATAACCCTCTGTAAATAACCGAAAACTGTGTATATTTCAACTGTGATGTATTGTTAAATTTCTCTGTTGTGTTTGGTCACCAAGTAGTGGTATCAGCTAGACAGGGTTCAAATCCTGGCTTGCACCTGAAAAATACTTGCTGTGTCTCCTCACAAAAAATAGCTGGGCACCAGGCTGTTGTAGTGGTAAGGTCCTACCTGGGGTAGTGGCAGGGTTGGGGGGTTTTCTCAGCTGGTTTGGCTGGGGTTTCTTCTCAGAGAAAAGCCGTGGAGGCAGTCCAGTTGAGTTTTTTTTAATAAAAAATATCTCTGTTTATGAGGATTTATTTATTCTTAGTTGATGGTTATTCTTCTTGTTTCACATGTGTTTTCTAGTCAGACCATTCCCTGCGTCTTGATGCAAAGTTTCATTCTGATTGATTAGAAGTTTAAAACAGTACTGTCTCTCTCTTTTCTTAGACCTTATACAAATTTTCTACTATTTGTCCTGTTAATAGGGAACATCTTTGAATCAGAAACCATTGTTGGAGGTGAAACAATCTGGTCAAGCAGGTATATTTCCTGTGAGCTATCACTGTCAGCACCATCTCAGATTTCAGTATAGCAAGCATCTAAATACTAAATGTTTTTCCCCATAGGTGGCCATGTACAAGATCATTTGCAAACCCAGAAATTTTTTCCAGCAACAAGAACAGCCATGAGAAGGGAAATTCTCCATCTTCAGCAGCAGATTCCTCTGCTAAGAACAACTCTCCACCCTTGGCTGGTGAAGCCTCACCAAAAAATAATGCTAGTGCTTTGGTCACAGAAAATAATCTAACACCTGGAAAGAGACAGCAATCCAAGAAGAATTGACCTGATGGATTAATGTAGGATAATCAAATTATGTTCTGTTCCTCTGTAGCCTGAGGCTAGCCACCTGAAGTATACACCTAGCAAGAAAGACAAATTGACGCCGAAAATGTTTGTAATCTGCTCTAAATTCAGTTTGTTGTACCTGTTCTAGAAAGCATCTGTAGCTAGGAATACTGATGTCCACTTGGTATTTAAATTGATGTATTATAGAATATCCCTATTGAACCATTGATTGGTTGCTCAAATCTTAATCCCAAATTTTCTTTACTCTGAATGTGATTTAGTTTATTTTTATGTCGTGGTGATATACTTGCGGATGAGAATACGAAGCTATCTTTTTTCACATGGCAATTATAACTCCAGAGAGCATGCTGATAGTCTGGCAGTCTGCTATTGGCACTTCATGGTAATTCTTTCGATTATTCTTTTTTCTCATCTCATTACTGTCCATATTCTTATATCTTTCTTTTAAAGCTCCAGGGACAAAACCCGGAGCATTCAAGGTTCTGAGTTGACAGCATTATAGCAGGTACACACACTCTATATAAACATGCAAATGGACTTACAATGCCATCGAGAGCTGAATGTGCGGAAATGCTTCTGCAGTAATTTATGGGAGGATAAAATGTTCTTATCTACAGAATCATATTACTGAACAGTAAGCTGTTTCTATCTGAATGTTGGCTCTCTGTAGTACTTTCCGATTGTTGTCCCGTGGGATGGAAAGCTGCATCACCAAGCCTACAGAGGTTTTTTATTGTTGTCAGCGGCCTGCCTGCCTGTGCAAGTATGTATCAACTATCGATACTCTTGCTTTCTATACTCTGCTTGGCCCTTGTGATGTGAGCAACTCAAAGTGGTCTATGCCTTTTGTATTTTATATTTACATGCTCACAACAGGCTTTAGACAGCACTGATTGATGGCTCAATTGCCACTTGCAAATTCAGATACGTCCTTGTGTCAGATTCTCTTTGGTTTGATATTTTATCAAGATTAATTTGACATCCACATTACTGGAAAGATAACAAATCTGGTACATCATTGCCTGGTCACTACATTATATTATTTCCAAGTGAAGTAAAATTAGATGCAACACTTCTGAAATTGTGCTTGAACTACTGCACATGTATCTGACTCTTGCGTAGGGGTGGCAGTTGAACCCACGTGTGTGGGTGCATGCGGGCACCGCACCCGCTAGGGTGTTGCCGTGGGTGCCAAATTGCACCTGCCGGTCTCATCCAGTTGGGCCCTGAAATGTACAAGGGTCGAGTGCGGGTGCTGAATCCCACCCGAAGGGTGCCTATCGGGGCCCAAATAAAAGGAACATCTCATGTAACTAAGTATCCATGTCCAGTTGTTAAAAACATGTTTGACACCTAAGTACTAATTTTTTAGTCCATTTCAAAAAACTTGTATAACCGCGCATAGCACCGATATCGTAGTTAACTATGTGATATATAGATGACAAACTTCTCTTGTTTTCAACTTTCTATAATTATTAAGACAATCATGATGATATATTACTTGTGAGATAAACATAACCGACGGGTGCCTCACCCGGAGGGTGTGTCAAGGGTGGGTGTGATAATACTTAGCGAGTGTTGTCGCGGCTGCACCACACCCGACCCATTGACATCTCTGCTCTTTGCAAGGTTTCCCATGTTCAAATTTGGCATTGAAAGAGCATGTGTAACCAAGTTAGAATGGTTTATGCCTTTACTTGAGATGTTTGTATTACCTTTTTTACTGTCCTTTCGCGCGGGGGGGGGGGGGGGGGGGGGGGGGGGGAGGGGGGGGGGAGTAGCCTATTGGAGTTGGAACAACTAAAGAGCATACATTTACATGTTCGATAGGTTTCCTTTCTTTCAGACATCATCTTCTTGTTTATGTATCAAATTTCTGTTGGGAGTTAAATCAAGGATGCAATGCAAGTTAACAAATTTGTTTGTTTTTCAACTCAAGAAAATTAAATTCAAGAAGCATATGAATGAATTGATTATGTTGCTTTTTTCCTTTGATTGAATCAAAGCAATCTTTATTTTTTTTTCATTTGATGTTATTAACAACTTCCGAAATGCTCACCCCATTCCAAATTATAAGATGTTTTGAGTTTTTTGGATACATTGCTTTCATTAGGTATGTATGTAAACATAGTGTATATCTAAATTCAAGGCAAAAGAATATGTATCTAAAAAGCCAAAACGTATTATAATTTGGAAGAGGAGTATACTAATGAAGAAGTGCCGAACCGAGCAAGTTTACAGCAGCCTCCAACCCCATCCACCGCATCATTTTCAGTGGAAAGCATCAACTGAAACCACCAATCATAAGGCTTCTTATTCCTTAGTGGTTTATGGGCAGTTCCTTGTTTTTTCATCTATGCGCTGTTGTTTACTTACCTTGGATAGCAACTCGTTAATTAGTACAGCTGATCAATATTTATCTTGGCCACCTTTTTTACAAAAAGATGTCAAAATAATAGGTAGTTAGAATATACCCGTAGACATATAGGAGGAAAAAAAAAAAGCCGAGAAACCATCTCTCTCGAAACATTTTTTATTTCGTATATACTATAGTAACAAGCATCGTAGCTAAAATGTGAAGATTAGAATGAATTTATTCAGTAGCGGTGTCATGTTGCAGCTCCGAGGAGGAGCTTGGCGTGGCGGCGGTGTTCTGCGCCTGGGTGAGACGCTGGAGCTTGGTACTGAGATCGGTCTTCTCTTTCTCGAGCCGCGCGTTCTCGCAGCACATGTCACCGCAGCGCCTCATTGCGCGGTTCAGCTCGTCGAGCAGGCGGCGGTTGGCGCCGCGGAGGTGGACGACCTGCGCCCACAGCTCCGTGAGCTGCCGCTGCTTGCGCATGCGTGACCTCCTGGCGGACTCCCGGTTGGAGACCATCCTCCGTCGCCTCCGCTCTGCCTCCGCCATTCGCGCGCGGCCGCCGCCGTCGTAGGCGTCATCGGTGCTGCCTGAGCCGACCGGACTGTTGCCGGCGGCGACGACAGCCGGCGACGGTGCTTCGTGGATAGGGTGTTCAAAGGTAGAAGGCGAGAGGTGGTGGAATAACGGGGTGGGCGGCATGTCGATCAGCATGTTGCTGAGGTAGTGAGCGTGGAATAATGCCTGGTCCGGATTTGAGAGGCAGTGAAGGCTAGCCACTCCTCCATGGTAATGGTGATGCTGCCGCAGCATGGGTGGTGCTTCACTCGTTTATTTGCTCAGTGGAGACTGGCAGACTGCTGGAGACCTTCAAGAGGCGACGGTGAGGTCGAGCTGGGAGGGATCTCGATGTGGCTGGCTTCTGCTCTGCTTGGTGGATTTTTGCTCTGGATGAGCGGAAGGGGCACTTGGTTGGTGAAGGCCTTTTATAGCGTACCAAAGGTAGCTTCGCTTGCCCCCTAGCCTTGCCCAACTAGAGAGAGAAGCCACCTTCTCTCGCCTCCTCCTTTTTTTTCCTTTTTAATTTTGGTAGAATTTGGTAGCTTTAGTTTTGTCGATTTGGTACATGGCCATGAAGAGTGACCTTTCGCCTTTCACGCTCAACAATATCCAAACAACATGCCACTTAACCTTCTAGCCCTCTAGCTTTGCCCTGCTTTTTTCAAGAGAACATTGGCCTTTTCTTTTACCCTCTTGCGTGCATCCATGACTTGACTTGCGTGAGGAGTCTTGTTTAGTGGTAAAATTTATTCCAGATAGCGTTCGTGCATGACAAACTTTCACCTGTAATGTATTCTCCATTCCCCAAGATGCCCGGCCTTTGGCCTCTGTCATCAACAAATTACTTTATTACTGATAGAAATTCTTTACCTAGCTGTAAGAGCTTCATGAACCTGCTGGATGGATGGATGTATAGCTTTACCTACTGAGAGCCACTGTAGATTATGAAACAGTTTGAGATTGTTAGGCCACTAACTAGATTATGAAGCAGATCAGTAGGGGATGCAGGATGGGAATCAAGGGGAGGCTAAAACAATGGAGATGTTGATTTGCATGAAAATTTAATGGTAATTTGATGTTTTTGCTACAGTAATTTAGTGGTAAATCACCCCCCCCCCCCCCTAGATCCGCCACTGGTCGCTATGCGTATAGTTTTTATTACACCTGCTTGCATGTATGCACCGTGCAATTCCGACACCCATGACTTTGATCTAGAGTTGCAGGTGATTGTGAGCCTCTGATAAGTAACAGCTTTATATCACTACCATAAGAGTTCGACAGCTAAGAGGATGGATGGATTGGTACCTCGTTCCTTTTTGCACTACTGTAGCGCTTTACCGTGTATAATAATTGCAGTTTCTTTTTCTTTAGCAATTTGGATGCTAGCACTGTAGTAATTAATCTATGATATCATATTATGGCTTTTCAATATAATTGAACATTGCTAAATGCACGTGTAATAAGTTGAAAATATGAGCCTTATGTCAATTTTTGGTGGCGTGGGTGCCCACCCTGACCACATAGGGTTGAGCCCTTTTTTCTTGACTTGGCTTGTGAGTTGCCACCTTCTTTTCAGCTTTCTGACTAAGACATTGTTCATCCTCCATAAATGGTACAATTTGCAAAAAAGAATTGCAAATTGACAATTCCATCTATAAATAAATAGATGCACCATGTAGACAAACCAGAGTATGAGGTGCCGCAAACATTCCTTTGTTCTGATCCTCACCCTTCTTTTTTCTGTAAAGAAATAGAAGCAAAGCCCCGCACACCTAATAAATATATTTATCAACTAAAACTGTTGGGGAAACCTTAATTAACAAGAAAGATGATACACAGGCAAGAAGATTACAGTATAAAGAAATGTAACGAAATCGTATATTTGCAACGGATGAAACATGAAAGGGTAATTGTATTCTTGCTCCTGCTTTTGAATTCACTTGTGATTTTTTGTCCTCATTTTTTTTTTTCAAGTTTACTTATGATTTTACCTCTGCCTTTTCAGACTGAAGCATCAGTTTGGCCCTCGTTTGGTTTAATTAGCTAGAGTCAGATTAGATAAATTTAAGAAAGAAAAAACGATTGTCAATTTGAAAATGGCCGAATTCGACTTTACAGCTAGAGTTGGGGATTCTTTTGCAGCTGCTGAAAGGAGGTGCTCCATCCTCTTCTTCGTGAAGTTTTGCTCCCTGTAGTTGAAGACAATGCTCACGATGTAAAAAAAGTTCAATGGAAGAGGAAAGAATTACAGAAGTAGAAAGAACTTAGATGAAAGAGGGGAAAAAGAATTGAAAGCAGCTTTAGGCCTGGTTCGGTTATGCAAAATTGATTCCCGGCCTCACCATTTCTTCACTAATAATTTTTATAGGACCGGAATCATTTTGTCCAGGAACGACCCGGATTGTTAACCGAATGCAGCCTTAGACTGTGTTTTACTTCTAAATTTCTCTGAAACATTTAGGCACTGAATAGTGATAGAAACCAGAGCAAATCCTGTTTAGACTGGCAGTAGAAATTCCATATACCAACACCCACCCACAACAACAACAATAAAGCTCAGCATTGTTGATATGCATGCATTGGCATCTCCATTTCCGTTTGTCCAGCGAGCTGGAATACTGTTGCATTATTCGCGGCAGCAGCGGGCTGCCAATCGGATCTGCGACTGACGCCATCGGACGCATGCTTTTGCAAAAGCAGGGACGTGGAAATATTTGGGCGATTAACCCCACGGCGCAGCGACCAGCGACAGGTTGTGGGTTGGCAATGGAGACGGATGCTTGGGCCTCCGTTCCTCGGCAGAGTGGCAGCGGTAATCACAACCACCAAGAGCAAATAACACCATACATATAATCAGTTGCTATCCTGCTTTACTTCTTGCCAATTGCGATGCCCCTGTCGAACACGCCGTTTTCAACCTTTTCTTTTAGTATGTGTGTATATACGATCATGTGGCTCACAGATCTAATTTTTGTGGGCGGGAACAGTGACCGATTTTTTCTTGTTGTGACTTGGTGTGATCTGTGATGTAGTGGCCATGGAACTGGAGGTGAAAGTCAAGAACCAAGGCAATGGCCAGTGCCAGTGAATGTATGTTTCTTTGACACACTTCCAACTCAAATCCGTTTCTCATCATCCAAGTCATTTCTTAGGCAGGTTCAAGTATCATCAGCAGCTCAGCAGAAAAAAATCAGCGCAGGGCAGAGATATTTGGTTTTGTTTCGACACGGTATTGTTTAAGTGGCGTCACGCGATCACTGAATAATCCCAGTTGATTCTACATGGGACACGATCGAAAATACCTTCGTCGATGTTTCTGGCTTTGTGCTTGGCCGGAGGCTTGTCCCCTCGGATTATTCTCTTCGTCCTCCCTTTCAAGCCAGATGAAATCCTTAAGATTCAAGTCGTGCGTTTGAGTATTTGATTTGATTCACATTGATGCAACAAGGCGGTGGTAGCATATGTGCTCCGAGTCACTAGGAGGCAGGGACACCTGACACGAATCGCTCATGTTTTTGCTTGCCAAATATGGGGTCGCCAATTGACTAGTCATTTCAGTTCAGGGGGAGCAGCCGCATGTTGTGGGATTCTAATTGTGTACTCCAGGAATTAGATGCAAACTTGTAGATAAAAAGCTCACGTGATTAGACCCGGGAGGAAGTCAGGCCGGCCGTGAAATGGAGATGATTAGCTAATGTTTATGTGCATTTTTTATAAATGTAGTGAAGTGAGAAGAAGGTGGTGGCCAGACGGTAAGCACAATAAGAAAGGTATATCGTTCCCTCAAAAAAAAAAAAAAAGAAAGGTATCACTTTCTGATTATGGAACAACTTCTTATTCCCATCTTCACCACAAAAAATTGGGGGTTTGCTAGAGTTCACTCCTGATTGTCTAGGTTAACGGTGAGAAGAAAAGGGAGTTGAGCTAGCTAGCTAGATGTGCTTCGTGAGATGCATGGCACTTTCCGGCAGGCACAATGAATTAAGTGTGTTTGTATGGTTTATAGGCGTATAAAAAGTGTTTACCCTTGGAGATGCATTAAATAAATGTGATTCCTTGGTAGAAAATTATATACCTCTCTAATTAATTATTATATGCTTTTTGTCACCTCTTGGTACCTTCCAAGACCATAAAAGCTGAAGAATTTAATCTGTCACCTCATGATAGAAATTAAATCACAATGGTGAATTATGAAACAATTCATTCATTCGCATATGAAGAATTTAAGAGCAACTTCAAGATACTCTCTATAACCTTTTAGGGATAGAAATTTGAATGAAAAAAAAAACCTCCAACAGCTTCTTTATTTGACCATCAAAATATAGTCATATTCTATTCTGGATTTCTCGCTAGTTGATGTACGTATACAGCTCTGGGTGCGGGCACACCCACGCCAAAATGAAAAAAAACATTGATTTTGATCAATTTTTTACTATTTATGCGCTCACACAATAAAAATCTATGCATTCATAAGGAGAACGCACCTCTTAAATTTGCTCTAGCTCCGCCTTTACTAGTTAAAGATAAAAATCAAGAATGACTCTAGAGCACACACACAATATATAGAAAAACTATTGGATAAAGGAAAGTGTTTTTTATGCAAACGGCTCTTCAAATGATGATTTAAAGAGTGATCGTTTTAGAAAGACTCTGAGATGCTATAAATTGAGGACCATTTATGTTTTTTTTTCCTAATCTTATTCATTTCTTCTTGGCAACATTTCGAAAAAATTGGATTTATGACATCTAAAAAGTTGGTAGATGTATATTCATACACGGATACACCTTGCTTTGAGGAAGCACAATAATCGCATACCATCTCCTTCGGAGCAAAGCTGAACATGAGAGAAAGAAAGAAAGAAAAAAACTGAACTCATCAGCTCGAAATGATTGGCTAAGAGTCGAGATTCCATTTGTGGTGCATCACGCTCTTGTATAGTTCATTTAGCTACCTTGCCTGCTTGTTAGGGCCACATTACTGAAAATCTTGCATTAAAGTTCTGCTTTCCATTTCTCTAAAGAAAGCTACTACTACTTTGGTTTTCCTTCTCTTTGAAAAGAAAATTATTCAGTTTTGGAAAAGAAAAGAATGGTTTTCTGTTCATGAAAATGAGGCATATACTGTTCAACTGACAACATAAAGTTGTTCCAATAATGAATGTCTTTAACACTGCTGTTAGATAAATTAAGTCATAAAATTTAGGAAAGCTCCATACACATCTCATTATTACTAATTGGATGCCACAACAGAGAATCCATGTATCATCACAAGATGCATTAAGAAAAAAAAATTATAAAACTCTTACAATAATCATAAACATCATAGCTTTAATTAGGTAGACTCCGCTAAATGTGGTCTTGCATGAAAAGTTAACCACCTCTGCTATTATAAAAAAAATACATAATGTATCCCTCTAAGTTTGTATCTAAATTACCCACCTCTACTATTATAAAATATAATTAAAATAGTGTAACAGAACCGCCTAAATCATATGGCCCACAGGCACCTGTCATTGTCACTAATGACCTCTGACAGCCGGGCCCGTATCCCAAATGATCTAGAAGGCCCTGTCGGGTTACATCAGCACCCGTTTCTCCGACAGGATCCCATTGCGAAGCCATTACAGAATTACAACATTTCATAATAAAATACATCAGAGTAAAAGTGCGAAAGATTAACTAGTACTTAGATTATAAACCGATTATCCAAATAGAATTCAAGTACAGTTATTACAGACTATAATTTAAAGTAGTGGCAGTAGCAGTAGAATAACAATACAACATACTAAGATAGATGATAACACGAACCCATCCCACGGGTTCAACTTCACTCTTCCTCGCTACCGTCTTGAATGATGGTCACACAGCAAGGGGCAAGACAGACCTCCGGCTGCTGACTACCTGCAATGGGGTTAACAAACCCTGAGTACGGGGTACTCCGCAAGACTTACCCGACTAAGAAAAAGGAATGAGACTTAGGAATACAGGCTGAGGGGAGTCAAGGTAAGGCTTTAGCAACAGTCGAAGTATTTTGCGGAAGAAGCATTACTAATCCTACTTTCAGTATTTCACGCAATATTATAATAATCATCATCAATAGTTCTCATTCTTTCACATATATCCTTCAATTCCAATTACTTATTCATTCTCGAAAACATCCTACTTCCGAACCACTTTTCGATGTAAGTCAGTAGATCAAGTCTCTATAACCGAGGAGCAACAACGATTCGAATCGATTAAGTACCCAGCTGGGCATCCCTAACCACACCGCATATGTAGCACCTAAGTTTGCATATACCAACCTTGTCTACCACGGCTTTTCCATCCCTGAACCGGTCATGCGCCACCCGAAAGCACAGTACTCCTCTCGTCTCCAGGCATGCCGGCCACGAGGGTACACGCTACTCTCGCCATCTCTCCACTCCCAGTGCGTGGTTGTTGGTTCAAGCAATAGAGCCACCGGAGATAGGGCTTCCCGTAATATGTGGCTAGTTGCAAAGTCTCGATCACAGCAGGCCGACAACGAATGGTCCCTAAAACTTTTCCGTTGGAAACCATGCATTGGGAGTCTAACCCAAGTACACTGGTGACCACCCGGTTTTCACATCCATTTTCCGCTGGCGACTATAAGTTAGGACTCTAACCCAAACATACGGCCACCACACGGAAACCCATCCCCGTTGATGACAATGGACTGGCCAAGTGCACCGCCAACAACGAGAACAATACCATTCACATTTAATGATTCATTCTTTGCATATCATCATAGTTCAAAATAACATTTTATGCAAATCTAATTCGATTAAGCAGGGCTAAACATTTTTCAATAATTTAATTAAATCAGGTTCTCGGGGTATAATAAGTGGTCAAGGAAGGATAATGCATCAATAGGTTATCGTTTAACTCCTATTAACCAAATGCAATAGATTAACTTAAGTGATTAAACATTTTAAACATAAGGAGGGGCAAATGCACCGGGGGCTTGCCTTAGATGGCGTAAAAAGTAGGGTCCGGGTCGGTGCCACAGATGTCAAAGCCTTGCGCAATTTCAGGAGTAGTCTCCTCAGCAGTCACTTCAGCTTTTATCTCCTGATTCTCGGTCACTACACGTATGCAATAATGAATGCATGAATACGATGCAATAAAACGGTACATAAAATAATGAATAAAACAACCTTTGAACACTATTATCATCTACAACCTATTCAAAGTAATTGTCTCTAAAAGTCTGCCCTAGGTCATAAGGCTGTTTGACCTAAGGCCACAATCAATCCAAAATTCACACCAACCCTAAATGATTAAAGTTTTCATTTATTTTATTAAGCAATTAATCAAGCATTTAATTAATAAATAATTAAACTATTTCCATTTGATGCCAAACTTTACCAACAATTAGCTCTTGACCTAACACAGTACCAAATAAATTTTCATGATTTTTGGATCAACAGGGAATTAACTAAAATTCATCAAAGTTGCACTTTTCAATTAATTTACTGATTTTTTATTCCTACAGAAAGTATTCAAACCATACATTTAATATTTTTATTAAATACTACATCTTACAGAGAGCATACCCAAATATTTTCATGATTTTTCCTGCAGTAAATTAATTCATACAAAAAGATTAAAGTGTAGCACTATTCAAACAAATAAAAATAGAAAAGCTATTCATAATTCCTTCGGGAAAATAGAAAATGAAACTCGCCCGAGGTGGCCCAATAGCCGCGGACCGGCCCAACACGGCCCGCGAGAATGCCCGCGCGTCCTCTCTCTCCCGCGCTCCTGCTAACAACCGGGCCCCGCCCGTCAGCCTCCCCGCTCTCCCCCTTCTTCCTCCCGCCGCGACGCGCGTCCCGCGCGCGCTCGCGAAGTGACGGCTCGCCGCCGGCGGGTTCCCGACGACGGTGAAGATGCAGAGGCCTACCCAACAACCTAGGACACCTAGCGCATCTGCCCCGAACCCTACTCGCCTACGACGAGCACAAGCCCACCCCATGGCAGACGCGGCGGCGCGGCGACGATGCTTCGGCCCGTGTGATGCGGTAAAGGCACAATAAATAGGGTGGGAAAGCTCAGGAGCTCACCACGGTCCTAGACTGGTAGCAGGTCAGGGCAGGGCAGACGTGAAGTGACGAGTGTGACGGCGGCGGCGACCGCAACAGAGCGCTCCGCCGGCGAGGCCCCGTCCCGACGATCCTAGACCATCAAACGATAAACCAACTAGCGCATGAGCACCAGTGGAACATCATAATCCCAAAACGCACAAAAAGAAAGAAAGAGCATCACCCCAGAGAGCTAGCCTCGATGACCCGACATGCGGCGGCGCTCCGACCGCTCCGAGAACGGTGACGACGTTCAGACGCACACGGAACACTCCAACTCTCCCGAGGTGTGGCAAACGGTGTGCAAGGGAGCTAGGGAGCTGGCTGCACGGTAAATTGGATTGTGGTGACTCGGTGGTTGCCAATTTGACCGGAGACAGTGGGGCGGTTGCCGGCGACAATGGAGGTGAGAAGAGGGGAAATGGCCGGGTGCTCGTCGTTTAAAATGAACAGCGAGGGATGGATAAGGTCGAGCATGGCCGGGGCCCCCAATGGCCGCACGCCGGCGTCCCGGGGCCTGGCCAGGCCGGACGGCGGCCAGCGCACGCCACGCGCACGCCTGCACGGCCGGCCGGGAACCCTGTAGGGGCCCCCGTACTGTAGATTCTCCCCTAGGTCAAAAGCTAGATTTTCAAATTATGGCCTATCCATTTGGAACCTGATGATGCTCCAAAAATGAAAATTGTAGACAATGCAGTGTAGAACATTTTTGCTTTTGACACCAAATTCAAATTCGGCCAAATTTTGAAATTACAGAAAAGGGGGTGATTTGGGATTTGAATTTTATTTTGCAATTCACTGAAATTCTCCAAAATCTTCTATATAAGATGAAAATCTGTAAAAATAAAAGTTGTTCTAACTGTTGAGCTCTACAACTTTCATTAAGGGTGTTTTGACAAATTCTTGATAAATTTTAAATTGATGTTTCAAATTTGAATTTCTAGTCACTGTTTTGAGTTTAACATCAAAATCTCCAAAAATAAAAGTCATTCCATTTTAAAAGGTCTACAACTTTCATTAAGACACTTTCATCAGATTCCTTACAGATTTTGAATTAGGTTTTGAGATCAAATTAGGGCTTAATTACAATTTCCTTTTTGAATTAATTGTTGATTTTCACAAAGGGGTTTAAATGCACAATCAATCATAAACACAATCAAGTCACTCTAGGAGCCCTAAGCACAATCACATGCAGGCAGTTAAATTAAATATGATGACATGGCAGATTAATTAAATGTAATATCAGAGGTATTACAGCCTTCCCCCCTAAAAAAAATCTCGTCCCAAGATTTGATATAAAACTAAGACTTAGGACAAAGTAATGGAAAAAAAATGTATCAATAAAACCTAATTCAACCTTAATCCTTAAATGAGTAGGAGAGTTTACACATTACACAACAAGGAACTTTACATCTACAGGGTAGCGAAAAATTCGGGAAAATTTTCTGCGAGATAGTCTTCCGATTCCCAAGTGGCTTCATCTTCGGAATGCTGACTCCATTGGATCTTGTACCACCTGGTTGTAGTTCTTCGGGTAACACGATCCTTTCGATATAAGACCTGAATCGGATACTCGGAGCATGTCAGATCCGATTCGAGTTCCACTCCTTCAACGTCGATAACTTGATCGGGCACTCGAAGACACTTCTTCAATTGCGACACGTGGAACACATTGTGCACGTTAGAGAGGTGCTCTCGTAATTGCAGTCTGTAAGCCATCTTTCCCACACGTTCCATAATTTGAAATGGTCCGATGTAACATGGGGCTAATTTGCCTTTAACTCTGACACGGTTGACCCCTTTCATTGGTGACACTTTTAGATAGACATAATCTCCAATCTTGAATGCTAACGGTCGACGCCTTTGACCGGCATAACTTTTCTGATGTGACTGTGCCACTTTCAAATTCTCCTGTATTAGTCGGACCTTCTCTTCGGCTTCATTAACCAAGTCAACTCCATAGAACCATCTTTCTCCTGGTTCAAACCAATTCAATGGAGTACGACACCTACGGCCGTAGACTGCTTCAAACGGAGCCATCTTGATGCTTTCTTGATAGCTGTTGTTATACGAGAACTCTGCCAGTGCTAAACACTCGTCCCAGGTGTTGGTGTAATTGAGTGCACAAGCCCTCAACATATCTTCCAAAACTTGGTTGACCCTTTCGGTCTATCCGTCGGTTTGCGGATGGTATGCTGTGCTATGCAAAAGTTTCGTCCCTAATGACTTGTGAAATGCCTTCCAAAAATTAGAGACAAACTGGGTACCTCAATCGGAGACAATGGTCTTCGGCACTCCATGCAGCTTCATCAGATTTTCCATATATAGCTTCGCATAGGTTGCAGCAATATATGCAGTTTTCACAGGCATGAAGTGAGCTTGCTTGGTGAGACGGTCCACAACTACCCAGATGGAATCAAAACCTTGGGGTGTCTTGGGCAAACCTACAATAAAATCTATACTAATGTCTTCCCATTTCCACGCAGGAACAGGCAATGGTTGCAGTTCTCCCCCGGGCTTCATATGCACAGCTTTCACCTTTTGACATGTGTCACACCTGGCAATGTAACGAGCAATTTCTATCTTCATCATAATCCACCAGAATTTTTGTCTCAAATCCTGATACATCTTGTTGCTCCCTGGATGAATGGAGAATCTTGTCAAATGTGCTTCATCGAGGATCATGCGACGTAACTTAGAAACTTTTGGGACTATATGTCGATCCTTGAACCATACCACACCTTCATCATCAATTCTGAAACAATCTGCCTTTCCAGCTTGTACTTTCTCCTTAATGTGCTTGATTCCTTTGCTTCCCTTCTGAGCAGCAATGACTTGCTCACGGATAGGTGTTTCAATGCTGATGTTGGCTAGACTGCCCTGTGGAACTATTTCTATGCCTAACATTTCCAGCTCATAACATAGAGATAGGTCATATGGCTTTACAGTCAAACAGTTGCAGTGAACTTTCCGACTGAGTGCATCGGCAACCACATTAGCTTTACCCGGATGGTAATGTACTTCTATATCATAATCCTTTATCAACTCAAGCCATCTTTTTTGTCTCATGTTCAACTCTTCTTGGGTAAAGATGTACTTCAAGCTCTTGTGGTCAGTGTAGACATTACAAGTACTACCTAGCAGATAATGACGTCAGATCTTCAAGGCATGTACCACAGCTGCCAACTCCAAGTTATGGGTGGGGTAATTCTCTTCATGACGCTTGAGCTGTCGTGAAGCATAAGCAATAACTCGACCCTCTTGCATCAGGACACAACCAAGTCCAGTGCCAGATGCATCGCAGTACACATCAAATGGCTTTTCAATATCGGGCTGAGCTAAGACTGGTGCTGTGGTCAACAATCTCTTCAAAGTCTGAAAATCTTTCTCACACTCGGGTGACCAGACAAACTTGACCTGATTCTTCAACAACCTGATAATAGGCTTGGCTATTCTAGAAAAATCCGGAATAAAGCGGCGGTAGTACCCCGCCATTCCCATGAAACTGTGGACTTGATGTACCATGGTTGGTGGCTTCCAATTCAAGATTTCCTCCACCTTACTCGGATCAACGGATACGCCTTCGACTGACAAAATATGCCCGAGAAACGGAACTCGGTCTAACGAAAACTCATACTTGTTGAACTTGGCATAGAGTTGATGTTCTCTCAAGCGAGACAGGACAACACGGAGGTGGTTAGCATGTTCTTCAGGGGTTTTGGAGTACACAAGGATGTCGTCAATGAACACGACCACGAATTTGTCGAGCTCCGGCATGAAGACGGAGTTCATTACGTACATGAAATAGGCAGGGGCATTGGTTAGGCCAAAGGACATGACTAGGTACTCATATAGGCTGTATCTGGTGGTAAAGGCTATTTTTGGAATGTCTTCGGGATGAATTTTTATTTGGTGGTAGCCAGACCTAAGGTCAATTTTGGAAAATACTTTGGCTCCGGCTAGTTGGTCAAAGAGTAGGTCAATACGAGATAAAGGGTATTTGTTTTTAAGGGTGACCTCGTTGAGTGGACGGTAGTCAACACAGAGTCCGAGGGATTTGTCTTTCTTCTTCACAAAAATAGCAGGGCAACCCCATGGTGACGAGCTAGGTCTAATGAAACCCTTATCAGTAAATCTTGCAACTGAACTTTCAGCTCTGCCAGTTGTTTGGGGGGCATCCTATAGGCTCTAGGGATATAGATGTTGTTCCAGGCTTCAACTCAATAGCAAACTCCACATCACGATCAGGTGGCAAACCAGGCAAATCATCGGGGAACACATCTGGAAATTCACAGACTACTGGGATATCTTGCACTTCTTTGACTGCGGTTGCACATATCTTACCCACTGCTCTTTGAGGTATTGGAAGTTTAATGAGGAGTTGGGTTTAACTACTAGGCAAGTTTACCCTAATGGTTCTATTCAGTACGTCAATAAGGGCCTTGTGCTGATACATCCAATTCATACCTAATATCACATCTATGTCCTGATCCTTGAGTACTATCATGGTGGTAAGGAATATATGCCCACCCAGTTCTATAGGTACTCGTTGCACTACCTCCTTAGTATTTATACGCCCCCGGGCGAGTGTATTAGAAAATTTTCCTTTATTTCCCCAATTGGTATCTCATGCTTGACGACAAATGTGCGATTGATGAATGAATGAGATGCTCCAGAATCAAAAAGCATAATAGCAGAGTGACTTGCGACAAGGAACCTACCCATCATGACGGGTTCACCCTCGGGAATCTGATCAACCTAGGTGTAGTAGACATGACCTGCTTTCTTGGCCACCTTTCCTTTCTAAGCATGCTGCTGATGACCACGCTGCTGAGCCTACTGCTGCTAATGACCATGACCCTTCTGAGCATTCTGATTGTACTACTTTGGATACGGGCAGTCACGGACCCAGTGGCCCATCTTGCCACAGTTATAGCACGGGTGATTGTAGTTGACTTGTGAGGTGGTGACATGAACGCCAGGGGCATTCGGCTGAGTGGTGTTTTGCTGGTTGAAGGTGGGGGAGGTAACAGCAGTACGAACAACAACATGCTACTGAGGGTAGGGTGGACGAGAGTGGTGAGTGGGGTGGTAAATCAGTTTCTGACGCTTCTGGCCGCCAGAAGACCCAGCTTTTTTCTTCTTCTTCTTTTCCTCTTGGTGTTTACGGTCACTCTCTTCATAGGCAATGGCTATGTTAACAGCTTCATGGTAGGTGCAGTGGAGGTTGTTGGATAGACTTCTCTGAATCTTGTAGTTCAGACCCCTGATAAAACAATCCTTCCTTTTCTGGTCAGTGTTGGTGTGCTCAGGGGCGTACTGCGCCAGATGATTGAACTGCTCGACATACTACATGACGGTAGACTTTTTTTGCTGCAGTGCCAGGAACTGATCAAGCTTCATTTTCATCACACCCGCAGGGATGTAATGAGCACGGAAGGCTTCACGGAATTCTGCCCAAGTCAGTTGATGTCCATCGGGCTGAGCTGCCAGGAGATTTGCATACCAAGCGCTGGCAGGACCTCGAAGTTGCTGTGCTGCGAACAGGGGCTTCTGATGCTCAGTGCAGTGAATCAGACTAAACTTTTGCTCCATGGTGCGGATCCAATCATCAGCTTCTAGTGGCTCATCGGTGTTGACATCTACGAACATCGCCAAAAATAACTTTATAACTTTTAATGCAAGAGGCGAGATTAGAAGATGAATGGTAATTAATTAACTTGTCATTAGCAACTAGCCATTTCTCTATTGCCAACATTCTTATGCAAGACCTAGGTTGTCATCCCTAATTGATAATGCTAAGAATAAATAAAGGTTTCATATATTAATCTATGTGACTAGGCAGAAATAAATATAAATAATATAAACTAAGATCAATTCTGCAAGTGGACAGATAATTATACCATTGTAGCATTTTACCTAGGGAGTTCTACCAGGTTGTCGATTTATATTTATACCACTGGGAAGGACTAGGATAAACTTTAATCTATTATATTGATAGTGATGGTATACAATGGATAAGTGACATTACCGATGTCATTTACTCTACTCATAACAGGTAGAGGTCACAAGGTAAATAAACATAAAGGTGATAAGTATGATCAAGCATCATAATAAAAGATAATCATCAGAGCACTTCTCTAGTCATAGTAATAGCTAGCCAATGGATAAACTAAGGAATTAATATCAAAGGTAATTCTATAACTACATCAATGACTAACTCTAATTACTGCAATTACATCTAGCAATCATTGTTAGACTAATCCTATATCATAATCACATGCAAAGGGCATCATCTAGGAAGGATGTGAAACAGAGTCATCATCCAACTTCGCGACCGTGCCTGCTGGCCTACGTACGGGGGGTGGACTACAGAGGACTCAACGCAGCTGTCACCTACGCGATCTACCACACGACCCGGCACATCAGGGTGCACTCACAGATAAACAAAATACCTAGACACCACGTCTACATATCGTTCATCATTTATCCATCGTACGCATGAATAAACGCTATACGAGCAATTACATGAATTCAATAAGATCAAACCAACTATACTAAAATATAATCAAAGTAGACAAAGACTATTGTAATCAAGAACATATGAACTATTAAGAATAATGTTTCCCTAATCATAATGAAGAATACAATAATAGAGAAAAACTAGAACTATACCGAACTCCGTGCTCCAGATCCGCCGAAGAACTAGAACTCCTCTACTCTCTAATCTAACTAGGCTAGAACTATAAACTAGGAGGCTCTTGATGAACTAGGAGGCTCTTGATGGCTTGAGGACTTGATGACTTGATTGAATGATGGGTTGACGCCTCCAGGGGGTCTGCCCCTTTATTTATAGGGGGTGGGATGCACGTGCGCCGTAGGATCAAACCGACTTGAAATAAGGGCTGAGATGACTCCACAAAGGTGGCGGAAGAAGACTCCAGAAGGTGGGCCTAAACCCTAGCAGGGGGCGCCGGCCGGCCCCACCCAGGCGCCGGCCGGCCCCATCCTAGCGGGTCTCGGGCCCCGGTGCTTCGGATGTGTTCCAGATGCTTCTAGTGTTCTCGTGATAATCATGCTCTTTAACCTTTCTTTTATGATTTTTTGGAATAGCCCCTGAAAAATACAGATCGTGCAAAACTCGTGAAAACTGTCAGTTAAAACCCTAGACTAGTGTGTATTCATGTATCCTTTGGTGTCTAAAGTTCTAAGAAAAGTTGATGTTATCCACCGTCAACAACACCCCCAAGCTTACCTGTTTGTCAGTCTCTTGGCAAACGAACTAAGCCTAATTACTAATGTAATTTGATCAGGAGTTGTTACAATGTTTTCATACTTCCCAAGTACACATGCTGCAAACATAGATTCTCCTTCGGATTAGACAAAACTGCTCTAACTTTTAAACTTACCCATTTTATCTTTGACTATGGGGCTTTACAGCTCTTGCCTTAGTCTTGAGTAATTGAAAGAAAGAACAATCAAGTCTTGCACTATGTAGCAAATTCTTCACAGTACCAATATCCGGGAGTTTTGTAAGTTTTCAAAATAAAACTCAGAGCTTTAATTGTATGACACCCTCAAGTCTCTCAGTATATATGGTATTTATGGATCTTACTTAAGGCATTAATGTTATGTCTTTCTATAACTAAGGATTTATAGTGGAGCTTATAGGAGTGGCAATAACAAGGTTTACGCATACTCGCAATTCATATGTTGTAAAGTCAAACAATGGATCCACAGAGAATCAAGGCATACTATCAAACCAAGATGTGCATGTGTATGGAACATGGTGGATAGGTGTATATGTGGTATTTAGTGGCTATTCCTAATTCTACTTTTGCTATTTGAAAATGATTCACTCTCCTTTGTAACTTGGAGGAACACATGGGCTATCTTTATTCTCTCTCTTTCTCTTTTTTTCATTCGGGAGGCGGGCATCTAGTACCCATTGTTTTATGCTACGACACTTGTCCATCTTTTACTCCCTTTTCATATTTTTGCATAGCCACATGTATCCTTTGAATAAATAACTGGAGAGATAATAATAAGAACTTAGAGCAATTATAACAGGGTTGTCCTACGGGGTTTATATGTTTTTGGGTGTTTACTCCTAGTGTAGGAGAAAAATTTTCATGATGAACATTGATGAAAGTGGAAATGGTTGCGATTACTTTCAGGGTAGGAATAATGCATATGTGCTGAAGTGTGTAGTGATCTTGGTTTTAAAAGCATGACAAGACTCTCATATGGTATACAACAAAGGTTGACTAAACTCAATGTAAAGCAAGCAGCATAAAAAGGTTTTCCTATCTCTAGATGTATCATATATAGTTTTGGTAGGAATTCATACTTTGTCATACAAGAGCTTATCATGTAGATTTTAAATTTTCAAAATAAATCTCCAGAATTTAGTAATGCTAGGAATAAGATAAATAGTAGCTCAACTTTCATGAATCATACCAATCAATTACCTAGACTAAGCTCAAACATATGCCTCCACAAGTTTCAGGTTCAGAGTAAATTCTTAAGTTAAAACAGCAATATCTAAAACTCAAGAGAATTTAAGTTTGACAACTAATCATTCGAAAAGTACTGTGATAGAGCAACTATTCATCATCTACAAGACAAAATTTTAATGTTCATCGATTTTAATTTAGTTCTAGCATAGACCGACTCTAAACAAACTCTAATATATAGATAGATATTTATTTGGCTTTCAAATTTTTATCTTACTAGCTAACTCACGCGAAAAAACGATATAGTAATAATGATAATAAGATAGGAAACTTATACTTATCTAGATTTTAATTGGAGGGTGCCCTCCCCAAGCTTGACGTTTGACAGGGTCTTTGATGTTGCAAATTGAGTGATCATTCTGAGCAGTGTATCGGCAATGTAGAGATGTCGGGTTGACTAGCTCCTTGATCTTGTGTTTCCCTAATAACTAGGGGAAGCTCCTCCCCTAAGCTTGATGTCTGCAATACTTGGTGCTTGAATGATTTTTAGAGCGAGTTGGTTAGTAGTAGTCCTAATGGGTGACACTAATAGGCTCTCTCCTTAGTCATAATATTATTCCTGCATAATTATACTCTAACAAGAAAACCAAAACTCGAGGTTCGAATTATCAAGGGGTTAGCGGTCAGCCAATGAGCACTTTGATTATTCTTTGAGTTGATTTTAATTAATAGATTTTAGCGGGATTCTCACAGGATTCTCTTTTTGGGGTTTCTTCTAAGTTTCTTATGTAGCAATCAAAAAAAATATATGTATGCTATATAATAATTTTTTATGCCACCACAGAGAATATTTATTTCCATAGGGCTTAGGATTTTCATAATGCAACAATATAGATTCTCATTTTTATTTTTATGCCACCACAGTAAATATGCCTACAGGGTCGCCATAGGTTTATTCACTTGGAGCTTTAATATTTATGATGCAGTAAATAAAGCGGTAAATATTTTTATTGGTTTTATTTTTAATTTGCAGAAAATGATTGTACTAATAAATATGCTAAGCAAAATTACTAATGAATGCTAAATTAATTAGATAACTACCATTCTAACCTTATGGCTAGGGTATGGAATTTAAAGTCTACCGATAAGACTTAGATAGAGGAGAGTACTTACTCGGTAGGTTCATTGTCTGAGGTCACCTTAGTCAATTCCCCATTTTGCGGTGGTGTAGCAGGTGCTTCTTCTTTCTCCTTCCATCTCTTTTCTGTCTCTTCTGTTTCTCTCCTTTCTAGCTCCAGCTCTTCCTTGTAAGCTTCTCTTGATTCGTCATCTCTCTTTATCCATTCTTCTACTTGTGCTTGGATCTTTTCTTTCTCTGCTTTAGCAATCTGGTCCATCCTCTTAGCTTCCGCTTCCCACTCACTCTAGCGTGGTGCTTGTACGGCTTCTTCTTGTTCCTTGTAGCAGTCTTCATACTTCACAATCCTACCAGGGCACTCCTCCCATGCATCCACAGTGAGGCTGGGTAGCCTGACGGCGGGCTTGGCGTTTCCTTCCGTTGTGTTGCTTCCTGATCTGCTCATGGTTAAGATATGTTTTAAATTGACAGCGTACCTTTCCGGTGGGTAGGTTGAAGTGGATCTGTCCAGACCCGATGTAGATGATAGCATTGGCGGTGTAGAGGAACGGTCTTCCAAAAAAATAGGCGATTCATCGTCTCCCTGCGTATCAAGAACTAGAAAATCTGCAGGTATATATTTATTTTGAATTCTTACCATGACATGCTTGACTACGTCTTCAGGGAATTTCAGTGATTGGTCTGCCATCTGCAACTGAATATATGTTGGGTATAATGGTAAATCATCAAATAATTCATCATATACCTTTTTGGACATTACGTTGACACCTGATCCAGTGTCGCAGATGGTGTCGGGAAAAGTGATGTCTCTGATTGTGCATTCGATGATTGGTACACCTGGGTCACCTTTCTTTATTGGAAATGGTTTTGGGAGCATATGATCATTTTCTGTGTTGATAGCATTGATTAGTTGAGTCGTTCCTTCAGGTACATGCTGGGGCTTGTTCTTCTTCCATCTTCTATTGTTCTTCTTCTTGGGTGCTGGTTGTTGTTGTTGCTCTTCTTGTTGATGGAATTGCTTCGGGACTGCTGGATTCTTGAGGATGAGGTTCTTGAATGAAAATCTCTCCTTCTTGTCTTTGATGGAGAGGACAATCTTGGCGTGTTCCGCATAGATGATGGCTTTGGTTGTGCACAAGAATGGTCGTCCCAAGATAATGGGTGCCTTCTCATCTCCTCCGGTATCCATGATCACAAAGTCAATTGGGACATATGATTGCCCCACTCTGATAACAGCTTCTTCTAGTACTCCCTCGGGGTAGCAAATAGATTGATCTGCAAGCTGCAAACGCATATCTATGTACAACAAAGGATCACCTAAAATTTTCTCATAGATTACCTTAGGCATTATGTTGACACTTGCGCCGAAATCGCAGATAGCTTCTGGAAAGTTGTGACATCCTATAGAGATAGGAATCACAGATCTTCCAGGGTCTCCCATCTTCTCAGGTAGTGAGTGATCTATCCACTGTATATCTGCAAGCTCAATTTGGTATTGTGTTGCATTGTGAATATCAACAATGTTAGCGGTTTCTAAATCCTCCGGCTGGCCCGGAATCTTACCTTTCTCAAATGGAGGGACAGCAGCAGCTAACTGAGCTAATTGTGATTCTAACATTTTATTAAAGCTGTGCTGATTCTTTATAGCAGAAGCAAAGGTATCCATTCTAGTATTTATGTTTTCTAAAGCTTTATCATTTGAGGTTACCTTTCTAGACATTTGATCTAACAATTTAGATTGACCAGCAACTAAATCTCTTAAAGGCGGAAGATTGTAATTATTATAATTATTACCTTGGTTGTTACCTTGGTAATTACCTTGTCGAGGTTGCTGATTCCATCCTTGGTTTGACTGGTTCCATCCTTGATTTTGTTGAGGACGATAGTAGGTGTTATTGTTGATGAAGTTCACATCCTCTTGCAACGTAGGGCAGTTGACAGCTGAATGCCCGTAATCTCCACATTCTTCACAGGTCATGCGAGAATCATTGATATGCATAACTTCCTTCTTCTCTATCTCGAGCTTCTTCATGATGAGGTTTAGCTTGGCAGTGACTATGTCAATCTCCTTGAGGTGATGGATGCCTCCTCTCTCTTGCGAGGTTGAGTACGTTCTTCATTACACCTCGAATTTGAGGCCATCTTCTCAATAAGTGCTTTACCTTCTGGAAGCTTAAGTGACAGGAAAGCTCCTTCAGCTGCAGCATCTATGGACTCACGGGTGCTAGAGACTAGCCCGTGGTAGAAGGTCTGCAATAGTAGCCAATCCTCTATCCCACGATGAGGACAGTCTTCAATATAGTCTTGGAATCTCTCCCATGCTTCAGTGAATGATTCATCATGTTGCTGTTGAAAACTTGAGATTTTCCCACGCAAAGCATTCGTCTTGCCTGTAGGAAAGAACTTTGCCAGAAAAGCAGTTGAGCATTGATCCCATGTAGTGTTCTTGTCTTTGTTGGCATAGAACCACCGCTTGGCTTTCCCCAAAAGTGAAAATGGGAAAAGACAGAGTAAAATAGCATCTCTTGGTACTCCTCTAATCGTGAAGGTGCTGCAAATCTCTAGAAAGTGTTGTAAGTGTGCAGTTGCATCTTCATGAGCTTTTCCACAAAACTGGCTGGCTTGAACCATGGTGATAAGAGCAGGCTTGAGCTCGAATCCATTCTCCCCAGTATTGACGCTGGTTCAGTCTGGATGTTTTCTGTTGTTGGGGCAGAGAACTCGCGCAACGTCTTCTCAGTCATGTCTTTAAACACAAGAAATAAATCTTCTCCTAAGTGTTCTTCTTCCAATGTTGAAGCTGGCTCCTTTGATGAATGAGCTTGAGCAGCAATGGATGTTCTTGATAGTAGCTTGAAATTGTCCCTCGCTTCTACAAACTTCTTTCTTCTTAGGAGTTTCTCTGAATCGTCAGTGAAATTATTTGGAAGAGAAAAACCATTCATTCATCACCCTGCATAAGATGAGTAAATGATAAAAAACAGGGGTGTGCCTGTTCGAGTTAGAGATCAATCGATAATACAACCTTATCCATTATGTATACATGTGCTATCAATATTTCCTAAGTTTAATGTGCCATCCATGGCAACGGCGCCAAAAATGCTTGTTGACATCTACTAACGTCGCCAAAAATAACTTTATAACTTTTAATGCGAGAGGCGAGATTAGAAGATGAATGGTAATTAATTAACTTGTCATTAGCAACTAGCCACTTTTCTATTACCAACATTCTTATGCACGAACTAGGTTGTCATCCCTAATTGATAATGCTAAGAATAAATAAAGGTGTCATATATTAATCTATGTGACTAGGCAGAAATAAATATAAATAATATAAACTAAGATCAATTCTGTAAGCGAACAGATAATTATATCATTGTAGCATTTTACCTAGGGAGTTCTACCAGGTTGTCGATTTATATTTATACCACTGGGAAGGACTAGGATAAACTTTAATCTATTATATTGATAGTGATGGTATACAATGGATAAGTGACATTACCGATGTCATTTACTCTACTCATAACAGGTAGAGGTCACAAGGTAAATAAACATAAAGGTGATAAGTATGATCAAGCATCATAATAAAAGATAATCATCAGAGCACTTCTCTAGTCATAGTAATAGCTAGCCAATGGATAAACTAAGGAATTAATATCAAAGGTAATTCTATAACTACATCAATGAATAACTCTAATTACTGCAATTACATCTAGCAATCATTGTTAGACTAATCCTATATCATAATCACATGCAAAGGGCATCATCTAGGAAGGATGTGAAACAGAGTCATCATCCAACTTCGCGACCGTGCCTGCTGGCCTACGTACGGGGGGGTGGACTACAGAGGACTCAACGCAGCTGTCACCTACGCGATCTACCACACGACCCGGCACATCAGGGTGCACTCGCAGATAAACAAAATACCTAGACACCACGTCTACATATCGTTCATCATCTATCCATCGTACGCATGAATAAACGCTATACGAGCAATTACATGAATTCAATAAGATCAAACCAACTATACTAAAATATAATCAAAGTAGATAAAGACTATTGTAATCAAGAACATATGAACTATTACGAATAATGTTTCCCTAATCATAATGAAGAATACAATAATAGAGAAAGAACTAGAATTATACCGAACTCCGTGCTCCAGACAGATGCCGGGGCTCCAGATCCGCCGAAGAACTAGAACTCCTCTACTCTCTAATCTATCTAGGCTAGAACTATGAACTAGGAGGATCTTGATGAACTAGGAGGCTCTTGATGCCTTGAGGACTTGATGCCTTGAATGAATGATGGGTTGACGCCTCCAGGGGGGTCTGCCCCTTTATTTATAGCCCGGTGGGATGCACGTGCGCCGTAGGATCAAACTGACTTGAAACAAGGGCTGAGATGACTCCACAAAGGCGGTGGAAAAAGACTCCAGAAGGTGGGCCGAAACCCTAGCAGGGGGCGCCGGTCGACCCCACCCTGGCGGGTCTCGGGCCCCGGTGCTTCGGGTGTGTTCCAGATGCTTCTGGTGTTCTCGTGATGATGTTTCCTTGGCGGTTAAGTTACGTGGTAATCATGCTCTTTAACCTTTCTTTTATGCTTTTCTGGAATAGCCCCTGAAAAATACAGATCATGCAAAACTCATGGAAACTGTCAGTTAAAACCCTAAACTAGTGTGTATTCATGTATCCTTTGGTGTCTAAAGTTCTAATAAAAGTTGATGTTATCCACCGTCAACAATCGGCCTTGGTGAACACAGGTGGATGGGTATCCGTAAAGTCCACGTATGTTGCCTCATCGTCATCGGGGCGGCCACGACGCCCACCACGGTTGTCCCTGTTTTGCTCCATCGCATTGGCAGCATTAGCCATGGCTGTAATAGCATCGGCTAAGGTTGGCGGAATAGGCAGTGGGTTGGGAGCAGCTCCATCCTCAGATGTACCAGCACCGGTCAAACGGGTATTGACAGGCATCTGTTTAATTGCAAACCAAATTTAGAACTAACATTACCTAACGAAGCATAGTAGCAGTACAAACTTAAACATTACAACACTTAAACGATACTTAACACAGGACTAGAACTTAAACAAAGTTCCCAAACCCAAAGCTAAGGTTCTTGGCACCAACATTACATCATAAAGGATAGCAGTAGAATGATACTCCTGATCCTAAGGCTAGTCTAGTCGTCGTCAATGACGATGATCTCCTCCTCGTCGTCATCCTCCACGATCACGTCCTCCACGGGATCAACGGCCTCCTCAATGTCGTCCTCAGGTGCCTCCTCCAAAGATGCCTCCTCCTCAGGCCCCACAACCAAACCATCCTCAGGGTCTTCCTCACGTGGAACAAGGATAGGATTGAGCTGGTCATTGAGACTGTGGATCTCCTCATGCAGGGCTCCGTTGTACCACTCAACGTGCTCCACATAGTCCTCCAGCTCGTCGACCCTAGTACGGGCCATGTCCTCACGTGCCAAGGCCTCGTCCCTCTCCTGAGTCAGACAGTCAAGCTCACGGCGCAGCTAGTTGTTCATCCTCACGTCCCTGTAGTGGTTACAACGGGCCACCCAGAAGTCCTCCATCATGAGCTTCACCTCCTTCTTAAGCTCCTTAATTTCCTCTTTTAGCTCCTCGCGGCTACGGCGGGGACGGCTACCAGATGCCTCTCCGTCACGTGGAGCTAGCTGGTGGCGCGGAACTCCTCTGGGACCAGTCATCTTGCGAGCGGTGAGCTTGCAGCATGCCAGCTGGAAGGTAAGTATGGATTAGCAAAGATATAACAGGCTAGCAAGAATAGGTTTGGTAAATCCTAACCCATATACCCACTTTTAAGGAGGAAGTTATTATCATGGTGAATTAAACATGATGCATGAATCTTACTTATGAATTTTAAATCAATGCAAGATAAATAAATGCATAAATAATTTTAACATAGGGCTAGTAATAATGCTATTCCACTTGCTACCATAACTATATTACGGAATAAGACAAGAATAAGCAATTTAGACCAAAATAGCAATTTAATTTTTATTATCCAAAACATTTTAAAGTTTTGCAAAGTAATACCGTAATGATTTAGCAATGGAACGCTCTGATACCAGCTGTAACAGAACCGCCTAAATCATATGGCCCACAGACACCTGCCATTGTCACTAATAACCTCTGACAGCCGGGCCCGTATCCCAAATGATCTAGAAGGCCCTACCGGGTTATATCAGCATCCGTTTCTCCGATAGAATCCCCATTGCGAAGCCATTACAGAATTACAACATTTCATAATAAAATACATCAGACTAAAAGTGCGGAACATTAACTAGTACTTAGATTACAAACTGGTTGTCCAAATAGAATTCAAGTACAGTTATTACAGACCATAATTTAAAGTAGTGGCGGTAGCAGTAGAATAACAATACAACATACTAAGATAGATGATAACACGAACCCTGCCCACGGGTTCAACTTCACTCTTCCTCGCTACTGTCCTGGATGATGGTCACACAGCAAGGGGCAAGATAGACCTCCGGCTGTTGACTACCTGCAACGGGGTTAACAAACCATGAGTACGGGGGTACTCCGCAAGACTTACCCGACTAAGAAAAAGGAATGAGACTCAGGAATGCAGGCTGAGGGGAGTCAAGGTAAGGCTTTAGTAAGAGTTGAAGCATTTTGTGGAAGAAGCATTACTAATCCTGCTTTCAGTATTTCACGCAATATTATAATAATCATCATCAATAGTTCTCATTCTTTCACATATATCCTTCAATTCCAATTACTTATTCATTCTCGAAAACATCCTACTTCCGAACCACTTTTCGATGTAAGTCAGTAGATCAAGTCTCTATAACCGAGGAGCAACGACGATTCGAATCGATTAAGTACCCAGCTGGGGATCCCTAACCACACTACATATGTAGCACCTAAGCTTGCATATACCAACCCTGTCTACCACGGCTTTTCTATCCCTGAACCGGTCCTGCGCCACCCGAGAGCACAGTACTCCTCTCGTCTCCAGGCACGCCGGCCACGAGGAAGTGCGTGGTTGTTGGTTCAAGCAATAGAGCCACCGGAGATAGGGCTTCCCGTAGTATGTGGCTAGTTGCAAAGTCTCGATCACAGCAGGCCGACAAGGAACGGTCCCTAAAACTTTTCCGTTGGAAACCATGCATTAGGACTCTAACCCAAGTACACTAGTGACCATCCGGTTTTCACATCCCTTTTCCGCTGGCGACTATAAGTTGGGACTCTAACCCAAACATACGGCCACCACACGGAAACCGATCCCCGTTGATGACAATGGACTGGCCAAGTGCACCGCCATCAACGAGGACAATACCATTCCCATTTAATGATTCATTCTTTGCATATCATCATAGTTCAAAATAGCATTTTATGCAAATCTAATTCGATTAAGTAGGGCTAAGTATTTTTCAATACTTTAATTAAATCAGGTTCTCGGGGTATAATAAGTGGTCAAGAAAGGATAATGCATCAATAGGTTATCACTCAACTCCTATTAACCTAATGCAATAGATTAACTCAAGTGATTAAATATTTTAAACACAAGGGGGGGCAAATACACCGAGGATTGCCTTGGATGGCGTAAAGAGTAGGGTCCGGGTCGGTGCCACAGATGTCGAAGCCTTGCGCAATTTCAAGAGCAGTCTCCTCAGCAGTCACTTCAGCTTTTATCTCCTGATTCTCGGTCACTACACGTATGCAATAATGAATGTATGAATGCGATGCGATAAAACGGTACATAAAATAATGAATAAAACAACCTTTGAACACTATTACCATCTACAACCTATTCAAAGTAATTGTTTCTAAAAGTCTGCTCTAGGTCATAAGGGTGTTTGACCTAAGGCCACAATCAATCCAAAATTCACACCAACCCTAAATGATTAAAGTTTTCATTTATTTTATTAAGCAATTAATCAAGCATTTAATTAATAAATAATTAAACTATTTTCATTTGATGCCAAACTTTACCAACAATTAGCTCTTGACCTAACACAGTACCAAATAAATTTTCATGATTTTTGGATCAACAGGGAATTAACTAAAATTCATCAAAGTTGCACTTTTCAATTAATTTACTGATTTTTGATTCCTACAGAAAGTACTCAAACCATACATTTAATATTTTTATTAAATACTACATCTTACAGAGAGCATACACAAATATTTTTATGATTTTTCCTGCAGTAAATTAATTCATACAAAAAGATTAAAGTGTAGCACTATTTAAACAAATAAAATTAGAAAAGCTATTCATAATTCATTCGGGAAAATAGAAAATGAAACTCGCCCGAGGCGGCCCAATAGCCGCGGACCGGCCCAACACGGCCCGGGAGCACGCCCGCGCGTCCTCTCTCTCCCGCGCGCCTGCTGACAACTAGGCCCCGTCCGTCAGCCTCCCCGTTCTCCCCCTTCTTCCTCCCGCCGCGACGCGCCTCCCGCGCGCGCTCGCGAAGTGACGGCTCGCCGCCGGCAGGTTCCCGACGACGGCAAAGATGCAGAGGCCTACCCAACAACCTAGAACACCTAGCGCATCTGCCCCGAACCCTACTCGCCTACGACAAGCACAAGCCCGCCCATGGCGGACGTGGCGGCGCGGCGGCGATGCACCGGCCCGTGTGATGCGGTAAAGGCACAATAAATAGGGTGGGGAAGCTCAGGAGCTCACCACGGTGAAACGACCTTGATTTCCGCGAAGGGAAATCCACAGGCTCGAATTGTAATTCAACAGATTGCTTGGGACAATCCATGAAATTACCCATATCTCAGTTGCCACCAGGATACATACAACGGTAAATAAGTCTTACATAAACATTTATTACATCGCCACACTGGCGGAATCAACATTCAGAGAAGCTTTAGAAGATGCGGAAGCGATTCATCCTTCACGGCCAACTTGAGTGTAGCACGTGACCCTATTCCTCGTCATCATCTCCCTCGAAGTCGTACTCATTCTCGTCACCTGACAGCAAATATATCAGTACGATTTGTACTGGCCACGGAGCCCACCTATGCAGCATTTGCTTTGTGGAAAGTGGATGCAAGGCTATACAAGCAGACCTATAGGCTGAGGTTTTCCTATGCAGCTGTAATCAATGTTTATTTAGTCAAGTTTTATCACCAGTTAACACCATTATCCCTTTTCCCATCACCACACCTCACATACCCACACCTCACTCTCATTCGATAGGCCCAACTCCCTCTCGGGCCTATCTCAGCGGCACACTACCACAACGGGTACACTGCCGGAACAATGTTATCCAGGGGGAGAAAAGAATATGCTCTCATCTAATAGTGGTTGCAGAAACATTAGGAAAGGTCCATAGCCAACGAGTTGACTTATGTATCGATCGATCAACCATACACTCTGCAGAGGTTTTACTACTCACAAGATTAGCCATCATCGATGCTGTACAATCATCTAGGCAGAATTCCGGGTGCTTGCTTGCCTAGGTCGATGCCACCCTACCACTCAGCCCTGGGATATTCCGGATCCAACACCGTCATGCTGAGACTGGGAGACGCAGTACCGGGCCCCATCAGTGGTACTGCGCATCTAGAACGGTACGGGAATCCGCCATCCGTCACCGTCCACCCTTATCACCTCTCAACCTAGCAGTAGTGGCACCGCCCTACCAAGTAGTCCAGCCGTCTCCCGCCCATCAGAAGCGAGCGAGTAGCAAGGGAATCCAGATGTTTCCGGTCACTAGTCAGATCCTAGGTTGTGACCAAGCAGGCATCTCCACTTAGGGGATACTCTCCCCGTGCTATCACAGCACCTCCGTCCACGGGCTTCAAACCACCAAGGCTATCCCACCCGGAACCTCCTCAACAACTTTACCCGCCACAGGTATCTCACTTTGGGGATGCCCAGGTTGCACCCCTGGCACGACTTGCCCCATGGGCTTGTCTCACATCCCACTTGGTCGACATCAACCCTTACCACGCACCCAAGACGCACGCAGCACTCTCTCCCAGTGGTTATAATCAGTTATACACCGTCCCAATTCCACCACATAGCATATAGCAAGTAGAAAGTAGTGGAAGAGTAACAGTAAATTAAGCAGCAGCTAACCTAACAGCGGATAGCAGGGTAAAGTCTTATCAAGGCAGGGAATTCAAATATACTACCATGCAACCAATCCATACATAATCATAAAGCAATAGCAACAATGTCATTTGCAATGCGTAATAGGATCTAAGGATTTGGTGGGACGTGGCACCTTCGTAGTCGTCTCCTAGCTCCTGAAAGTACTCGTGGTCGTCTTCCTTAGTCAGATCCTCCTCCGGCTCTGAAATCGAACACGAAATAGTCGCGTCAGCGACTCCTATAGAGTATTTCAGAAAAATCCAATAAAATAAAGAGCCAAATGCATATAAACACAGTCTTAGATTGTAGATCTCATTTTTCTAAGAATTTTGATATATGGTGCGCAATTTTTGGACATCGTATGAATAAGTTATGAATTTCCGAAGATTATCTTATTTTCTGAAAATGGGAAAACTGGTCGGTTAATCAGGGGCAGCTTGGGATTGGTCCACGTGGCACGCGGGTCCAGTAGTGCGGCAAGTGGTGCCTCAACAGAACACAGACCCGATGGTCGCCCACCAGGTGTTCGATGCTGGTTCCCAGAGAGTTGCCGGAGTTGGCGTAGCTCGGCGTGGCTCGGCGGTGGTCGGTGGTAGCTCGGCTGTGGTTGGGGTATCTCGGCGGAGCTCGGCATAGTTCGGCGGTGGTCGGTGGTAGCTCGGCGGTGCTCGGCGTAGTTCGGTTTAGCTCGGCGGGGCTCGGGCGAATCGGAGATTCGGGGCGCCGAGGGTGCCATTCTCCCGAGGTCTCCCGCGGAGGTTCGGGCGAATCGGACATCTGGTGCGCCCGAGGGTGCCGTTCTCTCGAGGTCTCCCGCGGAGGCTCGGGCGAATCGGAAATTTGGGCGCCCGAGGGTGCCGTTCTCCCGAGGTCTCCTGCGGAGGCTTGGGCGAATCGGACATCTGGGCGCCGAGGGGGCTGCTTTCCCGAGCTCTCCCGGTGAGGCTCGGGCGAATCGGAAATTTGGGCGCCCGAGGGTGCCGCTCTCCCGAGCTCTCCTGGGGAGGCTCGGGCGAATCGGAGATTCGGTGCGCCAAAGGTGCTGCTCTCCCGAGCTCTCCTGGGGAGGCTCGGGCGAATCGGAGATTTGGTGCGCCGAGGGTGCTGCTCTCCCGAGCTCTCCTGGGGAGGCTCGGGCGAATCAGAAATTTGGGCGCCCGAGGGTGCCGCTCTCCCGAGCTCTCCCGGTGAGGCTCGGGCGAATCGGAAATTTGGGCGCCCGAGGGTGCCGCTCTCCCGAGCTCTCCTGGGGAGGCTCGGGCGAATCGGAGATTTGGTGCTAGCAGGGTTCCAGGGCGTCTGTTCAAGGCGGCGGTGTCTCTCCGGTGCGGCGGACGATGACAGGGCGGCGATGACCATATTTCGGCAAGACAGGGCTCGGCTATCTAGCGGCGGTGCCGAGGCAGACTTGGCGAACCTCGGCGGCATTTCTCCGCAGCGCGAGGCGACCGGGGGTTCTCGGAACGGATTTTAGGCGAGGCGGAACCTGTCGGCGGCGATGTCGTCGCGACGGTGAGGTTCCGGCGGGGCTAAGGAGGTCCTCTAGGAGATGTATACGCGTCCAGGGTCTATGGCGATGGTATACCAACTACCAATTTTGGCTACCGAGCTTTCCAAGGTGCTCGGTTGTGGCGGCGGCGTGTCGCCGACGACGGCGGAAGGCGGCATCGCGGCTACGACCAAGTATTGGTTCAATCGAATGCGGTCTTGTCAAATTGGTGAGGCCAGAGAGGCATACAACACTCTGGTGGCGAACTTTAGCCACGGCATGACCTTCTTTTGGCGACGGCTCGCGGCGGCGCTCCGGTAAGGTCGCGGCGCACGCGGCCAAGGCGATTCAGGCTTCCTCTAGCGCTTAGATCCGCGTAGCTAGCTCGAGGGGGTCGTGGCGGTGCTCCACGACGCTCTAACCTATACGGGTGCTAGTCGGATTGCTCGGAACGGGTGATTCGGCGTCGGAACGCGTCGGTGGTGAGCGCGCTCCGCCGAGAACGCGTCGTGCTGCGTTCTCGGTCTAGCAAGCTTGTAGTCCGGGGGTTTTGGCCGGTCGAATGAGTGCATGGTGCAGGTGATCTTCCCGAGCCGGTAAAGGCTCGTGCCTGCGCGTCCCGAGGGTGGAACGCCATGGCAAAAGCAGGGCAAGGTTCGGACATGGCGTGCGGTGGCTCACCGTGGTGTCGGTGAAGCTAGGATGGCGGTGCAGTGGCGAGTCGGAGCCGTGCAGAGCGATCGCAGTGCCGTGCCGCTCCTCGTCCGCAGCTCGGGCTTCTCCTCCGTGTCCGGCTCCGGCGTGCTCCGCGGCGGCGGCGCTCCGGCAGCTTCTCCTCCTCTGCTCCGCCCTTCTCCTACGCTCTCTCTCTCGGTTTGGTGCGGTGTGCCGGTCTGTGCTGCGGTGGCGGCGAGGGGAAATGAGGGTAGGGCTTCGGGGTGCTCCAATTTATAGGCGAGCTTGGCAGGTTCCCATGGCGGACGGCCGCGATTGATCTCGGTAGATCAGAGGGCTTCGGCCGCTCGACGCTAGGGCTTCAGGGTGCACGCGGGCTCGCTTGGCGGCCAAGGAAGGAGGGGACAGGAGAGGGACAGCGGGGTCAGGGCTCTGCCATGCTGTCGGCTGTGGGACCGGGGTCACGCCATTCGCGTGACACCCCCGGCAGGCGCGTCGCCTTCGTGAGGAAGAAGAACAGTGGGGGCGAGAGCGGCTGACAGGCGGGGCCGGGTTGGCAGCGAGCGCGAGCACGAGCGCGTGTGTGTCGGTCGTGCGCGTGCGCTGCCGAGCCGCGACATGGGCCGCGCGCGGTGAGATGAGGAGAGGAAGGTCGGGCTGGCTTGGGCTGGCTTAGCGACCCGGCTGGCCGAAACGAATGGCTGGCCTAACTCTCTTTCTCCTTTTCTATTTTCAATTTAGTGTATATATACATATATTGCCCATTTTAAATATTGAGTAAATACAAACATAAATTGCAATAAATCCCAAATGTAATGCATAAGTTTTTATTCTATGTGAATGGAATTAAAATGCAAACTACACTCCTTTATTTACCAATTTCATAATGAAACCTATATGCTTGCACAAGAAAAATGGGTTTTCACAATAAATAAATGAAAAATTTTAATTGGTTGGGATTTTTAGATTGTGTGGATTTTTAGGGTTGTTACAGTCCTCCCCCCTCATTAGGATCTCGACCTCGAGATTCAGAGATAACGTACCCATCGAAGAGGTAAGGAAACATAATCCGCAAGTCCGATTCTTTCTCCCACGTAGCTTCCCTTTCAGTGTGATTGCTCCACTGTACCTTGCACATCGGAATGGTTTTGTTTCGCGTCTCTTTGGTATCCCGTGCCAAGATCTTGATCGGATGTTCCTTGTATTCAAGTGTGTCTTGCAGGTCTAATGCGTCCGTAGGAACTTGCTCCTCGGGAAGTTTCAAACACTTCCTTAATTGCGAGACATGGAACACAGGGTGTACTCCAGATAATTCCTCCGGTAGTTCCAGCTTGTAAGCAAGCTTTCCAACCCTTTTACAGATCTTGTATGGCCCAACATATCTTGGTGCCAATTTCCCCTTCACGTGGAATCTGACAGTGCCACGAAGTGGAGATACCTTGAGGTAGACATAATCCCCAACCTTGAACTCAAGCTCTCTACGTCTCCTATCTGCATAGCTCTTTTGCCTACTCTGTGCAATTCTCAAATTTTCTCTGACCTGGGCTACGCCTTCCTCTGCTTCTACAATCTTAGCAGGGCCAAAGAAGGCTCTCTCTCCGGGTTCTGACCACATTAGCGGGGTCCTGCAGGGTCTCCCATACAATGCCTCAAACGGTGACATCTTGAGGCTTGTTTGATAGCTGTTGTTGTACGAGAATTCAGCGTGGGGTAAGCAGCTTTCCCAACTGGTCTTGTATTTTATCACACAAGCTCGGAGCATATCTTCGAGAATTTGGTTCACTCTTTCTGTTTGACCGTCAGTTTGTGGGTGATAAGCCGTGCTATAGTCCAGCTTGGTTCCGATGGATTTGTGCAAGGCTTGCCAGAATCGAGACGTGAATTGTGAGCCTCGATCAGATATTATGCTTGTGGGTGCCCCGTGTAGTCTCAGAATGTGGGTTATGTGTAAATCCGCCAGCCGTTCGGCATCGTAGCCAATGCTGATGGGAATGAAGTGAGCGACTTTGGTCAAACGGTCGACTATCACCCAAATCGAATCGTGTTTCTTCTCGGTGCGGGGTAACCCAACGATAAAATCCATCGAAATGCATTCCCATTTCCATTCTGGAATTGCGAGGGGTTGTAGTAGGCCGGCTGGTCGTTGATGTTCGGCCTTGATTCTGCTGCAAGTGTCACATCGGGCTACATGCCCTGCAATGTCTGCCTTCATATTCTCCCACCAGAAATGTTTCCTTAGATCATGGTACATCTTGGCTGACCCTGGGTGAATGCAATATTTGGAGTCATGCCCTTCTGACAGAATCTCTTCTCGTATCGCTGAATCCGTCGGTACGCAGATTCTATCTTTGTACCATACAGTTCCCTGCTCATCTTCTCGGTATTCGGGGCCTCTTCCCAGCTTCATCAAACCACGGATATAGTCTATCTCAGGACAGTTCTTTTGCGCTTCACGGATTCGTGAGGTGAGATTGTACTCGACGCGAAGCTCATTTAGCATGCCATAGGAGACTACCTCGAGCTGGAATGCGTCGAACTCTCTCCTGAGCTCAGGTGGCATAGAGTTGGTGATGAGGGTATGGCAGTAGCTTTTGCGGCTAAGTGCATCAGCGACAACATTGGCCTTTCCTGGGTGATAATGGATCTCAAGATCATAGTCCTTGATGAGTTCTAGCCATCTGCGCTGCCTCATATTCAGATCTTCCTGAGTGAAGAAGTACTTCAGGCTCTTGTGGTCAGTGTAGATGTCACACTTGTTGCTTATCAGATAGTGTCTCCAAATCTTGAGTGCATGTACCACGGCTGCAAGTTCTAGGTCATGAGTCGGGTATCGCTGCTCATGTTCCTTCAACTGTCTTGAGGCATAAGCTATCACTCTTCCTTCTTGCATTAGTACACAGCCCAAACCTTGCCGAGAGGCATCACAATATACAACAAAATCCTTGTGAATATCGGGCAGGGCTAGTACAGGTGTAGTAGTGAGCTTCTCCTTCAAGGTCTGAAAACTCTTCTCGCATTCAGGAGTCCATATAAACTTGTTCTCTTTCTTCAGCAAGTTGGTCATGGGTCTTGCAATCTTGGAGAAATTCTCAATAAATCTACGATAGTATCCTGCAAGTCCGAAAAAGCTTCTGATTTCTGTCACATTACAGGGTTGTTCCCACTCTTTCACAGCTTCAATTTTGGCTGGGTCTACTGCGACTCCTTCTCCTAACAGTACGTGTCCAAGGAAAGCAACTTCCTCAAGCCAGAATTCACACTTGGAGAATTTGGCGTATAGCTGGTTGCGAGACAACCTCTCCAATACGGTCCTCAGATGATGTTCATGTTCCTCTTTTGTGGCTGAATAAACCAATATATCATCAATGAATACCACCACAAACTTGTCTAGCTCATTCATGAAGATCTTGTTCATCATGTTCATGAAGTATGCTGGAGCATTAGTGAGTCCAAATGAGACTACTGTGCACTCATACTGTCCATATCTAGTGACAAATGCAGTCTTCGGGATATCTTCTTCCCTGATCTTCATCTGATGATACCCTGATCGGAGATCGATCTTTGAGAAGTACTTGGCCTTGCTCAATTGATCTAACAGATCATCGATGCGGGGCAATGGGTACTTATTCTTGACTGTAACCGCATTCAGATTCCGGTAGTCAATGCACATCCTCATCGTGCCATCCTTCTTCTTGACAAACAAAACGGGAGATCCCCAGGGTGAAGCACTAGGCCTAATGAAACCCTTCTCCAGTAATTCTCCCAGCTGCTTCTTGAGTTCCTTCAACTCATCAGCCGACATTCTGTAGGGTCTTTTGGCAATCGGTGCAGTCCCTGGCATCAGCTCTATAACAAACTCCACATCTCTATCTGGTGGCATTCCTGGCAACTCCTCTGGAAATACGTCATTGAACTCACAGACTACTGGCACATCCCTGAATGTCAGCTCTGTCTTATTTGCTTTAGTCTCCAGGGCACATAGGAGGGTTTGGACTCTCTCAGTTTGGGGTACACATCGGACAGCTGTTCCCCAAGGGTGGGTTACCTGAACTTATCTAGGTGAACAAGATATCACTCCCCGGTGTTTGGTTAGCCAGTCCATGCCTAAGATGACATCTAAGCTATTGGAGGGTAGTAGGGTTAGGTCAGCTCGAAAGTCAAGTCCCTCGATTGTGATTATCACTCCCCTACATATGTGAATGCTTCTGAAGGTTCCTAAGGGCGAGCTAGTTAGGATGGGGTTTGCTCTCGGGGTTACAGGTATGTTATGCTTTCGTGCTGTAATAATCTTATAGTGGTTTAAGTAGAAGTTAGATGTTTTCAACGATTTAAATAAATTAAAATATTTTTCATGCTATCCTACACTCAACCAAAGAAGCATAGAGAACCATAAGAAGCATAAGATCCAAATGTCACTCATCACATGGTTATTATTACATAAAGGATGTTCCTAGCTGCTAAGAAGATCGTGCTATGCGCAGATAGCCAATGACAGGACTACTCATGGTATCACTAGTCTAAGGGCCACGCAGGGTCCCATAAGCTACTGGTGCATAAGGTCGAGTACGGCGTCGGGTATGCGGCTGTCCTCTGCCTCAATCTCGTCGTCGGTCATGGTCAGGCGCTTGACATAGTCGAGTGCTACTGCTAGCTCTGGAGTGGCCTCAATCTCCTGTATCCTTTGAGACGGACACGCTCTCAGGTTGAGCGTAGTGGGTGGTATGCGGAAGTCTCCCTCCCGGGGCTTCACCATCTCCAGTGGGGGAAGCGAACTCTGTACCTTCCGGACCTCAATAGCTCTCCTGGCGTCGGACTGCTTCCAAGCTGTCTCTGTCCTCCGTAGCTTGTCCTTTAGGAACTCCACCATCTTCACGCGGTCGATCAGAATCCCTTGGTTGCGGGTGGACTTGTCCTCGGCTTTCTCCAACTGCTTCTCCAACTCCTTGATCCTGGAACGCAGCGTGATCATCTCGACTACCCTGTCTCTGCTCCTCTGCTCCCTCTCAGCAAGTGCTCTCTCCTTGTCGTCCAGCCTCCTCTGTAATTCCAACACTCTGCTGTTCAGGTAGTCATTGCGAAGCCCAAAATCTCCGATCTTGTCTCGCAAGTCGGCGATCTCGGCTCGGTGTAACTCATCACGGCGCTGCATCTCCAACTGCAAGTCAGTGACTGCTCTGCTCAAACTCTCCAGGGTCTGAGTCCCTTTCTGCAAACTGTCCTCGACCTCTGCCATGCGTGCTCGGTCACGCCGCCTCCTTTGCTCCAATGAGCTGATGAACTCGTCCTGCTCCTGGAGGTGGTGTGCCACTGTGCGTAGGCAAGGGTCAGTCTCGGCCTGAACGATCTGGCCGGTGTACAGAATCCTCTGGATGGGGTCAGGGTGCAGCTCCAAGGCCTGAGGTAGCAGACGGAAGTGGGTCCCCTTAAGGTACTCGTATGCTGTGTACACAACTGCGCGTAGTACCTTGCGGGAGACAGACTGTACTCCGTCCTCCACAGTCTCTCCAGCAGTGTAGTCAGTGAAAACCGGCATTCCTGGAAGGGTCAGGCTGACGGGTGTCTCAACTCTGGTAGTGACAGGTCCTTCAAACCTCTCAGCCTCGACAAGCTTCCCTCGGCTGAAGTACTGGATCTGGTCAGACGGTGCTCCCAGCTCCTCCAGCACCTGGCGTAGTACCATGGCAAATCCGCCGTGGTTCCTCCCATTGATCGGGATCTCGATAGTGCCGTCGTGCAGTGGACGAAGTGGTGGTCCAAGGCTGGTCATCTGCAAATTTTTCAAGAAACGGATTAGCAAGTCCTTGTATTAGATAAGCCATTGCATAAAAAGTGAATGCAAGGTCGGTAATATAACCGAAAGAGAGTCTGGCTTCCTATTCTAACGTCCATTCTCTATGGGTCTCGTCCTACAGTCAAGTATGGCTCTGATACCAACTGAAACGACCTTGATTTCTGCGAAGGGAAATCCACAGGCTCGAATTGTAATTCAACAGATTGCTTGGGACAATCCATGAAATTACCCATATCTCAGTTGCCACCAGGATCCATACAACGGTAAATAAGTCTTACATAAACATTTATTACATCGCCACACTGGCGGAATCAACATTCAGAGAAGCTTTAAAAGATGCGGAAGTGATTCATCCTTCACGGCCAACTTGAGTGTAGCACGTGACCCTATTCCTCGTCATCATCTCCCTCGAAGTCGTACTCATTCTCGTCACCTGACAGCAAATATATCAGTACGATTTGTACTGGCCACGGAGCCCACCTATGCAGCATTTGCTTTGTGGAAAGTGGATGCAAGGCTATACAAGCAGACCTATAGGCTGAGGTTTTCCTATGCAGCTGTAATCAATGTTTATTTAGTCAAGTTTTATCACCAGTTAACACCATTATCCCTTTTCCCATCACCACACCTCACATACCCACACCTCACTCTCATTCGATAGGCCCAACTCCCTCTCGGGCCTATCTCAGCGGCACACTACCACAACGGGTACACTGCCGGAACAATGTTATCCAGGGGGAGAAAAGAATATGCTCTCATCTAATAGTGGTTGCAGAAACATTAGGAAAGGTCCATAGCCAACGAGTTGACTTATGTATCGATCGATCAACCATACACTCTGCAGAGGTTTTACTACTCACAAGATTAGCCATCATCGATGCTGTACAATCATCTAGGCAGAATTCCGGGTGCTTGCTTGCCTAGGTCGATGCCACCCTACCACTCAGCCCTGGGATATTCCGGATCCAACACCGTCATGCTGAGACTGGGAGACTGCAGTACCGGGCCCCATCAGTGGTACTGCGCATCTAGAACGGTACGGGAATCCGCCATCCGTCACCGTCCACCCTTATCACCTCTCAACCTAGCAGTAGTGGCACCGCCCTACCAAGTAGTCCAGCCGTCTCCCGCCCATCAGAAGCGAGCGAGTAGCAAGGGAATCCAGATGTTTCCGGTCACTAGTCAGATCCTAGGTTGTGACCAAGCAGGCATCTCCACTTAGGGGATACTCTCCCCGTGCTATCACAGCACCTCCGTCCACGGGCTTCAAACCACCAAGGCTATCCCACCCGGAACCTCCTCAACAACTTTACCCGCCACAGGTATCTCACTTTGGGGATGCCCAGGTTGCACCCCCTGGCACGACTTGCCCCATGGGCTTGTCTCACATCCCACTTGGTCGACATCAACCCTTACCACGCACCCAAGACGCACGCAGCACTCTCTCCCAGTGGTTATAATCAGTTATACACCGTCCCAATTCCACCACATAGCATATAGCAAGTAGAAAGTAGTGGAAGAGTAACAGTAAATTAAGCAGCAGCTAACTTAACAGCGGATAGCAGGGTAAAGTCTTATCAAGGCAGGGAATTCAAATATACTACCATGCAACCAATCCATACATAATCATAAAGCAATAGCAACAATGTCATTTGCAATGCGTAAAAGGATCTAAGGATTTGGTGGGACGTGGCACCTTCGTAGTCGTCTCCTAGCTCCTGAAAGTACTCGTGGTCGTCTTCCTTAGTCAGATCCTCCTCCGGCTCTGAAATCGAACACGAAATAGTCGCGTCAGCGACTCCTATAGAGTATTTCAAAAAATCCAATAAAATAAAGAGCCAAATGCACACAAACACAGTCTTAGATTGTAGATCTCATTTTTCTGAGAATTTTGATATATGGTGCGCAATTTTTGGACATCGTATGAATAAGTTACGAATTTCCGAAGATTATCCTATTTTCTGAAAATGGGAAAACTGGTCGGTTAATCAGGGGCAGCTTGGGATTGGTCCACGTGGCGCGCGGGTCCAGTAGTGCGGCAAGTGGTGCCTCAACAGAACACAGACCTGATGGTCGCCCACCAGGTGTTCGATGCTGGTTCCCAGAGAGTTGCCGGAGTTGGCGTAGCTCGGCGTGGCTCGGCGGTGGTCGGTGGTAGCTCGGCTGTGGTTGGGGTATCTCGGCGGAGCTCGTCATAGTTCGGCGGTGGTCGGTGGTAGCTCGGCGGTGCTCGGCGTAGTTCGGTTTAGCTCGGCGGGGCTCGGGCGAATCGGAGATTCGGGGCGCCGAGGGTGCCGTTCTCTCGAGGTCTCCCGCGGAGGTTCGGGCGAATCGGACATCTGGTGCGCCCGAGGGTGCCGTTCTCCCGAGGTCTCCCGCGGAGGCTCGGGCGAATCGGAAATTTGGGCGCCCGAGGGTGCCGTTCTCCCGAGGTCTCCTGCGGAGGCTCGGGCGAATCGGACATTTGGGCGCCGAGGGGGCTGCTTTCCCGAGCTCTCCCGGTGAGGCTCGGGCGAATCGGAAATTTGGGCGCCCGAGGGTGCCGCTCTCCCGAGCTCTCCTGGGGAGGCTCGGGCGAATCGGAGATTTGGTGCTAGCAGGGTTCCAGGGCGTCTGTTCAAGGCGGCAGTGTCTCTCCGGTGCGGCGGACGATGACAGGGCGGCGATGACCATATTTCGGCAAGACAGGGCTCGGCTATCTAGCGGCGGTGCCGAGGCAGACTTGGCGAACCTCGGCGGCATTTCTCCGCAGCGCGAGGCGACCGGGGGTTCTCGGAACGGATTTTAGGCGAGGCGGAACCTGTCGGCGGCGATGTCGTCGCGACGGTGAGGTTCCGGCGGGGCTAAGGAGGTCCTCTAGGAGATGTATACGCGTCCAGGGTCTATGGCGATGGTATACCAACTACCAATTTTGGCTACCGAGCTTTCCAAGGTGCTCGGTTGTGGCGGCGGCGTGTCGCCGACGACGGCGGAAGGCGGCATCGCGGCTACGACCAAGTATTGGTTCAATCGAATGCGGTCTTGTCAAATTGGTGAGGCCAGAGAGGCATACAACACTCTGGTGGCGAACTTTAGCCACGGCATGACCTTCTTTTGGCGACGGCTCGCGGCGGCGCTCCGGTAAGGTCGCGGCGCACGCGGCCAAGGCGATTCAGGCTTCCTCTAGCGCTTAGATCCGCGTAGCTAGCTCGAGGGGGTCGTGGCGGTGCTCCACGACGCTCTAACCTATACGGGTGCTAGTCGGATTGCTCGGAACGGGTGATTCGGCGTCGGAACGCGTCGGTGGTGAGCGCGCTCCGCCGAGAACGCGTCGTGCTGCGTTCTCGGTCTAGCAAGCTTGTAGTCCGGGGGTTTCGGCCGGTCGAATGAGTGCATGGTGCAGGTGATCTTCCCGAGCCGGTAAAGGCTCGTGCCTGCGCGTCCCGAGGGTGGAACGCCATGGCAAAAGCAGGGCAAGGTTCGGACATGGCGTGCGGTGGCTCACCGTGGTGTCGGTGAAGCTAGGATGGCGGTGCAGTGGCGAGTCGGAGCCGTGCAGAGCGATCGCAGTGCCGTGCCGCTCCTCGTCCGCAGGCTCGGGCTTCTCCTCCGTGTCCGGCTCCGGCGTGCTCCGCGGCGGCGGCGCTCCGGCAGCTTCTCCTCCTCTGCTCCGCCCTTCTCCTACGCTCTCTCTCTCGGTTTGGTGCGGTGTGCCGGTCTGTGCTGCGGTGGCGGCGAGGGGAAATGAGGGTAGGGCTTCGGGGTGCTCCAATTTATAGGCGAGCTTGGCAGGTTCCCATGGCGGACGGCCGCGATTGATCTCGGTAGATCAGAGGGCTTCGGCCGCTCGACGCTAGGGCTTCAGGGTGCACGCGGGCTCGCTTGGCGGCCAAGGAAGGAGGGGACAGGAGGGGGACAGCGGGGTCAGGGCTCTGCCATGCTGTCGGCTGTGGGACCGGGGTCACGCCATTCGCGTGACACCCCCGGCAGGCGCGTCGCCTTCGTGAGGAAGAAGAACAGTGGGGGGCGAGAGCGGCTGACAGGCGGGGCCGGGTTGGCAGCGAGCGCGAGCGCGTGTGTGTCGGTCGTGCGCGTGCGCTGCCGAGCCACGACATGGGCCGCGCGCGGTGAGATGAGGAGAGGAAGGTCGGGCTGGCTTGGGCTGGCTTAGCGACCCGGCTGGCCGAAACGAATGGCTGGCCTAACTCTCTTTCTCCTTTTCTATTTTCAATTTAGTGTATATATACATATATTGCCCATTTTAAATATTGAGTAAATACAAACATAAATTGCAATAAATCCCAAATGTAATGCATAAGTTATTATTCTATGTGAATGGAATTAAAATGCAAACTACACTCCTTTATTTACCAATTTCATAATGAAACCTATATGCTTGCACAAGAAAAATGGGTTTTCACAATAAATAAATGAAAATTTTTAATTGGTTGGGATTTTTAGATTGTGTGGATTTTTAGGGTTGTTACACACGGTCCTAGACTGGTAGCAGGTCAGGGCAGGGCTGACGTGAAGTGACGAGTGTGACAGCGGCGGCGACCGCAACAGAGCGCTCCGGCGGTGAGGCCCCGTCCCGACGACCCTAGACCATCAAACGATAAACCAACTAGCGCATGAGCACCAGTGGAACATCATAATCCCAAAACGCACAAAAAGAAAGAAAGAGCATCACCCCAGAGAGCTAGCCTCGATGACCCGACGCGCGGCGGCGCTCCGACCGGCTCCGAGAACGGTGACGGCGTTCAAACGCACACGGAACACTCCAACTCTCCCGAGGTGTGGCAAACGGTGCGCAAGGGAGCTAGGGAGCTGGCTTTACCATGAATTGGATTGTGGTGACTCGGTGGTTCCGAATTTGACCGGAGACAGTGGGGTGGTCGCCGGCGACAATGGAGGTGGGAAGAGGAGAAATGGCCAGGTGCTCGTCGTTTAAAAAGAACAGCGAGGGATGGATAAGGTCGAGCATGGCCGGGGCCCCCAGTGGCCGCACGCCGGCGTCCCGGGGCCTGGCCAGGCCATACGACGGCCAGCGCACGCCGCGCGCATGCCTGCACGGCCGGCCGGGAACCCTGTAGGAGGCCCCGTACTGTAGATTCTCCCCTAGGTCAAAAGCTAGATTTTCAAATTATGGCCTATCCATTTGGAACTTGATGATGCTCCTAAAATGAAAATTGTAGAAAATTCAGTGTGGAACATTTTTTCTTTTGACACCAAATTCAAATTCGGTCAAATTTTGAAATTACAGAAAAGGGGGTGATTTGGGATTTGAATTTTATTTTGCAATTAACAGAAATTCTCCAAAATATTCTATATAAGATGAAAATATGTAAAAATAAAAGTTGTTCTAATTGTTGAGCTCTACAACTTTCACTAAGAGTGTTTTATCAGATTCTTGATAATTTTTAAATTCATATTTTAAATTTGAATTTCAAGTCACTGTTTTGAGTTTAATTCAAAATTCCAGTGCATAACTTCAAAATCTCCAAAAACAAAAGTCATTCCATTTTAAAATATCTACAACTTTTATTAAGACACTTTCATCAGTTTCATTATAAATTTTGAATTAGGTTTTGGGATCAAATTAGGGCTTAATTGCAATTTCCTTTTTGAATTAATTGTTGATTTTCACAAAGGGGTTTAAATGCACAATCAATCATAAACACAATCAATTCACTCTAGAAGCCCTAAGCACAATCACATGCAGACAGTTAAATTAAATATGATGACATGGTAGATTAATTAAATGTAATACCAGAGGTATTACAAATAGCGCACAAAATGTATATCTAAATTACTCACCTCTGTCGTCTTAAGAAATATAACTTTAAATAACCGTTAAATTTATGCACAAATTATTCACCTTTATTATTATGAAAGATAATACAATAACCCAAAATTCGCATCTTAATTACACACATATATCATTATGAAATATAATATATAATATAAGGTAACACCTTTAATTAATTTATATCGACATTATCCAGCTATACCATCGTAAAATAAACTAAAGTATCCCTCAAATTTGAGTATAAATATTAATATAAAATATTACAAAAAATAATCAAATAGCCATAAATTATGAATTACACACATCTACCAATGTTAAATAAAGTAAACACAACGCTACACCTCATGATATATATGAAGTAAACATGCATATATTAGAATAAATATTTATTTCAATATATAGTTATCAGGCATAGAAAATGTCCTTAACAAACCACATGGCATGGAACGGCAAATTAAATTATATTAATGCTCCATGACAATAAAAGTGGTAAGTTGTATTTTATACAAAGTTTATACATTTTAATTAATAAAAACATTATGTCATATCAATATGGGCCATTGAACCGGCGGTGATAACTGTGCTGTGCGAAGATTAGATTTTTGGACAAACTGGCAGTGAAAAATCGTGCTGCGAAATAAGATCATGTTGTAGTGGTATACTTTCTTATAATACACTTGTATTTTTCCTTTACTAATACTCCCTATATCATGTAGATATATAGATATTCCATCCGTTTTAAATTGTAAGCTGTTTTAGTTTTTTCCCTAAATATATAGGTTTGATGTGCATGCAGTTAGATATACACTATGTTTAAATATATATTAAAATAATGTGTTAAAAAAGTGAAGATGTCTTAGTATTTTAGAACGGAGAGGGTACACATATTAAAACCTATGTATAAAAAAGTCACAACGTCCTTATGATAATAAGTTGGAAAGGAGAGAGTACTATCTATTTTTCTAGATTAGATACCGAGAACAAGGTTCCAGACTGGGAGTACTGTCTATACAAGTCAGAAATGAATGAATAAAAGAAAATTGAGGCAACACCATTGCGTGTGATAGGGTTCCCTTTTGAACGGCATAGCGCACGCATGAGATTGCTATCCCCAGTCTCATTTCCCTAAGGGGGGTCACGAGACTGGATTACGACGCGCGGGCGGTCACGAGAGAGAGGAGGTGCCCTAGAGCCGCCATAGCCACCGCAGCCACTGCCGCCGCCGCCTCTCCCCATCCACCACCATTGATCCCCCTCCCTTCCCCTCTGGCATCTTGCCGAGGGTTGAAGGGAGCGGAGATCTATTGTTTTTAATAAGTTTTTCCTATTAGATCGAGTTATTATGGTTAGTGTCTCTCCATGCCAAAGTTCTTGGTATTGGAGTTTTATCTTCTCCTCCTTCTCTTCTCCGGCGACGGCGAAGGAGAAGGGTGGAATCGTCATCTCCATGGCGGCTTCGTTGAAGATGAGGGCAGCAACCTCAGCGTCAGCATCTTCATCAACATGACGACATGGAGACCTTTGTTTCCGGACGGCGGCATCGAGGCAGAAATGATGTCGTCGCCGTAGAATAATTTTCTCCACTCTTTTCTCCGTTTTGTTATGGTTAGATCTGGTCATAATGAAAGACTAGGGAGAACAAGTTCCAGATCAATCTTCCTTATTTTTCGGTGGAAGAAAGAAGAAGAAGGAAGACGTCAGAAAGAAGAATTTCCTCAATTCCGCCTACAGGAATGTTAGCCGTCGTTCGTTGGGCAGTTGTTCTCAGACTATTTGCCGAGTGTTTGTCTGTACGGTCATGCACACTGCAAAGGATCAAACAGGTTAGGTTTTGAGTTGTGCTATTCAGAGCATGGGTATTTTTCTGTGCAGAGTGCTCGTAACGTATTAATGTACCCAACTATCATATAATATAATTTTTCTTTCGTCGAAAAAAAAAGTCTCATTTCCCTAAACAATAGCCTCCACCATATAGTAGTCCTATATAGTGATCCGAGTTGGGAGCACATGCAACATGTTGATTACAGGAAGAAATAGTTTCACGGCGGCTGCCTCGCTCCAATCCACTAGTTACAAGGCCTCATATCTGCTCGTGTAGTCGTGTGCTAGTGCTGGAGTATATCATACACATCTTAGATGCGACGAACACAAGCTCCCCCTTTTTGCTGAATTCTATGTTCAGTGCACATGTGCCGATGCTGTGTTCGGTGAAGCTGAAGTGCTGTAGATAAGCGCTGAAGTGCTGTAGAAGTGCTGAAATCTTGTGAGAGAAAAATACTGCTGAAGTGCTAAAAAATAAGCGCTTATAAGCGCTTATACCCTCAACCGAACGCAGCCACAGTTGTCATGGACGCATGCATGCAAGACCAAACAACAGTTTAATTACATGCATGCATAGGCGCGGCGCCTGAACTGTTTATGACCAGGGCATCAACAACAAAAGCACTTGCTTTCAGCAGCGAGCACACACTGGATTAGCAGGAATTAAGCACAAGATCCAGATGAAAAGACACATGATCTGTGACCTAAAACCCGCAATATGGAGGAGAAAGTGAGCAGATCAAATCACAGGGTATTGGCGGAAAAAAGTGGTAGGCTGAGTTCACTGAGGAGATATAAGTCATCACAAGATGGGACACCACGAGCATTGGACACAAGTTGCAACCAACGTTGGGGTTAGGATTTGTAGACATTTTTTTTTATCAAAAATATCTAAAGATATCTAGCGACATCCAGCGAGAGTTTTTTCTCAATAAAAAAATAAAAGTAAAGATGATGACCGATCAAACTACACCGGTGCGATTTTTTTCTTGCATAAAACCTTAAGTGTTATTGAACAAATTCCATAAACTTGTGTTATGTTATGCTTCCTACGACAATGAACCTTTTGTTTTAGCGTTGGATTGTAAAAGGACTTCTTGTGAACTCTCAAAAGCTAGCTATTATTACTTCCGCCGTTATAAATTATAAGTCAGACTTTCTAGGGACATACATTTTGCTATAATCTTAGATATACACTATGTCTAAATACATAATAAAAAATAAAAAAATAAAAAATGTCTACAATTTAGAATGAATAATGGAGTATTGTATAAAAACATCGATTGCAAAAAAATTAATAACATCTAACAATAGCCCGAAGTGTAGAGAGCAGATTGTATTATTCTATTTGGCAAAAGAAGACACCTGACACTACATGATACGGCTTCTTTGCATTTTATATAATTAAAAATTCACTCGCACGCTAGTTGGCGACGTTGTCCCGTGAGCACATTCACTGTAAATTCGAGAGAGATGGTAGATTTAACCTAAATTTACAGTAACAAACAAAGATAACATTTTTTGAACGAATGAAATCTATTATTTCATACACCTGCAGTTCAAACTTACATTTTTCGATAAAATTCAAAAAAACAAAATAAACTAAAAAAATATGTCAAAATACAATGAAAATATGCCAAACTTGAACATGTTGTTTGGGTTGGTGTAGTAAACCTTTTAAAAAAACTGGGTACCAAAAAAACAAAAAAAATTATTTTGCCGAATGCTTAGGGTTGGCACTCGGCAAAGTCACCAGTTTGTCGAGTGCCAAATGCCTGGTACTCAGCAAAGATGACGGTGCCCGACGCCGTCAGTCTTGGGCTATATTTTGCCGAGTGCTTATCTTCGCCGAGTGCCCTGCTAAGAAAGCCTTTGCCGAGTGCCGGACACTGGGCAAAGAAACTTTTGCCGAGTGCCAGAGTTTGCCGAGTGTGGCACTCGGCAAAGAAGTCCTCTGTCGAGTGCATGATATTTAGCACTCGACAAACTTCCAGACACTCGGCAAAGCACCGGTTTCCTATAGTGTGAACCTAGAGGTAGAAGTGGATTCATCCACAAACACACAAATAAGCTTAATTTTTGTGAGTTCACGGACAAGTCTCCTTCCATCCATACGTTGTCCTTTCTAATCTCTCTCATTTCTTGTTTGTAAGTTGCCTCTCGTGAATGAGAGAGGTTAGAAAGGACTACATAAATTATTAATTATTTTATCTGTCACAATTTATGAGTTATTTGACTTTTTCAACCCTAAGTTTGATTACTTATTTTATTTAAAAAACTGTGTAAAAGGAGTTAAATTTAAGTTATTTTTGAAGAACTTTTATTAAACCATTTTTTACATAATTTTTTTAATAAAACGAGTGGTTAAACTTTGATAAAAAAAATCAAACGATTTATAAATGGTAATGATCCTGGGCAGACGTCCGGCCAGGCGGACGCGCCACCCCGCATGCGGCTCACCCCCACCGCTCGACTCCCGCGTGCCGCTCGACTCTTTTTTTTTCTTTTTCTTTTTTTCTTTTTTGTTTTTTTTCATTTTTTTCCTTTTTATTTTTCTTTTTTATTTCTATTTTTTTAAATCTTTTTATTTTAAAAATATTTATATATTTTTATTTTTTGTGTATGTTAAAAAGGTATATCGATAATGTTGTATATGTTACAATTCTTTTTAGATGCATATTAAAAGCGTTACTCAAAATGTTTCATCTTTTTTAGACGTATGTTTTAAGAGTATATTTATAATGTTTCATCTTGTTTTCTGAATTAATATTTGCAAGTGTTTAGCTGAATGTTTCGTATGTTTTCACATGTATTGTTGCAATTGTTTTATTTAAATGTTACGTGTGTTTGTAAAATGATTTACAAGTGTTTTTTTATTTATTTTTTTCAAATATTTCATACACATGTTTCGAGTGTTTCAGTAGTTTTATATATATGTTGTAAGTGTCGTGCTTGGATGTTTCAAAATTAGATCTGGTGTTGCAGAGTGTTTCATATGCATGTTTCATGTCCATTGGTCGGATTAGGAGGTCCGTCACCGGCGGCGATCATTCTCTACTCCAGCCAGCGCGACCTCGATCTCCCCATCAACCTTCATTGCCCCTCTGCTCGCATGCTCATCTTCCTTACCTTCTTCTTTGCTTCATAGCGAGGTGAAACATGCATGTTGTAAAAGTATGTATCCAATGTTTCAGTGGTTTTAAAAGTATGTTGTAAGTGTTTCATATGAATGTTGCAAAAGTATATCGAGATGTTGTATATGTTAAAATTTTTTATCAAAACATATCCATGTGGGGTCTTGTTTTGAAGAATTAATTGTAATAAACATGATAATGCAATCAGATTTTAATTATGATGTTTGGTTTATAAGTTATAGCTTTCTAAACTCTAAAAATCATAAAATATATTTATACGCAGGCACCAGCTACCTTCAGCCGGGTGGCGTCCGGACCGGCACGTCCGTCCGGATGTCCGAGCGGAGGCGCAGCCTATTTATAAATTAGAAGGGAGGGAGTAATCATTACTACTAGTAACTGGTTCTGCCAGTGGCTCGGCACACCTGGTTCTGCCAGTGGCGCGGCACACCGAAGAAACTTATAAAGAAGAAAAGATCGTCAAAAACTCAAAATGGCACGCAGGTCCAATCCAACCCGTCGATCATCAGGCCGTGGCAACAACACCGGCGGTCGATCGATCGCCTTTAATAATTTGCTTCTCTTCGCTAACGATGGCGCGCGCGTGCACGGAGACGGGAGGTCGACGTCAACCCACTCTGACGATGGAGGCTCTCCATGTCAGCTATAGCGTGTCGCTCTGCCACATGCAGAAGCAGAAAAGATAATTTATTATTGGCATCGGGCACCAAAGTTTACGGCTCTCCGATTCGTTGTTTTTACTGTGCTTGGAGTGGACGACGATGGCGGTGAGAGTGTTCCGTAGCTCGATCGTATGGACGTGATATATAGTAGTATGAGATAGTAATCGACAAATTAACTTGCTGTTGGGGAACTAGTCCAGCGTTTCCCTAGAGAGAGAAAACACTACTCCTATTCAGAATCACCATTAATTTACCCTGGCGACATATCTAGCATTTTACTAGATAGTTTTTATGGATCCCTCTTTCCCACCATTTGCAGAAGGAAAGAGAACATATTTCACCGTGCGCATCCTCATGTGCAAGTTGTATTATTTCATCATTAGCCTTTCTCTAGAAGTTGCGCACTTGCGTGCGCATAAACATCTCTTTCTTGGCATAAAGCAAAACCCTACTCACATCTCCTTAATTAGACCTTTCCCGACTTGCGCTGAGTATTATATTTGCCCCCATTGAACTCCCCTCTCATTGGGCTGATGTGGATAAGCCCTAATCTCTCTTCTGCTCTCTCGCACGCAGACGTCTCTCAATTATATTGCAGCACCTAATTAATTAAACCATAAACGATGCAAAGACGTCTCTCATGTCAGATGGCTAATGGAATCTTCTATCAAATTTTTTTTCTATGGAAGATATCGTTGTCAAAATATGTATCCCCTCTATCGTTAATACAGTGTTTTCTAGAGATTTGAATAAAACATATTAAATGATAATACAAAATATGTATCCCCTCTATGGAAGATCGTTGTCAAAATATGTACTGTCGTATTTTTTTTTTGCGAATTCTCTTTCTTATAATTAATACAGTGTATTCTAGAGATTTTAATAAAACATATCAAATGAGAATACAAAAGACACCTATACCCTTACTCCATTTTTAACTAGGCGTTGTTAGTCAGCGTGATTAATGAAGATTGATCGGTACGTAAGTAATAAGTAACGATACAATTTCTATTAAATTTATGCTATTATTTAATGCAGAATTATTTTTGTCCCTAAAACTTATTATATTTAGAATGATTCGCTCGTGACCACAACATGCCATGCCATCTTTTAGTTGTTTAGTTCACTACACCACAACAACGGCATGCCACACTTTTTTAGTACCATGTCTCACGAGTCATATATACTTATTTTCTTGTCAAACTTGTCATAAGTGTATTGGCTTTAATTTTACCCGCCATACTTTCTTATACTTTCTTTGGTAGCCACAATTTGCCAAAGGTTTAACATGGCAAATAGCCTTTGGCAAATAGCCACCAACCAAATAGACCCTTAGATACAATTTTTAATGCTCGAGTACACTATATTATATGACAGAGAGTATATGAGATCCTCCGGTGACATTATTTTCGAAAACTTTGCCTTTGCACTTGCACACTAGCTATATACATTTAGAAAGAAATCAACCGAGATAACGATATAGACATGATTCAGAAAGTTATTACAGACATATTGCATGGTTGCTTCTGATGAGAGAAATGCTGACAGCGAAGAATGTTACAGAGGGTGGTAGATTGGTTGCTGCCACGGAAAAGGAGTCGTCTCCAGTGTCAACAAAGCCTTGACGCCTAATTAAGATTAGGCCAAAACAACAGCACGAACTAAAGTTGGGTAGTCATCCGAGAGCGAGAGGGTGATGCAAACAAACTTTGGCACGCATGTTAAAGTCTGCTTACGCATCTACTTTTAATTAATTACTAAGGTGTTGACGCACTAGCAGCAATGTGGATGACGAGGATAAGGAAGGCCACCATTAAGGCAGTGATCTGAACCTTCGATTCTATATTGCCGCAACAACGTCCCGACCAGAATAGATGCCGCACGTCGTCCTAAGGCGTGAGCAATCAAACTCTAATAGTGGTACTTTATAAGTGCTATTATGATATATTATGGGTCTATTTGGATCTACTTAACTAAACTTTAGCGGGGGTGTTTTGATCCCCAGTTAATAGATTCGGCTAGTGACAGGGACCAGGCCCTGCAACACTGCCGCACCAGTCACCCACACCGCGCCTTCCTGGCTTGCCGTTGCTCGAGCATGCGGCCAAGTTCCCGAGGAAGGTGCAAGGAAGACAGCGGCGAGCCCCCCTTCCCTCCCCCACATATTTTCCTCCTCTTTGCGCATGCTTTAGAGGATGGCAGCCACCCTCGACTCCTGTGGCCAGGAGCGTAGATCCAGTGTCAGGGAGAGCGGATCCAGTGGCTGTGTGAGCATGGCAGCGGCAACAGTGCTAGTTCATGGGACGACGACCGCCGGTGGGATTCCGACCAGCTATGACCGGATCCGGCGTTCCCTTGGCTAGCTCTGGCATGCCGGCACCTGGATCTGTGCCATGGTGGTGAGAGTGTGGTAGCGTGGTGGGGCGTTGGTGCAGCGCCAGCGTGGGAGCCACGCGGGCTTCTGCGGTGGCTCTGCTGCGTCGTCTGTGACCTAGTTGCTCCAGTGCCATGGTAGACTCATCAGGGAGCGAGCAGCATGCTTGTCGGGTCCTTTCTTGGGCGATTTGTAAGGAGTTGGCGACGACTCGATTGGTTGCGGACCTGCGGTCCATGTGGACTGGCGCCATGGTGGGTGGTTGCGCATGTTTATGACCAATCTTCCATGGCTGCGACAACGAGTTGAAGTCGGCTCCTCATGGATGGTTCCCCATGCAGGGAATTGACATGGATGGCTGCAAGCTCGCTGGTTGGTTTGGTGCGACGATTTTGGAGGAGGCTACTGTTGTTGCGACTACTACCAATCTCGGTGTTTCGATGGAAAGTTTGCGGGTGGAAGGGCATGTTGTAGGTTTCTCTTCTGCGGTCCACGGATCGGCACGATGGTGATGGACTACGCATGCCTGTTTTTAGCTTGTTAGGGTTAATCGATGGAAGGCGATCTTTTGTAGATGTCAAGCTAAGCAGAGTTGCTTGCGACATGTCTTGAAGACCGCTCGATGGCCGATGTGTACAGTGTAGTGGTGTTGGTCGAGCCCATTGCCGTTCTGTAGGAACAAGTGTGGTCGTCAATGTTGAGGGCATGGAGGCGGTCCTATTAAGCTAGCGCAGTGTCGCCATGTCACGCATGCCTGTGACATGGTCGGCATGGCAGCGATCTCCTCTGCTAGCGCAACTTCCTGCATGGTGCTTGGGTGTGATGCTTTTGGAGATGGCACTACTAAAAAAAAAATCTTTTATCAGACGTTTAGAATTTTTTTCGAAGGCGGGCAACACTAGGAAACCACCTTGGTTAATGCTTCGGTTATATGAGACGGTCAATTTCTTATTAACCAAGGCGGTTACAAGAAACTGCCTCACAAAATCGATTAATGAGGTGGGCACCTTACAATGCCTGTCTCGGTTAATATATACTAGCAAAAATACCCGTGAATAAAATTTTCGTCAACTCAATAGTGAGTAACCGTGCGTTGCAGCTGGAGAGTGTCAAAATAAATTTTTCGTTAACTCAATTGGTTTCGTAACCAATCTAGAAAAAAGTAATTATTATACGTGTTTAACTTGCGTGTCAACATCTCTTTACCAAAAAAGCCAAAAAGATATGAGTTTTCATAGTAGAATGTCTCTTGTTTTATTTGCATCTCACCCGGTTGTCTTCCCTCACTTTACCATATGGTACTAATATCAACCGGGCACACAAAACTAAACCGGACTAAGTATAATCTTAGATTTAAACATGGCCCATTAAAAATATATAGACCTTCTAAGTTTAACCGTACGAACTGTTATTTTATTAAATTTATCGGTCCGCTTAATATCAAATCAAACAAGCCCAATTTTTTTTTTCGCTTTCTATTTTTTTCTTTTCCTTTTTCTCTGTCCCCCAGTATGGCCATATCTTCTCCTCTCACACGGAAGCACCCTTGAGCCTCGACACGCTCCTAGTGACCGCGCCAGGCCGCTAGCTGCTCTCTTCATTTGGTCTACTCCGCACCGCATTGTCTGTCTACCAAGTTAAACAGACAATTCGGGACCTACGGCAACGAGGCAAGCTGCCATTCGCCGGTAAGCACCACCTGGGCTTCAAAATTTTCCCCTCGCAGGTGCGCGCGCTGGATGGCCTCGATGGGCCGCGGAGCTCCAACCGCCAATGCGGACTCTGCCGCGAGTGCGGCGCTGGGGCGGGTGGGGGTGCAGAACAATAAAAAAAAGACTGCGCCTCAAATCGGACGTCTAGACGGGGCCAATCGTCCGGACGCCCACACCTATTCGCCTTGGCCCTGCCCACGCGTGCCTCCACTGGACCCGCACGCTCTCCCGCCTCGCTCTGCGCCCCGCCCGCGCGCGCCTCCGCCGGACCTGCACGCTCGCGCGCCCCACTCTTGGCCCCGCACGGCTACGCGCCTCCGCCGGCACTAAGTCGCCATGAGGGCCGAGCATGCCCTCGTCCGCGGGCCCAGCGTGCCCCATCCGCTGGTCCTCCGGCTCCCCGCACCCCATCCCCCGACGCCCAAGCAGTACCCCATGAATCTCTCTAAAACATCAAAAAACAAGTAGTGCAACAACAAAAAAATATGTCCTGCAACATCAAAAAATTTATATTGTAACATCTAAACAATAGTGCTGTAACACCACAAAAATCAAACCGTGAAACATGAAAAATGAAAACATCAGTTGTTGCAACAAATCCAAAAATCATATTGCAATATTCGAAAATCATCCATTGCAACAATCCAAAAATCAAATTAAACATTCAAAAAATCATCGTTGCAACATACGAAAAACATATGTTGAAACATTCAAATAATCATCGTTGCAACATAAAAAAACATCTGTTGAAACATTCTAAAATGCCCCCTACAACATGGAGAAACAGTGAGGGCGTACAACACAGTAGGGGGTAGGGGATTCGGCGGTAAGCTGCTCCATCCCCTCGCCCATCACCTTTGAGCTTGCCGGAAGGAGGAGGAAATAGAACTCTAGAGTTAGCCGGAACTCTAGCAACCGACGCTCCCTCAGATCCAGAGGAGGAGGAGAAAGAGGGGGCGAGCTCAGATCCAGAGGAGGAGCGGGAGGAGGGGGCGAGTTCAGATCCAACGGAGCAACAGGAGGAGGCTCAGGTCTAGACAAGGACCGACCTACCATGTCAAAACAGCCGCCGCCGATCTCGTCTCTGGTAGGGAACAGGAGCCCGGTCGCTGGGGGAGCGGGGGAGCAATGAAGGTAGTGGAGGGATGGTGGGACTGTGGGAGAGAGGGAGGGAGCGCGCGCTGTGGCGCGCGGCGCACGGGATCCGTCTCGGTGGCACGGGCGAAGGAGCGGAGCAGCACTGGAGTGGGATAGAGAAGGACGAGGGTGGAGCAGCGGGCGGACGGGTGGGTTGGCTTCACGCACAGGTTGGGTCGCACAGGTCGGGTGCGTCCGTCCCGTCCGGACGCCCGTGGTATATCACTACCGATAAAAAAAGTGACGAAAAAAGTGGGGAAAATCTTCCCTCTTTATTAGTAGATATTGATTAACTGAGGTGGACATCTTAAAAAAACCACCTCGATAAATCATTAACCAAGACATGCATTCTAATCAAATCGCCTCAGTAAATCAGGCCCAGGCGCCTAGCTCAGACTAGCCCATCTCGGCCCAAAACTCTAGTCATAGTATTTAAGACAGGCAGAAACCCTGGCCCACTCAATCTTCACTCCCACACTCCTCACCGCCGCTCCCTCTTCTCTCTGTCACCCACTCGTCTCCTTAGCACTGCTCTCTCCCTCCTTCTCCTCTTGTCAGCAGTGTGGCCTCCTGCCAGCGGCGGTGTTCGGCGGGTAGTTGGCGACCTCCCATCGTCGTTCTCGGCGTTCAGCAGCAGCGTTCGGATCTAGCTGCTCACCTTCCTCCCTCTCCAATACTACTAAAAAAATTTACCGTGGCGGGCAGATTCAATTAACGGTGGCGGTTTTTCAAACCGCCACAAACATAAGGTCACGGTAAATCACGCGATTTACCGTGGCGGTTGGATGTCCGCCACCATAAATCACGAAAAAAAAAATAAAAAAAATGAAAAAGCCCAAATCCAGGCCAGTTTAGGGCTAGATCTGGACCTGGCTGCCAATGTGCGCCGCCGCCGCGTCATCCACCGTGGAGCCTCGCGCCGCCGTGGTGGTCGCCGGAGACGACGGATCCGCCATCGGGGAGGCCAGATTCGCCACAGGGAAGGCCGGATCCGCCACCGGGGAGGCTGAATCCGCCGGACCACGTCGGGGTCCGCGCCAGCGCCGCCATGCTGCGCTCGAGTTGCCGCCGGGCCGCGTCGGGCCCGCGCCAGCACCGCCGAGCCGCGCCTCCACCTCACGCCGTCGGGAGGCGAGCCCGCGCCTCCACGCGCGCCGCCGGGGCGAGGCCACGGGCGCGTGGCCGCGCCTCCACCACGTGCCGCCGGCCACCGGGAGGAGAGGTCCAAGAGAGAGAGAGAGAGATAGGGAGAGGAGGAGGTGCGGCTCAGGGGAGAGGGAAGACCGAGAGAAGCGCTCGGGCGGCTGGGTTGGGGAGGGAAGGGAGTGAGGGCTGGATGACTAACCCTAACTTTCATTTATATATGGTTACATATACTGGGCCTCGTTTGGGCCCGTTTGGGCCACTTGGACTGTTGGGTTGGACTTGATTTACCGAGGCGGTTACGTTATAATGTCCGCCTCGGTTAATATGTATTTACCGAGGCAGACATTTTAAGAATAACCGCCGCGGTTAATCTATTTTTCGAGGCGGTTTTTTACAACCGTCTCGGTTAATAAAAAGTGACCGCCTCGGTAAATGGTAGGCATTAACCGAGGCGGTTATCTATCCTGCCCGCCGTGGAAAAAAAATACAAACACCTCCTAAAAAATTTTATGTAGTAGTGCTCCTCTCGTCAGCAAAGAGGCACTACGTCCCCGCCGTTCTCGTTTTCTCTCCTCTCTCCATCTCTCTCACCCCTCTCCTCTCCTCTCTCCATCCTAGCGTGCAGATCATCCGCTGGTGGTGGCGCTAGGGGATGGTGGATCCAGGGGCAGCGGCATGTGGAGGCGGATCCAGGGGTGGCAGCATGTGGGGACGACGGATCTGGGGGGTGGCGACGCGCGGGGACGCGGCTGCGGTGGCACTAGGGCAGCACGGAGCAGGCAGGCTTGCTGGTAGGCTCCGAGACAGGCTCGCCGGTGGGCTTTTATTTTTTTGAAATTATTTACGGAGGCGGGCACTACAACCGTCTTGGTTAAGGCCGTGATTAATTATGACCTTTGATCCGAAACGGTTCGCCTTCCCGCCTCGGAAAATCGTTTTTGCCCGTCTCGGTTAAATTTATTGTAGTAGTGTGGGGGACTTTCGGGCTAATGTTCTGCCTGACTCTGAGTCACGATCAGCAATGGTGATGCCTTGGTTGGAGGTATTGTTGTGACGTCTCTCGTCTCCTAGGGATTTGGTTGAAAAATATTGGTTCTCTGTTTAGCGTTGGCGGTATTTGTGGATGTCGCTTCCCTCCTTAGAGGCATCTCTACTGAGAGCCACCCCTCCCTCAAGCTCTTTGCTTGTTTTCTATGTTGTGCTTGGTGGTGTTTGTCTGCTGATGCTATGAAGGTTTAGCGGGTTGTATTTGTTGTGGTAGTGTTAAGTTGTCACGACATCGTGATTGTTTTTAATTTTTATTTTGTTATATATTTTTTTAATATTACTCTCCTTTATATTAATACATGGACAACGATTTTCTCCCTAGTGAGTGAACTTTAGCTGAGTTTAGCTAGATTGAATGAGTTGAGCTAGATTAAAGTATCAAAACTCAGTTAAATTTGAACTGGTGTCTATCTTAGCTAGGCTGTTTGGGTTCTTAACAGCTAAATTTAACAAGCTAAGTTTAGTTGGTGATCCAAAAAGTCATGTGGGTATAACTAGGAGAATGGCATTGACCGAGATTCATCTCAAAACCTGTAATAATCGATGTTCTTGGTTTTAACCTAATGCAAAAGCGTTCATCGCTGTGCCTAGATCTCGGCCACTAGACGCGACAAGTAACTAAATCTGAATTGGCTGGAGGCAACAGCAGTGCAGCACTATTATTATACTAATACTAATAATGATACCAAGAAAGAGGGGGCGCCTGGGCATGCACTGCACCTGCACGGGGCACCAACCCAACTGGGCAGGCAGCTGCGACGCTCTGTAATAATGGAGGTGATTAGAACAAGCGCCGCGTCGCCATCGATCCCATATACTCCTTCCTATATCTGGCACTCGCTGTCAACAGCTGCTGATGCAGGGGCGTCAGCGTCGCGGGGGCCAGACGACGTATAGCCTTTGCACTTTGCAGTTTGCAGCCTGCACTCCGCCGCGTGACGCCGGCGCACGACGCTTTCAGGTGTCGCGCAACGAGGCGCCTCTTATTCCGGCCGCCTTTTCGCGTGGGCTAGCTTTCGTCTCGACTAGTTTTCTCTCTCCACCCCCTCCAACACACACACACACACACAATTCTGGCCGCCGCGACCCGCGAGGCCCTTGCGGGCTACGCCCACTAGTTTATGCTGTGCTTATATTAATTATGTCATGCGCGCTAGCACCAGATTTGTTCCGGCGTGCGTGCGTGCGTGTGTTGCCCTCGCTGATGGAACTGCCTGAGTGTCAATGCAGACACAGGTGCACGACGAGAAAGCAGATCACTAAGCATGCATGGTTGAAAAACTGTGAGAAACTAGGGGAGAAAAAGGTGGCTAATAATGGTCCACGCTCTAAACTCGGACCAATCATTCCCATCGGAAAAGAAGGAGAATGAGGAGAGAATTAGTTCACTTCCTCCTCAATCCCCCTTCAACCCCTAAAGAAATGGTTGAATCCAAACTAGCTATCAATCAGTTCATGGCTTAAGCTTCGTCATTAGCGCAAAAATATTCCCGAGTGGTGTTTGTGGGTAGCTAGCCTCCTTTTGCTTCTGCTAGCATAGTGCCGTCTCTGCTTTGCTGTCCTAAACTCCTACCGAGAAGCACGTGTCTAAGTGAATTCCAGACAGAAAAATGTCGTGCTATGCATCCCTTTTTACGTTATAGACATTAGTTATATGTACCCAAAATACCGGTACCTAATCTTTGAAACCCTGTTTGAAATGGTAGAATTTTCATGATTCCAACAGCGAGAGAGAATAGAACGATTTGTCGTGCAATTCAAATAATTTCTTTCTCAAAATGGGACCATTGGTTGTTTCTTTTTCGTGAATCACGCTATATACAGAGACGCTTGCATATATGCACACACCTATTGCTATGAACGTACTGTATGCATTACTGCATACACTCCTTATTTCTAATAGTATATCTGAAAGAACGAGTCAGACGATCTCTCAATATTGATGAAGCTTGCTATGGATGGACATGTCAGATTGTTATTATCTTTGCAAATGCATTCATATTCACCCATCATAGTAGGACAATAGCATCACACTACTCTGTGGGTTGTTTGATGCTCCTACATTGATTTAATTTAAACCAAAATTTACAATCTATCCACGGTATCATACTATTTTATAACAAAGTGATTCTTTAAAATACTCTAGTAGATGACTAAAAAATAGTTATTTTAATGAGGGTTTTAGTGGAAGTTGTTTTTTAAGGAAAAACGATCCTTTATTAGCTCGTAGTTGAGTTATAAACACCATTGGGTGCCGCCAAAACCAGACATATCCCCCGCTGCAGCTAACATTTATTTTTGCGGAAACGATATGAGACGGATGTCCGGATGCGCCGGACGCCGACGCCACGTCCCGCGCTCTACTCGCCACGCGCCGGTATTTTTTCTCCACGCGGCGTCGCGGCACTCGATGCCGCTTCCTCCCCTGATGCCGCTTCCTGCCTTCCTCTCTCTCGCTCTCTTCCTCCGCTCCCTCTCCCTGCCTCCCTTTCTCCCTGCTTCAGCTCCCTCTCTACGCCCTCCATGCCTCGAGGAGCAAGCGAGTCGCTCCTCCCTTCTTTCCTCCGTCCCTCCCATGACCTCCATACCACCGGAGAGGAGGCCGGCGGCGGCGGCTTCCGGCAAGCAGCTCCCCTCCCTCCCTGCTGCTTTCTTCCCTCGCTGTGACCAGGCCATGCAACTGAAGAGGAGGGCGACGGCGGAAGATTCTCTCCTGCACCGATGTCCTCCACCGCAAGGAGTCCTCCGTGCTCGCAGATTCGGCGGCTAAGGCGTCCTCCTCTCCAACACCGGCATCCTCCACCGTTGGAGCCCCCAAAGTCCGCAGATCTAGCAGCCATGGCACTCCCCACGCTATGCTCCATCTCTCTCTCCACCTATGTCGCAATTATTTCAAAAGTTTTAAAGGTGCGTTTCAGTTGAATCATATGGATGTTGCAAAAGTAGATCGGGGGATGTTGCACATTTTGCATATGTTGCAATTGTTTGAGAGATATGCTGCAATAGTATGCTTTTGAATGTTTCAAGTATGTTTCATCTGTGTTTCTGAATGTATGTTGCAGTTGTGTTTATCTGGACGTTGCATATATTTCACACATGTGTTGCATTGTGTTTTATTCAGATGTTGTGATGAGTTTGCAATGGTTTTCAAGTGTGTTTCAGATGAGTTCCCAATTGTTTCGTGAGCATGTTTGAAATGTTTCAATAGTCAACAACCCTATGTTGCAAACGTTGTATTTGGATGTTTCAAAAGTAAATCTAGGGTTCCATCTCTCCTTCCACCTTATACTGCATCTTATCTCTAGGGGCAGGTAAGCACCGGTGCAGGGTTGTGCACACGCAGATGGGGTGTGCGGGTGAGAAGGCACGGCATGTGGTACGAGAAGCGCAGGAGAGTGTTGGCATTTCTTAACGTCGTTACAAAAGATAGACTAAAAGTCTGTTCCCGGCAACGGCGCCAGAAATGCTTGTTGGCGTTTCTTAGCATCATTACTAAAGATAAAGGCCCGTCCTTAATAATAATACTAGAAACGTAAGTTGACATTTCCAACCACCATTACTTCAGAAAGGTAACCCTTAGCTCTTAATGGCGCCGGCCTAGGTAATGCAGTCTGGTAATAGCAGTTAGAAGTGCCGGATTGGCCTTCCTAACCGTCATTACTTACGATATGCAAAACTGTGGCACAACGCCGTGGGGTGCAACAAGAATTACAATTCTTAAGTAACGGTACTTAGGTACACCAATCGATAGTTCAGTAGAAAATAGATTAACTCTGCAAGCGCACAGAATTATCATTGTAGCATTTCAACCCGTGAGTACTCAAGGGTGTCGTATTCAGGGGCGAAGCCAGGAAAAATGGCCACCGGGGTCGATACTCAGTACTAATCGAGCATTAATTTAGGTTGCGATAATATAATACCACACATAACATAAATTAATATGATAATGACTGCATATTATGACAAAATAATCTTTTACAAATTACAGTAGTATAGTTACCTCTCACAGTGTTATTCGACGATTACGATCCTCCATCTTGTGAAAGCGAACTATCACATCGTCAATTGGAATTGTATTCAAAAATCCTTGTTCTACGAAGCATATGATACAATCATTCATAAATCCATCTCCAATACGGTTTCTCAGTATTGTCTTCACAATTTTCATTGCCGAAAAGCACCTCTCCACCGATGCAGTGGCGATAGGAAGAACTAGTACTAGCTTGAGAAGCCGATAGACCAAAGGAAAAGCCAGATGCTTCTTTGTACCCACCATCAGCCTAGCAAGTTCAGAAATAGTGTTCAAGTTGGCAAATCTTTCATCAGCTCTTATGTTGTGATTAAATCGTTCAATGTATATAATATGCTGAGCTATTCTCTCTTGTGATTAAAGCCCTTAATCCATTGAATTCACCTCTCATATTGCTGGCTCCATCATAACCTTGTCCTCTAATTTGTTTTATGCTCAAGCCATACTTAGCAAACAAATGATCAAGGTTAGATTTTAGACATGAAGCTGACGTCTCTTGCACATGAACAACAGCAATAAGTCTCTCTTTTATTACCCCAAGCTTATCAACATACCGCAAGACAACTGCCATCTGTTCCTTTCCAGACACATCAGCCGACTCATCCACTAACAAGCAAAAGACGTCACCACCAATTTCTTCAACAATAGATTTTACTATAATCTGAAAAATAAATAGGTAGCAATTAGTTTACCTTTATAGACTATGAAATGACAAAATTTGTAAAATAAATTGACTCACCTCAGCAAAACAGTTTGCAATGTCCCTTTGAATTTCTGGAGCAATCATCTTATTATTCTTAGGAGCATTACTTCCAATAACCTTCTTTACTTTGTCATTTTCATCTCCCAAAAGTTGTACTAACTCTCGAAAATTCCCTTTATTTGTGGACTGCTCTGTTTCATCATGGCCACGAAAAGCTAAGCCTTGATGCAACAAGTAACGAGCAGCTTTAATTGATGTCCTCAATCGAATTAGATGCTGCTCTTTAGTGATATCACTTTGCTTGTTTATAGCCTCACCAATTGATTGTCCAGGCTTCAACAAATTGTCACATCTCTTCACAGCCGTGTTATGAAAACTATTGCATTTGCCGCCTACATGATCTCGAAGCCTATCAGATTTGTTCCAGCTATTCCAGCCATCTACTACAAATGCATCATTCCCACCTTGGCCCTTGTGACAGTCTCTGAACAAGTAACAGTATAAACAAAAACACCTATCCTCCTTTTCACTATACTCTAGCCAATCATACTTAGTAAACCATTCATGTTGACATCGTCGTGGAAAACCTGCTATCATCGTCGTTGGAAACATAAAACCAGGTGGAGGCTTACAAGGACCTCGAATCAAATATTTTCGCCTAATGTCATTTTGCAGCTTTTCACCTATGTAATCTGATATCCTCCTCCTATCTGCTGGATCATATGGAAGCTCATCAAAATTTACCTCATGCCGTGATATCCGTGAAGTGCGCTGAATAGTATGGTTAGTGTTTACTGCAGGGACATCTCCATCTCTTCTTGCTCTTGAAGTGTCTCCATTATTATTCTCATCATCAGCTGCTGGTGGTAATTTCCTTTTGAAGAATCCTTCCAATTTCCTTTGATTGCCTATCAGATTAATCATATCATAAAAATTATAGCAAAGAAATTTGTAAGCCGTACTAAACTAGTAAGTAATAAATTAGTATAAATTAGATACCTGACATATTTTGGCCTGGTCACTTGGTCAGAAACTTTTGCCGCCGGCAGCTGCCCGCTAGAATTTGCAATCGGCAATCGCCAGATGCCCAGATCGCTCTGCAGAGGACTTCAGATGGGAAAGAACCAAGATGATGATGGATGAAAGTTGGAAGGGTGTGGGCGCCAGGGCTTGCCGTGTGCCGCGCCGCCAGGCTGTAGCAGAGGACGGACTAATTACTGGAAGGTAGACCAACGTTTGGCATTCTCGCTAATGGGCTGAGGAGATATTAATTGTGACAGTTTAGTTGGACTGCTGCTCATGGGCTGCCAGCCGCCGGGGTCGTATACAATTTTTACCGGGGTCTTAACTGGTAGAAAAACGTGATGTGCCCCTACGACTGGAAATTCATCGGTGTCGGACGACACCGTTCAGCCAACGTAGCTTCGCCACTGGTCGTATTTATAATTTTCCGTAGGAGGACATGATGAATTTCGTCTAGCTTTGGTATAAACATGATTACTTATTTGGATGCATAGGTAGGCATAGCATAAGCAGGGGTTAAATCAAGTTTATAAGATAGTGGACACACGCATCAGAGCAACCTCAAGGATAAAAAGGGAAAAATAAAGAATAAAAGAATACAACTAACTGAGCAGGCTTTGGTCGTATACAGCTATGCAAAGAATAGCATTTACATCTAGCTAGTAAGACTAGAATCAGGACTAAGTCTAGGATGATAGGGAGATTCCTGCAGCTGGTCTGTCAGCCGATAGAGACTTTCCGAACTCCTACTCAATACGCGAATGTGGGGGAGTGCTAGGGATGGACAGGGCTGTCACCACCTGCCCATCTACCCCTCTGCCCGTGGGGTACCGACATATTCGCTGATCTCCGCATACCGGAACACCATGCTCGCGTAATTGGAAACAACTCCTAACCTTCCGGGACCCCAACCCTTTGGATTGACAGGCTCGGCTAGGAGCAACCATGACAGCACAACGAACTATTATCCCATCCATAGTTCTTCCTCTATTCCTACTAATTTGATGAACGATGAAGAACTTTGATGAACATATCAAGAACATAACACATAGACTATGAACTAGTTCACATGCCATGATCATAATATGAACAAAACTATACTCTAATTCAGATTCATTGCTATAAACATAAGATGAGAACTTGCTCATAGAGGAGAACTGAATTCTATTCATACCAAGATGTTCTTAATTCCTCCAAGGAGACAAGCTCTCCTTGATAGTTTTGCCTTGCTCTACTACTACTAAACTAGAGAGAATAAGTATGAAATGTGAGGTGTAGTGCTCCAAATGTTGGTGTGTGTGAATGATGAAGGAGCACCATCTATTTATAGCTAGAGTAGGGCGGTTTGGGCGTCTCCAGGTTTGGAAGGAGGTGAATTTTAGCAGGGAATAAAAAGTACGCAAATATTTCAATCGTAGGAAGACAAGTTTTGATGGAGTATGAAGGGGATATCATTTTAAATTTTTATCTTAAAAAATTTTCAGAATGAGAGAGGAGAAAAGTTGCACAAACCAAATTTTGAGTTTTGTTATTGTGCAATTGTCTTGGAGAGTCCTCCCCCACACTTGTTTTCTTTCATGTCTTGGTTAGTCACAATATATATGTGACGAAAGCAAGTGCTCAACATAAAAACTTTATTTCATTGATAAACTCAAATAGGCACATTTACATTGATGGTAAAGGATCGTGAAAAGAAGAAGTGTGCCTAATTATTCGTGCAGCAGGTGCATTCTAAAGATACTCAAGATGCTGCTCAACACCTAGGGCTTCAGCGACTTTCCTTAGCTTAAGATTGAACTTGAAGCGGAAACTATTAACGTCATCGCTAAGGTCCCTAATCTCTGTGTTCTTGGTCTCTATGTCGTCTTCTAAAGTCCTAAGGAAAGCACGTAAGCTAGCATGTTTAGCTATGAGGTCATTGATGAGACAAGAGTCGTCTTCATCGTCACTGATTTCGTACTGTCCTGCACGACGTTTGATGGATGGTTGTGGTAAATGCCTCCTAATTCTAGGAAATGTGCTAGCGGATGCTGCCTCTTTGGCCGAAAGTGCAGGCTTGCTAGCCAACTTTTCACCAGTACGCTTGCTAGTCCCACTACCGCTAGGGGCTTTTCTCTTGAGGCCTAGAGCACTGATGGTAGGATGGGCAGTAGCGGTCATCTTCTTGGCGCTACCTTCGGGTGCATGAGAGTGTGCTGGCAAGATCGCTAAAGGCTTCTCCTTCACAACACGGGCTTCTTCCCTTACTAATGGACTCTCTTGGTAAGGTGCTATGTCTAGGTTTGGTATGGCCTTTGGAGCGTTGATCAGTGAAAGGGCGTAGCTAGACATGGTCGGCACTTCAAGATGGGAGAGCTTAGCAAGCTTTGCAAGAGGGAGAAGAAAAAGGTTGGTGTGAGGAAAAGAGAGACCTAAAGGGGTTTAAATAGGTGCTACCGAGGTCTCTAGCAAGGAAATAACTTGATCGTAACCAAGGTCGTGATGCTGGAGTGATCAGAGGGAGGTACGAAAAAGATTGGCGCTGATTGGCCCAGCTGTTGGCGGTCCTTAAAGCCTATTTCTTACCGCCAATATGTTACTAAAATAAATAGTAGGTAGGGTTTTAAACTAACATTTTCACAAGTTTTGGTGTGTACTTGACTTGCAGGTGTGACATGTGGAAATGCAAAAACCATAAAGAAAGCGCACATCCAAGAAACGTATTCAAAGCAGGCGCAATCCAAGAAAATAAGAAAGCCCACCTCAAACACTAAACTGGATCCATCCGTAACCGCGAGGGAGGCCCAGACCCAGGGAGCAACCGACCACCCGAAGGCGGTAGTCAGATGGCGCTCATCAGGGACCGACCGCCCCCGGGGGCGGCCGCCCCCCTGGTGGGGCCTCCCGGGCCCATTCTCCTCAGGCGGTGCTCATGGCGGTTTGGCAAAGGCGGTTTCACCTCCTTCCATACTTAGAACGTCCAAACCGCCCTAGTTGGACTATAAAAGAGAGAGAGAGCTCCCCTCCAACACACACCATCATTTGGAGCCATTTACCTCACCTCTCACCTGTATTCTTTAGATTAGTTTTAGTATTAGAGCAAGGCAAGAGCTAGAAAGAAGAGTTTGTATCCTTGGGAGAAAAAGGAACACCTCGGTATGAATACAATGCCGTTCTCTTCCAAGTTCAAGTTATTATCTTATTTATATAGCAATGCATATGAACTAGAGTATAGTATTGGACATGTTATGATCATGATATATGAACTAGCTATAGTTTATGTGTTATGTTCTTGATATGTTCATCGTTGTTCTTCATCGTTCATCGACTTAGTATGAATAGAGGAAGAACTAAGGATGAGGTGACGGTTCGTCGTGCCTTCTCGGTTGCTCTTAGCCTAGCCTGTCACTCCGAAGGGGTGGGGTCCTAGGGGACTAGGAGTTGTTTCCAAGTACGCAAGCATGGTGCTCGGGTATGCGGAGATCGGCGAATATGCTGGTATCCCACGGGCAGAGGGGTAGGTGGGCAGGTGGTGATAGCCCTGTCCATCCCTAGCACTCCCCCACGTTCAGATATTGGGTAGGAGTTCGTAAAGTCTCTATCGGCTGGCAGACCAGCTGCGGGGATCTCCCTATCATCCCAGACCTAGTCACTGATACTAGACATGCTAGTTAGATGTTTACTAATAGTTCTTTGCATAGTTATATATGACCAATGCCTGCTCAATTAGATATATTCTTTTATTGTTTATTTTTCTTTTATCCTTGAGGTCGGCTCAGATTTGTGTCCACTATCTTTGAACTATGATTTACCCCTGCCTATGCTATGTCTACCTATGCATTCAATAAGTGATCATGTTTATTCCAAAGCTAGATGCATTCGTCCTGCCCTCCTACGGGAAATTATAAACACGACACCCCTGAATACTCACGGGTTGAAATGCTACAATGATAGTTCCGTGCGCTTGCAGATTTATCTATACTGAGCTATCATGATTGGCATAGCTAAGTACCATTACTTAAGGATTGTAATTCTTGTGCACCCCACGATGCCGTGTCACAGTTTTGCATACCGTAAGTAATGACGGTTATGAAGGCCAATCCGGCACTTCTAACTGCTATTACCAGACTGCATTACCTAGGCCGGCGTCATTAAGGGCCAAGGGTTACCTTTCTGAAGTAATGGTGGTTGGAAATGTCAACTTACGTTTCTAGTATTATTATTAAGGACGGACTTATAGTCTATCTTTAGTAGTGATGCTAAGAAACGCCAACACTAGCTAAGCGGGCGGCCGGTCCCAGGGGAGGTTGGTCCCCTGGGTCCACCAACCAGCCTCTGCTTTCTGGCCAGGTGCCATGCTGACTGTGTAGATCCCTATCCTGGTTACGATCAGGCTTGATGCGCGGTGGAAAAGTGTGATATAGAGTGTAAGATATAATTGATACTTATGAAAATATGTTTAAGATCACACTCTCATGCATTTATGAAGGAATATTCCTATGATCTCAAGGATTCATGTTTATGAAAGAAAAGAATCATAGGGTCATTTTAGTCAAAACATAAATGCAACACTAGCATCAAGCATGCATATATTCATTATTAAAATTATATATATATGTATATTTTCACTTTTTATTTTATTTCATTATTAGTATTATTTTGTTTTATATATATATTTTCTTCTTAGAAAATAAAAAGATTACTCAGGCATTTATTGAAAAACTTGCTAAATATTTATTTAAAGTAAAAATTAAGGATAACTTATCGATTTACCTTCGGTAAGGGCTCAGCTTTTTAAGTCCGTTGAGCAGGACTTTTTCTCCCTTCATTTCTTGCTTGATGATGGTACATCCGTCTTAAGAGAGGTAGACGGTTGTAATTGCTTGGGCCTCCATACCTTCTGGATGGTTTTGGGCGGTGTGGTAGTATTTTTGACATTTGCTTTGGGTTTCCACACCGACTTCTTTTGTGAAGGCTTGGGGATTTCTTCTCTCTTTTTAGGAGCCGTTTTGTTTTTCTGCTTCTTATTTATATTTCTTTTAGGAGCCACCTTTTCTTTGGCTCCGGCTTTTTCTTTAACTCTTTTGAGATTTTTGATAGATTTTTCAAGAGCTGAGGCTGAATCTCTATCTCCTTAATGCCTTGGGGGTTCGGCCCATATCGGATGCGTATCATGTTGCATTCCTCCTGATGGCGAGGCCTGAATTTGAATTTTTCTTCTTGTCCATTGATATTGAAGCGGATTTCTCCAGCTCCAACATCAATTTGAGCTCCGGCTGTGCTCAAGAATGGTCTTCCTAGGATAAGTGGTGTTTCTTTGGTAAACTCCATGTTGAGCACCACAAAATCCACTAGGACATAATACCCTCTGATTTTGACAGTGACATCTTGTGCAATCCCCGCTGGATACCGTATTGAGGAGTCAGCCAACTGGAGTGTCATGTTGGTGGGCTCCAGGTTAGTGAAATTTAGTCTATCAAAGACTGATTTCGGCATGACGCTTACGCTTGCCCCAAGATCGCATAAGGCGTGGTTAAATTGCTGGGTGCCAATGGAACATGTGATCGTGGGGCAACCAGGGTCTTGTTTCTTCTCGGGTAGATGATTGAGTATAGCTGCGCTACACTCTTCCGTCAGCTTGACAATTTCTGTGGACGGCAATGGTCGCTTGTTGTTGATGATGTCATTGATGAATTTGGCATAGGACGGTATGTGCACGACATCTATCAGCGGAACGCTGACGTCTACTCGACCATTTCCACGAATCGGAGGAACTGCTCATCTCCGGCCTTCTTCTTCCTTCTTATCCTTGTGGGGAAAGGTAGCATCGTGGTGTCCACATAGTTTTCCGGTGTCGGCTCATTTTCCGCTAATTCTTCCTGTGGTTGTGCCGACTCGACCTGTGCCTCCTCTTACTGCCTTGATGCTTTACCTGTCTTATGGTTAGGGTGTGGTGGATCACGAGTGGTCTTACCCCCTCTCGTAGTCACCGAGTTTATATTTTCAACAGCCTTATTAGGTTGCATGGCAGATTTAGCAGCAGAGGCAAGCTGGGCGATCTGAGTTTCTATTCTTTTATTAAAACTTACTTGATTTTTAACAGATAAGGACAGGCTATCAAACTTAGTATTTATGGTTTCAAACATTTTATCATTGAGAGAAAGCTTGTTTGAAAGGTTTTCATTTATTTTAGCCTGTCCTATAATAAGATCTTTTAATGAAGGTTGGAAGGAATTGAAATTTGAATTAAAATTAGAAGAATTACATTGGGGCGATTCTGGTTGTTCCACCCATTACCTGTTTGTTGATGTTGGCGAAACCCGTTGTTAACGTATGAAGCTTCTTCTTGGGTTTCGGGACTGTTGTTCCCCGAATGGCCAACATCTCCACAGACCTCACACGTCATGTGTGAGTCAATGGCCTGGACGGTGCCGGTGGTAGGATCGGTGGCACGTCCCTCAAGTCTCTTCATTAGTAACTCTATTTTTGCGGCAAGCAGATCCGTCTCCTTCACGGTGTGCATGCCTTTTTGTGTTTTGTGTCCTTCTCCCCAGCTTTGGTTGGCCACCATCTTCTCAATCAATGCCGTGGCATTTTCGATGGTGAGGGAAAGGAACGCGCCTCCAGCAGCGGCATCTACGTGCCCTTTAGACATGGCCGTGAGGCCTTCATAGAAATTCTGGAGCACGAGCCATTCTTCCATCCTGTGGTGGGGACATGCCCAGATGTACTCCTAGAGCCTTTCCCAAGCCTCAGGAATGGACTCGAGTGATGTTTGCTAGAAGTTAGATATCTTCCCCCGTAGAACATTTGTTTTGCTCATGGGGAAAAACTTTGCGAGGAACGCCGCGGAACATTTGCCCCATGTGTTGATTGCTTCCTTGGCTTGGTAGAACCATTGCTTCGCCTTTCCCGAGAGGAAGAAGGGAAACAAGCGGAGCCTGATGCTGTCTTGTGCGACATCTTTAATGATGATGGTCTCGCACAGCTCAAGGAAGTTTTGCAGGTGTGCGTTTGCATCCTCACTTGGCAAACCACAGAACTGGTTCGCCTGCACCATCGTGAGTAGGCCAGTGTGGAGCTCAAAGTTTCCGTTCCCGACATTGACAGCGGGCCCAACGGACACGTTGGCAACAGCGGGGGTGGAATACTCGCGGAGTGACTTGGCCATGGTGGTAGTAGCGGATGGTGCGGAAGTGACCGGTTCGTTTGCCGGCTGAGTAGAAGAAGAAGAGATGGTACGAGGCCTTCTCTTCCTTAGAAGTGTCTCTGGATCTTTAACGAAGTTTTCCGGCAGATTGAAACCGCTCATACACTATCCTGTTTTCATTCCAATAAAAAGAAGAAGAAAACAGCAAAGTTAGCCTGCATATGCTATGGCTACCAATGCTTATTTTGTAATCAAAGTTTATGTCAAAGCTAGATGTTTATATTTTCTTTTTTGCCCTCCCCGGCAACAGTAGCGTGTCGGTTACGTGGAATCCCTCCGTGGGAGGCATCAGGCCCTCAGGACCCATCAAAGGGACCCGACATCCACTAACTGACCCTCGGGAAATATTTGGAGTGTGCTCAGGCCGCTAGCCGACCCCTAACGAACGGGGCACGGACCTCCACTTGGACCAACCCGTTTGTAGCTCACCGGAAATGCCGACTCGTGCCCCAGCGGGGAAGTCGAGCAGGACCAAACCTTCCTCTTCCCAAACAAGAGCATGAAGGTCGAATTAAAAAAGACAGGGAAGAACCCGACCGATCTCCGATACGAAAACGGAGGCTCGGGAACTTGCCCTGCACCTTAGAAAGACCACCGAATGACCTCCCAACACGATGGGAGACTCGGGAGCTCCGCTTCCAAGGAAACAACCCACCTAAATAAATTGAAAAACACCCGAGGACTAACAAACACGATTCTAAGCCTTTGAAGGGATATATCATCCCTCCAAAGTCTCGGGGGCTACACCTATCGGGTGCGCTCGCGCGCACCCACCGGAAAAAATAACCCACACTTTATCTTTTTTGACAGGAAGAACTAGCGTGAACCTGTGGAGGAGTGCCTTCACTCCGCCACAGGCTCGGGGGCTACTGTCGGGTACCAAAGTTAGGGGTAACCAACTTCGATGCAAAAACGCTCATTCCCAACGCGGCCTGGCCCAAGTAAGGCCAGTGGAAGCCCACGAAAGCCGCGCCCGAAGCCCACGAAGGCCCCGTCTACAGAGGCCCACGACGTCATTGCACCAATAACAGCCAACTCTCGGGAGAGCGGCACCCTCAGCGCCAATTCTCCGATTCGCCCGAGCCTCCCCGAGAGAGCTCGGGAGAGCGGCACCCTCAGCGCCAATTCTCCGATTCGCCCGAGCCTTCCCGGGAGAGCTCGGGAGAGCGGCACCCTCGGCGCTCAAATCTCCGATTCGTCCGAGCCTCCCCGGGAGAGCTCGGGAGAGCGGCACCCTCGGCGCCCAAATCTTCGATTCGCCCGAGCCTCCCCAGGAGAGCTCGGGAGAGCGGCGCCCTCGGCGCCCATTCTCCGATTCGCCCGAGCTTCCCCATCCCCCTCGAGCGCAATCTCACAAAGGCATTCAAGGCACCAGTGATGTCAGCAGAGCAATTTTGGACCACAAGAGACCTTTCTGACCACTTTACAAGCATTGTCCCGTCAGGCGAGATTCTCGACGCAACTGTGCTTCGCACGCCCCTGACGACCATACCACCTGTCAGGATTTCCCTGGCAGCGGATTTGATAGGCCCACTACGGCCGTCCTCTCCACGGTATGGTCTACGGTGCGCCGCCCCGTTTTCCACCGGGGTCTACCAACTACGACTGCGACAGTATGAGCGCCTGACGACGGGCTACGCAAGAACAGGAAAAGCGCCTACTGCACTGTCCACTCGAAAGGACGAGCACGCCTTCCATCCGGGCCCACCTAACCCTCGAGAAGTACTGTCCAAAGGCTGAAAATACGTCCGAGGGGAGATATCACTCTGCTCCATCCCATCACGCCTCCAGGAGTCCCGAGCCTCGGGAGACAACGCCCCGAGACGACTCGCCCTCTTGTCGCATCGTGCAGAAAGACAGCCATCAGGCGTGACCCTATGGCATGCCGTAATCCGACGACTGTTGCTGCCTCGGAACTCATCAAGATCGTGCGAACCACTACGGCCATACCCCGGAGACACGGAGAAAGGACCGTAACTGACGATAGTCAAACGAGAAACAACAACTCCTCACTGTAATATACGTAGCATTGTAACCGCTGCCCTTACCTCTCCCTTGCGACTATAAAAGGGAGAGCAGAGGCCAGCTTTAGAGGGACCCCGAGAAGTCCTAAGCTCTTACTCACACATACACACCAACAGTAAACGACTTGCATACACTTAGACACTCACAAGAGATCTGGGAGCACTTCCCTCTCTCGCCTAGCTTGTAACCCCCCACTACAAGCACCCCGGTGCAGGGCAACACGACTCTCCTCTCCACTGGACGTAGGGCTTGTTTGGCCTGAACCAGTATAATCCCTGTGTTCCCCTTTGCACACCATCCGTAACCTCAACCGCAAAACACATATTTACTAGCCGGTGTTAGCCCCGCTAAAACTAACACCGACAAGCGGCATGCAGGGTGGAGCGTGCGAGCGCGGCGTGCAGAGTGAGGGGTGCGGGTGAAGCGTGGAGTGAGACGTGCGAGCGTACTGGTGGAGCGTGGCTACGGTAACACAAGTGCGGACGTCTGGATGGTTGGACCTGACCAGACGTCTGGGTAGAAGCACAACCCTTATTTTTGCATGGGGGTAGCCACCTCGATGATGATGCTAGCAGAAAACCCCCGCTACTCCCCAGAACCGGCTTGTTCATCATGAGCTCTTTCAGATACCGCTCCACAAAGAAGTGCGTGGACAACGGGCTTTGGAAAACATTATCATGAATCACCATTCGCCTCGCATGTCGAAATTGCCCACAAGCGAATCACGACCCGTGTAATTGCCTCGTGAGAGAAAGTCTTCCATATTGCCGCGCGCTAACCATGCTCTCGAATCTGCATCACTAATCATACATAATGCTCTAGCAGTCTCATCTTGCTCCAATGCCCAGACGACCTTCTCCATGTGACACTCCAGGAGGGAGTGCCTCCAGGAATCCAGGCTACCACAAACGCTGCACTGGCTGTTGTCTGTCATGTTTCTCCATTGTCGGACATCCTGCGTAGGAATAGACTACCGTGCTAGCCGTCAAAGTTGCCCACTCCTTTTTCTTCTTCCCTAATATCTGATCTGCCAGCCGTGTGCTCTATCCAGTTGGATCTCCTCTCTCTTGCATGCACCAACATTCTGTAAGCCGATCTCACTGTGAACAGCCTTGGTTTAATTTCTCGTAGTCAGTGACGGAACCAACGACTTTGATTAAGGGAGACCGGACCAAATACGATGACACATCTAAGGCCCATTTGACATAGTTCAGCTTCACATTAAAAGCTGTTTTTTTTTTTGAAAAATAGCTTTATGAGCAATTTCTTTGGCGAAACTGAGCTATTTTGGGAATATCGTTGGCAAACCAACTTTACCAACAACGTCATGCATGCTTGAGAAAGAGAAATAAGGGAAAGAGAGGTAAGAGAAGCTACTTTTTTCAGCTATGTTAACTCGTCCGTTTACGAGAGGAGAGGAAAAAAACAGCTTCACCCATAAAAACCGTTTTAGAAAAAGGTGCTAGAAAAAAATAGCCCTGTTCAAATAGACCCTAAGTATGATCAATCTATATTTATAGTTGTATATCTCAATAATTATTTAAATATTTATATATATATAGAGAGAGAGATTCTGCTCGTATTGCCACACTCAAAAATCACCCTGTGCTGAAGTATAGAGAAGGATACTCGTGATAACTGTTGCGAGTACAATTATGAGTATAAAACAAAGATAGGGAATAACAAATGAACTATGTGTTATTCCTATTGATCATAGTCTGGTATTTATAGAGAGGTGTGGGAGAGGAAATTCTCCTATCAACTAACCACCCGTCGACGCTCACATCTTTGATACAACATACCGCCCTCATCAGGCTGTCTCTCGGCACCAATTTGGCGACCAGATATCTAGTTTGCTCCATTGTGTTAATCCTTCTAATTAAACCCTGAACTAGGGTTGGTGCCCTACTCCAGTAGTGTGTCACGGAGCCTATGCCCTAGAGCCACCGCCGCTACCACCGTCGCCTCTCCTCATCCACCACCGTTGATCCCCCTCCCTTCCCCTCCGATATCTTGCCGAGAGTTGAAGGGAGCGGGGATTCATTGTTTTTAATAAGTTTTTCCTAGTAGATCGAGTCATTAGGGTTAGTGTCTCTCTCCATGCCAAAGTTCTTGGTATTGGAGTTTTATCTCCTCCTTCTTCTCTTCTCCGGCGATGACGAAGGAGAAAGGTGAAATCGTCTTCTTCATGGTGGCTTCGTTGAAGATGAGAGCGGCAACCTCGGCGTCAGCATCTTCATTAACATGACGATATGGAGACCTTCGTTTTCGGACAGCGACATCGAGGCGGAGATGATGTCGTCGCCATGGAATAATTTTCTCCAGTCTCTTCTCCGTTTTGTTATGGTTAGATCTGGCCATAATGAAAGACTAGAGAGAACAATTTCAGATAAGTCTTCCTCATTCTTCGGTGGCACAAAGAAGAAGAAGGAAGACACTAGAAAGAAAAATTTCCTCAATTCCGTCTATAAGAATGTTGGCCGTCGTTCGTTGGGCATTTGTTCTCAGGCATTGACCGAGTGTTTGCCTGTGCGGTCATCCGCACTGCAAAGCATCAAACAGGTTAGGTTTTAAGTTGTGCTATTCATAACGTACAGTGGCGAAGCTACGTTGGCTGAACGGTGTCGTCCGACACCGATGAATTTCCAGTCGTAGGGGCACATCACGTTTTTCTACCAGTTAAGACCCCGGTAAAAATTGTATACGACCCCGGCGGCTGGCAGCCCATGAGCAGCAGTCCAACTAAACTGTCACAATTAATATCTCCTCAGCCCATTAGCGAGAATGCCAAACGTTGGTCTACCTTCCAGTAATTAGTCCGTCCTCTGCTACAGCCTGGCGGCGCGGCACACGGCAAGCCCTGGCGCCCACACCCTTCCAACTTTCATCCATCATCATCTTGGTTCTTTCCCATCTGAAGTCCTCTGCAGAGCGATCTGGGCATCTGGCGATTGCCGATTGCAAATTCTAGCGGGCAGCTGCCGGCGGCAAAAGTTTCTGACCAAGTGACCAGGCCAAAATATGTCAGGTATCTAATTTATACTAATTTATTACTTACTAGTTTAGTACGGCTTACAAATTTCTTTGCTATAATTTTTATGATATGATTAATCTGATAGGCAATCAAAGGAAATTGGAAGGATTCTTCAAAAGGAAATTACCACCAGCAGCTGATGATGAGAATAATAATGGAGACACTTCAAGAGCAAGAAGAGATGGAGATGTCCCTGCAGTAAACACTAACCATACTATTCAGCGCACTTCACGGATATCACGGCATGAGGTAAATTTTGATGAGCTTCCATATGATCCAGCAGATAGGAGGAGGATATCAGATTACATAGGTGAAAAGCTGCAAAATGACATTAGGCGAAAATATTTGATTCGAGGTCCTTGTAAGCCTCCACCTGGTTTTATGTTTCCAACGACGATGATAGCAGGTTTTCCACGACGATGTCAACATGAATGGTTTACTAAGTATGATTGGCTAGAGTATAGTGAAAAGGAGGATAGGTGTTTTTGTTTATACTGTTACTTGTTCAGAGACTGTCACAAGGGCCAAGGTGGGAATGATGCATTTGTAGTAGATGGCTGGAATAGCTGGAACAAATCTGATAGGCTTCGAGATCATGTAGGCGGCAAATGCAATAGTTTTCATAACACGGCTGTGAAGAGATGTGACAATTTGTTGAAGCCTGGACAATCAATTGGTGAGGCTATAAACAAGCAAAGTGATATCACTAAAGAGCAGCATCTAATTCGATTGAGGACATCAATTAAAGCTGCTCGTTACTTGTTGCATCAAGGCTTAGCTTTTCGTGGCCATGATGAAACAGAGCAGTCCACAAATAAAGGGAATTTTCGAGAGTTAGTACAACTTTTGGGAGATGAAAATGACAAAGTAAAGAAGGTTATTGGAAGTAATGCTCCTAAGAATAATAAGATGATTGCTCCAGAAATTCAAAGGGACATTGCAAACTGTTTTGCTGAGGTGAGTCAATTTATTTTACAAATTTTGTCATTTCATAGTCTATAAAGGTAAACTAATTGCTACCTATTTATTTTTCAGATTATAGTAAAATCTATTGTTGAAGAAATTGGTGGTGACGTCTTTTGCTTGTTAGTGGATGAGTCGGCTGATGTGTCTGGAAAGGAACAGATGGCAGTTGTCTTGCGGTATGTTGATAAGCTTGGGGTAATAAAAGAGAGACTTATTGCTGTTGTTCATGTGCAAGAGACGTCAGCTTCATGTCTAAAATCTAACCTTGATCATTTGTTTGCTAAGTATGGCTTGAGCATAAAACAAATTAGAGGACAAGGTTATGATGGAGCCAGCAATATGAGAGGTGAATTCAATGGATTAAGGGCTTTAATCACAAGAGAGAATAGCTCAGCATATTATATACATTGAACGATTTAATCACAACATAAGAGCTGATGAAAGATTTGCCAACTTGAACACTATTTCTGAACTTGCTAGGCTGATGGTGGGTACAAAGAAGCATCTGGCTTTTCCTTTGGTCTATCGGCTTCTCAAGCTAGTACTAGTTCTTCCTATCGCCACTGCATCGGTGGAGAGGTGCTTTTCGGCAATGAAAATTGTGAAGACAATACTGAGAAACCGTATTGGAGATGGATTTATGAATGATTGTATCATATGCTTCGTAGAACAAGGATTTTTGAATACAATTCCAATTGACGATGTGATAGTTCGCTTTCACAAGATGGAGGATCGTAATCGTCGAATAACACTGTGAGAGGTAACTATACTACTGTAATTTGTAAAAGATTATTTTGTCATAATATGCAGTCATTATCATATTAATTTATGTTATGTGTGGTATTATATTATCGCAACCTAAATTAATGCTCGATTAGTACTGAGTATCGACCCCGGTGGCCATTTTTCCTGGCTTCGCCCCTGATAACGTAGGTATTTTTATGTGATTCAGAGTGCTTGTAACGTATTGATGTACCCAGCTTTTATATAATATAATTCTTTTTCCGTCGAAAAAAAACTGAACCAGGGTTTATCTCTTTTTTGTGGAATGAATAGGGTTTATCTCTTCCCTCAATTATTGACCTTCGTAACCCTAGGTATCGCCGCCCAGGTCGCCAACGCCAACCCTAGGTCGTAAGTTTGTAACCCAGGTCCGTTGCACAGCACATCTGCTGCTGAAGTTTGTAACCCAGGTCCTCTCGAAGGAGGTACGCATTGTCTCTCAGGCCCGTCTGGCCCATTCCGTTTCTCTGGACCGCTCAAGCAAGATTTCGGCCTCTAGAAATTGACATGGGCAAGAACGGCCAAGCCCACTTCCACCTCATCCGGTGCGCGAGCGCGACGCACACGCACGGCACCCACGTCGCGGCGGGGCACGTTGGCCTCCTCGTCCCGTGCCGTCGTGCGCTCTCCGGCTCCACCTCCACGCACACGCTCCGCTGCCAGAGCAATGCCGCCCCCTAGTACTGTCCCCTTCTTCCTCACCTCTACCACGCTCGCCACCGCCGCGAAAAAACCGCAGCCGCAATCGCCGTTATGCGACGCGCAAGCCCAGGCCGGCGCTGCCTCCCAGGCCTCAGCGTCGGCGGCGTCTGCTTCGTACGCAGCGCGCATGCGGCTCAACCCGCACCTCGCTCTCCGCCTGTTCGACCACCTGCTCCGCTCGGGGGCCGACCCGGACCCCGCGGCGTACGAGCTCGCCTTCGCGTCCTGCGCGCGGGGGAGGGACCGTGCCACGGCCGCGCAGCTCCACGCTCACGCCGCCAAGCGCGGGCTCGTCGCCTCGCAGCGGCGCGTGCGCTGCAGGCTCGTCCACGCATACGCCGTCTGCGGGATGCTCCCCCACGCGCGTAGGGTGTTCGACGGCGGGACCGACAACGACATGGTCGCCTGGAACTGCCTGCTGCGCGGGTACGCGCAGGACGGCGGGGACCCGGACTTGCTCCGCGATTTCTTTGCCCGGATGCCGTCCCGGGACAGCGTCTCGTGGAACACGGTCCTTTCATGGTGCGTCGTGAATGGGGAGTACGACGAGGCAATCGCAGTGTTCCGGGAGATGCTTGCGAGCCAGGAGTGCCAGCCTGATAGGGTGACATTAGTGAGCGTTGTCTCTGCAATTGCATACTTAGGGGCGCTTGCACAGGGTCTCTGGGCCCATGCATACATCTTCAAGAAAGGTATTGAGGTTGAAGAGAAACTGAGCTCAGCATTGATAAACATGTACTCAAAGTGTGGCTTCATTGAGGGTGCAGTTTATGTGTTTGACAATGTTGGAGGAAAGAGGAGCTTGGATACTTGGAATGCAATGTTAGCTGGTTTTACAGCGAATGGTTGCAGTGAGAGAGCTCTGGAGCTCTTCACCAAGATGGAGTCAACAGGGCTGATACCTAACAAGATTACTTTTAACAGTGTACTGAATGCTTGTAGTCACGGGGGGTTAGTTGAGGAAGGTATGAGGTGTTTCCAGAGAATGTCTAGAGTTTATGGTATTGAGCCTGACATTGCGCATTATGGTTGCATCGTGGATCTGTTCTGCCGTGCAGGGATGTTTGAGAAAGCTGAGGAGATAATTCAGATAATGCCGATGGAGCCAGATGCTTCCATGTTGAAGGCCCTATTGGGTGCTTGCAGAACTCATAAGAACTTTGAGTTGGGAAAGAAGGTTGGCCATAGGCTTATTGAGGCTGCCCCGAATGATCACGCCGGGTATGTGTTGTTATCCAACATATATGCACTAGATGGCAACTGGGGAAGACTGCATAAGGTGAGAAAGCTTATGTTGGATCGTGGCGTGCTGAAGACCCCTGGGAGCAGCTCGGTGGAACTTGATGGTGTAATTCATGAGTTCATTTCTGGAGACAAAAGTCACTCGAGGAAGAGGGATATATATAAGATGCTAGGTGAGATTTGTCAACAGCTTAAAAGTGCAGGTTATACTCCTGACACTTCACAAGTGCTGCTAGATATTGACGATGAAGATGTGAAAGAGAGCTCACTAGCTCTACATAGTGAGAAGCTTGCAATAGCCTTTGGACTGATCAGTACTGCCCCTGGCACGCCTATTAGGGTAGTAAATAACCTCCGGATCTGTGGAGATTGTCATAATGCCATAAAACTTCTAAGCAAGATTTATGGAAGGTGCATAATTGTTAGGGATGCAAATCGATTTCATCATTTCAGAAAAGGGTCTTGTTCTTGCGGGGATTACTGGTAACATTTTGATAGCAATGATGTTCCTTCTTTTTACTTGTTATACACTAAAATGTATATTATATGAGACAACTGTTGGCATTGGTTATTATTGTCCAGAGGAATTCTTAATGTGACATGAAGCTCTTGACTTTATTGCATGTCTAGTGAATACTATGGCACCCTTGAACCAACAACATGATTGACATCTCTTATGTCTCAGCAACTTGAAACCTAATTATTGTCCTTTTCTGTCCGCATGATTCAAAATTGAACATGAACCTGAGATGTATGTCCTACGCAAAAGTGTCATTAAATTCAGATAAATCTAGCTTCTTTCATATGATAGGGAGTAGGAAACATCAATAACCTGACACATACTTAATGCTATTTCCTAGTGTCCTGACATTCAGTTGTGGGTTGTAACTTCACATAGACTTGTTTTTTTTAAAAGAGAAATAGATATGAGAGGTGGTAGGGCGGGTGGCGCTCTAGCCCCGACCCCCCCCCCCCCCCCACCTACCGCTGGTGAACCAATAGAATCTCTATGAATTTTTTATGAAATTTGTAGTATATTTTAAGGATAGGAGGGGCTGAAAATATGATCTGAAGATATTTTAAAGGGTAGGAGGGGCTAAAAACGCAATATAAAGGTTGAAGAAGACAATAGTTGCGTCTTGTGCTTAACTTAGACCCAGATTAAGTTAAGTTGACCTATCTCAGTGTTTAGTCCAGGCCCCCCTTAATTTTTTCCTGGCTTCGTCTCTGGGTAGGGCCAATTAAGCCTATAGATTTCCTTGTGACATGGTACATTTTAGTTTCTGCTTGGCAATGAGGCAACCTAATTTGTGCATCTATATTTTCATTCAACCTATTAGCTTTTATGAAAATATTTTCACACATAACATTCATCTACCCGGTTGGTACATTTCTGTTATCACATCATTAAGCACTTATATCTTGTTGGTGTACATTATCACCACTCGCTACCACTGCTGTGTCTCTGTAGAAGCGGTTGCATAGCATTATCATGATATTTAATATAGGTTTGCATTGTACAATGCCTTTAAACTATTTCTTGGTGCCTTCTTGGTTTATTTGCATGTTAGGCTTGGTCAAACTTTTTGAAACGGATGGACGTATAGATCACAATAAATGGTAGGAGCAAAGTGGGTTTAGCTGTCACATGGGCTACACCTTTCACATGCTTTGGAAAATGCTCAATATATACATTATATTTACTATTTTCTATCTTAAGTGGGAAATTCGGAAAATATGTCTGAGATGGCAATTACCTCAGTGCTGTTAGTTCTTTATTTCGCTTGCATGACTGTGTTGTTGATTTTGAACTGCACAAGAAATTATAGCAATTAATAACTTGAGCAAAAATAAAGACTGTTATTTGTGATAAGGCCAAAGATCAGCAACATTGAGGGGAGTGATCACTGCCACCGTGCTGTTGTTATTACTGCCTGGTGGATCTAGGGGCCTTTGAACAGGTAGACAAAAGGACATGTTCGATGCATATGCACGCTTATCAGGCATCTGCAAGCACAGATGCTTTCAAATTTGAACATATGTGCTTTTTCTGCGTTGAATCATCAGGTAAGGAGGAAGGATGCGCATATACTCACATGTTTAATTTTTGCTGCTGCTTTAAGGATAGCACTGCAACCAGAGAGTCATAAAATTTGAATCTAATAACCCTGTTCCATAAAAAAAAATGATATCGGTAAATGAATTAGACAAGACCCAGCAAACTGGTAGTTCTATGTGAATTATCATGGACAACAGCACTTGTTCGCTTGGCTAATTTGCATTTCTAACAGTTCAATGCATTGAAATAGGAACCAGAAAAGCAAGGATTACTATATTAAGGGCTCAGATCTGGTACATTATGTCTGTGAACCTTTTTTCTTCACAGACAAGGCAACAAACACACGCATGCATACACAGATGTACACATGCATAATGCTATATGATATACAGTAGAATTACCCTAGCACCATGCCAATCATTAACAGGTTGGCCTTGACAAAATAAGGAGCCTGCTGTCCTTATCAATTGTATTAGTTTATTTCCCTCCTTGGGGATAGTTCTTTAGTGTTCCCCAGATATGTATTTTGCTGTTTAATCTCTAGCTTACAGCTCTAATCACTACTCTAGGAGTATAATAAGACCATTAGTGTACGACGTGATGCATAATTAGGGTTTAGAATAAGGAGTAATTTAGAGTCTCGGTTTGGTTGATCATAACCCCCAAGGTTACACCTTACACATAACATAGACCTTTACCAAAAATATAGTCACTTGCATCTCGCGTGCAGCTGGCTTTGCCATGGACTGTGGTTTGTTTATGGTTTTCAGAAAGGTGTGGCATACACTTTCCTAAGCACAATTAGAGATCCTGTACCCTATCACATGGGGTACAAATGCTGAATTAGCACACGATGTGTGTACTCGCAATGTTGAGATATTATGGGCTAACTTGTTCTGCAATCGAATCATCCATGTTCAACTCTCATCATTCATTCTTGGTAATGATCTCATTAGGACTGCTTTTGCGTTCTGTGCTTATCGATGCATCTCTCTAGTAACTGTATGCACAAACTTTTAAAGCATGTACAAATTATGGTAGGCGTGGTGGATTTGGTCTGATCATTCTGTTTTACTTTGAAGAAGCTTAGCCTGTCCCTATCAAAAACCCTTTTCTGTTCTTTGGATATTATATTGCTACTGTTTATGTTCTGATTCAAAACCCCAAATCATCTGCTGGGATGCTCTTCTGATGATTCTTGAGTTTTGAAGGTTAGCAGTACAGTTTTGTTACAGCGAAGAAAAGGAGCCTCATTGAAGATGTTAAGGAGGACAGTCTGCACAGGGAGCAGGGTCTGCGCATGAACGAATCCGATGTCGAAAATCTTATCTTCATATAACATGGGTTGCGTTTTTTTTCACCTTTAGATACTTATACTAACCCGAAAGAGACGATTGCCAGCTAATCCCATGCAGGCATTGTTCCATTTGTTTACTTTGAGTACTTTGGCTGTTATTTCTTGGAACTGTTTTGTTTGCAGGAATCCTCTGACCTCACTAGCACCGAATGGCCCGCTGCCGACAGGTAGGACCTAATCAACACTAGAAGTCCCATCCATATGAATATTATGTTTCCTTTCACTATACATTTTTTCCCCATGCATTGTGGAAAAAATAAAAGCAGAACATGATGCCTTCTCTTATTTTTCAGCTACTGCTGCTCAGCTCCCTGCTGCCAGCAAACTCTGAGGTGATATCATCCTGCCCTCCGCATTATCCAGTTTCTGCCGCAGGCGCATTCGATGTGACGCGAATGCGAGAGCATATGGTACACATGAATATGCACGGCAATGATTGGCAAGGAAGACACAGATCTGCAGCAACCTTTCTGGCGAACATAATGATGCGCGGGAAGATAATCTGGTGGATGGTCGGGTCCATTCCCCATTCCTCAATGACTGCATACACGAGCCGGAGCCGATCCCACTCCCAACCCCAGAGCAGAACGGGTGAATGCGCGGCGCCGAGGCCGGCCGCCGCTGCCGTGCACGAGACCGGGCACACGAAGAGGAGCGCGGCACGGCAATGGGTCGTCGCTCGCGAAGGCAACGCGCAGGGCTAGCCCCAACCCGGTATACTACGGCCTTGTTCATTGCATGGACGAAGAAAGCAGGTTGGCTGGGTGACCTTGGCCATGGCCCATGGCTAGGAATCTAGCAAGACTAGTTATCCACGTAGCCGGCCTGTGGTCCTTGGTCCGTCTTCCGGGGAGTTTGAAGTCGTATCCTTTGCAGTCCTTAGTTTACATTTCTCCCAAGATTCGGTTTTGGTTTGCTTTCCATGACCACTTTGAGAGCTAGCAGCTTAGCGTGGGCGCCACTAATGGCAGGCAGCTGCGCTGGTGCGGAAAGAAAGGTAAAGCTGGAGGTAAGCAGGCAGGGAATAACCCGTAACTTGCAGGCCACTTCTTGCATTGCTGTGCTTGTAGTGACCATGGAGGTGACTCCGGGAGATTTATCAGGCTGTTCCTGATGCTTTTTTTCTTTCTTTCTTCTGAAACCCAAATTTATTTTAAAAGCTTAAGGGGGGCAAAAGCGTGTTTGGAGTGAATAAAAGTATTGCATGGGCGGGGGTGCTTTAACTAATATAAAGCTAGGTTCGAGCTTGTGCGCGCCCCGAGGCTAACGAATAGTTTTAGTAACTTGTTTATTTGCTGCAAAGAAAGATTGAGATTAGGGGAATCTGAACCCAGAAACCGCATCTCTTTCAGGCTTTCAGCTGGCCGAAGCTTGCACTTACCAAAAGCTCAACAATCTGAACCCTGCCTTTGAATTTTCTCAAACTCACTCCCCCCTGTTTCTGCTTCTGCTTCTAAGCTGTAACTGAATTCATAACCAATTTCCAGAGGGCCTAAGAGAAGATTGGAGGATGCATGAAATGTGAACGAAAGAAATAAAGAAAGGGGGTGAAATGAAAGTAGGTTTGCTTTGCCGTGGGGGTAAGTAGAGCTAATGCCTCGATCGGCACCCCTGCTAATGTTGACCACCATTTTCTTCAACAAAACTAATCATGCCGATCATGAAGGGCGCGTAAATAATTGGCCGTGCCGACCATTAAAAAAACCCAGCAGTCAAATAATGATTCGGGTAGGGAGGCGAGGGGCATAATTTACAGCCAGGCGCCTTGAGGAAAGCGAGCGGTTGCGCCCATAAACAATTGCCCGTGAGAGTTGGCACTGTCAGGGATGCCGGCATGGATTGGCAATGCCATTGCGGTATTCCTGTGCTTGTGTTCTGTGAAGCTGATCGATCAGCCCCCTTCCTCTTTACGCTTGCTGTGTGTGTGTGTGTGTGTGTGTGTGAGAGAGAGAGAGAGAGAGAGAGTAGTACTCGTAGGAAGTAAGTAAACAAAAGCAAAGGTAAACAGCATGATTAAAGGGCTGTTAAGAAAGATAAAGCGAGGCGAGACACCCTTAGAAATAAGCTCCATCAAGGTTAAACAACACCGGCCATGGTGGTGGTGATTAGGAGGAGTAAAGCGGCTGCCTGCAGACTCCTGCAGCTAATCGTTGCTGTGGCTGGCTCACCATGCATGTACCACCACTACTGGTGAAACTACAACAGCTACTGAACAACTGCTAGTAGACCTATAAATCTGACAAGCCTTAAGCCTCTCTCTCTCTCTCTCTCTCTCTCTCTCTCGTATAGGCTAATGCTCTCCCCTCTTTTGTAGCTCTTCTTCCTATGCCTCTCGCCGGAACAGATAGCATCAGAATCTCCAGTCGCTGGGCATCTTTCCTTTTCCTGCCATAGGCCGTGACGAGAGCTTCTTGCTTGCGTGCTTGCTCCGGCTATCATATTGCCTGCCTATGAAGCTCTCTGGCCAATGGTGGAGCTACTTCTTCTTCTAGCCTTTCTCGTCTCTGATTCGTCCATTGACCTTCAGTGAGCTCGGCAGCTTCTGCGCCCCGCGACTCCTCGCGTCTTGCGTGAGTGCTACAAGCAAGCGATGGACATGAACGAGAGCGGCGAGAAAGGGATGGAGGGCAACGCGTCCTCCGGCGCCGCCGGCGGCATCCCGGTGGAGTGGCAGACTCAATTCAGCGCCGCCGCCTTCTCGTGCGCGCCGCCGCAGCAGGTTCCCATGATGGACTCCGCCTTCGCGTCCGCCGGCCTGTGGGCGTCCACCTCCCAGGCCATGGCGCTCTCCGACGTCGGCCCCATGTCGGCCGCGCGGGGCGGGGGCGGCTTCTTGGCGCCGGTCCCCGGTTTCCTCCCGCAGGGCCTCGGCCATTTCCCCGTGGACTCCGGCTTCATCGAGCGCGCCGCGCGGGCGTCCTGCTTCGGCGGCGGCGGCGGCGGGGTGATGGCCGCTAGCGCTGGCTACGGTGCAGCTGATCAACCCATAAACAACGCGTTCAGTGGTTCCTCGGAGGCGCTGTTGGATCAGCAGAGGAAGGACGGCAACGAGAAGGTCGAGCCGGAGCTCGGCCGGAACGGCCACGACGGGGTTCTGAGCTCGGAGGCTGCTGGTGGGGACTGCTCGTCCAAGGGGACGTCGGACTCCAAGAAGAGGAGAAGGCCTAACGAGGTGAGTGAGCGCCCTTCTTGCTTGCTTGCTTGCTGCTTGTGTCTGCAACTTTTCCACCGTCGTTTCAAAAACCTGTGGATGATGTAGCTAAGTTAAAATGGATGGATACATCTGTGCTTGTTCTGTATAATGAAAGGTGATGGGAGGCGATCAGTTTCAGTCGGCCAACCTGCCCGCGGACTCAGCGAACGAGAGCGTGCACAGCAAGGACAAAGGCGAGGAGAGCAGCCCGGGAACAACCACCGGACCCGGCAAGTCGAAAGGGAAGGGGGCAAAAGAGACCTCCGAGTCCCAGAAGGAAGACTACATTCATGTCCGAGCTCGGCGCGGACAGGCAACCAACAGCCACAGCCTAGCAGAAAGGGTACGGATTTGATCAACGGTTGACATCCCAATGTTTACCGTTTTGCTGTGGAGCCTTGGTATCGCTCTGAAGTTGACATGACTGGTCCTGAAAAATCTGGTTGTTGCATCTTTTCTGCAGTTGAGGAGGGAGAAGATTAGCGAGAGGATGAAGCTTCTGCAGGACCTTGTTCCTGGCTGCAGCAAAGTAAGACCATCTGGCACAGAAGAAAAGAAGGGAACTTGCTTGCTTGTGTGTTTTTATTGTTGATTATCAGTGCAAATGAACATCTTTGTCCCTCGAATGAAATCCAGGTCACTGGGAAGGCGGTAATGCTTGACGAGATCATCAACTATGTTCAGTCCCTGCAAAGACAAGTTGAGGTAATAACTTTATGTTAGAATACAACTTTGTCTGAGTCAAGGTGCTACAAACCAAGTTGTCATTTGGAAGAGAGGAATTAGAATCGCGCTAGATACTGAAACTTGAATATGAATAGAATTTTGTACAGCCCTCATTACATACTGATAGCAAGCATCAAAACATTGAATTCATCTTGCAGTTCTTATCTATGAAGCTCGCAACAGTAAACCCAAGGCTTGACCTCAATATAGAAGGGCTTCTATCGAAAGATGTATGATGCTTCTTGCATATCTCATTGTTTTTTTTTCATTTCTTATACGTATAAGAATCTAACAAAGCCATTCTTATCATCAGCTTCTTCGCTTCCCTGGTGTTCCTTCGTGTTCCCTTGGATTCTCCCCAGAAATGATGCACCCACAACTACAGCTATCGCAACCAGGCCTGATTCAGGGGGGCGCTGCTGGCATGGCCAATCCGGACGTATTCAGGAGAATCATGCAGGCACAATTAAGTGCAAAAGATGGGTCTCATCAGGTTAGCATCTATTCAGTATAATTCTACAGATCCTGGTACAATATTGTTTTTTAAAGTATCAACACAGCACACTGTAATCGCTTTAGTCTTCAGGTAGCAGTTGACATAGCTTAAGCTATCCTGTAGCAACATAACACAATAGACTTCGAGTTTGCTTGTGATACCAAGATCTTCATAGCCAACTAAGCCGTGTTCAGGAACAAATTTGCTCCAAACCTGCATACAGTACATATTTTCAAACGGGCAATCAACATATACTCCAAGTTAGGCTTCTCCCAACTCCTATTCTAAGTTGTGTGTTGAGAAACATGTTTGCTTATGAGTTGTGACACGAAGATCTTCATACAAACAATGATTGCAATTGCATCAAATTTACCATACTGATGTAAGCTTTGGATTTGTCGAGCAGATGCCCCACTCATTGAATGGGGGGTCATTCAGTGACGTTGCGCAGATGGCGTACCCGTCGCTGGGGTCCCAGGACTTGAGCATCAGGCCGTCGCAGGACGGGTTTCAAATGTGACTGAACATGCCAGTTGCACATACTAGTAAAAGAGCAAAGGCTTCCATCTGAATATCTGATCGGCGAACATGCAGGTGCACAGGGCCGCATAACTGATGCTGCTACTGCTGGGAACAGCAGCAGCGCTGCAGCTGCTGCTCATCCAAGCCTTTAACCGCGTCGTCACGGCTGTGCTGTGCTGTGCTGCATCGACCGGGTTTTTATTGTGTTCAGAAGGAACTGAGAAACGGACGGATGGATGAGAGAGCTGGAAATTCTGTCTGTTTGGGTGGTCGCGTGCATTCATGGCTTTGGCTGGCGCGCAGTGCTGTAACAGTGGGCTGTGTGTTGGTAGCGAGCAAATGAGTTGCTGCTGCTGCAGCAGGATGTAACGCGAGGAGCCTTGTTTTGTTGGTAGTTTCAGTGCTTTTGTTTGCGTAATAGTTGAGGGTACAAGAAACACTCATAAATTGAGGGGGGCGGTCCGGCGATGTTTATGTTGATGAAACATCATACATTTGGCAAATTCTCCCTGTGCCACAAATCAAAAGAAGGATGCTACATCGATCATGCATGTTTCATGGACTGTGTCTCGGTGTCTGTTGCTCGCTTCATTGTGTGACGAGTTTAGACGAGTAAATAGGCAGGTCGAAGGCGGCTTACTAAGCCACTCAAGAGCAAGCTTTTGTTCGATAGATGTATCGTGTTTGTATAGGAAGAGACCTACTCTAATGGTTACTAGTACATTAGCATTTGTGAGGGAGAAGGTGACAGCCGCGCTTTTGTGACGGGAAGATCATTCATCAGGCATCGCAAACTGCCTGTGAGGATAAACCACAACCAGAATTTTACACTTCTCTTACCGAGCTAGATTTCTCTTAGTGTTTTGACATTCAAAATTTAGTATAATTTTTTTCTAATAAATATCTTTCGGTAAAATTCTTATGTGCTATAATTAACAGTAGTATTTTACTACTAACTAAAAACAGTAAGAAAACAGTGAACGGTAGGTGTATGATGGGCGAATTAGAGAGAGAAGGTGTGCCGTGTGCCGGCACGTACGTCTAGGTAGGGATGAAAACGGATCGGATATGGACAGATATCACTGATATCATATTTATTTTTATATTTTTACTCGGATCGATTCGAATACAGATAGTATCAGATATGTCGGATATGATATAATTGAATATTAACATCATAAATATACGATTTGAACATTCGGATACGGATACGGTATCGGATGTTGAATATCCGGACTCGGATATCGACGGATAAAAACTTCTCTAAACGAATTCGGTCTCGAATACGGTCGGAAAACATCCGCACCGTTTTCATCCCTACGTCTAGGGATAAGGATAAAAAGATCTTCCTCCTCTGGCCTCGAAAGAGATGAGCTCATTCCCTAAGGACACTTGGGGGCAGAACAGAATCATTTTCGCCCCCAACGTCCCAACTTGTGACAAATCATGTCCTGAAAACAAACTTAGTGATGGCCATGGCTCGAAAACAAACAATCGTCGTGCACAGTGAAACTTCTGTGCACTCTACAGGCTACAGCTACCATGAGCCAATGACACCCAAAAGCCAAAGCGGACAAGACAGCCGGCGCAGGCAATAGAACAAAACACAAGCGCTTGGTATATTCCGCGGGTGTCGTCGCCACGGTTCCAGGACAAGGCTACGCGCTGCTGCTTGGTAGTACGTACTAGAGTACTGCCCGAGGCGTGCCGGACCCCTTGCCGGCTGCCCTGCGCTCGAGGCCGTACGCTGCGGCGATTCCGCCCGCGCGTGCGGCCAGGTCGCTCGTGGGCGACCGCGACGCCGGATCGGACAAGCGCCTGAGCGTGTGCTCGTCGCGCACTCCGATCCTGCTGCCGGTGGGATTCCGCCGGGGTTCGTCGGCACGTTCCGCCGTGCACACGTCGTCACGTCACGTCCCGGCCGCCCGCGGCCCGCCCATCCATATGTCTGGACTGGGGCCGTGCAGGCAGGATCCCCATGCCCCAGTCCCAACGGGCCTCTATCGGCCCATTACCAACGGCGATCTCTTACAAAGGCGCTGGGTCCCCGTTAGGCCCAGCTTGAGCACAAGTTCCGGCAGCTCAACCTTGTCAACATGGTTTGCTCCACAAAAAAAAAATAATAATAATAATAATAATTAGGCACACACCGACACACGATAAGCGAATGCCTAATTTACAGAACGTGAACAATATAGACAGCATCGTAAAAACCATTCACAGTTCCCATTGCAGGAGGACATGTATCATCCACAACATTCTGTTTAAAAACACACTAGTGCAACTACAATACCAAAATACATGACAACTGACTGACCCTACGAACTGCAGCCTTTATATTAAGCGGATCTTACATCGAGTTACCTTGATCTTTTATTCAAAATCAAATTCCTTACTTAGATCAAATCTGTAGAGAAATGAAATGCTTACAACATTGGACTAATTTCATTCAATCCACCACATATATTTCTATAAATTTGACCAAAAAATTAAATTAATTCAAATTTCAGTTAAAACAAAGTAATTTATAATTAGGATAGAAGGAAGTAACACTTATCAAAAGAAAAAACGTGCACGCACCATGTGAAAGTTGGCATATTTGCAAAGACCGGAGCTAGAGTGCACGAAAGCACAGAGGGCATTTTTCATTGAATGGCTACAGCCTACAAAATTTATCAGCACAACCCAAACCAGATCTACACTGAACACCAATGTTCTAATCAACACTACATACCTCTATCCTGGCTCTGGTTCGTACTTTTGTTATAATCCAGTGCTCATACACCTCCACGGCATAATCCTTGCATACAGAACTATCTAATCCTTCCACGGGTCGCTCTCTGTCCTCACTTCAGAGGGCTCGACTACCTCCGCCGTGGCACCTTCAGAAGAGTCTGCGTCAATGCTGGTGATGACTTCAGCCTCCTCTGTCTCCAGCCTTCCCCATCTCCCGCCTAGAGCCATGGTCATCATCTCGTAGATCTTGCCTCCCAGCTCCGCCGGACTATCAGGCTGAACAACAGAAGTGAACAATCATGTTGCAGTCATATATTTATCATGACAGTCATGGGCTAACAACATGCACATAGGTTTGTTGCACTTACGGTATACCCACTGGAGATCAGTGCGGCCTCATATAATAACTCAACCGCCCTCCTGGCTTCAGTACTTTCAGGCTCGTTTTTGCAAGCAGCCTGTGATGGATTGTCATATACATGAAACAGACAATGAGATTGGAGCATGGCAAAAGAACACAATAGATACGTAAGCTTTTAACAGATAATACAGTCGAGGAAAATCTTACGCTTAGATCCTTGATGATAGGATGGTCAGGGTTGATCTCAAAAATTCGTCTGCCTCTCATGAACTCCAGGCTTGATGTGTCACCAAGTGTCTGTGCTTTCATGAGCCTATCAAATTTATAAAACACATGTTAGGGAGATAAGGTCTTAAGGTAACAATCAGCTTTGTATGGGATCTAAAAAACTAAATTACCTTTCCATGTTGGCCGACCAGCCAAATTTGCCAGATACGAGAACACATGGAGAAGAGCTGAGCCGCTTCGAGATCTGGACCTTGGCGACTTTATCACCAAGCTGCTGCTTTATCCAGTCACATAGAAGGGTATACTCCTGCTTGCTTTCTTTCTCCTTTTCTTCATCTTCATCACCTGTAACAGCCAGTATGTATAAGCATCAGCCAGTATGTATAAGCATGTGCGTTGCCAGCCCAAAGAGTTATACTGAATCACACAACAGCTCAGATTTTACTAACCCAATTCCAAATCTTCTTTGCTAATATCAACAAACTTCTTCTCTTTGTATGTCTGTAAATTCTGAATGGCAACCTCATCAATTGGCTCAATGAGGTACAGAACCTACAGTACAAAGAGGAGCACTATGAGCAAAACAACAGCATATAAGAGGAAAACGATTATCTATCCAATAACAAGGAGTCCACATACTTCAATATCTTTCTGAACCAGCTTTTCCAAGAAAGGAGCAGTCTTTGCACTCTGGAGACTATCAGTAGCGATATAATAGATCGCCTTCTGGTTTTCAGGCATGTTTTCTACATACTTATCCAGACTAATTAACTCTGTCTCATTTTTGGAAGAGTAGAATCGAAGCAATGGTGCAAGACGCTTGTGGTTTCCGGTGTCCTCAATGCAACCAAGCTTCATGAACTTGCCAAAGCTCTCCCAGAATTTGTTGTAGTCCTGCAGCATGAATGACAACAAGTGTGAACACAAATTGAATAAATCAAAAAGTTGTGGATGGAAAAATGTTTATTCTTTACTCTGACCTCTTTGTCATCCTTCTCGGCGATCTCTTGAATCATGTCAAATGTCTTCCTAACAAGTCTCTTACGCATAATTCTGACCTATAACACAGGGAACACAACTATTATATTCAAACACCAACATACTTTGTGCATGTTATATTCCCTCCGTTTATAAATACACAACTAGTATAGAAATGGACTAGTTAGCTTGTCCTAAACATCGTACATTAAAAACAGAGGAAGTATTAATCAAATACGCTGTATGAGAATTATTTCTCAAGAACTTACAATTCTACTTTCTTGAAGGATCTCACGGGAAACATTGAGGGGGAGATCATTTGAGTCAACTACACCTTTCACAAAGCTCAAGTATCTGGGGAACTGCAGAGAAAGGTACATTCAGTAACTAATCATGCCAATTGTAAGTGCACTGGATATTATAATGATAGGGGGAAAAAGAAAACATACCAGCTCGCCATCAAAGTCATCTGATATGAACACTCTTTTGACATACAATCGGATGTTTTTGGTCTTTGGATTCATGATCTCCTCATTACTAAGAGGTGCCATTCCCGGGACATAGAGAACACTCCGAAATTCCACCTCACCCTGTTTAGAATATAGATCAATATTCATATGTTTAAATAGAAGAAAAGGGTAAACTTTCAAGCCCCCACACCTCTGTTGTGAAGTGAGTGTAAGCAAGCGGATCCAGAAACTCATTAAAGGTCTTCTTGTAGAATTCATTGTACTCAGTTCTCTCGACTTCCTTTGGATTCCTCATCTGCAAGAAAATAAACCAACTTCAATGAACCTAAGTCTGTAAATGTACTTATCTGACATACTTGACATAACTTAGCTAGGAATATTAAGATTATGGTAGCATATAAATTGGGGTCAGCTTACCCATATGGGCTTCGTTTCGTTAGCCAATTCCCAGTCCCAGTACTTCTCGGTTATAGTTTTCTTCTTTTTCTGCTTTTCACCCTGTGACAGAAGAGGGTAATGCAGGATCATATGGCAGTAACAGTGAGACCAAACTTGAACTCAAATAAAATTGCACGCACGCAGAACTAACCTCAGTAGCCTCTTCACCTCCTTTTGATTCTTCCTCCTCTTCAACCTGTTCAGACAAAGCATATAGGTACACAAAAAGATAGAAGTACAATAACTGTAGCAGGAGGAAGCAGAATTACAATAAACCACATAAAATCGTACCTCAACTGTTCTTGATTTCTCCTGCCATGTATATATTGGGAATGAAACAAACTGCGAGTAGTTCTTAACTAAGCCTTGAATCCTCGCAGGATCGGCAAACTCGTACTTGTCATCATCCTAAAGCAACAAGAAGGCAATAAGAATTCTGATAGAGGGTGGAGATCATATAGAAAGAGTCTTTATGTTTCTTACTCTCAAATAAAGCGTGATCTGCGTTCCACGTGTCAGCATTTTCTCAGGATCGGTTTCTTCCTTGATAAGGTAAGAGCTGCTGTCAGCCTCTGCTTCCCACACATACTGTTTGTCTCCCTTTGGACTTTTAGTAGACACCACAACCTGTATGATGACAAAGAGTATGCAAAGTTACTGACAAGATTTAGAGACATTTTCAGCTTGCATAGCAACTGTAAGAATCTCTGGAATAAATAGGTACATTTTAGGAAGTAATGCAGGTTCATAAACTGAGCCATATCATAGAATAGACATTTCATACCCTCTCTGCAACAAGGAAAGCCGAATAGAACCCAACACCAAATTGACCAATAAGTCCATTATCTGCACCAAGATCTATGTTCTCCTGGACAAAACAGAGAAACCAAATTATCATCAACAAAGGAAACAATGAGTTCATTGTAGAACAGAAAAAAAAATGTAGCCAAATGGTAAAAAAAGAAGTGCACCTTTAGAGCCTTCAAAAATTTTGAGGTGCCACTTTGTGCAATGGTTCCAAGACAGTCTTTGAGCTCATCTTTAGTCATTCCAATGCCAGTATCCCTGTGGCATTCACAAAGTGAGCCTGTATAACGATTTTGATCACACCTGACAAATTAAAATGGTGACGACCATGGATTAACGAACAACTTACGTGATAGTGAGTGTCCCCGCCTCTAGGTCGGGTTTAATCCTTATCTCCAACTCACCGCCATCAGACATAACCGAAGGATCGGTTACGCTGAGGAATCTCAGCTTATCCAGTGCATCACTCGCGTTACTGGATGGCAACATAAATCGTGTCGTGTTCAGATGATCAGGCAGTTTGTGAATAGCAGCAGTTCATCCTTGGCCATAAGAACAGGTCAACTCAATTGTACACGACGAGAAGATGACTGACCTTACAAGTTCACGGAGAAATACTTCCTTGTGGCTGTACAGACTGTGTACAATTAAGTCCAGCAAGCGGCTAACCTGCAGGGCATAGAGAAACGCTACATAAACATAAGACACAGAAGCGTCCAATTGCCGATTCCAAGAAGACAAGCAGAATTCTGTTAATTGTGAAAACGAATTTGGCCACAGCCACAGAAGAGTGCAACGGCATATACTGAATGCAGCACACAAAGGAACAATTCATGTGCCACGATACCAAATCTCACCAAAGGGCCAGTGTCCCTAGCTCACCTCAGCCTGGTACTCGAACTTCTCGCCGGCCGTCTCCTCCTCGCCGGCAGGCTTCTCGGCGACGGCGGCGTCGCACCTCACCCCGACCATCCTCCTCCGTCTGGCGCTGGCGGCCTCCCATCTCACTCCTACCGCGCACCTCGCGGCGGCGGCGCCCCTGCCCTGCGGCACGAGCGCGGCCCGTAGCAGACCCCGGGACGACGGGCTCGGCCGCAGCGCGGCCACCGACGACGCCCCCAGGGTCCTGCTCAACGGCGGCGCCATGTGTGAGGTGCGGAAATAGATACCGAGGACCGCAGGGCCAGCGCTAGCGGCTAGTCCCTGCTCGACAGTGGTGGTGGTTCGGTGTGGCGATCGGATAAGACAAGAGCTAGGTTTTATACGGAGGAGTGACGAGTGGATGGGTTTAAGAGGGCCGGGGCGGGACGGGACGGCGAGGAAGGAGACGAGACGAGGCGAGGCGAGGCGAGAGACGGGGAGCCCGGAGGCTTCTAGAATCGCGTAGTAGGGCGCACGGGGCTGGCGTGTCGTGTGGTGGTGGGGCCGTGGCTGGCGTGCACGGTTGTGGTGCGCGCGTGGCTGCGCCGTCGGATGGGGCGCCTCGACGGCGGGATGGGAGTCTGAGAGGTTGATCCGTTTCATTCGGGCGGCGATGTCGGGACGGGCGGACGGCTGAGCCAACAGTTTTTTTTTTTTTTTGAAATTATTATTTATGGGCCTCGTTTTTTTTTGGTCTTGGGTTGGGTTGTCTTCATGGGCCTGGTTTGGTTATGTGTAGGTGGTCGCGTTGCTGGGAGCCTGGGAAGGCGGTGCTCGCATTGTTTTCGTCTCGTCTCTTTTTACCTGCCAAATCTATCTCTCTTCTTCTCTCAATTTCCAGTTGCCTCGTTCCCCCTTGGCCCCTGTGTCTTTTTTTTTTTCTTTTTTTTTTCTTTTTTTTTTTTTTTTTTTTGCTGGTAGTGATAGTGTTGGTAGCGTCTTTGCTCGAGCGCCTCTTCCGTCCCTGAGCAACCAATCGAGATTTGGATTGATGCATGGGCGGATAGTTGTTGATCCTTCGCCCCTAAACCATCCGCTAAAACATCTCATTCGTGGTGTTGTTGCAGCGGCCAAGGTGCTTTTCGCTTACCCTAGTTCTATATGAAGTTCTATATCCTTTGTCCATTCTCTGTGTTATCTAATTGGATTGTGGTTTTATTTTTGCCATATGTAGGCATCATTTCCTTCATGTTGTTTTTGCAGTATTTATTGTTTAGCAATTGATTCTGTAGGGTTTTTTTTGTCTTAATTCTTCACCTTTCACAGGTACTTTCGACACTATATCATGTCTTCTTAATCTCCCCTGAACTGTACGTGCAAATCATCCGATGGTCTGATCACTAATTTGTGTGTTGTGGTAAATGTTTATTTGGATAAGGCTATTATTAATTTTTCTTTAGTTTTGGGCTGTAAGTTTTGGACTGCTTAGATCTGCTCAATTATTCTCTTCAGTTCTTTACTTTTGCAAAGGGTTTTGCATGAGTAATGTGTGGTATTTAATGTATTAGGTATTGTTCATTTTCTCCTACTATATTATTTGGTTATGTTATATTGAACAAAACATAAACATAGTACCTTTTTTTGCTTCCATCAGATCTTGTTTTTATGTATATTGGTTCCGTAGTTTTATTTTAGTTTATTTTGCTAGATATAATTCAAGCTTCTAGTTCACATTCTTTAGTTTTAGGTTCAGTTTAGTTGTTGTTCAATTATACCTGTTTTTTATCATTGTCATCTTAATTGTATATCTAGCATATTTTTATTTTAGTTTATTTTTGCCGGACAAAATTCAGGTTTCTAGTGTCTATCTAGTTTTAGGTTCAGTTTAGTTGTTTGTTCAGTTTTAGTTCTTTTTTATCATTTTATCATCTTAATTGTATATTTAGTATAGTTTTATTTTAATTTATTTTTGCTAGACAAAATTTAGGTTTCTAGTTCCGATTCTTTACTTTTAGGTTCAGTTTAGTTGTTTGTCCAATTTTAGTTTTTTTATCATTTTATTTGTATATTCAATTTAAATTTTAATGGCTAAAACCAGCCTGCAATATTATTTTTCAATATCCTAGTTTCATTTTAAATAACTCAACCCCTATATTGTTTCAGGTACTAAGTTTTGGTAACTGAAAGCCCATGTTTGGTTTTGGGTAATTGATGAAACCTAGTTTGCTAACGGTTGCTCTAAGTGTTTCATGAGAATTGATTAGCAAATGGCAAGATGGAGCAAAGGACCGGGTCGGTGGAGGTCACAAGTGAAGGGCAATGACGGCGTCTATGAAAATGGTGTAAGCCCATCAACAAAGGAGAAAGCCTTATTGACGGCATCCATGCAAATGGTATAAGTCCATCATCATAGGTGTCCACAAGGTCCATCAAGAGATGAGAAGGAAGTTGATAAGAAACCGGGAGCTCAAGACAAAGGTATAACCAATAGGAGTTCTTTTGGTTTTGGTGATCAAGACTCCATAGAGGGAGTGATCACATTTAGGATAGATAGCCGTACTATCAAGAGGGGCGAAATCGTTGATGAAATACGGTTATCAAGTGCCACTAGGTGTTCATGATCATTGCATATGCATATAGATGCTAGTGACACTAACTTGACCCATGGAAAACTCTTTAAAAAGGCTAACACACGTGCACCTAAGTGAGAGACACTTTGGAGTGTTAGTGACTTAAGAAACTGAGTGAAGTTTGAGGGTTAGAGAGGGTTTGGTCCTCTCTTCCTCCTGCCGAGCTTGCGAGGCAGGATTCGGCGAATTTCGGAAACGTTACAATAGAAAAAGTAGCGTCGGACTCTAACTTGACTGAGCGTCGGACCATTGTCTTCGGTCCGACGGCTAACCCCTTCAGCAAAGCGTCGGACGCTTGATTTCGGAGCGTCGGACCATTGTCCTCAGGGTCCGACGGTACAGAGCCGCAGCAGGTCGACACGTGGAGAGCAGAGGAGCGTCGGACTCTCGGCGTTAGTCCGACGGTGAGCGTCGGACCATCGTCCGACGGTTTTCAGGGCTCGGGGAGCTCTCTGGAAGCGTCGGACGGCCGCGTTCGTTAGTCCGACGGCTCCGTCTGACTGAGTCCGACGGTGGTCGGCTGAGGGCGTCGGACCGGTTGATTTAGTCCGACGTTCGTCCGTCCGACGGTCGTTTTGGCGCGAGGAAATAGCCGTTGTGATCCAACGATCGACTTCAAACGGCTAGTGACACGTGGCGTTCATCCGAGGCGTCGGACCGTGCGGATTAGTCCGACGCTCTGGCCGTCGGACAGTCCGACGGTACGCAGTGAACTCTAAACGGCTAGTTCTTTGTGTGTGGCTTATAAATAGCGACTTGGCCGGTTTGGGGAGCATCCTTTGGCACTCCTAAACATCATAACATACTTGTGAACCTTCCCACTCCACTCTCACTCATCCTACTTGATTGTGATCATCATTTGGTGAGTTTGGAGAGCATCAAGTGCATTGTATTGATAGAGATCATCTAGAAGCACTTGGTAGTGGTGATTCGCAGCGGTTTCGCTTGTTACTCTTGGAGTTTGCCGACTCCTAGACGGCTTGGAGCTGTGAGGATCGTTGAGGGGAGTTGGTGATTGTCTCCGCCTCCGATCGGTGAAGTTGTGAGGGGTTCTTGAGCCTATCCCCGCGGGAGATCGCGAAAGGCATCTTTAGTGGATTGCTCGTAGCTTGGTGGATCCCCATCTTGTGTTGGTTGTGCGGCACCCTTGAAAAGGGTTTGGCGTGTGATGCCAATTAGCACGTGAACCTCCAAGTGGGTGTATCGCTACAACGAGGACTAACTTGCCGGCAAGCAAGTGAACCTCGGTAAAAATCTTGTGTCATCTCTCTACCGAGGATTTCCCTTATATGTGATTGATTGGTTATATTGGACTTCATATCTTCTCTTCACCGGCGGTATTGAAATCACCTTTACTCTTTACATTTGTGTACTTCTCTCTTGTGTAGCTTGTTAGTTAGTTGCTCACTTAAGAGTAGTGTGAAGTAGTAACATAGCCTTTGAGTGTGAACTAGAGATCATAGTTTACTTGTCTAGGTGGCTTGCATAGTGAAGTTTAGAGCTAGTGCTTTGCAAAGCTTGCTACTGTTACTAATCGGCTTGTTAAGTGTTGTTTGTAGATTTTTATAGGCTATTCACCCCCCCTCTAGCCATTTAGGACCTTTTAGTAACTTTGTTTAGCAGCGGTTGAAGTCTTGCTGGACAAGGGTTTACTGGTATCTGGACAGGCATTTACTGGTACGTGAACAAGGGTTGTGTAAGGGGAAAAAAAAACCCTACGCCATGAAGCCAGAAATGGCTTGGCTTGGTTGCAAAGGTTTACACACGTAACGATGAAAGGGTTTAATGGATGAGACATGATGAATGATCTTAATACATGAGACATGACATGAAGTCACGTGGCTTGATGGAGAACATCAAGGCAAGACTTGGCATCGATGAACTGTTGCAAGTGTAAGTTAGTGGACTTCATATTGATGGATCAATGTAACGGTGAAAGGCAAGCAAGTCGAGGATCGATGAGCTAAAAGTCATTTGAGGATATGAAGTGGATCGTATCATTCTAATGGAGTTATTGCATATGTTTCATTAACATCAATGGTGGTGATGAAGATGAAATGGAAAGAACGAGCCAAAGTTATAACCTAGAGTGTTTTTATTTCATTAGTCTAACGTTGAACAGAGAAGGGTTTGATAGGGTTTAAGATAGACATCTATATTATCAATAGGGGCAAACTTATTTGCATATCGTCATACAGTGCTATTCGGAGTGATCTAACATCGTGATGTTAGTAGAATTGAGTGGTGTGGCAAAAGCAAGTGAAAATCCGTTAAAAATATTTGTGAAAAATCTAACACACAAGCACATGTTAATGCACACTTGGTAGTGTTAGCTTATTGGCAAAGGGGAAGAAGTTTGAAGTGAAAAGGAGAAGGAGCTCCGAATGCTGGTGAAGGAGCTTGTCCGAACCATCAGCTCGTGCTGAAACCAAACCCTACCGTTAGCGCGAGGTCCAGATGCTGCTGTGCAGCTCGTTCGGACAAATGGTGCACGACTAGAGTTCGTCTGGCGCAGTGAGGTTCGGACGACAGGCGTTCGTCCGGATGATGGTAGAACAATGGCTCCGAGGCATTTCTCGCGCGTTCGGTTGCTCGGTAGTGGTGGCACAGGCACGTAGCGCATCAGCGTGTTGACGCGTATTCTCTGGACGCTGACTGTTGAGCCGGACATGGTGTGTGAACAGCGTCCGGAGCAGCTAGAGCTTTCTAGAGTGATCTGAACGGGAGTCGCCGCGACTCTGGAGGTGGCGCCGTGCGCATCCGGACGGAGTGTCTGGAGCTGTGGCTTAGCGCATGCGAAATAGCCATTGAAGTTCAACGACACACGACGGTGATCCAGTGGTGCGAGGCTGGTCTGGACACTGGCGCGCGTTGGTTCGGACAATCCAGTGAACCTGTTTTGGTTGGGGAATGGAGGCCCTAGCCTCCTCATGTTCTTCGGGATTTGATTTGTGAGCTGTCTGTATGATTCACGTTTTGTGTTCTTCGTGTTCTTCTCTTCCTTTCTTCCTTTCCGGTGGCCGATCTCCCTCTCCTTGCGATATTTTCAGCGAACCATTTGTTGCATCACGTGCTAAGAGTCCTCGTGAAGCTTTGCACCAAAGGAATTGAGTTGTGGTTTAGAATGAGCATGTAGATTTGGCAACTTTTGTGTGTTTTTGGTTCGTTTGGCGGCCGGCCTCTAGCGCTGCGCCGTTGCACCCGCTCGGCACCGCTGACCAGACACCGTTGCCTGAAACACATGGTCGCGGTCTCGCGGCCCCGTGCCGGCACGGGCACTGCCATGCTGAAAGTCGTGTCGTGTGCGTGCCCGCGTCCCGTCAATTTTCAAATCAAAAACCAAAAACAAAACGCAGCGCCGGCGCGCGCACCAGCATGCCCTCCTCTCCAGCCGGCTCCTCGTCCCTGTTCCGACGCGGCCATCAGAGGCGCCCTGGACTCTCTCCGACCTGCCGGTTGCCCGTCCACATCCCATGTGCGTGCGTGAGCACTGTAGAACGGACATGAACGCCCGCCACAGACTTGGCACTGCCAAACTGCCTGCCTAGTACTGTACTACAGTCCGTGGGCAAGACGTTCCTCTTCATTCCAGTGGTCGCCGACCGTTCCTGACAAACGAACGAGACCGTGCGCACATATCATCGGAGAACGCACTCGCACATGCTAGGAATTGGAAACCCGTCTGGTTCCGCTCGCTGACCGGCACGAGCAGAAGACAAGCAGGCCCGCACACAGAACGGTGGCCACCAGTAGTTCGTTCGTTCACGCCCTGACACGAACAATTCGGCTGCTGCAGCGCTCGTGCGGCACACAGGGTCAAAGTCTCAAAGATCGGGGCAGGGCCGAGGTCGAGGCGCTGGATTCAAGACAGGCCGGCGTCTGCCACTGCCATGCGGGGACACGTTTCGCACCGACCCCACGGTTCAGAGACACCGGGGCATGGGTGTGATCCGGCGCCATCGGAGGCTAGCCAACAACCCTCGGCTTAATCTCGCGCGCACGACGCAGTTGGCGCCAGATCTTTGACCGACAGGGGAGCGCTCACAGCTCAGCTGAGGTCGTCGAAACAAACAAACAAACAAACAAGCAGCTAGGCATTAGGCCCTATAATAAAAAGAGTATTACTGCTTAATAGGGGCCACGAATCTTGACTGTTACGTAACGTGGCTCCTCACCACTTTTTGGTAACCTCAAAACTAAACCTCCCCCGATCATCAGCCTTATTAATCCGGCTCTCCCCCACTCGATCTCGCTCATCACTAACCCACTGACACCACTTGGAGATGCAGATGTAAATGAGGTGATGACCGTTTTGTTTACCCCCGTGTCGTGCAAGTAATTAAGAAGCGCAGATTAGCTCGTGCTCGATCCTGGCACAGTGCCGGATCTGCGAAGGAATCCCAGACCGTAGCTAGTGATCTCCCTGCATGCGACGCAGCCCAACCCAAACCAACACCCAAATATTTATTTATTTACTGCCCCCCATGACGGCAAGGCATGAACACAAGTACACAAGGCTCGCTCGTCGATCCGAAGACGCACGCTACGATGGACATCTCACTACGGTTTCATTCTGCTCCGATATACTACATGCATGGATCGCGGCAAAGGTGCGTGCGTGTACCATGTACTGGCACCGGCAGCAGCAGACGCCTCAATGCGAGCGAGAGACGGGCGGGGCCAACTGAGTGGCCGGCCGGAGGCGCCGTGCGCGCGCCGGAGCAGGGGGGTCGGTTTCCACCGCCCCGCCCGGGAGGCTGCTTGCTCGATCGGCTCGCGCGGGCGCGGCCGTGGCACCCTCAGCGCAGGCCGACCGGCGCGCGCGAGGACCACCGTTGTGCTGTGTCTGCTGCGGCATCGGCGAGCGAGCGCGCGACAAAGCTGCGGATTAAGAAAAATGGAAAGGCACGACGCGACCAAGGACGGATTTGCTATTCTAGAGGGGCCGTGTCAGACGGGGGATTTGAATACGCTGCGCCTCGCTTTGACTAGCATCTGGCGCCTCTGCCAAGTGCCAAGGTTTGTTCAGCTCCAGCAAATCAGCCGAGCTGATCACTGACACTGTGTGTGTTCAGTTCTTTCTGTAACTGCAAGCCAGGGTGCGACTGCCTCCCTGCTGGTGCTGCGGTTATATATAAAACCCTGCACCTGCCACCTAAACCTCTCCTTTTGCTTTGATCCTGGTTCTGAATCCGCAGCAACAGCTCCTTGCAACAAGTTGCAAAGCTGCTGCTGTGCTGGTTGCTGAACAAGTGTGTGTCCGTGTCGATCCGTGTGTGCGTGCGCTGCTGCTGCGAGATGAGGAGGAGGTCCGCAGGTGTTTTCCTGGCGCTTCTGCTCTCCCTGTCCGCGCTATCGTCTGCCTCCACTGCCGAAGCACACGAGGTTAGTGGATGGAATCTTCTTGCAGCTGCTTCAGTCCATGGTACTGCTAGATGACTGATACTACCAGCCAGTCAGTGGTATTATCACCAGCGATAATATTAATTCTCTATTTCTTGTGACAAAAAAAAAATGCAGGAACGATTGGGCGACGCTGCGGTGGTGTTGTCAACCGGTCGGAAATGGCTGAGAGGACGCAAGGCAATGGCGGATGCCCGGAAGGATGAGGTGATGGAAGAAGGGAGGGGAGGCAAGAGCACAGGTGCAAACACTGCCCATGCCCATGTCCATGGCGCGGACAGAACTGTAGAGGTTACCGTTGTCGGGTTGGGTGGTGAGAGTGCCGGGCGCAGGAGCGTCGGCAAGGGCAGATATGCCGGCCTCGTGCCCTTCTGCGCCGATTACCGCAATCCGAGAACGCACCCACCAAGGAATAACTGAAAGTAAAGCAGGCAAATACTTCTTTCCTGGTTCTATTAGCCTCTGACAGAAGATCTATACTATCTTCCAGCTAATCAACTACTAATCTCCTAGCATTATCGCTCACTGCGTAGTTTCTGAATGTAAATCACCGGTAGCCGGTAGAAATAGATGTACAGCATGAACACTGCTGGGATTTGGATGCTGTGTACTGAAACATTTCGATTTCGTTTTGTTGCAGCAGGAGCAAATCAGGAAGCAGATGCACCTGCTGAAGCTGTACATGACTCGGTAAATGCCGCTGCTCACTTCCTCCGGCGCTTCATGCATTTCTGCAGCACAAATTTGGTTTACTACAGTCTTCAGCTGTGTTTGCTTATACTGCTAGGCTGCAATTTGCTTCCAGGGTAAAAGGAGCAAGGGCTCGGTAACCCATGCCACGTTCCAAGCATCAAGGCATGGCGGTTCAGAAGCATCGGCACCTGAGATCCTCGGCATGGACTACAGCTACAACCTGAATAATCCTCGTCGCCATCGCCCAATCAACAACGACGCTCCGCTGGCGCTGGGCGAGCTGGCCGCCAAGACACCATAGGACTTCGCCTTTGGGTTGCTCCGGGAGGCCGGGGCGCGGGGGCATGAAGAAGAAGCTGAATCTCGCATTGCTTCATAGCCATTAGCAGATGGTTGTTAGCTTAGCTAGTTAGCTAGGAACTCGCTCGCTCTCCACGCCACACGTAGCCCGTGCTTGGCACTCATGGAACAATCTGAGATCACTGTACTGGGCGATTTTGGTTGTAATGTGCTTGCATGGAGAGCATCTGTAAACTAGTCAGCAGCGTTTTCTGAAGTTGCAGAGAATAGAGATTGATGGGCAATTCAGGCTGCCTTTTCGGTAACAGGAGCTGTTGTTGGATACTTTCTGGGCCCAAGGCGACATGTCAACGTTTTGGCCCATCTTAAGAGTAGAGATGCAACATGGCCAGCCCGCGGTCTGGAAGGCGCTCCCGGCTCACATACAAGCAAGCCTAGGATGGTAGTATCTGTCTATCTGAAGAAAAAAACATGGCAGTGTGTGTTCTGAGTTGCAGCTTGCCAACACTACTAGTACTACTTTTTTTTTGTTTAGCAGTTCTGACTCTGGATATCCAAAACATTTACAATATAGTACACTACAATAAAAATATACAGTAGCTAATTACACTTAACACGCAGAATGCATGGCCTAGGTATCCATAACCTTGACACACAGAATAAATATTTTCTGAGCAAATCGTTATTTAAAGTTATACAATGAAGGTGGATTATGGCAAACGAACAAATAGCATAAAGTAAAGATAAAAACATTAACTCAAATTAGAAAGAAGCAAGAGGATCTTATTTTTGGTTGAGTTTAACAGGAGTGAAGGACCATCTCTTCAGTTAAATGTAAGCTAGGGACGAGGTTAGGTTTTGAGAAGATTGGCTAGGAAGATCTCCACCACCAAAGGCTTAATATTCGAACATGTGTAACATTGCTAGGCACAACGCACATATATGCTAAGGTGCCAACTACTCTTGACATTGTTCACGCCATTGATCATAGGTGATAAAAACATGACAGGAAGTTTGTTGCACAGTGGCTAATAAGGAATGGAGTTGTTTTTGACAAATACTGACCCGGAACTTTTTTGCAGAATCTGTTAATTGTAACACATTGGAATTTGGATATAATAATGGGCACAATTAATTACAACTAAAAAGGAATGCATCATTCAAGCTTGTCGAGTACTCGAGACGGTTGCTATGCAATCCTTTCTCTTCTTTTGGATGGTCAAATAGTGCTAGATTTGAGTTCTTGAGTTGATTTTTCTTAATATCTTTTATGCTGTAGTAAATGGTCTAATTCTCTCTACAGCTACAGGAGATGAATCCGGGTGTTTTTTTTTTCTTGGTTAAAAAAGGTCTCAATGAATTAGATAATAAACACATGTAAAACTCACAAGGTTAACTTCTTTGACAGTAGGCGTTTTGGCTCCAGAAGGAAGCTTCGGAGCCTGGCCGGGCAGTCTGAAGAACTGGCGTGCTAATTCCGAGATCCGTTGTTACTCAAAGTAAGGGTCAATGGCAGGCCACCATGGCAAGCTGCATGCGGCGGCGCTGCATTCTCGGTCCGGGGATCGGGGCCCGCCCCAGCGCCAAGTGGCCGCCGACCGTCCTACTCCCTCGTCTTTAAAAAAAAAAGTGCCGTTCTCAATTCTCGAGAAATATTTTTGATTAAATTTACATTAAAAATATAAATATTTATAACATATAATTAATATCATTGGATAGATCTTTGAGTTTAGTTTTTTAACAAATTTATTTGGGGATGTAAATGTTACATGTATTTTCTATAAATTTAGTCAAACTATCGGCACGAACACTCAAAACGTCATTTTGTCAGGGACGGAGGTAGCCAACAACCGGACCACGCGACCTTTTTGCACTTTGGGGGGCATGTTGGCGCCGGGATAAGGTTCTGTGTGCGTGACGTGGCTTGGCGTGACTATGGGTGTGTTTAGATCTCAGTTGCAGTTATAATTCTGTACTGCACCATGTTCGTTTGTATTTGACAACTTTTGTTTAATCATGGCCTAAGTAGGCTTAAAAGATTCGTCTCGTGATATATAGTAAAAGGTACAAACATACAGATATTTCGTCTATATTTAATGCTTTATGTATGTGCCTCAACGTTGATGTGACTAGTTACAATTGTAATTTGCAGTGGATCTAACCCTATGAATACCATAGAGGCAGCTTTATCTCGTATGTTTTTTCGTCTGGAAAATAACGCAACGCACTATGACTAGGGATAAAAATGGTATGAATATTTATCCGACCGTCCGTTCGACCGAATCCGTTTAGAGGTGTTTAGGTCTGTCCATATCCGAGTCCGGATCTTTAATATCTGATACCGTATCCGTATTCGAATACTCAAATCGTATATTTATGATGTCAACATCCAATCGTATCATATCTGACATGGCTAACAATATTCGTATTCGAATCCGAATCCAACCAAAAATATAAAAATAAATGTGATATCAGAGATATCATTCGTATCTTATCCGTTTTCATCTCTAACTATGACCGACTCCGAGACCGACTGGCCACCCAACCTGATTGGGAATAAAAGGGTTAAAATGTTACGGATAAACACCACGCTGACGAGACGAGACGAGACGGAGCCCACAGTCCATGCTGCTAGCGATATCAGAAAATACTCCCCTCGACTCCTCCAGTCGCGCTTACGCCGCAGCAGGAAAACCGAGTCAAAAGACTGGTCCTTTCTCCAAATTCCAAACCAGATATGATTGTCGTCGTCGTCGTCATCCAATTGAAAATTTATAGAGCACCAAGGGGTGTTTAGATCCTAAAATTTTTAAAATTTTAGCACTATAACAGTGAAAAATCTTTTACAATAAGTGTTCAATTATAGTCCAAGTAAACTTAAAAAAATTTGTCTCGTAAACAGACTATGCAAATATACAAAAGTTTCGTCTATATTTAATATTTAATGTTCTATACATATGTCTTAAAATTGATGTGACGAAAATCTTTAGATTTTAGAGAGAAAGCCCTTGGTCAAACACGATGCGTGCTCGGGTGCGCCCCACGCTTAAGTAATCAAAACCAATCATGAAGTACGGGCAGCACATGGGGTGTACTAGATCTTGGGGCATTCTTTGATGCTTTCTGAAGAGGATGAAACCAGCATCTCAATACGATGCAGTTCTAGATAGTTCCTTGCAGCTACTGTATCAACGTTTTGTTTTGTTTTTGTTTTGCTTTTTTCTCTCCAAAACGTACAGCTCGTAGGCTCCACAGAATGGAAACATACAGTACACATATTATTGACTACAGTCATACAGACAACAGGTGATATATCTGTAGCAATATCATATTCTCATCATATCATAGTTCATATTATGGTAAGCGTCTCCAAAATGGTACAGCGGCAAAGACAGAACACAGGCGATGCCAGCACACTCACCACCATCAGGTAACGGCCGAGATCGAGCCCGAGCCCAGTGCTGCGAGGCGGTAGGAGTACTTACTATATACAAAGAAGGAAAGAACAACGCATCTCATATGTCAAGACACTAATATGCACAAACACACCACTCCTGCAAGCTCATCTCATATGTCATGGATGATCTTATTCTCGGACCCATGTCTACCGGCTCCATACACCTACAAGCATATATAATATAACTGATGGCGGCTGCTGCAACCGCGGCACACCAGAGCTCAAACAGAAGTACATTCATTACCTTGGTGGCTTCTCTTCTACTAGTAGTAGTACTTTCAAAACTGGCAAGACGTGCCCAGCCTCGGCATCGGACGCTGGCCGACACCAGCAGTGTGCTTCCGGGCGCGGAACGCACCTGGGAGCAGCTCCTGGAACTTGTCAAGGAATGCACTCCACTCTTTAGGGCTCATGTCCGACAGCTTCACAAAACTTGCGCTGGGCGGGAGCAGCTCATTGGCGCTCCTGCTCCCGGACTGATGCTCACTAGCTTTGCCACTGTAGTTAGTTCTACCTGTCACTTTACCCTTCCGAACACCTGTACGGTAGGGTTTAGATTTCCTGATGAAGCCAAGCCCCTTCATGGATGACGACAGCTTGGAGATGGAAGGAGGAATCTTCTGGGGCAATGCACTGGTCAAGATGTCATCATCCTCGTCCTCCTCAGTCTCTTCGTCTTCCTCATCACGCTCATCCAGCTTGGATAGTGGATTCCTAGAACTTGCCTTCATGCTATCAAACTTGCAGAAAGCTGGTGGTTCAAAGGCATACGAATCATCCTCGCTGTCAAGAAGGAACTGGGTGAAGTCATCATCGTCATCTTCAACTCCGGCTTCGTCAGGAGGAAAGAACTCTCTTTCCTCAACCCACTTCCTTGCCTCCATGCAGAGAAGCTCAAGCTGACTTGGTTCCTCTTCTTTTGCAGTGAACTGCCTGCTCATCATGTCTCCTATCTCAGACAGGCAGAGGCCAAACGCTGCAGCTTCCTTGAGAAATACTGTTGACAGCACCAGCACCCTGAGACATGCCTCTCTTATCATAGGTAGCTCCATGCGTAGCATATCTGCATCCTTTACAGGATCAAGTTTTGCAATGTATTCCAGCTCCTCCTCAGAGAAGGGAACAGACGACTGTGGCCAGTGGATCCACTCAAAGTAAGGGTCTTCCAGGCATTCTGGAAGACAAAGACCATGGTCGATCGGAATGAGTTCTGTCTGCTCTCCAAAATTGTCAGCCCCAGGACCAAGCTTCTTGACCAGAAGATTTCCAGCATGCCTGTCAGTGTTGAAGATTCTAATGTCAAGTATGCCAATCCTATGCACAGCAGATACAGGGAAGCTTGAGGTCCCATGGTCACTGGCATCAAAATCATGAGGAATGAACTCCTGAAGTGATGCAATCTTGCTCACAGATTCTGATTTTTTGCAGAATACTTTACTTTTGCAGCCAACACAGTCATTAACATTGAAGATGGTGTGTGTAATCTTGACCAGCATGGTGGGAGGAACATTTGCAAAGTGATCGTAATCGAGGAGGTAAGCAGCAACCTCCCTGAAGCCTGTCTCACCAACTCGTACGGATCTTTTCAGGCCTGGCTGTCCCAGAGACTTCCCCACAAAACCTTTTGGATTGTTTGGGGCAAATGGTTCCTCGTCAGTTGGCTTGACAATTGCAACACGCTCCCCCCAAATGTTCTTGAAGTAGTAGGCACCACCCATCCCACTGTTAACAGCATCTGGGTCAACATCATTCCTTATCGCTTTAATGACATCCTTAGCAAGCTGCTTCATCCGAGATGAAGGGCTTGAACAGCCAAGGATTTCAATGGGCCCACTCCTGTCTCTTTGCCAAACATCCTTTCCAGTAGGGGAGAGGCAAGGTGTGGAATTGCTTCGGTGAATCTGATTCCTCTTGAGAAGCAATGGTGAGTCATTGCGAATGCTGCTAAGATCATCATTCAGAACCAGGTCACCAAAGGTCAACGAGCTCTCATCAGTGGGCACATTGAGGGCTATCTGCAGCTTCTTTTTCACAGTTTGCACATTTTCACCTCTCTCCAGCTCGATGCCAAGGACAGAACCATTGTCAGTTTGGACAAAGACTCTCTTCCAGCTCAGTTGCCTCCCTTCAGTTCGGCTACCTCCAGGATATTCACTGCTAAAGCTCCGATCCAGGACTGCCACAGCCATCTGTGTCTGAACAGGACAGTCCAAATCCCTGGACATAGAAGAGCTGAAAGGAGCTGCCTATAACCGAGAACTTCCTTCGTGTACTCCACCAGAGAAGGAAGGAACAACACAGCAAGGGCAAGACAAATTTTTTGCAACTTGCAGCCAGCAGTCTTTGGAGAAGAGAAGAGAAGATGTTTTCACCACCTCTGCATCAACTGAAGCTCAATATCTCAGAACCATTGATTGATTGATACATATATATATATCCTGGGAGGAGAAAAAGAGAAATGAATACTACATAGTGCAGAACAAGCTTCCATGCAATGATTTGATAAATGTAAGATTATAGACGACGCTAAGAAAAACAAAAAAAGGGGAGTGACTATATTTGCCTGAATCTAATGGATTAGCTATCATGTACAGAACCTATCAAGTTACTTCCATAAACGATATTATTTGGATCATTCCTTTGCTCATTCCAATGCAAGGACTAAGTTACAGTCCTTTGACAGAATGAGGTAGCATGGATCCACAAGTCTATGCCTGATAAACCTATTCACAACTGTTGGCCAGAATAAGTAGTAGATTATAGAGTGTTGCAAGTTTCTGACTACATTTCAAAACCACTGGTGACAAGAACAAATTGAATATTTTGGCAACAATAGTAAGGATAAGAACATTATACCTAGAAATGTCAGTAAGCTTGATCTAAATCTCAAGCAGAGAGTATAATCAATTGAATGGAATTTATAACATCACACATGTAACCATACCCTTGTCTCATTCCTCGCTAAAATTAAAATATAATAATTAGCTTCTCTTAAGGAAAAACAACCACTTGAAAACGGAAACTGAGATCATTTCCGCCTGTTTTGGTATAAGACGGCCAAATTTCATCAGAATCACATTGGTTTATAATACGACCCAGTGATTGAGAGAAAATAGCTACCAAAAATAGCATCAGTCTATACAGGGATAGGTCGATTTTGCATGCGACCAGAAATGAAGTAGGATTAATTAGTGGTGACAAGCTAAATAAGGCCTCCAAAGTTCGACTCAAGTCCACAGAATGCTAGGAACAAATCGATTACCCCACACAGATATTTAAAAAACAAAAATCTCTTTAAAAGAAAATCCCTATCGCTGACCGGATCAAATTGTTCAAATAGCTCACATGGTTTCACACCAGTGAGAAACACTCAGTGTAAAGTACTCCGTAGGACCTAAGAACACAAACTCAAAGGCCGTTTTTTATGGCCGGAATCTATGAATTCCTGACGACTGAAGCCGATAAATCCACGAGTAAACAGCATTAAAATACGAGCTATGCAATAGATCCCACAAGTTTGATAAGAAATTATACGAGACCCGAATCCCACATGTTTCCAAATTGAATAACACCAAAAATCAAAAAGCCAAAACACGCTTCATGAATGAACATGCCGAAACCCGTTACCATTAACACCAATGGAATTTTTGAGACGACGCCGGCGGTCTGTAACCACGCCCTGAATCGATAAGAGAAGGAAGCAACACGAGAACACTGGCACAAAATACGCAAACTCGGCGAGCCCGCGCTCCCCGCCCGCTGCGGCTCCCGTCGAATGACATTCATCAGTAGTCACAGGCCGAGGAGCTGGCGTGAGGACTCACCGGCGGGGACGGATCTGGGCGCTCGCGGGCAAGGAACGGCCAGAGCGCCGCCTCCCTCCTCCTGCGGCGGCGTAGATCCGACGTCCGGGCGCGTCGCCGGCGCAGATCCAGCGGCCGGGCGGTGCGCCGTACGCGTCCCACGGTGGCGCGATTCCTGTGCCTTGGGTTCCCTCTGCTGTGATTTGTCCTTTTCCCTCCGGGCTAATAAACTCGCATCCCGGGTCCAAGAGACGGGTTATTGTGATAACCGCGGTTAACGAGACTCCTCCCCGCCATCTTATAGCCTCGCAGTTTTACGATTTGGACCTTGCAGTCTCTTGTATTTTCTGGAACGGTGCTCCTGTCTCGAGGAGTCACGACAAGGAACTGCCACTTGCACATTGTGGTACGCCGTCGCCCGCTGTTCGCTTCCGGTTGCTGTGGGCCTATGAGCGTGATGTTCCGGGATATGTACAGTACAGTTCAGGATGTGTTTCTCATTGCTTGTTTTACAAGAGAAAGGAAAAAGACACAAGCTTGGTTTTGGAAATTACATAATATTGTACTACTACATTACATTTTGTAAGTCTTTTGTTATCTTCTGTTTAGTATTCTCCACCCTGTTTATATTATACTAGCACTATGTTTCAAAGTTGTCTGTCTTCAAACTCTTCTGCTTTTTTCATGTCGTTTGGGGAATATTTTGAGTTAGCATCACTTTAGAATTTAAAACTGCTCATATCCATCAAACAATTACTAGCAAATACTATAAATGCGCATACGGACATCTCATCTAACAATTAGGGCTCTTTTGGATCAAATCATTCCCCATCAAAATTGGAGGGGATTGAGGCTCCTTTGATCCCCGGGTGGAATGGTTGAATCCAAACTAGCCCTTAGTGATTTAGTTTTCTAGACCAACCGCAACTATGTTATAAGAGCTAGGAGTATCTAGTATTTTTAGTCCTGGAGGTCATAATTAAAGCATGACAAGCCATCATACTTTTAGGAGCCAAAGTAGTTGGTAACAGCTTGGTTTATGTTGAAAAATAAATAAATGAATAAAAGCTACTAATTAAAATGCTAATGATGTGCCACATGGCAGATATGACTTGAATTAGGAGGGCAGCCAGCTTCGTTTCGCTTTTGGTTAATGCATGCAATTCCAAGTGGTCCTATTCCTTCGTACATGACGATTGGTCACCACTTGTCTATAGCTAACATTTAATACAGTATATCATTAATATAATTAATTTATGCAGGGGCCATACGAAGAAAGCAACACCAAGTCCCTTACCGCAAAAACAAAAGCTTTGCTGTGCTTTTGCGCAAATCAGGCCCCTGATACTTTCACGGGCCGAGCGCAGAAAGACAGGACAGGCAAATAATAATCTCTCGGACCAAAAGAAAACAAAAAAAAATAAGTACGGACGGTGAAAATTAAATGGCCGAGGCCATCACGCCGTCTGTCTGTTTGCTTTGGGATCAGAAGGCTCTAGAATCGTACGACGGCCTCCACGTGGCGCCGTGAGACAGGTCGGGTGATCGCACCGCGAACGGGGGCCCCGCGCGGCAGCGGCTAGCGGCTTCGTGGGCCGCTCATTCGCGGTGCGCGAGAGCCCAGTGGTTGCCGCGGGCGCTGCCGGCACGGAGGCGGCAGCGCGGGGTGCGGTCCAGGCCCAGTCACCAGTGGTGGCGCGCGATCGTCGTGCATGCAGGAGGAAAAAAAATCTGGCCGTGGCTGCTGGCAGCTGGCAGCCCCTCCTTCCTCTCCCCTGCGCCGCGGCGCAACACACGTCCATGTGACCGACCATTACCTGCCCGTGACCGTGAGTTTTGAGGCCCTTTTTTCGTCTGTGTTCATGACCAAAATTGACCAACAAGTCTAAAAGTGGCGCGAAAAGATAAAATTTGGGTTAAATTTGGTTCAAGTAAAGTGTTCGTGGTTTGGACGTTTGGCACCTGCTGAGTGCTGAGTCAGCGCGCGGCAGCCTACACTAGTACACAGGAGCTCTATAGTGCCGCCATGTATTTTTTTATTGGCGGTTTTGCTTGACGTCCGCCACTAGAAATCAGCGTTATTTTTACAGGCGGGTCACTTAAGTGACCCGCCTGTAAAAATGATATGAATTTTAATTTTTTAAGTTTTGCAAATGACCTCGTATGAAAAAACTGTCTAAATAAAAGTTATAGATCTCGAAAAGTTATGAAACTTTGTAGTTGAAATTTTTTTCATTTGAAGTCATCTTGTTGATGTAAATTACGGTCAAAGTTTGAAATTTAAAATTTGACTTTTTGATAAAAGCCTTAGATGCAGAAACACTCTACATGAAAGTTGTAGATCTCGAAAAGTTACTCAACTTTGTAGTTTACAACTTTTTCATTTGAATTCATTTAGTGCCTCAAACAATCAATTTACTTTCGGTTTGTTATAATATGTGGGGAGCCGAAGTGGGATATAGTCACAAGTGAGAGTGTGGTGCAGTGGTAGGGAGGGGTACACGCGAGAGAGAGGTGCGGGTTCGAATCCCACCGGCCACGTAGCGCGCGAAAAATTCCGCGACTTGCGACTTCGAAGGAGACGGGCGGACGCTGGCCGGTGGGTCCCTTTTCAGATTTAATTTTTTTGTTTTGCTATTTTTAAAACACGATTTTTGAAAAATTATTTTTACTGACGGTTTCTTAAATGAACCGCCAGTAAAAATCGATTTGTACTGACGGTTCACAAGCAACCGTCAGTAAAAATCACCGATTTCTACTGACCTCTAGCATTGGCAGTTGTCAAAAACACCTGTAAAAATACGTCTACAACCACCAGTGTAGAGCTTCTCTGTGCTAGTGCTAATTGCTCAACTGTTCTGACTTCCGAGGCGCGATGCATCTAATCCTGATTGGCGATGATCCTTCGTCAAAACTCAAGACAGTGATCGTGTGACAATTGACCAAGCTGCATCGCTGCTGTTTTGATCGGCTGTTCTGATCAGGCTCTCAGCTGTCCTTTTCTGCTTGATGCATGCATTACGTCGAGTATACTAAACCAGGGTGCTTTGTTCGAACTCGAGCGTTGACACTAGAGGGCGCCGGTGGTCTGGTGTGGGTGTGGCTAACATGACTGGAAATCTGAAAGACTTCTTCACAAGGACTGTCGTTTTAAAACAGATGTTTTTCTAGTTTTATATATATTAATTCATTGGACAACGAATACATACAAACAGTACATATACTAATAAAGAGAATAAAATCAAGAGGAAGCTACGTTGTACTCCCTGCTCCGCGTCTATTGACGAAAAGAATTGGTTAAGCATTTTTTTTTTTTCTGTTCGCAGAGCAAGGAATGTGCAGGTCTGTCCGAGAAAGATGTTACCTAGTGCTAACAGAATCACTAGGTAAACGACGCAGTGCTACCCTGATTGCCCCACTCCATGGCCACTAAAGCGACATCTTTGACTTTTAACTGAAAAGAAGGTTAAAGTTCTTTATTCATTTCAAATGAAGTTCGTGCACTTCACTTATTTTTGTACAAACTATTTTAACTAGTATATATAAGATTTTAACGAGGGAAAAGACATTTTCTCTATATTGTTTCCGGGTGAACAAACTTTCATGTACACTCGAATTTTGTGAATGATGGTCTTAGCAAATATTGTTTCCGGGTGAACAAACTTCATGTACACCCGTTAGACAAAAACAGTCAACAATGAATATTTTTTTCTACAAATAGCCAAAGAAAGACACATATAGGAGAGGTGGCAAAAAAAAAAGAATAAAACTCAGGGACCCAGTAGTTGTACATTGCCTGAGCTAAAGCTCATTTTCGGGCACTTGCTGTTTAGGAATTGTGACAGATTAAAGATATTTTAGAATTGGTAAAATATGCACCAATTTCTATCTAGAAAAATACACCAAAATAATTAACTGTAACTCTAATAGAACTTGAGTGTAAATCCAAACAAGTTCTCAGTAACTAGATTTGGTGTGTGTTGTAGAGAGAATTTTAACCTCAATCTAGCTGAACTAATTCTACCTAAAAGGTAAAAGCCATATTAAAGTAACCAATACGACACCGGTAAAATAAGTTGATAGTAACTGAAATTAAGATGTGGAAGAAAAAAAAAACCCACCTGAACTTTTAGTTTTATTCCCTTCCATGTATACATGTTATTGTGAAGAAGAAGAAAGTGAAGGCAGAAACATTCAGAGTGAAAAGGAGACAAGTTTTTCACAGGAAAAAAATGGTAAAACTAGAAGAATACACCGCCGTAAAAAGGTGCGGCTATATCGTTAGTGCTAGGTAAACTTATTGAGCCAACATTTTGTATCTTTAATATCTTCAATATAGTCAGTGATTCATTTAATGATACTAATATCATTATTTTTCATATATATATAATCTAAGTTTAAAATATTTGTTTTCTCAGAAAGACAGTTTTTATAGGACGAAGCCGTAAAGGTGCAGCACACTATTTATTTATCAATTGATTACATATTCACACCGTTGCACACGGTAAAAGTAAGAAGTAAAAAACCGTGCTCACCTGTTCAGATTTTTATCTTTTTTCAAGCTATAAAATAGTGTTTTTTCTCATAATAAATTAGTATTAGCTGAATATTTTTTAGCGTTATTATTTCCAGATAAGCGAACAGACGTAGTACAGCGTGAGTAGATTTACAGGTTGGCTAGGCCAAGGACTCAAGGAGGCAAAGGATCCTGACGGGTCCAGAGGAAGCAAAGAAGCAGCCGGTCATGAAGCCGTCCGTGGGCCCGTGCACCGTGCACGTCTGGTACCCGCTCTGACGGGACCTGTAGCAGATACTCCCTCCCTCATCAAATAATTTTTTTTTACTTCTCGTTTAACCATCTATCTTATTTAAAAATTTTATACAAATAATAAAGTAAATAAATCATTAGTAAGTATCTCTAATGATTGACGAAGTTATAATAAAATAAATAATTTTTATACAAAATTTTTGAATAAGATAAATTGTTAAACGTGAAGTATAAAAGTAAAAAAAGACGGTTTATTTGGAGGCGAAGGGAGTAATTACGAAACCAGGGCTGGTAGCCCCACCCCCAACGCTCATCTCCTGTCTTCGCACAGTCGCACTTGATACGTGACGACGCATGTACCATACGAGAAGAAGCCTTCTCATTACATTTACGCGACGAAGGTTAAATAAATAAAATAAATAAATATGGGTTGGGCCTTGGGAGTTGATGTGCACTGCAGTGCTGCACGCATATGGATCTATCTCTCCAGCCGCACATGCCACAGTACAGTTTATCTATTTTATTTAGTGACTCATGCATGGTTGATGCCACACCACAGCCAGAAAATTACGCTTACGTGGATGGATTACGCTGATCCCGGCCGGCCCGATCCGATCACGAGGGCTCCGTTAAACAAAGATATCCCTGCGGGCCCCGCGCTTGCGCAACATCTGGTTTAGGTTTGGTGGGTGCGGTGCGGTTCGTTATCCCACAGCCTTTGCTGGTACTAGTTCGTAGTACCTACTGTAGCTTACTAGCTTTGCTCCGCGTCCACGGCGGGCAGTGCGTGGGTTCTGGGCACTGGCGATGCGAGGGAGAAGAGAAGCAAGCAAAGCGGGTGGGCGTGGGCGTGTCGTCGTGCGCGCATCGCATGTGCCGAAGAGGACGACGTGCCGGCTACCTTGAGTGAGAGTGCGTCGTAGGAGTGCTACTGCATGCGTGATAGCTTAGCCTGGCCTAGGCGGGCGACCGAGCGCCGCGAGCTGCACGTACGCCTAGCTAGGCAGGCAGCACAGCTGCTGCATGTAGTATACATTAAATTGTACCGTTCGTGCGGGGGGCGAGGACACGGAGACGGAGAAGCGCGCGAGACCGCGACGTGGCGGGGCTCCACTCACGACACGGTAGGCCGTGCGGGGGATCGATCTCTCATATCGTTCGGTGCCGTGCGGCTGAAGCGACGCATGCATGCATCTGCCGCGCCAGTGCCCGCGTTGGAAGCAAGGGATACATGGTGCCTACAGTACGTGCTTCCCGGTGCACACGCTACCCCGCGATGAGGGACAGAGCCATGATTTAAACGTAGAAGGGGCCATTCAAACCCATAACTATCGATCTTGTGTAAGGAGATACATACACGGTCAAAAATATATACGTTAGTACAGAAATTTCGATATATGTCCGAACGATTTCTATTATGCAGAAATATTTATCAAAAAAATTAACATGTTTTTCTCTTATACAAATAAAAAATTTCTTTACACTTTTGCTAATGAGTCTGTGCGGCTGCCCGGGGTCAATCTAATTCTTAGGAAGATAAAAGAATCACAATAAAAATAATAATAACATGAACAAACAAGATAAGAAAAGACTACTTCTGAATATATAATAGAAGTGCTATTAGAGTTCCATTTAGAGGGAAAGCAAACAAAATGGCGCTAATTACATTTAACTATGAGGGCGAACTTGATTTTTTGTAGCCTCTTCTACTCTCTTTTTAAATTTTCAGATTGTGTTTACAACCTCTCCTACCCTTTAAAAAACTGTAAGCTTCATGGGCATAGAAGCTACGTGGATTCGCCGGCGGTAGGGGGGCTATTGCCCCCTACCCCCACCGCTCTTGCTGTATGTCTCTCTCTTTCGTTGCGCATAAAGTTCTTCTCTCTCCCCCACCATGTGCCCTCGAAGTATTCGCACCATGCTGAACCCCGTATTGGTGGCATCGTCGAGAGAAGCGGCACCGCTAATCTCCCCTCTCCACCAACGAACGAAGGGGTTGTTTAGTTGGGTGAAAAGGGGGTGAAAAATGCACTGTACCACTTTCGTTTGTATTTGACATTGTCCAATTATTGCCCAAGTAGACTCAAAAGATTCATTTCGAGCTAGTCAGGCAAAAAGTACAAACATGCAACATCTGCTACTTTATTTAGTGCTTGTTGATGGTAGTTATTGCTCATTTTTACCCATCAACTAAACATGAATTAAGGGCATAAAACAATCCACAACATAGTTATAGGATTTGATTCTAACAAGTTCCACGAGTTTTGGTATTCCTGCTTGTTTTGTAGAAGATGGAAGGAATTGTAAGGTTTCACCAAATAAAAGTATTTCAAATGAGAAATTGGAATTCACCATTGCGTAGAGCTCATCGAGATGATCGAAACGAATCTATGATTTGTTATTTTTGAAGTTCGGAGTACAAAGATACGAAAGTCGTAAAGGAAGGTTCTAAAGGACCCCAGAGACCACCACACCGAAACAGACCGCAAGAAGCCGCCAGGTGGGGTCGGCCGACCCCACCACTAGATCAGGCGACCCTCGGGGTCCCCGGATCACCCTCGGCTTCTCTAGAAGGTTCCTCACCGCCATGGAGAGTCCATCTAAGCCGTTGCTTAAGTCGGTTTGATCCAAGTGCTCACGTTTCACGCTCCGGCCTATGTATACAGCCCAGGGACCTCTAGGCTCCATCCCTTTCATTATTATAATTCATATTCTCTAGTTAGGGTTTGGATGGAGAGGTGTTCCATTGAAGGATAACCTCTCTCCAACGTAATAGGATTAGTTCTAGTTGAGAGTTAGGGAGAGCGGAGCCATACTCGGCTTCTGAAGGAGTCTTCTGAGATCTGGTATGACTTATATCTTATCTCTGTAAGACTTATGATTTTATGTATCTATTTACTTATATGCATTATTGTAACACCCTGGTGTTAGTTACTATTTTCACACTTGCATTTGCATGTCATCAAGCACCTATCATGTCATTTCATGCATCATCACTATTCAAGTCAAATTGCATTTCTTATATACTATATGTTTTCTTTATGCTTATGTGTGGTAGATATGTTAGCATGCAAATGTGATGCTTGTTTACTGTTCTAAATGCTTTAGACATGTTTGGGATAACATTTGGAACAATGTTCATGTTGGTGAAATCCCCAAAATACCCCTCTAGCTCATAGTTGACTAGAGAGCCCTCTAAAAGCTATTCTGTTTGACTAAATAAGAAGGGCATTTTAGAGATTTTGCATGTCAGTGCACCCTTAATCAAAGTTGTGTAGAATTTTATAAGCAACAAACTTTATTTTTGGGTCAACTCATGAAAATGGGTGGAAGGTGGTCAAAAAGTTGAATTAGTGCAGATTTGGAGTTGTTTTGAAGTTTCAAAAATTTGCTAAGTCTAAAACTGGTTTTCAGTTTCAGGTGTACCCATGTTCATCGACCTGTATCTCTCAATTCAGGCCGATCCAGAGTAAAGTGTCTTAATACCAAATGATCTACTCATGTAGCTCTTCAATCCATATTAGTGAAGTTTTTACTGAAACGCCTTGGACCACGAGCTAGAGATCGATCAAAAGTCGAGTTTCAGTCGGTTTCTGCAACTGAATCCGGCCGATTCAAATCGGCAATCGGCCGAACAGCTGGCCGCGCCGTCAGACGCCGCGCGCCAGGTGGCGCCGTACGCCGTCGTTGGCCGCCACGCCGGTCGGCTTTACAAAGGCGACACTCCATCCTGTCCTCCGCACGCTCCTCTCACTCTCACTCGCTCGCTCTCGCTCTCCCCCGCTCTCTCGCCTCTCTGCCCGCCGTTTTCCCCTCCGCCGCTGCCATTTCCGCCGCGCCGTCGCCGCGGTGAAATCCGCCGTCATCGAGCCGTCTCCAACCGCTCCACCTCCGCCGTAGCTTCGCCTTGCTTTGCTCTTCATCCTCGACCCGTTGCCGACCTCAGCCGAGCTAAGGTATAACGGTTTGGCCTTTCTCGCCGCCGCGCCATTGCCGGAGCACCGCCGAGCTCTCGGGTCGCCGCGACGAGGGCGATGCCGGGGTCGGCTTCTCTCTCCATTGCTCGTCTAGGAGTCTCTGTTAGCTGTAGATCCAATCTAGGCCGTCGGATGGGTCGGTCTCGCCGTAGGTTCACCGGAACCCGAGCTCGCCGTGAACCCGCCCGCCGCCGTGCCGCCATGCGAGCGCGGTCAGTGAGTTCCCGTGCGCAATAGTCCGATTCGTCGCGTACATAGGTCCTGCTAGGGTTCCAGGATCTCGGAACGGTGCTTAGCCGCGCGAGCAACGGCCGGAATCGGCCGGCGCAAGCTCGTCGGACCACCACCGTCCGCCATTGCCGCCGTCGAGCTCGCTCCGGTGGGGTACGACCCTCGGCAGTTGGTCCATTGGGTTCGCCTCGTTGCCACGAGTCGGTAGGTAGCCTCGGCGTCGCCGGAGACCTCGCTGTCGACGAGCTCTCGCCGGTCAGCGTCGGCGGCTCTGCCTCTCTCTCTGACGCGTGGGGTCGGGTTGACCCCGGGGCCCGCGAGTCAGCCGTTCGGGTGCGCCTCTGGTTCACTGAGCCGGGTGCACGTAGCAGTTTCTATCGGGTTTGGGTTTTATGATTTATAAAATGAATTTCCAAAAAATGTGTAAAATCTTCCAAAATTCATATCTGGAGCTAGGAGTGTCCAATTGGGGTGAACCAAATTTTGTTATGCTTGTATTTCTGAGCTCTATCAAGGAAAAATATAAAATGTACTTTTGGAATACTTTTTCTGTGCAGTTATATTTAAATTATTAATTGCTTGCAAACTTGATAAATGCATAAGTAATTGTAGGAATGTGCTAAAAATGTGATTATACTTGCATTAATCTTGTTTAGGGAAGTAGAATCTAAGAAAAATATGTTTGCTGGTGTTGCACTATTATTTATGTGGTGTGTAGTATAATGTGCCTTTTATGCTTTAATCTTGCAAAAATCACCATGCTTAATGTGCTAAGGATATGATCATGAATATTTTTCCTGGACCATGTTATGTTGGAAAGAAGCTAAAAAAATTGGAGAAATCTGTTGTTTGATACTTTTCACTGTGTTAAGTATTTTCCATTGCTTAAAAGGCTGGTTGTTTGTTATTTTTGTGTAGACTGTTATACTTGTCCAAATGACTTGAAATTTTGTCAGTAGGCTAATCTGGATGTGTAATAGCTACTGTAATTTTTATGGATTTTTCTGATCAAAGTAAATAGTAGATCCAGTTATAGGCTAGGGTTTGTTTAATTGTTTTTAAGCAAATATCTTTTGGTTGGGAGGTGTTTTTATGCATTTCTGTGATGTTCAGTATTATCACCTGTTTTAAACAGTAAAGCTGATCCTAATTTGAGGTTAGGGCAGCAAGGTTAATATTTTGTTTATATGATGTTGCTCGCGCTTGTTAATTATAAGTTGGTTGTGGTAGGTTAGTTGATGCATGTTAATTATTAAGTGCAGGTTGTAGACCTCTCACCCGGGACGAGAAATTGTTCTATGCTTTGCTTAAGAAGGGTGAGTATGAGTTGGTTGCCTAGAGGAGAAATATGCATGTACTCAGTAAATGAGTGTGGAGTGTTAAACTGATTGCATATCATAGGTTAATTTGTGCATCTCTATCTTACATTTCATGTGCATTCTCAGTTCTCATATATGCATATCATGCATACAGGATCGTCGGGAGGCATGATGCTATTGCAGTTCGATCCACCGGAGGAGGGAGTTCCACCGGAGATTGAAGTGCCAGAGGTTCCTGAAGGCCAGGAAGAAGAGGCTGAACTTCCAGAGTGCCCTGATCACCAGCCTACTAACTTTGTGAAAGGCAAGCCCCGGAGCATCCCTAAGTCTCCACCTACTCTTTTTACAAATGCACTGGTCTTTATTAAATCGTATGATTGTGCACTTAAGTATAGGAGTTGATATGATACCGTTGCTGCATTTATACCTTGTCCACTTATACTTGATCCTGAAGTTATTACTAGACAAGGGGATGGGTTCGATCTTATGCTTAGCCATGCTTAGACCGGTAGAAGTCGAGGGATTTCCTGTCATTCGCGAGCATAGGTGGTTACTAATGATGATGGGGTTGGATTCCACATGATGGACTATATGTGCCACCATGCCACAGTGTCTAATGAGAGAATCAAGGCTAGGTAGCGGGGAGCCGCATGACATGGTTGAGGTCATGCCGTCTTCGGTGCTGCTTGTGGCCGACTAGGACTGAGGCCACCAGACATCAGTTGAGATTGAAAGACGTCGTCACATAGCTAGCCAGATAAGTCGTTCTGACCGCGAAGCCGAGTATTTCCTTCTGAGCCGAGCCTTGGTGCGACTAGGCAGACATATTCTGAAGGTAGGAAGTATGTGCGGAGACACCATCTTACCAAAGGCAGGTCAAGGACCTGATGCATCCTGGAAATGGGTTGGTCTCTGAGAATATGGTCCCCGTCAAACTCGCGACATATTGTGTCTCAGAAAGATTTAACGGTGGCCCAAGAAGCCAGTGGCTCGGCTGACAGGGTTTGTGATTGGCATATTTGCCAGCTGGTACAATCGATTCGAATCGCCATCTCTCCTGATTAGTGAGAAACTGAACTGATCTTCTGGTGAGGTAGAGGCTAATAACTTGAACATAATGATTATGGTGAGATGAGGTTGATATCTGTGGATATCGGAAATCATATGGTTTTATTGATTGCTATAATATTCAGTGAATGCTTAGTATAGTGGCTAATCTTAGTAAATAGCTTAACTGAAATCGAAGCTTATCACAATTAAAATGAATAAGTTGAGGATCTACTGTAGTAATGCTTTTGATGCAAAAATGATGCTGCCCTCTGAGCTCCACCAAATAAGCCTTTCATATCCTTGAGAGTCTTTTTATTTACTCCCTGTCGGATAAGTCTAGCTGAGTACAATTGAGTACTCAGCGTTTTATTCCCATTGTTGCAGATGGTGTAGTCTACTACGCGTATTGCAGGAATTGCTTCACCCCTGCGGGCGAAGAAGACTAGACCCGAGGGCAGGGTCATTATCTATCCTTAGATGTTGTAAGAATGCTGTGACAGGGTCATTTGATGGTACTCGTATTTGAACTCTGTGGTGTAAAACTATGTTAACTTCCGCTACTGTTATATTTGTGTAAAAGACTATGTTGTACTCTGATGTTTAAATTCGGTTGCGAACTTATGTGTCATGTGATCGGGTATTGCTGAATGAATGATCCTTGGGCTATGAAATGTTTGAAATCCTTCGAGATTTCTGGACTACCGGGTTTATATTGGCTCAGGTGCGACTGGATTGCGATTAAAAATGCGATCGTTGTACTTGTGCTCGTATAAATTGATCGGTTCTGTGACAATTATCATGTGATTGGTTAGTATAGTTGTTATACTTTAGCATAAGATCTCCGCTCGTATTGAGTGCTCTAGTTATCATGTGTGACTAGGGTAGTAATCGAAAGTGTAGACATGGCGTCTAAACTATTTGTTACCTGAGATTGCGCCAAATCGTACGGTTAGTTGTGGTAGCCTTAGGGGTGACAGGTCTTCGTAATCCACCACGTTAGGGTTATTGCTTCGTAGAGCTTTTTGGCAGCCTTCTTCCGATTACCTCTTCCTAGTCTTTCGAGAATCGGAAAGGTACTGTTGCTTCAAAGTGCTATTCTATTATTGTTTCACCTAACTATCTTTCAGTTATCATAGAATCCAAGTAATAGAGAAGTATTTAGGAACCTTGAACTCTCCCGTTGCCCTCTCAACTTAGCTATACTACTCATTTACCTTTCAAGTGATTACTATGCATAACTCTTATCATTTATCTCTTACCCCCTCTACTAATCTAGTTGGTGTATTAAGTTAGTAGATATATGATGCTAGCTATCGGATTCTTTAACCATTGCTTCTCTATGGTAAAATATAAATAACGATACTCTGAAATACTTCCGGGTAAAAGGTACAATGGTATTCTGTACGCTTGCGGAATCTTTCATATTCTATTTGCACTTAATAAATACCAATAGTGCTTCAGTGCAAATAGAAAGTACAATCGATGTGATGAGAAAAGAGAGAAAAATTTGGGAAGTAAACACCCCCGAAGATCAAAGACTATTTCACAAGTAAGCATATGATTGGATGATACCTATTGCCACTGCAATGAAGATAAGGATGAGCTCAAATAATCTGGAAAGCGAGAAAAAAATATAAGTGATGGCTGAACAAAGTGATAGCCGATAAAAAAACACTTCGTGATCATGTTTTCATAGCCCCTCATACTCTCTTTTTTAACTTTCAGATCATGTTTTCAACCCCTCCTACCCTTTAAAATACTGCAAACTAGGCATAGAAACTATGTGGATTCGTCGGCATTAGAGGGGCTATTGCCTCCTACCCCCACCGCTATCTTCGTTCATGAGCACACAGATAAACACATGAATATAGAGTGAGAGAAATGGGGCTTTTGCAATATTTCTTTGGCTATGTTTTGGCCCCCTTTGGCTCTGTTCGCTAAACCTTAAAACCGCTTATTTTTCAACAGTTCTGCAGTATTTTTCTCTCACAAGAAATCAGCATCAGCGTTTATTTTCAGCGGTTTTCAGCTTCACCGAACAGAGCCAAAGGCTCTAGGAGGAGGCGTAGGAAATCTGTAGGAAGCAACAACACAGGATAGGAATGCGTGTACATTTCCTTCGCTCCACCTACGCGCTTTCCTCCACTCCCGTCCGTGACCTGCCGCCCTCACCGTGCGTGATCTGCTGCACTCAGCACCAGCATGCAGCAGTCAGGGCTCCAACGCGGACGGCCCCGTCGCGGGTCTGGCTTGAGGGAGATCGCGGCCGCGATCGTTGGAGCGATGCTGACGCTCGGGAGCTCGCCGTCAGAGCTGCGCGCGGCGCTCGTGGCGGCACCCTCTCCTGCTCTAGCGCAAACCGACGGATCCAGCTGGCCGCCACCATGGCCGCGCTCACTCCTGCGCGTGAGGTGGCGGCAACGAGCGTGGTGAGCAACTCGGTCCGCTTGGCGGCCTCGTGCTCGAGTCGCTTGGCGCGGACACGCAGCGCGGCGTCGGCCTTGGGGTCGGCAAGGTGTGCGCGTATGGAGGCACGGCGGCCACGACCGCTCCTCGTCATCCTCCTCATACCCGTCTCGGGCATGCAACACGGCGGTGTCCACCTCGGTGTCGGCGACACGCGCGCGGAGGGAGGCGACCTCCTGCGCGACGCTCGTCCCCTCATCTCCCGCGGAAGGAGAGTGCGACGCGCCGGCGGCATACGAGGTCCGGATCTCGTGCGGCCATCATCCTCTTCCTCCTCCTCTCTGCCTCCTCGGCTTCCCGTGTCATCGCCTCCTCTGCGGCCGTGGCGCTCTGGGTGCACTCGGTCTCTGCCACCGCCCCCTTCGAGGCGCGCGCTCGTCCTCCGCAAGCTCGCAACGACGACATTGCCTTGGACTTCCTGCGAAAACAAGAGGTGGAAGTGAAGGTTTTTTTTTCTTGTGGCTCTGTGAGAGAGGCGATTCCATAGGATTGATTCCACCGGAAATTTTCCTTCCTTCCAAAGGGACCATGACGTCAGCATTCCTATCCTTCATTTTTCCTCTGCTTCGCCAGCGAGCCAAAGGAGGCCTTAATCTCTTTCAACTTTCAATTCAACTAGTCATATTAATTTTTGGACACATGCATAGAACAGTAAATGTAGATAAAATCTGAAAGTAATTTGACAGTTTGGTAAATTATCGTCTCACGAATCTTTTGAGTCTAGTTCGGTCATGATTGGACACCTATTGTAAAAATTAAAATGTTACTATAGGCTCTGTTCGCTGAAGCTAAAAACCGCTGAAAATAAACGCTGATGCTGATTTCTTATGAGAGGAAAATACTGCAGAACCGCTGAAAAATAAGCGGTTTTAAGGTTTAGCGAACAGAGTCACAGTGTTTCTAACTTTCAACTGAGTAGATTTAATCAGACCATTTGTCTTTCGTTGCTCATTACATACATGAAAGTTCGGTGCCGTGCGGGGGATCCATCTCTCGTATCGTATGGTTCGGTGCCGTGCGGCTGGAGCGACGCAATCGATCGCATGCATGCATGTGCCGCGCCATTGTCCGCGTCGGAAGCAAGGGATATGATGGTGCTACGTGCTTCCCGGTGCATACGCTACCCGGCCTGGGCATTTACGCGCGCCCTGCATCGTCACAGGTTCAACCTCTGTTCGGTGTCTACCGTCTCCGTCCACCGGCCGCCTGTCCGTGTCTCGCCTCTACGGAGTAGTAGTACTACTACTGCACGGGAGTAGTAGTACCACACTACCGCCTGCTGGGGTACATGTCTTGGCCGGTGCGCGGTCGCATACACACCTTCATTTTTCACGCACGCACTCTGAGAGAGTCTGCCGAGACCAGCCAGTCATCATGTTTTCCTGGTGCCCAAACGCATGCTGCAGCATCAGTCTCTGTCTGGGAGAGCCTCACACGAAACTTCCCTACTGCTATTACGCGGAGGAAGAAGCACGGGGCGAGATTGAGGGGGCAGAGATGGAGGTGGACTGAATCTGCTTGCGATTTGCGATCGCCGGGATCTGGTGTCCCGATAAGCATATGCGATGGTCGGTCCTTCTCCGACAGCTCAGGCTTTTTCAAAGGCGATCCAATCGGTTCATCGCCACAACCCACAGCATCCGCAGCGCTTTCAGTGCAGTTTACGTCGCCGCACAAACAGTTTTTAAGCTGTCCCTAATACTACCCCAGTCCTCATCAGAGCTAGCGCACAGCGCAGGCAAACATGCACACACCAATCACTCGCGTCGATCCACCACATGGGTCATGGCTCGTCGAAGGCCACGCACGGATGCAGACTCGCAGACACGCCAGGGTTATATACGCTCCGTACTAGTACGTATATATAATAAGAGCTTGCCGGCCGGGTTCGGTTGTCTCGATCGTCCGGGGCAAATGATGGGCGCGTTAGGTGCCATGGCCGGCCCCCTCGCGTCACAAAGCGCCCGTCCGGCCCTCGATCACATGGGGGACCGGGACACGTACGCCCGTTCACGAGGCCGGCAGTTGCAAATTAAAGGATGCCGATCCCTATCTAGGCACCACCGATGAACAAACTGTACCACCGCGCGACCGCGGGAGCCGGGCAGGGCATCCATCGATGATGGATCAACCGTCCATCACCGGCCGATCGAGCAGAGGTGGCCAGCGCTCGCGTGCAGTGCATCTGGGCATCCAACGGGGGCTGCACATGCACTGCACAGCCGGGCATCGTCCGGCCGGGTCCACCGGGCGCGTGATTTGGACGGATCGCGGCTCGCCACTGGTCGTCGTCCGGCGAAAACTAAAGTACTGCTGTTGCGAGAGCATGCAAGAACATGCTGTGCCGACTTGTTAGGAGGAGAGTTTGGTCCGTGGCTGGCTATAAATGTGGATCACCGCTCGCGAACGCTTTGCTATATCTGCAGACATGGCAGATGCGGGGAGAGGACGACGGATCATCTGATATTCTGATCAGAGTGGATATGCTTAAGGTTTGTTAGGGTACTAGATAAAATATGATTGTCGTGACATACATAGCTCCTGCTATCATCGCAAATACAAGTCGCGTTTGAGGAGGTAGATGAAGCAACTCGGTCAACTTTATTCGATCATTGGGTAAGGTTTTGCCTTTTTGGCCATGATGACTCGTGAGAGTTGCATTGAGACTTGAGCGCGACACATGCAACCTTTGCTTGGCAGACGTCCAACTCGCGTGTATGGAGAAGAGGAAGATAGGGTTTGCGCTGGCCTGCTGGGATTATATTATGTCAAAAGAGCTAAACAGATTTGTGCGCTTTCTAGGTTTTCTTTTTTTTAGACAAATTTTCATCGTAGATACCAAGGCCGAAGGAAAAAAGGCCGGAAACAAGAGTGGCCCATAAGGGAAAGGAAAGGACTTCAGTTTGCTTCTTTAATGGGCCAGCCTGCTACATTTTGCAGCCCATATACTTGAGAAATTAACGGATTTCAAAGTTCGTTTCACCTTGTATGTCGAACATTTCTTGTCAGTCGCTTCTCTGTTCTCTCTCCATAATTTTACAGTAATCTAGTACATTATAAAACTGCATGCACATGATCAGTAAGAACAACAGATGCACAGCAAATTGGGGGGGGGGGGGGGGGGGGGGGGATATGTAGGAAGGTAGATCAGCTAGCAACTCGATTTTATTTCCAACACTGGGAAGGGTTGCCCGTTTGGTGGAAGAGAGTGATACTCACACATGCATTTTACAAAACTAGCAAAATTGCCCATGCGTTGCAACGGAAGAGAAAAAACTATCAAATTAAACGTGAGCTGTGGTACTCCCTAACTTTTAAACTTTTGAATCTCAATGCAAAAGAAAAAATAAGTCCATACATCAAATCTCCTATAATTTGGATTAGAGGGAATAGTATTTTACAATTGTCTTATTAGAAAACTTATTATAATTTGATCAGGGTGTAAACATTTGTTAGCTAGTCTATCTCACATGTCACCTCCTGATCAAATGGTTCTTGTCGCTCTTAGTAAGAACATTGCAATAATTACCTTTTAATCTTAATAAGATTGATTTAACTAGTATTGAACCAACATTGTTTTTTAATGCACTAAGGAAGGCCCTCAACTTTAAGATCCATTTACAAGAATTAAATAATAAATCATGGCATCCAAAGAAAGAAAACTTTGTATCAACCAAAATAGCTCAGGCTACAGGCAAGAATTTTTGTATGTATTCTCCTTTTAGGTTGCTGTTTATTTTCTCAAAAAACAAATGCATCATACATGGGTATGATATGCCATTCATTTAATCTTTCTACTAAGTGTTATTTTAAACTCACTTTGTAGAGGCACTTGGCCAGACATCGGAAGAAGCTTGAACTCACTCAACACCATGTAGATCCCAAACCGGACTCTAACGCTACTCGGAGAGCACCGCCGCGCGCCGGCCGCTGGGGCTGGGCTAGGCGCAACGCCGAGGGGCGAGGGGGCCATGCTGCCACTTGCCGAGATGCCGAGAGAGAGGGCTGTTGTGCGCCCGTGGAGCTGCATCGTAGTAAGGTGTGTTGAATTAAAAAAAAAAAAGAATATCTTCCCAAGCTCGCCGGCTCTGCCGGTCTGGCCGCCCGGCTCCGGCAGTCGCCGGGGTTGCCCGCGCCCACCATGGCCTGCCCGCCCCGGCACCGGCCAGTGTGAGGTCGCCAGCGGCCGCCCATCTCGCTGGCCAGGACAACCTTAGAGATGCCCCCGCCCGCGATGTCCCTCTCGCCCGGCTTCCTGGACAGCGGCATTCTGCTCGGGTGACCGGCTTGCTCCCTTGAAGCAGAGAAGAGAACGAATCGTGCACGCTGCCGTGATCTGGAGCAATAGATCCAGGATGGGAGGAGGGGGATCGGTGGAATCGAATAGGACTGATGCAGCGGTGGTACCAGCCCTGCATGCAAGCAACCGAAGCAGCAGGAAGGAGGCCTTCTTCCGTCTACGGCTGCGAGACGGACGGACCTCGCGTGGGCTCACGGGGCTCGTCAGTTTAGTAATAACAAGAATATTGTACTCCAACAAATACAATACAATCTACATGTATATATATAACTTGGTCTGACATATCACAATTCCAAAACCCAACTAAGATCCACAATAAAAGATGAAAGGCACAGAACAAAATTACCTGCTCTTCTCTAAGAACTTTTTTCCCATGGACTGTTGCTTGTGCTTGTCGTCGGCATTGCCTTTCGATTCCCTGTTTTCAATTCCAATTTGGCGAGACAGGGGATGCAGAGACTTCGTTTTGTCAACAAAAATAATATTTGTTTTAACAAGAAAGATTCGTGGGCTATTATATAATAGGAAAGGAATGCAAAAGAGAGAAACCTGTATCAAACACATTATGGAAAAAATTGAAGAAGCTTATGGAAAAAAAGTGAAGAAGTTTGTATGTCGAAATTAGCATGGATTCTTTCCCGAACTTGAGCTGGTGGATGGCTGGCTCCTCTGTGGCAGCCGGTTCTTTCTCCACAGCCGCCGGATGGAGGTCTGCATCCGGCAGCTCTGACCGGTGGTTCTACCTTCGCTCCAGGCGGTCGATGTGTTTGTTCTTCCTTGCCTCGCTTCGAGCTCCGCGGCCCATTGCGCGGACGGGAGGAGCGGCCTCGGCCCTGCTCATGGACGGAAGGAGGGGCGGCGCGGAGGACCAACAGCGATGCGCGCAGGCGCGATGGTGCTGGGTGTGGAGGAACGGCGGCCTCGACCCTGCTCGTGGAGGGGATGACCGGCGGCGTGGCGCGCGGGCGAGAGGATCGGCGGTGCTACGTATGGACGGGAGAAGCGGTGGCACGGGACAACAACGATGCAGCGGCCATCCAGACCAGGAGACGAGAGAGAGGAAGATTTTTTTTTTTTTTCATTCAGAGCGTCGTGGCCGACGACGCGAGTCAGCAGGCCGTTAGTGGGCCGGAAACCTGTGACTGGATTGGACAGAGCCGCAGGATACCAGAACAAAATAGGTTGACGAAAAAAAAAGAGTGAAGAAATCTTCACTCTTTAGTATTAGGTATAGACATAGATATAGAAGACACCTACTTGACAAACCGTGGATTTAGTCTCCTTTGATTTGATGGCCCGGCCTGCTACACTTTGCAGCTCATCTACTTGACAAGACCCCGGATCTAAGTCCACTTCGTCTTATCCTATATGTTGAGCATTTATATCACCTCGAGTTGCCTTTATCTCCTTACTTTTCCAGAAAGCCAGTAGATCATAAAACTGCATGCACATGATTATCAGTAAGTACTACGGACTGACAACAAATTTTTGCAGCACACAAGTGTTAAAAAAAATGGTACTGCGTAGTACGTAGCAGTTAACAATGCTCACGGTTCTGCAGCAGCTGCTTGTGTCCACGAAGAAAAACCGACGCTGCTCATCATCGTCATCCCAAGAACCACTGAACTCTTCGTCGAGGGAACTGGGACTGAAACACCAGCCCTGGTCTTGCAGCTCCCCATGCTCCTCTTCGGCAGAGGAAGCACCGCCGTCGCCGTCGCCGTCGCCGAAGCAGCCAGGCGGCGCCTCGGCGCGGTCGTCGATCACCTCGACGCAGTCCTGCTTGCGTTCGCGCACGCCGCCTCGGTTCTCACGCGCTCCACCCGGCGGCACGGAGGGCGCAAGCGCAAGGAGCCGAGCCGTGGTCGCGCAGAGGAGGCAGACTGACGCGGCCATGCACGCGACGGGGAGGAGGATCGGAGCGCGACGACGACGGCGAGGAACACGCATAGGTCCAGTGCGTGTAAGGCCAGAGCAAACAACGATTTGGTGGTGGTTGTGGTGCAGCTGGTGCTGCCGATCGTCGCGTCGGAGGTGAAAGCGTTCTCTGTCACTAGAAGAGAAGGCATGGTCAGCACTCAAGTGCGTGGCGCTTCGCTAGCTACGAACACCCGGCCGGCATGCTTTGTAAGCTAGTAGGCGTAGACTCTTTTTGTATATCGCTCCCATCAGCTGGAACTGGAACACTTGAACAGGGATAACGAGAGAGAGAAGACAGAGATATGTGTACAATGCAACCAATCTCATCGGTGATCGACAATCTGTCAGAGTCGAGCCAGGAACGGGACGCAATTTCTGCGTGCAACGTGATCCTCGTTGCGAATGGAGGCGCTCTGCTCATTACGCGTGGAACTTCCATGACGTGGGTTAAGACCTGTGCTACACGTGGAAGGGAACTGGCGCAGAGAAGCCCAGAGGTTAACTCGGCAATCGGCATTGACGGCATGGCGTTGGCTGGTGGCAGCAGTCGAGTCAGGTTTCAGGTCACCAATATATTGTTTTTTTTTTCTCGATCGAGTCATGGACTCGTGTTTCATTAAGAGGGAAGGAAAGTACAAAGTTACACCAAGAACCGCGAAGAAATGATAAGGAACCACCGACCAAGCGATTCCCAACGTAAACGCGAAAACAAGAGTGCTAAACTTATTACATAATGGCCAAGGAATGCGACCACAACGAAACCAAATCAGCTAGAGAAGAGTAGCCTGCTGACAACCACTCTTGCGCTTCCCGTACGACGGAGCGAGCGATCTCCTGGAAGCTGCTGACCTTCCCTCTGAAAACTCTGCTGTTCCTTTCCTTCCAAATAGTCCACGCCATCAAAAGCATGGCAGTATCGAACGCCGCGCGCGCATCGGAGCTCAAGGCCGCCCGCTGTGTGATCCACCAATCAACCAAAACCGAGTCCTCTGATGGCAGCAGCGAGCCCCAGCCTAATGGCGAGAGAATGAAAAACCATAGCTGTCGAGCGAAAACGCAGCCCAGAAGCAAGTGATCCGCCAGTCTCTGAGTCCTGACTACAGAGGGCACAGGCGTCATCGACCTGCAATCCATAGCGCCTACGACGGTCCGCTGTCCAGAGGCGTCGGTGTAGCGTCAACCAGAAGAAGAATTTCACCTTTGGCGGTGCCTTGGCCTGCCAAAGCTCCCTAGCCCCGAGAAGCGAAGTGGAACCAGTGAAAAACGCGCGGTAAGCTGATGAGGCCAAGTACTTGCCATCCGAAGACCACTTCCAAATGAATCTGTCTGCCTCGGCCGGATCGAACACCACAGATTGCAACAACGACCAAACTCTCACATACTGGCAAAGTATCTGCGTGGTTAGAGCTCCACGAATTTCCCTTGCCCACCGATGCTGAAGAAGCGCGTCCTTTAGTGACATTGATTTACCCGATCTTGAAATTGCCGCGAATAGCTCAGGGGCGAAACGGCAGAGAGGCCCAATTGGCGCCCAAGAATCCGTCCACAGCCTGGTAGATGCCCCATCGCCTACCCGCACTAGACATACTGACGGTGGCCATTGCAGCGACCAGGTTTTCAGGTTTGGAGGGGAGCCGTGCCCAGCAGCGTCCTAAATCCGTGCGCCTCAGCCACTCCCAACGTAACCGTAGAGCAAAGCCGAAGATGCGTAGATCGGCTATTCCAAGTCCACCAAGAATTTTGGGTCTGCAAACTCGCGACCAGGCCACTTTGCACTTACCACCTGCAACAAAGGCAGTCCCAGCCCACAGGAACGCGCGACGTCTCTTGTCGATCTCTCGGATGGCCCAGCTCGAGAGACAACACGCGATGTTCATGTGTACTGGGATGGCCGACAAAGTCACTTTAGCAAGTAACACACGGCCAGCAGTGGTTAGTAGACCAGACTTCCAGGTAGGAATCCGGCCGGCGATGGCATCAACCAAGGGCATTTCCTCCGTCCTGCGAAGTCGCTTGAGCGACAAAGGCACTCCCAGGTATTTGCATGGGAACTCCCTGATCGTGCACGGTAACACCTGCTGCAGATCAGCGACCATCTCATCGGAGCAGCGAATAGGCGTCGCAACGCACTTCTCCACATTAGCCACGAGACCCGAGGCCCCTCCGAACAGCTGCAGAATCTGATGGAGGCACTGAGAGTCCTGCCTTGAGGGCGTGATGAAGACCACCAAATCATCCGCGTACAGAGATGCTCTATGTGTGATGGCGTTGCCTGGCAGCTGAGCAAGAATTCCTTGCCGGTCTGCAGCTGCAATTAGAGAATTAAGCGCCTCCATAACAATCACAAACAGCATAGGCGAAATGGGATCCCCCTGCCTGAGCCCCCTTGCATGGACAATACGTCTCCCTGGGCGACCATTTAGGAGCACTTTGGTGCTTGCCGAAGACAACAAGATGGAAATCCAATTGGTCCACCTACGTGGGAAGCCAATGTGCACCAGCACTTCGAGCAGGAAGGTCCAGGCAACCGAATCGAAAGCTTTGGCGATATCGATTTTAAGCAGAATGGCTGGGAACTATCGGGAGTGCAACCAACGGCAAGTGAGCTGTACTGATATGAAGTTATCATGAATGGATCTATCCTTGATGAACGCGCTCTGGTTCGGCGCCACGATACGCGGCAACCATGGCGGCAGCCTTCTTGCTAGGCATTTGGCAAAAATCTTACTGAAACTGTGCATGAGGCTAATGGGCCGGAAGTCCTTCATCGTCGTCGGCGCCTGGTTTTTCCGCAGCAATATCAGCAGCGCGTCATTAATCAAATGGAAACTACGTGAGTCAAGCGACCAAAGGGCGTTGAAGACGTTTATGACGTCCGTCTTAATAATATCCCATGCCACTCGGTAGAAGCGAGCGGTGAACCCATCCGGTCCTGGAGCACGATCAGGGGGGATCTCCTTGATGGTTGCCCAAATTTCTTCCTCGGTGAAGCATGCATCAATGCCTTGCAGCTGCAACTGCGGCAGCAACTCATCCAGGCGAAGCGAGTGGAGCCTAGAGAAAGGCATTCCAAAAACACTGTTAAAGTAATTGTAAACGACCAATATATTGTTACTCATTGAAAAGCCCAAGAGGCCAATATTTCGGCCCTTTACAGTCCAGTTGGAGATCTCCGAGTGACTAACAACATAAGTTAAGGTGCATTCAGTTCAAGGATCAAATGGGGTTAGGACAACTCCAGCAGGACCCCTACTTAAATCCCTATAGTCAAATATGGAGACTCAGACCAAAGAACGTGGTCCAGCAGGGCCCCTACTACAGCCCAAAATTTGGCTGGGCACCCAAATCCCTCCCCCAGACCCCATTCTTGGGCCAACAGGCCGGCCCCAATCCACGCGAGCGTGCGCTGCTCCTTCGGCGCTCCACCGCTCGCCGCTGCTGCACTGCACGCCGCTGCTCTGCCGCACGCCATTGCTCCTCCTCCGCTCCGGCTTGCGCGCTCCGCCGCGCGGCCGCACCAACGCGTGGGCGCACGGCCGCGCCGCGGTCGCTCCATCGTGCGGGCGCAAGGGCGCCGCCGCTCGGCCGCACGCCACCTGTTCCTCCGCTCCGGCACGCGTGCTCCGCCGCACGGCCGCACGCCGCTCCATTGCGTGGTTGCTACGTCGCGCGGACGCAGGGGCGCCGCCGCGCTGCCGCTCCGTCGCGCGGGCGCTCGGGCGCCGCCGCTCCGCCGCGCGCAGCTGCTCCTCCACAGATCCATCGCGCGGGCACGCGCATGCCGCTGCTCCACCCAGGTGAGCGCCCCCTCCCCTCCCCTCTCCTCCGACGGGCATGGCGAGCGCGGCCGCCTCCAATCCCTGTACGAAGGAGGAAGAAGAAGGGAGGAGAGGATGACAAGCGGGTCCCATTTATCATTGTGTGTTGAAATGGATTTGGGGGTTTTCATTTGGGTGCTACTGCTGGAGAGGAAGTATAAATTTAGGCCAACAAAAATGGGGGTGAGCACCCAAATCGAAAATGGGGCTCTGATTTGGGGTCTACTGCTGGAGTTGCTCTTAGGTTGGGTTGGGTTGGGTTGGATCAAACCTAATTTTATAGCGTTCTCTCTAAAGATCAGAAAATTAGGTTTATGGGCAACAAAAGTTTTTAGATGCAGGGTTATCCAAGTCCTCAAATTCAAGCAGACCGAAGGAACCAACCTCGGGGAGTCCACAAGGGCTCAGGCGAGTAATGACACGGATCGAGCCCAAGGACGACGGCGTGGCGAGCCATAATATAAGGATTGGCCATAGAAGGTTGAATAACTAATAAATGTTTATCTACAAATAGCACGAGACTAAAGCAAATTGATTAGTATAAAACATGATCCTAGAAGCTACTAGTTCTAGCTCTAGTTCACTAAAACAAGCCCCTACATAATACTAATAGAAATTGAATTCTACTCTATATCACAACACCACACAAGAGCTGCTAATTACACTATTGAGTTAAAACTAACCACTTAATTACTCAACCACATGAACTACAACTACAAACAACTGCCACAAAAGGCACAAGATATGAAAGTTATGCAAGTGAGTGGTAGCATACCGGTTCGACTTACTTACCGTGATTAAAAGCAACCCTTTAGTCCCGGCCGGTACCCACAGTCGGGATTAAAACTTTTAGTCCCGGTTGGTATCAAGCACCGGGACTAAAGGCCCCCTGACATAACGTCACTTCGCAGTGTCCATTGGACAGGGACCTTAATACCAACCGGGACTAAAGATGGCTTTAGTCCCGAACACAAAAATTGCCGGGACTAAAGACCAATCCCGTCCATCAACGAAAGGTCTGTTCTCTACTAGTGGCAAGAGATGAACATAACATCGATCAGTGCGGTTCAGTTGCTTGCCGACATCCTACATGAATGTTGTGCCGAATCTCAATGTGACGATCCCGCGTTAAATAAACATTTAAGCTAAATACATAACTTAGAGTGTTGCGAGGATCAATAAATGAGAAGCACTCCAAGTCGCCACGAGCAATCTAATAGAGTTGTTCTCCGCAATCTCCCGTGAGGAAGAGCACAAGAGCCCATTACATTTGCTTGATCGGAGGTGGCAACAATCTTCAACAAACCCTCAACACCTTCACTCCACTGATCCGTCTAGGTGACGACAACCACCAAGAGTACAAAAAAGTCTAATCGATGAACTAGTGCCACTAAATGCAAATTAACTAAACCAATGCACTAGTACATCTCTTCCAATCTCGTTTTAGACCAATCACTAGCAAGAAGGTGAGTGAAAAGGTGTTCTTGAAATGAGATCTAGGAGGGAACAAATCAAGAGAAACATTAATATTTAACCTTGTTAATCATTGTTTAGTCCAAAAGGGCTGAAAATCTCAAAAACCAAAAAGAACATGGCGGCCTTTATAGTCCAAATTCGAAAAGGGCCCAATCTAAAAAACCAAACAGAACATGGTGGTCTTTAGTCTATGGCTCTACACTAACATATTCCATTGCTCAAGAAGTTGAATTTATATTATCAAAACAATCATGTGCAATAGAACATTTATTTTCAAAACTATAGCGCATATAGTTATATTGTCATTTTGGATATAATGTTTCATTCAAAATATATACATTTGTATAACGTAACAATACATATCTAACTTGTTGTGGGTACTTGTATAATCTTGGTACTCCATCGACTTTTTACATGTCAAGTTTTGTGTTAAGTCAAACATTGCTAACTTTGATTGTCCATTTTTATAAAATTATTTTTTATGGTGAACTTAAATTGATAAACAATATGTTATGAACTATTATATTTTAAACTAATGATCAAATATATAAATATTTGAATTAAGACAAAATGTGACTTGAGATGCCAGTCACAGCCGTTGGCGCCACACATGTTAGGGTGCGGGTGCAACATTGGACATGCATGTGTCTTCGAGTCGAGGCCCTGAATAATGACGAGTCAGGTCTGGGTGTCATGTTTTACCCGTGGATGACTCCTCAACAAGTGAGAACTATACACACCCTATGTTTTATAATCGGTGCAATTATAGAATATTAGTATATAGTGCTTTGGTCTAGTGTATCAAGTTTTACCAAATTTTTATAAGAAAAATACTAATATGTATCATACGAAATAGGTGTCATCAGATTTCTCAACAAACATATTGTTATGATATTTTTTAATGTCATAATATTAATACTTTTATCTATATATTTGTCAACTTTTAGGTGCATTAACCTCTATATAATCACTCCAACTGACCTGATTGGAGAATCAAGCACCTTACACAACACTTCGTCAACTTTTTTTTTTTCACAACGGTTTTAACCGAATTTCATTATCAACGTAACGAAATTACAACGAGCATCCAACAAGTTCTGAAAACACCTAACTACCAGAATCCTCCAGGGGAAGCACCTACCACTACGACAGCCACACAAGGGCCGGGAAGCCACAAGAAGTACTGAAAAAATAAGTGACAGTAGTCAACTACGCACCAAAGAAGCACAATGACCTTCGAGATAAAGAGGAACCAAAATTGAACTGCTTATGCTCTAGCAAGACAGGCAAAGCTGGACGTAGCGCCTTCTTCAACATTCTCATGTGTTTGTTCCAACACAACTCATGTTACCAGGGATACACAATTTTTTTTTTCTGATGAGGGAGCGTTAACCAGACGGAAAGATGGATTTCCAGATACTGTTGGGGGCACGCATTTCGTTAACGGGAACCAGACAACGAGAAATGCAGAACTACAAGTACAGTTAACTAGTTAAGGGTAGCGAGTGGCTGCACGCTTGCACTAGACACCAGTCTTGTGAAGCTGTGACAAAGGCCCTTTTAGATCCGCAGCAAATTGTAATTGCAACTAGTCACATCAATATTGTGGCACATGCATGAAGTATTAAATATAGACGAAATGTTTGCATGTTTGTACTTTTTGCATGTACATCACGAGACGAATCTTTTAAGCCTATTTGGGCTATGATTGAATAAAAGTTATCAAATACAAACGAACATGCTACACTGCAACTGAGATTTAAACACAGCCAACTCGTGGGCCGATCAACGCTGTACTCCGTAATTACAGAGGTTACTACTGGGTACAGGAGCCCCCTCCCCCCTACTACTACTACTGGTCTACATCTACTGCTAGGCCTGGAGCCACGGATCGGATCCCACGGCCGCCCGAACGGATAGCGACCACCAGCCAGAAGGCGTCGTCGTCGTCCCCCGCGGTCGACGGGGCCTACCGCGCCACGGACACCTGGGCCGCGCCGCGCGGGGAGGCCAGCACCAGAAATGTGCGAGGGGTGGGGGGCCCGGCCGGCCGGCCGGGTGGGTGGGTCTGGGTCATGGGTGCGCGCACGCGGGGCGGAGCCGCTCACGCGTGCCCTGCCCACCGCGACAGCGACGTCGCGCCGTGCCCGTCCGTCCGTGTCCATGGCCCGCCCGTAGATTTCGTGGCGCGGATGAGAGCTAGAGCGCGTCCTAGGGACGACGTGCTGCGGACTCAGCCGGATGCGCGGCGCTCTCGCCGCGGCTCTCAGCGTGCAGCAGCAAGGCGATGGCGTGGGCGTGGTCACGGTGAGCCGCCGCGCGCTAGTCGTAGGGACGGCCACGCCCTTCGAACGATATGCCGTTGGCCATTTTCTCTTTTTTGGATAAAAAAAAAAATCAGAGCCGCACCGCACGCGTCCACCGCCATAGGAATCCGGTGCGCCTTACTATATCATTCAAAAAAGAAAAGAAAAGAAACATTTCCCTGGCGTATAGCGTCCAAATACAAGCGGGTGCGCCGGGACGTGCACACAGTTCGCAGTGCTGAGAAAGCGAAAGCAGGGGAACCGGAAGCCGCTAGAAGAAATTCCCGTGGGACCCATCCCACGCGGGGTGGGGTCCACCTGGGCCACCAGCAGTGAGTTGGCCACATGGCCCGGCGCGTGGGCCGCGCGCTAGCTACGCTCTTCTGGGTTCCCATCTCGCGGAGATGAGTAGCGGGATGATCAGCTCTCACGTGCTTTAGAGCTTACACTACGGGACGGGAGTAGTGGTTCATTAGTCTACTAGACTTATTTACTGATCCCGATGCTGATTCCTTAGTTTAAACCAAAAAAGAGAGAGAGAGACCCTGGCCTGGCATGGCTCCTGCGCAGAGGGAATGTCCACAGTAAACAAGGAGTTGTTGTACTCGATCTGTAAACTCATTAATTTAAAAATTCGGGCTTGGGCGGCCAAAGCTTGGCGCTTTTTAATCATCCTTGGAATCTTCCTCTCTGGCACATTGCCGGGACAATTATATTACTTTGCCTAATACTATTTGTATCATGTGATTATTTTATTTGTTTCTACACCTCTCGATCGACCGAGCTAGATTTTTTTAAAAAAAGAAAAAGAAAAAGGAAATGGATGGGAATGAGAACTTCCTAGCTCATCATCGATTTGTTTAACCACTACTCCCTAGCTCGATGGATCCATGGAGTGCTTTGTTGAGGGGGGTTAGGAAGGGGCACTAAATATATCATCCAGCACGACAGATGGGTTTGCGTGTGCTCGTTGCTAATTTAAGTTCGGGCTGTCTGCCTGCCCACGGCGCCGTATTCATTAGCGTCTCGTTTGATTAGTTTTTTTAGAGGCGGTGACAGCAATGTAATCGTCATGCACGCATGTGAGTTCATGACTAGAATAATTCAATTCATTCCTTTTCGCTTTCCATTTTCTATGGCATATATATCACTGTCTTTTCATTTTCAGAATTTTACGTCCCTTAATTAAGCTTAATCATGTGTTATATATGTCCAGCACACCCAAATCTATCTATCCTAGGCTCAAGCTTGTCTATGACAGTGGCGGTGATGAATTCGAGATCTACCTCTATCTAGGTGAACTTGCAATCGTCGACTTCCCGTTGGACGATGAAATGAAAAAATGACAAAGAAAACGTCAAGACCTAGCCGTGTTTACACGGTTCAGTTTACTAGTAGTACAGTACAGTATGCGGGAGTGAATGAACAAACAAAGAAAAGGGGCGGTGCACACACATGGGTGCCGCGATGCTATGCGGCGTGCGCGCATGATGGTGTGCGCCTGACTGCATGGATCTAAAGCTAGCTCCACCGATCGAATTTCCTAAGCGAATTGAAGATACTTATAATAACAATTCGTGGCGAGATGTGGCTATAGTATTATACAGGTCCGACATGACAACTCATGCAAAAGTTGGAACAATTTGCTCTGGTTGCTTCTGTACACCCCAGCTAGATATACTAATATCGTTCGATATGATATGCATGGTCGGGCTCGGGCGTACGGCTATGGCTTAGCGGAAATGATTAGCGCATCACACTTTGCCTGACACGCAGATGGCGCTGTCGATCCTGCATGCAGCATGTCCTCCTGCGTATAGTAGCTTACTAACTCATTAGTAATAATTATTACATTGCGTACTTTACTCGATACTACTACAGTAATAGCTTAAGTGAAAGGTCTTCCTGCAGCTGGTCCATGAAACTGATCAAAACGTACTCGTAGTAACATGCGCTTCACTGGACTCTGCACATGCAACGATGCAAATATATGTGAGCCTTTGTAGTACAGGTTGCATTCTGGTAGTTACCACGAGCCTTTGTACTGGTGCAAGCGTCACACGAGCTCACGGAGAAGTTACTGTAACACTGCAGGGCCCGAGCGCAGCGGTGGTGCCTGGTGCGCTGTGGTTAGTGCATGCTTGGCTTTTTTTCACTGCTGCTGGATCAAGCCCAGCTTTATCCGCGGCACGCACGGCAGTCGGCTGGTCGGCAGTCACAGACCTCCTGACGTGCACGCAGAGACGCAGACGCAGGTGATGCATGAATGCATGCGGCGGCATGCCCTACCGCTGCCGGGCGGTCCGGTGGTGATGGCGTGGATCCGTCGTCGGCCCGGGCGCCTCGCCCTTGCGCGTGGCACCTTTTGCTGATCGCGCAGCAGTACGTGCCGCCACTGTTGGCACGTGCGCGCGTGTCAGGGCACACGTGAGCGCGCCCGGCCCGGCCGGCCGGCCGGGGCACACACATGCCTGCTCGCGCCGCAGCGATTCCAGGCCCAGCGGCGATGGTCCCCCGCGCGGAGGCGACGGGAGCGCGAGCAGCGGCCAGGCCCCGCCGTGTCGAGGCGCGCGCTCGACCCGCTCACCCGACCCGACCGGCGCTTGGACCTCGGACGTGACGGGTGCGGGCGCCTGGCGTCGTGGCCGGCCGGGCCACCCCCGTTCTGCACACGCGCACGGGCCCTTGTCTCCCGCACTGGCTTGGCCTTGTCTAGCTGATCATGGATAATCGCTCGTAGTACGTGACCATACGCTGCGCGCTGACTGGTCTCGATCTCCCTGCCCCACCTCCCACTCTCTTTTTCTCTCTCTCCCAACATTAATACCATTCCGAGCGAAGAAATAGGCCTGGGGCCAAAGGGTTAGGAGCGTACTTACACCGTAGTAGGTACAGTAGTCGCGAGTTAGGCCGGCACCCATTAGGAAGCAGCCCGCAGACCATCGTCGCACGTGTTTTTCGTATACACGAGTCGTGCTTAGAAAAAAGAACCAATCCAAGCGGCCGGGCAGATGGATGCGCACGCGGCACGCCCGGTCATCGTCGTTCGAATCGCGACGGGTGACGGGTGAGAAGCGGACATGCGCGTGCCGCTCGAATGCACTTTACTGTAGGTGACAGCAACTGTACGGTCCATAGACGGGCATGCACATCAGTAGTACAGTAGCATCCATAGACGCGATTCGTACACTCTTCAGTGACTAATTTGCAAGATGATATCCAGACGGAGTAGCTAGCGAGATTTAACACGGTCGCATGCGTGCAGCGGAGGGACGGTAACACGGTCGCATGCGTGCAGCGGAGGGACGGGCTGGACCGCTGCCCGCTGGAGCGGCGCATGTGCATGCTCCCTCCAGACTGCACGCGCACGAGCCCGAGGGCCGAGGCACGACACGGGCGACAGACACGACGCCTGCCTGCCACAGCCTGCGTCCCCGAAACCAAAGTCAGATCCACCCTTTTTTTTTAATCGCTCAGAATCAGCACGCGCGCCCGCCCGCCTGGTGCGCGCATACGTAGACGCTGCAGTCACGCAGCGGCTCGCGGCGCCTTTTGCGTGCCCGCGACCGGGCCTCGCCGTCACGAGGTGCCTCGGCGCGGGCGACGCGGACGTGCACCTTGCGAGAGCGGCTAGCATCGCGTCACGGCGTCACCCGTGGTAGTGGTACGTTACGTGGGATAGTGGCCGGCGTGGTCGTGCGCGCACGCACGGACGCGTGCTTCTTCTCCATCGGATACCACACGATGATACGAGGCGTGGAGTTTACGTGCCGCCGTACTTGAGCAGCGAACCCGGGGGCGATCGGCGCGGCGGGCCAAGTGCGGTGAATTCGCCGGCAAGCGAGATGGGGGGATGGGTACGCTGGATTCTAGTATCCGTCTCCGTCATTTTTCCTGCTGCTGCTGCTGCTGCTGGTCTTATTTTTGCGCGCTGAAATCGGAGGAGCAGATGGCCTAGCCTGGTAGGGGGCGCCGCGGCACGTGAAGTGGTCTGTGATCGTTAGGGTCCAGCCGGGCCGACCGGGCGAGCACCATGTACTAGTACAAGCTTTTTTCACCGAGGGCTTTGCTTCAGGTGGTCGGTTTCACCGGATCCGTTTTTTTTTTTTTTGAAACTCCCGGATCCGTTTTTTACTGCCTTCACGGATCGACAAGATAGAGAGTGAAAGGCCAGCGAGAGAGAAAGAGGGAAAACAATTAAAGGCTGGCAACGCAAGGAAATGGCACGAGGAGCCTGCCGTGTGGACGTTTCTCCTCCACGATTCGCTTCCACAAATGTTATACGGGGCCAGTAACGAACTTTGTTGTTTGACAAGGGTGTTTGTCACCGTATCCGTCGCTCTTTTTCTGGAAAAAGGCACGATCCAAATCGTTCCTTCGCCTATCTATCTGGAGAGCTTTGATGAAGCCATGAAAGGGAGGCTTGGAGAGGCATGAATTTTGGTTGGGGGTGGGGGGGGGGCTCCGGCGGGAGGCCTCTTCCGGCGGGGAGGAGTGTGTGGCATGGCCGAATTTGGAGCACATGACCCGGTGGCCGTCTCCATCCACGGGATGCCCGCAAATCCTGGCCTCATGTGCCTCCCCAGCTCCCCAGTCCCCACCTCCCCAAATCGTCACGTGACCCCTAGTCCCTCTCCCCTCACTCCTAGTCCCCATCATCCACGTCGGCCGCTCAAATCTGCGACCTAGCTGACTAATTAACCCGCGTGCACTGCACGGTCCGCCACGGGATTAACCCCAGAGCTCTCGGTACTTGGCATTGGTACGGCGTGGCGGGTGATTAACTACCCATTTAGGGCTCCTTTGGATTGAAGGATAGGAAAAAATGCAGGGATAGGAAAAATGTAGAAATTGATGTGGCATGTATTGTGAATCCTATAGGATCGGCAAACATAGGAAAATATATGAGAAGCTCTTTGGTAGCAAAAAGAAAGGAATCCTGTACGCTTTCGATTTGAAAAGCGCTGTTGCATTTGAAACATGTTCGCCTGACAACCTACATAGTGATGTGCAAATAAAAAATATAGAATATGTACCTCACCGTATGGAGATAAGCATGTCCTCTCCATCCGATCCGGCTGGGCAAGCTCCACAGGACAGGAGCCTTATCCATCGCACATACTACCTTCTGCCGCTTGCTCGCCAGGCCAAGCACCGCCGCCGCCGCACTGCTAGCCATTGCCTCAACCAGCACACGACCACGCATCGCCTCAACCAGCGCGCAACCGAGCTCGTCCGCGTGCCTCTGTTCCCGTGCGCCCGTCTGCGGCAGGTCGAGCGCCACCGCCGCACTGCACTCCTCCGCCATGTCCGGGAGCTGCGCCCGCGCGTTGGCCTCCGGGTCGTAGGCCAGCGCCGACCGGAGGGCGTTCTTCTCGTCGTCGTGGAACCAAAGGACAGGAAAGGAAAGTTTCCTGCGCCAATCCTATCTTAACCAGAAGCCAGCAAGTGCGCGCCGAGGGGGGCCTAGCTAACCGCCGCCTGGCCTGGCCTGGCCTGGGTCTGCGTCTGCGTCCGCGCGCGCGCGTGGCGAAGGAAACCGGGTGCGGCGCGAGTAGAGTAGTTGACGGGGCCTTTCCTTGCCTTGGCGTATAAAGCGCCTCGCGAGCGCTACCACCAGCTGCCATAGCTGGTAAGTATAGTGGAGGAAGAGAGGGAGAGAGAAGCCGAAGCGAAGCCAAAGCCAAAGCAACGTCGGTGCCGGAGAGGGAGGTGGGTGGGAAAGAAACCTCTCCCGCGTCACGTGCGTGAGGACTCTGATCTCCACCGGAGCGCCGGACTCCCTTGCGCGCCGCGCGGATTCTTCCGGCCGGTGAGGTCTCGGCGGCCGACGACGGCGGAGCTAGGCAGAGAAAGCTACTGCCTACCGCTCGAATTGTGCGGCGAGCGAGCCGGTGATGGCGGGGCGCTGCGATTGACGAGCCACGATTATTATGGGCATCCAAGGTACGTACGACCACGACCATGCGCGCATGGGCATGGCCTTTCTTCTTCTTCTTCTTCTTCTTCTCTTTTGCTGCTGCTGCTGCTGCGTGTGACTTTCTCGAGCCAATGGTGTGCGGACACACGGCGGGCGTGGATCGATCGATCGCCTAACCCTTGGCCTCTTGGGAAATTGATCTTTGTCGCGCAGGGAACAAGGCGGCGACGCACGAGCACGACTTCCTCTCGCTGTACGCCACCGCCGCCGCCGCGGCCAAGGACGCTCCTCTTCTGCTCCACGACTCCAAGGCGGCGCCGCCTCCCTCTCAAGGTCTGCATGCACGCACAACCGCAGCTCCAACCATGTTTAATTTTCTTCGTTCTCTCTTTCTTCTTCCTCTCATGGCAATTCTACTCCGTCTCGTTCCAGACCTCGGTGCGGTACAGTAGTGTTAGGTAGATCTGCTGGTCGCTGAACTCGTAGTCTTAGCAATTCGTTGTTGCTGCCTGGATCAACCGGGGACCTCGCACTGACGCGTGATGATTGAGGTTTATATAAATATAGTGATAAAGTATAGCGCCGTATAAATTTCGTGCAAATTAAGCTGGACGGCGGTAAGAAGCGACAACCAAAAGCAACAGCGGATCACGTGTGTGGGTTGGACGTAAGGAGCCGTCGACGGCCTTCCATCCCATCTGTCCGGGGCCCACCCACCCACGGACTGGCTTAATCATGCTTAGCTGCATGGACATTTTATTTTTTTTATTTATACAAACAATCGTGTGTTGATTTCCTTTCATTCTTCTTATTTTTGATTTTTAAAGAAAAGTAAAGAAAAAACTTCGTTCGTTTTATTACTGCTTGTTGGCTACCACTGAGAAGAAAAAGTTCTGCATATATATATAGGCTTCCTCTTGAAGACGCACGACTTCCTACAGCCGTTGGATCAGAAGCCGGGAGCGCCGCCGGAGCAGCCATCGCCGCCGCCTGCTTCCGCTGCGGAGAGCAGGCACCGGCAGCAGGCGGCGGTCGCCAACGCCAAGCAGCACGCGCTGCCCCTGCCCGGCGGCGTCGGCACCTTCAGCATCAGCCTCGCGCCCGTGTCGACCGCGCTGCCGTCGGCCGTCGTCAAGTCGGAGCCGCCGTTCGTGCTCTGGGGCCAGCCTACCGCGACGATGCAGCCGGGCGCGCGAGGTATGTTTTGGTTCTTTCACGGCTTTCTGCCTCAACTTGTCCTTCTAATAATGTCGTACCTCTACCGTTTTCGTCTATTGTGTTTGGTTTGTTGACTAATGGAGTACTGTAGCTAGCTAGGTGGCCCGTGGCGTGCGCCCATGCGCAATGCCCACGCCACACGAACACGGCGCGCGGTCGCAGCGCGTGCGCGTCGTGTGCCGAGTGGCATGGTTACTCGTGCCTGTCTTAGCACTACATCATCAGAGAGACCAAGTACTAATCACTAATCAGAGAGAGTTAGAGAGAAGCTCATACTCTACTCGTACTGGTCTACTGTACTCCTACTAGAGAGAGAAGAAGTGGGAAACGGCCGAACGGGCCTGGCTCGTGCATGTACAGCGGCCAGCAAGCTGGGCCCGTCAGGGGCCCATGTTGCCCGTGCACTTGAGCCTCGTGTCGTGTCACGTCGCGTCCTCTGTCTCGCGACCGAGAACCCACCCCCACGGCCCCACCCACGTGAGCTCCAGGTGCTTACCCGCCGGGCCCAGCCCACTGATGGCCGCCGGCTACATCCACGCGGCGCGCTAGCTGCCACCGGCCCCACCACCAACCACATGTGGGGGCCGCACGGCTTCCGCCTGCGCTGCGCAATTCTTCGATAACTGTTTGTTTGTGGGAAAGGAAAGGGGAAAAAAAAAAGTGAGGTAAAGCTAAAGGCGGGCGCCTTGTGTGTTTGACTGTTTGTTGTGTCGTAGGGTCTCTCCACCCCCGCAGGGCACCAGCAGCAGCAGTGGGCTCTCCCCTTCGCCGGCACCGGGCAGGCCAGGCCGCCGCCGCAGCAGGCACCACTGGATAGGAAGGCCCGCGGCGGCGGCGGAGTTGGAGGCGGGGTCATGGAGTCTAGCTCCAGATCCAGCGGCGGGGCCGGGTTCGACGACGACGACGGCCTCGCCACGCGCCGCGAGGTCTCCTCCTCGCTCCAAGGTACCCCAATTCCGCGCTGAATCTATGCGAACTTCCTTCTCCTCTGTTGCTCTGAACTCCAGCGATGATGGGAGACCTCGATCTGTATCTAGATTTTTGACAGTTTCCGCCCATTTTTTTTTCAATGTTTTTTTTTGTTTGATGAAGTCGCCCCCGTCCTTGTTCTCATCGGGGTTAGTGTTCCGTGTTCGTGTAGCAGAGTTGACGGTGAGGAAGAGGATGACTGGTGTGGAATGGGATAAGTCCGCACGCGCTGGTGGCGGCGGGCGCGGGCTGGAAGTGGCAGCCGGCCCACGTCCACCAGCTCCACGCGCACCTCCTCGTCTCCGGCCGCCTCAGCGGCTCCCCTGCCGTTGCCATGCTTGCGCTGCTGCGTGTAGCATGCCGTGTCCGCTCGTCCGCTTGCCTCCGCCCGCTCGCGCACCACCTGCTCGACCGAATTCCCCACCCGTCCCCGCACCTCCTCCACGCCGCAGCGCGCCTCGCTTCCCGCCTGCGTCTGCCTTCCGTCGCGCTACGCCACTACCTTGCTCTCCGTGCGCGCCACCCGGCCTTCCTCCCGCCCGCCCCTGCCATCGCAGACGTGCTGAAGTCCGCCCCTGGCCGGGCAGCACATGCCCACGCACTACGAGTTGCCGCACACGCGGTGGAGGCTCGTTTCCTTGACAACACGCTCATCTCCATGTACTTTGCCTGTGGCGACGGCTGGAGCGCGCGCCAAGTATTCGAGGGAATGTCCGACCGCGATGTTGTCACATGGACATCGCTAATATCGGGACTTGTGCAGAACGGCTGCCCATTACAAGGGCTTCACTATTTTGCATCAATGATGCGCCGTGAGGTGTGCCCTGACTTTGTGTTGCTCATATCGGTCCTCAAAGCCTATTTGGAGCTCGATGACTTTCTTGGTGCTACTGCAGGCCATGCCTTAGTGGTCAAGAGTGGTTTTGACAACGAACTGGATGTGGTGATCACTCTGACAGCCATGTATGCTAAGTTTGGGTCCATCGTGTCTGCTAGGGCACTCTTTGACAGGGTGCCAACCCCACGGGTGAACGTGATCCTTTGGAATGCCATGATATCAGGTTACTCTAAGAATGGCCTTGCCCGTGAAGCAGTGCAACTTTTCAAGCGGATGAGGAAGGTTGCAAGGAGCATGACCCCTGACTCTGTTACCTTGCGGTCGGTGATCCTTGCTTGTGCTCAGCTTGGATCCATAGAACTTGCTGAATGGATGGATTGTTATGTCCAATGCAGCGAGTACAGGGATGATGTGCTTGTTAACACAGCGCTGATTGACATGTATTCCAAGGCAGGGAGCATTGCCCGTGCACATACAGTCTTTGAACGTATGCACGTGCAGGAGCGGGATGTGGTTGTCTGGAGTGCTTTGATTGGCGGTTACGGGGTGCATGGCCATGTCAAGGAGGCTGTTGCCCTGTTTGAGGATATGAAGCGTGCTGGGGTGAAACCAAATGATGTGACATTCCTAGGCCTCCTGTCAGCTTGCAACCATGCCGGTGCTGTGGAGGAAGGGTGGAGCTACTTCCATTCAATGAAACATGACTACGGAATCGAGCCCCGGCACCAACATTATGCCTGCATAGTGGACCTGCTTGCTCGTGCTGGTCATCTTGATAGGGCATACCGGTTTATAATGGGCATGCCCATCAAGCCAGAAATGAGTGTGTGGGGTGCATTGCTTCATGGTTGCAGGATGGATGGGAACTCAGACTTGGCGCTGGCTGAGTGTGCTGCACAGCACATTTTTGAGCTGGAGCATTCCAACGCAGGGCATTATGTGCAGCTTGCAAACCTTTATGCATCTGCTGAGATGTGGGGCCATGTTGCTGGTGTTAGGGTCACCATGAGAGAGAGGGGCGTTAGCAAGGCAACAGGGTGCAGCTCCATTGATATCAATGGAGAGATGCACTCCTTCCATGCAGGGGATCATTCACATCCTAGGGCTGCTGAGATTTTTGCCTTGCTTAATCATCTTTTCCAACTCCAGTTTGGGGTAGACAGGAATTTTCTTTGAATTCTCTTTTCTTCCATCGTTCTTGCTGATGGAGCATGTGCAATCTGTTAAAGTGAGTCAAACTAGGTCATCCCATAATTCTTTCCTTTGGTGTATCCCTCACCATAACACAACCATGGTAGGGCACTCAAATTAACAAATGAACATGGTATACTATGGAGATTTTGCTTCATACAAATAAGTTGTGTATTTATCACTTTATTTTTATACGAGTAACGGGGCTCACAAGTCATTTTCTGCCATACTTTGTACTAATGGATAGTGTTTGCATCAACAGATTTGACAGTAAGGGTGGACAGAAAAGGTGGGAGCTACAGTGATGGTGGTACAGATCAGCGGCCATACACACCTCGGTCAAAACACTCGGCCACAGAGCAGCGCAGACGCAGCAAGATCAATGACAGGTGCTTTGGTGCAGTAATTTGATGACCAGTTATAAACTCGCAAATAAGTTTTGACCTCTATGGATTATGTTTTTTATTTTACTCCATTCCTACAGGTTTCAGATACTTAGGGAGCTGTTGCCACACAGTGATCAAAAGAGAGATAAAGCAACATTTCTCTTGGAGGTAAGGTTTCAACAGGTTTCCTGTTTTACTGAAGTAATCTTTCTCAGTTGATTAACACATGATTCAACGTTTCAACAGGTTTCCTGTTTTATCGAAGTATAATCTTTCTCAGTTGATTAACACATGATTCCTTTGTGCCATCTTTTCTAATGCAGGTTATTGAATACATACGGTTTTTGCAAGAGAAAGTGCAAAAATACGAGGCAACATTTCCAGAATGGAACCAAGAAAATGCAAAGATGCTCCCATGGGTAATTGCTTCTTTCTCCAAAGCTGCAATGCTTGCTACATCTGTTAGGAAAGGAACAGTCAATTCTTGATTGTCTGTGTCTGAATGTAGCTTTACAATTTTGCAGTCAAATATGTATTTTCGATCATTCTGGAAAAATGCACAGGCAAGTGTTTGTTGCTAAAAATGCATTTGCCTTACCAAATTGTTAACGTTGTATCAATAGTTTTCAGCCAACATCTTATTCGTGCGTGTTATTCTTGTGCTGCAGAGTAAAGAACAAATCCCAGGAGATTCCATGCCTGACCCCTCACATTTCATGAGAAATGGATCCTCCCCGGGATCTAATTTCACTGGGAAACTCGATGATAATCACAACATAGTGACATCTGCATCTGCATCAGGGGCACAGGATCAGGCTGAAAATGATCACATGGCTAGCGGGTGCTACAGATCAGCAGAAACTCCAGTGAATATTACAAGTATGATCGATGGTTCACATATGATTTTGCATTTCTCTGAAGTGCTTTCTGAGACTAGAAGCAGCACTGGTTACTTACGAGTATTCTTTATATGCAGATAATGCTATATCTCAGTCCCAACCTCAATGGACAGGTCCGTCCCCTGTGGATGACTCTGCAGCGAACAGTGAAATGCTTAATAACCAGCAGTTGGCGATAGATGAAGGACAGATCAGCGTGTCCAGTAACTATTCCCAAGAGTAAGTAACAAAGAATATTAAGTTATTGATGTTCGTTGTTTTTAATGTTTGACTGAATCTTGTCCTTAACAACAGTAGTTCTATAACTGGACAGAGTACTTTTTTTCGTACCCAAGTGTTTTAGGCCTTAATGTCAATAGCTCTGATAGTTTTCATTTTTACTGTTAAGTCTTTTTTTTTTTCCATTGAATGAGTCCAGCATTAGGTTTTCTCACCTGAAATGTCTTGCTTTTTCGTTTGTACCTAGATTTTTCACAATATTGAGCTCAGAAAGCACTTTGTGTTTGTGCATGGGCAACTATGGATTTGTTATCCAAGCCGAAGATAAATGTACGCTGATACATCTTCTTTTCGTTTATTTGTAACAGGTTACTTAACTCGTTGACTCACGCCCTTCAAAGCTCAGGTGTAGATTTGTCTCAAGCTAGCATCTCTGTGCAGATTAACCTGGGAAAGCGTGCTGTCAAGAGACCGGCTGCTGGTGTATCCACGAACTCCAAGGTATAGTACTGAAATTAGCTCAAGTCATCTATACAACTCATTTTAAGTTTTTTATGGGAAATTTGTGATGGCCTGCATCATTCATCCACACTGATTTTGACATGGGACTTCAATTCTGCGCAGGAACCAGCCGATCCAGCATCTAGCAACGAATTAGGACATCGGCTGACGATGTTGGGTGCCAATGCTGACGATCTCTCTCATGCAACTAAGCGGCATAAGCCGGGCAACAGCTGATGACCGTTCTCAGCTCACCTCGCTGCCCGATGGATTGGTCATTCTTTTTTCTCCCAGCTGACGGGAGGTGCTCTTGGATTGGTTGTACATTGTGTGCCTGGTGACAAGCTGAGACCCCGCCCGGTGTATTCTTTGATTTGATCGCTCCTGCCATCTCCTCCCCTATTGAGTCCCATTGTTTTACGTAGAGAAACAAACCATCGAGCTTCCATTGCGGATTGTGAAGCCGCTCTTGTACACAGGCTTCCATTCATATGAGAAGCTTCCCCTCCTTGACAAATCTCCGTGTTGTAGACCCGTAGCAACCTGTAAGATATGACGTCCAACAAACAACTTCTGCCAGACCACCAGCCAGTCAAGTTGTTCCGTTATTTATGTATGGTGTTCCGTTATGTGCTTTGCTGGGACCTGAGAGTGTAATTGCATCGACGTCTCAGTGAACTGATCGTCGGTCAATGTGGGAATTTGTTTGATGGATCCCGTGCTGGCGGATGGGCGGCGGGACCGGCGGTTGGTGTAGGCCTGACGGTCGTTGGACGTCACGACGGTTGACGGCCGGCGGCGGCGGGGGAGATAGATGGAGTCCGAGAGTACGATGAGATCACTAATGCCAACGTGGTGGCACCTTGACTATGCGATGAGTAGACTCTTCGCTCGTGTGACGGTGTGAGCATGGTGACCAAGCGAGGACAGACTCGCTTTGTGGCTCAGGGGCTTGTGGCTGCGGCGCGGTGCAATATTCAACCAAGTCCTTTTAGCGTCATCAGGCACCGCACTACCGTAGTGCGACCAAGCAAGCCATGGCTAGTACTGTACTTTTTCTGCGATACACCGGACAATTGGTTATAGTGATCGCTCACTAATGATATACCGTACAATTGGTTATAGTGATCGCTCACTAATGACTAATGCCAGCTAGATGGAATACTGGATCTGGTGGACTCAGCACGCCTGAGACAGAGACACGCGACCTCGCGAGTATAGCATATGGTAAAAGCCTAACCCCGTCGCGATCATGCGCTGCTTGATCGTGTTCGCTTGTACTTATCGACGTTTCTTTTCAGGTATGAAACGATATTTTCAGTAAATCAGTCCAAAATCAACAGCTTCTTTCAGCCAAACGAAAACTGCGCGGAGGCAGGGCTCGAATGGCCGGATGAGGGATGGTGACGGGGGCCCGGCCCGGACCCCGCACTGCCGAACCACCTCCCCATGAGGCCATGACGGATCGAGCTCGCACGCACGCCGGCAAGGCAGCCGCGAGCCGGCTATCTCGCGTTCAGACGCAGGTACAGTACACCAAGTCTCTGTTCGGCGTGCCACTGTCGCGTTCAGAATTCTCATTGCTCATGCACGGTACAAGTGCCGTGCCATCACGAGTTCTATGTATAGCGATAGAACTCTGTGCGTCCGGTGTTGGGCACGGACCGTCACCGATGTGGGATCGCTCGTCGTTTCCGACGCTACCGGACGTTGACGACGGCACACGTACTACCGGTACGAGCTCCGCTGCTGCACGTGTGTTGTTGCGTCACTTGCGTGCACAGCAGAGTCCGGTGCCTTGAACCCGAAGGCGTCCTGCATCGGTTGCGTTGCGTTGCGTGGCTTCAGGAAGACGGTGACGGCTTCCAAGGGCAGCTAAGCGCCACATGCTACCCCCATGTACTTGCCATGTACTCCTCTAAAGCAATTATCTGGATTCAGGTCAGCGTGGTGGATCAAGAAAGTCCTGTATTAGCGGGTTAACGTCCCTGCACAGACATCGCTTGAGGAGAAACGTTGCAGTACATTTCAGTTTAAGGAACAGACATCACGGATGACATTAACCAATCTCAATTCTATTATCTTCATTCATCTGTACAAACAACAACAACAACAACAACAACAAATGGTCTGTTTATTCCGAACAAAAAAGAATCGGTGAATCATTTCATGAATCTGTCTGTATCTAACCTAACCGAAGGAGGAGGTCCTTCATCATCCCATATGCTTGTTCATCAGAACAAACGAGGCCTCCGTTTATTGCTGACTCACCCTGCAAGCAGCATACTCCTTGCTAATCCTGTCGAGTGTGCTATGTATATATATGGTTCTGAATTCTGAAAGGCTGCGCATTCACTGTACTGCGGTCTGCGAGTATCACAAGACCTGAAATGTCTTCTGGCTGGTGCAAACACTCGTGTGGATTCGCATAGAAGTAGTCCTCTTCCTTGGGTTTATCAGGAATCACCTGCCTCACAGACGGTTCGCCCATGCGGCTTGTATGTGACGCCATGATAGCAGAGGAGAAATCAGTCCAGCTCAATGTGCCATTTCTGTACTCATCAACAAGCTCGACAATACGCCTCCGATCTAGCAGCACCGTCTTCTTAAATCCTAAGTATCTGTGCCCATAAAAATAATAAAGACATGTCCCTATCAGCAGTTCAGAAGCAACAGGAGGTTTTATGGAAAAAAAAAGAAGATCGTGACACTTCAGTTTCACGGTATCAAAGTAGTGCAGTTTCACGGTAACTATTACCGAAAACACCAACAAGAAAAAACTATACACACACGGTCATACTTCAGTCCACCAGATTTTCTTACAAGTATCTTAAGTTCCTATTGTATATGTTACTTATGTGATAATATATAGTATAGCATAGCTAAGGAGAAAAAAAAAACATAGGAATTGTGTTTGATGAAAATTTGCTTGTACATAAGTTGGTAAAATTGTCAAGAACAGTGCCGGCTTACAAGGATAACCACATGGTCATGCCTGTGAGTTTGTTTTACTGACAAATTGCTATTAGGATGTGACAAAGTACCTGCGATGACCTTCTACAACCTTTGCCATGTTACCATCATAAGTGGGTATGAAAATATCACTCTCCAAGGATACCATATAGTCCAGTGCTGCCATCTGGGAAGAATGGTTCTCGAAAAGACTGAGTTCTGAAGGCAATAGTGTCTCTTTTCTAACCTGATCATCACAATATTAAATAATTTTAGGAACTCAATCATAAGAATGCAGTACTAGCATCAAAGATGATGAACTGACCACATTGGGATAAGCCAAGGTAAGAGCAGCCATTCTTCTTTGTCCACCATATATTTCACCTGCAGCAATGTAAATTTGACAATTGCGATCAATGCCGAGTGCCTGCAACACCAGTGCAGTCTCCTCCGGTGTTAAAGGACAGAGCCCATCTTTCCTCTTGGCATCAGAGTCAATCACTTTCTCCTTCCACCATGGGTAGGCATACCTGCCAAGCTCACGAATATTTTTTTACAGTGGATTATAAAAACAGCTTGAAAAAATTTTGGGGGAGGTCACGAGGATGTGCAATACCTCATTTTCGTGAGCTCTCCAGCCTCCATGTTACTGCAACCATGTGTGCATCCAGAGAAGGCAAGCATGTCCATCTCATACCGTAAGTGAAGAACTACAAAGGGTCCATTCCGACGAAGAACTTGAACCAGACGTCTGCCCAGATTTTCTATTTCAGGGGTAAATCTCAAAGCATTGTAATTGACAAGACACCTTAGTTTCTGAATTTCCATGGGTAAGCCATTATTTGCAAGGCGAGAATCTGTCCTGTTTAGGTGAATGACCTTGTACTTCTTTATCAGAGGTAGAATCTGTTTTCCCCAAATAAACACTAACAATCTTCACCTGGTTTTGGATATAGTTTCAGCTCATGATGTCGCATTAGCGAAAAAGGAAGATGCAATCAAACCTGATGACGGTAATAGGTGATATCAGACCAACTGACTGGTGGCAGGGACCGAAGAAATCCCATTTCGACTCTTCTTTTAAGCCTTGGAGGCAGTTGTCTCAGAATTCGGACCTCGTCTCTCAGTGATGCTATGAAGTAGTCCACATCAAATATATCTTGGAAATCACTAGAAAAAAAAAATCCCCAAAATAAATTGAAGGCAATCCAACAGAAAATTACTCTTTTTAGGAAGGGGGCAGAAAGGTGAATGTGTATAGACAGAAAATATCACCTGGGATCAGCCCAAAATGAAGCTTTATCCAACTCTGGTACGATAAGCGTAACATTCAGATACCTTGCGATCGTTACCATGTCACAAATCTGTCTCAACAAAAAATGAAAGAAAAAAAATGGAACTTTGAGGCTGAAGTTTCAGTATCAGACTACGGTTGAAATTCAGCCAAACAAAAAAAAAAAAAAACTGAGTTGTATTTAGATTTCGATACACAGTGCTTACTGCTGCTCGCATCTGGTTAAGCCCACCGTTGCAGGAAACCATCAGATAGCCATTGTTCTTGTAGATTCCTGAACGTAGTATTGATCAAATCAAACGATTGTCCATGCTACTTATTGGTGCCTTGACATAATACGTAGATAGAGGAACTCATGAAAATACACGGACTGCTTTAATCGAATTAATCTACAGAATTAGTCCGATAAATTGGCCGATGACTAGACAAAACGAACGCAGAATTGAATGTACTAGAAACAACCTCAGCCTTCTGCACAAAAACAACATATCAAATACTCCCTCCATCCCAAAATAATAGTCGTTTTGGATTTTCGTGCCACGAGTTTGACTCGATTTGTAGAAAATATGTGTAATCTTTTCATCTTCAAATAAATTTGATAAAAAACTAGATTCAAAGATCTTTCTAATGATATTAATTATGTGCCATATATATTAATATTATTTGAGATATATTTAGTCAAAGAGTTTTTTCGAGAAGCGAAAACGACAGTTATTTTGGGACGGGGAGTACGTGCACAGCAGCTGAAATGGGAAAGATTAAACAATTCAAATTTCAAGAGAGAACATAATCTTTTCCCGAAAAGAAGGGAGAACACCTAATACTAAAAGTTCTCAAAAGGGGAGGACAGAAACAAGAAAGGTCAGAAATTCCTGACGAATGAAAGAAGAGAAGCTTGATTCGCAAATATTCCAAAAAACCATGAACCAAGAAGCCACCAACTTACTTTTGGGTGGAAGCAACACCATGGTGCGCGCTGCCTGCCTCCGGCCGGCTTCCGCCACAGCTATCGCCATCTCCTCCGACGGATTCTGCACGACTTGCGGCAGGTTGAGGCAGCCAGGCCACCCGGCGAGCACGCTGGGCGCCCAGAGCTTCCGGTAGGCCGCGAGGTGGACGACGCACGTCCAGAGCAGCACGGTGCTGGCACGCGCTACCCACAGCTTCACCCGCGCCGTCGACGAACGCCGCGCCTTCTCGGACTTCCCGCCGCCGCCCATATCATCCGAGGCACGACGAACGTCCCCTCGTAGAGTCCTAGGCCACCTGAGCGGTGGAGGTTTCTGCGATAATCTCCCGTGACCAAAGCGTAGCAGCTTCTCTCTCGTCGTATTTGCCTTGCCTGCCTTTATGATTACTGACCCCTTACCAAAAAAACAGTGTGCGCGAGAGCGGGACCGGCGAATGGTGCCGTGCCGGCTTCACCGTGAGAACTGCGGCGGCGACCGGCGGCGGGCAGGAGGCGCGTGTCAATTCCTTGCCCAGCTTGGCTTATTTGTATGCGCACGGGGGCCTGTCCGTATCCGTATGCAAGAGCCGCCCAAGAGGGAAGGCCTGCGACCTTGCCTGAGCAGAGGCTATGAGCCTGTGAGGGGAAACCAATTTGCGGGCCCGGATGTCAGGGGAACAGTGGACATGGACCGCGAGTAGGAAGCCTACGGTTTGACTTCAGCACGCACGTTAGACCTTGGAGTCATCTATCCTCAATCAAACACAGATGCGAGCCAAATGGCCCTGTTTGCTGCAGCTTGTTTTAGCTGCATCTGCAGTTATGGATGCAAGAAACGAGCTACTACTATCTACTGTAGCTATAGCTACAGTAAGCCGCGGCGGCAACCAATTTTAAGGCATTATTTAGTATATTTAAAAGATACTATCTTTAATAAAAAAGAAGTATAGTATATAAAAAAATTCAACAAAAAGTCTGTTGACGTCGATTTGTGTTCAGCCTCTATAAAATTTTGATATTGCTAGTAAAAGGTTTAGCTTATATATAAGACAAATAAATTAGAGTGAGATATATGAGACTCGAGATATATATAGGGCCATAGGGGGAAAAAAGAAGGGTCATCCGGCCATCTGCAACTAGTGACACTAGCATGTGGGCCAGGCTTATGGCGTCACCCACATGGCACACGGTTGGATAATCTCCCTAGTAGACTGCGGAAGAGAAATAAAGAGTGTATGACTGCCGGAATATCCTAGGGGATTTTTTAGTCATAATTTTTTTTATAATAAATAAATCAGCATCAGACAAGTATTTCTTTCCCGTAGAAGCCAACGCCGATGGATGGAGCCCATGCAGGGAGGAACGGCCAGGACCAGAGGCAGGAGGTCCCCTCGAATCAGGCATTGCTTGTAGGGAGAGGAATGTTTGGCCTAGAACAATCGCTGCGAGATTTCGGTTTCTAGATTTTGGTGCCACCCGTGATCGTTAAGCGGTTTGCTCATGAAACTGAAACGATTCTTCTCACAATGGCAAACAATTGCCGTGGATCAAACTGAGATTGGGTTGGAGCAATAATGGTAAGATTCTGGTATTATCATCAACAGACAACTATCTATTCGTCAGCCATATTTTATCAAGGTTATAGTATTTGTATAAGCAGCCGGCACGGCGTCGTCACAATTGACACGTAAGGTTTCTTCTGTGAAACAAAGATGTCGATTGTGAAACAAAGACAGAAATATATGGGACTTCTGGATCTGGCAACAAGTGTCGAACCTCTGAAGTCTGAACCAGCTTACTTATGGTCTAGGGCACGATCAGACATCGCAAGGCATGAACCGCGTCACTATAGGATGATGAATCTGACGCTCTCGCTCTCCCAGTCTCCGTTGGTAAACCTCTAACATCTACAGTACTGTTTCTGTGAAGAAAAGTGTTGTTCACTCTTATCCCCCAAAAATAAATCAATTCCTAGAATTAAGCCAAACTATATTGAACTTGACCAGCTTTATGGTAAATGAGAAGAGTATTTACAGCACCAAATAAGCATCTTACGAAATATACTTCATGATGTATCTAGTGACATACTAATTTAGCGTCATAAATAGTTTGAATTAGGAACTAGGATAACTTTAGAAGATGATTTAATTTGGGACTGAGGAACTATCACCTACTATTACCAGGGATTTAATCCGCCAATACTCATGGGAGAGGCATTAACCGAACAAGGTAGTTTACTTCCACTCTGCAACTATCACAACTACCTATACCTGTACCACAAGTGCATCACCCACTGACACCAAGGTGCTTGAAAGACGACCAACGTACTCCCTCCGTCCCAAAATAGATGTCATTCTCGTTTCTCGAGAAGTCAGCTTTTTTCAACTTTGACTAATTTTATATTAAAAAGTATTCATATCGAACATACACAACCAGTATCATTAGAAAGATTTTTAAATCTAGTTTTTTAACAAATTTATTTAGAAATAAAAATATTGCACATATTTTCTATAAATCTAGTCAAAGTTTAGAAAGTTTAACCGACACGCTTCCCATAGCGTCATCTAATATGGGACGGAGCGAGTAGTATTGAACCATAGCAATAGTTGGGAGCAAATAAGCCACAGCAACAGAATAGTCACCACGCACTCCAAAGGTGATGCAATAATCGCATCATAGAATATCTCGCGAATCGGCATGGCAACCAACGCAGCCGGCGTCCTACGTTTTCAGCAAGCAAGCAGCGGGCCAAATTGGGCAATGATATCATTACACTGCTATCGACTGCTCGAACAGTCGAAGTATACTCGGCCATGCAGCCCAAGGCCCGGCGGCCTGGCCCACGGCCCGAGATTTTGACCCAACACGAGCACGGCCTAGTCCAGAGGGTATCATGCTCGGGCCGGCCCGGCATGAGGCCACGTGCCGTGCTTGGGCCGACCCCCCGGCTGGCACGGCCCGGCACGGGGAATCAGCCAAGGCACGGTGGCGGCCTGGCGCCCCGGCCCAACGGCTCCCCCCCCCCCCCCCGCCCTCCCCCCGGCATATATAATGCGGCCGCCGCGGCGCCCCCCCAACCCTAACCCTAATTCATTCCCCCCACCCCCCGCGCGGCCGCGCCGCCCTCGCTCTCGCTCTCGCTCTCCGCTGTCACAGTCGCCCTCGCCTCACCGGTCTCGCCTCGCCTCGTCGTCTTCGTCCCCGATTCCGGTGACCGGGAAGGCGGGAACCACCTGCCGCCAGCCCGGCACCCGTCGGCGTCTTCCCCTCCGCGTTACCCCTCTCCTCAGCTCCTCCTCTCTGGCTCAATATCATCCTGTACCTCTCCTCGTATCCCTCTCTCGGTCTCTCCCATCTGCCTTCTAGATCTCGAATCGGATTCTCGGTGATTATGTGAGTCAGTTGGTTGTTGCCCCATCTGTCCCTCCTCCGCCGTTCGCCGTCCTTTCTGATCTGGCTGACTGGCTTCGTCTTCTCTGACCTCTGGGTTGCGCCGTCGTCACGGTCCTCTACTCCGGCGCCGGGCTCCGGTTGCGCAGGTAAACGCTAACCCTAGATCTTCTGTTCTTCTTCTATCTTCTATGTTCTTGTAGTATACCCTAACCCTAGATCTTCTTGCAGGTCGGTAGCTGATGCTTCGTCTTCTAGCTGTGGGCTAGAGCGAGCAGGGCGGCCACTCGCACCGTCGAAGAACGGTGCTGGAGAGGAGGCCATGGCTAAGAGGACGACCTCCAGTTCCCAGGCCTTGCCCCAGAGGGCGAGAACGACGACGACGTCAGTGAGGACGCTCGTGCGTTCTTTGGAATCAATGTTGGGGACGACTCTGCTGTTCAGCCTCCCTTTATTGATCTGGACGGTGACGGCGTTGAAGGTGCAGGTGCGACGGCGACTGGTAACTCATCTGGCTCTGCTCCTTCGGTTGCTCGTAAAGGTAACACTGGTAAGCGCAAATCGCCTGTGTGGGATGATTTTGATGAGATTTATGAGGATGTAAATGGTTCTTCTGTTTGCACTAAGGCACGCTGGAAGATGTGCAAATCTGTCTTGTCTGCTCACTCTAATGCTGGCACTGGTCACTTAATAAGGCACCTAAAAAACTTGCAAACTTAAAACTGATCAACGTGCTAGGGTTCAGTCTAGGCTTTCCTATAATCCTGATGGCTCTGTTTATAACTTGGGAATACAAACCTGAAGTTGCTAGGACTTGAATTAGCACGTTTGATTGCTAGGCTTGATCTGCCTTTGGGAATTGGTGAGACAGATGCTTGGGAAGAATACATTGTTAGAGCTCATAATCCTAGGTTTGTTAAAGTCTCTAGACAGACCACCACTAGAGATCTTAACAAACTTTTTACCTGAGCGCCGTAATATTATTATGAACAATGTCTTGGCTGGTGCTTCCTCTGTTGCTTTGACATTAGACATCTGGTCTGGTAATGCTAAAGAAGATTTTATCAGTGTTGTAGCTCATTATGTTAGTGCTGACTGGGAGTTGCAGAAAAAGGTAATTGGTCTCCGGTTGATTGAGGTAAAACACACTGGTGAGAATATTGCTGAGAAGGTTGGCTATGTGATTTTTGAGTTTGGTTTGTCCGATAAGATCTTCTCTGTTACTCTTGATAATGCTTCTTCTAATGCTAAGGCTATGGATAAATTAGCACCTTTGTGTGCTGGTTATCTTGGTTATGAACCTGCACCTAAACCTTTAGATCCTAATAAAGTCAAGTATAATCTTGTTCATCAGCGCTGTGCATGTCATATTATTAATCTCATTGTAAAATCTGGCTTAAAAAGGTTCAAACCTTACACTGAAGATTTCAGAACTGCTATCAACTACTTAAATTCTTCTAATCAAAGAATTGCTATGTTTAAAAGATACTGCGAAGCACAGGGTGTTAGATCCAGAAAATTTGGCTTAGACATAGAAGTTAGATGGAATGCTACATACCTTATGCTTAAGCACTTGCTGCCATATAAAGATGTTTTTTCTGTGTTCATTAATTCTAATCATGGTGCGCTGTTGACTGATAGGCATTGGTACATTGCTACAAAAATACTTGAGCTCTTAGGAAATTTTTTATGAATCAACTGTTGTTCTATCTGGTGTCTACTATCCAACTAGTCCACTTGCTTTGCACCATCTGCTAGAAATTACATCTCACTTGCATGAATGTGAAAAGGATCAGGCTCTGATTGCTGTTGTTTATCCAATGAAGCTTAAGTACTTAAAATACTAGAAAGAAATACCTCTGCTATATTCATTTGCATTCATTCTTGACCCTAGAGGTAAAATGAGAGGTCCTTTTAATGTTCTTCAGATACTGCAAGATAAAACTGGTAGTGACTACAGTTCTTATTATGCTAATGTTAAAACTGAAATTTTCAACCTTTATAACAAGTATGAGGACAAGTTTAATTTGTCTAGGTCTCAAAGGAGGGCTGCACAGCCTGCAATCAACACCGGTAAGAGAAAACATGCATGGGGAAAAAAATTTGGAGGACCTGGAGCCTCTGGTGTTGTTGGTCCTTCCCCTGTCTCTGCCCCTACTGCACCTTTATCTGCTTCTGTTGCTGCTTGTAAACTCTCTGCTTATCTGGACAGTGACAATGTCACTGCATATGAGGATGAATTTGATCTGCTTCTCTAGTGGCGTGACCACAAACTAACATATCCTGTGCTTTCTATCATGGCTAGAGACATTCTGTCTGTTCCTGTTTCCACTGTGTCTTCTGAGTCCTGTTTCAGCTTGACTGGAAGAATTATCGAGGAGCGGCGACGGCGACTGTTGCCTGAACATGTTGAGATGCTTGCTTGCATAAAAGATTGGGAGCTGGGTGATAAGAGACTGCAGCATTGTGTTGACAACCAGGAACTTGTGCAATCCTTTGAGAAGCTCTACCTTGATGAAGATGCAACTGGTTCTGGACCTCCTGCTTCTGCTGGTACATCTGCTTCTGCTTCTATGGCATCTGCTTGTGGAACTTAATAGGCTGAGAGTGAGACTGAGTGGTGAGAGTGTGAGACTATCAGTCTATTGTATCTGTATCTGTACTGTTGACCTGTTGTGAACATTTGAACAATCTTTTCTATTATAAGAGCTGTGCTGCACTCTTTTTTCCTTTCATGGGGTTTCTCACAAAGGTGAGTTTTACTCAGAAAGGTTTTTAATGAGACAGCATTGCACACAGCTCATTTATCCTTTATATTTGGTGTTCTCCACTGTTTGAATGATTTTTCTATGAAATTTGACTTCAAATTTGAGTTTTGTAGACTTAGCTGAAATCTATGAGGGGTTTGGAGGGCAGCGTGCCCACGGCTAGCACGGCATGGTTATTTGGCCGTGCTTCACGGGCCGGCCCGGCACGAAAGTAGGCCCGTGGGCCCGAGGCACGAAGTGGCCCGGCACGGACGGCACGGCGTGCCGTGCCAGCCCGACACCCTACGGGCCGTGCCTGGCCGTGCCGTGTTGGGCCAGCCCGTTGGCCACTATACGAACAAGTACTCCATCCAGCCTCCGGCCAATCTCTCTCTCTCTAAAAAAAAACAATTTTAAGTAGTTACTCCGTATTAGTCAATCTCAATATTTCCGTTTTTCTGGAATAGAAATGGGGTAAGCCTCGTCTGGAAAAAAAATTAAGATATAAATAACAGTATCAGCATTTATATCTCTTAATATATGCATAGTATAAAAATATCATAATAATTGATCTAACGATACTTAACTTATTATACATGATAATATTATTTGTATAATTTGGTTAAACTTAGAGTTTAATTTATTATCCCTCTAAAAATGAGTAATTCTTTCTTGGACTGGACGGAGGGACCTAGGGAGTAGATAGTCTCACAAGAATACCGTTCGACGCTTAATCCGAATGGCGAATGTGATGGCTGGCGATAACCCAGCATACACATGTCATATCTGTGGACTATGTAAAGTGGTAGCCGCATAAACTCATGCCGGTTGGTACTTAACGATAGTTATGATGACCAACTGAATGCTTCTTAGAGAGACAAATCAGGTGTGATCATGCGTGCATAATAAAATCATGAAACCAACTGAGATTCAGAGGCCGTTCATCGCATCCTCCAACGAAGTTTCTTCTTAAAAGTATTCACCAGCGAAACTTTGACTTGGAAAACTAGCCAGCAATCAGATTCATATATTTTATTCTAGATTCACCTTCAAGCACTCGGTACAGGTGCCTGGTACATATCACCAAATGTGCAACATGTTTTGGAACTTGGGAACACTGTGAGTGATAAGACGTGAAAAGGGCATGAGAGTAACAATAAGCGTATCCGTACAGTAGAATCACATGTACTGCCTATATTGACAACACCAAGGGCAGTTTTGAACTCCACGACTTATCCTTGGGGTTTGTTAGCTATAGAATATTCTGGGTATGATAGTTGTTTATATATATCACAGATCCATATGCACCAACTGGCACTTATTGGCACAAGCACCGTGCACTACAAGCCTAAATAATTGAATCACTATGGAAAGCGCAATCTTTAAAATAGGATAGTCACAGAGAAATGTGCTCGGTACGTTTCAAACAATCATCATTTACTTTGCATTGCTGTACTGAACAAAATGGACACAAGTATATATATATACAGACGGTGACTATGATTCTCAAAAAGAAAAGGAAGGAAACGGTGCCTAGGATAAGCTCGGAGAAATGTACTCGATAAGTTTTAACAAGCCATCATTTAATTTGTAGAGTTGCACTGAACATAGGAGTATGTGGCATAGCAAGGGGATGACTACACTCATAAAAAAAAAAAATGCAAGAATGTGACATGTAACCTGAACTTAATTTAAGGATAGTGTAACAAGAGCACATCATCTGTCAGATGAGCTAAAGAGAAGAAAGCAACATACACTAACCTGCCGTATGCAGTAGAAGTCAAAATCAACATCCATGCTCAACCGTTCATCCTTTTGCCCAAAAGCCCCATATCGAACACCGTAAGGATCTCAGCTGCCACCTGCACTCAGGGCAAAAACATTGAAAGCCATGATAAAGTCAGACCTATTTGATCATGATTCACGATGACTATTTTCCACAGAAAAAAACTGTTGATGAGAAGCATCCAAGTGTGCTATTTTTGAAAGCATACGTTGGTAATCTGAACATACAACTTGTCTATTAAAAGCCAATGCCAAACAGAACACACCTCAAGGGCGCATAACCTTCCATTGCAAGCTCTTTTAATCAATAATCATGAGGATGCAATCTTGCCCCTGAGCATATCACAATAGGTAATTATCTCAATTTTTGCTTTCAGAGCCACGCAAAATCTGTTCCGTGAAAATCCTCTGGCATTAGCCCACTATGTCATAGCTATGCCATCCAAACCCAAGGCCTTCATGAGAAATGCATACTCAAAGGCTGTTTCATCACAGTGCATGAAACGCCCACCCTCACCAAAATGGCCACTCTGCATATTAGTTTTGAGAATAACTGATTGGGAACAGGATGCGCATGTGATATCTCTTACTTTTGCAACCCACTTAGCAGCTTCCCAAACTCCTACCCTGCCAAAAAAAAAATGAAAAACTGACAAGGAAAAAACAATGTTCAACTAAGAAGCCTATCCAAATATTGCAACTGGAGGTGACAGTTTATACATAATAACCATGCAGTCTATAGAATAATGGATTTACTAGGGAAAAACCTTGTATCATTAAACGAGGCAGTCACTAGGACTGGAGGATAGCATACGCCAGGTGCTAAGTTATCATAAGGAGAATAACTGCTGATCGCCTCAAATTCAGCTGGGATATTAGGGTCACCAAATTCTTCATAGTCCAAGACAGTGAGAGGTAAAGTAGGATCCAACATTGTGTTGCAGATATCAAGAAAAGGGACCTGTTTTAAGTAGAAATACATGTTAATGATAAATGAAAACCTGAACAAAATGAGTATTAGCAGAAGCAGTAAGGAGAGAAATCCCAGCATGAAATGGATCCATATACTTGCCCAAGAATTTGTATGTCTAACCGATTGGCTTACCTTGAGAACTGCAGCAGAAAATAAGTCTGGAAGCATATTAATGACGGCACCCACTAGCAGACCACCAGCACTACAGCCTACAGCACAAAGACGATTTTGGTGAACAAAGCCTTCCTTTATGAGATGCATACCACATGCAGCAAAATCTTGAATTGAATTTATCTTGTTAGCTTTGGTTCCTGCCAGATGCCATGATAAATCCCCTCCGCCCCTACATGATTAGGCACAAGAATTTAGTGCCTCGAAAAAACAGAAGCTATCAATATAAACAAGAATTATCAACAGAAAATGAATAGAAAATGGTTTTCTGTTCATATTGCAGAGCATTCCTGATATCAGTAGCTTGGCTGTTCAGATCTCCAATCAACTTTGGATGAAAACTAGAATTTCATGATTGCAAAACAACTAGTTTCGTAAATCTGGCCAGTGCCCCTGTAATAAGGGCATGTTCAATGGATAACTACATATGCCAGGACAGCAAATGACACATTGTTTTTTGCCTGAGGAGCACCATTGATCCCAATATGTTAGCAAATAATATATTTAACAGAAACTAAATGTTAAAATTAGTGTACTACCAAGATTCAGTGGATTAGGATATGGATCCTTCTTTTTTTTGTGGCATGCAACTCCTGGCCACTTATGCAGGAATTCTAGTCTGCTTGTCACACAATCTTTTATATAAAATTCTGAAACATGGTGGGGACAGCAGTCACTGCAGCTCTGTAGCCTGAACGTACCTAACATCTGCAAATGCAAGAACCCAACCTCGAGAGAGGAGACTTAACCTCTCAGAACACCAGCTTTTGTCCAAATCTTCTCCATAAGCTCCATAACCGTATAAGATCCCAGGTGATTCTCCATGACAATAAGCTTCCCGTGAATACAGGATGACTAAAGGTATTGAAACACCATCATGTGATATAGCTTCAATCCTTTGACATGAGAATAGCTTGGAAAGATCACTCCAACTTTGTGAGTTTTCAACAAGCTGCAGGTTTTGTTGGATGCTTGAAGCATTGGATTCAAAGCCCAGGCTGCCTAGATTTGCAGAGAGGCTAGTTACTTCCTCTTGATGAAGAATGGTGAAAGACTTTTTTCTCAAATCATAGTCCACAGTTAAGTCTGGTATCTGAGGCATGCAAATTGAAAGGTTTATATGAACAAACTTTAAAGTCTGTACTGAATGATACGTTAGCTAATAAGATAATTAAGCAGTTTAACATGATGTAAAACTATTGTTTAGCTGTACAAGTTCTGTGAAATATGCCCAATATGGTAAGTGAAACTGCACAGCGTGAGTGGTACAATGGAATTCCCTAAGCTATATGCTCAGTAGTGTTAAATGAAGCATCAGATGCTGGAACTCAAGAAAAGGAGGTTTAATCTGAAATAAAAATATTCCACAAAATCACGTTTGACGTAGATAAGCAAAAGCTGTACCACAGGAGATGAAACAACCAGCCGATAAGTAGATGACATGAAATCATTGTTGGATCCAGCAACAATGCTGCATAACTCTGATGGTATGGGGAAAAACCATGGATTGAGATCATCAAGTTCCTTTGGCTCCTGCAGGATTCATAAAGCTATTAAATCTATCTGGTTGCTCTAAAACGACTTGAGATTCACAAAATAGAAGCAACAAACTGTAATGATTAGTTCCTATAATAAAGATCAAATACAGTTTATAATCCACAACTGTCATTAATAAACTTAGAACACTCCCAAATAAGTCAATGCTTGCAACAGATGCTATATAGTTATAGTCTAAGACAAACTCATATGAAATGGCTATGAGCTCTATCTCACTAAACAAACACTTTGCAAATGTTACAAGCCAAGAAAATATACCTGAACATCAACATCAATTGGCATATTGATGGAGCAAAAAAGAGGAGTCCCATTCTTTTGAAGAAAGAGAACTAAATTATCATGAAAAATGTCCATATCCTGAATGGTGCAGTCCGACGCAGGTAACGTCACAATCTAGAAATAGGCATGCAATCACCAAATTAGGGGAAAAACACCACCCTTAATTTGAAATAATATTGCCTTCATAAGAAACTGCTTACAGTTACAGTTAACAACAATAATTCACCCATAGTACAGAATTGTATTGAAGCTATGTATTTAAAAGGTGGATGTGACCGGCATCTTTTGATTAGAGATATCAGATTACAGTGCTACTGAAAAAAAAAATCACTAAACTAATACGCACTGCCTCTTTTGTGCCCCAGCAATATGAGCATATGTTCAACTTCCAAAGTGGAACTAAATCGACCAGTAATAAACCACAAAAAAAGAGAGACACCTGCCATTTATCCACCAATGACTTTTCGGCCCTACACCTGGCCAAATAGTAGCCTTCAGTTGTTGTATTGGTCTCATTTACAGGAGCATTGGTAAGAATGTAAAAGAACCCGTTATGGTGCTCCAAAAAGTACTGAACTTTATCAGCACGTTTCCGTATAGGCCATAAGCCTTCTCTTAGATTATCAGATTCAATGACAAAAACCTGCAGACATTGAAGCAAAATACAATAATCAAGTATAAATGCAAAAGGCCAGAAGATCAATGCTGCAAAGTGCATTGGGAATCAGAAAAAAGTTTGAAAAGAAACCTTCCTCAGATGATGTCCTAGTGTTAGAATTGATGGTCATATACTTAAAATCTTTTGTGCTTGTAATATCCACACAACAGTTTGCATCTTTCTCTGTGAAAACTAGAAACCCTGCTTCATCCGATTGCAACTTTTTACAGAAAACCCTGTGACATCACATGAAAGCATTTTTAAAACAGAAAATGATCAAAACTGTTCAAGCTTCATATTAATAGAATATATGCCCTTACTGGTTAGGACGTAGAGTCTCATCACAGAAAGTGTAAAATAAACTTTCACTGTTTCCAGCCCATGCTAAGCTAACTATTCCCTTGTCTGGTGGACTAAAGATGACATGCTCAGACAGAAGATCTTTCACTTCAAGGGAAAATAGTTCACCCCCAGATGTATCAACTGTATATGCAAGAAACCTATGATCTGGAGAGATTCGACAATTCCCAATGTGGACATAACCTGCGTAGTATCCAAAATAATGAATGTATGCACACAAGCAACAAACATCCTCATTTTGAAAAATAAGTAAACAGGAAACTCAAAATAATCAATGTTTATTACACTATGCAGAAATAGATCCGGTCAAGATAAGCATGTGGATAAACATAGAAAACTCAAAATTAGCACCTACCATTTTTTTCTGCGACCTCATTCCAGTCAAGCAACACTTGCTCCTTCTCTGAACCAGAAAGGTAATCAAGCAGAGTTCCTACCAGACCACTAGAAGGCCTCAGCTTCCTAGATAAAACAGGGTACTCCTTTCCCTCTGGAACATATTGATAATACAACCTGAATTCCAAAAAATAAGTTACATATTCTAAGGTTTACCTCTAGCGTCTTTTGAGCAAGTAGAACTGTTCAAGTACTACAATTCATCATGTTCTACCATTAAATCTTGTACTATAAACACTTTAGCATTGAAAATGAGTAGCTTCAAACATGAAACCCAACATCATATAAAACTTGTCGTCTCACACTTCCACTATAATTTTATTGTTAGCAATAATTTGTTTTAAAAAATCTAACAGACACATAAAAATAGAAAAGCAACGAATTGAATCAGCTCCGTATAGGGTATACAGACCATGCAAATTTTCCTATGCACAGTTGTATAAAATGCATTTAAGCATACCATCTTACTCCTGCAACTGTGGACCTAACCAAACACTCCGAATACTTTTACCATCAGACTTTTAAAACTCTAAGCCAAGCTAAACAACAGACCGTATACATCTGTCCTAGTGCTACTACGTTGTTAGCATTTGAAGTCAGAAAACAGATGAATAGCTAATCGACGAATTAAAAAGCGAAGTGCAAAAACTCATTTCTGACAGTTAATATCTAAATGCGCAGCACTAGACCAACGCCCTTAAATCGCCCCAGTTTAGAAAAATCATGCCAACACATTCCCTAGACATACTATACACATAGAAGAAGTGAACAATGACGAAGCGGGAACGAACCAAGGGCCCCAAGGCTGAGGCGGTGTGGTGGCGGAAGCTGGCAGCCGGGCGCGCATCTCGGCGGCGAGGCGAGCGCGGAGGCCGCCGCCACCTGCCGAGCCAACGAAGGCGTCGGCATACGCGTTCTCTGCGGCGAGGAGGGCCGCGAGGTCCGGGTCCGAGGTGTCGCGCATCCAGTGGTACGGGTCGCTCCACGACCTCCCGTGCGCCGACACATTGAAGGGGACCTTCTTCGCCACAGGCAGCGTCGGGAGAGCTGCAGCTGTCGGGAGGTGCGGCTGCGAGGGGTGGAGGGAGCCGCGGCGGCAGGAAGTGGCGAAGAGGCGGAGGTACACGCCGGGGCACGGGCGCCGGCGGAGCATCGGCGCCGGTTTGATGGTTTTGCTTTGGACTAGGCCGGCTACTGCAGTTTGCTGTTTGATGCGGAAGGAGTGGGCTGGGCCTCCTGATGGTGGGTTTTGTTAAGGTTCAGGCGTTCAGCGTGCTGTATTTATTTCGAAACTCTGTTCTCAAAAAAAAAAAATTATTTCGAAACTCAAGCAGTGCGATCCCAGCCTAAAAAGCCCAGTCCCACGGAAGCCGTTTGAGCTTCTTACGTGAGAGCAATGTATACGGGTTGAGAATATGTCTTGAGCATTGCAAGTCGTTTGACTTTTTTTAGCAATAAGTTTCATCACTCGTCTTATCTAAAATTTTATACAAATATCACTTCTTTTATTATGGAATTACTTTATCAATATAAGTTATTAAGAATGATTTAAATTTAACTATGTTTGCATTAATAAGATGAGTGATCAAACTTAAGGTTAAAAAATCAGATGACTTACAATTTGGGACTCAGGAATTAGTATAAATTTGACCAAAATCAAGTTAGTTGATTCACACAAATCTTATAGTTGTGTTCTTTTGTGAATGGACATAGCGTCTGTATGGATTCACTTATATGCTAATAGTTAGTTAGATAGTAACTCATTATATGATTTGGTCTAGATAGTGTGATAGTTAATGTCTAGAGATTCAATTAATAATTGTCCAATTTACTATTTATATCTGTTGGGATCTAAAAGAGATAGTTATTATTATATAGCCACTATCTACTGAGAACCAAACAGGTCATAGTATTTTTTTGCGAGGATAACTGTATATATATATATATATATAATACAAAAATAGAAATAAAATTTTCAACTAATTAATATTGTATGACGCATACATTTTGTGCCAATCCATGCACATAATTGATGATGATACAACAAATACAGCCACAATCAATGTTCAAAACAAAATACAAGTGGCCTCAATGATTTGTCCCATTATGCAAAACACATAGGTTAATCGACATGTACCATCACAAATGTCACATTTTAGAGATAAACATGTATTCTTATGATACTAAAAGTGTACTCTCTCCATATTAGTAAAAGATGACTGTTTTAGGAAAGGATCTTGGTCAAACATTGAGAATATAAATCATGAATAACTTTTAAATGGTTAAGTTTAAAAATATGAAACCTATATAGATAGATTTGTCTTCAAATATATTTTTTATAAAAGTACACATATATCACTTTTTAATAAATATTTTTATAGAAATATGAAGTCAAAGTAATGCGTTGAAGACCGTGTCGTTGTCCTAAACGTCATCTTTTATCAACACGGAGAGAGTATAGTATAGTTTCACAAACATTCATGATTACACCAGCTGCTTACTCTTTGAGGCGTTTCTTCTAATTTTTGGACCGAACTGTCTTGTTTCTCTTTGCCCCTCCTAGCATAGATCTCAATTGTTTGAAAATTCTATCGATCCTTCTTTTGGCTACACTCGTATTCATCTCAATAATATGTATATATTAGAGTAAAATGAAGCGTAAAATTAACAAATTTTCACTGAGATAGATACAAAGTACAAAGAAACACAATCAAGTTCTACAGAGATAATTCAATCTCAATCTCTACGAATAATAAGACTAAAGTGTCGATAGTTTTTCGATGCGACAAGTTCTTTGGCTCCGTCGCTCCGCCTTCCCTCCGTGCGATGACCACTTTCCTCCCTGTGATTCCTCCGCGCGCGCTCTTTCCTCCCTCTTCGCCGTCAATCACGCCTCCCGACACGCTTCCTCCGCGCGATCCATGCCGCTCCTCGCGTCCCTCGCTCCCCCGTGAGACACCTTCTTCACCCGGAATCATCGCCGACGCGAGCGGGCCTCGGCAGCCCTCCTCCCTCACCACACGCGAGTAGGGCCCGACCTAGATTCGCCGCCGTCGGTGCCCAATACTCGAAGAAATGGCATCTCACGAACGGGAGACGGGGCCCAACTTCCACGGTCGCCCAGTCCGCCGGTACGTCCTCCACTTCAAGTCCAAGGGGCAGCCGCACATGCAGCTCGACGGCGGGCGCTCCCGGCTCTAGAGTCTGGAGGCTCGAGGCGGCTGGCGGACATGCGACGAGCTGCCGGGCCTGAAGGGCGGAGCGCGGGCGGCCAGCCGGCCCTGCGCGGCCGCGCCTGCGCATGCCCCTGGCGGGTACCCGTCCGCGTGAGGTCACGTCGCCCGATAGAGGATACTGTGGCTCGAGAAGCAGCGCAAGGGACACGGTGAAGATCCGGATCTGGAGAAGAAAGAGCAAGGCTAAGCGCAGCAAGATCAACGAGCTCAAGAACAAGTCCGCGGATGGGCAGTCGGTCTCCTCCAGTTTGGCTCCAAGCGTCCACCACCTACAAGGTAATCACCGTCACGGCCACGTGCTTCGTTTTCCTCCCCTCCTTGTGCGCATCGCTACCAAATGCTTTAATTAGCTAATTCATACATAGTATTTGCCGGTTCATTTGTTGTTAACTTGGATTTTTTCTTTAATTTGCTGTCCCTCTGCCTGAGCATAGGGTGAACAGTCGAACCAAGATTGAGGCTCCTCTGCTGGTGGAAAAGATGAAGACATGGGATCCTCTCGAGGTCTCCTTCCCCAAGCGCATCAAGACCAAGCAGTAGCACGATCTCACAGGCCAAATCCGCTCCATCTGGTGCGTGTCTATGCTCCTTGCTCTAGCTCGAGGCATCTCTGATCTATGGCGTAAGGAGAAGCCAAAGGGCAGGGTGTGGATGCAGAGTCTTCACAATCACAAAATATCCTTCACTCTAAGTTCTGGGTTCTCACATGTGAATGAATTTGCTCTAGACTAAATGATATGATCTTAGCTCTTAGATGCATGAATCCTCCTAGAATCAGGACTATGGTTCTGGTTGTGAAAGGGGTGAAGAAAAAAAATACTCTGCTGGCTAGCTAAGACACAAAGTGTTGCTCTTCATAAATGTTTTATGTTGAGAATCTCAAAATACTTGAAATTGATTTCTTGAACCAAATGAAGTGAGCAGAGAACACTCGCACAGATTTAGGGAGCACAAAGAAGGTGCAGCGGAGAAGAGAGCACTCACATAGATTTAGGGAGCAGAATGAAGGACGATAATTTCCCTTCAGAGATAGTTATTTTCTCAATAATGACATGAAGTTAAGAATTGTTAGCTAAGGTAGTTGGCAATATATAGTCAGGCATGCAAATCGCAGATATATCAACCAGCAGGACCTTTAAGAAAAACGCTGAATGAGTTATCAGAAGTTAATTTAGCCAAAAGAAATAAGGAAGGATTAAATAATGTGTTCATAACATAGAAACTGTTTAGTAAACAAATAGTACCTGCAAGCTTTCTGTGCTGCATTTCCCAAAATTTTGTCGAAGTCATACTCAATCAGCCATAAGCACTCACAGAATTGCAATTTTGTGGGGCTGTCACATAGTAGTTCGTTGAGAAGATAAACTAATAATCTTCCTGGAATGAAACAATAGTTCTGTACTACCTGCTTTTTTGTTGATAGGTAAGCAAATATTCCTATCTACATAATTGGTCATAATTAACAGATAGTGAGCATTTTTTATCAATAGGCGAGCAAAAAAAATTCTATATTAACAGGTTTTGTATTAATAATTTATTTCTCACCATTAAGAAAACATGCACACTCTATTCGTCCTTGTATTGTGGTGATTATCTTTCTTTGCAGTTAACTGAATGGAATTTATATTTGGTGCAGGTTCATATTATGTCACTTTAAGATTATCTCACTTTAAGATTATGTCCCATGAGACCTATATAAGAGTTTCTGTTTTTCCAAATACCATTGGATTCACCACTCTATTTTGTTAATAATTTCCACCCATATTCATTCATGGTAAGCTTAGGGATTAAAGGTTCACTTTATTGCTCTGATCAAATTATCTGAGAGTGAGTGACTCTGCCTGCGACTTTGAGCCTGAATGTATCGTTCAGTTAAGTATAGATTCCTTGGATGCATTGTAGAATCTGTCGATCCACCAGTGCTTGTTTTTCTATGTTCTAACATATGTTCAGTAGTTTGATCGATTTACTATTTATTCAGCTAGAGATAGTTTATGTTCACAGACACACAGTACTTATTCAGCCATTTTTTATTTGCTTGTAATGTATTGAATTGTCTGTTTTTGATGGATTTTTGACTGGAAATTTAGGGTTATCAGCTACCTGGTGCTGAGTGCAGGCTGATTTCTTTCTCCTTTTTTAGAGTCTCTTTAGCTACAGATTTTTTAGAGATATTTATTATCCCGTTCTTGATAATCCTGACTGCTCTTGATAATCCTGATGGTTGGAAATCGGTTGGTTTGATGACTGCAACTGATGGTGACTCCTCAGAGAAAATCCAAGGCAGGAGCCACCAAAACCCTCGGGTAACTTTTCTTGCGTAGAGGTTGCTCTGAATAACTCCTCAAGATTTTTTAGTGATTCCCCTGTCTGCCTTTTGGACCTCAAGTCTAATGAATAGGGGCTGAAAAATATGTTTTAGACAACATTTTTATACCTTAGCACATGACTTATGTTTAGAGTACAATAGAGAAATGTTTTCATATTCATGGGCAGCATGACTCAAGAAAGGTAATTATTGTCTACACTTCGGACTTACATCTTATCAAAAGAGTAGTAAGATATCTTGTACTTGGCAATATACAATGGTACAGTTGTACCAAAAGTAAAATGCAAATGGAGTCCTAATTAGATGAATCACATACACTTCAATATTGTATTTTGCAATGTCATTCATCCAATTATATGTGCTGATAGGATCAAAGCATCTTTTTAGATAATTTTGCAAAGCTATCTAAGCAAGGGATCCAAATAATAGTTACTGAATTGTGCTGCTACAAAATTTGTCAATTTCTTTAGTGTTTTAGATGGACTTTTGTTCTATATTTCAGAGATGTCTACGTATGTAGTAATGCTTTTTTTTTGTGTAAATTTCTTGTTTATCAAACATGTGATGTGGCATTTTTTTTTTTGTTAATGATGATAGATAACCGTACATCCCATGGTGTCCTCGACAATCCTAGGAGCGTCGCCCATGATGCGACCACTACAGCCGCAATCCGCAAGGCCATCGCGAGGGTGATGCCCGCGGATGATGGGGGACATGTGGTGGCGGGTTAGGCCCATGGGGAGGCCGTCGGTGACGCCACGACCGAGAATGAACGTTAGAGAAGCACCACGTCCCCATATTGTTACAACATGTGATTGATCCAAAATTTTTGTCATTATGCTCATCTTAAATCTGCCCCAAAATGAAGGGCAACAAGCTGATAGGAGTATCTTAGATTTTTTATGAATTTTGATCAATTATTTGCTTCATTGTAGTGCACGCTTTGAATATCAAGAAGAGTCTCTCAATTGAAAAGGGAATTGGAGTGGTCAGAAAATTCTATGGGTTAGTTTCCAACATATTACCCATTATCAGATCAAATAAAGTTATTTTTTGCTTTATTCTTACGCTGGACACACTAGAATTCAATGTATCCCTCACATTCATATGGATGGCAAATTGAGCGGTTGTATAAGAGCGACTGAATGTATGGCAAATTGGGCGGCTGCATAAGAGCGACGATGCATTTCCGTGACTATGATAATTTCATAAACTTTTCTTTTTCGATTAAATGTCATTTTAACATCGGTATTTAATCTCACAGTATTATTACCTTATTGTGCGATCCGTATATTTTTTATATAAAAGTTTTGATATCCCGTACCAACGCACGGACATACTACCTAGTAATCTATATATATTAAAGTGAATTGAAGTGTAAGATTAGCTTTTTTAAAAAATTTACTTAAACACGCATGGAATTGTGGTAGACACAAGGTACAAAAGAAAGCCGTAAAGAGATACTAACAGATAACAAACAAAACCTAGTGCCGATTCCATCACCTACACTACCACGGAGGCGACCGGCCTCAACCAGTGATTCATCATCGCACTTTTTGGGCGAGCACCCGGCCTCAACCAGTGATTGAAACCAGAAACCCACACCACCAGCATCATCGTTCATCCTCACGATCGCGTCACATGCGGTCCACCACCCCGCGCCGAACCTGGGGCCCGCCGCCCGCCGTCGGCGCGTTGGGCACACCCTCCCTCCATGCTCCGGCACACGACGCTGCCTCCCTGTCCCAGTGTCACTGGTCACCAGCCTAGTACTGTAGACCAACAGACGCGGCCGGCCGCCCGGGCCCATAGGCGATCGGCCTGCGGTCCATCCAGTGCTCCAGTCCGTCGCATCAACTCGGCGAACCAAAATCTCCGGCCTACTCATCATCCCGTTCGGTGTCGTGGCCGCGGAGGTCCCCGCGGCGCGGCGGTGAGCGAGCGATGGCCGTCGACACGGCGCACAGCGCCCCTTGCCCGAGGGAGGCGAGAAGCACCCAGGAGGCGCCACAGCTGCTGGTCCCGCCGCGGCCGCCAAAACTCAACTTCTCGCGGTAGCAGCCACCACCTGTAGCCCCAGTTCCGCGCCAGTACTCCACCGACGGGCGGGTCCGGGGCAGATACGAGTGATCGCTGGTCCACGACGCAGGGCTCGGGTACGGCACCGGTAGGTAATGTGGGATAGACCGGCGGAGGCGCGCGGTGCCCGTGCCAGTTGGGTCACGGTCGCCTGGGACCCCGCCGTGCGCGCGCCACGGACGCGTACGGCACCGCCCCCCGCACAGTACAAATTCTCGGCGGTTGCTGCTGGCCTGTCGCGCTGCCCTCCCCGCCGGTCGCCACTGTGCCGCGGTCAAAGAAGGGTGACGCGTGCGCTCGGAAGCTGCCCTCACCAACTCCACGGGCCTCACCCGCCCGACGCGCGCGACCACGAGCCACTGACGCGTCGGCCAGCCGGTAAATAAAAGCGAAGCTGGAGAGTTACCGGACCTGCTCCACGACCCGGCGCCGATGCCCATAAACTCGAGAGCGACCACCAACGCTAGCAGCTGAACCACCGCCCATATTCTTTCTCGATGCCATACGCCCGCCGCGACGCTCCCTCCTAGCCTCGGCTCCAAGAAGGCGAGAACTCTTCTCGCGTTGCTCGCTCGCTCGCTGCTTGCAGCTTGCCCACACGGCGCCACGCATGCAGGAGCCCGGGCGCCGGCCCGTGCCGCCGTTCGCGGGCGTCGACCTCCGCCGCCCCAAGGGCTACCCCGCGCCGGCGGCGAAGGCGGCAGAGGAGGAGGAGCCGGCCCCGGCCCCGGCGCCGGCGCCGGCGCCGGTCGGCGACCCGTGCCCGCGGTGCGGGTCGCGGGACACCAAGTTCTGCTACTACAACAACTACAACACGTCGCAGCCGCGCCACTTCTGCAAGTCGTGCCGCCGCTACTGGACCAAGGGCGGGTCCCTCCGCAACGTCCCCGTGGGGGGCGGCACCCGCAAGAGCAGCAGCTCCTCCTCGTCCTCCTCGGCGACGTCGACGGCCTCGCCCGGCGCCGCCGCACCCAAGAGCACGAAGCGGTCCAAGAACTCCAAGCGCCGCCGCGTCGCCCCGTCCCCGGAGTACCCCGCCACGGACGCCACCGCCACCGCCGACGCCGCGAACACGGCCCCGTCGACGGAAGCCGCCGCAGCAGCAGCAGCAGCAACGGTTGTTGCCGCCTCGGAGAAGCCGGCCGCGACGGAGCTCGCAGCAGCGGTTGTCGCCGCGGGGAAGCCGGCGGCGCCCGCACCGGCGCCTCCGGCGGACGTCGGCGGTTTCACGGACACGTCTACGGCGCCCGGGATCGGGCTCGCAGATGTCGGCGGCGTCAAGGAGCTGGTGCCGGACCCGAGCCACTTCGAGTGGCCGTCGGGCTGCGACCTGGGGTCCTACTTCGGCACCGGCGTGTTCACCGACACCGACCCGGCGATGTTCCTCAACCTGCCGTGAGCCCGTACGTACGTGACAACGCCATGGCACCGCCCATGGTTAACTAATCAACCATCACACGACCTACGATCGAGATGAGATTACCAGAGCACGCTGAGCGTCAGGCTCTCGAAGCTAGGTGCTGTAGTTTCCTGAGCTTACTGTGCGATCTCTACTTGCCTAGTCTGATCGTAGTCTCTTAATTACTAGTGTTTTTTTGCTGGTTTTAATCGCCGTTAATTTGTGCTCAAATCTAGTAAAGGCTAACGTGGTCAGCTGGGCAGTGCATGAATCGATCTGTGCTTGTTTTTGAGCTATAATCATGGCGATTTTGAGGCCATGATCGAGGAACGACACAAGAACATGCTGCAAGGAGAGAACGGCGACTTGGAAGTCGTGTCGCTGCAAGTGTGGGTTTGGTCGTTTGGAGGCATATATTCTAAAGCCGTCTAAGCATGTCACACCAGTTCTTGCAAACGCTAAACTAGTATTATCGTTTAACCACCGTCTATCGACGATCACGTTCCAGTTTTTTCGGCAGTTGTATAATACGCAGAATTCTTCCCAGGGCTGCAGAGCAACACGACGGCATGGAGTCGACCATGTCGTGCATCCGGCCGCCACACCACAGGCCGAGAGCGAGGGAATATTGAAAAGGCTGGCTCGCGTACAAGGGCACGCGCAGGCGCAGCTCCAATGAAGCGGCCGGGCGACTAGAAGCGATCCGAAAATGTAACGTCAAGTGATTGGTAGTTTTGTTTGGCAGGCACGTAGTAGTACGTACTGTACACTCCTACGGCCGGGGCACGATGTATGGGGCGGGTGGTGCCGTGGTGGGAGTGGAACCCAGCCCGGAACCCAAGCCGGGGGGGGGGGGGGATTTGCTTGTTCGGTTGGACGTCGGCGTCGCGGGGGCTTTTCGAAATTCCGGGCCGCGGCGGGCGCCGACAACGCCTTGATTCCGAGCGCGACGCCTCTCGATTCCGACAGCGACGGGCCGTCCTGCGCGCCGTGCCAGGGACGGGTCAGTGTCAGGCCGTCAGTCGCCGCCCTGTACTGCGGCCCCGACGTGTGTCGGGGTGCGATTCGTGCCGCCCCCCATTGGGCTCGGCCCCGCGGTTCACAGCGACAGCCACGACGCGTCTTCCAGTCTTCTTCACCGTCGTTTGCGATGTGCGATGTCATGTGGCTTCCCTAATTCTAGAACACCGTCGTTTGCTCGTTTCCAGTGCAGAGATCGATCTCTCATTCTCACCATTCTCCGGAGCTAACAATCGTCCGTGCGGTCATCCGTCCTAGTTTCTCACTTCGTTATTTCTTTGCTTGTATTTTTTTTATTTTGTATCCGTTTGTTTCCGTGTACTACTGCGAGCAAATTTCTAGGTTTTAAAAAGCTGCCTGTAGCAAAATATGGCTGAAAAAGTTGTGTAATGGTTGTATTTGAATAACATTTACGGAACGAAATATGGCTGAATAACATTTACATTAGAACCTAACATATACAAGCTACATTATTCGTAGATTTTATGTTGAGAATATGTTATAATAAGCTTATCTACTAATATTCAGGAACAAATATTGTTTTACAAAGGTCATAGGAAATTATATTACAAGGTTATGATACAATTTGTCCCGCAAAATGTTATGTACAAAAGTTATGATCAGTAACATTGGAACTTTTCAAAATAAAAAGTTATGCCAAAAAAAAAAAAAAGAAGACCACGGAGTTGCCTGCTGATACATTAGACCAGATTTAGGTTCACCATCAGATGCTCTCTCCCTCCTCGAAAAAGATGCAATTCTAAAATAGTGTCATAGTTTAGTATATCAAGTTTGACTAATTATTAATATAAATAAATATTATTAGATTAATTATGAAATGTATTTTTATAATAAATTAATCTAAAGCCATAAATAAGAATATTATTTATTATAAACTTGATCAAACATGAAGCAATTTAACTGGCGTGCATACCTAGTTATATATTTTAACGGATAGAGGTAGTAATAGTTATATAGTTAATGGTTATTATCTAGTTTGGTTCAACTAGCTAGACAGTTGTTATGTATAGATCAAACTACTCCCTCCATCCCAAATTGTAAGTCATTTCAAAAATTTTGGAGAGTCAAACTATTTCAACTTTGACCAAGTTTATATAATAAGATAATAATATTTACAATAATAACTGAGTATTATTAGATTCTTCATCAAATATATTTTCTTAGTATATGTATACTTATTTGGTGTCATAAATCTTCATATTTTTCTCTATAATTTTGGTTAAAGTTAAGATGGTTTGACTCTCCAAGATTCTTGGAATGACTTACAATTTGGAATGAAGGGAGTAACAATTATCTAGTCTACTATCCGTACGATGATTGGATCTTAAATAGATAATTATTAGCAAATAGCTACTATCTATAGGATCCAACCAGAGGCTTAGTTTCTAATCAAATGAACATTGGTTGATTATTAGTAAAGCCGTGCTGCTGATGCGCCATTGGTTGTTTTGTGCATGTTTGGTCGAGAATTTAGTTTGTCTCGTGCACTTGTTAGGGCCTGTTTGGATTGCTAGAAAAAAATCCCCATTTTCTACGTTTTTTCTGTAAAATTAAACCGATTCATGTGAAATTACTGTGCAGTTCCAATGTTCCAAACAGCCTCTTAGTTTCGCCATACTTTTGTGTATGAGAATTGATCACATAATATTAAGTGAAGCTCTTTTTTTTTTTTGCAATTATAGTGCAACACCCTCACCCTTGTGAACTCATACACACATGCAAACCCTACACATATAAACATCTTTGAAAACTGGGTCGGTAAATACTTGAAATTGACAAAGTCAGCACAGACGTCTCGCTGTTGATGGGAACATTGCCAACTACTAAAAGCGTAAACGTCGTTAAATTTTAAAATATTTATTCCCCTAGAGAGTCAAACTCAGGACTTTAGATGTTATTGACACTCTTGTAACCAACCATTAGTCTACAAATATTAGGTGAAGTTGTAAAAAAAAAAAGCATATGACCTGTGGCAAGTACCATGGACCAACATAATATTTTGAACCAGTCTATATAGTAGGTAGTATTTTGGTAGCATGCTACTAAGAACAATGCAGTGGTTTTTGGTTGATTGAATAACAACGTGATTACATGACTAACATAATTAACGAGATCATATGTCTACGGGTCGCTGAAGCCGGGGAGGTCAAGTCGCTGGGGTCGCTGGGTCGGTGGGGTCGCACAGGCACTTAGGAAGGAGGTTATTGAGGCATCCGGCAGATTGACCAATAATGCTATGCAACATGTACATGTACAACGCTGCTTATCTGAACCGTTCATTTCCGCTTCAAAATTCGTGTTACATACTGTTCTTAATACGTCTCACTCTTGTTTTGCATTGCACGTATCTTAAAGCGCAGTGTTGATGGCTTAGATAAACAGTGCTGAGCATATACACTCAAAAAACTGTTTTCCAAATTGACCAAACTATCGGCACGTTTACACAGTAGAGAAAAAGAAATAGAGAAGGAAAGTAAAGAGAAATAATAAGAGAGATAAAAGAAGAAAAAAACAAAGAGAAAGACATTGTAGATGTTTTATTTTTTCTAATAGGAGAAGCTGTTATGCCAAATGTTTTATCAAAACAACAATTATGGCCCAGTTTGGATACTCTAACTGAGTTAGAGGTTAGAGTTAGTTTCTATCTCATGACTAGCTCTGAACTAACTATAGCCAAAGTGATATCTGGACGAAAGGGTTAGATTGACAATAAATGTGGTGTGGATGAGGGAAAGATGAGAGAATAGTCAAACTAGCCTTAATAATTACCTCTTAAAAAGAATAGTTTTTTTATGGGTTAGATGCAAATAGTTCAAACTAGCCCTAGTGTTTCGATACTTTGGAGCTATTTGAACCCTAAATAGGCGGCATACTACTTAACCATACCCTGGGCCCACTACACAGGTAGTGAGTGCTGGTGTTGTAAGCGCCATTCGGACAATTTCACGGGTCCACGACGGTGCCGGATAGAATCGGTCCACCACTCCCGTACCAGGAACCATCTGACCTGAGAGACCGTGCTCCCCTCGCCGCCGCCACCGCCGCTTCCCCCGCCGGAAAAGATGGCCGAGAAGCCGGCCGGGCCCACCCAGAGGACGAGGACCCGAGGCGGCCTCGCGGCCTCAGCTCCGTCCTCTAGGTCTCCCTTCCCTCGATCTGCATTTCCACCGCCATTTCGTTTTGAATCTTTTTGAACTCGCTTCAGCTGTTCGTTCCGCATTCCCTGATGCAGGAGGCTTTCTTCCATAGCGTTCACCGCGGCTCCGAATCAGAGCAAGAAGGTGCGGTTGCGCTCGTTCCTTTCGAAATACCTGCAACTTTCCTGTGCGCTTTTCTAGCTTTTGGGATCAGGTGTTTGTTTTGTTCGGTAGTAAGTGGGGTTTCTGTGATCGATTTGAATCTCTCTTTTTTTTTTTCATTTTGGTGTACCAGTAGTGCCACAGTGACTGGGCACGGGACAATGCATTGATGAAGTAGAGTGGGGAATTATCCTTTAAATAGGGGACATCGCGGTTACCAGAAATGCAAGCATGCTATTATGGTACTAGTGGTGGTTGCTGATATCTGCCTACATCTGTGTCTGTGTGTGCAGGTTCCTGACCCCCCAAAGGCCGTGAGGCCAACAAGAGCCACACCTGCCAAGAAGCGGCCACAAGTGGATCAAGCTCAGAAGCGGAGAGAAGAGATTGCTGCTCTGCAGGAGCAGCTTAGTGGCCTGCAAAGGAAGTTGCATGAGAAAGATGAAGCTCTGAGATCCGCTGAGAACTTGATCGGACGAATTACTGCGGCGAATGAAGCAGTCGATGGATTGAGGAGCCAGCTCTCCGAGAAGGAATTACTGATTGAATCTACTGGTTCAGAGCTGCACGGTGCAAAGGTGAATTAGGATCTGGTCAATACCTTCTGCAGTGCACTACATTCATTGAATATACTGTTTTCTTTGGATCCTTCCACGCGAGAAAGCACCATCCTACCTATCGCATAGTTGTCTTTTGAAGTTGGAGAAAATTGCGGGCGTTGAATGCTTTAGGGTACTATTACAGTTACTTTGATGGGGATAAAATTTAGCAATTGTGATTTCCTTTTGGCATCCTTCACAGTTGATAACACTTTGCAGCCCAATTGAGGGCTAATTTAAATGGTCATCTAGAAAATAGTGCCATTAGATGTACACCATCTTTCATAAACCCAGGATGATCCACACTAGTTTCATAAAAGAAAAATGATCCCACACTTGTCAGTTCATCTCTGTATTATCATTTCATGATTGATGTTGGACTGCACTGGACAAAGGAACTTCTGGTGCTATAGTTTGAGGCTCTAACTATACTGTTGCCGGACATTCAGTGTTGCTCCATGGTTCAGTCAATCCATTTTCAAACACGGAAGGGGGCCCACTTCATAATTCTACTCTTCCTGTATTTTTCCTGAATTTTATTGCTATGTTATCCCTGTTACTCATGTTTGGACCTTCTGTCCGTTGTGATATATTTGATGTTTCTGTATTTTGTACTTATGCATGTTTGGGTCATGCTATAGATTGCATGCATCATGTGAAATCACCTCCTGCTGTCCTGCAACCTTTATTTATGTGACACATAATTAAAGGTCCTCTCTGAAATCACATGTTTCATAGAAAAATTGTAGTAACTTGTTGTGCAACTTCCATTTATGGTAGATCATGCTAGCAGAAAAGCAGGCAGCATTAGAGAAGTTAGAGTGGGAGGCGAATATATCGAGTACGAAGGTGGAAGAACTCCAAGTTGATGTAGCTTCTATGGACGCTGAAGTTTCTGCTCTGATGAAGTTGTTCAGGAAAATAACAGAGAACGGCAGAGCCCCTCCACCTAGGGATAGAACTGACGATTTTTCTTTGGAATGTGAGCCAGTTCAACTTGATGTAAGTTATCTTTTTCTTGCTGAAGTTTTGTTTTAGTCTTTTTTATAATACTACTTGTACAATTTTTCTTTCTTATTCTAACCAATAAAAACATGCATATATTTATGTTTTCGTCCTGAATTCTTGTTTGACATGTGGTAGGACACGGTTTGTGATATCGATGTTGAGGTGATGGAGAAGGAAATGTCAGCTTATGTCTCGGCTTTAGCTGCAGCGAAGGAGAACCCTAGTGACGAGTTCATGAGAGCGCTATGCGAGGCAAGATTAAGACTCCAAGCCGTTGTACTCTGACCAGACTGAAGTGCTGTACTGTATGACCAAAGGAGCAAGTCGATACCCTCGCTGATCGATGTGTTCTACCGGTGGTGTATGTCCCACTCCCAGCTGACTGTGCTCGCTCAGGGCCTTGTACGTGTAACTGTGTTCTTCTCCCACTTTGGATCTGATCGCGGCCGGTCAGTGAGCTTGTAGCAACTTGTAAACGTTATGAACCGTGTTGTACTAGACTGAACCTCCTTAATACTAGATGGCATCGTGTACCTCTTTAGCAACAAGATGGCTCCGGCTTGTTTTGAAGGCTGAAAGTCTTGTTTTTTTTCGCAGGTACTGCAAAATATAGCTCAGCATCTGGCTTTTTGCTACCCTATAAACAGGGAACTTCAACGATAATTTGATTCCAGTTCTGCGCAAGCAAATATGGAATTTTGTCAACGCTTCAATATAAACACAACAGGAAACACAAGTTGAAGAACTGATGGGCCTACCTAAAGTAGCCAGTACCATGGTCTTGAAATTATGCCGACTATGACCAAGGCAGAACATGCGCAGGCACTGGGAGCACATAGGGGGAACGCAGTGGCCACCGGGCCGACGAGGATGCCGGTTGCCTTGCCGAGGGCGCGAGATTGCGAGAAGCCAACGCTCTACCGAAATCCCAAGACATCACACCGTGAGTCTGAGGCAGGCAGGCACGCCCTTCCTTTCAGTGGTTCACCGCGACATTGGCGACCCTTGCGCCCCGGATTCTACAGGGTTGTCTTACCCTGTAGTCGCGTGTTTCGAAGGGTTCTGACACCCGGGTGTCAGGTCTGTTGAAAACACACGATTCCACCGGACAAAAATCGAGTGTTTTACAGCTAAGAAACACTCAGTTTCCATAAGCGCTCAGTTTCCATAGGCGCACGATTCACATCTAAGAGACCAAATATAGAAGATTAAATAAATATAATATTTAAAATAAAAAAGAAAATGAAAAAGGAACAGATTAACAAAATAAATTAACAAATTATTTCTATGAGGGCAAATTGGAATAGTTTGCAAGAAAAGGCAGAGAAAACATACAGATTTAAAATGAATAGGCCAAACCATATTAACATTTTATTTCTATGAAAATAAATTGAAAGAATTTCAAAGAAAAATCAAATAAAACATACAAATTTTATAAAACATACAAGAATCAGTTTACACTAACTGAAAGCACAACTTACACCTACAATGACTATATCTATCTCTCCTCTCCAATGTAGTACTGCATCTCTGCCCTCATAGAAATTCAGACTCTGCTTAATCAAATGGAAAATGGTGAACAAAAATGAAACTTATAGGTGACAAGAGTGAATATTAAAAATGTTAAATACCATAATTGCAGTAACTCAAATGTGCAATTGTCTACTAGTAAATGTGCAATCTAGAAATATATACTAATTAGTTTTGAAGCAACTGATGCCTACATTACAGGTAACTACACACATCTCACACAAGTTCATATTTGAGTGGCAAAACTCAGTCAAAGCATACTTTATAATATAGCACGAGTTCCTTCGATGGTTTCTGAGCTCTGATAAGGAGCAACAGATCAGTCCACACAAAAAACATTAGAAAAGCCTTACCACTGAAGAGCTTGAATTCAATTAGGATGCTCCTTTTCTCCGCTTTCCAGAAAACGTCACACTTTTGCACGCCGTACAGCCCATGGTAGATGCTCACTGGCTTCGACCTCTGGTACCTACAAAGACATATTTAGCAACTGCAAAACTCATGGGAACAGGTAGCAGGACTTTCAGACAAACTAAGATAGAGCTCTGGCCATACTCTACTAGCTGCTGCTACACAGGGAGACAGAGAGACTGAGAGGGAGTGTGTAGGTGGAGAAGACCAACAAAATGTAAGAGTTTGAGATTCACTAGTAACATGCAGAGATTAGTAATAGTTAATAAAAGACCACATTTAAGCAACGACTTAGGATTTAGCTATGACCATATTATGCAATATGATGTGGTTGTATTAGTCAACTATAGAAGCAAGAGAGTGGTGTTAAGTTTAAGAGAGAGAACATGAACTTTTAAAGTATAGTAGTATGTGAGTAGTACCACGAGTTGTGGATGCCTCTGCCTCTATGATGATCAGCTTGTACTTTGCCTGAAAATGACAAAGAAAAATTCAAATTAAAAAAGAAAGAACACAGATAACAAGAGAGAATATTTGAATGGAGAAGGAGCTGAGTTTGTGGGGTATGTGTTGACACAATTAACAAAGTTTATGAAGTGTTAGCACAAATCACAAGATACAATTTTTTTCTATGAAAGGATAAGGATAAAAACTTGGCTTGGGTAAGCACAAACCACAATAAACAAAGGAAAAGGTGAGTTAGCACAAAACACAAGAGACAATTTTTTTCCTATGAAAGAACAAAGACAAAAACTTAGAGTGAGCAGGCACAAATGAAAAGTAACAAGTTTGTGGTGTGTGCTAGCACAAATGAAAAGAAACAATTTCTTCTACGAAAAGACAAGGACAAAAATGAGGTGTGTGTTGGCACAAATCACAAGAAACAAAGATGTGGGTACGAGCACAAATCACAAGAAACAATTTTTTCTATAAAAGGAAAAGAACAAAATTTTAGTGTGCACTGACACAAAAAACACAACATTTTCATATGATAGGACAAGGACCCAACCATAGACCTAGTTCATGGAGTGTTCACCGCCACCTGACACAACTACCACAGTTCAGACCCAGCCATCCACCAAAAAGTAAAACCACGACAAATTGCCCTGCTCAATAGAACATCAAGCTACTCACTTTGTCATGTAGGCAGGGAAACACCTGGACATGAACGCTGCCCGTCGAAGCATGCACGCCGTGGCTGGGGGACCTCTCCAACATCTCATCCAACTTTATGAACTGGACAGCCTGGGCAACAGAAAGATGTGCATAGCAGCAGATGCGAGCAACTGCACACAGGCAAAACAAGGAAATGAGTTTGAGCAGATCTTATACACAAAGGTCTATACTATATCCGTGTGTTCTAGAGCAAAGTAGCACTCGGTTATTCAATCCAACTAAAATACACGATTTTCATTAGAGGCAGAATCGGTTATTTCACATAACTCTAGCACACGATTTCAACAATCATTAGATACAAATCCAATGGCTGAGCTCAAAAAAAAAAAAAAAAACTGAAACAAAACTGATGCAAATCTAACAGTTTCCCATAAAAGATCTTTCACAAAATAATAGAAGGAAAAATAAATCCAAAAAATACACTATGGTAATGCTAAAATTACATCAACAGATATATGTAATTTCTGCGGTAGTGAAGTGTAAAATAGTACAACCCAATAAATAACATGGGGAAAATGGCCCATTAAACAAGTACAAGAACATAAAAAAACTCAGAAATAGGAATCCATATGAATATAATATAGACTTGGGAAAGTAGCAAACTGGGCAAAACGGTCTGCTCTGCTCAACGCAGAGCAGGAGAAAATGGTCTGCTCTTCTCAACGAAAGGGGAGAGAATTGAAATGAAATCACATCTCAACATTATAGAAGAAGAACAAGAAAACTGAAGAACAAGCACTGCAAGTCTGTTTCGTACCTCATTAGCTTAGGTGAGTAGTCCAATCTTTTGAATCCAATTTTCTAGAAGACAAATTTCTCTAAAGAAGCCATGAATAAGGTAACATTATATATGGTTATCAAACTAATTATTTACATATTGTAAATAATAACCATTCTCATTAACAAAAATAAATAAATAGAATATGAGTACTTATGTGAACTAATAGTGTTATGTAGCCTCACCAAAGAAACCAAAAAGAAAGAACATGAAGGAAGCATCAAATGTTAGTGTTGATCCCTCGGCAACAACACACTATGGAAAACAACATGCAAGTTGCATTTCCTGCTGTCAGGATAACACTATGCTCTACTCAAAATCTATCACTATGCTCTACTCAAAATCTATCATGCAGGTTTTTTTTAAACTGATCCCTTTGCATAACAAATTCAGAACTACAGCACCAAAATTGAGCTACGAACTATGTTGCAAACATTGAACATCTCACATGCTGAGTGTGAGAGCACAAGCAGATAACAAGTGCTACACAAACAGGTAAAGAATAGTGATATGAGAAAGAAAGAAAGAAAGATGAAAAGGGATCAAGAAGTGACAACATAGGTAGGGAAAAAGAGAGACACTGAGAGAGACAGTTGAGAGATATTTTGAAGGGAGAAGAAGATGAGTTTTGGGGTCTGTGGTAAAACAAATTGCAATTAATATATTTCAATATGTGTTAACGCAGATCGTAAGAATAGATTTTTTTTCTATGAAAGGACAAAGACAAAAATAAGGTGTGCGTTGGTACAATCACAAGTAACAAAGATGTGGTGTGTGATAGCACAAACGACAAGAAACATTTTTTTCTATGAAAGGACAAGGAACAAATATGTGGTGTTTACTAGCACAAATCACAAAAAGCAATTATTTTAGTACATAAAGAGGAAAGAAAAATACTAATAGAAAAAGATAACCGAAGGGGCAGTAAAAATAGTTAAGATGTTCAGTGATTTAGGACGAGAGAGGTTATTGCTTACATATTGCATCAGCGAACATAATAACATTCAAAAAGCTTTCATGGAGATACTCAACTGAAGGAGCGGATTAAGTGCTAGGCATTCCAGCCTTGTAAAATGATGATTCTGTAACATGATATAAAAAATATTTGGAGCCACACAGGAATTGAAAACAAGAAACTATCTTGTAGTTTTGAGATTAAATAAAAAGCTAGATATAGAAAGCTGCACAACTAAGGAACAGTTCACCCAATTTCTGTTTCCCCATTTCCATCGACCTTGGATCAGGTGACTGCAAAGCATAAATAGTAAAATAGAATGTCATTACGAGCATACCAAGTAAATGCTAAATGAATTTCATATAAACTGCAGTGTGAACTGGACAAATTAACATACTTACATTTCGCATCTCTCCATTGATGGCTTCAATTTCTGGTCTCATCTCCTGCATCATATAAAAATGATATAATAGTTGTAGAAGTCCACTTAGATGTAGACAAAGCAACAAACCTTTAAATTTGCCTGCCCTATTGTCGTCTGGATATGAGATTTCTTCCGTGACTATACTAAAAATTTGAGCCATACAGAAACATATTCAGTTCTCTCAACTCACTGTCAAATTCAGTGGCAGCCACCAACGATCCCTTTGCTGTTGGCTGCTGCAACACAACGCCTAGGCAACCTGAACTTCTAACACCTCTTGGGAGTGGTTGGGTTTGCCTAGTGGTGAGCGAGGATGTCAGGAAAAGGGAGCATGACAGAGGGAAGCAGCCAGCAGAAGCTTAGCAAGGAGTTGGGCCCGGGGCACGACAGCGGCAGTGGCCACCTGACCAGGGCGGCGCGGCTTGGGCTGCCCACTCGGCGCGGCGTGCTGCAGGAGGCCAAGGGGACCGCATCTGCAGCCCAGGTCGAGAACAACAATGAAATCAGAAAATCCAACGTAAATCTGACCTTATTAGTGCCAATTCGAACCCTAGGCAGAGAAGGAAACCTGAAATTCCATCCATCCCCAAACACCTTACAGACCAAATCCTTGAAATAAACTCGAACCCTAACCTCTTGAATGAGGCAGAACACATGACCCTACACCAACAATGAAGATTTCATGGAATCGAAGGAAGCAAAGGGAACGAACCTTGGAGATCGATGGAGTCGCCTCTAGCCTGGGAGAGCATCGTGGTGTCACAGGAAACAAGACGATGGGTAAATGACGCAGCCGAACAGGCGCGACGTCCAATTTGAAACAGTACCGACAAAGGTGGGCCATCCAAATCAGAGAAACAAAACAAACAAAACAAAGCGGACACACGATGCCCATCAAACGGCTAGAAAAATCGTGTGCCGGCGGCTCCCAAAACGCTCGGGAGAGCTATAGCATTCCCGTTCTACAATGGCCCGCGCAGCTTTCTTCTTTCTTCTTTCCTATCCACCGGACTCTACAATCACCGCCCTTCCTGTCGCAGCTTGGACATCTCTTGGTGATGTTCCTTTCTCCTTCACTATAATCCATCCCAATCCATTACTGGGTAGATTGAAGACTTTATGCGGCCAATGGCATCAGGGAAGCAGCAAGTATCAGCATAAGACGAAACCTGGGAAATTTATGCATGTGGAAGCATACGCAGGTGATGATTTTGGCATAAATTGCACATAATCAACACCCATACGCTCTTAATCCTTCAAACAACCTACAATGACATCACCTAGGTTCCTGTACAAACATATGCTCTTGATCCTTCAAACAGCCTACAATGACATCACTTAGGTCCCCTGATTTCGGCTGATGTCATAAGAGTTTATGCAGGTGTCGCTTAGCTCAATGCTTCCCCTTTCATATTTCCAATTTATCAAGCCACACACCTTGTATTGATTATGTGCAATTTAATTACTCTCTGTATATATACACACACACTACCGCGGGCCCGAGCCGACATGCGAGCCAGCGCGCTCAACCCGTAGGTGGCAATTGCCAAAGATAGCCACGCCACCTCCGTCACTCTCGCCACCCGTACGTTCAGCTGACCCGCGGCCACGGCGTCGAACTAACCATGGTCCGTCGCACGCCCCGCAGCTTCCCCTGCCCAGTCGATTGAATAACTAAGCCGCGTTCCATGGCACCCGCCCCCGCACTCGCCGGCATTCTGCTCGTCGCCCTCGTGGCGTCGACGGCTGTCGTCGCCGTCCACGCGCACGCGTCAGCGGCCCACTCGCCGGAGGCGTCGTCCAAGTCAACGACGTCGCCGTCGGAGGCACTCGCCGGGGCACCTGATGACGACGACGATGGCAGGGAGATGGAGACCCCGTGGCGGTCCCCCGCCGAGGCCCCGGCGCCATACGGCGAAAACGCCGGGCATGCTGCTTCCCCAAAAGAAGAAGAAGAAGTAGAAGAAGAAGAAGAAGAAGAAGACGCGCTCGCCATGGCACCGGGCTTCGACGACGACGCGAACGGCCCTGCCGCTGCCGCTTCGCTGGAGGAAGACGCGCCGACGATGGCGCCGGACATTTCTCCCTCCGAGAGCGAGTCGCCGGAGGAAGCGCCCACTTTGGCTCCGGCGCCGGAGGAGGACGAAGACGAAGCGTCCGCGATGGCTCCGGACCTCTCTCTCTCCGCGAGCGGCGAGTCGCCGGAGGAAGGCCCCACGGGCGCCCCAGAAGAATTTGAGGACGACGACGACGACGACGGCAGCGGCGGCGGCGGCGGCTCTATCGCCGCGCCCCCATTGGAGGACGCGCCCACCATGGCGCCGGCCTTCGCTCCCTTCTTCGGGGTCAGCGAGTCGCCGGAGGAGTCTGAGGCCCCAGCCGGCGCCCCGGAGGAGGAGGAGGCGGAGGCCGAGAGCCCGTCCTCCGATGAGATGGCCGCCGCGCCGTCCTCCGAAGACTACGGCGTGCTGGAAGAAGAGGTGGTAGTACTCTCGCCTGACGGGTCGGCAGCGGTCACCGGCGACCCGGAAACCGAGGAAAGCACGGCGAAAGCGACCCCCGCGGCCGCCGGGGCTCCAAGCCCCTCTTCCGACGCCGAGGACAGCGGCGCGAGCACGGGCGCCCCATGTCGCAGCCTCGTGGCGGCCGTCATCGTCGCGGCCATGTGCGCCGTTGCTGCTTCCTGATCGAGGTGTCGCTGCCGCCTGCGCGATCGGCGATGAGGCACCCGGCGGTGGAGATCGGAGGACGGATCGCTCGCAGGGCATGGAGCTCCCCCTGTGCGTCGTGCATGCATGCGCGCGGCGAGCGATGTAAACGTGTTTCATGTCGTGGAGGGATCGCGATCAGTGGTATTCTTTCGTTATTAGTTCAATTCCTCCCAGTCGGATCATGTTTGCTCGATCAGCAGGCATCGTGCATTCACGTACACGTACTGATCTGATTTGCTCCAAAAGGTTGCATGTAAACGATCCGATCATTTGAACCTCGAGCATCGATGAATGAATACATGGGAAAAGCTATGCCGCATTCGACCGAATTTCATTACGATAGTAGCGAAGTTACACTGCTGCTAACCAGTGGCGGATCCAGGTTTAAAAACCTGTGGGGCCAAACTAAGTTAATTTTATACTAATCAATATAATCTACAGTAGCAAACAATAGTGTACAGTATACAAATTAGAAAAAGCTGTGGGGCCAGGTGGCCCCACAGCTAACACCTAGATCCGCCACTGCTGCAAACCCAAACCATAGCAAGCCAACACACGTTTTTTGTCTGCCGTTATTTCGTTAAGTTGTTTTTTCTTTTGCATTTTCATTTGTTTGATTCTTCCCATGTCCTTGCATTTATAGGGTTAAAAATTTGTATTTGGGATTATGACACGGAATGGAGCCAAGTGTTGTTTTCTATGTCCCCTCTCTCCCATTGACAAGTTTTTTTTTGTGATTTAATTTAAGGTTGTTTGAAGGATTACGAGCTTAACTTTAGTTTTTTGGCTTTTGGTTTTTAGATGTTGACTTTTTGCTATCGACGTGCTTTTCGGCTTTTAGTTCATTTCCCTAGAAACATGCGTTCTAGCTTTATTTCAAAAACCAACTCAACAACTTCTGGTTTGTTTTGAAACTCAAGCAGCACAACCTAGTGTTGACGCCGAATAGGGTTTCAGATCAACACACTAGCAGGGCATTGGACGCCCAGGTCATCATGGACCGAAGAACACAGCAAGGATCACATTTACGTGGTGAAGAACGGCTAAGTTTGCAATCAAACCAACAAAGGGTAACAAACGTGCTTGCGTGACGAAGAATCGGCTAGGTTTTAGGCAAACTAGCAAAGAAACTGTCGAAGATTTTATCCGGGAGGGACCCCGTCAGGGTAAGGACGTCGCTGAGTTACCATAGGGCCGGCTAGCAAGCCTAGGGTGCCATCCTTGATCGTCAGATCAAGAGATGAACAACATATGAGGTTTAGGGTAGAGAGAGAAGGGTAAAAGGAGCTGTAGATTGGTTTTGTGTCAATTGGATAGATGGGGTCTCAGTCACCCATGATCCACTCATATATAGAGAGGGGGTGGTCTTATCCTAGTAGGAAACCTCTTCAAGGCTTATTTTCCAAGTTTCCCACGAGTTCGGAGTAGTTCAGTTTGGAATCCAAAAGGTTAGATCCGAACAGGGTCTTTTACTCGATCTGCCGGAACTTTCGGCACGTCCCGAAACTTCCGGCATAGTGATGACCCTAGGCGTCTCGATAAATTCCTTCAGGACACCTAGAAGTTCTGGTACATCCCAGAACTTTCGGGGGCCGGAACTTCCGGCAGTACGATATTTTCGTGAGGGCATAACTCCTTTATCCGGACACCAAATGAGGCAAACCATATATGTTTTTCGATCAGCTTGACGAGACAAACGAGATAGTGATGTCCATTTTTATATTTTGACAAATTTATAAAATAGACAATTTGGGTTATCAACACCCAGCCTCAAAAGTTCCATGCATGTTTGTTTGAACTATATGCTAGCTAGTACCAACAGATGTTTATAAAAGAGTTGTATATGATAGAGAATTAAAAATATTTTTTTCCATAAAGCTAAATTCCTATGAAGTATAAACCCTTTACCGATCAATGTACATAATGGATGGCGATACAACAAATGCAACAACAATTCACATTCAAACACAAACCACCTCAATGATTTGTCCCATCATTATTATGCGTTTTTTAAAAAAATATAGGTTAACTAGATATGTGTCATTGTGACTATCACGGTATACCTTTATTGTTCGCGATATTAGAAGAGCATTCACGATATTGAAAGGGTATCATTACAGCGTTCAATATATACCGTTATTTTACTCCTTGATGCATCTAGTAGAATTTTTTGCACCAAACCGTTTTCATCTCTTTCCTTCATCATGGTGTCTGCTATGGACCTCGGGCCCTCGACCCTCCTAAAAGCCCAAGGAGATAACAAACAAATCCTAGCATCCATTCCATCGCAGATTACTACCACGCAAACAAAAGCCACATAAAAGTTTTTGGCCCTGCATCCGGCCTGAGGGTTTGTCTATTTGAGCTGTAGCTTTGGATATTTTGGCTCAAGAGCTGCTTTGTTGGCTTTTGTAATAATTTTTTAAGTTTTCCAACACATCATCAAGAGCTAAAACGTTTTTAGTTCATTTCCTCATAAGTCAGCTTTCTAGCTTTTCAAAAGCCAACTCTAACAGCTGTAGCTGAAACAAACATGTACGAAGATTATGTTTTGCCCTCTCCTTTGGCCCTATTTGTTCAAGCTGAAACTTTTGGTCCTTTTTGGCTAAAATCTAGCTATTGGCTTTATAATATACCTCCTCCATCCCAAATTGTAACTCATTATAAGAATCTTAGAGAGTTAAAACATCTGAACTTTAACTAAATTTATATAATAAGATAATAATATTTATAATATGAACTAAGTATCATTAGATTATTCACCAACTACAATATATTTATTTGGTGTCATAAATCTTTATATTTTTTCTATAATTTTGGTTAATCTTGAGATGTTTTGACTTTCCAAGATTCTTAAAATAACTTATAATTTAGGATGGAAAGGGAGTATATATTTAGCTTCTCGGCACACCAAAAGTTATAGAAAAAACTCAGCAGAACATGTTTTTAGCTTCTAGTTTATTTCGTCAAAAACTAGCTTTTCAGCTATTCAAAAATAAAAATAATAGCTAGGATGTTAGCTTCTGGCTTTTATAACTAATAATATAGAAGCCATACAAAAGCAACCCCTTCTGATCGACCGCCCATGTCCGGGGGGCACCTGCGGCCTGCCGGAACCGTCAACATAATTTGTTGACCCAGAATCGTTATCTCAGCTGGAACAGTCAAGTGCTGAGACCACTGCGATTCGCATCAGCAAACATGTGGCCGCATGTTTTGCCCTTTGCTTGCTCGGCCCCGCGGCGCGGAGGCGTGGACGCAGTAGCACAGTACGTACATTTTTGGATTCACTGGCTCTGAGCTCTGGCAAGCTGGCAGCCCACCTCCGGAGTCGTGCTGGCCCGTGACCGGTGGGGGAAATGTGCAGGTTTCGGACCGATTCGAAGGGCATGGCGCCATGGCCGGCCCCTCTCCGTCCTCAGCGTGTGGCACCTCGAGGCCGGGCCGCTGCCGAAGTTCCAATCCCTCAAGACCACAGCTGGTTTCGCCGGGCACACAAGCTATCCAGCAGCATCGGATTCGACCGGAGCTTTTTGGGCTTTAGCGCGGCTGCGGCTCAATCAACGTACCCTCGCCGGTCGCGGGGGATCCAGCGGAAAGGGACGCCGGCACGTGCACTTTGCACCGCCCAGGGGGCTGAGGCCGGGGCCATTCTGCTTCAGCAGACGGATTACATTGGCCCATGCACCCAGCGCACATAAGAACATGAGTTTAGCTATATACTGTATGTTTATTTATATTCATCTATCGGTAGCTGACACCTGATCTGAAAAGTCGTTGTTTGGTTAAGAACTTATAAGATGGTACGAGAACACGTAAGGCGTTACTACATGTAATTCGTGCATGCCATTTTCTGTTCCTGTGCTCCAACTGCAACAGAAATTGGGTGGTGGTTGGGACCCGTGTCCGCGGCAGTTGATGGGCCGTCGAGAAAAGCCACGGACCAGATCTAGAGACAGATAGGACCTTTTGACCCTGGAATAACGCAGTGCAAATCCGATTGGATACATCATTGCCTCGGCATTCGTTTCGCTAGGTTACGTGTAGTATAGTAGCATGTTCCTTCATGCTATGCCGCCACCTTAAAAATAAATAAAAGAAGCTTCTTCACAGGCAGTAAAGCCTGTTTCCAATAAAGCACAGTTTAGGCAAGATGAATTGTACTGCTACTACTTCTGCTCCTGCTAGTGATACCCTCAGTGTCAGAATCAACCAGCTCAGCTAGCTGGATGGAGTTTTGTAAAGCTTTGAGGGTCTCATACAAGGGTGTGTTTAGATCCCAGTTGCAGTTGCAATTCTGCACTGTAGCACGTTCGTTTGTATTTGACAACTTTTGTCCAATCATGACCCAAGTAGGCTTAAAAGATTTGTCTCGTGATGTACATACAAAAAGTACAAACATGCAAACATTTCGTCTACATTTAATGCTCCATGCATGTGCCGCAACGTTGATGTGACTAGTTGCAGTTGTAATTTGCACTAGATCTAAACAGGGCCATAGTAGCATGTTCCTTCATGCTATGCCGCCACCTTAAAAATAAATAAAAGAAGCTTCTTCACAGGCAGTAAAGCCTGTTTCCAATAAAGCACAGTTTAGGCAAGATGAATTGTACTGCTACTACTTCTGCTCACCCTCAGTGTCAGAATCAACCAGCTCAGCTAGCTGGATGGAGTTTTGTAAAGTTTTGAGGGCCTCATATAAGGGTGTGTTTTTGCACTGTAGCACGTTCGTTTGTATTTGATAACTTTTGTCCAATCATAGCCTAAGTAGGCTTAAAAGATTCGTCTCGTGATGTACATGCAAAAAGTACAAACATGCAAACATTTCGTCTACATTTAATGCTCCATGCATATGCCGCAACGTTGATGTGACTAGTTGCAATTGCAATTTGCAGTAAATCTAAACAGGGCCTAAGATGTCATGTTCGGATATTAATGAAAAAGCAAAATTACAGATTCCATCGATAATAAAATGAGACAGATTTACCTAACATATGTTTACTGAAACATCATATTATCAAATCATAGATTAATTTGAACGTTCACAATGATGCTATAGTTCGTAGCTAATTGATATGGAGGTGAGACTATTTTATATATTCTTTATACCGAAGATCCATATGATCAAGATACATATGACCGTCTCTCCAACTTTTGGATCACATAAAATTGATAATTTATTTGTCTATTGTTAGTGACTATTTTCTCCTACATTTTTATATCTACATCAGAATAGCTACCGTCATTGGGGCCACCCTTAGGCAGGCAGTCCGTGTACTACGCCCGTTAAACATCATCAAATGATGCGTGGATAGCATTCTCAAGGAGTAGGCAGGACGATAGGCGTGTGGATTTTGTTTCGCTCGCTGTGGGGCCGCCGCTCACGGTTTATCCCCAGCAGTAGCAAGGCCCAGTCATCATTCTTCTCGATGGTTATTCGCATGCTCGAAAAGCATGTACTGTACTCCTGCATGCACTGATGCACAGCTAGTTAGAGCCAAGAAGCGGACGAGCTAATGAGCCATGCATGCACTGAGTTCATCCATTCATGGGATCATTGTGGTGTTGATGGTGCTGAACAGATCAGCAGTGCATTGGTTCTCGACACGTACGGCACACTGCACACACACGCCACCAACAAACAAGACGAAAGAGGAAAATACGGTAGCAGGGCTGTTTAGTTGGAAAAAAATTGAGTTCTGCTACTATAGTACTTTTGTTTATATTTGATAATTTTTATTTAATCATAGATTAACTAGACTTAAAAGATTTGTTTTGACATGTACAGATAAACTGTACAGTTAGTTATTTTTTATGTATATTTAATATTTTATGCATGCGTCTAAAGGTTCGATGTGACGAGAAATATCTGGAAAAAAAAGATTGTTCAGTCAGATGATCAATAACCTGCTGCAAGCCTGCAAGGAAGAAGAAGAAAGAAGAAAAAGAAAAAGGAAGAATGGCATGCCATGCAAATAGCTCGAACACCAGAGGGCAGTGGCATCACACGCTCACACACCGAGGCACCGATCTAGTAAGTGGTGCACGCCACTGTCCGTCCTGCTCCCACTCGGCCACTCCCCTCACTCCCACGCGCACGCACGGCACCCCCGCCCCCGCGCCCGGCCAGCGGCACTCCGCTTCACGCTCTCCTCACCCATCAGGACAGCACAATGCGCCGCCTCCGCTGCGCCGCCGCGCGCCCCGTCCTCCTCCTCCTCCTGCTCGTCGCCGTCGCGGCGGCCACCACCACCACCACAGCGGCAGCGGCGGCCGCGGCGAAAGCTCCCGCGGCGGCGGCGGCGCCTCCGAACGTGACGGCGGAGATGGCCAAGGGAGGGTGCAAGGCGTTCGCGGAGCTGATCGCGGCGTCCCCGGACGCGTCGTCCACGTACCAGTCGGCCGTGGAGGGCGGCATGACGGTGTTCTGCCCGTCCGACGACGCCGTGCGGGCGTTCCTGCCCAAGTACCGGAACCTCAGCGCGGACGCCAAGGCGGAGCTGCTGCTGTTCCACGCCGTGCCCGTGCACTACTCCCTGGGGAGCCTCAAGTCCAACAACGGGCCCATGAACACGCTCGCCACCGACGGCGCCGCCCGCAGCTTCAACTTCACGGTGCAGAACCAGGGCGACGTCGTCACCGTCAGCACGGCCGCCTCCTCCGCGGGCGCGCGGGTCAAGTCCACGGCGTTCGACAAGGACCCGCTCGCCATCTACGTCATCAGCGCCGTGGTGGAGCCCGTGGAGCTGTTCAAGCCCGCGCCCGCGCCGGCGCCGGCGCCCGCGCCCGCGCCCGGCCACGCCGCCGCTGACGCGCCCAAGCCCGGCAAGGCCGCCGCGCGCCAGCGCCATCACCCGCCGCCCGCCGTGGCCGACGCGCCCGGCCCCGCCGCGGAAGACGACGCGGCCCCTGTGGACCAGAAGGACGCCAAGAAGAGCGCGGCCGCCGGCGCGCCGTGCGACCGGTGGTGGTTCGCCGCCGCGCTGGCGGTGGCCGTGGCCGCGGCCTCAGCATTGGCTTAGCGATCGGTGGAAGGGCCTTTCTTCTCTCTTTTTTTCCCCCCTTTTGTTTGTTTTTTCCGGTGTTGATCCATTGGCGTGTGATCGTGGCTGTGATGGCGTGCTTGCGAGGTTTCTCTTTTTTGTCGATCGGGAGAATGCGTGCTTAAATTGTTTCTTCTTTGGCTTTTTTTAGTTCTACCTATTACTACTAGAGTGAGGTTTCAGTGCGTGTTTATCAGGAGGTGTTTGTATTTCAGTGCGTTTATCGTAGCTTTTTGCGAGAGATGGTTAACATCGCTGCCGCTGTATAGCCGCGGGTATGGTCTCCCAACCCAATTTCTAATGTTTCTTGGTCCAATCTCCCTAACAAAATCTGACTTGCTGTACGGCCTTCATCGGAGCCCATAAACAAACTGCATCGCCGGATCCTTCCTTGGCTCCGAAGCGAGCGCCGCCCCTGCGCATTCATTTCTTGCGTCTCCAGTTGTCGGTGGATGCCATCCATTCGACGCTCATCGCAACGCAGGTCAAACAACCCAAACCAAACGCCAAAGCCCAAAAGTATACTCCTACACTGCACAGTACGCAGCCACCAGTAAGGGTGTGATTGGTTGAACAAAAGGATTTCATCCCAGTATGGTCGGACTATGCAGGACCAAAGGAGCTGGGTTGAGCTCGTACAGGTGCTCATAGTTTGGCGGTGTCGGTCTAGTACGAAACGGGATCGTGTTTGGTTACATGTATGCATCAAAGTTCTGAGTGTATGACATATGGATCCATGCATCCTGCAAGAATCAAGTCGTCCGGTATGAAGAGGGAAGCTCAAATCCAGGAGATGGAAGTCAGCCGGGATGGAAGGGAGGAGGAGAACGAGTGCATACCAGAAAACAATACGGGAGAGGCAACCAAACAACCAGGTGAGTCAGGGAAATAATACCGGGACGCACTGCTGCGGGCTACCAATCAGCCCCTAAAAGAACACAAGTGAAGTGTGGCAGTACTAATAAAACAAGTGTTTGCCCAGGCCAGGAGGACAAAGCGAGGCCGATCCGGGCGGCAGCACTGCGGAAGAGCGGAGCAGCACTCGTGAAGCTCCGCGGGCTTCTATTTTCGGCCCCGATCATATGCCATGGAGCAGGAAAGCGAGCAGTGCGCCACCGACGAAACGGTGGGCCTCTGACGCATTGCCACCGCCCACTCCCAACCCAACATAGCCCAAACATCTTTTGGTGCAGGAAAGTACTTTGCACCGTCGTCGGTCCATGTCCGTCCGTCCACACTCCACAGCACACACACACAAGCAGCCCCAGTCCCCAGCCTCGTGTCAGTGCTAGAGCCTAGAGGAAGGTGGAAGAACAGGGATGGAGTCAGGAAGAAGGTTGGGCTAAATAAATAATTGAATTAATTTAACTGAATTTAAATCTAATTTAAGCTCAAGTCACGACTATTATCTTCTTTAACCTCTAAATCATGTTTCTAGCTCCTCCTATCTTTAAAAAAATACTGTAAATTTCATAAAAATTTTATGAGAGGTTTCTATAGGTTCACGAACCGTAGGGGCTAGAGCCCCCTATCCCTACCGCTAGGTCCATCGCCGTGGAAGACAGAGGCAGAGAGCTATTTTCAGGTGTTCGATTTTGTGTGCCTGTGGATAGGACGCTTGCCTAGCTAACCCTATGCGGGCAGCGAGCAAACTGACCCTTAGCGATTGGCGCCGCATATGGTGAAACAATCATGATATTTATCAGCAATTTAAAATAACCAGTACAACTGTCATTCGCGCAAGCAGCCCACACGGCCACGCAATTTTTGCCCTCACGGCCGGTTGAAAACTGAAAACCAACGGCTCTCACAACATTGGACCGCGTCCCACTGCTACAATCGCGCTAGGCGGCATGCGCCACGGCCGGCCCAAAGTGCCATGCACGGCAAGCGGTGTGCAGCCCCGCCCAAAAATAGCCCGCCTCCGCCAGCATATAAACCCGTCCCTCCTCGCGCCAACAACAAGCACACGGACACACCAAGCCTCAAACTCGCCACCCATAGGCCAGCAGCAACCAGCCCGCGAGAGCTCGTCACCGTACACATGGCTCGCGCCAGCGTCGTCTTCGCCATCGCCGCTCTCCTCTTCGTCGCCATGGCCGTGGCGCCGCTGGCCTCCGAGGCGAAGTCCGCCGACGCCCCCGCCGCCGCCGCCGACGCGCCGGCCGATGGACCCAGCGGGCCGGCGGCTGCCCCTGGCCCCCAGGGCGTCGAGGGCCTGTCAGGCAACGAGGACGACGACGATGACTCCACCAATTAACTGAGGCCGAGCACGACGACGTGCTCGGTTCCGGCAACGGATGGCCCGGTTGGATTTGGAACAGGACATGGTGGAAAAGCGCGCGAGAGCATGCAATGTCGTCGTTTGAAACCATAATAATGTGTGGTCGATCGGTCGTCCGTGGATATGTTCTTGCTCTCCCTCCTTTTTCTTTCTTTCAGTTTGATTCTCGATGTGTTGTCATGTTATTCTTAGCTCCTAATTGTATCGACTCTTGATATCAAGGACTCCAAGATTAATTGTTTCTGTGTTTCTAAGCCACTGAAGACGTCGAGCGATTCATCATTCTCAATGTTAGTTTTAGGCTTCCCTGTCATTCCTCGTTGCGCTGAAACCCGTCTTCTTGTTCCTCTGTTCTCAACTAGTCAAATTCTATTTATATTTGCGTTCGTAATCAATGCGACACCGATTTCCCTAGAATTGCAAATCCGTGGAATTTATGGGGGATTATCTAGATTCCATACTTCATAGGTAGTGGCCTTTTCTGGAGCTCTTGCACACATCTTTGCAAAAAGCCAAAATGCCATGAAAAAATGCAGAGATTTAACAATCCACGTAGTATCTAATTGCAGTACACATACTTTGACAGAGAGAGCGAGCACAGGACGAGGGCCCAATTAATCGGGAGAGACAAAATCGATGCTTATACATGCATGACAAAATGCTCTCTTTGGACGGAAGCCAGACAAAGACAAGACATGGAGTTTTATATCTACTATATACATACCTTAGAGCAACTCCAAAAGCTTGAGTAAAATTAACGCCCAAATTCTAGTGTTTAGCCGTTTTGTAAAATAGAAAAATCTCTCCAAAAGGAAGGTGTCCACAACAACCCTGTTATTTTACAAAGTCACATAGCAAATATCCATAGTTGGCTATATATGACCAACGAAAATTAAGGGATTCCTAACTTTATATTTTAAAAAATCACAAATCTGTTGGTGTCTATGTTTTGCTACATAAAGTTATAAAAATAACACCCGTAATAAGAGTAGCTAAGTTGTTGGTATTGCTCTTATATACCTAAATACTCGCTCCGTTCCAATTTATAAGTCGTTTGACCTTTTCAACACAAACTTTTGACCCCTCGTCTTATTCAAAATATTTGTCAAAAAGAGTTAAGTTTAAATCATTCTTGAAGAACTTTTATTAATAAAGCAAACCATAACAAAAAATTAATATTTTACATAAATTTTTGAATAAGACGAGTGGTCAAACTTAAAGAAAAATCAAACAACTTATAAATTGAAACGGATTTAGTAGGAGATTTCCACTAGTATATTTTTATGACTTCTCATGCAGCCACGTCACCACCTGTTATGTCGATCCACCGCAAGCCCCTTCCGTTGCCCAAGCCTAATTGCAAGAAATTATGCGCAACTGGCAGAAAATAAACGCTCATTTTAACCTTAGATTTATTGTAAGAGAAAATATTATTCTATGGTCGTGTGGGAGATAAATGAGAAAGAGACCAGGGATAATCTATTTTTTTAAGGATCATGCCAACTCAAAGGAGAGAAAAAAACAGCACGAAAGTGTTTTGAAAAAGTGTGTTTAGAAAAAACAGGTCACTATAGCTCATGAAGCGCTAAACAGGCCCTGTATACGGCGGCGAGGACCAACAACAACCGAGTCTCCGCCAATGAAGGCCAAATCAGCGGCATTGATGAAAAAAATCCAAAGCAAACTCGACCAAGTCCATCGCTGCGATGGACAAATCCATAGAAAATGCCTCGCTTCCTCAGTTTCCAAGCATGTTTTGCTTCTAATCCTCATCTTTTGGTCAATTTGATGGTCACGCAGTAACATCTGCTTATGGCCAATTACTACCTGCCTATGAGGTCATGGCCTGGCAAAACGCCATCCCTGGCGCCGCTGATCAACTCCATTGACGAGTCCATCGAGCTCCAGTGGCCAATCGCCAGCTCTAGTGGCCCTGATGAGTTCTCTGTTAGGCTGCATTTTGCTTCTGACTGAAGTATGGTTTTAATTTCAGAATCCGTTTCCCTTCTTCAAAGTAGTAACTAATTCATGTAAACCAAACACAAATTTCCAACTGAAAGATTTATAGGGATTTTTTTTTTTTGAGAAGCACTGAGAAGGGTTTTCTTGTGCACATGAAAATGCACTCGGAAGTCATTTCCAGATGAAAAGAATCACAAGGCTTCCAAACATCACAACACTAAGGAATTCACATACATAACATAAGCATCATTGCTACCTATTGTATTGTTCCCTTTTCGAGCTTAGGCCAAACATCAATTCCAAATTTCCAATGTAAAATCGCTTTTCTTGGAGTCGCCATTAATCCATAAACCAGAACAGAAAAAAATGATCCTGCCCACGTACTCGTAGTTCCGGTGTAGCAATACCAAAAATTACCAAAGCCAAATTATCTTAGGCTGCCAATTATTACAGGAACAAATATCACCGATCGAAGATGCTAGCGAACGATCGCGTGGATCGGCGCCGCCGTCACTGCGTCTTCCTCCGCGGTGGTTGCTTCTCGGTGGCCAGCTTGTACATCCAGAACACCTGCAGCCAGAGGAAAGAGCGCTGAGAAGTCCGGATCTGAGCGGGATCGAATCCACAAAGCGTGTACTCCTACTGCGTAGGCGGGGGGAACCAAGAAGAAGAAGAAAAGCGAGCGGAGAGCGCACGAGGGCCAGGACGTGGGCCGCGAGGAGGGCGACGACGAAGAGCGGGACAGCATCCAGGACGCCCGATCCAGTGGTTGGCTGCGTCTGCTGCTGCGCCATCGTCGGCGGCGTTGGGGAGCGGTCGCTGATGACGGAGGTTTCTTCTAGTCTCTCCTGTTCTTTGACGCTACGGGTACTTGTTATGTCCACAGCAGCCCAAAAAAAACATCAATGACAGGTCGGCCCATGAGGCCTGGCCCGTGAGGTCTCTCCACCCGTCCACTCTCGTTCCCTCCCCTCTGAATTCTGCGATTTGCCCGAGCTGCCTCCCGCAGTCTCGCTCCCCATTCCGGATTCCTGAATCCCGATTTCTAGCCCTAGCCGCGGCCCGCGGCAGCGGCGCCAGCGCAGCGTGGGCGAGGCCTCCGCTCGTGGCGAGCAAGGGGAAGGCGCGTCCGCGACGCGCGCAGCAGGCTCCGGCATTCCGCGTGCGTGGCGGCCGGCGGCGGGGGCGCGGCCACGCGGGGCTGCGAGAGGCGGGGCAAGACCAAGGTGCGCGGGCTGCGGGCAGCGGCTACGCAGCAGCCGACGGCGGGGGTGAGGCCAGGCGGCAGGCGGATGCCAGAGTTCCGCAGCAACTGTGAGGTGAAGAGCTGTCCAACAGCTCAGGTCTGAGGTCCCTGACTAGCTGCGGATAGTAGAGGATTAAGGATTTGCATTTACAAATAACAAATTTGCAAGGTGAGTTGTTGAGTTTTGACTTGTTGTATTCACCATTGCTATTCAGTCATTGGTTGAGGATTTACCCATTTAGAGTCATGTACAATTGCACTGAGTATTAGTTTTCAAAATGATGAACAATAACACATAGGTCGATTTGAGGACTTTGTGAGATAGAGCAACAAAGATTACGTGGGAATCCACCATTAGTTTATTACTATCTTCACAGAAAAATGTTGTTCTAGATGTATTTTTTATCAACTTTTCTAAAATTTAACCAAATATATATAGCTAAAAATATTAATGCTTATGACAAAGTATGGTAATAGAAATATAGCCCACGACAATTATATTAATGGTAATTTTATATTATAAACATTATTTTTTTATTTATAGTTAAATAAATTGAAGATAAACTTACTGCTGCATTTTTTTTTTGTGCCGAAGGGGAGTACTCAATAACCAGAGGGACGAGTCATCCAACCCGACGGCCCGGTAGTAGCACTGTCTCAATAACCGCAAGCAGAACCGGCCAACAACCATTCATACAACCCAAGAAGGGAAGGAGAGCAATGCCGGCGCGACGGGGGGCGGCCCAGGAATGGCAACCTCTGAATCGACAAGGCCATCGACCACTTCGCTATCATGGGCTACGATGCACGCGTCATTAGGGCCGTTGTTGCTGATCTCCTCAAGGTGATTTTCGATTAGGTCTTCTTCCTTCTTCTCTACCCCTGCAAGCAGCGTTGTTGAGCTATGGAGGTGCTGTAGGGTTTGGGTGTCCTGTTTCTCTGAGGATCAATTGGGGGATTGAAATCCCCTTATATTGGTGCTGTGAAGTGTGAACAGCCAGTGGAAGGTGTTCTCTTGTATTTGCGCACATTCGATTCGAGGTGAATGAATGAATGCACTAGCTGATTGATCAATCGAGGTATTTTCTCTGCTATGGCTGTAGGTGTATGGCGACGGCCCTGATGCGTGGCACTTACTGTAGGAAGGCCCATACGAGATTGTGCAAGACAGGCTCTTCGAGATCGAGGACGAGGAGAAGCAGAAGCAGAAGCAGGACCAGCAGAAGCTGCTGCTGGAGCACCACCAGCAGCAGCTGCTGCTGGAGCACCAGGAGGATAACCCTCCTCAGGTTGGGCGATTCCTCATTTCTTTTTCTCGTCTCTCTCAAATTCTCACTTTCTCATTTCAGAACAACATGCCCAATATGGATCATTTATTACTGCTCATACTCTGAAAAACAAAAACCACCTAGTCTCTCCTTATCGACAGACCATCATGGTTTCCCCAACATCTCTAGTCAAAGACCCATCATCATCCAGGGTTTCTCAGTTTTACCCAGCTGCTGCCAAGTCCACCTAGTTTCAATTGTGAATTATAGACAATATTTAGCAATTCGAATAAGAGAAGATTTGGACGTCTGAATCGTCCTGCAAACCAAGACACATATTTTGTCCGTTAGCATTCATGCCCTGATGTCCCATTGTATCTGCTTGTATCACTGTTGATACCGGTCGAGTCCCACCTAACCAGGGTTAGGCCTTGTTCGGTTGCAATAAATCGAAGGGGATTGAGGGGGCAAATCCCTAGCAAGTTATAATCCCCTTCTAATCCCTCTCAATCCCTTCTAACCCCCATGGATAAGGAAAAACCGAACAAGGCCTTAAGTGGGGGACTTCTGATAATATATATTTTTTTCAAGACCTCACAGGAACCTGTGTATTTCCATGTTAAAATGTTGTTCATACAACCATTGCATATGTGCAGACTTAAATACTTAAAGGGTTGGTAGCTTAATCCAGGAGAAAAAAAAATGTCATCCTGCGTCTAGAATGAGAAAACAAACTGAGCATTTAAGAAAAATATAGCAACATCTTGCACACACTCCTAAGTGCTGCAAGCAGCCTGCTTCACCTATTCTCCACAGCAAGGCTTCTTCTCTGATTTTTTATATCTAATTTTTCTGAATCATAATATATGATTATGATTTATGTTATCTATTTGATGATTCATATGCATGTTGTCAAATTGCTAGTGGGCTAATTCAATATGTTTTGTACATTCGTAGCATCAAGAACTAGCAGGGGACGAGGAAGTGGAAGACCCTATGTTCATTGAACCACAAGATAACATATCAATTTCAAAGGTACATAGTTAGGTACCAGAAGGGACTAAGTCAGCAGATGAGGAAGTGGAAGACCGTATGTTCATTGAACAACTTGCTCATGAAGCTGCATTGCCACTTAATGCTGTTATAAGGACTGGCCCAAGGAGACCCTGCTATGGATGGCTTAGTGAGTCAGAAGATGAGGAAGAGGAAACATGAGGTGCATGTTCTAAGTCCAGGAGAGCGAGCCCAGTAGATGGTATGTGGACCTTATTACTATGCCATTGTTGAGTTGTTACTTGAACCAAATTTCTATAAATAGTTGACGTCTTGAATTTTATTGCCACTGTGACTTTGATCCGAACATGGCCACTATGGCTTATGATCTCCTTAGTTATGAACTATGTATAAATGTATGACCTGGTCGCCATGAACATGATACTAGCCATATATCACATAGCAAGGCAGGCATGCGCTATTGAAACCTCCTTTTAATCAATAAACTTCGAAGCTACAAGATAGTCAACCATGTTCTCCTGAGAAAAGAACTTGCTGGTATACGTTCTTGAATATGCTGCTCCAGTGGTTGAGTATGTTTTTTTTTTTGAGACTCGGTTGAGTATGTTAAAGTAATAGATAGAGAAAAGATTATACGCTGGTGTTACTATAGAGCAAAGGAGAGTATCATGATTTTGATTCAATGATATAGCGGTCCTGGACATATTTGAGGGTTTTAAAAACCAAACCCAGTCCCTACAGGACATGACATCAGAACCTTACCCCGAATTGAAAGTTGAAACCCCATAAGCCACTTTCTCATTGATAAATGCTGATCCCTATCCAATATCAGGATTGACATCTATTCTATGCTAATCTAAATTCGCTTTGCTTGCTCTAGTCATTAATGCTTGTTTCTGATTTTTGACAGGGTGGCTGATACCAACCTGACAAGGTCCATGATGCTCCACTAAGATGCAGAAGTCCAATGCTGTGTTTTTTTTTTTTGGGTGTCGCGGAAGCCAAAAACTGACTTTCAGAAGCCTTTTAGACAAGGCTAGCAGTCTAGCATAAGTACAGCATATAACAATATAGAACGTGAGTAATTTAGAAGCTGAGATTGATGTTTAATCCAACAATCTTGCCTTGAAATGCTTATTATGCATTCGGGGGAAAGGTGGTGATCATATAACAATATAGAACAGTGTTGGTATCGTAGCCTATCAAATCTCAATGCATTAAACGAGATTTACATCTTTTGTGGGACGGAGGGAGCATATAACAATATAGAACATGAGTAATTTAGAAGCTGAGATTGATGTTTAATCTAACAATCTTGCCTTGAAATGCTTATTATGCATTCGTGGGAAAGGTGGTGATCATATACCAATATAGAACAGTGTTGGTATCGTAGCCTCTCAAATCTCAATGCATTAGTCTAGCATAAGTATATAACAATATAGAACGTGAGTAATTTAGAAGCTGAGATTGATGTTTAATCCAATAATCTTGCCTTGAAATGCTAATTATGCATTCGTGGGAAAGATGGTAATCATATACCAATATATAGAACAGTATTGGTATTATAGCCTCTCAAATCTCAATGCATTCGTTTTCCGTCAGTGCAAAAGGACGAGGAAAAAAAATTCCGTTGCCGGGACTCGAACCCGGGTCTCTCGGGTGAGAGCCGAGTATCCTAACCAGCTAGACTACAACGGATTTTGCACCGAGGCTGAGATGCAAACCTTGTACAACCATGACGAAAGTTGGATTTTGAATAGAAAACCACTATGAGTTGCTGGACACGGAGATTGTTTCCCGAGAACCAGCAAAAATGCCACTGCTAAAAACTTCGCAATGTTCCCGGCACTTCACAAGATTTGTTGTGCATCTTATTTTATTTTATATATTTAATTAATTTCTGCATCTTCACAGTCATAGATTTCTTGGTCCTGTACCAGAAACAACGAACAAGAGCACTGCCAACGAACATGAGCCTGGACATGTCACACGTTCCCATTGCTCAAAATCACGCTCGCCGCCAACGCCAGCCATTCTCCTCCTCTTCCGGTGCCGCTTCCAACTGTTGGGCTTTCTCCATTGCCCACTACGGCACCACCTACGCGCCAGACACACGCTAGTGTTGGACATCATGGCGCAACACATATCGCAGAGGCAGCAGAGAAGAGCAGAGCACGACCGAAGCTTGGAGGGGGGAGTTCACAAGAATGTTGTCATGGCACACATGGCCATGGCCTGTGTTGGCTGCCTTTCTGCTTCCTGTCAAAATGTTTATGCTACCTTTGTGTTCCTGTCAGATGGTTTATGCTGCGGTTACGAGTTTATCCGGAAACGGGACCTTGTAACGTTGTACGAGAGGTCTGGGAAGGGAAACCTTCACGTCGACGTCGTCGATATGATCGTGATCACTGATCAGATGCCTCATGCCTGGGACGCTCGATGAGAATGCATAGCAAGGCCTTTTTTAGCCTCACCTGCTGGCAGCGAGAACCGAGCAGTATGGCCAAGCGATCTGCCCAATTCTCAAGGAGCAGCCGGCACATGTCCACTCGCCCATCCGATCGCCAAACGGCTGGCCGCTGGCGCCACCGCATAAACCGCGCGGCTCTCCTTCTCTTCCCTCCCAGTCCCAGGCTCCCAGAGTATATGTAGCCCCCCGCTTCCTCGCTCCCCTGTCCTTCCCTGCCATAAGCCAAAGCATCAGCGCATCCGATCGAGCCACGCCCAAGGCAACAATGTCTCGCGCGCTCGCGCTCGCGGTCCTCCTCCTCCTGGCCGCCGCTGCGGTGGCCTCCGCTGAAGGCGTGGAGTCCGTCCCCATCCCCGGCGCCAAGGAGTTCGCCGGCGCCGGGTCCAAGGCGTTCGACAGGGCGGTCGGCGCCGATCCCGACCCGTCCCCGGCCAGCGGCCTGCCGGCCGACCCGGCGCCCGACGCGCGCCCCTAAGGCCGGCCACGCATGACGCATCGTCGTCGTCCCCGTTTCCGTGCACGTACGTTTCACGCTCGGGTGTGGAAATGTCGCCACCCTGACGCTCCATCGGGTTCCGATCCATTCCATGTAGCTCCAGCTAGCCAGGCCACCGGTGTGGAATAAATTGGATATTTGTTTGTTTTAAAAACGGGCGTACGTTTTTGAGATCGACGCTGCCATCTCCATGTTTGTACACGACGATCGGAGCCATGCCTTCACTGTGGACTATGGACAACGTTTATTCCTTTCATCTCAAAAAACAGCAGACCATGGTGCAAAACAATCCAGAGTGTAAAGGCAGATTAATAAAGCGTTTCATGCTAGATGTTACTGTATGTTAAGTCCTGATTCATATGGAGTGTATGCATCCATCGTGTTCCGGAAGACCAACAGACTCCGGACGATCGATCAAACTTTTTTCGCAGAGTTGTAGAAGTCCATGTGAGAGCTTGAGCAATGCCAGCTTTCATCCAACAGAATTCATGCATGTACAGAAACCAAGTCATTTTTATACAGCTGCATTTGCCAATGGACAACGAAATTTGAGTATTTAAGTACCCGCCTGCTGTACCTGTACCCATTTTGTTTGGCCTTTTCTCCTTTCAATATGCCGGAGGATCTTGCGGAATATCATCTCATCTCCCGGCAATCGTTGATCCCACACGCGAGATGCTTTGTGGCATGCCTTGAATTTGAATAGTATGCTTTAGACTCCATTAACGGACACGCTTATCTGTAAAGTGATCACACACAGTGATTAATATATGATATAGGAAATTTGGTGTTTATGCCCCTATTTCAAAACTTAATGGTGATTTTACCCCTTCTTTTTTAAGTTTGTGATTTTACCCTCGTTATTTTGAAACGAAGCCGCCGTTTACCCCTGCTTGTAACACCGTTTGGACTGGTAGGATTAAATGACTAAAAATAAAATAAGAATGAAAAGTAACTTAGAAAAAATGACAGCAATACCCCTCTACCTGCCTGAATTGCTCGTACATGGGGGAGGAAAACGTATCGGGCTCTAGGTTCCAGCCATGGCGCTAGTGAAAGGTCCTAAATGGTTAGAAGGGGGATGAATAGCCTATAAAAATCTCTACAAATAGCACTCAAGCAAAGTAGTTAGACAAAGATGAGGCAAAGCGAATATTGCGCTAGCCTACTAAAAAGATGTAAGCTACCTAACCGTTCTAGGCTATTGTCTCTAATTCACACACAAGAAGCTAAATCACTACTCTACTCTACTCCTAGGTGAACAATTACACTAGAGAGCTAAACAAAGGTAAATACAGCAATGTAAACGAGTGAGAGGAGGATTTTTATACCGCCGGTGAAGAGTAGATAAACCAATTAATCAACACAAATGAAATCCTCGGCAAGAGAGTTGACACAATGATTTTTACCGAGGTTCACTTACTTGCCGGCAAGCTACGTCCTTATTGTAGCGATACACCCACTTGGAGGTTCACGCGCTAATTGGCATCACACGCCAAACCCTTCCCAAGGGTGCCGTACAACCAACATAAGATGAGGATCCACAAGCTACAAGCAATCCACTAGAGTAGCCAATTGCGATCTCTCGCGGAGAAGGCTCAAGAACCCCTTACAACTTCACCGATCGGAGACGGAGACAATCACCAACTCCCCTCAACAATCCTCGCAGCTCCAAACCGTCTAGGAGTCGGCAAACTCCAAGAGTAACAAGAGAATTCGCTGCGAAATCCAATCACCAAGTTCCTCTAGATGAACACACTCATGCAATGCATTTGATGCTCTCCAATCTCACTAAATGATGATCTCAATCAAGTGGAAGGAGTGAGAAAGAAGTGGAGAGGAACTAGTAAGTATGAGTGATTAGAATGGCCAAGAGAGAGCACAAGGCAGCAAACCGACTATAAATACTCCCCTCACTCAAACCTAGCCGTTAGGCCTCTCTGTGTGGCGTCAGACGCCCGCGCGTGCCACCGTCGGACCATTGCCCACGGTCCGACGCCTTGGATACGTGCCACGTGTCCCTAGCCATTTGAAGTCGAACGTTGGATCACAACGGCTCTTTTCTCGCACCAAAACAGACCGTTGGACTCTCGCGCCGTCGAACTAAAAGTCACCACCGTCCGACGCTTCCAGAGAAGGACAGAGAGCACAATCATCGTTGGACGATGTCCGACGAACACCATCGGACCAACGAAGCTGTCTGTCCGACGTTTCCAGAGAGCAACCCGAGAGCTTCAAGCACCGTCGGACACTGTCCAACGCCCAGCGTCGGAACACCTGACGTCCGATGCCGTGAACTCGGCATGCCGCGCAGTCAGCCAGAACGTGAACTTTGCTCGCCACACCGTCGGACCGGGAACCCATGGTCCGACGCTCACTTTTTGCCTGTCCGACTCTCTCAGACAGAGCAGAACGAGGGTTAGCCGTCGGACGCAAGTCAATGGTCCGACGCTCTCCGGGGTTAGCGTCCGACGCTTGTTTTTCTAAAGAAACTTCTCCGAAAACAGCCGAATCCTACCTCGCAAGACCCAAACCCTCTCTAACCCTCAAACTTCACCCTGATTCTAAAGGTGCTAACACTCCAAAGCGTCTCTCACATTAGTGCACGCGTGTTAGCATTTTTCAAAGAGTTTTTCACGGGTTTTGTTAGTGTCACTAGCATCTACATGCATATGCAATGAATATGAACACCTAGTGGCACTTGATAACCGCATTTCACAAACGATTTCTCCCCTCTTGATAGTACAGCTATTTATCCTAAATGTGATCACCCCCCTCTATGGAGTCTTGATCACCAAAAGCAAAGAGCTCCTATATGTTATACCTTTTCCTTAAGCTCCGAGCTTTCTCCATCTTCCATCTCATCACTTGATGAAGCTTGTGGACTCCTTTGATGATGGACTTATACCATTTGCATGGATGCCATCATTGTCCTTCACTTGTGGTCTCCACCGACCCGGTCTTTTGCTCCATCTTGTTTGTTAATTGTTTTTACTGAAACACTTAGAGCACAACATAGAGGGCTTTCAGCTAGTCGCGACCTAGGGTGTGGAGCCAGCCCTACCCGTTGCCCTTCCCCTCCCCCTGCCCCCCTGTCTCGTGCCTCAATTCGCGACCCAAGGGCAGCGGGTGCATCGAGCGCCGGCGTCCGCCCTGGCACCCCCTGCTCGTGCCCGTGGCGGCGCGGCTGGGCGGAGGAGACAAGCTGGGCGCCACGCAGGTGCTCGCACTCCAGGACGAAGACCGCCTCGTCTCGCTATTGCCGGTGCTGCTGGCGGCGTCGTGCGTGGCGGAGGAGAGTGTCACAACCCGTGGCCGCCGGTGAGATCAAGCCGACGACGTGAGCTATCACACAAAGGGAATCGGAGGAGGAGATCTCGATAACCAGGAGGAAGCCAAGCTTCCAAACCTCGTTCGTGTTTCTAAAATATTTTCTGCCCTTCTCTGTCTTCTGCCTCTTCCCTTTATAGTTCCTACTCAGTACTGATATGTAATGTGTCAGCCCACCACAAGGCCCAAAGCCTATGATCTCACAGCCCATATATCCTATAGTACCAGGTATGAGATTACCGCCCCCACAAAACATTGCTTGTCCTCAAGCAATGACTAGAATGAAGCAGTCATAATTGCCACCTGGATCCCATGGCACATTCAAACATCCGGAGCAGAGCATCCTCTCAAGGTCATACTTGATTACAACAGTAGTTTGGTAACCGCGTTGAAATATCTGAAGGCCAGCAATTGCAAACCAAGTCCAGGGACTGACATCATTTGGATTCCATGCAGGTATTTGATGGAACATTGAGCAAGCAGCAATCATATTATCATTTCCTGGGCTAAATGCACTGCCACCATGGGGGCCTTTCATCGTCCATATACTGAGGACCACATATTCTTTGCTCTTCATCAAAGATAACCAAGTGAATGCAATCAAATTTCATATCATGCCTAGAACATGCTCCATAACAGATGTGGTATAAATGACCCTTGTTGAGATGGTTAGTATATTCTTTGGACAAGAGACCTACCACACCCCATGCAGAACGCAGCACCACTCTATCCAAGTATTTTGATGAGTAATTAGCATGGAGGGTCATACTATCGACATCATTGTTTCCATCAAAATACTCCACATTCTGAGAGTGCTTACGAAGATGAGGTGCGGTGCTGACATGTGTAAGCACACCCAAGACTAGTTGTTGCAAGAGACCATATTTGTCCATGTGAGATTGCATCTCGGAATCCCACACAACTCTGTAATGCATTTTAGAAAACACCTCACTATTGGCAAGATAAACCTGAAATTTCGTGCACTTGTTCCATCCATAAATTTCCTGCTTGTCCAGATCCACACATGTACTGCTCATGTCTGCAAGTGTAGACACCACTTGCTCCTGATATTCATGGCTATGCAGCAAGTCATCATTCCAAACCATGTCTGTACAAACCATTGCATGAAACATCATATGAGAGGCTCCCTGTGATGTCACATGAGCCACGAATTCGACTTTCTTCGCACCACCAAAGTAATCTTCACTTTGATCTGAGTATTGCAGTAAACCGTGGTGAGTGCCGATAGCAGCAGGCATTTCATCGCACACAACCTGTCCAAAAATTTCAACCAATACCTCAGCGGCATCACCATCAAACACCCCCAGTGTCATGAAGACAGCTTGCTCTAGTTGTGTTGCAGCCATTTCAATGGGAGATATTGCATCGAACAATATATGTGCAGGTCCTTTGAATACCGCAGCAACCCCAGACACAACCTGCTCAACTAGTCGTTGTGTGTCCTCTTGACACGTCCTTTCAGTGAGAACTTTACAAGCATCAATTGTTTCCTGCCTTATCTCAAGGACAACTGTCTCACTGAATGCATATGCTGAAACTTGAGAATTTGTTGTACCCAATTCATGTTTAATTGCATGATCCACATCTGTCAAAATGGCCTCTATGTTGTATATTTGTGCAGTCATATCTTGCTTCACTGATTCAAAATCAGTAAAAGGATCAGACCATCTGTTGCCTGGTGAGATTGGTATGCAGATTCTCACCATTCCAACACACTCCACCTAGAGCTAGCTGCTGCAGTAATCCATCATGTGAATCAAGGTCATGAAAGAATTCCTCATCCCACACCACAAACATGCTGGGAACACTGTCACCTACTTGGTCTGCAGCACCCATACTATGAGTGAGAAAGTCACTGACAACCAGATCAACTGTTGTGGTGTTGTCCACATTCAAGAACTTGTCGAACTGAGTTTCTTCCTGCACTACTGCATCTTGGCAGTCAAGTCCGTGCAACAGCTCATCATCCCAGACAACAGGCATATTTTGCACTTCATCCAACATCATATATGAAGCTCCCTTTGATGTCACTGGATCCATGAACGGAACATACTCAGGCATTGCTGCATGGTTATCCTCGAGATGTATGTCATCAAACTCAGATACTGCATTAATGTCAAGCTCCAAGAGACAGCAAGACCCACTGACATTAGTGAGAACACCATATGTGGGTGGCTTAGCAGTTGGCTTCTTCTCCTCACCAACAAAGTCGTTGCCACCTTGAGCTGGCTGCTTCAGCAGACCAGGATGGTCGAACATATGTTGCTTTTCTTCATCCCAGACCACCACTTCCATAGACATATCATCGAACATGTTGAAGGCAAGGTAACTTAGCTTGCCTTAGCAACAAATTAAGAGCATGCTCACCCCAAAATCTGCTCAACTAGTGATTGTAGAGGATGAAGGGGAGATGCACAGCCACTCGAACTACAGAATCGCCAGCTGCTGCACACACGCACCAAATCTGCGTTGTCGCCGGCCCGCAGGGAACTCGATGGAGTCACCGCCAGTCCTCGTCTCAAGACCTCCCGCCAGCCAGCACCGTCAAATCCGCCGCAACCACGCCACCAACACCAGCTCGATGAAGGAGTTGCCGAGGAGCGAACGGAGCCCGATCCGAGTGCAGCAGGATATATAGCAATAAGGAACCCGATGCCGGAACCCGAAACCCGCCACTATATAGCAATAAGAAAAATAATAAAGCATTTTTAGCAACATATGTATAATATATATTATGTATTCAAATGTATAAACTAAGATACAATAAACAACACATAATTTCATGACTCAATTTAGAATAAATTTAATAGCTTACATAAATAATTTACTAATAAAAATATATGAGATTTTATTCAAAATATTATATTTCGGATATCCATTGAATATCCGCGGGTGAAAACCAAAACCCGAAACCGAACCCGATATGTTTCGGATATCCGAACCCGAAAATCAGTAGGGTGAAAAATTAAACCCAAATCTAAGACTCGCTGGAACTGATACCCACGGATATCCGCCCCGAAATAGATTCCGCTGCCATCCTTACGGGCGGTGGCATGGGTGCAACGAGAACGGCTTCGTCATGTGCCCGCTCTGCTTGTAGTAGGCAGGCAGCCAGGCACCAATCCGCTGTCCGTCCAATAGCTTGCTCCTAGCCCATTGAATCACCTTCTTCTCCTCTGATTCTAATTCGTACTATGATTGCTTGTCTTCTCCTTGCATTAGTTCTCTACTGCTACTAGTCGAACGATGTATGTTATGTTTGTGTTCCCCACGTATTAATTTGTTGTGTGCTATTAAATTTTATTTACATGGATTATTAGCTAAAATGCTTTCATTTTGTTTCTAGAAGTTCTGTATCAAAATTACCAACTTGTTGATCTAAAAGAGGGGTAAAAACACATGAGCAAAATTGTCCTTTTATTCAAAAGTTAACACCTGTTATCAGGACTTCACGGACCAGGGGTAAACTCTCTCTTCGTTTTGAAATAACAGGGATAAAATCACAAAGTTAAAAAAAATAAGGGTAAAATCACCATTTCGCTTTAAAACAGGGGTAGAAACGCTTAAGCCCCGATGATATATGATACGCAGTAGTAGTATGGTAAGCATGGCGCCCCTTAATATAGTACGCACCACTGTTTTCTTTCTCTGTTCTCTCTTAGCTCGACCGACTAGTTTAAGCTCATCACAGGTCTACCTCGTGGGAACCTGTTATAAAGTTAATGCTTTATACTACTCTTTCCTTTCTAAACTATAAGACATTTTAGGATTTCTATTAGATACATAGTATGTAGTATAGATATCATTATGGGGGAAGTTGATCGTTGAAATGATAATAGATAGGGTAGAGGTAGAAACTATCAATTCTTTTTCGAAATTGGAATTATTAAAAGAAATCTACGGACTTATATGGATTTTACCCATTTTTGCCCTCCTACTGGGAATCACAATAGAAGTACTCGTAATTGTGTGGTTAGAAAGAGAAATATCCGCATCGATACAACAACGTATTGGTCCTGAATATGCTGGCCCCCTGGGACTGCTTCAAGCTATAGCAGATGGAACTAAACTACTTTTAAAAGAGGATATCCTCCCATCCCGAGGAGAGATTCCTTTATTTAGCATTGGTCCCTCTATAGCAGTCATATCCAGAATCTAGAAATGACAAAAAAATCTTATAATTTAAGATGAAGGAAGTAGATTTTTACACTACTCAGGATCATGTCTTACATTGCATCCACGAATCTGCAAGGAATGATCTAACCATAAATTCAGAATGCAAATATCTAAACTGTGGATCGCTTATCTCTCCTATAATAGGATTTTCAAATAAACCTATGTCCACCTAAAAAAGTTCCCTCGCTGAGGGCTCTAATCTTAGTGCACCTGAAATATTGTACCCAGAGTTTTGTCTCTATCAAAATTAAAGGCTATAAAACTATCTAACCACGATGGCATGACAGTTTGTCACAGACTCACACTACCGAGACCTGCCGCTCGAAGAGAGAAAAAAACGGCCTGGGGTGCGCTCCGTGATCGCCCCTAATCACGGAGAAAAAAAAAGGAGGCCGTGCGACTCGGCGATCTCGACGTCACCCCTAACCGCGGTAAAAAAAGAGACTGTTGTCTAGCGGAGCGGAGAGGTGGGGGGGATGGCGAAGCCGACGCCGGTGGTCTCGGCAGAGGCGGCGGCTGCGATGAGGCGCCGGCTGAGGAGCCTGGTGGCCGCGGTGGCGGCCGGGAGCGCTGACGCCGATGCCTTCGACGAGGCGGCCGAGGTGCTCGCCAAGCTCAGGGACGCCGAGCTCAGCCCCCGCAAGGACAGGGCCCGCGACGACGACGGCCGGGAGAGCAAGCGCAGCACGGAGGCCGAGGTGCCGGAGCACTTCCTTTGCCCCATCTCCTCGGAGATCATGAGGGATCCCGTCGTCCTCGCCTCCGGCCAGGTACTTGCCACCTCGCCTTCCCTTCCCTTCCCTTACCCGTGGCTTGGGCCTTGGGGGTCCGGCTCCTGTGACTGGGGCGTGGGGCCTGGCTGCCCGGGCCACCACCGTGGTTGGCCCTGCAGCCCCCTTGGCCGTGGCCGGTTGCTGCTGACTGCGCCGGGCGGTCACCACCCTGCCAGCTTGGCTCTCCAAGCACTGCTGATGCCCGTGGCCATCGAATCTGAGCATGATGGTTGTAGTGCAGATTTTTTCAAGAGCTAGCTCTTTCTTCTACAGAGGTATCTTGTGTCTGCAAGTTGCTCGATCAAATGACACTCTTGGATAATTGGTGTGGTTTGCCTCGCAGATCTGTATCTCCCTCTCCAACACTAATAAAACATTGCATTTTGCTGCAGTCTTCGTTTAGAAACATCGTTGTACATGTAATAAGCATCTGATCTTTTTGTGATCACTGAAACTTTTTTTGTGAAATACTTCAAACATCCAAATGATAACAGAAGAAACTTCCTCGAGTACTCGATTACCTTGAACCTTACCATTTTTTTTACTACATTGTTAAGTTCACAAATATCTTGTTGATTTGGAGGATTTGCAATTGGCAGGAGAGATTTGGAGAAGGGAGGATACATCTTTAAATTATATTTGTAGTCTGGGCAGTTTTTTTGCTGAATGTGATTACCTAGGAGGGATGTAACAATCGTATGCTTCATCGAGAAATGTCTGACACTACGGCAAGCTTCATCTGTCTCCATCTAACAATGAACTATGGCAAGCTGCAGTGGACTACAGAGCAGTAAGTCTATTTTTCATTTACCTTAGCATATGAATATGGACTGCATCATCAACTGTGAATATCCTGGCGCGTTTTGACCTGTAATTTCCAACTGCAATTGGACTCGATGTTATGAGGATCACAGCAGTTTAGCCGATATCCAATGGGATCTGCATTCTATTTTGATCCTTTTAATATGGATACTATAATATATCAGTGTAACGAGCTAGATTATATCAGTTCAATGAGCTAGATGAGACTAGCCTAGCAAATCTAATCTGTAAATTAATGTACCTGAAATATTGAAATCTAATGTGTTCATTGATGTTGCAGGGTGGTCTGATAGGGCTACTCCTTAGGATTCCCACGTATGTGTATTGGTGGATCCGTCAGGTTAGAGCAAATTTTATTGTCCTGCTCCTGCAACAATTTGGACCTAATCAGATCATAAGCTGAATTGAGCCTTCCATTCATTTGCTTGTAACCAGGGCGAGCGTTGGCTGATAACTCGAAAATGTTCAGACTTAATCTTATCAGGTGGAATTTCTACGGGCTAATGCTTTTTGGCATCTCTCTTCATCTGTACAGGTTCATCCTTCTACTGCACAGGCTCGTGCTTAGGCCTTTGCAAATGCTTTTTTCTTCTTTGTAACATAGCATCACATATGCGCTGGGAAAAGATCACCTCAACTTTGGACTTAATATGGATAGAAATTAATAAGTTATTGTAGTATGTTTTTACCTCGTTTCTTATTTTCTGTACTTTGTGCCATTTATGATAAACAGGCTTTACGATAAATTGATCAATGGGAAGGACCAGCATGTTGAAAAGATTTTGCTTTCTCTTGGCCCACAGTTCATCAAAGGGTGTTACGTTTGATGAACATTTTCCATACCTTAAGAGTTAGCCAGTCCATGCCATGCTCACAATAATTTGCTCTCTCATCCATATGCTATTTTTGTCTTGCAACAAAATATGCTCTCTCAGCCATTGGAGCATTATCTGTGTCTTTGAGTGCAGCTTGCCTTGCGTCAGTTACTCCGTTGCAACTTGCTAAAGTGCTATGATGCTGTTATCATGGAACTTGTACTTTCCATTCATTTGGTTAGCCAATTAATGAGTACCCATACAAAAAAATTGTGTAGTCTCTCCTATAATTGGATTCATAACCAAAGCTATGCCCACCCGAACAAATGTCCCCCACTGAGGACTCCAACCTTTGTGCACCCAGAAAAGTGTACACAGAGTTTTATCTCTATCAAAATCAAAGGCCACGAGAGCATTTAACCACGATCTAAGGGCTCTCGATAAAAGTTTGTCACAAACTCACCCTCAAACTCACCCCTCAGATCCCATTTCCGCGAAGCCCCCTACGACCGCGACGCCCCGATCCCGTGATCAGCGCGACCCTGCACGCGCCCACTCACCCCTCCGCGATCCCCGCGATACTTTATCGCTGCCGCAAAATCAAAAGAGAAAAAAAAAGGCTCTTCAGGGGCGGTGGCGGCGGCGGCCCGGCGAGCGCCCTCCTCTTCCCCCACGCGGCCCGCGGCGGCAGCCCGGCGAGCACCCTCCTCCTCCTCGCCGCGGCCCGGCGAGCGCGGCGGCGGATCCTAGGCGATTTTATGGCAGCGACGTCCATCGCGAGGACACGGGCGGATGTCGCCTACTGCATCCATGCGCTTGCCCGGCGACTCGCCAAAACCAGTAACTAGATTGTAAGCACTGCTGCACTACGGTTCATATTATTTGATTCGTTCTGTGCATTCGATGCTCTGATGGTTGCTTTAGCTGCTAAATTGGTGCCGATCTTGTTATGGTATTGGGCAATCGATGAATCTCAAATGCAATTTCGTTCGTTAAAAATGTAATCACGCTGTGGAATTGAATGGAGACCAAATGCTCAATCGTCAAATGCCCAAGTTTCATTGCACACTGGATAGCTCGAGCTCATATGTTTAGTTATATAATAGTATATTATGTTATGTTACATATCACCAAAAGCGCAGATAACTGTGCTTTTGATGATATGTACCAGTTTATTTGGATGTGGGAATAAAAAACAGAAAGAAATGCAACTGAGGATTTTGTTATTTACTGCTGCAATCAAGATATTATACAGCAAAGTTGAAATTTCTTTGCATAGCATAATAAGCTTGTTTACAAAAGCACTTTGAAAATTCTACATTTAACACAACTCTTCACGTTTTGTAGTCGCTTTTATTTGAACTGAGAATTGCTGATTTAAATTGTGTGGTTTCTTCTTTTCTGTTGATTGTCTGAAGCCCGTTTGACACCCTGTAGCATTATGTCCTTTGATTAAACTCTCATATTTTGACAGGATTCATCCGTGTAATTATCACCTTACCTGATCTCTCTGTTTTGAATGACATGATCACATGAACAGATATTTTGGAGACATAAAACTGGGAACATGTTGAATGGTGAGAGCTTATGGTGGGGTTGCTTCTGAATGTCATAAAGATGCTCCTACTTGTCTTGTGAAACCAAAGGTGATCGATGTCTAATTCATAGCGTTTTTTTGGAATGTAGGGCACACATGTAGTTTTTAGTATGTCTCAAAAGGATTTTCTCTGAATTTTACAATCTAATGAGCCTCAATGCATCGCATTGGTAGTCAAATTTGCTTTTGAGAGTTCGAGACTCCCCATGGCCATTATATCACTTTGTTGGGACTAATGACAGCTCTGTTATTTTAAGATTAAAATCTGGTGCCAGTACATCTAGAATTGTTTATAATTGTTTTTCAATTTGTCTTCTATACATATTTGCAAATTAAATTGTCTCATGCGTCGAGATGCAGAACAGTAGCTACGTTCAGTATCTTAAGTAGCCCTATAGCTGTACTTTGCTAAAAAAAAAGTTTATAAATATGATTTGTCCATTTATGAATTAACTGTAACCACTATGTAAAAGAATTTGTCTCTAAAAAGTCAGGTCCTTTGCATTGAGTCAAATGACATTTAAACGAAGACAATGCCACTACAATTGCATGGTCAGATCGAGCACCTGAGAAAGACATGGATGACCCGAGGAAGAAACAAAAATGCCAATCCTGTTGAGACGAAGATGTCTACAAAACATTATATTTAACTTAATTTAGAGGATTTCTACTTCACACTTTTATACTATGTTTGGCAAATTAGCCTGTTGTTAAGTGGACGAATGTACTTTTTAATGTTTAAGGAACTTGTTAGCTCCCATTTTTATTTGTATAAGCAAGCAGACATGCAACCTTGGAAGCATTCCTTTCCTGTACAAGTTGGAATTTCCTTACCATGAACAATACTCAGTTTACTTTCATGTTGTAATTTAGTTGTCATAAATGTCATTATTAATTATTCACCGTAAAAAAGGTTTTTTATAGCCATGTGCATGCCGAACATTTATATCTCATCTATGCTTTAATACTAATGCATATTGTGACACCTTGGCTTAGAATCTGCTTCTTCAGGACTGCAAACATCTTGTTGATTGGCAAACAAGTTACTTCTTATGACTATTTGTTATTTGATTGGTCCGTAGCGTTAGCATGGGCATTATACTAGTGTTTAGGGTGCTGATTTAAGTGTGATCCAATTGATTATGTATCTTTTTGACTGATCGAATATCAGCGGCAGCATGAAGGAAAGTCATGGTATCAGTCGTTGTAGATTATGACGACTGGCGTGACCGCGTGAGACATCGTCCCCAAAGAGTACATTCTGCATCCTCATTCCTCAGCCTGTGAGTTTTCAATCTAACGGTTCAAAGCTATTGTTAGATGGTGACTTTTGTACAGTAATAGTGCAACACAGTGGATTCTTGACAAATGGAGTTCTAGCATTGCAACTTTTGCACACTGAACAGAGGAAATTCATGTCAAAAGGAAGTTCTATGGGAATTTTAGGTCGGCTCTATTACTCTGACACACCTTGTCTTTATTCTTCTAGAGCCTAGCCCTTGTTGCTTTTGCTATCCTTTATTCATATTCCATGGCACCAGGAATGTGGATTTACATAAATAACTTCACTCAACTGATGAACTTGATGCCACAGGGGATCATATCTCTGTCTCTTTCATCCATCATCGATAGGCTTCTGCATGTTGGTGTCATCAAACCAGCGAGTGCAGCACAGGAGCACAAAATGAGAACAACTCTTGATAAAGAAATGACCTAGAATTTTCTTCTTGGAGCTATGCCTATCCTTCAAGTAACGTGACTGGCTAGGATGCCTCTGCAACAGCCACTGTTACATCATATTCTTTCTTGAGCCTAATCTTGTAAAAAGAAATGTACTGACTTTGTAAAAAGTAAAAGGCTCACATGTGGGGTGCCAGCATGTAGAAGAAAACCAACTTTCATCTAAGGTGAATGGTAAGATTCCTGAGAGGTGCCTGGTCGCCTGCTTCATCAGCATCCGCTGTGTAAAAGACCTTTAGGTCAACCTCATAGACAAATTGTAGTTCATACAAGAAAAAAAGAGAGTTCAATTCTTGTGAGAAAGAGGTCAGATTTCTAGACAAACTGCAGTTCATATACAAAAGAAATTGTCTGGATTCTTGTGTAAGATAGACCGGGAGGTCTGTAATACCACATGACTATGCTTTGTCAGCAATGTCTTCTTGCATGCATTACAAATTGACGGATTTACTGCAGCATTATAGCAAAACGCACAGAAATAATAGATTTGCATTACTGGCATGCACCCATTGTTTTTATTGCCACATTATAAGTGCAGCAGATATGTAGCATGGTGAATTTTGTACTCTACATCTCATCAAAAAAAATTTTGTACTCTACAGTGAAGTAGTATTTGTTAGAATTTATAAGGGCTAGTAACAGTATTTGTTTCAAATCGAGGTTAGGTTCTACGACACTGACTTTGAGAGCTTGTGTAAACTCTTTCAAAGCCTAGCCCTTGTTGCTTCCCTTGATTCAAATTCCATGACACTAGGGAAGTGGATTTCCATGAGGTACTTCTTCCAATTAATGAACTTGCTATCACAGGGGATCAGTTCTCTGTCTCTTCCGTTCAAAAACGTGATAAGCCTCTGTATGTTGGAGTCATCAAACCTGCAAACTCAGAACAAGGGCAAAAAATGGGAACAACTCTTGATCAGGAAATGGTTTGTAGTTTCCTTCTTGGAGTTATATCTATGCTACCTCCTCTTGAAGAATGTGCCTGTTTGGAACACTTCTGCAACAGCCACTGTGAGATTGTACTCTCTCTTGAGGTAGTTGTATCTGTCTTGCTCGTCAGCAGTAGATAATCCACGGCGTACCATATCCTGCAACCAAAATAATGACATGCTCTGGGAGAAAATAGCCACAAAATTCAATGCTGAAGTTATATTTAATTAAAAACCAACCTCCAAAGGCATCTTGTAGTGTATTTCCATGTGTTCATAGAAGCTGTCCATTGTTGATGGCACAACCAGCTGCTTCACCTTGATTACCTCTCCCTCTGCACCGACAAATGGTTTCGTCAAGAAGTATCTGAACATTGCATCTAGCAGGTCTCCAATCTTGAGTGGGTTGCGCATGGAAGAACCAATATGGTAGATGAAGTCCGATGGCCCTTGAGGGTGGCAATTGATGATACAAAGCATCACATTGACCACAATGTCTGCAGGTACCTGTAAGGCATATATACATATAAAATAATCACCTGTAATGATATAAACTAGTGTAGCCCGTATGTTAGCCTAGTTTCCTCTACAACCCAATTCTTTAAGCTCAATACAGGAAGAGTATCGTACTATGTCCATGATAGTCGTGACATCTCCAGGAAGAAACTTTAGATGCCCCTTACCATAATTAGTAACCCATATGTCAATTGTTCTGCATCGGTTTCACACAGTATATTTGAAAGTGAGTTGCCTATGATGACAGAATGGAAGTTCTTGAAGCAATCAAATTAGAACATATGGTTTAGGATGCTGAGAAACTGACTTGATTCCTTCTATCCATCCAGGAAAAGGCTCCTTCAACGTGCTTGTTGTGGAAGTTGGTCGGACGATGACGATTGGGAGCCGTGATCTATGTTCATATGCCAGCATCTCAGCCATTGCCTTTGTAAAAACATAGGTATTCGTCCATCCAAACTTCCGAGCCCTGTTGAGCCACCACACAGAGATTTTTGATACATCGTTCTGGATGGTGCATCAATCATCATGTATGAAAGTGAAACTCTTTAGATTGAATCGTGCATTGAATCAAATATAGAGGTGAAACCTTTCTGTCCCAATCTTCTTCATGGTGTGTCTTATAGTATCTTCTGAAGCACTGCTGCGAACTAGCTCTTCCAGCTTCGCCTCTGCAAATGCTATTTCTTCTGAAATATCTAATTCTGATTGGCCATCATAGCTCCTGTACTGTTGAAGTGGCTTCTCCAGCATGACCCCTGATTTCTTTGAATTAACGTAAGCTGAAATTTTACAAAGCTCTCTTAGTTTAACAAGAAATCCCTTTTGTTGGATATGGAAGCGAACTCATGCAAAAATTTCAGGTCTCACCAGTTGACACAAGAAGAACGAGCTCTAGCTTTACACATCTCATCGCGACCTCCAGAATATGCTTCATGCCCATAGTGTTTATCGCCAAAGCTGTATCATATCTGCACTTATACGATTAGTGGCAGCGACATGAACACATCTCAGACTCTAGCCTGTTCTACTACCTTTCTCTGAAGTTAACTGCAGCAGCCATGTGGATGATGATATTTGTTTCTTTCACTATATCTTCAGCAAGATCAACATCCCCTACACCTAAATTGTCCAACGAGACATCTCCTGCCACAGGGAAGATCTTGTCCCAGAACCATGAAGTGAAATGATTTTGGTACTTCTCTCGCAAAGGCAGAAATATCTGAAGCTGCATAATCTGATATGACAGGTAACAAGGACCAAGGAAAAAAGATGAACCGGATCAAAACTTTAGTTATATCACACAATAACTTAACCTCAATACGCTGAAGTGGTGTGAGATATGAACACAGAGCAGCAGCGAAGAGAGGAGGACGACCTCGGATCGGACTCGCTCCGTTGCAGAAACCTGGTCACGGGCGTGCACGAGGAGGTACAGCCTCTTCACCCGCGGCTGCAGCCGCAGGATCTTCTCCGCAAGAACTGCAGCTCAGAACCCAAACCCAACGAAGCACGAAATTTCAGTCGCAGAAGCAGAAGTGCAGAACTCCTCAAACAAAACAAGTAAAAGATTCAAGCCGCTACTGTTACGTTTCGCTATGAATCCTGTGGCGCCCGTGATGAGGACCGTCTTGCCGTGAAGGCGCTCGGCGACCCCAGCGGCTTCCATGGCGAGCACCCAGCACCCGGCAGTCATAGTTTTTTGAACCGGACCGGAGATCGAACCGGCGAGCCCGTCGGTTCAATGGTTCAATGGTCCGACCGTTCAGGACCGGTTGAACCGCCGGTTCAATTGTTTTGAACTGTTAAATCGAACCGGCCACAAATACTTTGAACCGGTCAATATATATATACAATTTAATTAGTAATTGGCATTGAAACAATATATATATATAATTAAATAATTGAAAGATGGCACAACATAATTTAATTGTGCAACAATAAGGTTCACACATCATGAAAATATAGGATCACATGGTATTTTTAGTGCCATCAGATGCAGGTGTTTGTGAAGAATCTACTGTGTTTGAAAAAAACATAGAACAAATTAATCACAAATTAATCAGATCTGGATATTCCTAATATAGTCCAGCACTAATCATACTAAAAGATAGCTTCACCATGACCAATCACCAAATAATAACAAGCTAGTAGCTCACCACCACCGAAAGCCATGCACTTGGTCTTTGAGGCTGGAGCAGATAAGCTTGTGGAACAGAGTAGCAGCAGCCAGCGCCGAGCACCTGGTCTCCAGGAAGCAGAGCAGATCAGCAGAGTAGTAGGAGCCGCCGGCCGGCCGCGCGCTCTGCTACAGCCACTGCCGCCTCCCCGTGTTGTGTGCGCTCACCGGCCGCGGCCGCCGGCCTGCAGCCACGCCGACCTCGCCTGCAGCCGCCGCCCGCCCGCCGCCGCGCCACGCTCTCCCGCAGCGGGGCCACCTCGTCGCGCTCGCCTGCAGCAGCAGCCGGCCCGCTGCAGCGCCTGCAGGCTGCAGCACAGCAGCAGCGACCCCGCGCTCGCCCTCCTCTGCAAGCCGCCGGCAAGGGCCCCTGCAAGATGCGCCGCCGCCCTTCGTTCTTTTTTTTCCGCTCGGTCTCACGGAGACGGAGTCACGGGACTCACGGCCTCACGTCCCCACAGCCCTAAAAGGTAAAGTTTCCAAGTATACCCTTTAACAGATCAGCGAATTCCAAGCACACCGAGGGTATTTTTGCCTAAGTTAAAAAACCGCCCCGGTTCGTATGGAACCGGCGGTTCACCGGTTCTGTAAAAAACCTAGCGGTTCAACTGGTTTTTACCGGTCTGATTGCATGGGCAGTCTTTTAAGTGAACCGGACCGGTGTAGGCTCTGGTTCGGTCTTTTAGCGGTCCAACCGCCGGTCCTGTCCGGTTCAAAAAACTATGCCGGCAGTAATGGTGGCGGGGCAGGGGTGGATCGGGAATAACGGATACTCCTGTTTCCACCCTGATTAACGTGTCAGTCAACGTTGCGGGCGGCGTGTCGCCGTGGCATGTACTGGCAGGCGGGACCCACCCTACGGAGGGTTAGACGGACCCATCGGGCATTCCCAAATCCCGCCGCGCGCCGCGCGACAGATCCAGCCATCCACTGACTGCCCGGTCCCGCTCCCCAGCGGTAATCGCCGCTCCTCCTCACCGTCTCCCACAGGCGGACAGGCCACAGGCCACACGGATCTCGTCGTCACCGATTTCAAATTTTCGAGCCTTTCGCCAGCCACTGTCTCCGCACCCTCTAGCCGTTGGCGGCCCTCTTCAATCTCCATGCCCAAACCCTAGGCGCGCCCCGCCAGCGACCTCCGGAGAGCCGAGCCCGGCCAGCCATGGAGCACCTGCTCATGCAGCCTTTCGAGAGCAGGGACCAGGTGGCTGCGCAGTTTCAGCAGCAGGCGTACACCTACTCCCAGACCCTCACCTCTAGCCTCCTGCCGCCGGTTACCAGCCCCCGGAATGGCTCATCCCTTCCACTACCCTGTCCCAAGGTGCGTCCCAACTCCCTCCTCACCCTCCCTCCCTTGCTCGCTCGCTCGCTCTTCCGTTTCCGCGCTGGTGATTCGGGCGGTTCTTGAGCGGAGGCGGTGTGGATTGCGTTGGCCGATTGGGGCTGATCTCGATTCGGACCAGGGCTCGCGTAGCTCCACTGGCTGGGCTGGTGGATGCTGGTGATTTGAGCTTAGGTTAGAGTAGATTGTACCTTAATAGAATTTGTTTCCAGCGATAACAGTTTGTGGGATGATTAATTTGGTTGTCTCCTCCGTATTTGCCACACGCTTCAACTTCGCTGGCTAATGGAGTAATAAAGTGGCTATATGTTCCCTCATATTTGTGTCAAGATGGTCATGGGATGAGGATGATGTTATTTAAGGGACCATTTGGATCCTTTCATTTGGAGGAATTGAAATCTAGTTAACAACTTATGCTATTTCACTTGGATTGTGAAATTCCACCACTTTCCAAAGTTTACATATTAGCTGACCTCAAATTCATAGAGTGAGTGATGTAATTTGATTCTACAGATCACCATGCTATATTTCTACTTTGCAATTTATAGTACGCTTTTCAACTCACTCCCACATAATAAAAATACAATACATATACATAAGCATCTCTCTCGTATAGCCAACAATAATATACAAATATAATCTATATACAAGCATACTAAGTTAATTAATATGTGTATAAATTATGATTCTTAAACTGAATTCAATTCCAAGGATCCAAACGGGGACCCGATTTAGAGAAACCTAGGATTCTGCCTTTTGGCATGATGACTACAACTGAACATTAGCGAACATTAGCATAACTAAATATACACGTTATGGTTTATTGTTGCAACTATATTGTATAATTGTAATTTACTAATTTCAGTGGTTCCGCAAGTAATAGTAATATAATTTTCAGCTAATAAATGAAACAAAAAAGGATTTATGATTCTGTTCGTTTTTTTTCGTCTGCAGTACCACTTATAGCATTTGTAACATTGAAATACCCAAGTGCTGCGCCTCAATCATCATTGAATGTTCCTACATTGTATTGAACTTTTATGCTGTGAAATTGTGAATGTTGTTTCATGTTATCCATTTGTGCACTGTTACTATATTGCATTTTATTCATATATATATTGAAGTACTCCATTTATCTGTAGAGCTGAATGGCAAACCAATTGTTCTGACTGGAAGACAGATTACAACACCAGCCATCAATAGGACTCTCTTTCTGCCTCTAGCTGTTCCTAGCACTTTGTCCACAAAGTCACAGGATCCAATTGGATATGATGCCAACCCAGACGCTAATTGCACTGCTCTGGGTACTGGCCAACATGAAGAGCAGCATCAAGAGCACGCTTCGCTTGCCCAGGAGCTTACTGAGTCTTTCACTGCAGACAAAATGTTTTCAAGGATTCAGCGTTCCAGGACAAGGCAAATGCATATTGAAGATCCTCTACATGGACAGGATCAAACTGCAAAGAGTGGAAGCTGTGATGGGGTGCATAGGTCTAACCTTAATACTGTGGGATCAAACAGAGCTGCTGCATCCATCATCTTTCATGCCGTGTGATGATGTTCCAAACCGTGCTGAAACAACATCAGGTCCAGGCCAGGGTAGTGGTTTTTGTGCCATTCAAGGGAAGTCAATTGACTTCTTGAAGGATGACAACCGTTCTGAAGAACAAGGAGTTAAGTTAGATGGTTTCCCACCGCTGATTGTAGAGAACAAAATTATCTGCTCTGATAGTGACGTTGGGGTCAGTAACAACTGTTATGTTAGAGATTCACCGGGTATGCCACCTCCAGATTTCTCTAAGCCAAACACTGAAAATAGTGTGTGCCATCGAATTCCTGAAACCCACTTATTGGTGGAGCCAAAAATACTTCGATTTGATGTTGCTGAATCAGTTTATATAAATCTTTCCAGTGAACAAACTGGTCAGCAACAGGAATCTAGTCTGAAAAGTGACCATCTTGATATTGCTTTTACAAATCCTTCAAGTGAAGACCCATGTTCTACCAGCTCTCAGGAACCTCATTCTACGGGAAGGTTGTTGCTTAATCATGTTAGGTCAGGAAATTTGAACCCTGACAGTACACCAGTGGAGCAGCACCACAAATATACTTCAGAATGCGGCCATCCTGATCTTACTAGTATGCATTCTCCAAATAAGTGTTCTGCTGAAGCACTGAATTCTTTGGGTGAACCATTGCTCCATAAGGATACAGAACATATTCCTGAAACCAATTCTTTGGGAAGAGCATCCCCCAAGGTCAGCGAACCATTTAAAATAGATACATCAAATAGTAATGAAACCAAATGTTCTGTGGTCAGCTCACTGCTTGATAATGATACATTGCAGGCTATTGAGGAAACTGACAAACTGAAATCTCATGTCTCACCTCCATACAGTGGACCTTTGCAGCTACCTACCCAACTAGTTGATGCAAGGTCTGGGGCTCATACATCACCAGAAATATCACCAAACAGTTTGTTAGAGGCTGATGGGTGCAATCACCTTTCAAATTTGCAAAAAAATGACACAAATATCTCTAAATCTGCTGACCTCAAAATTTGCAAAAAAATGACACAAAGTAACGACGAACATTCCAGTGCTGCTGCTGCTGTGAATGCCTCTAAATCTGCAGATAGTAAGTTACCTCAGGAACAGTATTTATTGTTCAGACCGTCTTTGGAATTTAATGGAAGTATTTCAGATGCGGAAACTCCCTTGGGCTATCCTCCTCTGGGCATGCAAAATGAGATGCTCCAAGCAGATCTAGTATATGACCCAGTCAATTGCTCTTCAGGAATATTGGGTGATGATGCTCATGTCAGCAAAGCCTATGGTGGTTCTGCTGATAACAGAAAGAATGGATCTGAGGTTCTGAAAGTTGGCCCGAATAGTTCATCTAAAACCAGAGATATGCAAGTAACAGAAAAGAATGCTGTCGCTTTATCAGAAAAAAGCAATGGAAAACTGCAACAAGGTATTGTGATTGCTCCTTGCAGATGATGTGCAAGTAAATGCTGATTCATGCACAGCCGAAAACATTGAGAAAATGAAGTCTCCATGTACGCCAGAATCATGTGACATGAACAAGCAGCACCAGGAGGATAGCGGACATGCTCAGAAGAAGTCAGCTCCAGATGTTGTCCAGATTAATGGGGGTATGTCATCCAAAAGAAAACGAGTAGAATGCCAAGGCATTGCGCTTCCCTGTTCTCAAGACACAAATCCATTATCTCCGAACCACCAAGATGGCATTGGCACCCATGTGGTAATTGCGGAAAAAATCTCAATGGAAACACAACCTTCTGGTCCTGACTTCCTAAGAAGTTCAGGATTTGATGACTTCATGCTTCCTAAGTCTGAGAGAAAGAATGATGCAGTGAACCACAGTACGTCAGTTGCAAGTGATGCTCAACAAAATGAGAATTCTTCTCCCAAGCTAAGAAATAGGTTCAGCCTATCTGAGATTGCTCTCTGTAACTCTTCTAGTGCAAAGGCTTTATCACCTAATTTTAGTTGTGATATCAGCAGCAGGAATGTAGTTGAAGAAATGGATCTCCAAAACTATCAAGCACAGTTACAAAATACTTTTGATGTTGCTAGAAATTCTCCTTTGCCTAGAAGCTTTGATATGGAACTATGCAGTGAAGAGGTATGTGTTTTCATCAAGTGTTTCAGTTCTTCTCCATTCTGAAGTTGTGAAAATGCTAATTTAAAAGACTATTCTTTGGATTCTTTTTTCAAGTACAAGTTTATGGAGTTGGATGGTTTCAGTTTTATCTAAGTGCAAATTGGTTCAGTATCTGATTCTTAAATATATTGTTAGACTTGTTGGTAGGTGAATTTCATCTGTTAGCAAATTGGTTCAGTTTTACAATGTTCATTCTTGGATAGGAGCATGTTGAAATCAGCTATCAGTATACCGGAACAGTAAACCGTCTTTAGATCATTGGAAGTACATATATTCCTTTTCTCCTTTTATTTTCTTTTGGTGGTGGCTCATGTTGGGTTTCAGCTCTAGCCTACCCCAACTTGCTTGGCAATTGGCACAAAAGGGTTGTGTTGTTGTTGCCACTGCTGCAGTGCTATGTTCATTCTGAACCAAGCTTATTGTTTTCTTATTGTGTTAGTAAATTCCAGAGGATTGATGACTTTTCTTCTTTTGTTGGCAGGAAAATACTGACCTACAAGGTGAGGGCTTAAGTGTTGCTAATTCCAATGTGGAAGATCTGCAGATGGCTCCTCAGATGGATGAAATATTGTCTCAGAGTGTGATACTGAATCCAGCATATTATTTGAGCACTGATTCAACAGATATATTCCCGAGTTATGCCTTGGATCAACATGGTAAGCAGGCATCTGCTCCAGTTGAGAAATTAAGTTATGGCTCTGGCGTAGAAGTTGATAGGAAATTTAGAAGTGAAGATCTAACAGGACGCTTGCTACCTGATGATACTACCCCAAGGCAAAAGGATGATGACTTTGACGATGCAATGCCACAATTTGAGAGCTTTGATTTTTCTCTTCCATTGGATAGCGCAACTACTGAAGAAAGGACATCCGGGACATCTTGGAGCGTTCATGATTACAGACAATTTGGTACATTTAATTCTGATGCCTCTAATAAATATGAGATGAGTGCAGTAAGTTGCATGCGTCAGCTATTGGCAATGTCAGGGAAAGCTACAAACTGTTTGTTTAATGATGATGAAAGACAACACAGTGAAAGTATTGATGACAGAATAACAGATATTTTTGGTTCAAGTGGATTGGGACACAAGGGATCTTTCATTACTTCTGATGTTGTAGCATCATGTTCTTCAAATGCTGCCAACAAAAAGGATAATGGTGAAAATCCATTGACCCCTTCTGTTGAAAAGTATTGTCTCGGGAAACTTTCAGAAAAAAATGGATCTATTTCAGAGCATATGGGCTCAATTCCTGAGCTTTTATGCTTCCGAATTGATGAAGACAGTGATATTGCAGAAGAAAATGATTACCGAGAGATGTTACCTGGATCCGTATGCAACCAGGGGCAATCTGGAAGAAAAGCACTTCAGGATATCACTGGACAATGTCAAAGTGTTGGGAATGCTGCCTCTTGTTCAATAGGTATGATTATGGATACAGGTGACACAGACATGACTGTAGAAACTTGCAGCAGCGAACTCAATCACCATCCAGATCTCAGGAATGATGGTGATAACAAGAAGCTTAAAGAAAGTTGTGCTTCTTTATTAAAAAAAGGAGGGAAAATGTCTCATTCCCTCCATACCAGATTAAGCAAGACAGAAACAAGACACATGAGTGAAGCAAATCCTGGCAAGCGTTCTAAGCCTAGCAATATTGTTGCTAATGTGGCATCTTTTATACCCCTTGTAAAGCCAAAAGTGCAACCAACATGTGGTAAGTCTCATTTGTTTACTTCCAATATTTCATACTCCCTCTATCCCAACATATAGTGCGTATTAGGAATCGGAGGAGTCAATCTCACAAGTTTTGACCAATAATAATTACTCAAAATTTGCACATGTTTAGTCTACAAGAGTTGCACCACTAGATTCCTACTTGGAATATCATTAATAACATATTGATTTTGTATCAATTGGTAATATATTCTGAAAGAATAATGGTTAAAGTATAGTATGGTTGATTTTCTCCAAACGTAGCACACCCTATATTTTGGGACAGAGGGAGTATTAATAAGAGTACATTATGCTAAAAATCTATTTGGCAACTGATCCTTTGAGTTAGAAATATTTGTTGTGGTGCTCACAGAAGGCCTCTACAAATGGGGTTTTGTCTTGTCGTGAAAAAAGATGTTAGAGTGAAGGCGCTTGAGGCAGCTGAAGCTGCAAAACGCCTTGAAGAAAAGAAACGAAATGAACGTGAAATGCGCAAAGCAGCAGCAAAACTAGAGCGCGAGAAACTGAAGCTGGAGAAAGAGTTAAAGCAAAAACAGGAAGATGAACAGAAGAAGAAAAGAGGTGCTGATGTGGCAACAAGGAAGAGGCAGAGGGATGAGGAGGAAAGGAAGGAGAAGGACAGGAAAAAAAAAATGCGTCGAAGAAGCTCGAAAACAACAGAAGCGGCCTATGGAAAGAAAGCATGCCAACATTGACAAAGATGCTCATCCAGAAGCTCATGTGAGTAGAAACTATATTATTTATGTCTACCAAGTGTTCCTTATAAGATACATGTTTGTTATTAAGCATTTAAGTTGTTGCAGGATAATATGGAGCTGAAGAAGAATTTGGATGAAGTGAAAGGCCCAGCAAAATTTGATGAAATGACAGGTCTTGGAGGAAAGGCCATTAACAGTAACAATGAAATGGTTGTGATAACTGATGAGAGGCCTGCAATTTTTGGATCTCATTGTCAGGAAAATACCCCAAACAGTATTGAGGAGGTATGTTCTAGTCTTCACTTAGCTTAATGTTAGAAAAGAACCTTGCATGTAAGTTAGCATTTTTCCATTGGAGATCACAAGTCTTAGAAAGTGCTGGGATACAAAGATGGCAGTTTATTTTTTTGATGTGGAAAATGGAGATTCTCCAATTGGGCTACGTTGATTTCATTTAGTAGTGTTATTTCACTTCAGTGTCAGCGAAGGTTCTAATTGCAAATTCTCTGTTCTTTGGTTTGTTGAACCTTTGTAGTCGTACATAATGACTCCGTATAAAGATTCTGATGATGAGGAAGAGGATTTCGAACATCAAGAAGAATCAAGGCGTAGAAGGAAATTGGTTCCTTCATGGGTTCGGTATGTCTCTACCTTACAGTTCCAGAATCTCTTAATAACATAGCTGCTGTTCTTTACATATGTTATGTTGATGTGATGCCTGATGCGGTATGGCAAAGCTCAGGAGCCACAACAGATCTTCCTTTTGTACTATCCTTGTTGTTGACCTCAACGTGACCCGGGGGGGGGGGGGGGGGGGGGGGTGTCATAGGATGAGTTTATTTGCATATAATTGATGAATTGATTCTCCTAATTTTAATAGTGATTTATCGGATGCAACAGATAAACTCATGGACTCCCAGTCATGCCCATTTCTCATTTTTATTACTTGATTTTCCCTCATTTCCCTTGAGAGGTTGCTGATGACATGGTCTCTTCTCTGTTTTGCAGGGGAGAAAACCTTGAAAAAATCTTGTTATCCAACTATGTTTTGGACGCTAGAAAAACCTTTGCACGAAAATGCTCCTCTGATCTCTATGAAAGTAATCCCCCATCCATCACTGTCCTTATGAATTAAATTCAACCCTGTAGTTGCAAACGCTTACTTTCTTATTCTTTGCAGCTTGTCCTGTCCACATACCACAACGTCGTTGCAGATGAGTTTCTTAGTTCGAAAATGGGTCCCAGCTGAGCTTTCATTGACTGAACTATTGGTTGTATGCTGCTGCCTTTCGTCAGGCATTGTCATTTCGCTTCTGTCAGCAGTTTGTGTATAAGCTGGTCTCACTAGTTTCACATATGTATAACGGTTATACATTCTTGTACCATTAGGCAACTGCGGCAACGATCGTTGTTGTACATAGTTTCAGTTTAGTTCACGAAGGCTTTTGCTTCGTCGAACCATTCTCTGTGCAAGGAGATAACCTGTTGGTTGACAAGAGTAGTGATCGTGTCTGAGCACTGTGCTCAAAGGAGCAGCATGGTTGTTAACCATTAAGGTATTTTTATGTACATCATGTAATGCCATGGAGTAACTTGTACACATGGAAACGATAAAGATCGGCTATTTTAACGCAAAGAAATGACTCCTTGGGTTTTTTAAACGATTTGGATCAAGGATGCAAAGCCTTTTTTGAATAAACGTGGCTGGATATTCTCTTAAGGAAATGGAACTCGGATCGAATAGCGGCAAGGAACACCGAGCAACCATATGCCACGACAATGTTGCGGTCGAAGAATTGCATAGTATTTCCCCAGAAGTTAATTTTATGTGTGTGGTGTTCGTCCGGCGACGAGAGGCAGTCCCGGCCATGCCTTCCCGTGCAAGACGAAGACGATCCGCAATGTAGGCCCACTCCGCGGCTGCATTGTGGCGAGCGGGTTGACGACGACGATGCCTTTGAGGATCGATGGCAAGTCGCAGGGCGTGGCCCAACGCACGTCGGCGCTCGTCACAATGATCGCCGTGGCGTCCGGCGCCACGGACAACGCCTGAACAGGTGGGAGTAGAGCCACCGGTCGTCGTACATAGGTGTCCCTGCCCCCTCGCCGTGTGCCGCTCCTCGCTGGCCCCGTTCGTGCGTGGAGCTTGTGAGCTTGTCTTCTCTTGATCCCTCTCCCCGGCGGGCGGCGGCGCCCGTGCCTCAGGTCCACCTGCACCCAGCACCCGCAAGCATTTGTAGTGCACACGAAACAGCCACATGACATAATACACGAGAAGAAGCTAGCTCAGCTGCATTGCATGGCCACCGATCGAGGGAGAAAGAGAGATCATGGTTGGGTGGCCCTGTCTGCGATGACAGTGAGAGCAGAGAGCACACGGCCCTCGCAGAAGCGAGGCTTCTCCTCGCTGGTGCTGGGTTGTGCTCTCTCTCTTCTGTCATCGCTCCCGAGGTCCACTCAACCCGCTCTCCTTGCCAGCCAGCCAGCCAGGGCCGCTGGCCGGCGTCCGCCCTCCCTATTCCCCTTTGCCACGAACGACCCTGCACCGAGAAAACCAAGCGGTCAGATCGAGACGCCATCGGCCGGACTTGCGAAGCCACCACGCCACGCCATCGTGCATGCGATGCGTGCGAATGCGAGGGGAGGAGCACCAGCAGAAAGATGCATGCATGGACACGCCCGAATCACCAGAGAATTACTGTGGGTGGAGTTTTTAGATGCTTAGCTTCGCCAGGAGGGAGGGAGAGCACAGAGAAGCAGCTAGCATCGTGATGGACGACGACAAGAAGAAGACTCCGATGCTCGATCGCCGCCGCTACCATGGCTTGTGCATGCGCGTGCTGGCCTGCTGGGTGCGTGTGAGTGTCTGAGTGAGCTAGCAGTGCGGCTCAAATAGTAAGGGAAGCGAGACGCGCCGGGTGAGGCTGAGGCACGGCAGTGGCACGGGGGCTCGCTGCCTGCCTGCCTGCGGTGCCGCTGCCGCGCTGCTGCTGCTGCTGCCTAGCAGAACGTGGGAAGCGTGTTTACTCGGGGCCGCGACGACCCGAAACGGCGCCGAGAACGTGGCCCTGCGGCCGCGCCGCGGCAGTGGCCATATCCGGCAGAGAGCGACGGGCTGGGTGGGAGACACAGACACCGTACCGCGCGTTACGTCTGGCCGTTGTAAATTCAGTTGCTGTGGGGGGGGGGTCCGCGCCGCGCGCGCGGCCGCGAATTAATCCGCCGCGGTGGGCGCGCGGCCTGCGCTGTGCGCTGGCTGCAGCCGATGCGGAAACGCTCGTGCACGTCGCACTCGCAGCGGGCTGGGCTGCCTATAGCGTGCACGCAGCAGTCGCGCCCCGGCCCGCGCGCGCGCGCGCGGGTACGTCCAGTGTGCAGGAGTGGGTGAGGGAAGGTGCTGTAACTGCGTCGCCAGTTGTTGATGCATTCGGCAACAGCCGCACCGCATGTGCACGTAGGATTGGAAAGGAATTAATAGTTGCAAGTGAGACATTATTATTTTTGTTTTTGTTTTGATGCATAGATTGTGAAAACACCGGCGAAACTCGTTCCTGGCCAACCAGAGTTGCAGCGCAATATAATGTTTCACTGGCAAAATTTCAATAAAGTCTTGCTGTTCTAGTTTTGCCCTGGAGCTTTTGGTAGCGTCTCTGGTTGATACTCTAGCTGTTTAGTTTGCAGGGTCTCCCGCCTCCTGCGTGAGATCGCTTCTCTGTTCATCTCTTCTGCTGTCTCTCTTTTCTCTAAAACTCATGACGTACTGTACTTCCATCCCTCAGCGATGGAAGTAGGGGGTTTGGCCGCGATTCGGTAAAAAAAAAAAAAAGATTTGCTATATTTCAACCTCCGACGGACACGTCGCCTTGTCAACAACCTCATCAGGTGCATTAGGGGGTGTTTAGTTGCTGAAAATGGGGTGAAAAGTACACTGTAACACTTTCGTTTGTATTTGACAACTTTTATCCAATCATGGCCCAAATAGACTCAAAAGATTTATCTCGAGCTAGTCAGGCAAAAAGTACAAACATGGCGAAAAATACAATTGATGTGATGGGAAATAGTGCCAAATTGACGAACGCGACGCTCCCAGACCGGTGGAGGAGTTGCCTGCCGGTGCCAGATCCGCCGGATTTGTCGCCGGGAAGGCTGCAGGAGCCGCTGCAGTGGCGGATCCAGTGGCGTTGAAGCCCGTCATGGTATGGCTGGCCTGCTGGAAGGTGTACGGCGCGGGGCCATCCCTTGGTCCGGCCGCCAGGGTGAAGGACCCGGGGGTCAGCGACGGCAGGCGAACAGGCGTGGCCGGAGGAGTTGGAGGCGCGACCGGCGCTGGTGGGGCCGGAGCGGTTCTCGACGCTTGGGTGATGCCTGAAGCGGCGAGGCGCTGGTTGCGGTTGCCCCTGTTGCGGCGATGACGACGGTTGCCCCTGCCATGGCCGCCGTGGCGACGGCGGCGGCCGAAGACGCGCCGGTGCTGTGAGCGATTCCTCGCGAGGCAAACAGCGTCGACGAGCAGTGGAGCACGGCGGGTGAGCGGTACTCCGAGGAGGATGGCAGTCATAATCGTCGGTGAGTCAATCCATCTCACCTTCTCGACGGGAGTCCTCTCCCTCTCGATCCCTCGAGTAGTGCTGATAACGTGTTTGTGCCCAGTGTAATCGAGAGAGAATGAATCGAACTGTAATCTTTCATTGATGATCTTCACTATTTATACAAGATGAATCGACGTAACAGGAGTAGGGAACGCCCGTTCGGGAACGCGGAAACGCGGTTGCCTAACGGGTGTCCCTCCCGTTGATGCCGGTTCCAGGGGACATCGGTTCTTATCTAGATGGAGTAGGACGTACGAAACATCCGTAGTTACAGGGAGATATTACATTGATCATTGGATTAGATCTAAGGTTAGGAATTAATCCACGTCACTAATCCTGTGGATGTGATCTCTTTAATCCCATTGGTTCATCTCCTGATGGAACGGATTGCTTCTTAACAGTCACCTGCGGCCCTGCGGGTGTGCCGCAACGACTGCTGGACCTGGACTGAGCATCGGGACATGACGACTGTAGGCCTACCGCCTACCGCCTACCCCTGCCATTCAACAATTCACGTACTCCTACTCCGTCTGTAGTCTGTACAAATGCTCCTGTGTATCGTTAGATAATCCCTCCATCCCTAAAATCGTTTTGGTGTTCGTACTAATAATTTAACTAGATTTATAGAAAATATATGCAACATATTTTCATCTCCAAATAAATTTGTTAGAAAAATAGACTCAAAGGTCTATTCAATGATACTAATTATATATTATAAATATTAATATCTTTTATATAAATTTAGTTAAAGTTATTTCTCAGAAAGTGAGAACGACACTTTGGACGGTGGGAGTAACCATTAGATTAACCAGTAAAAGTGTTCGTGCGTTGTAACGGGTCGTTATTTGCACATTCTCACTTCTCACTATCTATTGGTGTGCTCAGGAGGAATACATAATGGGTCCATGCCAACTTTTAAGCACCTATAGGGCCACAAACATTTTTGATGTAACTTTTCTTTCTAGTCAGGAGTCATAATCCAAATAGAATATGTGATCATGATCAAGGTGGATAGAAATTCTAACCCTAATATTGAACCACAGATAGTTTCTTCATCTTTTTTTTCATCTCTATTCTTAAATTGACTTGGGTCTGGATATGTTTCTATTTCCATCCACAGCTCCTTGCGACCATGCTTTTGTCCGTCCATAATATTTATTCTTTTTTTGTTCTTCCTTAGGACTGTCTATTCCTCACCCGAGTGATTTAGGTTCTTTTGTCACCCGGGTGACAAAAGGGTTTGTAACACCCAAAATTATAAAAGCACTAGAATAGGGTGATAAAAACTACACCCAACACCTGAATCTAGTACCACAACATCTGTTCCAAACAAACCAAATGTCAAATTTGTTCTATAGAAAGCAAATTGGAAGAAATTCAGATTAATAGCAAAAAGACAAACAAATTACAGAATTCAGATAAACAACATTCAAACTGAAGCCAAATTTACACCATTAATATAAAAATTTTACACCAATATTTAATATGTAAAAAATACATTAACTTACTGTAACAGATCCACGGCCGCCGCCGTCGAGCCTCGCCGTCGCCGCCGACCAGACCGTGCACGTGGTGGGCACCAGCTATGGCGGCCTCGTGGCATACCACCTCGCCCGGGAGCTGGACCTGCAGAGGCAGCAAGGCAGCGGCGGCGGCGTCCGCGCGCATCCGTGGTTCGTCGCCTCCCAGGCCGCGTCCGCCACGCGCTCGCCCGCTCGGTTCGTCGCCTCCAAGGCCGCGTCCGCCACGCGCTCGCCCGCGCTGTTCGTCGCCTCCCAGGCCGCGTCCGCCACGCGCTCCCCCGCGCGGTTCGTCGCCTCCCAGGCCGCGTCCGCCACTCGTTCGCCCGCCGCGCTGCTCTCCGGCCGCCACCTCTCGAGCCTCACCATCGCCGCACGTCCAGGCAAGTGCATGTGGTGGGGGGGAGTTTGCCGGGATGTGGATGGGACTTGCCAGGAGGAGCTCGCCGGGGTGTGGATGGGGCTTGCCGGGAGGAACTCGCTGGGGTGCAGGTGGGACTCACCTGGAGGAGGTCGCCGAGGGCTCGCCGGCGCCAGAGAGAGGGAGGAGCGTCGGGAAGAGAGAGAGCGCAAGCGCGAGGAGCGTGGTCCGGGAGGGGAAGAGTCTGGAGCGTGAAGGGGAAGTCTGGGGTGTGGTCCTACACGTCAGAGATACAGAAAAAATCGGGTGACACCGGCTCCAAAATTGCCCGAGTGATGGATAGCTTTCTCGCTTCGTTATGGTTTCATAGGTGGCCAAACTTTTTTTTTATTTTTCCTTGTTTTGATTTTTTGTTTTTTGACTGACTTTTTTTTTCCATTTTGTTTCGGCACATTTGTTGTTATGTTTGTGTTTCGGTTTTGGTTTCCGTCCACAAGATTTTCTCTCATATAAAATATGGTCCAAATTTATTTGGGTAGGATTCCTAATCCAAGAAATCTTGCATAATACGTCATATAAAAATATGAGTGTTATAGATCCGGATCTATTTAGGTTAGGAGTCCTAATGTAAAAAAACCTGCATAGTATATCATAAAAATAGGAGGTTATAGAAGGATTATAGTATATAGATATGGTGAGAAATAGTTTTCACATTCACATAATTAGTTAGAAGATATGGACAAAAAATAGACTAAAATTTTACCTATTTATTATTAGGTATAGATTAATTCTAGGATATATTTCATATTAAGTGTATTATGAGATATAAATGTTGATAATATTTTTTATGAACTGCTACTGTACCTCCTTTACCTTTGAAAATGTAACATCTCAAATAAATTTGAAGCATTGATTTACGAATTATATATAGATTATTGATTAATTAGGAAAAGAAAACAAATATCAATCAATTCCCTAGTGACCGGAAGAGGCAGAAACGCAATGGATTTCTTTCTTCCTTCGTGTGTGAGAGGCAGGGACGTCAATGCAATCCAGATGGCGCACGGCATGGAAACGGATTTCCCCAATCACACCACAAACAGAAGAAACACAGATGTGTATGCTAACATATTGTGCACGTCGGTACGACGTGCAAGGCAACATGTAATAATCACATACAAAATCACCTACGGCGATACATAGGACGAATCATGTCCGTACAAACAATCACATCCGTACAGGTAAGCACGTGCCTACCTTGGAACCAATATATAACTAGAAACGTGGGCGCGGCTTTGCTGCACCTTCTTTTGTGATTGGGCCAGTGGCAATAAGAACATAGACGAAGCTTGGATTGCTGGACACAAATGTTCCTTGCCATTCCATATATTTCGATACAAGTAGTTGAGAAGTTTCATTGGTCAAAAGATTTTGATTGAGCTCCTGATCAATCTACTTGATCCTAGTAAAGTACGTAGTAGTGGCCTTTGCGGCTATACAGACATATCAGAAGTTTGTTGAAGCCTATAAACCAAAGGATGCATCTTTCTTCCAAAGATAACGTGGAACTTGTATCATGCCTAGTCACTAAAAGATTTGTGCAGCTTCAAAACAAGTAGTCTGTAGCTTTGGACATCAGTACGGAAAAAAATGTATGAAATAGTAAGTTACAAACACATAATATCTAATGCTTGCATCTTACTCTAGATTACCTATTAAAGCAAAAATAATAAGTTATAAGCAAAAATAAATATGAATATCTAGTGGCACTTTGATAACCGCATTTCACAAACGATTTCTCCCTCTTAATAGTACGGCTATCTATCCTAAATGTGATCACTCTCTCTATAGAAGTCTTGATTACCAGAAGCAAAAGAGCTCCTATTGGTTATACCTTTGCCTTGAGCTCCTAGCTTTTACCATCTTCCTTCTCATCCCTTAATGAAGCTTGTGGACACCGTTTGATGATGGACTTATACCATTTGCATGGACGCCGTCAATGCCCTTCACTTGTGGCCTTCACCGATCCGGTCCTTTTGCTCCATCTTGTTGTTTGCTAATCCAACTCATGAAACACTTAGAGCACACATTAGCAAACTAGGTTTCATCAATTACCCAAAACCAAACATGAGCTTTCACTGAGGGTACTCCGCAAGACTTCCCCGACTAAAGAAAAGGATGGGACTCAGGAATGCAGGCTGAGGGGAGTCAAGGTAAGGCTTTAGCAAGAGTCAAAGTATTTTTGTGGAAAAGCAATACTAATTTTGAATCCTTCTTTCAATATTTTAACTCAATATTATTTTACCCAATAATCATAGATCTCAGTTCTTCCACATGTATCCTTTAATTTTAATTACTTATTCATTCTCAAAAACATCATAGTTCTGAACCACTTTTCGGGGTAGGGCAGTGGATCAAGTCTCTATTGACCGAGGAGCAACGATGATTCGAATCGATTAGTACCCAGCTGGGGATCCCTATCTACAGTGCATATGTAGCACTTAAGCTTGCATATGCCAACCCCATCTACCACGGCTTTTCCAAAACCTGAACCGGTCCTGCGCCACCCGAGAGCACAGTACTCCTCTCGTCTCCAGGCACGCCGGCCACGAGGGTACATATTGACATCTACTAACGTCGCCAAATATAACTATATAACTTTTAATATGAGAGACGGGATTAGAAAATGTATGGTAATTAATTAACTCGTCATTAGCAACTAGCCACTTATCTATCACCAACATTCTTAGGCATGAACTAGGTTGTCATCCCTAATTATATATGCTAAGAATAAATAAAGGGTTTATATACTATTTAATGTGACTAGGCAGAAATATATAAATATAAACTAAGATCAATTCTGCAAGCGGACAGATAATTATACCATTGTAGCATTTTACCTAGAGTCTACTTAGGTTGTCGATTTATATTTATACCACTGGGAAGGACTGGATAAACTTTAATCTATTATATTGATAGTGATTATATACAATGGATAAGTGACATTACCGTCATTTACTCTACTCATAACAGGTAGAGGTCACAAGATATTAACGATAAATAAAGTGATAAGTATAAAGGATAAACATCAGAGCACTTTCTAGTCATAGTAATAGCTAGCCAATGGATAAACTAAGGAATTAATATCTAAGGTAATTCTATAACTATGCCAATGAATAACTCTAATTAGTGCAATTACATCTAACAATCATTGTTAAATTAGTCCTATATCATGATCACATGTAAAGGGCATCATCTAAGAAGGATATGAAACAGAGTCATCACCCAACTTCGCGACCATGCCTGCTTGCCTACATACGGGGGGTGGACTACAGAGGACTCAACGCAGCTGTCACCTACGCGATCTACCACACGGCCCGGCACATCAGGGTACACTCGCAGATAAACAGAATACCTAGGACACCACGTCTACATATCGTTCATCATCTACCCATCGATCATATGGATAAACGCTATACGAGCAATTACATGAATTCAATAAGATCAAACCAACTATACTAGACATATAATCAAAGTAGACAAAGACTATTGTAATCAAGAACATATGAACTATTAAGAACAATGTTTCCCTAATCATAATGAAGGATACAATAATAGAGAAGGAACTAGAACTATACCGAACTCTGCGCTCCAGACGGATGCCGGGGCTCCAGATCCCGCCGGAGAACTAGAACTCCTCTACTTCTAATCTAACTAGGCTAGAACTATGAACTAGATGGCTCTTGATGAACTAGAAGGCTCTTGATGGCTTTACCGAAGACTTGATACCTTGGATGAATGATGGGATTGCCTCCAGGGGGGTCTGCCCCTTTATTTATAGCCCGGTGGGTTGCACATGCGCCGTAGGATCAAACCGACTTAACCAAGGGTCCGAGATGACTCCTCAAAGGCGGTGGAAGAAGACTCCAGAAGACGGCGGCGAAACCCTAGGGGGCATCGCCCGGTACCCCCTTGGCGCCGGCCGGCCCCACCTGTTAGGTGGTGGGGCCCCGGTTGCTTCGGGTGTTCTCTAGATACTTCCCACGTCCTGATGATGATGTTTCTTTCGCGGCTAAGTTTCGTGTCTTTTATGCTCTTTAATCCTTCTTTTACGCTTTTAGGAATAGCCCCTGGAAAATACAGAACATGCAAAACTCGTGGAAATTGTCAGTTAAAACCCTAGACTAGTGTGTATTCATATATCCTTTGTTGTCTAAAGTTCTAATAAAAGTTGACGTTATCCACCGTCAACAATACCCCTCAAACTTACCTGTTTGCCAGTCCCTTGGCAAACAAACTAAGCCTAATTTACCAAAGTATTTGGATCAGGAGTTGCTACAATGCTTTCACATTTTCAAGTACACATGCTTTCAAACAGAGATTCCCCTCCGGATTAGACAATAACTGCTCTAACCTCCAAATTTACCTATTTTACCTTTAACTATGGAGCTTTACAGCTTTCGCATAAGTGTGACAGAACCGCCTTAATCATAGGGCCCACGTGCCCCGTCATCGTCCCTAAGGATCCACGATCAGTCTGTACGAGTTCCCCTTGACCTAGGTGGTCTGCCGGGTTTCCTCGAAAACCCTAATTCACCCGAGGATCTCATTGTAAAGACCTTGTAAGTATTACAACAGTTTATCAGAGTGAAGAGTGCGGAAGTATTACATAAACATAGGTTTATAAATATAAATGACATTATCCCAAACCAGAGTTTCGTAGTGGAGTAGCATCATACAACTAGACACCCTGCCTAAGGGTTATATCATACACCTTGTCATCCATGCCCGATCCGCCAACCGGCACAGGTCTCAAGCAGAACTGTACTCTCGGCTCACTTGCAACAGGGATTAACAAACCCTGAGTACATGGGGTACTTCGCAAGACTTACCCGACTAAGAAAAAGGAATGAGACTCAGGAATAGAGGCTGAGGGGAGTCAAGGTAAGGCTTTAGTAAGAGTCAAAGTATTTTGCGGAAAAAGCAATACTAATCTTGGATCCTACTTTCAATATTTTAACTCAATATCATTTTAATCGATAATCATGGATCTCAGTTCTTTCATATGTATCCTTCAATTTCAATCACTTAGTCATTCTCAAAAACATCCTAATTCTGAACCACTTTTCGATGTAGGTGTGAGGATCAAGTCTCTATAACCGAGGAGCAACGACGATTCGAATCGATTAAGTACCCAGCTGGGGATCCCTAACCACACTGCATATGTAGCACCTAAGCTTGCATATACCAACTCCGTCTACCATGGCTTTTCTATCCCTGAACCGGTCCTGCGCCACCCAAGAGCACAGTACCCCTCTCGTCTCTAGGCACGCCGGCCACGAGGGTACACGCTACTCTCGCCATCTCTCCACTCCCAGTAGCGTGTTTGTCGGTTCAAGCAATAGAGCCACCGGAGATAGGGCTTCCCGGAGTATGTGGCTAGTCGCAAAGTCTCGATCACAAGCAGGTCGACAACGAACGGTCCCTAATTCTTTTTCTGTTGGAAACCATGCATTGGGACTCTAACCCAAGTACACTGGTGACCACCCGGTTTTCACATCCCTTTTCCGCTGGCGACGATAAGTTGGAACTCTAAACCAAACATATGACCACCAAACGGAAAACCTATTCCCGTCGGTGACAATGGACTGATCAGGTGCACAGCCACCGAACGAGAACATTACCAATTCCCTTTTTCATGAATTAATCAATAATATATATCACAATAGCTCAAAAATAGCATTTGTGCAAAATCTAAATTATTCAAGCAGTGCTAAGCATTTTTTAAACATTTTATTTTAAAATGGTTTTCCGGATATTTTAGTGGTCAAGGTTGGTAATGCATCAATTGGGTTATCAATCAACTCCTATAAACCTAATGCAGTAGATTAACTCAAGTTATAAACATTTTGTAAATCACAAGGAAAGGGCTGAATGCACTGGGGCTTGCCTATTGCTCGGAGGAGATAGAATCCTGAAGTCGATCACCGAGAAAGATCCACGTCTACCGAGTGAAGACCGTTACTCGAACACGTTTCAGATAATAATTATCCCACGCTTACTATACGAAATAATAATGCAGGCTTAACATGATGATATGTATGCCATGATGCATGAGATGCACTAAATTAAAAAGCAAACTTAATTTAAGAAGTTGAGTACAACTTTCCTTCATGATAAAGTTGTAAAACAAACTTCATTAGACAAGGTGATGGTCGTATAATTGTTTCATTGACCATTTTAACAGTCATGGAAAACCTAGTTAATCCACCTACAATATCATCAAGTGTTCGCTAACAAGTTATGAAACCCTAATGACACGTATTTACTTGTTAAGCATAGTTAATTATTAATAATCAATTAATATCAAACTCATCAAGCAAATAAATTGCCAAGGATCATTCAAGGTTTTATGATCCATGGTCTTCACATAATCCAAAATCACACACAACCTTAAGTGATTGAAGTTAAACATGGGTTTTAACATTTAATTAAATTAAATACAATTATGAAGTAATAAAACTTTGTCTAATTGGCCTGCAAATGTTTGGGTAGGTAGTACATAGCACAAAACAGTGACTACATGAATTTCATAATTTTTGGATATATACTCTAACCTACAAAATTCATGGAAATCCCATTTATGAATTAAAAGAAGCATTTTTATCCTGTACAGAAAGTGCTCAAAATATATGTTTGATATTTTTATGTTATTCAGTATACCACAGAGAGCCTCCATGTTTTACAAAGTTGCTCACTATTCATCCTATCAGGAAATTGGAAAACCATTTTAATTCATGAAGAAAAATGAAAAAACCAAAGCGTCCCGAGACAGCCCAGCTCGTCACATGCCGGCCCACTCGGCCTGCCCGAGCCGCGCTGGCGCTTAAGCAGAAAAGCCCTCAGACTTCCCAAGTCTCAACCCGAGGTCTATCTAGCACTATTCGCATGAGTCACAGGAAGTTCATTTAACCCCCCGGTATTTATCAAATTCAAGCCGTGTAGCCCTTCTGCTCCCCTCCTGCTGACCAGTGCGCCGGTGAGGGTTGACCGGCGGTTGCCCACCGCTCAGCTGCCCCTCAGACGATGGCGAGACTACCTACGTGTTCCCCGTGACCTTGCGCACCCTATGGTGTAGATGGTTAGGCATCCTAGAGCTAGCAGCAAGCAAGGTCATGGCCATGGCGGCACCGAGCACGTCGGCGACCACGGGCTAGCGCCTACGGTGCGGTAGAGACCGAATGGTGGACATGGAAGGAGTCAATGGCTCACCGAGACTTCCAATCGACGGTCGGTCGAAGCATAGGTGGCCCAGAAACTCGTCGTTGATGGAATCCGAGGCGGCGGCAACGAGCTGTGACGGCGAGGACCCCGTTCCCGACGATCTAGTGCGGTAGAGTTCAAAAGGGGAGTCCTATCACCATTAAGGCATGAATACGACATCTAGCCTGACGAGTGACTTACTAGACAGACCTAGCGACGGTGAAGCGGACCACGGCGATGCACGGCCGTGTTCCGGGAAGACGACGTGGTTTTGAGGCTTTGGCGGGTGAGGGAGAAAACCAACAGATCAGGAAGTGTGCAACAGCGGGGCGAAGATGTTGCGCAGCTTAATTTGGAGTGAGAGGGCTGGTGGAGGATGAATTTGGTCGGCCACCGAGGCACGCTCGCCGGCGACCGCGAGAGAGAGGAAGAAAAGAGAAGGGATGCGCGTCGACTTTGAGCCACGGGGAAGAGAGGATAAGGCGAGGCGAGCACCGGGACCCCCCAACGACCCCCGCGCGGCGGCGCCCGGACGGACGCCCAGCGCACGGCGCGCGCACGCGCGTACGGCGGCGTCGCCACTGTAGGGGCCTCCCCCCTACACTGTAGCTAGGTTCAAAAGTCAAACCCTACTAGCACTCATTACTCCTTATTCCATGTGGTAACAGGAAAAACTGCAAAAATAAAAGTTGTAACAAATTTTGTGTAGAACAACTTTTCTTGTTGAACTATATTCAAATCCTGCTTAGTTTTGAAATTAAATAAAAGGGGTTGAATTTGAATTTTGAAATTGATTTGCAATCCAGTCAAATTTTCCAAATTCTTCTCAACAACTTGAAAATATACAAAGATAAAAGTTGTCCTATTTTTCAATCTCTACAACTTTTATTAATGAAGTTTTGTCAGATTCTTCATAGTTTTTGAAATAGCATTTCAAATTTAAATTCTAAAATACTCATTAGGGTTTAATTTGAAATATCAATGCATAAGCTCAAAATCCCCAAATGTAAAAGTTGTTCCACTTGAAAAGCCTTATAACTTTTATTAAAGTAGTTTACCCAAATTCTTGATAGTTTTTAAAAGGGCATTTTAAATTTGAATAAACACACACTAATTGGGGTTTAACTTAAATTTCCACCTGGTAAACTTTAAAATCTACAAAAATGAAAGTTGTCCTATTTTAAAAGATCTATAATTTTTATTAAATCACTTTCATTAGATTCCTTTTATTTTTTGAAATTGAGTTTTAATTCTAAACTTTAAAGCATAGATTAATGTTTTATTTGAAATTATTTTTAATAACTTCAAAATTGCCCAAAATAGAAGTTGCTCAACTTTTAAAGATTCACAACTTTTGTTTAAAACCCAACACCTAATTCCTTTTTAAATTAAGGTTTCAGGTCCGACGTAGGGTTTATAAATAGTTTTCTTTTTATTTTCTAATTGGATTTAGGTAATTATACACCTATACCAACACTTATATAATAAAACACTCTAAATCACCTATGCATAACCGCATGTGGAAATACAGATTATTTTAGTGATGCACAGTAATAATGAGTTTATGCGAGATGATTTGCATGCAATCACGATGACATGGCAGGTTTTAGTTACAGTAACATCAGGGGTGTTACAATAAGTCTTGAGCAATTGAAAGATGGAACAATCAAGTCAAGTACTATGTGTGACAGAACCGCCTTAATCATAGGGCCCACGTGCACCGTCATCGTCCCTAAGGACCCATGATCAGTCTGCACGAGTTCCCCTTGACCTAGGTGGCCTGCTGGGTTTCTTCGGAAACCCTAGTTTTCCCCGAGGATCTCATTGTAAAAACCTTGCAAGTATTACATCTGTTTACACAAATAATATACATCAGAGTGAAGAGTGATGGAAGTATTACATAAACATAGGTTTACAAGTATAAATTACATTATCCCGAACCAGCACTTCGTAGTGGAGTAGCATATACAACTAAACACCCTGCCCAAGGGTCATATCATATGCCTATCTTCACCCATGCGCTGATCCGTCAACCAGCTCGGCCCCAAGCATGACTGTACTCTCGGCTTACCTGCAACAGGGGTTAACAAACCCTGAGTACTGGGGTACTCCGCAAGACTTATCCGACTAAAAAAATGAATGAGGCTCAGGAATGCAGGCTGAAGGGAGTCAAGGTAAGGCTTGAGCAAGAGTCAAAGAGTTTTGCCAAAAAGCATTACTATCCTATTTCAATATTTTACCTCAATCTTAATTTAATCATAACCCATAATTCCAATTTCATAATCATCTATCATCATACTTTCCAATTAAATATTCTCAAAAACATCTAGTTTCGAACCACTTTTCAATTGTAGGTCAAAGGATCAAGTCTTCATATCCGAGGAGCAACGACGATTCGAATCGATTAGTACCGAGCTAGGGATCCCTATCCACACTGCATATGTAGCACCTAAGCTTGCATATGCCAACCCCGTCTACCATGGCTTTTCTATCCTTAAATCGGTCCTGCGCCACCCGAGAGCACAGTACTCCTCTCGTCTCCAGGCATGCCGGCCACGAGCGTACACGCTACTCTCGCCATCTCTCCACTCCCAGTGCGTGGTTGTTGGTTCAAGCAATAGAGCCACCGGAGATAGGGCTTCCCGAAGTATGTGGCTAGTTGCAAAGTCTCGATCACAGCGGGCCTACAACGAATGGTCCCTAATTCTTTTTCCGCCGACGACATTGCATTCGGACTCTAACCCAAGTACAAGTGTCCCAACGGTTTTCAAAACCCTTTCTCGCCAATGGTCAAGCATTGGGACTCAAACCCAAATTCACAACCATCGAACGGAAAATCCCTTTCCGTCGGTGATGATGCATTGGGGCTGCTACCCAAGTGCACAATCCCCGAACGGACTCATATCCCTTTCTTTTCTCATGATTCGTTAATATCATATCATCGTAAGTCAAAAATAGCATTTTATGCAAATCTAAATCAATTAAGCAGGGCTAAGCATTTTTCAAATATTTTCATTTTAAACAGGTTTTAAGGGTAATATATCAAGGTAGGTAATGTAGCAAGATAGGTGACAATCAACTCCTATCAACCTAATGCAATAATTAACTCAAGTTATAAATATTTTATAAAACACAAGGAAGGGGCTGAATGCATCGGGGCTTGCCTGTGTTGCAGGTCTGTCACTTTTGCCCGACACTACTACAAAAAATTTAACCGTGGCGGTTAAAAATGCTTAACCGTGGCGGTTATCTCAACCGCCTTGGACCTAAGGTCACGGTTAATCGTGGCCTTAACCGAGGCGGTTGGGCAACCACCACGGTTAATCGTATTAACCGAGGAGGTTGTTTTAAGATAACCAGCCACAAATAATCAAATTAACCGAGGCGGTTATCTTGAAACAACCGCCACTTTTAATGGATTAACAGTGGTGGTTATCTTAATATAACCGCCACCGTTATTATTTTCCAGGAATAAAAAAAATGTTTTTGCAATATTTGAATTTGGATTTGAAACCGAAATTTCTGATATTCACATACATTCAAAGTAGAAAAATACACGTAATAAACACGTAAATCATATTTAGTCTTATGTCATCCGTATGTACATCCCCCGTATGTCACCTTCAATATTACAAAACGTTTACTTCTAAACTAGGACATGATATTATAGTTTCAGAATGGCATAATTAAGCTAATCGAAGATGTCCAGCAATCTGTAGTCATCTATGTTTAGACCACTGATTCTCCAGTTACGCAGCTTCTCGTACTTCTCCGCTGTCGCGAGCTCGCTTGTAGGATCGAAGAACTTACCCCCCACATGACAACAATCGTCCATGACGCACTTGCAAATGTCAGCTATTGTTTGCTTGATGTTTCTGTCATCCAGTTTTTCCTTTTCCCACCTTTTTGTTGATTTCCTAAGCTGACGCCTAGCCCTGGTGGTAACTTCCGCAAGCCCTAAGGAACTCGCTAACATAGTATCCACATAGGACTGAGCCAAGTGGTTGCTTGGCAAACTGCATGGAAAATAGAAGTAATGTAAGATACATGATATTATCCGTGGTGGGTAGCAGTGCATGGTAAGTACCTCGCACCGGGAATTCTCTCCTCACGGCCAAGTGTGTGCCAAACTTCTTCTTCTGTCTCTCGGACCTCCGATTATAGGTGGTGGGGTCTTCCACGTACATCCTATATGTGCTATATATATGCCAAAACACTGGTGTTAACTTATATGACAAACACTAGTAATGCAAGCGTGTGTTGTTGTCACTTACTATCGCAGACAGTGCTCGAAATCTTTATACCCTTCTTTGTCGCTCGGGTTCCGCAAGGAATCAAATATGACGGCCTTTCCATCGTGAGGATAGATGACAAATAAAATCCAGTAGCCGCTGACTCCTAAGCTACACAATTGAATCAATGTGAAAAGATACACCCTTAAGTTATAGTATTTTTGACCCATAAGTTATTGTACGTATCATTTTGACATTCCCGAACTTGTGGGCGGCAAAGATACACCCATTCTCTGGGACCTTCTTCATGACATGTAAGAGGTACTGTCCCTTTTTGTACTTGATCTCTCGTATCAATCTCGCATGGACTTCCGCTTTCTGCAACCCTTCCAAGTTCACGAGTTCAGAATGCGTGTCCGGTATTCTGTGGCCAATTATTGCCCTCTGGCTAATATGCATAGGAGATAGGTGCAAAATAGGTTTGCCTAGTTCCTTGCGTACATATGCTTGCATCCTAAAGACATAAGTTGTCGTCATGACATTGTTAGTTTGATCGTCTTCAATTAACATACTTATAGCGATTTAAAGATACGATATAACTTACATGGCAAAAAGAGTCACTTGGACGACGTCGAGATCCTTGCGCCGCAGCAGCCTATGCATGTCGTGGAATTCAACAGGCATGTAACTTTCATCATCCTCCAAGTGGAAGTACTCCTGCGGGACCTTCACAACGAACTCCTTCATGCCCAGCTTTGCAGCATGCATATACCAGATGTGGAACCTCTGAACCTCCCACGGCTCCTCCAAAAGATCGCCCAAGGTCAACATGAATTTGCCACTCTCAAAGTTATCTGGGCAATCTGGACTTAGGGGCCAAAATTTAGGCGGGGTTCACTCCCTGTAGGGGCACCATGAAAAAAGAATGTTACGTGCATCTACGCGCACTTAAGCTGTTGAAGATGTTTATTTGCCATAAGCATACATACCTTTCGAACGCCGTGGAGTACTTGAACTCTTAGGCTAAGTTGGACGCCGCCCATTGCTCCATGGTGAGGTGGGGTCAGCAGGTTTGTCCCCAGCTTCATCATCCGGTTTCTTCGGTGCTGAAGGACATTTCCCACTGCCCTGGGTTGGGGGCGGTGTCTCGTTGCCCGATGGACCCCCTATACCTCCTTGAGGGCTGCTCTTGTCGGGACGCTGGTAGAGGATTGTTGTCTGGGCCTGTAGCGTCGTACTTGTCGTCGTTGTCGTCGTCAAAGTCATCGCCGCCATCGTCGTCGCCACCATCCGGTGGAGACGAGTGTGGCGCCGTGGGATGCGATGGCGGAGATGACTGGAATTCCAAGATGATGTCTTCCTTATTCCATAGAACAAACGACGCGATAGTATAGCCGAGGTACCTGACCCCTTCTTCAGTTGGGTAGTCGAGTTCTTCTTCATCGTAATCTTTGTGGGTCCAAAGGATCTATACCTTGGCATAGTCATGCGGGATCGGCCTGTTGTTGTATGTGGCGCCGCTTTCCGTGGGGTACACTAGTCCATTAGCAATGGCCTTCTTATTCGCCATCTTACGTACGATTGGAATATAGAGCAGTGCATTCCCTCGGCTCCACGATGTCATCGACCGGGTACCTGCGGATTCCTCCAGCCGTCGACGAGCCTGGAACTATTTGCTGACTCGCTGGTAGTTGTACACCAGCCTGCACAAACATCTGTGCCCGCAACTCCACCATCTTGGGGTCGGTGCTAGTAAAAGCCTCCTGTATTGACTTGCTGATCATCTCTTGCATTGCTTCATCACGGTCTTTTTGGATGAGCCCTTCCTTGTATGCCTGCCTCGTGTGCTGTGTCCCAGCGTCAGACTGTCAGGACTCCACGTTCTTCCAGCTCTGCCTTGAGGACAAGCCTCGTACGCGGCCCTGGTGCTCAGGGTTGCCCAGTGCCTCGATCAGTACATCGTGATCCCTATGAGGTTTAAACTCCCCGGTCTGAGCAGCCTTAGTGATCTTGAGTACAGCCTTCTCTGCTTCCTCGGCCTTTTCCTCATTGTATTGAATCTTGCCCTCCTTCAGCTTCTTCGGTCTACAGGGCATATAAGTAGTCGCGTGACCTCTCATCGATGCCTTGTAACGGGTAGCTCTGCCCTGCTCGCTTCTGCCTCCCTTTCTTCCTGGCGCCACTTGGGCCTCTTACCGGCATACTCGGTCATGCCTAGGTGGTGGACGAGCTCATTCTTCTTTGCGAGCTCCGAGAACTTCTCGCCTTTGCGCTTTGCTTCATCGGTCGTCATCTTCTCCACAAACTCATCCCAGATGTGCCGCTTGATGAAGTTGTAGTCTTCATATGGTGTCTTCCCTTTCTTCACATACTGGGTGTTGAGTTTGGACCGGAAGCTGTGAAGAGCTTTGCCTGCCAGGAAGAACGCATGGCCCCTGCACACGGCTTCATCATAATTGTTCAGGTGGATACTGGAAACGTCTCTTCATGATAGCCCACACTTTGTCCTTCAGAGTCTGTGGCACTTTCCTCCAATCTAAATAAGTGATAGGCACATGTTCCCTTACTATGCAAGAGCATTGGTTGCTGAAGGTGCCGATAACTGTTTGTGGCTCCAAGGGCTCTCCCTGCGGCCCTATCTTGGTTATGGCATGCACCTTCTTCGAAACCTGGTGCCTTCCGTGCTGGCCCTATTCAATTCTGACTTTCCACTCTTAGAGGTTGTCTTTTCTAATGAAGCGCCCGGGGATGGACCGGATTCATGCCCCTCATCACCAAATTCCAAACGCAAAGACGGCACCGGAATCTGTATACACGACAGGAGCTCACATTAGCTGTATACATAGTACATGCGATCCCATCGACGGTGTGTTAGTTGGACACTTACGCGGCCCTCTTCATCTTCTGGTCCGTGACCTGGGGTGCAAGATCCTTGAGTTGACGGCCCTGTTCTTTATCCCTTTTTCGGTGTATAGGTCAGATCTTCTTCTTCCTCCGTACGTGCTTTCTTCTCTGGCCTAGGTGTTAGAACCTCCTCCTCGTACTCGCTGCTCTCATCTGATGATGATGAGGAGCTTCCCTTATCACTCGGGCCTGGGCTTGGCTGACGCCATTGTCCTTCAGGCGATCCCGCCATTGGAAGCTATGAATAAGATAGAGTTATACGGACATCTCACAAGTGCGAGTAGACAAGAAAAGTGCAAAAGAAAAGAATAATACATCCTTTTTCATTACAATCAGAGATTACATCATTTTTCATTTACACTGCGAGTATTTTGTACAAAGTAATTGAGAAAAGTACAAAAGAGTAGGAAAATTACAAAAGAGTATAAGAAAATTACATATTTGGCTCAGATTTGCCCTATTGTAATAACATCGCTTTTAAACCAGGTTGCTTGTATATGATATACATGCCATCCTAGTTTAGAGGCTCACAAGCAATATAGGGACTTTCCATCATCATAGCCGCTGCCTCAACATACAAAGTTTCACATCATTGCAAACTGCCACTGCCTGAGGACATTACTAGAATCAAAACCAATTCATCATCGAAAAAGCCATACAATAGGGTTTCAATTAAAGTAGTAGAGTTAGAGTAGTAGTAGACAAGTAGTAATAGGATTTGGAGTTAGAGTAGTTGTAGGAGTACAAGTTGTAGAGTAGTAGTAGTAGTATAGCTAAGAGTAGTAGTTGAGTAGACAAGTAGTAGTAGAGTCATAGAGTAGAAGTAGACAAGTAGTAGTAGAGTAGTAGTACACAAGTAGTGGTAGAGTATATGCCAAACAATTCATCATGGCATTTACAAATAAATTAAGAAAAGTACAAAAGAGTATAACAAGAGTACAAAAGAGTATAAGAAAAGTATATATTTGGCTCAGATTTGCCCCATTGTAATAACATCGCTTCTAAACTGGTTGCTTGTATATGGTATACAAGCCATCCTAGTTTAGAGGCTCACAAGCAATATGGGGACTTTTCATCATCATAGCCGCTGCCTCAGCATACAATTTAAGTTTCACATCATTGCAAATGCCACTGCCTGAGCACATTACTAGAATCAAAACCAATTCATCATCGAAAATGCAATACACAATAGTAGTAGAGTAGTAAGTTGGAGCACTAGTAGAGACAAGTAGTAGGAGTTAGAGTAGTAGTAGTAGAGTAATAGAGAGTAGTAGTAGAGTAGTAAGTAGGAGTAGTAGAGTAGGAGTAGGAGTAGGAGTAGGAGTAGAGTAGTAAGTAGGAGTAGGAGTAGAGTACGTAGTAAGTAGGAGCAGTAGAGCTAAGACTAGAAGTATGAATAGTAGTAGTAGAGTAGTAAGTAGGAGTAGTAGAGCTAAGACTAGAAGTATGAATAGGAGTAGTAGTAGAGTAGTAAGTAGGAGTAGTAGAGCTTAGAAGTATGAGTAGGAGCAATACTAGTAAGTAGGAGTAGAGTAGTAAGAGGAGTAGGAGTAGAGTACAAGTAGCCAGGTAGTTTTAGAGTAGAAGTAGACAAGTAGTGGTACAGTAGTAGGAATAGTAGACAAGTAGGAGTAGAGTCATAGAGTACAAGTAGACAAGTAGTAGTAGAGTAGTAGTACACAAGTAGTGGTAGAGTATATGCCAAACAATTCATCATTGCATTTACAAATATTAGTAGAGACAAGTAGTAGTAGAGAAGTAGTAGTAGGAGTTAGAGTAGTAGAGTAGTAGTAGGAGTTAGAGTAGTAGTAGTAGTAGAGAAAAGAAAGACATGCACATAATCAACTCACAACTTATAGGTTAGGACCCTAACCGAAGCACTACCCATAGCATCATCAAAACCTAAATAGAAACTGAAATGGCAGATAATAATCCATATATCCTTTTTGAACCGAAGGATGTCCACTGAGAGAGCTAAACAACAAATGCTGACCTACAGTGGTACTGTAGGTAGTATGGCAAGAAGATGAAGAGGTACAAAGGCAAGAAGAAGGTCAGCACTTGCTGACCTGCCCTGGTATTGTAGGTAGTATGGCAATAGGCCATATTGTAGTTGGTAGAAGACTGACTTCAGCCATGTATTTCAGAGTAGAAGTAGATCAGCAGGATAAGCATGATGCACTAAACTATTAGATCTAAATGAACAGAGGAAATTCTATACATGATAGCTAAGAATAATTTCAGAAAAATGACCAAGTACTGACATGTTGTTAAGGTCATGTCATTTGTTGCAATTTCTAATGACTCATGTTGTTAAGGTCCCTAAAAGCCTAGAACTGCATCCTGGTTAGTTAATGAGAAACAGTAAGTGGGTTTCCTATTCAAGTGCGACTATCCCTACGGACATAATTCAAATAGTTGATGGCTTTGGCTTACATGGCAACCTAACTATCATATAGAGTTATGATAAAAAAGGGCGCAGAATCAAGGTTTTAGAAACCAAAGGTAAAAACTGGTTTTGAGAACTCAAGAAACTAATCCAAATAGGACAAGTGAACATAACTGGACAGATCAACATATATGAGGTCTATCCGAGATAGAAACTGCACTTGCATCACAACAGCTGGCAAGTGAATTGGATAAGGCAGCATTGGCAAATTGAAACAGCGGCAAATTCTCAGTTAATAAACATAGTCAATCATAGGCAGTGGCATTTGCATATCCTCAATTTCATCGCAAATGCATCACAGGCAGCATTGAACTCACAATGCCAAAAACTGAAACAAAATTGAAACAAAAAATGCATCACAGACATCCATCCAGGAAACACAGGGGAAGAAGCTAGGGTTGGCTCACGGCAGCAACAAGCAGGACGGATACGGAGCACGGGGTCAGAGAAGGAGCACGACGGCAGACCACTGCGGTGCCGAAGACGGAGCACGGGGTCGGGGAAGGAGCACGACGGCAGACCACTGCGGTGCCGGAGATGGGGCACGGGGTCGGGGAAGGAGCACGACGACAGAGCACTGCGATGCCGGAGATGAAGCACGGGGTCGGGGAAGGAGCACGGCAGGCAGAGCACTGCGGCGGTGGAGACGGAGCACGGGGTCGGGGAAGGACCACGGCGGAAGAGGACGGAGCCGGAGACCAGGGGCAGGGACAGAGACCGATGGCAGAGCACGGAGGTCAGGTGGACGTCGTTGTGGGAGAGCCTGTTGGTGCGGGGACGAGGACGGGGATGGGGGCGGGCGTCGGCGGATGTCGGCGTGGGAGCTGATCGGCGGCTAGGGTTCGAGGAAAAATCCGGCAGCCCTTCGGGGTTACTGTGCGGCGCCGGTGGAAGAGACGGTGTCGGCGGGGTCGGGTTAGGGTTATATAGGGAGGGAATGACCGTGGCGGTCGAATTATAGTAACCGCCATGGTTAATATTAACCGAGGCGGTTTCCTTATGCTAACTGCCACGGTTAATTCTATTAACCGTGGCGGTTAGTGTAAGGAAACCGCCTCGGTTAAGCTTTTTTAAAATTTTTGGGTTTTCAAATACTGTGTAGAATAGTAGCAGTTGAAGTAGTGGTAGGAGTAGTAGTAGTGAGCGTATTAGGGTAGTAAGTATTTGTAGTGTAGTAGAGGGTATACGTAGTAGGAGTAGTTGTAGTGACCGTAGTAGAACTATTAGACTAGTTGTAGCGTAGGACTAGTAGCGTAGTAGAGCATAGTAGTAGTTATAGTGAGCGTAGTAGGAGTAGTATAGTAGTAGTAGTGATCGAGCGTAGCAGGAGTAGTAGAGTAATAGTAGTGAGCGTATACTAGGAGTAGTGGAATAGTAAGCGTACGTAGTATAGTATAGTAGTAGTAAGGAGCAGAAGTAGTAGTCGACTAGTTACATGAAAAGTTCTCGTTAATCATTAGGTGAGTACATTGTTACATAAATGTGTGGCGTATATATCACTTTGGTGGGAGTGATCCTATGATGGACTTCTTCTCACCGTCGGGGCGGAACCAAGGCTTTATCTTGTTCCTGCTCACGCGGTTCTCAATGATCTTGATCTTACATGGATGATCGGTAAATAGAGAGAACTCTGCGTAGTTGTTGTATTCTTCGGGACTTTGGACTCCATCGGCTCCCACGATTCTCTGCTTTCCTGAGACAACCGCATGCTTGTTTGTCTCTTTGGGCATCGGATAGTAGGCTACCTGCGCGACGTGGTTTGCGAGTACCCACTCATCATCTCTGTAGGCAACGCTTTGGAGATCAACGGTTGTTAGCCCATACTCATCCACGATCACAGACTTTGGCTTGACCCACTGGCACCGAAAGATGGGTATCTATAGGTCATCGCCGTAGTCTAGTTCCCATATCTCTTCGATCTGCCCGTAGTATGACTTGATGTCCCCTGTCGCGTCATCGATGCCCTCATATCGAACACCGCAGTTTTGTGCCGCACTCTTCTTGTCCTTCTCTTTTGTGTGGAACCTATATCCATTGATGTCGTACCCTTGCCACGTGGTGACTTGGCTAGAAGGGCCGGATGCTAGATTCGATTCTTCAATGCAATCGTTCGATATGTCCTGATTGTTTATCCATGTCGTGAAATGCATCTTGTGCTGCTTCTGTACCCACGCCTCTGTGCGTCCATCACTAGCGCGACGCATCTCCTTCAGGTGCTTCTCAACCCATTTGTCCATTGACACTAACTGATTGAGGGCGGCGTGATGTGTATCTTGCACGATATTACCAGTCTATATCAGTTTGTACTTTCCTCCCGGTGCACCCCATCCCTGTTGTTCTGCCTTCATGCGGGTGGACGGGCATCCCAATAGCATTTCCATCCTGGACGTATCTCGTGCAGCAGTTAACGACCTCCTCTATTGTGTATGCCTCAATCGTTGAGCCTTCTGGATAAGCACGGTTATGGACGTATCGGTTGAGGGTGGACATGAACCCGCTCATACGTCCACATCTGATGCAAGTATACAGGCCCCAATTCCTATATTTGATCGACCATGTGCATCATCAGGTGTGGCATAATATCGAAGAAAGAGGGCGAGAAGCACATCTCAAGCTGGCAAAGAGTCTCTGCGATAAACTCTTTTAGGACAAGCAGCTCAGCTTCATCGATGACCTTCTGTGTGATGCGTTTAAAGAAGTTGGACAAGCGCGTGATGACCATCTTCACGTACTCTGGACCGATAATCCTGATGACAATCGGAAGGAACACCGTTAGCATGACATGGCAGTCATGAGAGTTGAAGTGGGTCATTGTGAGGTCTTTCATCGAGACCAGGCTCTTGATGTTCGAAGAGAAACCGGTCGGCACCTTCACGACCCGAAGCCATCAGGAGGAAACCCGTGCTCTCATCTTTTCTTAGGTTATAGCTCACTGCCCGGAAGGTCCACTTTATTTCTGGCTTGTGACGCCGTCGGGTGGATTTCAGTGGTTGATGTCATGGTTCACAAGATCCAGACGTGACTTGAGACCATCTTTCGTCTTAGTCTTGATGTCAAGCAGGACCCCGATCGTGCTCTCGAAGACATTCTTCTCTAGGTGCATGCAGTCAATTGCATGGGGTGTATCTAACTCCTTCTAGTATGATAGCTTCCAGTATGATAGGTACTTGAAGAAACACGACTGCTTCTTGAATGGAACGGGGGCCGGGGCAGGCTCTGCCTCTTCCTCTTCTGCATCCCGCTTCCTCTTCTTCCTCCGCTTCTTTGGCCCATCTTCCTCCTCTTTCTTCTTCTTCCCAAACTCGACATTGATCCCCTGCACCATGTCAAACACCTTTTGCCCGTACCCTGACCTATCCAGCGTGTCAATTTCAAGCTCGTCACTGTTGTCAAAGTACATATTCATCGACGGATTCCTGTACCTGTGCTTCTTGGGGAGGAATTGCCTATACCTCATATACACCATCTCCTTCGATGGACTAAGGTAAGTGTAGCAGGTGCCACCAATGCAAACTACGCAACCGCTCTTCCCTTTAATCTGCCCCGATAGTGAAAAAAGACCACGGTAATCGGTGATGGTGACAAAGATGATGGCATATAGAGTGAACTCCTTTTTATCGGACGCATCGATCATGTCAACCCCTTTCTCCTATAATGTCTGCATGTCCTCCATCAAGGGCTCCAAGAACACATCTATATCATTGCCGGGCTGCTTCGGGCCTGAAATAAGCATGGTGAGTAGAAGGCACCTGCGCTTCTGACATAGGTGTGGAGGTAGGTTGCAGATGGTGAGGGTGACCGGCCACGTGCTGTGCGTGCTGCTGAGGTCGCCAAAGGGATTCATCCCGTCGGTACTCAGCGCGAACCTGACGTTCCTAGGCTCATCCCCAAACTTTGTGAACTTGGCGTCAAAATGCTTCCACTGCTTGCCATCGGACGGATGCCGCAGCTTGCCATCAACCTTCACACGTTCAGGAGATGCATGCCAGGACATAAGTTTGGCATCCTCTGGATTCCCGAATAGTGCACGTAACCGATCGATGACGGGCAGGGACCACACCGACAGGGCAGGACTTTTCCTGAGTGTGTAACCCTCTTTTTCTTTGTCCTCATGAGGCGGCTGTTTGTTGGCCTTCGCCTTCTTCTTCTTCGGCCCTCTCGAGGGTACCTCCTCATCACCCGCGTGACATCCAGCATTTTTCTTGTAACGACTCACGCCACAGTGCGGACAGCTCTACAACTTTGCAAAGTCGTCTCCCCGAAATAGAATACAATGGTTAGGACATGCATGAAACTTTCTAAGCTTCATTGCCACTGGCGGATCAGCTTCTTCGCCCGATAGATATTGGCGGGCACATTGTTACCCTCTGGGTAACTGTCACCAAGGATACGTAACAGGTCGTTGAAGCAAGTGTTGGTCATCCCATAGCGAGCCTTCAACATAAGCAACTGGAGATTGAAACGGAGCACAGTCCAATGCTGTGGACATTTTCCCCTCATCCTTGTACAGGGGATCAATTGCCGCCTGCTTCATCACTCTGAAATTCTCGAGCCATTTTGGATCCCCAAACAAAATATCATCGTGATCCTGACAGTTAGCAATCTGCTCAATGAACTCTGCATCCTCCAACAGCAACGTGTCAACGACGGGGTCACCATCCCCATCGCAAGCGTCGGCATCGTCGTCTGCCATGTCCTGGAGCAGATCACTGATCATGATGTACTCACGTCTCGCATTGTCGTCATCGCCGGCGGCAGATGATGTCTGTTGTTGCTGTCTTTCGTCATTCACCGACGAGGAGCTTTCTGCTTGTGCATCTGTGACACTCGGATCTTTTTTACCGTGATACTTCCACACAGTGTACTTTGGGATCCTTGATGAACCCATACCAGTACCAAGTGTGATTGCACAACGTTGTCTTCTTGGGCAAGCCGATTCTTGCAGTCAATGCGCGGACAAATCATGCGATCTCGGCCCAGACTCAGACAATGCTTCTGCGCAAAAGGAAATGAACTTCTTCCTCACATTGTCCAGGAAAGACAGATCCAGCCTTGATGTGTTGTACATCCAATTCTCCCTGCTCTCCATGACCTTCATCTTATATACAAACACAGCAAATTGAAATGAAGTCGTATTAGACGAGCGGTAAATCCAACTCTACAACTAATTGAAAGTATCGAAAAAGCATCTAAATACTCCCAAGTGCCACCCTTCACAAAATCCAACTCTAGATTCACTTACTCTCTCTCATCTTTTTAGATCTAGATCTAAACCGGCCACATTTCGAAAAAACTCCTATAAATCATGGAAAAGAGAGGAAAAGCAGATTTGGAGAGTAAGAATCAACCTCTAACGGTGCCACCCTTCACTAAATCCAAGGATAAATTCCTTATTCCCTCTCATCCATTTAGATCTAGATCTAAACCATTTGGAAAAACACCTAAATAATGAAAAAGAGAGGAAAACAAGATTTGGAGGGTAAGAATCAACCTCTTACGGTGCCACCAATCACCAAATCCAAGGGCAAAACCCCCCTTGAAATGGCTATTTTTAGGGTTTTGAGCTCAAAACACCCAAAAATGGAGGAGAGGTCGCGGGGAGGAAGAAGGGGAGGGTTGTTGTTTTATAGGCTCAGAGTTAATGGAGGCGGTTATCTTAAATAAACCGCTACGGTTAATCAGCAATTAACAGTGGCGGTTGAGTTATAACAACCGCCTCGGTTAATGTATTTTCCGAGGTGGTTGTTGTAACTCAACCGCCAATTAACCGTGACGGTTTTGTTACGATAACCGCCTCGAAAAAGGAATTAATCGAGGCGGTTGGGGACGGCCAGCCCAGCCTTCGGCCGGCCCATCTTAACCGAGGCGGTTTGCTGGGCTGACCGCCACGGTTAAGATTTCAGAAGTGCCTCCCAAAAGATTTTCTGTAGTAGTGCAAAAATCAGAGGAAACCCACTTGACTTCTCCTGACGAATACTCTTTCTGTCGAACACCAAGCAAGTCTTCCGGCAATCCGTTTACTACACGAAATAAAAATGCATGATGTGTATGTCATGATGCAGGAGATGCCCTAAATTGTGAAATAATAACAATAGACTTAACCGAGAAAGTCGAGTACAATTTTCCTTCACGAAAAAGATATAAATCACTCTTCACTAAGCAAGGTGGTGATTTCAAAATTAATTTGTTGACCACTTTAACGGTCGTAGAAAGCCTAGTTAATATTTCTATTAACTATATTAATCATTATTAGCCTTTTCTATCATCAAGTTAATCACGAACCATTCCGTTAAGTGCCAAGGATCATATTGGGCTGATGATTCAGGGTCACTACAAAAATCAAAATTCACACAACATCTTACAGGGATTACAATTAATTTCCTTACTTGTTTTTCAACCAAGAAACTCCTATGTGAGCTAGTTGAAGAGCTTGAAACATCATAACACAAACATAAAACATTCACCTTAGATTAATACATGGCAAGAAGTCATAAACAATATGCATGTGTCTGTTTACCCCCAAAACTTTCACTAAATATCACATAAAGTCTATCATTTAATTATTTAAGTTATATGGTAAACACCTCGAATGAATCCCAAATTTTAATGAGAGTTAGATGATTATAAATCATGACCAGGGTACAAATTTCACATGCTCAGGTTTTATAAATTACCTACTACAAAATAAACAAGTTTATAATGCAACAATACAGTGGAAAAACAAGATAAATGTGAAACTCAACCTTTTCTAAAACAACATAGCCATATTATTGATTCTCAGGCTACCACAACATCATGAAAAGGCAGTGGAGCACCCTTTTCAATTTTTACACTTATATATTATTTATAATGCATTTACATCTACTTATTAGGCATCCAAACAAGGTAAATCAAAAACTCAGATATACATGCACCTATAAATCATAGAAATTTAACCAGTCATTACACATCCTACATAGAGGCTACAATTAAATTTTCATGTCATTTGGAGCATTACTAACTTCAGATAGAAAAATAACAAGCAAAACATGCTCTTATTTCCTATTTAACAAGACTAATTTAGAACATCAAGAAAACAGTAAACAACCCTAATATTTTATGTTCCTATTAGTTAGTGCATGTCATGAGAAGACTAACAAAATTGGAACCACTATTTTTGCACTCCTAAAACTCATGATATAAATGAAGGCAAGTTAAATTGATTTCAAAACCACTTTCTAAGAATGAATTTCTACAGCACAACAATGTAAATAACATAGCCCATTTATTCGACCTAACATGCAGAGCACTTCACCACTGAATCTAACAAAACAAATTTCACTATTTTAGGAGCATCCAAACTGGAAATATGAATTTTAGAATATAAATCAAAATCTACAATAATGAGGTAGAAATAGCTCACGCGGACCCACTTGTCATAGAGTCAAGAGATGCAGAGAGCAGCTCGCTCTCTTCTTCTTCCTTCGGTCGAAACGCAGGCACAGGGGTGTGGAGCAGCTCGGGCAGCCAGCCCTAACGGCCTCGGCCGCTGGCTCCAGCTAGCTGCGGCGTTGGGCGACCGGCCATGGCCATGCCCTGCCTTGGGTTGACCGGCAGCGGCCTGCAGCAACGCAACAGCAGCACTCAAGGCGCCATGGCGGCTGCTCGCCTGCTCCGGCGACGGTGGCTGCTTCCGGAGGTGAAAAGGATCACGGACGGGGAGCACCGGCAACGTCGCGTCGCGGGGAAAGCGATAGAGGTGTTGTCTCGGGTGGAGGATGCCTGGAGGACAGCGCTCAGCGAGCGTCCGTGGAGCTCTGCTCGCCATCCATGGCAGTCGCCGACAGAGAGGGATGGAAAGCGAGCTAGAGAGGGCAAAGGGCGAGCAAATAGCGAGTTAGAAGAGGGGAACAAGGTGCCGACAGCCCTCCGGGCTCCCACGACTCCAACGCGACCGGTGACAGGCCGCCGGCAGCCCCGAGCGACGCCGCCGCACGGTCGGACGTAAAGCTCTGTTCGCGAACAGAGGGAGGAGGTAGGGTACTGGAGCCGAGCCTATCTTCTTTGTACTGTTTTGCTGAAATTACTCTTGATTTTGTGTAGTAACTCGAGAAATGCCCTTAATAAAAGTTGTAGAAAATTTCTTGCTGAACAACTTTGCCTTTTGAATGATATTCAAATTTTGAGTGGATTTTGAATTATAAAAAAGGGACCAAACATGGTTTAAATGGGAGTCTGAACAGAAACTCAAAAATTAAAATTTTATATAATAACTTCAAAATCTCCAAATACCAAATACCTTACAACTTTCATATAATAAGTTTTATCTAATTCTTAATAATTTTCAAAATAAGAATTTAAACTTAAACCTTTAAACTTAGATTAGAGGTTTTATTTGAAATTTTAAATAATAACTTTAAATTCTCCCAAAATAAAAGTTGCTCAACTTTTCAAGATCTACAACTTTTATTTAAGGCCTAATGTCCAATTCCTTTTAGTTCTTGAATTAGGATTTTAGGTCCGATTTAAGATTTATAATTGATTTTCTTTTTATTTTGTAATTGAATCTAGGTAAATACACACCAACACAAATATTAACAAAATAAGTCAGCTCTAATTCCCTATGCACAACCATAGAATAAAATTTATTTTTGTTAATGCATGCTAACAGGGTAAAAATGCGGGATGATTTGCATGCAATAATGATGATCATGGTAGGTTTTAGTTACAGTAACACCAGGATTGTTACAGTATGTAGCAAATTCTTCAGTAGTACCAATATTCCGGGGTTTTTTATAAGTTTAAAAATAAAACTCAGAGTTTAATTGTATGACACCCTCAAGTCTCTTAATATATGGTATTTATGGATCTCCTTGGGCATTAACAATGTCATGCCTCCCTATCGCTAAGAATATATAGTGGAGCTTATAGGAAATGGCAACAACAAGGATAAGCATACTTGCAGTTCATATATTGTAAAGTCAAACAATGGATCCACAGAGAATCGAAGCATACAATCAAATCAAAATGTGTATGTGTATCGAATTATGGTGGATATGTGTATATATGGTGGCTAATCCTAATTCTACTTATGCTCTTTTGAAAATAAATCTCTCTTTAAGACTCGCAGGTAAAACATAGGCTATCTTTATTCTTCCTTCTTTTCTCTTTCTTTCTTTCTCTCTCTTTTTTTCAATAGGGAGGTGGGCATCTAATACCATTGTTTTAATTGCTGGGACACTTGTCCATCTTTTACTCCCTTTTCTTTTCATACTTTGCATAACCACACGTATCCTTTGAATATAAATAATTAGAGAGATAATGATAAGAACTTAGAGCAATTAAACAGGGGCTGTCATATAGGGTATATTTTTTTGGGTGTTTACTCCCAATGTAGGAGAAAAACATTTTATGATGAATATAGATGGAAATGGAAATGGTTGCAATTACTCGCAGGGTAGGAATAATGCATATATGGCTAGAGTGTGTAAGTGATCTTGGTTTTAAAAGCATGACAAGACTCTCATGAGGTATACAACAAAGGTTGACTGAACTCAATGCAAAGCAAGCAGCATAAATGTGCAAAGGTTTCCTATCTAAATATATCATATATGGCTTTGGTAGGAATTCACACTTTGTCATACAAGAGCTCATCATGTAGATTTTAAGTTTTTCAAAATGAATCTCCAGAACTTAGTAATGTTAGGAATAAGATAAATAGCAGCTCGACCTTTATGAATCATATAAATCAATCACCTAGACTTAGCTCAAACATATTCCTCCATAAGTTTCAGTTTCAGAGTAAATTCTCAAATTAAAACAACAAGTATCTAAAACTCAGGAGAATTTAAAGCTTGAAAACTAGACATTTGAAAGGTATGATAACAGAGCAACTATTCATCATCTTAGTGTTCAACAATTTTAATTAATTCTAGCCTATATTGACTCCGAACATATTCTAATATATAGCTAAGTGTTTATTTGGTTTTAATTATTTTTGATTGGAGTCAAAAGGGACTCTATAATTTGTGGACTTCATGTGCCCACATATTTTTCGTGTTTTTAGATTTTCCCATGATACTATGGTGAACCTTCATGTGCTCACATATTTTTGGTATTTTATGACTATATAAAACAGACTAAAAAATCGCTTAGGTTTAATTACCTGATAACTAGGAGTTGCTCCTCCTCCAAGCCAGATGTTTGCAATACTTGGTGTTGAATGATCTTCAGAGTGAGCTAACCAGTGGTAGTCCTGGTGGGTGCCATTGATAGACTCTCTCCTCAGTCATAATATTGTTCCTGCATAATTATACTCCAACAAGAAAACCAAAACTCGAGACTTGAATTTAACAAGGGTTAGCGGTCAGCCAATGAGTAATTGATCATTCTTTGGGTTGATTTTAATTAACAGATTCTAGCAGGATTTTAACAGGATTCTTTTTTTGGGTTTTTCTAATTTTTTTATGTAGCAATCAAATATGTATGCATGCTATATATATTTTTATGCCACCACGGAGAATATTTATTCTCATGGGGCGTCAGATTTTTATAATGCAACAAAGTAAATACAGATACTACTACCATTTATATATGTATTATTTTTATTTGTTTTTATTTTTATGACACCATAGTACATATTTCCTACAGTGTTTACCATAAGTGCATTCACATGGGGCTTTAATTTTTTATGATGTAGTAAATAAAGCAGTAAGTATTTTTATTGTTTTATATTTAATGTGCAAAAGTGATTGTACTAATAAATGTGTTAAAACAAAATTACTAATAAATGCTAACTTAATTAGATAACTACCATTCTAACGTATGGCTAGGGTACGGAATTTAAAGTCTACCGACAGGACTTAGATAGAGGAGAATACTTACTCAACAGGTTCATCGTCTGAGATTACCTCAGTCAATTCCCTATTCTGCGGTGGTATAGTAGGTGCATCTTCTTTCTCCTTCCATCTCATTTCTGTCTCATCCTGCTTCTCTCTTTTCTAACTCCAGCTCTTCCTTGTTACACTCCCTCAGGTGTGCTTCTCTTGATTTTTTATCTCCCTTCATCCATTCTTCTAATTGTGCACGGATCTCTTCCTTCTCTGCCTTAGCAATCTGGTCCATCCTTTCAGCTTCCGCTTCCCACTCACTCCAGCGTGGTGCTTGTATGGCTTCTTCTTGCTCCTTATAGCAGTCTTCATACTTCACAATCTTGCCTAGGGAATTCCTCCCATCCACAGTGAGGCTGGGCAGCCTGACGGCGGGCTTGGCGTCTTCTCCTGTTGCGTTGCTTCCTGTTCTGCTCATGGTTAATAAGTGTTCTAAATTGACAGCGTAACTTTCCCCTGGGTAGGTTGAAGTGGATCTGTCCAGATCCTGATGTAGATAATAGCATTGGCAGTGTAGAGGAACGGTCTTCCCAAAAGAATAGGTGATTCATCGTCTCCCTGCATGTCAAGGACTAGAAAATCTGCGGGTATATATTTATCTTGAATTCTTACCATAACGTCCTTAACCACGCCTTCAGGGAAATCTTAGTGATTAGTCTAGCCATCTGCAACTGAATATATATTGGGTATAGAGGTAAATCATTAAATAAATCATCATATACGTGTTTGGACATTACGTTGACACATGATCCAGTGTCGCAGATGGTGTCGGCAAAAGTGGTGTCTCTGATTGTGCATTCAATGATTGGTACACCTGGGTCACCTTTCTTCGTTGGAAATGGTTGGAGAGCATATGATCATTTTCTGTGTTGAGAGCAGTGATTAGTTGAGCAGTTTATTCAGATATATGCTGGGGCTTGTTCTTTCTCCATCTTCTATTGTTCTTCTTCTTGGGTGCTGGTTGTTGTTGCTCTTCTTGTTGATGAAATTGCTTCGGGACTGTATGAGTCTTTAAGATGCGGTTCTTGAACGAGAATCTCTCTTTCTTGTCCTTGATGGAGAGGACAATCTTGGCGTGTTCCGCATAGATGATGGCTTTGGTTGTGCACAAGAATGATCGTCCCAAGATAATGGGTGCCTTCTCATCTCCTCCTATCTCCATAATCACGAAGTCAACTGGGAGATATGATTGCCCCACTCTGATGACAGCTTCTTCTAGTACTCCCTCGGGGTAGCAAATGGACTGATCTGCAAACTGCAAATGCATATCTGTGTACAACAAAGGATCACCTAATATTTTCTCATAAATTACCTTGGGCATTATGTTGACACTTGCGCCGAAATCGCAGATAGCTTCTGGAAAACTGTGACATCCTATAGAGATAGGAATGATAAGTCTCTCAGGGTCTCCCATCTTCTCAGGTAGTGAGTGATCAATCCACTGTATATCTTGGTTGTTACCTTGGTAGTTACCTTGTCGAGGTTGCTGATTCCATCCTTGGTTTGGCTGATTCCATCCTTGACCTTGCTGAGGACGATGATGGGTGTTATTGTTGATAAAGTTCACATCCTCTTGCAACGTGGGATAGTTGACAGTTGAATGCCCGTAATCTCCACATTCTTCACAGGTCATGCGAGAATCATTAATATGCATGATTTCCTTCTTCTCTATATCTAGCTTCTTCATGATGAGGTCTAGCTTGGCAGTGACCATGTCAGTTTCCTTGAGATGATGGATACCTCCTCCTTTCTTGCGAGGTTGAGTACGTTCTTTATTACAGCTGGGATTTGAGGCCATCTTCTCAACAAGTGCTTTAGCTTCTGGAAGCTTAAGTGACAGGAAAGCTCCTCCTGCTGCAGCATCTATGGACTCACGGGTGCTAGAGATAAGCTCGTGGTAGAAGGTCTGCATTAACAGTCAATCCTTTATCCCATGATGAGCACAGTCTTCAATATAATCTTAGAATCTTTCCCATGCTTCAGTGAATGATTCGTCATGTTGCTGTTGAAAGCTTGAAATTTTCCCACTCAGAGCATTCGTCTTGCCTGTAGAAAAGAACTTTGTCAGGAAAGTAGTTGAGCATCGGTCCCATGTAGTGTTCTTCTCTTTGTTGGCGTAGAACCACCGATTAGGTTTCCCCAAAAGTGAAAATGCGAAAAGACGGAGTAAAATAGCATCTCTTAGTACTCCTCTGATCGTGAAGGTGCTGCAGATCTCTAGAAAGTGTTGTAAGTGTGCACTTGCATCTTCATGAGCTTTTCCATAAAATTGAGTGGCTTGAACCATGGTGATAAGAGCAGGTTCGAGCTCGAATCCATTCTCCCCAGCGTTGACCGCTGGTCCAGTCCGGATGTTTTTTATTGTTGGGGCAGAGAACTCGCGCAGTGTCTTCTCAGCCATGTCTTCAAACACAGGAGTTAAATCTTCTCCTAAATGTTCTTCTTCTAATGTTAGAGCTGGCTCCGCTGATGGACGAGCTTGAGTGGCGATGGGTATTATTGATAGTGACTCAAAATTGTCCATCGCCTCTACAACCTTCTTCCTTCTAAGAAATTTCTCTGGATCATCAATGAAGTTCTTTGGAAGAGAAAAACCATTCATTTATCACCCTGCATAAGATAAGCAAATGATAAAAGCAAGGGAGTGCCTGTTTGAGTTAGAGATCAATCGGTAATACAATCTTATCCATTATGCATATATGTTATCAATATTTCCTAAGTTTAATGTGCCTTCCCCGGCAACGGCGCCAAAAATGCTTGTTGACATCTACTAACGTCGCCAGATATAACTACATAACTTTCAATACTAGAGACAAGATTAGAGATGTATGGTAATTAATTAACTGGTCATTAGCAACTAGCCACTTATCTATCACCAACATTGTTAGGCATGAACTAAGTTGTCATCTCTAATTATATATACTAAGAATAAATAAAGATTTCATATACTATTTAATGTGACTAGGCAGAAATATATAAATATCAACTAAGAACAAATCTGCAAGCGGACAAATAATTATACCATTATAGCATTTTACCTAGAGTTCTACCAGGTTGTCAATTTATATTTATACCACTGGGAAGGACTAGATAAACTATAATCTATTATATTGATAACAACTATATACAATGAATAAGCGGTGTTACCGATGTCATTTTCTCTACTCATAACAGGTAGAGATCACAAGATAATAAAGATAAGTACATGTGATAAGTATGATCAAGCATCATAAATAATGGATAAACATCAGAGCACTTTCTAGTCATAGTAATAGCTAGCCAATGGATAAACTAAGGAATTAATATCTAAGGTAACTCTATAACTACGCCAATGAATAACTCTAATTAGTGCAATTACATCTAGCAATCATTGTTAGATTAGTCCTACATCATGATTGTTGACGGTATTTATACCATGTTTTCTACCATCATAACCGTCAACAAAACACTCTTTTTGGGAAGAAATAAGCAAACTCATAGTAATATAGATACAAATAACTTGGTTCCACATGTACATGTTAGTATTTATTTGCAGGTACTCAAAATAGGTGATTTCAGAGTTTAGAAGCCCAAGATGAAGATATAATGTAAATCCAATTATGACGAAATGGCAAGACAATGTCACAATCTTCAAGGACTTCACTTCAGGATCGAGTGGGCACTGGATGGACACTATTCATGGTTCGGCCAAACCATGAATAGTGGCCCCTGGCACTCCAACTTCAAGGAATCACGTAATGGAGTGATATGCAAGAGAGCAGAGGCCACGTGGCCCCACCCTATGGTTCGGCCGAACCAGGTAGGGAGCCCTCGTGGCCATGTTGACGTGGCACGATCCGTGGCACAGCCCCTGGAGTCCATCTTCATCTTTGGATCACAAGTATATCGCCAATCAAAGGCTAGAGAGTAAAGTACATGGATCAAGGCCCCAACCGACAAGATATAAACAGAACAAGCACATGGTCACAGTCCATGACAGGTGGGGACCACAGAGATGGACCCACCTTGCTCCATATGGGTCGGCCGAACCAGGCATAATGGATCCAAGTCACCAACACATTCCTAGGCAGGTGGGGACGCCTTCTAGAAGCCCTGGCCGGGCCCACCTGCCATAGGGTGGGTCGGCAGAACCGGGGGTGGTGGACCCAGACCACCGCCTCACTCCACCGACTTCCAGCATGCCTCCCACGTGCTCATTTCATCTCTGCCGTCCATCCAAGGCGGTTTCAAAGACGATGGATCCAAGGGTGGAGGTGGAGAAGCACGCGGATCGCTGACGTGGCGCTGCCCTTCATCCGCCTATAAATACCCCCTAGTCCTTCACTTTAAATAAATTAAGGATCAAGTATCAAGTGTACAATATAGATTAGTGTTACTGTAAAGAGGAAAGAGAGTGAGGGAAGTCTCTGGAGAAAGCCCCGGGCCTGTCGGGAGTCTTCTTCAAGGTGTACTTCAGCGGATTCAAGCTTCTAGTAAGTTTTCCATCCGAGTTCTTCCAGCATTTAATATTCTGATTCTGGTACTTTAAGTATATACTGTCTTCACCTACACATTGCTTTACTTTGTGGAGTGCTCTAGTCTCTAGCTAAGATTAGAGTAGTAAGTATAATGTAGACGTGGTATCTAGGCTATATCTTATCAGTGTGGGCCGCTTGTCGCACAGGATTGTTTGTGGTAGCCAGCAAGTGGTGACAGTCCTTGTCTGGTCCTCGTAGTCCACCATGTGTGTAAGACAAGTTATTAAAATGGCAAGGCATCAAGATAATAGTACAGCCGCCTCGGGTAGGAGTTTTGTCTCCTACTGTTTCGCCTGTCGCCTCTTGTGAAGGGAGGAGCTGACTAAGCTTTTTATACTTAGAAAGCTGAGACCAGATATCTTTTGCTGCATAGGAGCCTCTCTATACCTACAAGCTTTTATCCTTGATCACCAACCCCTTTGATTCCTATTAACAACCTTGAATCTAGTTAGTATACTTCACGTTCCCCAGTGGAAAATACGATACCTGGAATACTTCCCGGTGAGAGCTACATTGACTACCGTACGCTTACGTGATATATCCGTTCGTCACCTTTGGTGTCAACAAATACAGAGTACAGTAATAAACAAATGCACAACCTTTGAGTATAACTTTCCTTCACGGTAATGTTGCAAGCCAACAAAAACCATCTATCGATACTAATTAACAATTTCATTTTAACAGTCATAGAAAGTCGCTGCACAGCTATTTAACTACTATTAAAGTTACCCATGAGAAACTCAATCCAAGGTACCTAGGGTCACTAGGGTGACAGACCCAAGGTCAACACTCAATCCAAAAAGCACACAAAACTACAGGGATTAGTATTTTCTCTTATTTTATTAGTCAATTAATCAAGCATTTAATTAATAGATAATTTAACTATTTCTATTTGAGCCCTAAACTTCTCTAACTGATAGTTCTTGATCTAAAACAGTGCCAAAATAAATTTCATAATTTTGGGGCAGCACAAAATTTACTAAAATTCATTAAAGTTATATTTATTAATTAATTTGTTGATTTTTAGTTCCTGCAGAAAGTGTTCGAATTCATTAACTAATATTTTTGTTAAATAATACATACTGCAGAGAACATCCATGATTATTTTCATAATATTAGGCACAACAGATTAATTCAAACAAAAAGAAGAAACTTTACTACTATTCACTCATCCCATAAAATAGAAAACAGATTTTAATTAGCCGAGAAATTGGAAAACCTATTTCTGCCCGAGATGGCCTAGCAGCAAGGAAGCCGGCCCATTCGGCCTCCCGCGCACCCGGTTGGGCATTTTGCAAAAGAGACCCCAAAAGACTTAAAGATCAACCCGCAGTCCTGTGCTCACTATTCACCCGAGTCTATGATTTTTCAATTACCCACCTAAGTTTCTGTTTCTTCTCACCCGAAGCCCCTCACCGGCCCCCACTGTGCTGACCGGCGAACCGCCGGCGGTTGACCGCCCCTAGCTCGCCGCCGGCGAGTCGGCTGACCCAACCAAGAGCACCAGTGTGCTCCGGACCTCGTTGCGAATTCATCAAGCTACTTGATGACCTATTTTTGGGTACGGAGTGCACCCAGCCGCGACCACGGCGGCTCGGTGGCGGCGGTTTGCCGCGCTCCGGCAAAGTACGTGCGGTAGGGTTTAAATAAACGGTGTGGGAAGAACCAGGAGCTCACCACGGTTCTCGGCCAGTAGCTGGTTGGAGCGGAGGTCCTGTTCCGGCGATCCGAGGGCACTAAATACCAAACCAGCTAGCGCATGAGCACCCCGAGACCACACGGAAACCGAAACACAACAGGACAGGCACCAGAACTCACCCGAGATGGCTGGCTACGTCGACGAGGCTCGCGACGGCGCTCTGACTGCCCGCGAGGAAGACGACGACGTTCCGGCACACCCAAGGCACTACGGCTTAGGACAATAGGTGAAATCGAAGCGCAAGTGAGCTGTGGGGTTCGTAGCAGAGGGAATTGGACAATGGTGGAGAGAGGAGAGCGAATTCGGTCGCGGACCGTGAGAGGCTCGCCGGCGACCGAGTGGAGAAGAAAGAAAAAGAATGGGTGCTCGTCGCCTTTATGCCGTGGGAGAGGAAAGGGATAAGGGCGAGCGAGTACCGGGCCCCCTGCGACCTCCGCGCGGCGATGTCCGGGCCCCGACCGGCTGGACGGTGGCCAGCGCGCGCACGCGCTACACGGCGGCGCCACTGTAGGGGCCCTCCTACAGTAGCTAGGGTTCCCTAGTCAAAAGTTATTTTGATCCTTATCACCAATTTCCAAATGGTAACCAGAGAAACTCCAAAAAAAAGTTGTGGAGAATTTCTCGATTAACATTTTTGCTTTTTGAATCATGGTCAAATTATGCACAGATTTGAATTTAAACAAAAGGGGGTAAAAGTCAATTTTGAATTCAATTTGCAATCCTATTAAATTCTCTAAATCTTTGTCAATAACTTAAATTTCTGCAAACATAAAAGTTGTTCTACTTGTTGGGCTTTACAACTTTCATTAATAGAGTTTGGCCAGATTCCTTATAATTTTTTAAATGACATTTCAATTTTGAATTTCAAGGTAGTATTTAGGGTTTAATTCAAATTTCTATTTAAGAACTTCAAAATCACCCCAAATGAAAGTTGTTCCATTTGAAAAGATCTACAACTTCTATTAAGACACTTTCATCAAATTCCTTGTAATTTTTGAATTAGGGTTTTGAGTCAAGGTTTAGGGTTTAAATTGGTTTTCTTTTTACTTTCCAATTTACATTTACTTATACAATCAATCAAACATTAACAAACCAAATCACTCTATAATTCCCTAAGCATAATCATATGAAAGAATAAACTCATTTTAATTAATGCACAGTAATTAGATTAAATGCGGAATGATTAGCAGCTAAGGATGATGACATGGCAGGCTTTAATTAACCGTAACATCAGAGGTGTTACAGTATTGGTAAAAGATGATGTTTAGGACAATGACACGGTCTTCAACGCATGACTTTGACTTCATAAAAATATTTATTGAAAAGTGATATATGTATACTTTTATGAAAATATATTAAAAGACAAATCTATTTATATAGTTTTCATATTTTCAAAAACTTAACAATTTAAAAATTATTCATGATTTATATTTCCAATATTTGATCATGACCTTTTTTGAAACGTCATCTTTTTCCAATATGGAGGGAGTATCTAGGAATCTAGGTAGGCTGCCCCACATAGACTTAATTTTGAGAGTTTTATCATTTACGGGCTAGTCGACTTATATGTCTGACTACATATGATTTCAAATATAGGTCATTTATGCAGTTAAACCTTTTTATAAACTTGGTTGATATTAGCATATTCTACAATGAACACTACAATGGAAAGCATGTTATTATTCCATGTAAGCTATATTTTTGGAATAATATCTAAGAGTCCAGGTTTGAAAACTTGAATTTAGTGATATGCATGGTTCGATCCTTCAGTTTAAATACACATCTAGCAGCCAAGAGTCGTAAATGTTTTGGGCAACAAGTAACTAATGAAATGACAATTTATGGGGTATTTGGCTCCCTAGTAAAAAAAAAGTATACCCTCTCATATCGGATGTTTCGATAGAGTATTAAATATAGACTAAAAAAATAATAATTACACAGTCATAATAATTTTATCTCATAAAATAAGCGTCTATTTATATAATTAATTTTATAAATAGTCAATATTTAATATTACTAAAAAATTAGCTAAATATTCAATATGATACAGACTAAAAAGAAGTCTCCGCAACCAAACATGGCTTAATGATGGTCAGAGTGGGCATTCGGTTTAAACCGAAACTTTGGTTCGGTTTGTTCGGTTTTATATAGTTCGGTTTCCATGAGTCAACAACCGATCGGTTGTTTCAAAGACAGAAAACCGACGAGTTCGGTTTTGGTTTTCTACTTTGTTTTTTCGTTTTAAACCGCGAAAACCGAAGTCTTCCTGCACCGGCTCCGCTACTCGCAGATCTCCATCGGAGTCACGCCCATGAAGCTATTGTTGCCGCTGGGCACTCGTCTCTCACTGGCTCCCTCCTCGTCGTGCCGCTCGCATCACCAGCGCTCGCAACCGCTGCTTGCTCACTCCAGCGCAGCGCGCTCGGCGCCACCACCGCCCCCACGCAACAGCTCGCAACTCCGCTCCGGTGCTCGCAGTCACAGCAACCGCCGCCGCGCCTGTGCCGCTCGCTGCTCCGCTCCCATGCGATTGCAGCTCGCCGGCGAGTCGCGCTGAGCCGCCATGTCGCTCCCTGCTCGCGTGGTTGACTGGTTGTCATGCCGCCGCCGCTTTCTCCTAGGGTTTGGATAGAGTCGCGTCCGCGCCGTCACGGTGTCTCCCTCGTTGCGTCGTCTCGCGTGGGGGCGGAGTGGTGGAGTGGCTTGAGTGGGCCTGTTAATTGGGCCGAGGTGGGCTGCTGTGTTGCTGAGAAAGTGAGAAGGACAGGGAGAGTAGGAGAGGAACACAGAGTCTTTGATCGGTGTTCTCGGTTTACCATTCGGTTTTGACCAGAAATCGAACACCGAGCCGACAACCATGATCTTTCTGGAACAAAAAACCGAAGCCGAACCAAAAAACCGACTGTTCGGTTCGGTTTTTGTTTGGTTGGGTGCGGTCTTCAGTCTTTTGTCTAAACTAGAAAAAATGCCCGTGCGTTACATCGGGAATTATAATTGGTTGGTCGGTGCTCATGCTATTGCTACAACAAATGACATGAAATTAATCAGACTTAAATATTATTTTATTCCACTATAAGATACTTCAAAAAGTTCCAATCATTTCTAAGTTCACAATTCTCTTTGGTATGCCAGCCATATATAAGAATATCTTAATTTTTATTTTATCCTTGAATCAACAAAAAGTTCTAAAAAACCTAAGTAATCATTATTTCCTAGTGTTGTTTGGCTGCCTAATCCAAGCCAACCCCAAATCACTCCTTATCCGACGTGTCCGAAATAGATAGCCTCACTCGATATAGTTCCTAGCAGAGTACAAAAGATTCTCCAAGTAGATGAAGCCTCCAACTCTGTAATGTCAACACAACAAAGGATATCACCGATCTCTAGTCTCTAGGTTAACTAAGTAACTACGAGAAAACAGGTAACTGATAGCGGTAGCAGCTGGAACAGATCGAGAATAAAATGTAATAATACCTAAAATCTGTAGATGGGTCTTTCCCTTGTCAGCCCATCTCTTAATTTCCACTGTTCTGATATTATTTCCCGAAGCTCAGTACCAGGAAAAGAAGCAGACCAAAGGGCCTGTAGTGCTTCCTAAGAGAAGAAAAATGAGATAACAGGTTAAGTAATTAGCTATGCTTTCTCAAATGTCATAGAAAGGGCAGGTGAGCAAAACCAGAATATGAAAAGGATGATCTGGATTGAGATGTATAATTGTAACTCGAGCAGGTGAAGTTTCAAGTGTTATAAGGAGGAGGAGCAACAACATAACAACTGAAGTCCTTGCAAGAAAGATCATCTATGTTGTGCGAAACTAACAGCAATTACTTCATATCGCTTGCTCATATCTCCAGAGCTGTTAGATTTTTCAATTTTCTGGTCAAGTCAAATTTCATGGCCAGTCAATTGAATATCCCGTATATCATGTCATCATTTTATGCTGAATATTTTGATTAGAAAATTGTGAGAAAATAGCATGCACCCACTTGGTAGTAGAACAATGGAATTTTTGACAAGTAGCACGAGATGAACGGCATAAGGACAGTTTTGCACCTAAGAAATTAAGAAGTACCTGGTGCTTTCTGTTTGCACTATATCATATTGAACTTCAATCCGGTTCTGTAACCTCTGTAGGCATTCTTCCTGAAACACGCTAACTGTACATAAAATCACTATCCTGCAAATTCATCAGATTATTAAACAATGCACAGTTATACCCAAATTCGTCAGATTAATAAACAAATTACTTCAGTTAAAAAGGCACTGAAGTGAATTAACAGAGTCAGATATTTCTACGCAGGTGGTGTAGAAGCAATGCAAGATTCATAGGAGGTTCTGAAGTTCAAACTCGGGTGCTTAACAGTGAGATATTTCAAATTTCGTTGGCAGGGTAATTATTCAAATTAATAAACAAATTACTTCAGTTAAAAAGGTACTGAAGTGAATTAACAAAGTTAGAGCAAATTTTAGGCAGGTGGTGCAGAAGCAATGCAAGATTCACAGGAGGCTCTGAAGTTCAGGATGAATTCAGGAGGCTAAAGTGAGATACTTCAACTTTCATTGATCCTCTGCGCGCAGACATAGGAGTGCCCCTTCCCAATCCACGTCGTCGAGCCCGTCACCACCTTTGCTGCAACAACAGCATACGGACAGCACAAACCATAAGCATCATCCCTGGTGGAAGGCGGGAGGGAGAAACAACAGTCGCCATATATAAGGCGGCGGCGTGGTCGGAGCTGGTGAGCCGGCGGACGGCGACGAAGGAGCCGGTGTTCCCGTCCATCTCGCCGGCGTCACGTCGACCCGCCCTGGCCTCCCCAATTAGCTAAACTTTGCTCAGTCGAACCTTGCTTGAGATGCAGATGGAGCCACTGCTGGTGGCGCTGAGGGTGCCTGGAGCAGGGGAGTGGCAGCCAAGATGTGGTGCCGCTGTCGCGTCCTTTGCGATGCCGGCGGATCTTCCATGGATGAAGTCGGCAGGCCCCACCGTGACGGCCTGTACGGCGGGGGCGGTCGTGGGGAGAGGATGCCGGTGATGTCGATGCCGGCGATGTCAACGACGACGCGCACATTTGGCCCCCATGTCAGCATCTCCTGTCCTCCTCGACACACCACCATCAGATCTTAGTTGTGGTCGACAAGGCCAACCTCCTTCCCGATGCTCTGTCCTCCTCTGCACCGCTCTCTCCGCCAGACGTACTTTGGGGACGGAGGTGGAGTAGCATCGCCGGTGCCACCGCCGCCGCCACCAATCCTCGGGGCAATGTCCCAATGCTGCCGCCCAAGTGTGATTGGAGGGCTAGATCTATGGGTTATCGTGTAGGAGACGGTGACCAAGGTGATACGGACTCTTGTTTGCCCCATGATGATGCCAGGGGATATTTAACTTTTTACCATTATACCGGATGACGACTCCTTAGACGGTACGTTTAGAATTAGCGCTACGTTTTCATCATCAGACGACGAGAAACGATACATTTTTACCACTTTGGCTGGCGTGGCACGCTAGCTCCGCTGCCAAGCCCTAATCCGAGTCAGCACGCGCGCGGGAAATGGCCGTCCTGCCCCTGGCGTCCCTTTTCACCCCAGTCTCACCCATCCCCTCCCTCCCACTCGCCTTTCTCTCCCCCGAGCGCCACCCGGAGATAAACCATCGCAGCCGCCACCAACGCTGCGCTCAACTCCGCCCCCCCCCACCGCCAACAATGTCTTCGTCCACCACTATTGCGATGGAGTAAAGATACGTATGTGTTGTCTGCTATTCTGGTCGGCGGTTGCATTGCACCTTTGATTTGGGGATTAGGGTTAGGGTTCACGATTTGATTTGGTTTTTGTGCATCTGTGTTTGTTAGGCTGCTGTTGTATTTGAGTTTGTTGAAGCAATGGATTTGACCGACTGTCCCATTTGGTAAGTTCAATCACTGCAACTCATAGCGCTCGAAATGGTAGAACTTGTGTGGGAACCATACTGTGGAGTATGTTATCTAACGCGTTGATTTATTGTTTTATTGATGCATTGTGCCAGGATTGATCCTGGCAACGTGTTTAGATTAGTTTGTAAGGTTGATAAGTATGTCGCTGATGGGGAGTATGGTCTAGTAGACATGGCAGAACAAGAGCATGTAATCTGGTTGGACACAAACTGGTAGTATAGTGTGCAGAAATTTCACAATGATATAGCCACAAAGATTATCTGGGGTCCATCACAAACTCTATCAGTCTGGGTTGTTGACACTGACAGTGGTTCAGAGTGGAAAATCAAAAGGGATGAACATTTTCAGCAGCTCATCAGGGACAAATGGGTTGAGAGGGTTGTTGTTCTTGTAGTTGAAGTGGTCAGCAAAAATGGACAGCAGGGTAATGCTACTTCTACTGCAAGGTGTGTTTCTAGTGTGACAACTGGTGAAGGCAGTGGAATTCATGGTAATGTAGGTGGCAGAGCTTCTAATGTTGTCCCTTCTGGGAATGTTGATGGAACTGGTGATACTTGTAGTAATCCTTCTCCCTCTATGCCTGCTGATGTTCCTGAGCCAGTTGATTGGGACAATTTGACCATTCAACCAGATGGTAATGATGATGGTTTTGCAAATGCAATTGCTGATGAGGAGAAAGTGTATGAGGCAATGGGTTTTAAGGCTGCAGATGAGAGGGCAGAAGAAGCTGCTTGGGAAGCAGTGCCTATCCCTGCCATGATAGCTGAGATGGAAAGGGAGATGGGTGAAGCTGCTGTTCCAGTTGATGACAATGTGCTAGAGGAGCTAATGTTTGAGTGGGACAGGGACAATCCTGATCTGTCTGTTGGTGTCTGTTACCCTAGTATGGCTGATTTCAGCCTAGCAGTGAGGCAGCACGCCATAGTTAAAGAGTTTGAACTTTGCACTGTTCATTTAGACAGTCAGAGGTATAGAGGAAATTGTGCATCTCTTGGCTGTCCTTGAATCATTAGAGTTAGGACACAACATGATGGGAGTGTCAGGGTATATTTTTTTAGCTATTTTTTTCAGTGCTTGGTCTTCTAATTAGATACTTTTTGCATCAATTATGTACTTATGCAACTGTGTTGTGTGATTTTGCAGGTTCAAATAAATAAAGGGCTGCACAGTTGTGCATCCAGAACAAGAGTTGTTGTTGGGAGAATGGCATCATAGGCTTGGGTGGCAGAGAGGGCCATACCCTTACTCAAGAAGAAACCAAGCATGGGTCCTAAGGCAGTACAGGATGCTCTTCAGGACAAGTACAACATAGAGATTCCATATCAGACTGTTGTGTATGGTAGGCAAAGGTAAGCCAACAAGCTGTTTGAAAAATGAGATGATTCATTTGATTGGTTGTATAGATTCAAGGCAGAGGTGGAAATGAGATCACCAGGAAGTATATTGGAGATAGATACAGAGACAGTGGATGATAAGGTGCACTTCAAGAGATTTTTTTGCTGTTTCAAGGCTGCAATTGATGGTTTTAGAAGTGGATGCAGGCCATACATCAACATAGACTCTACAACACTCAATGGCCTTTGGAATGGCCACCTGCCTGCAGCTCAAGCTTTGGATGGACATAACTGGATGTATCCCCTGGCTTTTGGTATTTTTGATTCAGAGACAAACAAAACTGGACATGGTTCATGCAGCAACTTAGCAAGGCAATAGGCCCTATAGAACACCTAGCTATTTGCACAGATGCTTGCAAGGGCCTAGAATCAATAGTGGCCAATGTGTTTCCTAACAGTGAACAGAGAGAGTGATTTAGGCATTTGATGGAGAACATGAAGAAGTACTACTCAGGAGAGGTTTATGCTAAAAACATGTGGTCGGCTGCAAGGGCATATACCCCCCACAAATTCAAGTTCTTCTTTGACAAGGTAGTAGATGCAAGTCCAGATGTGCTTAACTGGCTCAAAGAGCATCACAACCTGCTGTGGGCAAGGAGCAAGTTCAGTACTCACATCAAGTGTGACTACATCAATAATAATCTAGCTAAAAGTTGGAATGCCTGGATCAAGGAGCACAAGGACCTTCCTATTCACTGCTTGGCTGATGCTATTAGGGAGAATACTCTAACTCTGTTTGCTAGGAGGAGGAAGATATCAATTGCACTAGCACCTGGAATACTGCCTGCAGTTATCTATTAGGTCAATGCAGCCTCTAAGGGTTTAGGCCATCTGAAAGGTCCTTGTTTGGTTTTGGTAATTGAGTGACAACTTAAGTGGACTAATATGTGCTTAAGTGTTGATTACACAGGTGATTAGTCCACAGGTACATGTGTGTGAGCATTTACGCCATGGAGATGAAAATGGCTCGGAGATGATGCTTAGCTCGCATATATGGTATGAAGAAGCTAAACGCATGAGACATGACATGGAGTCATGTGGCTAGGTGGAGAAGATCATGACATAACTTGGCGTTGACGGACCGGTTGCAAGTGTGAAGGGCAAGCTAGTGGGCTTGGCGCCGATGGACCAACGCAACGGTGAAGAGCAAGTGAAGTCAAGGATCGATGAACCAAAAGCCACGTGATGATATGAAGTGGGTCATATCATTGTTGAGGTGTTAATGCATGTGTTGCACTGGCATCGATAGTGTCGGAGACGGTGATCGAAATGGAAAGCGCAAGACAAAGGTATAACCATAGGGCATTTTCATTTCACCGGTCTAAGGTTGAGTAGAGAAGTGCTTGACCGGATTTAGGATAGATGGCCGTATTATCAAGAGGGGCAAACTTGTTTGTATATCGGTCATCTAGTGCCACTCGGAGTGATCTAACTTTGCATTGCTAGGATCGAGTGGCGTGGCAAGAAAGAGTGAAAAACCCTTTGGAAAATGTTTGTGAAAATGCTAACTCACATGCACAAGGTTGTGGAACACTTTGGAGTTGGCACATTTGCAAAAGGGTGGAAGTTTCGAGCTCGCAGCGAGCTTGTTTGGATCTTGGATGGATAAACTGCTTTTATCCTTTGAGTTTTGGATTAATCAATCATATGGGTTGTGTAGCCCTCTGAATAAGCTTTCCAAAATATCCAAGATCATCGAAATCGGAGTTCAGAGCTAAGAGATATCGCCGTTTTAGCGAACGGGGGCAGGCGTCGGACCCTGCGAAACATTGGTCCGACGCTAGCGTCGGACGGTCCGACGGTAGGGTCCGACGCTCCAAAAAACAGTCGTTTGAAGGGGCTAAAGGTCAGACCTTGGAGATATAGTCCGACGCCCACCCTGAGATGGTCCGACGCACCAGTCCGATGCTATTTAGCTCTCGAGAAACTTGTCTGTAGACCGTCGGACCCTAAGAATTGGTCCGACGCTCCACGGTCCGACGCTCCCAGAGAGCCGTTAGAGCGCGGGAACGGTTGAATTCAAACGGCTAGTGACACGTGGCGCAAATCTAAGGCGTCGGACCATGTACAATAGTCCGACGGTTGTGCGTAGGACGGTCCGACGCTCGGTCCGACGACCGGTTTGAGTTGGTAACGGCTCCTTTCGCTTGAGGGCTATAAAACCAAGCACTTGGCGGCCTTTGGCAGCAAGCTGAGCACCCTTGGGCCTGTGTGGCTTGTGTAGGTGTGCTTGAAAGCCCTCCCACTCACTCACTTGCTTAGTGCACATCTGATTGATTGATAGTGAGTGATTCTAGTGCGTTGCATTGTGAGATTGCATCGAGTGGCACTAGGTGTTCATGTTGCAAGCCGGTGGTGCTTGTTACTCTTGGAGGTTGCCACCTCCTAGACAGCTTGGTGGCGTGAGGCTCCGTGAAGCAAGCAAGAAGATTGTGCTTGGCTCCGGAGAATCTTTGTGAGGGGTTGGAGTTCACCCCGCGGGAGATCGCGAAGAGCATCGCTAGTAGAGCGAGACGTGAAGAGCGACAAGTGGTCCGGCCGAGTCAAGTGCTAGAGCTTGTGGTAAGCACTCCACGTGGGAGAGTGTGACTTGCGGGTCACCACTAGCAAGAGGACCGGCGGCAATCTTGGAGCTTGTCTGAACGGAGGAGGTAGCTTGTGGCGACAAGTGAACCTCCGGGAAATAAATCACCGTGTCAACATCTTCTCATCCTTCGCGGTGGTTTGCTTCCTTCTACACAAGTTATTTATTTTGTGCATTACTTTACTTGTGTAGTTGTAGTTGCTCTTGTGAGACCGGTTAGCTTGTGTAGCTTGCCACTCACCTTCTTAGCTTGTGTAGCTTAAAAGTAGTTTCTTGTTTAGTTTGTATAACTAAACAAGTTGCGCTCCTTGATTAGAATTGTGTATCCTTGTCATTGAGCACGTAGTGAGCTTAGGTGCTTAGTGCATTTTTGCTTGCTAGTTGGTAGGAGCTCCCCGGTGCTTAAAGTACTAGTGCTTAGGTTTGTGTGACCTTGCGCTAGAACTATTTAGGGAAGCTCAAGCTAGCCTTGCACCTTTACTTCTTGGTAGGATCTTTTGTAAGGTGCTTAGAGTCTTAGTTAGAGGGGTGAATTGTCGCTAGAACCGAATATGTTTTATTTCGCTGCGATTAATTTTTGTTCGGACTATTCACCCCCCTCTAGTCCGCCATCTCGACCCTACACGTGTATCAGAGCTTGGTCTCTCATTTGTGTCTTAACCGACCCGAGAGGATGGCGACAATATGGGCTAGATGTTGATTGTCCATACACATTTGATGGCACACACTTTGCACGTCGGAGAAATTGGATGGAATGTAATATTAAATTTATTTCTCCTCAAATGTGGTGGATGGTAGATGTAGGCTTTTCTCATGCGGTTGATCGAAAGAACACAACCAAAGCGCAAGAGAAATGCTTACATCTAGATCGCCAAGCAATTAACATGTTTTATAGATCTTTGGATGATAGCATTTTTGGAGAGATCATGGACTTTAAAACTTCCCATGAGATTTGGGCATTTCTCAATGTAAAGTATGACAAGCTCTCCGATGATGATGATCAAGCCAAAGAGCAAAAGCTTGGTGATCAAGAGCACATCCACAACTCCGTGATTGTGGAGAGTTGCTCCTCCGCTTGGTCAAATGATGGTGATGATGATGCTACCACAAGATCACTTGACAAGGGAGTTGATAAAGCCACAAGTGAGGCACATGATGATTCTACCTCAAGCTCACTTGATGATGGGTACGAGAGTGATGCATCAACAAGCTCTTCATCCTCATCACATAGCTACAAGTCACTCGGTGGCGGCAAGGTATCACTTGGTAATGTGATTGTTGATTGTGATGATCCAAATTTTGAGCTTGTATGCAAACTCGTAAATGCCTTAAGAAAAGAGATGAACAAAACAAAGAATTTGACTAATGAAAATTCTTTTCTAAAGGACACATGTGAACAACAAAAGCATCTACTTTATGTCATGAGTTGTTCACATGAGGAGCTAAAATTGACTCATGAGGAGCTTAGTGTTGCTCATGAGAATTTGGTAAAAGACCATAATATTCTCACTAATGACCTTTCTAATGAAAAATCTAAAACTAGTGAGAGCTCATCACTTGGGTCAAATGATCAATCACATATTGCTACTAACCCTTGTATGTAGGCAAGAAGAGTGTATCCACCTCTTGTGATGATTTACTTTCTATGCCTTGTTCTTTACTTTTACATACTTGTTCTACTTCTATGTCTTGTGAGACTAACCTTTTGAAGGAGAACAATGAGCTTAAACAAGAAGTGAAGAACTTGAGCAATAAAATAGCAAGGTGGAACAACTCAAGTGCCGCCCTTAACCATATGTTGGAGAACACAAGAATGGTGGGCGATATGAGTGGTCTTGGTTTCAAGGCAAGCAAAGTCAACATACTAAGAAGCCAAGATACAAGTGGCATTTCAACAAGAGCAAGATCAAAGGCAAAAGATGGGGTAAGAGAACTTATGAGAAAGAGATGAAGAAGCTAGAGCAAGAAAGGCTTGCTCATTTCATGTGCTTCACATGCATTGAGATGGGTCACCTAGCTTCAACATGCCCCAACAAGCTCAAGTTGAAGAAGGAAGAAAAGAGGCTCACACGGTCACAAAGTCTATACAAGAGGTTTGTGAAGCCTCAAGTCAACACACCCCAAGCTCAAGTCAAGAAGAAGACAAGAAGGGGTAATGGAAGAGGAAGGCATCAAACTCATATTTATGATGCCAAGTTGATGATGAGCAAGATTTAAGAGAAGAACAAGATGGCTCACATCAAGTGCTTCAAATGTGAAGATATGGGTCACTTTGCCTCAAAATGTCTCAACAAGCTTGAGAAGAAGGCTCAACCACCCCAAGAGAGGCGAGGCAATGAGAAGCACAACATGAGCAAGAAAGAGAAGGCTCAAGCAAAGCAAAAGTGCTACTCATGCCGGGAAAGGGGACACATGGCTAATTCATGTCCTCTAGGTAACACTCCTAAGCCTATTTCAATTCATGCAAATAATTTGCTTAGGAAGGATGACAATGGTACCTCATCGGTTGCTATTGCAAAACATCCCGCTATCCATACTAAGGCAATGCCTAAGTATGTTGCTCGTAACTTGAGAGGACCCAAACTAGTTTGGGTACCATCAAAAAGTGGATGATTGTGTGTAGGTACCATGGCATTGGAGGCTTGATTTAATTGGCATTCATATTGATTATCATATAATAAGTCAAGTCATGACACCTAGTGTAAATCCAAACCAATGCCAAGTCAAATAAAGTGAAGTCCAAGTGCTATAACATACAAGTGCAAAAGTTCAAGTTGTGGGTGATCTTTTGGTTAATTATTTGATGACTTGCAAAGAATCAAGTTGAAGCTTGAAAATGGATGATCATGAATTTTCAAGGTATATCTTTTGTTGAGCAATTACATTTGGATGCATATGAGTTGATTGAATTGGATAAATATGCATATGTTGCTTGCAATGAGAAGTTTGAATGAAAAAATTGCTTAGTGATCAAATTTGAGTAGATTTGGTTGGATATAATCATAAGATGACATTTAGTAAGTGGATTGAATGGATTTATGTCTTGTGAAAGTATTCAAGCAAGTTTAGTTCAAGTTTGGTTCAATTTGATGAAGATTAGCTCAATTGATCAAAATCTGTCCAAAATTGTGAAACTGAGCTAGCTGAGAATAAAGCCATGTTTGAGTAATCAAAACTATTTGGATTGGCTTGAAAATTGATATGCATGCTCTAGACTTATGGTACAAGTTGCTGTGAAGATCTCATAAGAATTGGATAAGGATTACTTTATTTTTGGAGTAGTTCTTGTCAACTATAGTGCAGCAGTTTTTCAGCATGTAGCAGTGTAGAGAAAAATAATGGTTGGCAGTCCATACTTGGTCAAATAAAGCTCAAATTTTTATGGCTGCTAGTAGACTCAAAGAAGGTCATCTCCACAAAATTTCATGGCAATTGGACATGTACATTGGGAGATATAGCATACTCATTAAAAGGTACAGAATCTATCCACAAGAGAGAATTATTGGAAATATTTGGTATCTCTTGCATTGAAGGGCTTTCAAGTTGGAATTATGATTACAAGTGGTTGAGAGTCTCAATTGTTTGGTTTTGGATCATGAAGATTGGTACTCAAGTGAAGGTCAAGACCAAGCAAAGAGAAGATGAAGCTTAAGTCCTAGTGATGATTAGAGAACAATTGGATAGAAAGAAAAGGACTTAAAGAAGGACTTCAAGTTGATTATCATGTTAAGTCCTTAGATTAATCAAGGAAAGGCAATTCAAGTGAGTATTGAAGATGTTTCTTTGGAGAGATGTCACTTCTCCCGATTGTAGGGGCGTGCCGCCTTATGTAGGTAAACCAAGTGGGTGATGTTTGGATGGCTAATATGGAAGTGGTGATCCGGAGAATCATTGAATATGCTTAGTTGAAGCAAATCAAACGGGTCGATCTAGAGAGCAAGCAACAACCAAATGAGAAGAATTCATATATATATACACATGTGGTATTCATGCTTATTCAAGTGGTATTTTCTCATGCAAGCTTGATCAAGAAAAGATGCAAGTTAACCACAACATTGAAGCTAGCACTTGATCAGATGGGTGAAGAATAGAATTCATGATGATAATTGGTCTTCACCAAGCTCTTCAAATGGACTTCACTATTGCTATTTTGGAGATTGATTGAAAATGACTATCCTCTACTCCGAGATAGCAAAGGTATCATTGTATGGCATATGCATCCATATTTTGATAAGGACTTGATTAGAGTATATAGTCATACATAGATGAGCATTCATAAAAAAATCAAATGATTTTAAGTTCATATGATGCCACTATTGCTTGTATGTTTTGTTTGATCTAGTGGCTAAATATGACTTATTCATGAGCATGTGAACCTAGTGTTTGATCTAGTTAAATAAGCAAAAATGATCTAATTCAACATAGGCAAGATAACCCCTAGTGGCGTGAAGAAGCTTGTCTTTGGTTCAAACCGAGTTAGATTACTTGTGCAAATTTGCTAGATTAAACTAATCAAGAAAAGAAGCTCATGACAACAAGCTAAGTTCAAGAAGCACAATACAACAATGACAATGGATATCAAGTTATTCTTTCAAAATGGTATCTAGACTCACCAAATCACTAGTAGCATGCACATAGTTATTCTTTAAGTGGTATCACTACTCTTTATGTGGTATTACTATACATGATGTATGTCTACAATTAGTTTAATTTTAAGTGGTACTATGATCATCATGACGGCATCCATGCAAGTGGTATAAGTCCAACTCCATTGGTACTCACAAGTGGTGGCTAGATTAAGTATTCAAGTGGTATCCAAAAATATGTGCAAGTGATCCTCAACTTTAAGTGATCATCAAGATAATGACTTCCAACAAGGTTTCCATATGTGCAAGTATCTACCCTCAACATTCCTCACACACACCTTTGTCACAATAGAGCATTGACCTTTTATGAAAATTGATGACAAAGGGGGAGAGATTGGACAAAGATATGAAATTGTGTGATAAGAAAGAGATATTGGATCACATGATCAAGGGGGAGAGAAAATCAAGATGGATGGAAGTACGCAATGAACCATCATGAAGGCCGATGATGGGAGGGCAATAGGCCAACAAGTTTCAAGGGGATCAAAATTCTTGGACAAGAGAAGCACACAAAGAGGGGGAGCAAGCTCATGGACATGGTTGAGTGCATTTGAATGTGCATATTCATATGTTTGCTTGCATTTGCATATAGTCTATTTACATAAGGCACCTTACTTGTGTGATGTATGCTAGTATAGATTTGAATGATGAATTGATAACTAGCATGCATAGGTTGTTAGCTAGACTTGTATTTTCAAGTATTTACTAGAACCTTATTCTTAATGTTGATCTCACGGGGTATCTAGTATTTTTGCTTGTCTAAGCTAATCTTGATGCTAAGGGTGGACTTAATGGTGCAACTTCAATTGACTTCAAGCAATTGGTATCACGCTACAAAGGTTTATTCTATGCACCTTAGCATTACTTAGTAGTGTTGGCACTCCCGCAAATTCCATATTTATGCATGTGTGAAAATTTGAAACCAAACCATTTGAGCACACATGTAGGGGGAGTTAACACTACCAAGTCGGGTTTTATGAATCTTATCCAAGTCTAAAGATTTGAGCTTAAAGATGGATAAGTAACGTAAAATCCAACCCAAGTTAGTAATTTACACTTGTGTGAAGAGCTAACTTGGTTAATGCGCTTAATTTCCATATCTTTGAAGAGTTGTCATCAATTATCAAAAAGGGAGAGATTGAAAGGTCCTTGTTTTGTTTTGGTAATTGAGTGACAACTTAGGTGGACTAATATGTGCTTAAGTGTTGATTACACAGGTGATTAGTCCACAGGTACATGTGTGTGAGCATTTATGCCATGGAGATGGAAATGGCTTGGAGATGATGCTTAGCTCGCATATATGGTATGAAGGAGCTAAACGCATGAGACATGACATGGAGTCATGTGGCTAGGTGGAGAAGATCATGACATAACTTGGCGTCGACGGACCGGTTGCAAGTGTGAAGGGCAAGCTAGTGGGCTTGGCGCCGATGGACCAACGCAACGGTGAAGAGCAAGTGAAGTCGAGGATCGATGAACCAAAAGCCACGTGATGATATGAAGTGGGTCATATCATTGTTGAGGTGTTAATGCATGTGTTGCACTGGCATCGATAGTGTCGGAGACGGTGATCGAAATGGAAAGCGCAAGACAAAGGTATAACCATAGGGCATTTTTATTTCACCGGTCTAAGGTTGAGTAGAGAAGTGCTTGACCGGATTTAGGATAGATGGCCGTACTATCAAGAGGGGCAAACTTGTTTGTATATTGGTCATCTAGTGCCACTCAGAGTGATCTAACTTTGCATTGCTAGGATCAAGTGGCGTGGCAAGAAAGAGTGAAAAACCCTTTGGAAAATGTTTGTGAAAATGCTAACTCACATGCACAAGGTTGTGGAACACTTTGGAGTTGGCACATTTGCAAAAGGGTGGAAGTTTCGAGCTCGCAGCGAGCTTGTTTGGATCTTGGATGGATAAACTGCTTTTATCCTTTGAGTTTTGGATTAATCAATCATATGGGTTGTGTAGCCCTCTGAATAAACTTTCCAAAATGTCCAAGATCATCGAAATCGGAGTTCGGAGCTAAGAGATATCGCCGTTTTAGCGAACGGGGGCAGGCGTCGGACCCTGCGAAACATTGGTCCGACGCTAGCGTCGGACGGTCCGACGGTAGGGTCCGACGCTCCAAAAAACAGCCGTTTGAAGGGGCTAAAGGTCAGACCTTGGAGATATAGTCCGACGCCCACCCTGAGATGGTCCGACGCACCAGTCCGACGCTATTTAGCTCTCGGGAAACTTGTCTGTAGACCGTCGGACCCTAAGAATTGGTCCGACGCTCCACGGTCCGACGCTCCCAGAGAGCCGTTAGAGCGCGGGAACGGTTGGATTCAAACGGCTAGTGACACGTGGCGCAAATCTAAGGCGTCGGACCATGTACAATAGTCCGACGGTTGTGCGTAGGACGGTCCGACGCTCGGTCCGACGACCGGTTTGAGTTGGTAACGGCTCCTTTCGCTTGAGGGCTATAAAACCAAGCACTTGGCGGCCTTTGGCAGCAAGCTGAGCACCCTTGGGCCTGTGTGGCTTGTGTAGGTGTGCTTGGAAGCCCTCCCACTCACTCACTTGCTTAGTGCACATCCGATTGATTGATAGTGAGTGATTCTAGTGCGTTGCATTGTGAGATTGCATCGAGTGGCACTAGGTGTTCATGTTGCAAGCCGGTGGTGCTTGTTATTCTTGGAGGTTGCCACCTCCTAGACGGCTTGGTGGCGTGAGGCTCCGTGAAGCAAGCAAGAAGATTGTGCTTGGCTCCGGAGAATCTTTTTGAGGGGTTGGAGCTCACCCTGCGGGAGATCGCGAAGAGCATCGCTAGTAGACCGAGACGTGAAGAGCGACAAGTGGTCCGGCCGAGTCAAGTGCTAGAGCTTGTGGTAAGCACTCCACGTGGGAGAGTGTGACTTGCGGGTCACCACTAGCAAGAGGACCGGCGGCAACCTTGGAGCTTGTCTGAACGGAGGAGGTAGCTTGTGGCGACAAGTGAACCTCCGGGAAATAAATCACCGTGTCAACATCTTCCCATCCTTCGCGGTGGTTTGCTCCCTTCTACACAAGTTATTTATTTTGTGCATTACTTTACTTGTGTAGTTGTAGTTGCTCTTGTGAGACCGGTTAGCTTGTGTAGCTTGCCACTCACCTTCTTAGTTTGTGTAGCTTAGAAGTAGTTTCTTGTTTAGTTTGTATAACTAAACAAGTTGCGCTCCTTAATTAGAATTGTGTATCCTTGTCATTGAGCACGTAGTGAGCTTAGGTGCTTAGTGCATTTTTGCTTGCTAGTTGGTAGGAGCTCCCCGGTGCTTAAAGTACTAGTGCTTAGGTTTGTGTGACCTTGCGCTAGAACAGTTTAGGGAAGCTCAAGCTAGCTTTGCACCTTTACTTCTTGGTAGGATCTTTTGTAAGGTGCTTAGAGTCTTAGTTAGAGGGGTGAATTGTCGCTAGAACCGAATAGGTTTTTTTTTCACTGCGATTAATTTTTGTTCGGACTATTCACCCCCCTCTAGTCCGCCATCTCGACCCTACACCATCTAAAGGTGACTAAAGGGCACCCAGAGGAAGCAGAAGTGACAGAGGTTTACAAAGATGAGAAGGTAAGAAGGCATGTTGTATACTTGCCACAAAAAATTTGCACATGTAGAGAGTGTGAGGTCACTGGAAAGCCTTGCCCACATGCCTTAACTGTTATCACATCCCTTAGGCAACCCAGTATGGATCTGTATGTAGACAACTATTACTCAGTTGAGAAGTTCCAGGCTGCATACAAGGGCATCATTCCTAGCATAACAGATAAAGGACAGTGGCCAAAGGTTGATAAGGGATTTAAGTTGTACCCACCAATCATGAAGAAAAAGAGAGAACCAGGAAGGCAGAGAAAGAATAGGTTCCTGGCTCTAGGTGAGAGAAGTGGCAAAGCAATAAGACAAGTGAAATGCCCAAACTGTGGTGAATATGGCCATAGGGGTGAAAGTTGGAGGTGCTCACTGACTGGAACAAGGAAAAGGTAATGTTGTATACTAACTTACTTGTAATTGTAAGTTGCAGTGTTTGTTACCTAACTCATGCATGACAGGAAAAGAACCAAGAAGTCAGCCCCTAGACCTGGGAGGAAGAAGAGCAAGACAGACCCTACACCAAGTGGAGCAAACACACCTAGGACAAGGGCAGTTGTGGCTAGAGAAGCAGCAGCTAGGGCAGCAAAGGAGGCCTAGGATGCAGCAGCAAAGGCAGCAGCCAGCAGCAGCAGAAGCTGCAGCTGCTGCAGAAGCTGTCCTAGATGTGCCACCACTTGAGGTTGAGCCCCCATCACTTAACTACTTGTCTTGCTGTTGGTATTTTGATGCAATATGTTCACCAATAGGAACCTGTGCCGGCAACTCAACTTGTGACTGAGCTAGATGAAGCTCATGCAGTACCTGTCCCTGCACCTCCAAAAAAGTTCACTCCCAGGAAGAAGCAGCTAACAACCAAGATAAAGAACAGTCCGGCCAAGAAGAAGGGGAACAAATGACTTTGTCTGTGGTGGCCAACAGCTGGGAATACATTCATTTTGCTTGTGTAACTATGGCCTCACAATGACTACTTTTGTGTTAAGTGGCAAGAATTCTGTAAGTGGCCAGAACTCTGTAACGGGCCACCATGTGGTTCTGTAAGTGGCTACAATTCTATAAGTGGCCAGAACTATGTAATTGGCCAGAGCATGAGACTGTAAGTGGGCAAAACTAGTACCAGTTCCTCTCAGCTACTATATTTGATGAGGCCTGAATGTATAACTGCTGGTTTAGTATTCTGCTATCTGTTCTTTGTCATGTGTTATGTTGAATATTCATGGTTGAGGGTCCTTATGTTTGCTGGTTACATTTTGAATATTCATGTCTGTGTCATGATTGGAAAATGTCCAGTGAAGCCAAAACAGATAAACATAGAACCATAACTTCCATTTCTAGGGATTTACATACATTTTCACTTCATTGCAACATACATGAGTGCACATCCAAACACAACAGATACAACACAAGCAATGAAAGGGCGCCAGGGGCAGGACGGCCATTTGCCGCACGCATGCTGACTCGGATTAGGGCTTGGCAGTGGAGCTGGCGTGCCACGCCAGCCAAAGTGGTAAAAATGTATCGTTTTTCGTCGTCCGATGATGAAAACATAACGCCAATTCTAAACGTGCGATCTTAGGAGTCACCATCCGGTATAATGGTAAAAAGTTAAATATCCCTGGTGACAGAACGTAGCACCGTTTGGTTGGGACTTGCAAAGAGCAGAATTCGAGCGTAACCGCAACCGAGACGTAGGTGAATGGCTTGACGAAAATTGAGGGGGAGAAACTTTGCCTCTTTAGTATTAGGTATAGATATAGATATAGATATAGATAGATGTGCCCACCCTGAAATGATGGGCTTATACAATAGGCCACGGAAAGCTCGTGCATATGGCAACGGGAAAAAAAAATCCACGTACCCACGAGCATCTGATCCGACGGGCGTGGATATGAGCTCAGACCTGTGCCCGCGGATACGGGTGCGGGCACAGAATTGGGTGCGGGCACCGAAGTGTGCTCAATAGACAATGCTAGATGGATAAGAAAATGACATATCCGCATCTCAAACCCGTCGAACCCGTACTGACACGTGGGACACAGTATAAAACTTACATATCCTCACAGATTAATTCTCCACTACCCGGTTCCCCGAGCGCCGCCGTCGTCCGCTCAAACGCAACTACGCGAGATCGACCCCGGCTCCTGCCCAGTCCCGCTGTCGCATTATCTCGTCGCTGCATTTCTATCGTCACCAACTCACCATCACGGCATCACCCCCGCTTGCTTCGACCCCTCGTCGGCTCGTTGCTTCCTCGCTACAGCCGCGCAAACGCCCCAATCCCAGCATATGGAGGGGGTAGCGACCGTCGTCTCGCTGTTCCGCCCACGCGCTTCGGCGTGCCCCACCATTCTCCTCGCCGAGAATTCCGGCAACGCCCGCAGGAGCCCTGGCGCAGGCGGTAATCTGGATTCCCGTAAATTGTTCGTTGTTACGTTATCTACAAGCGCTGGTGTAACCCTGTAGCTTAGCATTGCTTTTTTTGTTGTTGGATTTTTTTTCTTTCAAAAAAAGGGTGGAGCAGGTTTTCAAAAAAGGGGCAGTCGGAGTAACTGCTTAAATGTTCTGTATCTCTATTTGGTGAGTTAATTTAGGACCGTTCATGTTGCTGGTATGAATCGGCTTAAGATTTTCTCGTTTTGTTGGAAGTGATGAGTAAGGTACGGAAGCACGGTAGCAGAGAGGCGGACGCTGCAGCCCGATCAGGTAAAAAGTACTAATGATCGCCATGTATTTGCTTGGCTGGTTAACCAATTATAAAATGTTAAGAGTTAGATGTGTGAAGTGTGGTAGTAAGACAATTAGGATCAAATTTCTAACTTCTAAGACTGCTTATCTAGTGCAATCTTCACCCATTTAGTGGTGCAATATTATTCCTTTATTTGCTGGGTCTATTGATGCATTTCCTTCAGTGACTAACTACTGCACCCTGGATTGTGTGAAAATTATTCTACAAATATTTGTTCCGTAATATGAATTCTTTAATGATAGTTATGGATACACTTGCTACCGTTGTTGTTGACTGTTGAGTTCGACTGCCTTTGGACTTCTCTTGTGGTATCATTAATGTCAGTGTGATTTTACCTATCAATCAAAATCTCTGATTTTTTTAGGAATCACTAGAGTTCCAAACGTCGGTCCTGCAGTTTCTACTAAAAAAACAGGTAAAGAGTTTTTATTTCAGTAACTATAGCTTAGCTGCTCTCTTTTATATTTTGATATGTATATTTTCTTCTTAGGATTGATTAAGGATACATTTATTAATTTGGACGTCTCACATCACAGAGCGGGTAAAAACTTATAGTTGAAGTTCTCAAATTTGGCTCTTCATATATAAATTGTTTTTTGGTGATGATAATTTTTAGGGGCTTTGTTTAGTCATTTATGTTATCTGTGTCCCCGAAGCAGTTGCAGTGGTGAGGTTGCTGAGAATCGAGAAGGGGAAAGCATTTGTAGACCTTTTGAATGAGAATGCAAATGATTCTGTGGAGAAAGAGATAGGATATGTGGAGAGGACACTAGGTTTCAGCACACGCTATTTGGAGGACAGGGATATAAGACTGGTAAAAGTTATATTGCACATGGTGAATTGGCGGTTATATTAATTCGAAAGGCATGATAAGACTAATAAAAGTACCGTATAGAAAATACTTATTTATGTTTCTGTTGTCTGATTTCAATTTGTCTAAAAAAGCATACACTTTTGTGTTTTGCTGGGGACTCTTAAATTATTATCTGCAATAGCAACAAATTACAACAAAGCCTTTTAGTCGGAAACAAAATCCAGGCTTGTAGGAGTGGCAACGATATGTCCCTTCAATATTCAATGAACACATGGCCAACCATTTCTCAGTTCTTTATGGGCTTATGGCGTCTTCACTTACTAACTACTACTAGCATGTATAAGGTGTGGTATTTTGATGACAGGCATGTTTGTGTGAATGGCTATTAAGCAGTAACTATGTTTCAAGGTTTGTATATGCCTGTACGAATGGGCTCAAAGCTTCTGATTCATTTTATTATACTTGCATTGTTAGGTTACCGTCATAGTTGCCTGGAACTGTGCGTTGGAAACGCTACCTTGATTATCTAATCATGTTGCTATGCAGTGAGGAGAAGGTTTTCAGGGAGATGGAGCCACTGCTCCTGCAGGTCTCTCTTAGTCTCTTATACCCTCTCCATTTCAAATTATAAGATGTTTTGGCTTTTCTAGATACATAGCTTTTGCTGTGCACTTAGATATACATTGTCTAGATACATAGTAAAAGCAATGTATCCAGAAAAGCCAAAGCGTCTTATAATTTGAAATAGAGGGAGTATCTCCTATTCTCCTTAAAGCATATATATATATATATATATATATATATATATATATTTGTTGAATACTCACCATAGTAGTTAACTTTACTCTTGTAAAACCTTAGAAGGCTAGCACTTTATGATTTCAGATATTGAGAATTGGCTTTTTTGAGATTCTCAAGCTTGATGTACCTTCTTATGCTGCCATTGATGAGGTACGTTGATTTTTCTTTCTTTCATTTTTTCCTTTCTCCGATGCCTTGAAATTAAGCTAGCTATTTGTGTGGCTTATACTCTTGTTTGATCAAATCGTTAGCTGCTGTTTTCAGTTTAATGGCTTTACGTTCTGTGTTGTGTAAGTTCCACAGCACAAATGTGACATCGAGCTAACAATTCTTGATTTATTCTTGTCATGTTTATACCATAACAGTGAGTTTATTATAAATCTGTTGCTTTTTTCTGAGACTACATGTGATTAGCCAATTATCCAATTTTTGTGTTTTGTGTAAGTTCCACAGCACAAATATGCCATTGAGCTAACACTTTATTGATTTATTCTTGTCTTGTTTATGCCATAACAGAGAGTTTATGTTGCATTTTGGTGATAACTACATGTGATTAGCCAATTGTCCAACTTCTATTGTGCCTGCACTCAAACATCGCATGGCAACTTTAGTTGTTTCACTTTCCCCAGTACCCAAAATCTGTTGTGTTCTCATTTATAATACTGATGAATGATGAGAAGGATCTTTTCAAGTTCTTTGTGCTTTTTTTTTTGGCACAACTTACATTTTTTATTTTATTGAAAGCTATAATGATTGGTGGAATGTTTGTTGTATTGCATTGGGCCTCATGGGCTGATTATATACACTACATAGGGCCAACACCCCACGTGGGTAGACAATGTGACAATATGGTACTATTCCTATTTACTCTAACCCTCCTCGCGTAGTCACAACAAGTCGCTGTCATGCGGGGTTGCGCGAGGATAACACAGATTTGCCGGCCGCCACCATGGTGGCTTGGTGTTGGGGTTGAGCTGGCTTAGGGCACCACCACGGCGGCGCGGGATGGTGCGATGCCCAACGTCTTCCGTGGCGAGTGCGGTGAGGGCAATGAGGTAGCGTGGCGTCGCAAGAGGGCCCGATCCGATCTGCTGCTTGACGACGATGAGGATGGCAGCGGAATCAATAGGATCCGGCGGCTAAACAGGGGCGTTGCCCCTAGCGGAGATCGGTCTCTCCCCAGATGCGGAAGCGGTGGTGGTTACTGGTTAGTGGTTAGGGTTAGGATCTAAACCTAGGCGACTGATACCATGAAAGCAATAATGATAGGTGGAATGTTTGTTGTATTGCATTGGGCCTCATGTGCTGATTTGATTATATAGGCTACATAAGACCAACACCCTACATGGGTAGACAATGTGGTACTATTCTTATTTACTCTTAACATTTATGTTATGATCATATATACTTCCAGCATGAGTACATAAAAAAGATATAATTGTCATTTTCCTGTTTCAGTAATCTGAAATCAATTCACTTCGTACACTAATCATTGTTATTGGGATTTGAACCTTTTTATGTCCTTGATTTGAGATACATATTGTATATTAGTCACTTATACTACTAATGTTAATGTTAAACTAGACAATTGTATATATTTATCATTGTTTTTAAAAAAATCGATCTAACAATATATCCTGCAAATCCAAATTTTAGAATGTAAGGCTTGCTAAAGTAGCTTTAAGGCCTGGTGCTGGGAATACGGTGAATGCAATTCTGCGTAAACTTGTATTGCTAAAGGTACGGACAGCTGAACTTGATTTAATCAGCCTCATCAATAGGAGGGTGTTGCAACATGTTTTGTTTCTAATTCAGGAGACAGACTCTCTTCCTCTTCCAAAGATAGAAGGTTATGATCGTGCCCAAGCTCGTGCTCTTTCTATAATTTATTCTCATCCTGTTGTAAGTCTGCTCTTCTTTTAAGAATTTGGTCTTTTATATATTGTAATTATGATGTGTTATTCCTCCTCGCTAGTCGCTACAATCAATGTACTCACATTTCCAAAGCCATAACACCTGAACTAAATTCTTCTAGACCAGTATCTGTTATGGTCGGCAACGTCTACAAGAGGAAGAACGCTGCCGGGCGCCAGCTAGGGTGCTCAATGCACCGCGCGCCGCCGTCCGTCAGGTAGTCGTCAAGGAGTTGGAGTCTAGCTAGTTAGTTGAGGATATCTAGGAGATTTGTTCACGGAGGATTGTTAGGAGAGTTTGTTAGCGTCTTGTAATTGGACTATAAGAGTCCCGTCTTGATTAATGAAAGGATTAGCCTGGGATTGTGTCATATAGACACCCTTGGGCGCCCAGCGCCCCTTACCTCGCCTCTGCAACCTGCGCCCTGATCTAACTGATAACGGCACCGGCACGCCGCCCTCGCTCACGCTCGCATGCTCCGCTCTCGCCGCCGTACAACCTCCGTAGTAAGGCCCGGCGTCGTAACAACCTGGTATCAGATATCATGGCCACGAACTGGGACGCCTCCGCGATGGTGCCGCCCTCGACTGGTGCGCCGACGGCCGTCGTGTCGGGCGTACTCGTCAACACCACCGGCGCCCTGACCACGGTTCAGCCCGCCGGACCACCCACGCTCGCTTCCATCGCCGACTCTATCGCGACTCTCACCGCCGCCTTCCAGGGGATGCAGGTGCACATGACCGCCATCAATAACCAGATGGCGGATCAGGGCGCCCGCCTGAAGGCGCTTCAACGGCCGGCCGGCGTACCCGCAGTTCGGCCTGCCCGGGTTCGGCGGCGTTCCGGCCCTGCCAGCGACCTCGCTACCGGTGATCACGGACTTCTCGACGTCCACGGCAGACTCCTCCGCCTTGGTGTAATACCCCGGGTATTACGGCTAATTAAATATGCCATATCATCATGTTTATTTTAAGTACCTGCATATGATTGTGCTTAGGGACTTTAGAGTGACTTATTTATGAATGAGGTTGATGTTGCAATTGAATCCCAAATTGGTGATTAAAAATAAAAGCAAAAGAAAAATCCAAATCAAGCCCTAATCGAACCCTAAAACCCTAAATCAAAAACTACTTAGAATCTGGTGATGATGTATTAATAAAAGTTGTAGATCTTTTAAAATGGAACAACTTTTATTTTGGGTGTTTTTGAAGTTTATAAACAGAAATTTAAATTAAACCCTAATTACTACCTTGAAATTCAAATTTGAAATACTAATTTAAAAACTATTTAGAATCTGACTAAACTTCCTTAATGAAGGTTGTCAAGCTCAACTAATAGAACAACTTTTATTTTGGAATGTTTTTACATTGTTGAGAAAAATTTAGGAGAATTTAATTGGATTAGAAATAGAATTCAAATAGTAGTTTTACCCCCTTTCAAATATCTTCAAAATTATTCAAAATTTGGATTGGGCCCCAAAACCAATGTTGTTCAGAATTTGGAATCCTACAACTTTGGTATTTACATATTTTTGAGTTTGTGCACAGAAAATGGGAAATTTGATCAAAAACTGAATTGTAGAGGAATTTAGTAGCTACAGTACTCTGCCTCCCCTCCTTGTTCGTGCACAGGCACGGCAGCCCGACCGCGCCGCCCACGCGCGTCGCCGCCCGTGCCGGCCGGGATCTTGCTCCCCGGTGTAGCCGCGCATGTGGGGGACCTTGCGCCACCTTGGTCCGCTCCTGCCTGCCCTCTGTCCGGCATATAATGGCACCAGGCCGTTCCTCTGCCCCCCTCCCCACTCCGGTCACCGCCGCGTCCGCCTCGGTCCCGTGCCGAAATTGGCCGCACCCAATCCACCTTCTCCAAATTCCTCGCGTCGCTGGCCTCCCCACTTCCCCGAGCACCGCTTGACTCACCTTGCGCCAGCTCTCGTGCTCCGAGGGTCCGGGAACGCGCGTCGTCGTCCTCGGGTCCGGCGGAAGCACCGCCGCGGGCACCTCCCTTGGGACTAGTCTACTGCGGTGAGCTTGTCCCCTCGCGGTCTCACGTTTCACGCTCTGTAGCTCTCACTTGATGACCATGCACGTGACGGCTTGTCGTTTTATGTCCTAAGCTCGTCGGAACGTGAAGCTCATCGTCGGAGACCGCCGTCGCAGCCGCTGGCATCGTCGCGCCCTGCTCATCTGCAGTGCTTCAGGTCAAGACGCCTCGTCCATCCTAGACTTTGTGAGTCCCTGGATCGATTACACCCCTAATCCCTAACTCTACCGGTCTATGCTCGCCGGAGCGCGGCGCTGCCATTGCGGCCGAGCCGCCGCGGTCGCGGCTGGGCACGCTCCAAGCCCTAACTCGCCCCATTAAGTAGCTTGTTAGGTTCGCCGTGGTTCCGGGAACTCGTAGGTAGCCTTGCCGCTGCCGGAGGAGCCGCGGCGCGGTGGGCAGCCGCCGGTTAAGCCGTGCCGGCGATCGGTCTACTGTGGCGAGAGAGAGAGGGGGGCCTGGGTGGGAAGAAATAGAAGTGCAGGGGGTTATTTGTAAAGTAGGTGACTCATGTAAATAGTGGCCTTTGGACTGCGGGTTGAAATCCATTTAGCTCGGGGGGTTTTCGGCAAAACTGTCAGGGCATAGCGCGGGCAGGCCGAGTTGGGCCGGGCCTGTTCGCTCGTGGGCCGACTCGGGCCAAATAGATTTTTCTATTTTCGCCGGATTTAAGGTGTTTTTCTATTTCTGATGAAAAGAATAGTACTGCTATTTTTTATTTTCATAAGAATATTTCTGCTAAACTAAAAATCATGAAAATAATTGTGTATGCTCTCTGAAGTATGTAGTATTTAATAAAAATATTAAATATAAGTTTTGGACACCTTCTGCAGGAACTAAAAATCAGCACAATAATGGTTAAGTGCAACTTTGATCAATTTTAATAAATGCTAGGGTAATCCAAAAATCATAAAAATTTATGTGGTACTGTTTTAGGGTAAAATCTATCTGTTGGTTAAGTTTGGGGGTCAAATGAAAGCTGTTAGATCATCTATTAATTAAGTGCTAGGTTTACTGGATAATAAAATGAATATAAGCAATTAATCCCTGTAGATTTGTGTGATTTTTGGATTGACTGGGTTCATGGATCTTTCACCGTAGTGATCCTTGACAAAAGTAATGATGTCACTTGGTAGTTGTAGTAAAGCTATGCAGCGGCTTTCTATGACTGTTAAAATGGTCAATAAAAACAAAGTATGAAAACACCATTTTACTTTCTGTAAAATGTTTACAACTTTACCGTGAAGGAAAAGTTGTACTCAAGGACTAAAATTGTTTACTTTTGAGTATTGCATTCCTACTCTTCATACCATGCTAAGCATGCATCATTGCATACGTGTAGTGCCCGTCACAGAGGAAGTCAAGGTTGAGGCCACTGCGGAGGAGGTGACTCCCGAGGTCGTCCAGGGATTCGACATCTGCGGAACCGAGCCCGATCCGACACTTTTCGTAATCCAAGGCAAGCCCTGGTGCATTCAGCCCCGCCTTGTGTTTATAAAATATTTTTAACTTGAGGCTATTATTGCATTAGGTTGTTAGGAGTTGTTTGTCACCTATGTTGATGCATTACCTGCCTTGATATATAATACCCTTGAAGCCTGTTTAAAAATAAAAATGTTCGAAAATGCTTAGCCCTGCTTAATCCATCTAGATTTGCATGAAAAGGCTATTTTGACTTATGGGGATATGATATTAATGAATCATGAGAAAAAAAAGGGATATGAGTCCGTTCGGGAAATTGTGCACTTGGGTAGCAGCCCCAATGCATCGTTACCGACGGAAAGGAATTTTCCGTTCGTTGTTTGTGAATTTGGGTTAGAGTCCCAATGCTTGACCATCGGCGGGAAAGGGATTTGAAAACCGTTGGGACACATACTTGGGTTAGAGTTCCAATGCAATGTCGCTGGCGGAAAAAGTTTAGGGACCGTTCGTTGTAGGCTTACTGGATCGAGACTTTGCAACTAGCCACATACTCCGGGAAGCCCTATCTCCGGTGGCTCTATTGCTTGAACTGACAACCACGCACTGGGAGTGGAGAGATGGCGAGAGTAGCGTGTACCCTCGTGGCCGGCGTGCCTGGAGATGAGAGGAGTACTGCGCTCTCGGGTGGCGCAGGACCGGTTCAGGTATAGAAAAAGCCATGGTAGACGGGATTGGTATATGCAAGCTTAAGTGCTACATATGTAGTGTGGATAGGGATCCCCAGCTGGGTATTTAATCGATTCGAATCGTCGTTGCTCCTCGGTCAATGGAGACTTGATCCACTGCCCTACCTCGAAAAGTGGTTTGAAACTAGGATGTTTTTGTGAAAGGTTAAGAATCTGAAAGTATGTTGATATATGAGAATGAATTTGGAATTTGAATTATGATTAAAATAATATTGAGTTAAAATATTGAAAGGATAGTAATGCTTTTCTGCAAACCTCTTTGACTCTTGCTTAAGCCTTACCTTGACAACCCTCGGCCTGCATTCCTGAGTCTCAATCATTTTCTCTAGTCGGGTAAGTCTTAGCGGAGTATCCCCAGTACTCAGGGTTTGTTAACCCCATGTTGCAGGGATATAACAGTCGGAGGTCTGTCTCGCCCCCTGCTGTGTGACAGTTGTCCAAGAGGGGAGTGAGGAGGAGTAAGGTTTGACCCTTGGGCAGGGTTCTCGGTTATTAAGTATTTAATTATATTGTATCGTCGTTCCACTGCTACCTACTTTCATTTGTGGTCTGTAATAACTGCACCTTAATTTTATTTGGACGAATGGTTTGTAATCTAAGTACTTTATAATCTTTCCCCGCTTTTACTCTGAATGTAATTTGTTATGAAATGTTGTAATTCTGTAATGGCTTCGCAATGGGATCCTGTCGGAGGGAAAATGGGCGCTAATGAAGCCCGGCAGGGCCTTCTAGATCATTTGAGACACGGGCCCGGCTGTCAGAGGTCATTAGTGACAATGACAGCCTGTGGGCCATGTGATTTAGGCGGTTCTATTACACTCGGCTTCACCATCCCTGCCGCTGCCCGCCACGGGGCCGCTGCCACCGCCAGGTACTCCCGTCTACGGGGGTCCCCATCACCCAGATCAGCTTCCCGCACTCCCCATCGCCGCTTTCAACGTTCCACTCAGGTGGCGCAGGGCCTGCCTTAGCCGGCCACCACCCACATGGCGCCGACCCAGCCCTTCCTGCCACCAACGCCAACAGGGGACACCGCCGTCGTGCCCAAGTACCACAAGACCTCCTTCGAGATCTACGACGGCAAGGAGGATCCGCTGGGCTGGCTCAACAAATGTGAGTAGTTCTTTCGCGGACAGCTCACGCGTGAGGGGGACAAGGTCTTGATGGCATCATACCATCTCAAGGGGGTCACCCTAGCAGTGGTACCTAGTCCTGAAGCAAGACATGGGCCGGCCGTCGTGGCCGGACTTCCACCGCTACGCTCAACACAACGCTTCGGGCCGGCCATCAGCACAAACCATTTCTCTGACCTGGCCTGGTTGCCGTTCGGGGGCTCGGTGGACGCCTACATGGAAGCATTCCAAGCCTGGGCGGCGCACGCGGGCGAACTCACGACGCTGTAGAAGGCTCGCTTGTTCACTGGCAGGCTGCCTGAGCACATCCGCATCGACGTGGAACTCCTCAAGCCGCAAGATCTCCAATGCGCCATGAGGCTGGCTCGCGCCAACGAGCGATGCAACGCCCTCCCAGCCCCGTCGGCGCGCCCGGCGCGGCGCTCAGGGGGCGCACCGGCCGCTCTGCCGGCACCAACAAGCTCGGGCGGGTCTTCTTCGGCCACATTGACATCCCGTCACCCGCGCAGCACCTTCAAACGCCTCTCGCCGGAGAAGATGGCCGAGCGCCGCAAGATGGGAGTTTGCTACAACTGTGATGAACCATATGTATGCGGCCACAAGTGCGCTTGCCTCTTTTTCCTCGAAGCGCAGGACTACATTGTCGAGCAGGTGGATGATGAGGACGACGCACCTGCACCAGCGGCACCGTCCGGCCAGGAGACGCCCTTGATCTCGCTGTCGGCCGTCACTGGGATCCGCGCCGAGGAGACGATGCAGCTGCGTGTCCGGTGCGGCACTCAGGACTTCATCACGCTACTGGACTCGGGGTCCACACATAACTTCGTCAGGGGCCGCGCCGGCCTGACGTTCGAAGACAGCAGGGGCGCCCATGTCGTGGTTGCCAACGGAGACTGGGTTGCGTGTCGCGGCCTGGTCCGGCGCGTCCCCATCTGCATCGGGGGGGGGGGGGGGAGGAGTTCCACGTCGACTGCTACTCCATCCCTCTCGACGCCTACGACATGGTGCTTGGCATCGCCTGGCTCCTCACCCTCGGCCCGATCCTCTGGGACTTCGAGGGCCGCTGCATGGCGTTTCTTCGCCATGGCCGGCGCGTGTTGTGGGCGGGGGTCGGCGCATCCAGTGCCGTGCCGCCCCTAGCTGCCCGCCTTCACTCCCTCACCGCGGCCAAGGAGACGGGGCCCAGCCTGCTGGCGCGCTTCCTTGACTCCTTCGCCGACATCTTCGAGCCGCCGACCGAGCCTGCCGCCGCCCCGACCATGCGACCACCGGATCCACCTTAAGGTGGGCACGGATCCCGTCAGCGGTCAGACCCTACCACTACCCCCAACTCCAAAAGGATGAGCTCGAGCGCCAGTGCGAGGACATGCTGCGCCAAGGCACCATTCGCGCCAGCACCTCGCCCTTCTCCGCCCCGGTCCTGCTCGTCAAAAAGCAGGACGGCTCGTGGCGCTTCTGCGTCGACTACTGGGCCCTCAACGCCGCCACTGTGAAAGACAAGTTCCCTGATTCCTGTCGTCGAGGAGCTGTTGGACGAGCTCCACGGGCCAAGTTCTTCACCAAGCTCGATGTTCGCTCCGGCTATCACCAAGTTCGCGTGCACCCCGACGACGTGGCTGAAGACGGCCTTCCGCACCCACTATGGCCACTTCGAATTTTTGGTGATGCTGTTTGGCCTGTCTAATGCCCCCTCGACATTTCAGGCTCTCATGAATTTGGTGCTCAAGCCGTTCCTGCGACGCTGCGTCCTGGTGTTCTTCGACTGACATCTTGCTGTACAGCTCAACCCTGACCGAGCACCTACTGCAGTTACGCGCCGTCCTCACTGTCCTGCGCAAGCACCACCTGCATTTGAAGAGATCGAAGTGCACCTTCGCGGCGCCCTCCGTCCAGTACCTCGGCCATGTCATCTCCCACGAGGACGCCTCCAAGGTGGCAGCAGTCCAATCGTGGCCGCAACCCCGCTCGGCGCGGGAACTCCGCGGCTTCCTCGGCCTCGCCGGGTACTACCGGCGCTTCATCAAGGGGTACAGCGCCATCGCGGTTCCCCTGACAAGCCTCCTCCGGAAGGACTCCTTCCAGGTGGACCACCGAGGCCGACACGGCGTTCACACGGCTGAAGACGGCGCTCTCCGCGGCGCCCGTGCTCCACCTCCTGGATTTCGACCGCGACTTCTTCGTCGACTGCGACGCGTCAAGATCCGGCTTTGGCGCCAGTCCTTCATCAAGGCGACGGGCCCATCGCGTTCTTCAGCAGACCGTTCGCCATTGGAGGCCCTACCTCTAGGGGCTGCTCCTTCGTCGTCCGCACCAATCACTACGTCTTGAAGTTCCTCCTCGACCAGCACCTCTCGACGATCCCATAGAACCACTGGATCAGTAAATTGATTGTGTATGATTTCTGGGTGGAGTTCCGACTAGGCCGCTTCAACATCGTTGCAGACGCACTCTCACGGTGAGAAGGCGAACGCCCCTCTGCTGGCCGCGCTGCCGCAGGAAGCGCCGGCCTTCGCTGCCATCTCCACCCCCACATTCCAGCTCTTCGACACCATCCACCAGGAGCTGGACTCGTCCGACGAGCTACGTGCATGTCAGCGACGCGGCGGCCTCGGGCGACCACGGCGCGGACTGGAGTGTCCAGGACGGCCTCCTCATGCACAAGGGGCGCGTCTATGTGCCCGCCTCGTCTTCGACCCTCGACGACGTCCTGCAGCTGGCCCATACCAAAGCACACGAAGGCATCCAGAAGACGCTGTAGCGGCTCCGCACCTGAGTTCTTCATCGAGCATGATCGCCGCGTCGTCCACGACTACTTTCGGGCCTACGCGACGTGTCAGTGCAACAAAACGGAGGCGCTGCATCCGGCCGGCTTGTTGCAGCCACTGCCGGTGCCCTCTCGCGTCTGGGCCGACATCGCCATGGATTTCGTCGAGGACCCTTCCCAAGGTCCACGACAAGAGCGTCATCCTTACCGTCGTCGACCGTTTCTCCTAAGTATGCCCACTTCATCCCGTTGGGCCACCCGTACACGGCTTCTTCCGTCGCCCGCGCCTTCTTCCACGACATCGTCCAGTCTCCATGGGTTCCCAGACTCCATCGTTAGCAATCGGGATCCAGTCTTCACCGGCCACGTGTGGAGGGACCTTTTCCAGCAAGCCAGTGTCCAACTCAAGATGAGCACTGCCTTCCACCCTCAAACGGATGGCCAGTCGGAGGCGGTCAACAAGACACTCGGGATGTACCTTCACTGCCTGACCGGTGATCGCCCTCGCGATTGGCTAGGAGTGGCTGCCCTGGGGGGAGTACTGCTACAACACCGCCTACCACTCAGCCCTGCGGACTTCGCCCTTCACGGTGGTCTACGGGCGCTCGCCGCCAGAGTTGTTGCCCTACGCTACTGGCAGCGCGAGGACAGAGGTCGTCGACTCCCTGCTCGCCAATAGGGATGAGTTCCATTCAGAGGTGCGTGCCCGCCTCCTGCAGGCCTAGGAGCACGTGCGACGCTTCTACGACGCTAAGCACCGGTCGCTGGAGTTCGCCATTGGTGATTGGTCCTGCTCCGCCTTCTTCGACACACCCAGTCCCTCGTGCCGGGCAGCAAGGGCAAGCTCGGCCCCAAGTACGCAGGACCATTCCAGGTGTTGGAGCGCCTGGGCGATGTGGCGTATCGCCTGCAGCTTCCCGAGGGGGCCCGAATCCACGATGTCTTTCATGTTGGCAGTCCTCAAGGAGTTCAGGGGCACTCCTCCGTCGTCGGTCCCTTCCCTGTCGCCCCTTCGCCACGGCCGACCACTTCTACAGCCGGAACGGGTGCTGCGCTCGCGGCTCAGTCGGGGTGTCTGGGAGGTCCTCATCCAGTGGGCGCACCTACCGGTCTCGGATGCCACTTGGGAGCCGGTGGACGCGTTCCGCGACGCTTATCCTTCGTTCCAGCTCGAGGACGAGCTGTTTCCGAAGGACGGGAGAGATGTTATGGTCGGCAACATCTACAAGAGGAACAACGCCGCCGACGCCAGTGGCTGATAGGGGGGGCCGCGCCAGCTAGGGTGCTCAACGCACCGTGTGCCGCCGTCCGTCAGGTAGTCGTCAAGGAGTTGGAGTCTAGCTAGTTAGTTGAGGATATCTAGGAGATTTGTTCAGGGAGGATTGTTAGGAGAGTTTGTTAGCGTCTTGTAATTGGACTATAAGAGTCCCGTCTTGATTAATGAAAGGATTAGCCTGGGATTATGTCATATAGACACCCTTGGGCGCTCAACGTCCCTTACCTCGCCTCTGCAACCGTGCGCCCTGATCTAGCTGATCACGGCACCGGCACGCCGCCCTCGCTCATGCTCGCACGCTCCGCTCTCGCCGCCGTACAACCTCCGCAGTAAGGCCCGGTGTCGTAACAGTATCCCTATTACCTGGGGTCTTGTAGCTGTTGCCTGTGGGATGTTCAACATACTTGTTCTTTCTGGTTAAAAATCTTTGCCTGAAAACAATGAAGATCGTGAGAAGTTATAGTTTGTAAACTGTAATATGTGTTCTGCATTGTAGTGGATGGTGAGAAGATGGATACGATTTCATGGAAAAGATGAAGCTCTAAGATTGATGAATTGGAATAACAGTGATCCTCATTTCAGTCTAAGGTTTTAGCCAATGGTATTCTATATGCAATCCACATGCTCTGTTTCAAGCACCTGGTTGACTGACCTTTATGTACTTTGCTTCATAGGGTGAACACATCAAAAGGCTATACTAGGGCTGACCTTGTAAAACGATTGGAATGTTTACTGGAACCATTAATCTTCTTACCTCCTGTTCCGTCGTGTATGAAGTATGATTTTGAGTATAATTTCTTAAAAGCAAATGCCTTGTTGCCTGGGACGTGGTGCAGGCTCCCAAAAACAAAGGCGGCCTCGGAGTGAAGGACTTGGAGCTTCAGAACAGATGCTTGCTTATGAAGTTTATTAACAAATTTTTCTCTGGAGAGCAAACAAGCTGGAAGGACTGGATCATTCGCAGTGCCTCCTCCTTCGACACCCCGACCAATGGTACCACTAGTTTCCTTTGGAGAATTATCAACGATGAGCTCAACACCTTCCGTTCTATTACCATGGTCAGGATCAACAATGGTGCTGCTACCTCCTTCTGGTTTGACCATTGGCTGCCTGACGGTCCTCTCTTCTCCTCCCACCACGCCTTGTTCACTCATACTACCATGCCTAACGTTTCGGTGCAGCTTGTCTTTAGCAGTGGTTTTGATTTGCGTTTACGCCCCCGGCTCACTAACGCTGCGAGACAGCAGCTAGATAGTCTTCTCTCTTCGCTGCAGGATGTGAACCTTGGAGATGGTGATGACGTCCGGCTCCTCAAGCTCAACGGGAGACAATACACAACCAGGGATGCTTATGAAGCGCTTGATAACTCTGGAGATCCTACAGACACATACGGAAGGAAGATTTGGAACACCAGACTACCCAACAAGGCGAAGGTTTTCGCGTGGCTGTACTTCAAGAACAGGCTTAGCACGAAGACCAATCTGCATGCAAAGCACATCGTCGACGCCGAACAATGTGAGAGATGCTCTCACGGCACAGAGGACAGGCACCACGTCTTCTTTGCCTGCGAAGGAAGTCACTCCCTCTGGTCGAAGATCGGCATGTCTCATGTGCGCGATCTGGGAGACAACGATGCTTGGGACGCCAGCACCCCCGCTCACCTTGACGCCTCGTTGTGGCCTTTTGTCTTTTTGACCATCTTGTGGAGAATCTGGGATAGCCGCAATGGCCATGTTTTTAGGAACGAAATTTTCTGTAATCGTGTTGTTCTAGCTAGAGTCTGCGACGACCTAGTTGTTTGGCGCAAACGCCTCCCTCCTGTTCTTGTAAACGGCCTGCTTGGTTGGTGTAATCACATCCGCGGATGTAACCTGTACTCTACTGCTCACCCCGGTTGACTGGGGCGGGTGTTTTTGAAATATAAAAGGTGGGGAAGCTCTCCCCCCCCCCCCCCCCCCCCCCCCCCCCCCCCGCGTTCGTTTCAAAAAAAAAAGAATGACTGAATGAGTATAGCATGTACTTTCTGCACTTCATGTATGTAATTATGGATTTCGCCGAAGCCATTTCAGTTCACATGGGAGAATATCAATCTTGATATAGAGCTAGTTAGGTCTATCTCAGTATCTCTAGTATCATATCCATTTTAATGCCAATTCTATGATAATTTTGCAATCTAATGGATGTTTTTTTGTAGGTTCATTATGAAGAATCAATTATACATGAATTTGTTCGCATTCGGGAAGGGATGCAGTTACATTAGCAGAATAGATTTCGTCTTTCTACTATTCATACACACTTTTCATATGTTGACATGATCTTTTCATATCCTCTATACCTTTTCTTTAAACAAATGTGATCTGTTTAATACACTCACATTTGTACCATTTCAAAACCTTGTAAATGTGTTAGGGTGCATAAGATGTCAGCTGTCATTGCTTTTCCAGGAAAGTGATCTGAGAGCTGATTAAAAAAAATGAACCTTAATGAAATTGACCTTAAATACTTTAAGATTTCTAGCAAATAAAGTTGTAAAAATGGATAGTTCTATGCTTCTGATTGCTTTAGATGTTATTTCAATTGTGATAACTGTCTGTCAGTATAGTACCACCCCATCATGTTGGATAATTTTGTTATTTATGATGCAAGTTCGTTTGCATTCAATCAAGGGAACCTTGTGTGGATTCACTGTTTTCCCTGAAGAAGGAAGAATCATTTATCCATTACCAAGCCACTGATTTCATTTCTCATGTTTTCTTGATTATACCTCTTGTTTTTTTTTCTCGAACACGCAGGAGATCTGCGTATCAATATATTAAGAAGAAGATGGGTGAGAACACCCAGAGTACACAGGTTTTGTTTTTCTTTTCAGACCGGGGAAAAAAACCTATAGAAATAAACCCCCTTACCAACACAAGACTCTTGAGAACCCCTTAAAAACTATTGTCAAGACTCCTGACCACAAGCAGCCAATCTAATCGGCTGGTAACTGGGCGAGAAGGTGAGAAACTCCTCGAGCACCAGCAGCTCCCCATAGGTGCAGCTCACCCCTGATGGAAGAAAGAACTTTTTGCAGGTTAGGCTGCGCCCCATCAAACACACATTGGTTGCGCTGAGTCCACAACGACCAACACACCAAGATTACAATTGAATTGAGCCCCTTTTTTGCCAATCCATCCACCCTGCTGTTCACTTTGTCCCACCAATCTTCCAGGGAGATTTCCTCAGGCTGTGGGCAAAGCACTTGCAGCCCAAATCTCTGCAGCACATGAAACCACACTTGTCGAGAGAAGACACAATGCAGCAGGAGATGATTTAAAGTCTCCGCTTCTTGGTCACAGAGAAGACACTGCTCTGGATGGGACAGCCCTTTTCGAGCAAGTCGATATTATACCTCTTGTTATGCTTGGTCATTGGACAACTTAATTTCTTCTTTGTATAGGCAGTCTTAAAAGCTGGATTACTGAAAGATGGCATTTGTGCTGTGCAAGATGAGAGTGCAGGCAAGTTACGATAGTTATTTCATGATCACTAAGCATGTACCTTATCCAAACTGTTGTTACTGCATTAAAATGACATTTTCTAAAATGAGATTATAGATTACTGCATTAAAATGATTTTTTTCTTCTAAAAATGAGATTACTGCATTAAAATAATGCTATTAGCAAATAATAGCTCATGGCTACGGCATTCATGTTTTCATATCACTTCGGTTTATTTGGGAGTGACAAATTCATTTGAGGAAGTTATCGATAGTCTGTGCTGAGCTATGAAAGACCTATTGCAGGTCTTGTAGTGTCTGTGGTCGATCCACAACCGGGGGAAACAATTGTTGATTGCTGTGCTGCACCTGGTGGAAAAACTCTTTTCATGGCATCACGGTTGTCAGGTGAAGGTAAGAAAATGGAATGGACAGAGGGGTTTAATTTTCCAAACTGTAAAAAGTAAAATGGAATGGACAGAGGGGTTTAATTTTCCAAACTGTAATAATTTTGTTTTGCTACTATCTCATGAATACAAGCATTCACAATTCCCACTTTTAAGTGAAGGTGTCAAGGTCCTACGGTTTAACTAGCCTCAGATGCTATACCGGAACTGCATGGATATAAAGTTTATACCTGACAAATATACTTAGTTTGACAACCACTGGCACATGGATATCAATTACCTTATGCCTGAAGGTGCATATAATCAGGCTATCAGCAGTACATTGTTGAAAGCGATTCATTCCAACATTCACTCACATCTCCACTTGGTTCTGCTGATATCCTGATTATATGCACCTTCAGGAATATGGTTATTGATATCCATGTACCATTGGTTGTGAAAAAGATGTGAGTGAATTTTGGGATGAATCACTTTCCACTTCATACTGTTGATAGCCTGATTATATCCACGTTCAGGCATATGGTAATTGATATCCATGTGCCATTGGTTGTCAGGTATAAAGTTTATATCAAGTACATAGATACCACATAAATCATTTCATAATGTTTTCTTTTGCCAACACATATTTCATTTATGTGGTTCTGATTGAATTCCATATGTTGAATGGATAGTAGCTTATAGACTTGTCACGATCATGTACTCTGGTACAGGGAAGATATGGGCTCTGGACATAAACAAAGGTCGGTTGAGAATACTCATGGACGCAGCAAAGTCACACGGTCTAGATGATATGATCACTGACATCCATGCTGATCTTCGACTATATGCTGTAAGCTCCCATTAAAGTTCACAAAAATAACAGAAGATTTTGTTATAACACTCCTCCAATGGAAATATTTTAGAAATATGACTACTGATCATTTCATGGTTAATGATTTGTCCACTTATATGATAAGAAAGTTTTGCCCATGTGGACATATATTGCAGAAGGAAACCACAGCTAATTATGACAAAGTATTGTTGGATGCACCATGCTCTGGACTGGGAGTCCTTTCCAAGGTACCTTTCTTCATCAAGTACATCTCCAACATTTCATCCTTCCAGATTTTATTTGAAGCAATATGAATCTCGATCTACAAACTATTGAATTACAAAATTATAATTTTTTTTTAAATGTTCCTAAGAGGGCGGATTTACGTTGGAATAGACAGTTTGAAGATTTAGAAGAGTTGATGTGTTTACAAGACGAGCTTCTTGATTCGGCATCGATGTGAGACCCCTTGCTCTATAAAATCATTTAAGTAAATTGTCTGAACAACATCTGAGGTTACTTACAAGGGTTTTACTTGCAGGTTGGTAAAGCCTGGTGGTATACTAATCTACAGTACGTGTTCGATTGACCCTGAAGAAAATGAAAAGAGGATTACTGCTTTTCTTCAGAGACATCCGGTACTTTTTCATAGCAATCAGCACTAATTTTTGGTTCAAGTTATAAATCAATATTCAACTTGAATGATAAAAATGATTGTTCTTGCTCTTCGGGGACTGCTGGTATTATACCATTATTTTGTGTTGCATTGTTTTTCCACTCAAGTAGCAGTGGCACTATTATGACCGGCATTGTCTACTAGAGACAGGGAAAGCAGAGTGCAGGAACAGAGGACATGGGTGCGCCCACGATCTGTCCAACGATAGGAGGCGCAGTTTAGGGAGCTGGTTATGTGCGTGCGTGCGTTGTGTCCAACTTGTATTTGTTGGCGTATGTGTATTAGGCTCATGAGGCTAAGCCCATGAGGCCCTTGTATACAGTCTACTTAGCTACCCTTCTAGGGTTAGCCCAAATTAATCCAATCACTCATTCTAGCATGGTATCAAACTAAGGTTTCCCTTCTCTCTCTCTTCTCCCCTCCCTCCCAGCCGCCGCCGCCACTCCGGCCACCATGGCCGGCGGCCGGCCGCCTCCTCCTCCCCCCACCTACTTCCACTCCTTTCCCCCCTCCCCTACCCTTCCTGGGCGCAGCGCGCCGTCAGCGGGCCATCGGCCGCGGCCTTCTTCGACGCTGGCGGTGCCGCCGCCGCCGCTGCTGGCGCGGGGGCCGGCGCGCCCCCACCTGGCGGGCCACCGCCGCCACAGCCTCCTCCCGGCCCGGCCCTGGCCGCGGCCGGCGCTGGGGGCCGCCTCCGCCCGCCCCTGCCCTAGCTGTGACGGGGCCGCCGCCGCCAGCGCCTGCCATAGCCGCGACGGGGCTGCCACCAGCGCCTGCCCTGGCCGCGACTGGCCCGCCTCCACCTGCGCATGCCCCTGCCCCGGCTGGGGGGCCGCCGCCGCTAGCGCTCGCCCTGGCCATGACCGGCGCAGGGGACCCACCTCCACCCGCCCCTGCTCCTTCTCTGGTCGGCGCGGTACCGGGTGCACCGTTCCTCGCTCCCCACCTCGCCGCCGCTCTCGTCGCCGCCCGGGCTGCCGCCGCGGAAGGCGCGGCTCGTGTGAGTGCGGCCGCCCTCGCTTGGGAGCGGGAGCGTGATGCGGCCGATGCCTTGGCGCGTCAAATCATCGAGGCGGAGCAGCTCCTCGGCTACCCGGCGTACTACGACACCGCCGCCACCTCCTCCAGCTCGCACACCGTCCGAGTGTCGCCTCTCCAGATCCCCGATCCGGCAGATCCACTCGTCGCGCAGCTCCACTACAAGGCCGGCGGTGTCCAGAACATCCGGAACCTGGTTACGGTTGTCCTCGACCTTGAGTCGTCCTCCTACGCCTGCTGGCGGGACATGGTCCTCCCCACCCTCTGCCGCTACGCCCTCGACGACCACGTCCTCCTCGACGCCCCGATTGTGGCTCAGACCCCAGGGTGGCTGCGTCTCGACAGCATTGTCCTATCCTGGATCCTCGGGACCATCACCACCGACCTCCACGACCTCATCCGCAACACACCCGACGCTCGTCGTGCCTGGCTGGCGCTCGAGGGCCAGTTTCTGGGCAATGCCGAAGCCCGGGCTCTGCGCCTCGACGCCAACTTCCGCACCTTCGTCCAGGGCGACCTCTCCGTCGGTGAGTACTGCCGTCGGATGAAGGGCATGGCTGACTCCCTCGGTGACCTTAGTTGGCCCGTGGAGGACCGGATCTTGGTCCTCAACGTCCTCCGCGGCCTCAGAGACCGCTACGGCCACCTCCGGACCTGGATCACCCGGCAGCGGCCCTTCCCCACCTTCCTGCAGGTCCATGACGACCTCGTCATGGAGGAGCTCACTCAGGGCGTCCAGCCTGCTTCCCTCTCCGCGCCGGGCTCCTCGTCCTCCTCGACTGCCCTTGCCGCCACTCCACCGCCGCGTACGTCCGCTCCGGCACCGACGTCTCTTCTTGGTCCTCCTCCCTCCGGGCCGAGCGGAGGTGGGGGGGCCGTGGCAGCCGCCGCCGACGCGGAGGGGGGCGTGGTGCGGGCTCTGGTCGTGGGGCCACGCCCGCGCCTCCACGGGGTGGTGCACCCTGGCCATCCTTCAGCAACCCATGATCCGGGCGCATCTCCATGTGGCCCTTCCAGGGTGCTGGTGGCGATCCTCGTACTCCGGCGGCCATGCTCGCCGGTGCTGTCCCGACCACACCGTGGGCTCCACCACCCGGGGTTGCTCCGCCACTCGCGTCGCCGTGGGTCCTACCTCCCGGGACGTCGCCAGGGCCTGTCGGTTGGGATACGACGGCTCTGGCTCGCTCCTTCAGCACCATGGGCCTGACACCTCCCGTCAGACTTGACTGGGTCGCCGACTCGGGTGCCACCTACCACACCACTTCCGACCCCGGTACACTCACGTCTGTCCACCCTCCTTCTCCGTCTCTTCCTTCGTCCATCATGGTCGCAAATGGTTCTTGTCTTCCTGTCACATCCGTGGGTTCCGCTACCACTCCTGGCTCTTTTCGTCTTCCCGATGTCCTTGTTGCTCCCTCTATTGTTCACAACCTTCTTTCTATTCGTCGTTTTACAGCTGGCAATTCTTGTTCTGTTGAGTTTGATTCCTCTGGTCCTACTGTGAAGGATTTGGCTTCCCGGCGTCCACTCCTCCGATGTGACAGCACGGGGCCCCTTTACACGCTTCGGTTTCCTCCTTCTACTCCGTCCACTTCGGCTTTGGCTTCCACTTCGTCAGCTGCTTTCGCCGTCTCTACTTCCTCTACTAGTTGGCACCGCCGTCTCGGACATCCTGGTCGTGATGCTCTGATGCAGCTTAGTCGTAGTTCCGACATACCTTGTACTCGGGCTCACGATGAGCAATTGTGTCATGCGTGCCAACTGGGCCGACATGTTCGTCTTCCTTTTCCCACCTCTTCTTCACATGTGACCCATATTTTTGATCTTGTACACTGCGACCTGTGGACATCTCCTGTGATGAGCATTTTTGGCTATAAATACTATCTTGTCGTGGTTGATGATTTCTCTCATTATTTCTGGACTTTTCCCTTGCGTGTTAAGTCTGAGGCGTTTCCCACGCTCCGTCACTTCTTCGCCTGGGTGTCTACTCAGTTTGGCCTCACCATCAAGGCCGTCCAGTGCGACAACGGGCGTGAGTTCGATAACTCCACCTCTCGGACTTTCTTCCTCTCTCACGGTGTTCAATTGCGCATGTCTTTCCCCTATACCTCCTCCCAAAACAGCAAGACTTAGCGCATAATTCGCACCACGAATGACACAATGCGCACCCTTCTCCTCCAGGCTTCTCTTCCTGCCCGCTTCTGGGCCGAGAGCCTGCATACCTCCAGCTATCTCCTTAACTGCTTACCTTCCACTGCCTGTCCAGCTCCCACACTGTTAGATATATAGTTTGTATATATCATAGGGAGTCCTAGTCCTATGTAATTAGGGAGTCCTAGTCCTATGTAATTATGTTTACCTGTACTCCAAGTCATGTATGACTATATATATATAAAGCCAGCCAACCCCTAAGGGTATGAGGTGTTCCGCTATCCTTCTACATGGTACCAAAGCCTAATTAGATCCTTGCTTCCGCCTAACCCTAGGCCGCCGCCGCCGCCTGCTCAGGCCGCCGCTGCCCTACCCTAGGCCGCCGCCGCCGCCTGCTCACACCGCCGTCGGGTCGCTTCGGCCGCGTCTACGAGCAGCGCCCTGCTGCCCCGCCGGTCAGCGCAGCATGCCCACCGCCGCCACCGCCGGGTCGCTTCGGCCGCGTCTACGAGCGGCGCCCTGCTGCCCCACCGGCCGGCGCAGCATCCCCGGCGCCCTCTGCCCCTGCACAGGCGCCCAGCAGCTCTGCCCAGGCGCCCAGCAGCCCTGCCCTGGCGCCCGGAGGTCCAGCAGCCGCGCCCAGTACTGCTGGGGTGTCTGGCAGCGGTGCAGTACCTCCCTCCGGTACTGTTCGTCCTTCGACTCGGCTCCAGACGGGCGCCATCACACCCGTCGACTACAGCAGTGCCTTCGTCACCACCGCCTCACCGCTGCCACGCGATTACCGCAGCGCCCTCGCCGATCCACAGTGGCGTGCGGCCATGGCCGACGAGTACCAGGCGCTCATCGACAACGGCACCTGGCGCTTGGTTCCTCGCCCACCCCGCGCCAACATCGTCACTGGCAAATGGATCTTTCGGCACAAGTTCCATTCTGATGGCACGCTCGCTCGCCACAAGACGCGCTGGGTGGTTCGCGGGTTCTCCCATCAGCATGGCATCGACTACGACGAGACGTTCAGTCCAGTCGTCAAGCTGGCCACGATCCGCATCGTCCTCAGGATTGCCGCCTCGCGCTCCTGGCCCCTACATCAGCTTGACGTGAAGAATGCCTTTCTTCATGGTCATCTCGATGAGACGGTCTATTGTCAGCAGCCGCCCGGCTTCGTTGATCCCTCGACGCCTCATTACGTGTGTCTGCTGCAAAAGTTGCTTTATGACCTGAAGCAGGCTCCCCGTGCTTGGCACCAGCGCTTCGCCGCGCATCTTCGCACACTCGGCTTCTGCCCGTCTGCCTCCGATGCATCTCTCTTTATTTATAAAGAGACTGATGGTGTCGCCTACCTGCTGCTCTACGTCGACGACATCATCCTGACGGCCTCGTCTTCAGCACTTCGTACTCGCATCACAGAGCGTCTGCGCTCTGAGTTTGCGATGACCGACCTCGGCGAGCTCCACCACTTCCTTAGCATCTCCGTCACGCGCTCCTCCGACGGCCTGTTCCTGTCTCAGCGTCAGTACGCTGCCGAGTTGCTCCAGCGCGCTGGCATGGCAGAGTGCCACCCTACGTCGACACCAGTGGACTCCAAGGCCAAGCTGTCTGCCTCTGATGGTGCTCCTGTCGCCGATCCGTCTGAGTATCGCCGCCTCGCTGGTGCTCTCCAGTACTTAACTTTGACTCAACCGGATCTGGCATATGCTGTTCAGCAGGCGTGCCTCTTCATGCATGATCCCCGCGAGCCGCATCTCGCGCTGGTCAAGTGGATTCTTCGGTATGTCAAGGGCACCCTCTCCACCGGGCTTCACATTGGGACCGGCCCTGTCCAGTCCATCACCGCGTATTCTGACGCTGACTGGGTCGGGTGTCCCGATTCTCGGCGTTCTACTTCTGGCTACTGCGTCTTTCTCGGCGACAACCTGGTGTCATGGTCCTCCAAGCGGCAGTCTACAGTTTCTCGCTCCAGTGCTGAAGTGGAATACCGCGCTGTTGCCCATGCCGTCGCCGAGTGTTGCTGGGTGCGCCAGTTACTTCAAGAGTTGCATCTGCCATGATCCTCTGCTACTGTTGTCTTCTGCGACAACGTCAGTGCTGTGTATATGACAGCTAACCCTATCCATCACCGACGGACCAAGCACATTGAGATCGACATTCACTTCGTCCGCGAGAAGGTTGCGCTTGGTGAATTTCGCGTGCTACATGTGCCATCCTCCCATCAGTTCGCTGACATCATGACTAAGAGCCTGCCTGTACAGTTGTTTACTGAGTTTAGGTCCAGTCTATGCGTCCGAGATACTCCCGCTTCGACTGCGGGGGGATGTTAGATATATAGTTTGTATATATCTTAGTGAGTCCTAGTCCTATGTAATTAGGGAGTCCTAGTCCTATGTAATTATGTTTACTTGTACTCCAAGTCATGTATGACTATATATATATAAAGCCACCCAACCCCTAAGGGTATGAGGTGTTCCGCTATCCTTCTACACACACCACACCACGCTCTCTTCGGTACCCCTCCTCGTTACGATCACCTCCGTGTCTTCGGGTGTGCGTGTTACCCTAACACCACTGCCACTGCTCCCCACAAGCTGGCCCCCCATTCGACCCTGTGTGTCTTCCTCGGGTACTCCCCGGATCACAAGGGGTACCCCTGCTATGACCTTGCCTCACGCCGGATCCTCATCTCTCGCCATGTGGTGTTTGATGAGTCCGTCTTCCCTTTCTCCACCACCTCCACACTTCCTTCCACCTCCGACCTTGACCTCTCCTCTCTGTCTCTCACTGACGCGGTGGTTCAGCCACCATTTCTTTTTGTCCTGTAGGTACTCCGCCACGACCGTCGCCGGCCCCATGCGCAGGCACGGCGCCCTCTAGTGCGGCGCCTGACCCTGAGTCCCCCATGGGTCCGCCTGCACCTGACCCTGTACCCTGGGCGGGTCCGGCGGCCACGCCCTCTGGTGCCCCGCCTGACCCTGCGCCCTGCGCGGGGCCGGAGGCGCCGTCCTCGGTGACTCCGGCGCGGTTCGCCCACCTGGTGCGCGTCTATCAGCGCCGAGTGCGGCCGGCCCCGTTGGACACGGCGCCGGTGCCACCACCGCCCTCGCTGCCACGGTCACCTACGATGACACCTTCTCCGTCGACGCCCACGCCGCCGTCTCCACCGCTACCAGCTGCCCTTGTCGAGCCACTGGTGTACCACCCACCGCTTCTTCACCGACATCCGCGTCATGTTCACCCCATGGTGACGCGGCACGCGGCTGGTGTCCTGTGGCCTCGGGCTCTTGCAGCGATGCCCGGGGAGCTGCCGGTCTCTCCTGTGCCCTCTTCTGTCCGTGACGCCTTGGCGGATCCTCACTGGCGTCACGCGATGGAAGAGGAGTACGCGGCCCTTCTTGCCAACCACACGTGGGACCTGGTGCCTCAACCACCCGGCTCCAACATCGTCACGGGCAAGTGGATCTGGACGCACAAGCGGCGAGCTGATGGCTCCTTGGAGCGCTACAAGGCTCGTTGGGTTCTCCAGGGTTTCACTCAGCGGCCTGGTGTTGACTATGATGAGACCTTCAGTCCAGTGGTGAAGCCAGCTATCGTCCGCACCGTTCTCTCACTGGCTCTCGAGCGCTCCTGGCCTGTACATCAGCTGGATGTCAAGAACGCCTTCCTGCATGGCACTCTGACTGAGACAGTCTACTGCAGCCAGCCAGCAGGGTTCGTGGATTCTTCTCGTCCTGACTTGGTCTGCCGTCTCAACAAGTCTCTCTACGGTCTCAAGCAGGCACCTCGGGCTTGGTACTCTCGGTTTGCTACCTTCCTGATGACTCTTGGGTTAACGAAGGCCAAGTCCGACACCTCACTGTTCATATACCACCATGAGGGCGAGACTGCTTACCTGCTCCTTTATGTGGATGACATTGTTCTCGCCGCCTCCAGCACGTCTCTGCTCCAGCGCATCATTGCCTTTCTCTAGAGGAATTTGCTATGAAGGATCTTGGTGTGCTCCATCACTTCCTCGGCGTCACTGTTGAGCCCCGACCTTCAGGCTTGTTCCTCCACCAGCATTAGTTCACTCGTGACATTCTGGAGCGAGCAGGGATGACTGACTGCAAGCCCTGTTCTATCCCCGGTCGACACTCAGGGCAAGCTGTCAGAGGCCGCGGGTTCGACGCTTGGGCCAGAGGACTCTACCGCCTACCGGAGCCTCGCTGGCGCGCTCCAGTACCTCACCTTCACCCGGCCCGACATCACCTACGTCGTGCAGCAGCTGTGCCTCTACATGCATGCCCCGCGGGAGCCCCACCTTGCTGCTCTGAAGCGGCTCCTCCGGTACCTCCGTGGCACCCTCGGCTATGGGCTGCTCCTCGGCCGGTCCTCCTCTGCCGAGTTTGTTGTCTACGCCGACACTGACTGGGCGGGCTGCCTGGACACCCGTAGGTCCACCTCCGGCTACGCTGTCTTCCTGAGCGGCAACCTTGTCTCTTGGTCGTCCAAGCGCTAGCCGGTGGTTTCACGCTCCAGTGCCGAGGCGGAGTACCGCGCCGTCGCCAACGGCGTGGCCGAGGCCGCTTGGCTCTGCCAGCTCCTGGCTGAGCTTCACCGCCCTCTCGCCAGGAGCACGCTCGTCTACTGCGACAACGTCAGTGCGGTCTATCTCTCCACCAACCCTGTGCAGCACCAGCGGACCAAGCATGTGGAGATCGACCTGCACTTTGTCCGCGACCGTGTGGCCATCGGCGACGTCCAGGTTCTTCATGTCCCGACCACCTCTCAGTTCGCGGACATCTTCACCAAGGGCCACCCTTCCTCGACCTTCTCCAAGTTTCGCTCCAGCCTCAACATCACCAGTGGCTAGTTGTGACTGCTGGGGGGTCCTGTGCATTGTGCTTGTTTTCTTTCTTGTCCAGTCTTACACTCCGCTGCGCCGGTAGTCCTAGACTGCGGGGGGGTGTTGGCGTATGTGTATTAGGCCCATGAGGCTAAGCCCATGAGGACCCTTGTATACAGTCTACTTAACTACCCTTCTAGGATTAGCCCAAATTAATCCAATCACTCATTCTAGCATGGTATCAAGCTAGGGTTTCCCTTCTCTCTCTCCTCCCCTCCCTCCCAGCCGCCGCCGCCACTCCGGCCACCATGGCCGGCGGCCGGCCGCCTCCTCCTCCCCCCACCTACTTCCACTCCTTTCCCCCTCCCCTACCCTTCCTGGGCGCAGCGCGCCGCCGGCGGGCCGTCGCGGCGCCTTCTTCGACGCTGGCGGTGCCGCCTCTGCCGCTACTGGCACGGGGGCCGGCGCGCCCCCACCTGGCGGGCCGCCGCCGCCACAGCCTCCTCCCGGCCCGGCCCTGGCCGCGGCCGGCGCTGGGGGGCCGCCTCCGCCCGCCCCTGCCCTGGCTGCGACGGGGCCACCGCCGCCAGCGCCTGCCATAGCCGCGACGGGGCTGCCGCCAGTGCCTGCCCTGGCCGCGACTGGCCCGCCTCCACCTGCGCCTGCCCCTGCCCCGGCTGGGTGGCCGCCACCGCCAGCGCCCGCCCTGGGCATGACCGGCGTAGGGGACCCACCTCCACCCGCCCCTGCTCCTTCTCTGGTCGGCCCAGTACCGGGTGCACCGTTCCCCGCTCCCCACCTCGCCGCCGCTCTGTTCGCCGCCCGGGCTACCGCCGCGGAAGGCGCGGCTCGTGTGAGTGCGGCCGCCCTCGCTTGGGAGCGGGAGCGCCATGCGGCGGATGCCTTGGCGCGTCAAATCGTCGAGGCGGAGCAGCTCCTTGGCTACCTGGCGTACTACGACACCGCCGCCACCTCCTCCAGCTCGCACACCGTCCGAGTGTCACTTCTCTAGATCCCCGATCCGGCAGATCCACTCGCCGCGCAGCTCCACTACCAGGCCAGCGGTGTCCAGAACATCCGGAACTTGGTTACGATCGTACTCGACCCTGAGTCATCCTCCTACGCCCGCTGGCGGGACATGGTCCTCCTCACCCTCCGCCGCTACGCCCTCGACGACCACGTCCTCCTCGACGCCCCGCTTGCGGCTCAGACCCCAGGGTGGCTGCGTCTCGATAGCATCGTCCTGTCCTGGATCCTCGGGACCATCATCACCAACCTCCACGACCTCGTCCGCAACACACCCGACGCTCGTCGTGCCTAGCTGGCGCTCGAGGGCCAGTTTCTGGGCAATGCCGAAGCCGGGGCTCTTCGCCTCGACGCCAACTTCCGCACCTTCGTCCAGGGCGACCTCTCCGTCGGTGAGTACTGCCGTCGGATGAAGGGCATGGCTGACTCCCTCGGTGACCTTGGTTGGCCCGTGCAGGACCGGATCCTGGTCCTCAATGTCCTCCGCGGCCTCAGCGACCGCTACGGCCACCTCCGGACCTGGATCACCCGGCAGCGGCCCTTCCCCACCTTCCTGCAGGTCCATGATGACCTCGTCATGGAGGAGCTCACTCAGGGCGTCCAGCCTGCTTCCCTCTCCGCGCCGGGCTCCTCGTCTTCCTCGACTGCCCTTGCCGCCACTCCACCGCCGCGTACGTCCGCTCCGGCACCGACGTCTCTTCTTGGTCCTCCTCCCTCCGGGCCGAGCGGAGGTGGGGGGCCGTGGCAGCCGCCGCCGATGCGGAGGGGGGCGTGGTGCGAGCTCTGGTCGTGGGGCCATGCCCGTGCCTCCACGGGGTGGTGCACCCTGGCCATCCTTCAGCAACCCATGGTCCGGGCGCATCTCCATGTGGCCCTTCCAGGGTGCTGGTGGCGATCCTCGTACTCCGGCGACCATGCTCGCCGGTGCTGTCCCGACCACACCGTGGGCTCCACCACCCGGGGTTGCTCCGCCACTCGCGTCGCCGTGGGACCTACCTCCCGGGACGTTGCCAGGGCCTGTCGGTTGGGATACGACGGCTCTGGCTCGCTCCTTCAGCACCATGGGCCTGACACCTCCCGTCGGACTTGACTGGGTCACCGACTCGGGTGCCACCTACCACACCACTTCCGACCCTGGTACACTCACGTCTGTCCACCCTCCTTCTCCGTCTCTTCCTTCGTCCATCATGGTCGCAAATGGTTCTTGTCTTCCTGTCACATCCGTGGGTTCCGCTACCACTCCTGGCTCTTTTCGTCTTCCGATGTCCTTGTTGCTCCCTCTATGGTTCACAACCTTCTTTCCATTTGTCGTTTTACAGCTGGCAATTCTTGTTCTGTTGAGTTTGATTCCTCTGGTCTTACTGTCAAGGATTTGGCTTCCCGGCGTCCACTCCTCCGATGTGACAGCACGGGGCCCCTTTACATGCTTCGGTTTCCTCCTCTACTCCGTCCACTTCGGCTTCGGCTTCCACTTCGTCAGCTGCTTTTGCCGTCTCGGACATTCTGGCCGTGATGCTCTGATGCAGCTTAGTCGTAGTTCCGACATACCTTGTACTCGGGCTCACGATGAGCATTTGTGTCATGCGTGCCAACTGGGCCGACATGTTCGTCTTCCTTTTCCCACCTCTTCTTCACATGTGACCCATATTTTTGATCTTGTACACTGCGACCTATGGACATCTCCTTTGATGAGCATTTCTGGCTATAAATACTATCTTGTCGTGGTTGATGATTTCTCTCATTATTCCTGGACTTTTCCCTTGCGTGTTAAGTCTGAGGCGTTTCCCACGCTCCGTCACTTCTTCGCCTGGGTGTCTACTCAGTTTGGCCTCACCATCAAGGCCGTCCAGTGCGACAACGGGCGTGAGTTCGATAACTCCACCTCTCGGACTTTCTTCCTCTCTCACGGTGTTCAATTGCGCATGTCTTGCCCCTATACCTCCACCACGAATGACACCATGCGCACCCTTCTCCTCCAGGCTTCTCTTCCTGCCCGCTTCTGGGCTGAGAGCCTGCATACCTCCACCTATCTCCTTAACCGCTTACCTTCCGCTGCCTGTCCAGCTCCCACTCCACACCACGCTCTCTTCGGTACCCCTCCTCATTACGATCACCTCCGTGTCTTCGGGTGCGCGTGTTACCCTAACACCACTGCCACTGCTCCCCACAAGCTGGCCCCTCGTTCGACCCTGTGTGTCTTCCTCGGGTACTCCCCGCATCACAAGGGGTACCGCTGCTATGACCTCGCCTCACGCCGGGTCCTCATCTCTCGCCATGTGGTGTTTGATGAGTCCGTCTTCCCTTTCTCCACCACCTCCACACCTCCTTTCACCTCCGACCTTGACCTCTCCTCTCTGTCTCCCACTGACGCGGTGGTTCAGCCACCATTTCCGTTTTGTCATGTAGGTACTCTGCCACGACCGTTGCCGGCCCCATGCGCAGGCACGGCGCCCTCTAGTGCGGCGTCTGACCCAATGAATGTGAACTGATCCTGGCCTTACGAAATTTTCAAGTCAAGGAGTTTTTGTGTAACTAGAAATTAAATGTAGCATGTAGGCAGGCACCAAATTTTTTGGAGTGATGCAAGTGACAAGTGAGAGAATTTGAAGAACTAGCATGTGCTATTTTTGTGTACATCTTACATGTTGTGTAGCTGGTTTGCCACAGCAGAAGATGCACAATGTCCTTCTGTAAACCCTTTGCGAGCTATGTGGCACATACTGTTGTTTGTATCCGATTATCCTCATCTCAAGTTCCTTTTTTATATCCTCTCGTTTTATAAAGATTATTACAATAATTACTAATTAGCAAGCAAGGTTAATCTTTTTGTTTAAGTATCTAAAGAATTTTATGAGAGCATGCCGTCAGCGAAGCTTCATCCTACTGGAGACATTTTTTTTTGGTTGGGAACTTCCAAGATGAAGCTGGAACTTCACCCTTTATGTACTTTTGCATTTTCTACTGTCTATAAAAGACTGATTAGTCTTTCGTTTGATCCATCTTATGCATATCACTAAGTTATTATGTATTTGCTCAATTCATAATCAAATTCAACATATGTACTATATTAAGAAAAACAAAGAAACATATTGATTTGACCTTTGAAATGAGGAGGCAACAGACAATGCCCCCCAAAAACATAACACATAAGGTAGTGTTTTTGGGTTTTGCATGAGGTATCATGTGAATATCTTTTTTGCATCATCTATTTTTTTGTGTTGTATATTCAATTGAACTCTAAGAAATTCACCAGTGCCTCTTCTGTGACCTCAAATTATTGGTACAAAGAGGGCCACGAGCACAATCACAAAGCCAATGGAAGCTAGTGTGACTGTGGATGGTATTCTCCCTGTGTCTTTCCTGAGGAACATTGCTTCATAGATTGGGATATTGATGATAACTAGCACCCCACATAGAATGGCCTGGAGGAAAAATATATTCAATGACATATGCCAGGTGCCTCTGATGATTTGACATAGCCCTCCCACCATGCACACACGGTTGAGTAATGCAACTGTTGCAATGATCACATATTCTGGCGAAGACGATCCAAATTCCATGATTTCTTGCTCGTACCTTTTCGATTCATCTTTATTGCTGACCTTTGACGTAACTGCAAACCCCATCTTCGACAGTCCTACCAAATTCCTGATCGTATCAATGAGGCCATAGAGGTACGATGTTATTCTTTTAATTATCCACATCCTCTGTCCATTCCACCACCCCTTCAATGTTTCTCTGGATAATAATGCTTCATATAGGCTGTACATATTCACCACTGATGAAACATATAGGAAAGGTATGACCCATAGACTCATTATCTGAATGACTAAGGGCATCGTATTAGTTTCGCTGCAAATTATATACGAAACTAAAGTGACACTTATCATATAACGTTACCTCTGGATATAGGGGAGTGCTCTTGAGAAGGCCAAGTGAAGGGATGGTAAAATAATGTAGTGTAGGGAGTGAGTTTGGTGCCCACAGACCAGGAATTGAGTAGGCCATTTGATGTAGTAACCTGATATTTCCATGTCCAAAGAAGAATGGACAGTACCTTGAAATAAAAATTGAAAAATTACCCTCACTCCATCTCTTGTGTTGCAGTATTGTCTGAGCAAGTGTTGTTGGACCTACACCGATAAATGCTGCTCTTGATGGGCTCATGAAGACCGACCCCCACCCTCTACATGTATTGCCAATCCAATGATGATGTCTTCTACTGGACAACCATATTTCAAGCCAATCTCATTTCCCCACTGTGTTTTATATTCATAACTGCAGGTTGCTAATGACTTTGCTTTCTCTTCAGTCTGATAGGTTGACTTGTGTCTTTTTCTTAATTCCTCTGTCCCAATCTTCCTTGTATTCTTTGGTGTACCTTCTGCCACATAGGATCTCCCTTCTATGGAAGCATCCGGTGCCACAATAGAGAGGGCCACCCACACTGTCGAAATCACTCAGCTCCTTTAGATCCAAAGTAGCTATGTTAGTTTCATGACATGTATAGTAGTTGCATATACTGCTATTACTACTTTGAAAGGTGTTGATCATTTTGCTATTGCTGACCTGATTGATGACACGGAGGGAGTTCTCGTAAATGTCATTCTTGGTTACATTGTTATTGGTCTGAGGATACTGTACAAATCCGATTTTGTGACCCATTTCTTCACCAAGGAAGAAGCACAGCGCATCTCTGATTGAATCACTGTTGTTGGAATACATATCACAATCCACATTCATGATGATAGGGCTGTTGCTTATCACTGATGATACCCTTATCTGAATTTCAAAAGAATGTGACATATTTTAGACTCGTGGTAAAGGCATCATATTCTTTCATAGAGTACACTTCATATTTAGCATTTTAGCCAGCATGGTGGTAATGAGAGTTTATTTATGATAATTATCAGACTCCATAACGCAACTGCTAATGTCTCACAGTTGTAATGTTTTACCCACATCTAGGTAAAATCAACATTTCCTGAATATTTTGATAAAGGGCTGGAGAACAGGAGATTTAAAAATTTCCTCTAAATTCAACTTGGGGAATTTTTTTGTATGCACTGCTGATGCAATGATGTTTAATGGATTATTGAGGTGTCAGCAGATAGGACAAATATTTTTTGCATATGCAGGCATTATTCTACAATGTTCATAGGTGCACCACTAGTTGTCGTTAATGTGTACATTATTCAAATTATTTCACATGGTCTCATGCAGTCCCTGGTCTCACTATGAATTGTGTAAATATGTGGCACACCGTGGACCTAGGCCCGACAAATCTATGCCTTGTGTCAATTGCACCTTATGATTTTCTGATGGAGATAATAATAGCGTAGCATGACCTTGGGTCATCCCTGTAAATTAAACTTCCTGACCATAAAATCAGAATACATATGTTTAAACTATTTGCTTCTTTCTATTGCATATATGAAAATAAGCAAATACTAATGTGTAAGGCAGGGAGTTTAAAAACAAGTTTGTTAAGTTCTAAGATAAGGACAGATAGGGCAAGCACCAGAGCGTTCATTGCCCCAGCTTTGAAGTCGTGGTGGTATTGAGGCCTCTTCTGTCGTGCCATGTATACCAGTGTCGGTAGTACATCAACTTCCTCGTCATTTGCATTGATGTGTTCCCCATCTATCAGAATCTAGAAAACAAGCGAACTGTCAGAATTGGGAGCCTCAAATGTCTTTTAGTTCTTCCCTCCACAATTATTAGATCACGCTCCAGCTTGGAGGACAGGAAATTAAGCTACCTGAAGAATTGGCTGATGATTTTTGGAAGTCATTTCTGAATTCCATTCAGAAAATCCTTTATGCTTTGCTTTTATTTCTTCTGGAATTTTGCCTGACACGACAGCTGAATCAATTCGGTTAGTCATTGCCTCTTACTCTCCTCCGTCCTAAAATAGATGTCATTCTCGCTTCTCGAGAAGTCAATCTATTTCAACTTTGACCAATCATATATTAAATAATATTAATAATTATAATATATAATTAGCATCATTGGATAGATCATTTAGTACACTTTCATAATAAATTTGTTTGAAGATATAAATGTGCGTTTTTTCTACAAATCTAGTCAAAGTTGAGAAAATTTGACTTGACACGCATCCCTATAACGTCATCTATTTTGGGACGGATGGAGTATAGGTCCTGCCCAATGGAATATCTATCAGTTGCCAGGAGGGAAAGAAAAATCTGAGTCCTTACTCGGGTCCTGCTTATTAGTAATTGTTTGCATACAAACATGCATAAATACCTTGATGAATGAGAATGACCATTCTTTGAAGGCGTGCAGATCACGTGGCTGCTTGTCTGACTCTGAGAAGTAAGCAGCCGGTGACCTTGGCTCAACTTTGTATGTCTTACAAAATGGGAGCCAATGCTTTGCGAACACGGAGGCCTCCCATAGAGCATAGAAAGTGAGAATCGAGCCTCCATCGTCTGAGAGGTAGACGTTTAATTTCTCGACTGGGTAGTTGTATGCCATGACCGATAACACTGTGGAGACGACAAGATTTGGCGGCTCCGATTGTGGGTCTGCAGTGCACACGAAGATGTCCACGCAAGGCAGTCGTTCTCCAAATCTGTGGCAAATGATACGGCTTGCCGGTTCGTTAAATCTCAGTATATAGCATAATTATTGTGCATAAAAGGTAGATTAAAGAAAAAGCAACCATTATAAAGAAAAAGCATAATTATTGTGCATAAAAAGGTAACTTAACTGTGACCGGCGCATTATCGGTTTACTCCATCTGTTCTAAATTAAATTATAAGTCATTTTGACTTTTTGTTACATCTATTTTGTATATACCTACATATTATATATGTTGATAACAAATCAAAATATTAAAGTGACTTATAATTTGAAATGGAGATAGTAACAGGAGAGACCTGGAGGCAAGTCTGTCCTTGAAGGTTCGGCGGTGGATAGGGGACCACCTCCCGGACTGCCTGAGGACCCAGTAGAAACCGAACCAGAGCTCCGCCGCGAGCATCCCCAGCCACGCCGCCCTCCCTGTATCCGCTGGGATATGTGTCGCCCTGTAGTATAGCACGAGGCATATCGCCATGAACACCGTGATGGCTTGGAATCTGTACAGCACCCTGCCCCCGAGCTTCTCAGTAGCAAACAGTCGATCCATCTCTCAGCCGTTTGTTTCTCAGGTATACGGGGAGCTACGAATGATCTATAGGACGACTGCGAAACAGCATATATATAACGCGCGGGTGCCGGCCGGTGTCTGCATGGTACTTTCCTTCGTCCAGAATGTTAAAAGTACTCAACTACTCCCTCCGTACCCGTATTATTTGAAATTTGGAATAATAACACGGTCTCCAAAGTATAAATTTGACTTCATATTTCTATAAAAATATTTATTAAAAGTGATATATGCATACTTTTATAAAAGTATATTTTAAGACAAATTTATTTATATAATTTTTACATTTTCAAACTCAACAACTTAAAAATTATTCATGATTTATATTCGCAATGTTTAACCGAAACCTTATCCAAAACGACAAGTAATATGGGTACGAAAGGAGTATTTCACTAATTATCTATAAATAGATCTTTGTCTCTAAATTTTACCTCCAAATAAATTTATTATAAAAATAGATTTAAGGATCTATCTAATAATATTAATAGTAATAATAGAATTAGAATCTCATTATGAGAATGAGATCCAAAAAGGCATAAAGAGTTTTATGGACCCAAGCAATTGCATGCTTGTTTAGGGACTGTTTAGAACAACTCCACCAAGAAAAAGTGGATCTGGATCTGGTATTTGTTGAAATATAAGTGAATTGTCCACCTTTTTCCATCAGATTAAGCTTTTGGGTTGGACTGGTCGGTGCATGCAACTCAATAGGGTATCAGAGCCAGACGTCTCGAGTTCAAATCCTGGTTAGTGCAATTAAAATAAAATCATTGTTGCTCGCTCCTATTCACGTCTGAGACTTGTCCGGAGGTTAGGGGGGAGCTTAGAGGTGGAGTGGATGCGACTGGAAGAGGAAGAAGTGAATATAATGAAACGAACCATTATTTTTTGTGTAATGAGTGGCATGGGTTTCAATATGAGAGAGTTTTCATTAGATCGAATCACATGCTAGTCCCCCCCATATCATTGAATCCAAACAAATTTCATTGGGTTTATGTGATCCGCAAAGAGACATATATAGGAATTTTTCCTATACGATAAAAAGTTCCTCTAAAATTACTACTCCCTCTGTTTTAAGATATAAGGTATCACATAATTTAAAAATCAAACATATGTATACCTCTTTACAATTATCCACAAAATATAGGAACACAAAGTCTGTGAGGGTTACCTGCGTGGTTTGCATTGCCTCATGATTTGTTCTAAACTAATTTAGAGATAAATGATTAACTAAGCTAATAATATGCTTATATATGAAATATATTTGTATATTATTGTTGGTCATACGAGAGGTATACTCATGTGTGTTGCATTTGTACATAAGGGAGTGAGTTAAAGAGTGCATTATAAGTTGCAAAGTTGATGATCTATAGAATCAATTTTTATCATTCATCTACGAATTTGAGATAGGCTTATACAGTATATGGAATTTGAAAAATTGTAGAGAATCAAATTTCAGATCAAATTGCCTACTCTATTAAGTAGATCTTAATTCCTCCAAATTAAAAAGGACCCAACGGAGGAATCGCTGTTTCAATTCCTGAATCCTGAAGCCTTTCACCGTTAGCAGCCAGTGGCCGGGGGAGGGGCCTAAAAGGACTCATCTTCTTGCAAAACGACGATGAAGATGTCGTCCACTGTGATTGCGAGGTTCATCCACCGATCCCACCCCACTCGATTGTAGAAGCTTATATTGTTTGACGTCTTATTGATTGATATGACCGTTTCATATCACTATCAATCAGCTCATAGATATATATAACTTTTTCGAATTACATACTACAAACACAAACACTCACAACGCACATACACTCATTCCTATAGACACACGCACGCAAACCCTATCACTATAAGCACCTTCAAAAGACTGCGCTGACAGATCTCGAGATTAACAAACTCACCACAGGCGAATAAATCCATTAACAAGAGATATACTGATATGTTGTACTAATTTGTACCATAAAGAAGCAAGTTAAATAGCGTGTTATAATTTGCAGAATTGTTGATCTATAAAATCAAATTCCATATGAATTTGAGATAGACTTATATATGAAATTTGAAAAATTATGGAAAATCAAATTCCAAGCCAAATGGCTTAATATATTAAGTAATCTTAATTCCTCCAAAATAGAAAGGTCCAAACGGAGAAATCGCTGTTTCAATTCCTGAATCCTGAAGCCTTTCACCATTAGCAGCCGGCGGCCGGGCGGGGGCCTAATGGACTCGTCTTCTTGGAAAGCAACGGTGAAGATATCGTCCACTGTGACTGTGAGGTTCATCCACAGATCCCACTCCACTCGATTGAAGATGCTTATCTTGTTTGGCGTCTTATTTATTGCACTATATGACAATATCATGTCACTATCAATAAGCTCATAGATATCTAGGACCCGACGTTTAGTAAATAAAAGTAAATATGAAAACGTAATGATCGAGCAAGGCCGGCTGCTGCTGGACGGGAAGATTCGCTCACGTAAAGCTCTAGCTCAAGACCAGGAGGAACACCCGTGTAGTAATCGCCTCGCCACTTGATTGGAGTACTAGCTACTGTAGTAGCCAGTCACTGTCCATGTGACCTTGTCCCTGATATATGCTCCTGTTAGGACTCTTAGGCTATCCGTACCCCTTCACCTCTAAAGGAATATTCTGTTCTAGTCAGCGAGAATTTTTCACCTCTATATCAACTTCTCCTGCACACATATATACTCTATACCTTACTCTAAACCTGTGGGGCCTACATTTTTTTCTTTTTTTATTCCTTCTCTCCTTATCTGTTCGCTACCTTCTCCTCCCACAACGACACGGCAGCCCCCGGCCCCTCCCCGCGCCCGCAGCGCCGCGGCGCTACCCGGGGGCTCACCTCCCTCCCTTCTCCCTGGCCCCGGCCCCGGCACCACCTCCGGCGGGCGCGAGCGCGGCCACCGGCGGCGCCGCGCGGCAGCCCTGGCCCCGGCCCCGGCACCACCTCCGGCGCGGCGGGCGCGGCGCGGTGGCCCCGGCCCCGTCACCACCTCCGGTGGGCGCGGGTGCGGCCACCGGCGGCGCGGCGGGCCCAGCGTCAGCGTATCCGGCCGGGCTTAACAAAGACGGCGGACGGCGGCGCGGCGTCCTTCCCTCGCGCGGGCTTCCCGGAGCTCACCGGCAGCGGCGGCTGTGCGCTCGTCTGCACTCTTCCCTACGGCCGGTGGCGTGGGGCCCATAGCTAGAAAGTAGCGGCCTCTACAGCGCGCCTCTACACTTCCATATTGACTGTAGCGAACAGAGCCGTAGCGTACGCAATAGCGTTCAGCGGTGCGGGCTTTTTCCCTTCAAATTTGCCGTTGAGGTCGATATACAGAGCCGCGGTGCTGATAGCCTTAGACACGTATGAAAACGGAAAAATTCATCTTCGGTTTTCATTTCTATACTTTTAAGCGAAAAAAGATCAGATTCAGAGAAAAAAATCAAAACTAAAACGAACAAGGATATAAAAAAAAAATACGACAGAGAGTCAGAAAGTTAAGTTAGAATACATGATTAAATATTCTTAAATATTGAAATATACATAAATGAAATCAGAAATAATATGCACCTATGAACCTATCAATCTAATATTCATTAAGATGGCATGTGTTAACACTGTATAATTGATGATTAGTAAATTTATGAATACCAGTAAAAGTGCCCGTACGTTGCAACAGAAGAGTATCAAAATAAAATTTTCGTCAACTTAATAGTTAGTGACCGTGCGTTGCAGCTGTAAAGTAGTCAAAATAAATTTTTCGTTAACTCAATTGATTTTGTAACCAATCTTAAAAAAAATTATTATACGTAGTTTGACTTGCGTATCTACTCTCTTTGCCAAAAAAAACCAAGAAAGATATGAGTTTTCATAGCAGAATGTCTCTTATTTTATTTACATCTCATCCTGGTTGCCCTCCCTCACTTTATCATATGGTACTAATGTTAACCGAGCATACAAAACTAAACCGGACTAAATACATGTGTTATTAAGATTTAAACATGTCCATTAAAAATATATAGATCTTCTAGGTCCAACCGTATAAACTATCATATGAGTAGTCATTTTATTAAATTAAATTAGATTGGTCCGGTTAATTTCAAATCAAACAAGACCCAAAAATAGATTTAGCATCAGACTCTAAAGCCCATGGTGGGTTGAGTGAAATGAGTCGGTAGTTGGATGGGGTGGACGAAAAAAAGAGATATAAATATAGATATAGATACCAATTTTTAGACATATCTTACACAGGTTGAAAAGAGAATGAAAATGAAATAAATAAGGATCAATTCTGTATGAAAGTTGAAAACTGGATCCCACGGAAACGAACGGAAACAATCCTTTTATTTTCGTAAATACAGAAACGGAATTTACAAAATGAAAACGAGAAGGACTAAAGTAGAAAACGGAATTGCCGGGACGGGATTTTTTGAGTCCCTTTTCATCCCTGCTCTCAGGACCAGTCCGCAGCTTGCTCGTCGTCCGTCTGTGCCTGCCCCGCATCAGGGCTAAGCAGGCAGGGAAGCATGCAGAGGATCCGATCACTTGGATACGTCTTACACGGCTGTTTCCAATCGGCAATTGCCATACATCACCGATGCATGAACACAAGGTTGGGAGCTCTGTTCGAGTAAGCATCCGTTTTGCATTGTGTATTTTTTTATAAGTATCAACTACTAGATATTAATCAAGGTAGAAAATTTTACAATCAATATATGGGTAGCAAAGTGTTTGTTTTACCCTGGCGGCAGTGGATTCTTTTAGGACCTCAAAATCAAAAGAATGATGATACAAAGAGGGCCAACATCACAAAGCCAATGGAGGCCAGTGTGACTGAAAACGGTATTCTCCCTCTGTCCTTCCTTAGGAACATTGCTTCATAGATTGGGACGTTGATGATCACCAGCACTCCGCAGAGAATGACTTGGAGGAAAAATACTTTCAATGCCATAGTATTCTCGCCACTTGCCAGGATGATTTGATATAGTCCTCCAACCAGGCACACAAGGTTCAGTAGTGCAATGGTTGCGATGATCACGTACTCCGGCGACGACGTTCCGAATTCCATGATTTCTTGCTCATACCTTTTCGATTCTTCTTCATCGCTTACCTTTGATGTAACTACAAACCCCATCTTTGACAGTCCTAGCAACTTCCTGACGGTGTCAATGACGCCGTAGAGGTATGAGGTTATTCTTTTAACCAGCCACATCCTCTGTCCGTTCCACCACCCTCTCAATGTATCTTTACATGATAATGCCTCATACGCGCTGTAAATATTCTTCACGACTAAGACATACACGAAAGGTGTGATCCATGGACTCGCAATCTGAAATACATAATTAATAAGAGAATCTTGTTAGTTTCAATGCTAATCACACGAACTGAAGTATATATGACTTGTTATATGTAACATAGCTAGGTAACATACCTCTGGGAACAAGGGGGTGCCCTTGAGTAGGCACAGTGAAGGGATGACAACATAATACAGTGTAGGCAATGAGTTGGGGGCCCACAGCCCGTAGATTGAGTAGCCCATTTGTTGGGGCAGCTTGGTTTTTCCACGCCCATAGATGAAGGGGCAGTACTTTGAAAGAAAAATGGAGAAATTACCCTCGCTCCATCGCTTGTGTTGCAGTATTGTCTGAGCAAGTGTCGTTGGCCCTACACCGATAAACGCTGCTCTTGGGGGATTCATGAAGACCGACTTCCATCCTCTACAATGTATTGCCAGTCCGGTGATAACATCTTCCACTGGGCATCCATATTTCAATCCCATCTCATCTCCCCACTGTGTGTTATGTTCATAAGTGCAAGTTGCTAATGACTTTGCTTTCTCTTCAGCCTTGTCTATGGAGCAGTGCTCTGTCTTGATCCCTCTGTCCCAGTCTTCCTTGTAGTCTTCGGTGAACCTCCTGCCGCAGAGGGTCTCCCTTCTATGGAAGCATCCAGTGCCAATGTACATTGGGCCACCCCAAGTGTCCGATCCGCTCATCTCCACCTTAAGATTCAGCACCCACCAACTGTTAGTGTCAAGGCATGCATGCATAATGACTGCATATAATATTCTGCCACGTGAGAACTGTATTAAAGTATATATATATATAAATTTTGCTGACCTGACTGATGACATTGAGGGAGTTACCATAGATGTTGTTCTTGGTCATATTGTTGTAGTTCTGAGGACACTGCACAAATGCTATCTTGTGACCCATTTCGTCATCAAGGAAGAAGCACAACGCATCTCTGATTGAATTGCTATTGTTTGAGTACATATCGCAGTCCACATTCAGGATGATTGGGCTGTTGCTTATCACGGATGATACCCTTATCTGCATTTCATATGAAAAGCTGGCTTAGAAATCTTCACTGTGATTAAGCTGACATAAGATGGTGGAGTGATGTAATCAGATTAGTGAGGATACCAGAGCGTTCATTGCCCCGGCTTTGAAGTTATGGTGGTATTGGGGCCTCTTCTCTCGTGCCAGGTACACCAGTGTTGGCAGTGCGTTTCCTTCACTGTCAGCTACATTTTTGTCTTTCCCATCTATCAGAATCTAGGAAAAGCAACAAGCCTTTTCTTTTAACAAAAAAGTCTGGAGTCCCAAACAATGCGAAATTTGGAGGGATGCATGGAAATGGTACCTGAACAATTGGGTGGTGATCTTTTGAGGTAATACCTGCATTCCACTCAGAAAACCCTTTATGTTTTGCTTTAATTTCTTCAGGAACCTTGCCTGACATAGCAGCGGAATCGATCCGCTCTGTCATTTCTTCATACAGGCCCTGCCCAAAAGAAATACCAGTTGCCATGCCAAACATGTGAGTGCCAATGTATTCCTGCTGCCTACTAGTCATCTCATATGTTTATTTTATACTCAAGTGTTTAATTTTGAAAAAAAAATACACATACTTTGACGAATGACCACTCTTGTAAGGCCTGTGGATCATGAGGCTTATCTGACTCTGCAAAGTAAACGGCCGGTGACCGTGGCTCAATGTTGTATCTCCTGCAGAACGGAAGCCAGTGCTTTGCGAAGGCGGAGGTCTCCCACATGCCGTAGAAAGTGAGAATGGAGCTCCCGTCGTCGGAGACGTACACGCTCAGTTTCTCAGGCGGGTAATTGTACGCCATGAGTGACAGGACTGTGGCCATGACAAGGCTTGGTGGCTCAGACTGACGGTCCGCTGTGCATACGAAGACGTCCACACAGGGAAGCCGCTCTTCTCCAAATCTGCTCCAGATGACATGAGACGCATGTTAATTGTTCAGTTATACGTAGCTTGTTTATTTTTTCTTCCAGCGATGGCATGCTGCACAACAAACGTAATCTATAGTTTTTTTTTTTTGAAATAAACAAAAGAACAAACAGGTATGATGCAGTCAGTAGAACCCATGCCACAGTAGCCGTTTTAATAGACCTGTGCGACGCATGATGCAGAAGGACCAAATGGACCCAAACTGATGCGGATGTCATTCAATCGCCACTGTCTATCTTATCTGGTCCTGGGTGCCTGTGGTCTGCATCTGTAGCACGGTTTCAAACTTTAATAGTTCATTTGTTCCGAATTATAAGACATTTTGACTTTTGAAGATTTATAATTTTTACTACACACTTAGATATACATTGTGCCTAAATACATAATAATAAAAACATATCTATAAAAGTCAAAACATCTTATAATTTAAAACAGATAAGGTACATATAAACATTTTTTAGCCAACCCTGTCACAAATTCTAGCTGCCCTTGGAATAAAGAGTAGGATTCAACATCATGAACTAGCCTGGAAATAGGAGATGTATAGAGACGGTCACCTTCTGAACCATCCCGATATGTCTCTTGAAATATTTGTTGTTAAAATAGTAAATTCATAAAATTTTCAAATAATGGAGCTGGATGAAGACAAAAATTTGTACCGAAATTATACCGCTGGATGATATATAAAACTTTATAGTTGATAACATTTTCATTTAGCCTTGTTTTTATTCATTATTACAAGCTCTCAAACGTATTTAAAAGTTTGTTTTAGATTTTTATTGTAAAGATGGACCATTAAGGGGTGCTTGCGAAAATGATTTCTCTAGATTGGTCATAAAGAGACTCGCCTTTAGAAATCGTTTTGATAAAAAAAATACCAGAGGACAGGTTTTCCCATTATAGTTAGGAACATGCATTTGGGTGATGTTCCTTCTCTTTCAAAACTTTACTTAGTTACTTAAACTCCACTTAACTTAACTAAAAGCACTACGATTGCTTCCAGTAAGAAGTCTAAACCTGAGCCTACAACAGAAGATATTCAACCTGGCACAAAGTAAGCTTCTGCTGACCCTGCTTTCAATTAAGAAGTTAGAGTTGGTTTTGTCTGAGCTTTCTATCCCTATACCGCTTCCTTCCTATTTTTTTAGCAAACGTGTCGCTTCGGAGCAAGTATTTCATTAAGAGGAAGTAGAGAACACCAAGTTCGAACAAGTCAAACATAAAAAAAAAACGAAAAGAAGATGAAGAAAATGGCTGCCAAGCTAAGCAACCAAAACAGAAAGAAGGCAAACAGCTGAAACAGGAGCCCGATCAAACACCGGCAAAGCTACAGCAGTGCGCGCGACAAAGCGACTTCAGCGAGTTGATTCCCGCCGCAGCCCAAACTCCAGCCTCTTCAGCAATTGCGGAGGCAAGCTCAATGTGGCATTTGGACGATCTGGCGAAGTGTTAAAACAAAAGTACCGTATGATCGAGGACTTGGCCAGATAGTTGACCGTTGTTCTGTTGTCTGGCGGCTGAACAACATATGCAAGCGGCGATCCGTGTGGCGAGGCGGGTCAGCGTTTGATACAAGGCAACAGACGTTCTGGCGGCGTGCAATTTGAAGATGACCATGTGAATAACAAGGTACTGGATGGTCTGACTCCGACATGAGGAAGAATTAAGGTACACCGAAGAATCCACTGGTGAACTTTAGCAAAATGCCTAGTTTAACGGTAACCTGCATCTGACGGTCCCATGGATGCCAAAGTATGTGTACTAGACCATCCAGCGATGCATAGAAAAGCTGTATCTTGTTTGAAATAGCTAGTTGGGGTGGATGGGCTATATATCGGTTTATACTCTTCTGAAGTTGTTAGAGTTCCCAAGATAGCATCAAATGCTAGGATAGACCTTGTTTTGTTCATCTTTGTGATGGATAGGCCAACTTTAGAGCTTTAGTGATTGAGCTTTCGTTGTGTCCTTGTAATAATCTTGCTGAGCCAAAGTACTTGAGAGGTCTTGGTGACCTTCCAGCATGCAGCAGATGTCAATCCTCCGAGCTTGGTGTGAAATGATGTCACGTTGACGACTTAATGAACGAGAGACGAGGACACCCCACATCCTTTGTGGATAAGCTAAGTAGTGGATGGTGCCTTGATGACCGGATAAGTGGAGCAACAATTGGTGAACTTTAGTGGCTTCTACCTCTTGCCTTAGTTTAATTGGTCATGGCCTTTTGACTTGCCTAACACTTTGACCAAGCAGGGTAGGGCTTGGTGACCAAAATCATATACTGATATCATGATCGAAATCATGAGATTTAGAAACTGATCGATATCGTGAGATAAATCTTTGTCTTCGTGAAAGCTTGCCCTCTTTTGAATTGCTCTTTTACCTTGCTATTTAAGCTTTTGTATTCTGTTTTGTTTTGGGTGACCTTTTAGCTCATCTAAATTAGCCTAAGCTAGTACATATATAGGATTTGCTCTAAGTTGCAAAACTTTTTGTAAGTTGGTTAAGGTAGAGCACGTACAGTGAAAAACCATACGTGTGCACCATGCTAATTATTTTATGGCTCACGTGGCTATAAAATATGCATGGATATTTTGTGGAAGAATAGCATGGATCCTGACAAAAAAAAGTAATACACAGCAGAAAGCACAAAAGTAACAAACCTGGCGGCGAGCCTGTCGCGGAAGGTGCGGCGGCGGATGGGGCACCAGCGCGCGGACTGCGTGATGACCCAGTAGAAGCCGAACCAGAGCTCCGCCGCGAGCATCCCCAGCCACGCCGCCCTGCCGGCAGGCCGGGACGTGCGTCGCCCTGTAGCAGAGCAGCAGGCATATCCCCAGGAACACCGTGACGGCGTGGAGCCTGTACACCGCCCTGCCACCCTGCTTCTCCGTCGCGAACAGCCTCTCCGCCATTGTTGCGATGATATGCCTCCAGCCCAGCCTCCAGGAGGAGCTAGCTAGCACACTGATGAGCCGAGAGCACCGGAGAGCAGCAGCGGTGGCGTATATAAATAACTCCTTGGGAGCCTCTTTTAAAAGAAGCGGTCCGAGAGGTCTCGTGTGTCATTGGCTCGCTGCTGACACGTACAACTAGCGACCAATGAAGTTGATCGTTGCAGAGACGGCATCAGTGTGGCACACGTGACGTGAGGTATTATTATTCAGCTCTTGTACTACTACACTTTGACTAATATGTATAGCGGCCAACTTCGGTATGACGAGAAGCAGTTGATTTTGACGGATAGGCTCAAGTGAGCTGTGGCGTAGTATACACAATGCCATCTGCTGCTGCGCTGGTGGTGCCACGGTGGTGGCTAGGTAGTACCAGGCGTTGGTTGGCATAGCTCAGCTTTACGAGTGAAACTTATCTTTTTAGAAAATGATTTCATAAAACCTTGTGAAGCTGAGCCATTTTATAAATGTTGTTTGGTAAAACAGTTTCACCAACAAATGAGATAGAGAGTTAGGAGAAGCTACTTTTTCAGCTTCATGGTAGTTCATTCCTTTTAGTGAGAGAAGGAGAAAAATAGCTTTACCCACGAAGCTGTTTTAAAAAAGGGTATTTGGTAAGAAAAACAGCTCACAACAGCTTAGTGAAGCTGTTGTCCAAACACCCCCTAAGTGTCCGCGTAAGGATGGTTGAAAAAATAAGTATTATTTGAATCTTTGTCTGCCAATAAACATAATAAATGTGTATATTTATATATTTTTTTCTAATACGATATTTGAATCTGTATCCGCACAATGCAGGTAAGAGATAATATTCATATAGATTCTAGGGCCTGTTTGGATTGCCGCCCAGGCAACTTGCCTGGCACCAGAGCTGCTCTCAGGCGTCCGATTTTGGATGCCTGAGGCCAGGATCAGTTGCCTGGCAGGCATTTGCCTGTGAGGGCGCGATCCAAACAGGCCTATATCATCAGTTCTTTTTTTCCCCTAGCTCTGATGACTGCTACACTATATACTATTTTACTGCATCACTAGGTACCACGGTCTATGGATGCATTAATTTGTCTATAGGAGATTAGAAAAAGGAGGACACGACGATATAGGCATGGTTATTGAATTGGAGTCATAAGCGATACATGTGGCCCGTTCTCGGTAAGATGGAGACCCCTTCATGTAATATTGGCGCATTTCACGGCTACCGACCACTGCTAATATTCTAGTCAAGACTAATTAACGTAGGTGTGGGGGTACATGATCACTGTTTGCTAGTGAACTCACACCGCAATCCACAGCAGGCGAGTCGGAGTAATCAAGCACATACACGACACCATCTGCAAGGGCGGATCTATACTCATGACCGGAGGTATTGCCGCACCCGCGAAATTTTAAAAAACAGTGATCATGTTTAAATTTTCATTATATATACACTACACAATAAAAATCAATATAATGTACCCACCAGGTCAGTGTATCCCCTTGATTTTATTCTAGCTCTGCCCCTGACCACCTGCACGCTGCAACTCCTAGCTCTGCGTCATGGATTCCGTCAAACGTCCGACGGCCGGGGTAGAACATAGGCGCAGAAATTTAAAAAAATCAGTTTAATTTCATAGGAAGAGCGTACTCCCTCCGTCTCACAAATAAACGCAATTCTTTGACTTCTATGACTTTTGTTTGACTGTTCGTCTTATTCAAAAAAAATTTAATAAATACTATTTATTTTGTTATGACTTATTTTATTGTTAGAGATATTTTCATAATGATTTATTTAATTTATTATTTATATAAAAATTCGAATAAGACGAATGGTCAAAGAGCAAAAGTCGAAGTCAAAGAAATTACGTTTATTTGTAAGACGGAGGGAGTAGAAACTGAGAAATTTTCCCTGCGTTCCAAACATATCCTAACAGTATGTATGCATATACTTCCCCTGCTGCTCCGGATCATGTGCGACAGTGTAACGAACGTGTAGGTGTAGGCATCTGTGCTGGCCACCAGGACTGTACTAGTATATACTTCCCTCTGTTCCAAAATAAGTATCGTTTTAATATTTTGACTATCTCATTTCGATCATTCGTCTTATTTAAAAATTTTAGTGAAAAAATTAATTATTTTATTACGAAATGATTCATTATTAGAAGTACTTTAATCTTGATTAGTTTATTTTTATATTTTCGCAAATTTTCTGAATAAGACGAATGGTCAAACAGTTGATTTAAAAAAAGTCAAAAACGACACTTATTTTAGGAACGGAGGGAGTACGAGTACACTGATCCTTATTTAGCCTCTAAATAATTATCGTTGTTGGTATTCAGTACCACAAATTTAATTTAATTTTAAAAATATATATAACATTTATATCTTTCAAATAAATTTATTAAAAACTAGATTTAAATATCTTTTAATGATACTAACTACTACATATACTTTATTAAAATTATTTATGAGAAATTAAAATGATAGATATTTAGAGATGGAGAGAGTATAGCAGTATGTGCACCAGGCCAGGCCAAATAATTAACGACGTCACGGGTTACGTCTGGCACCGTGAGCTAGCTAGCTCGTCGGGTCAACAAGTTCACGCAATCACGTTGCCTCCGATTCCCGGCTGCTTCGCCGTCGCGTCGATCGGGACGACAACGTGGTTTCGATTGGTGATCCCTTCCTTTTTTTTCAACTTTATTAGAGCAGCTCTAGGAGGGGCATCCAAATCAGAGCCCCTAAATCTGATTTGTGTGCTCCTCTCTATTTTTGTTGGCTTGATTTTTTTTCTACTCCCACTACTAAAAATCAGTTTAGTTGGCGGTGCCAAAACATTATTCAAGGCGAGGCATAAAATAACCAGTCTTAAAAAATATTTACGGAAGCAGTCCGAAAAATAATTGTCTCCATAAATCAATTAATGGAGGCGGGTCGCATAACGCGTCTGATTAACCGAGGCGGTTGCATTACGACAACCACCACCATTAATGGATTAACCGAGACAGGCAGCTTAAACTAACCAGCCTCGGTTAATCAATTATTTTCGGAGGCGGTTATTATAAACGTTCGCCTCGATTAATCAATTATTTACGGAGGCGGACATCTTAGCATGCCTGTCTTCATTAATGATTGCAACAAAAATATTCATAACTTTTTTATATGAACTCAGATGAAGATAAATTTTATATCAAAATTATAGCACTCGACGAGATCTACAACTTTGTAGTTGAAAAGTTTTTGGATTAAAACTATTAGGGCCCAAAAATATGTTATAAGTGCATAGATTTTGAAATTTAAAATTTAAAATTACCAAACAATCTCGTATGGTGATATGGTCTATATGAAAGTTATACCTCTCGATAGAATCTATAACTTTGTAGTTGATTTTTTTATTTGAAGACGTTTAGTAGCCCAAATATCTAATATAAGATTTTGACAGTATTAGTATAAAACAATAGCATATTATATATAGACATAAACAAGTGTGTGGTGCAGTGGTAGAGGCGTTAGCTATTAAGTGTTAGGTCATGGGTTCGACTCTTTAGAGTTGCAAGTTTTTGCTTTTTTGGGGTTTTCTGGAGAATATTAACAGAGACAGACATGTTAAGATGCCCACCTTAGTTAATCAGATTAATGGAGGCGGGCAAAATAACCGCCTCCGTTAATTGGTGATTAATGGAGGCCTATAGTTGGAGGCGATTGCAATGCCCGCTTTCAAAAACCTTTTTTTGCCCACCACCATTAAAATTGCTGTAGTAGTGTTCAACAGGAGCACCTAAATTTGAGCCCCCATATCCTTTTTGTTAGAGAATGACAAAGGGACCAGCTCATCATTGTCTCTTCCTCCTTCCTCTTTCTTCTTCATCGATACCGGGATCAGAACAAGGGGGCACGACAGAGGGAGCGGCCGTGCTCGCCGGAGGGGAGGGCTGGCGGAGCAGTAGCGAGAGGGCGCGTGGCCGCCCGGTGAAGTAGCGGCGGCGTGTGGCCGCGCGGTGAAGCAGCAGCGACAAGAGGGCGCGCAGTGGAGCAGCTGCGGCGCGAGGCCGCGCGGTGGAGCGGCGAAGGTCGTGTCACGGCGGTCGTGGCGCTTGGCGGAGCAGTGGGCGGAGCTCGCGTCACAGCGGTCGCATAGTAGCGGCGACGCTCGCATCCAGCAGAGCAGCGGTGGCGCTCGCGACACAGGGAGTGGCTCCGGGGAGGGAGCTGCAGGATGGGGGCGAGCTGTTGGCCCCTCAGGAATTGGGGGTGGAGGGAGGATTTTGATGACTACCTAAATTTTGGGTTCTAGTAGGGGCCCTGCTGGAGCTCGTTTTTTTGGTCTAAGCCCCTATATTTGGCTATTGGGGCTCAAATAAAGGACATGCTGGAGTTGCTCTTATACTATATCATCTACGATTAGCAGTCGGGGGTCTTTTTCATGGTTGCCGCACATTATGTGTATGTTTTAAGGTGTTCTCAGGCAAAACCTAAGAAAACAGGCTAGGGTAGTTCTAAAATTGCATTGTCAATTTCTGTTTGTGACCTGTGCGATCTATCACTTTCAGTGTGTGACCTATCTTTATGTCTGCACACTTATGATTTAATAAGGAGAGTTATTTCTTTGGCTCAAATATGCACCTGAATATCTTTGTCCTAGCCGCATCCCTGATAGATCTGTCTTCTTATTCTTGCCATTACCGTTGAATCTAGCCCAAAAGGTCGGTCGCATCTAGTTTTGACCTTTTGTGATGTTGCTTGTGGTTTTGCTTGCTCTTACTATTGTAAAAATGAGCAAGGCACAGTCAAGGTCTATATCATGGAGCGAGTAGGAATGTGGTGCATCACAATACTAATACTATTACCTAAAGATACAACTTTTTTGAGGAAACCCTAGAGGTACAACTTTTTGAGGAAACCCCGTAGGTACAACTTGCAAATACATTATATGATTCTAATAGTTATTTTGCAAGTGCCATAAATTCTCATGTTGATGCTGCTTATCCTAACAATAGTAGAGATGTTGCGTCTGCAAATACTTATGCTGTTAATGGTCTTTTTCATACATCATAATTCTAGATATTATAGTCAAGAGCCGATGTCAACTATAAATTGTTTTAGTTTTAATATTTCTAGCACATATGACATGCGTATCCTTATTCATCGGCAACAAATTCACAACATGTGGTTCCACCACACGAACCATACCAATGAATGAGAGAATTGCTGCTATGATGACACTAACTATTTAACCATTTACGCTCAATTTTCAGAACCATATGCACATATAAGGGGGCACGATCGATCAAGAGTGCCCAACACACACAACCTATCATAAACTAATCTACTCCTATGTTTCCATGGCCTAGATCTTCAATCCCCATGTTCTTGTTCGTCTCTTGGTTTAATGACCAAAGATAGCGTCCTAGGTTTGCTAATTCACCTAGGGCAACCCAAATATGTCCTTGCCCCAATGGAGTCCCTCCTAGACGAGAGCTTCAATGGTTCCTTTACTAGTTTACCTAGAAGCTGGCTATTCTTGGACACATAAGCATGATTGGTTACCCTTTACTGGTTTGCTTGTAAACCTCACCAATTTTACCATGTAAGTTTGATACTTGTTGTCTTGGGGTGTTCTCAGGCGAAACCCGAGAAAATTGGCTGGGCTGATTCCTCAACCAGGTAGCCAGGTTTTGGCAGAATCTAGCCGCCTCGGCCTATTTGCGACCCGTGCGATCTAGCACTTATGGTGTAAACTATCTTTGTGTCGATGATGATTTGGGTCACAACACTATCAAGGAGCTAGTTCACTCGATGTAGGGCAAGCTGACTTTTGAGGTCGGTCGATGCTTAGGGTTTTTCACACCTGGACCTTGTGTCTCCAATGATGATTGCGATATGCAAGATACGTCAAAGGAGGAGCCTCGCTGTGAGTGTGATACACAAGACATGCCACACGCCCAGAGCATGATATGTAGGACCTATGCTGTATCTTTTGTTTGCAGCTAACCTAACCAATTTTGGAAATCAATCTTGCTGATTTTTGCTTGTCCACGGGAATTTGGGCCTGCCCCCCTGAGCCTAGAAGATTTGATTGTGATCTTGAGGCTCTCCTAATTACCATTGGACTTTTGTAGCACCACCTCATGATCTAAGGCTTGCTTTCTCTTCTTAGGTTCTCTGGGCTCGGTGATTATCGCTTTTGTTTTCCAATAGTGGAATCGACTTTCTCCGGACGAGTCAAGATGGCGAGGTTATTTATCTCCTTAGTTTTAGCCATGGAAAGTGCCTTATTACAAGGTAAAGAATGAGAATCTCTATCATGCATAGCTTTCATGTCCAATTTTGCCTCTTTTGATTTCCAAACCCGTTTAATAAATTTCAGTCAATGGGTTTGGGGGCATCGTGTGAAGCTTCAAGCATTGAAACCATGCTTGGCAATGAAGCTTGCAATGTTGCTATCCCGTCAACCGTTTGAGAATTACAAACCAAATTGGGCATGTATGTGATAGTGGGAAGAATAGCGCTAACCCATTCTATTGGTTTCAGGCATCGAAGAGACCAATTCAGGTTTCTTCCTAAAAAAAACCTTGCCATGTTGATCAATGTAACAGTAAGACAACCTCTTTCCAGGAGGTATAGTGCTAGCCACTCCTGAATTGGCCTTATGAGTTTTAGATGCCGAAGAGGCCAATTCATATGGATATCAAAAATAAACTTGCCACCATGATCAAGATAATAATGAAATGGCCTCAGGCCGATTCACTAGTATATGCATCATGAGGTGAAGAAGCAACAGAAGCACCAGCATTCTTTTCTATAATTCATCCAATCTAGACATAAGCTTAACCATAGTATGAAAAAGAGAAGAATCTTTATCTACTCCATGTGTTTTTACCTCAGATATGGTTGTAGACTTGACGATGCTCCCCTAAACCATCAGATTAGTGAACTCCTTGTTTTGACTATTGTTCCACATCATGAAAGAGGAGATCAAAAAGATGCTATCGGCCTTTTGGGCCAGATTAAGTAATGGTAATGAAAGCACAAAAATTATAGATTGGAACCAACCAATTGATTGCTCAAAAAAATTTGGTATAGAAGATAGCCGAACCAATCGTTCTCCAACGGAGTCACCAAAAAGTGTGTTGGGTCACCACACTTGCAAGAAGCTAGATCCCACAATGTAGGTGAAAGCCCTAGCTTGTTTTTGGCTAATTGATGAAAGCTATTTGGACTAACCTATTGATTTAAATGTATGATTGGATGAGGTTGTCCAAACCATGTGTTGAGAGAAGAAGGTGATGGTGCAAAGTAAAGGAGCTCACAAGGAAAAGTTATAAATACCTATGGAAGCTCTTTGTTTTAGTGAGTGTGATCATATTTAAGATATATAGTCGTACTATTAAGGGGAGAAAAATGTGGTTTTCTCAGTTATCAAGTGCCTCTAGATCGTGTGACTTGCATCTTGCATTAGGATCTGGAGTGAACTAATTGTGCCCTTGATAGTGCTTTGAAAAATGCTAACACAAAGCATAAGTGAGTGAAACACTTATGTGTTGGCATATGAAAGCAAGGGTGGAGAAAAGATAAGAAGAGAACTCCAATGAGCTTCGGATGCCGACCCCTGTGGGGGTTTGGACCATTGGTCCCGTCCGAAACCTAACCCTAGCGCTTGAGCAAGGCTGTACAGCGTACCGGATGCTGCTATAGCAGCTGATCTAGACTAATAGCTTGTCTGGAGTGTCTCCACGTCTGTGAGAGTCAGACACTGCTCCTTTGTCTAGACGATGGATGCGTGTGAGCTCAGGACCATTTGCTCCCCATCTGGTTCATCGTAAAAGTGAGAAATAAAGGAGAAGAAGGAGCTCTAGACATGGTCGTTTGTTCGATTGGTGCCTCCGGACGTTGTCCGATGCGAAAAATGCGTCCTTGGACCTCTCTTGTCATTTTTTGAGGGTTCCAGACGTGTCGATCTGTTGGTTAGCAATGATCCTATTCATTGTCCGGAGCTCGGCGTCCGAATGTGTGAAGTAGCTGTTGTAGCGCTAATGGTTGAGTCAACGTTCAAATATTTGACGTGGTAGCCTATGATTCGCCGGGGAACTAAGGTCTAGACATGGCCATTTGTCCAGAGCACCTATGCGCTCGTCTGGAGCCTGCGTCCGATACCTGCCTAAGAGCCTAACAACTCCATTTCCTTTGGGGGCTTATAAATAGGCCTTGGCTCTCTCTTGGCCATTCTTACATGTCATAACATTCTTGAGCTGAGCAAACACCCTCCCACTCAATCTCTTGCTTGGTTGTGCATCTCAATTGAGTTGGGCGGAGTGATCCTTAGTGCATTTGAGTGGTAGCATCTTGATGCACTATGTGATCAAGTTACTACAGATTTTCTTGTTCTATTGGAGTTTCACTGGCTCCTAAATGGCTTGGAGAAGCTGGAGGTGTTGAGCTCAAGTTGGTGATTGTTCGAGACCAGACCGGGGATTGATTGTGAGGGGTTCTTGACCTTATTCCTTGGCGGAGAGTCGAGAGGTACTCTATTAGATTGTTCGTGACTTGGATACCCTCTTCTTGTGTTGGATGTGCGGCACCCAGTGAGGGTTGGTGTGTGATGCATAGCATATGATCCACCAAGAAAGTGCATTGTCACAACAAGGACTAGCTTGATGGTGATCAAGTGAACTTCAGTAATAAAATCGGGTGTCTTGTCTCTTTGCCTATATTGTGCTTACCACCATCGGTTGTTGAGAGCTAGTTTGTCACTTTTAATTGATTGGGTTAGTGTGGCTCTTTAGTTACCCTTTGAGAGCACGCTAGCTTAGATTAGTTTGGTAGCTTATTTAGGTGGCTTGTGCATAGAGTAGCTTAGAGCTAGAGAAAGTTTCTTTACACCATGTTATTTGCAAACACATTGCTCTAGTGAATTTGTAGAGTTAATTTACGCTGCTCACCCCCCTCTGTCCAATTTTCACTAGGACAAGCCAACTTTAGAGGTCAATTGGCGCCTATGTTTCTTCACACCAGGACCTTGTGCCTCTGGTGATGATCACGATACGTAAGATACGTCGCATAAGGAGCCTTGTCGGGAGGGCGATACGTAAGACACGTCGGCGAGGTCTCTTGAGACCGGAAAACCCACACGCCCAAGAAGGGCCCTAGCTGGCTTGACCATGCTAGAGCCTTGTCGTCGTCGATCAACCGTCCATGCAGCGACGATGAAGAACGAGGAGAAGTAGAGGTGAATAGAGGGTAAAATATTGGTTGTAAATTAGTTTTGTGACAATTATGTGAGTTGAACACCTCAATCGGCAGTGCACCTTATATTTATAAGATGGTTGTGGCCTTAACCCTCAAGGAATCAAAATCCCTTCTAAATCGCATCAAAACGCGTTTAGATCTGTTTTGGACCTAACAAAGTCGGCTATGACGATTTCCATGGGCCTCAAGTGTTATTTCCATTCTAAAAACGGGGGTGAACCGATTCAGCCGACTGTGCACTAGAAATTCTAGATAAAAAGATTCTAAAATTCATAATTAATTCATCTAAACTTCAAGCGATATGATCTATATATGTTTTACGATCAGCTCAACGAGAAGAATACAATGGTGAAGTAATTAAGTTCTTGAATATGAGCATGTTGGTCAAGGAGGCGGCTAAGCTGGGTCTGGCTAATTTGACACCCAAAAAGCTATTTTATTCACCTAGATTCTAAATGCAATGATCCAAGTATCTTTTGAGGTGGTCTTGATGATAAAAACATGATGAAGAAGTCTATTATGCACTCTGCTCATTTTTTAGTGTCAACAAGTTGTATGTATCAAAATTTTGGGTTTAAAATCCAAAATTTGTAATAATACACCAATACGTGTGCTATAAACTGTACGTCTGTACCCTTATACTTTTTTGTTTATGTTGCGTATTTTCTAATCAATATATGTGTAGTCATAAATCATGCTAATATTATTTTTTTAAAAAAACATACTTTGTGTGCAAGTCTCTAAAAATTCGTTGAAACTTATGCTGGATTTTTTTTTGAATTTCAGCAATTTTAGGGGTAGCGAATATTTTGAACATCATAATTGGAAACCTAATGTAGATGTAGGTGCGTTGGCAAATGTGTGTGATGTGTCCTTAGTAGCTAGGTGTTCACAAACGCCACGGCGCTGAAATCGTGGGTCTCCATCAGCCTCTCAATGATTCCATGAGCATTTCTGGTTACTCCTGGCAACGTCAATAAAAGGGAAAGAAAAGTAGACTTAAAAGATTCGTCTCGTGATGTACATGCAAACTGTATGACTATGTAAACATTTCACTTATATTTAATACTTTGTACATGTGTCGTAACATTGATGTAACTAGCTGTTATTGTAATTTACAGTGTATTTAAATAGGGCCGTAGTGGTCCATGCACTGCACGGCCACTGGTCAGTCGACGCAGGTCACGGTCACAGATTAAAATCCACGGGGATCACTCTCCCTCTCCCTGTCGCAGCAGCCCCACTCAATTTCTATAGTGAGATGAGAGACGCGCGCTACCAACTTACGAAATTTTTTTTCAATAATATTTTTTTAATGATTAAATGCAAATCTAGTATTTAGAATTGAAAAATTACAAAAATAACATCCTGCCAGTCATCCAGCGGCTGGCCCTCCAGAAGCCGATAGGCCCACGTGTTAGCTGCCAGGTAGCCAACAAGCATCGGCAGCGGCTATCGGCGCCGACAGCAGGCCTGTCGGCTTCTGGTGGGCCGATAGGTCCAGTCGGCTCCCGAGCGGCCGATAGGCCTGTCGGCTCACCGTAAGCCGACATGCCACTACTTCTATTTGTTTTTTCATTTTGATGTTCATTTTCACTTTTTTTCATATTCGTTATACGGTTCGATACGAAAACTTACTCGTGTCTTTCAAGACTATTCTATAAATGAAGTGTGTTGCAAACTACGAGAAATAGAATTAAAACAACACATGTTTAATTTAAAGAGTAACCTAACGATACATGAAATGAACGGTGCGTGGCATGTATGGTACTCTAGGTTGTACCAAATCTAATCCTAACATGTCTTAGGGAAAGTGAACACAACGGTGGTTTGCAATGGCATGTGTGTGACTCTAGTAAGAGGCCACAGACTATTGTAAACATGCCTTAGGGAATTTAACTTGCTGGGTCTATTACATTGTTCTACTGGGTGCAGCGGTGAGTTCAGTTGTGTATCAAAGAATTGGAACGGACTAAGGTCTACACCGCTATTTTCAGTTCTGATTTCACCCTTGCCATAGTAAATTCTGAAACAAACTAGATCGGACGACATTCCTGCTCCCATCGTTAAAATTACACTGTCAGTTGAATATTGCTATAACCCCTAAACCCTACCAAGAAATTAATTACAAAAACTAATACAAGTGGGCAAAAAAATTCCTAAATCAAATAACCCTAAATCAAATAAACAAGTAACTACAAAATAAAAAATAATCCTAAAAATAAACTAATACTAACTACATAAATAAACTAACACTAACTACATAAATAAACCAACAGTAACTATTCCTAAAATTCTAATAAATAATCCTAATAAATAAACTAATCCGAAAAACTAAATAAAGTAACCCTAACTAACTAAATCAACTAACCTAACCCTAATTAAACAACTAAAGAAACTAACCTAACCCTAACTAACCCTAATAAAAGAACTAAATAACCCTAAAACCATATACGGTACAATAATCTACAACTAAAAGTTATCCTAATCGAATCTACAACTATAAATAACCCTAAACTAATCTACAACTAAAACGAATCCTAAACTAATGTACGACTAAAAATAACCCTAAACGAAACTACATCTCAAACTAACCTTAAACTAATCTACCACTAAAACTAACTCTAATTCTAAACTAATTTACACCTTGCTCAAATTCTAAACTAATTTAAAACTAATTACAACTTACTCTAATTCTAAACTAATTTAAAACTTACTCTAATTCTAAACTAATTTAAAACTAACCCTAACCCTAAAACTAAAGAACTAACTAAATCTAACTAACCCTAAATAACTAATTTAATCTAACTAAATACTTACCCTAAATCTAACTAACCCTAAAGAACTAACTAAAGTAAAGAACTAACTAAATCAAATTTGTAAAGTAAAAGAAATAGAAACTAAAGAACTAACTAACTAAAGAACTAACTAAATCTAACTAAAACTAAAGAACTAACTAAATCTAACTAACTAAATCAAGCAAGTGATCTTCTATGATTCTTTTGAAATTCCATTCCGATATACTCAGGTCTCTGTAATCTGCCAATGATCAGAGGGTACCATATCCAAGGCACTGATAGAAGTACTAGGGTAGTAATGTTCCAAGTATTAGAAGTAAAAAACCCAGTCCAATTTTTTAAGAAGGGGTGATGGCTGCATATTTGACCATGTGAACTTTTTACTTTGTAGAGCAATTTCATTGATGCCCAAGTGATTGATAGCAGCACTGAACCTAAAGATTTCAGCCAAGTCTCCCCCTGGTTTATTCCTATCTTCCAATCTTCTGATCAAGTTAAAATCCGCCCAAAATCAACCAATGAACCTCTGATGACATTTGAATTTCTTTGAACCAATTAAGAAAGAGCCCTTTTCCCTCAGGAGTACACAGACCGTAAACACAAGTGAGCACCCATTTGGAACTATTATGTTTTGAATGAAAGTCCACTATAATAGCAAAGTTATTGCTGAAAGTTTTGCTCCCATCAAACAAGGTGCTCTTCCAAGCAACAAGAATGCCCCCAGAAGCTCCAAGAGAACGCAGAAACTCAAAAGCATCAAAAGATGGTAGGCAAATTTTCCTTAGAAAGGTGACATAAAAAAGAAACTCTTTTTTTTATCTCCTGAAGGCAAACAATGTCACACAGAGCCTCAGAAATTTTATTTTTGATAGGATCCCACTTCCAAGATGAGTTGATCCCTCTGACATTCCTGGTCATCACTTTTCATGTTCTAACTGAGTTTTGATTCATTGCAAGAGATTAGTCCTTGTTAGCCCCACTTGCTTCTGCTTCTGCCTCACTGCTAGCTTTGCTCCCACTTTTCTTGGTCCTCTTCTTGGCTACCGGCTCGGTCTTTCCTCTTTTCTGCATGAGCTTCTCATCTGATAGATCTTCAGATTCCATGCCATGGAACTGTACTCCCAAATTTTTAATTACTTTAGGGGACAGAGTTGGCGGTGAAGGGTTGCAAGAACCACATTTCAAACTAGGACAACCAGGTGATTTAAAGCCCTTGCTCCCTTGTTTGACCCTTTCACTTCTACGAAGCTGGCTGTCTACCATGGGAGTGGGCCTTTTGGAAGATTTCCTCTTTTTTGCTACTCCATTAGAGAGGGTTAGGTCGAGGTCCTCAGCCTCTGGTATCTCCTGAATCTACATGCACAAATTCTTCTCACTGTCGCTTTTTACATGAATAGTGTTGGGTGTGGCAGACAGGCATGGCAGTCTAACATTAATAGGACATTCTGTAGGGAGGGAGAGGGACACTTTCCCACAAGAGTTGTACAAGTAGTCCGGAGCCTTAGAAGAAAGGAAATCCTTGGTCCATCCAAAGTTAACTGGGGATAGCAGCATTGAGGTGAAAAAATAGCACCAATTGTAGGGAATTTTGATGGATATGCTCCCAGAATTGCCATGGCATAGAAAATTATTCCACAACTTGGCTGCTTCATTTGCTTTTTTAGCTTCCCTTTCCATAAAAATAGGATCATGCTGAGGCTCAGGAATGAGAAACATTCCAAGCTGTAGGTGGTGCTCAGTTTGCACTTGCCCCAAACCAGGTGCAGGCTACTGTTCTTGATCAAGTTCTAAGTCAAGAGCAGACTGATGCTCATTTTTAGGAGCGGGTTGTTGTTCTATATCAAGGTTTTCTGGCAATTCAAATGCATTTGCCTCACTAAGCTGGTTTTCTGGCAATTCAATTTCATCTTCCCCAAAATGCTAGTTTTTTGGCAATTCAATTTCATCTGCCCCAACAAGCTGATCAAGGTCAAATTTTCCCCCTGGAAGGTCAGGGACGGCAGGAAGTGCTGGAATTTGGTGTAGGTCATCCGCTAGAGTCGTTAGAGCTATTTCTTCTTCAGGTTGAGGAGGTAAGATTGGTTGCTAAATCAGTAACTCTTCTTCAATCTGATCCTCATTTAACTCAATCGAGTCATTGATTGGATGGGCTGGGAATACTATAACTTCTTGTTGAATAAATTCATGCTCCCCATCCGCATAATTCAGAGGCACATTCAAATCAATCTCCATGTCTTACTTCTATTGTGGCTGAATGTTTAGACCAGGCAAAATAACTTGCTGACCAATCTGCTGGAGTTGTTGTTCATGCTAAAATTGTTGGAGCTGATGATTGTCCTGCTGCTGAGGCCAATCCTCCCAATGATCTTCAATAAGATTGAGGTTGAATCCCTGAGGAGGATCTTTGCATTGGGCATATAATTCTTCCAGCCATGTAGGCCATTCATGATCATTTTGTTCCTCAATTGGCTGCACGGGTGGTTTCCCAATCGAGCCCTGCTGCTGAATGTGCCCTCCTTGTTGTTCAATCACCCGTTGACCCAGACCAAAGAAATCAAAGAAAGGTCTCGGGTGAAAGGTCCTAAATGGCTAGAGGGGGGTGAATAGCCTATAAAAATTCTACAAACAACACTTAACCAAAGTGGTTAGACAAATAAGTGGCGAAGCGAATTTTGCGCTAGCCTACTCAAAAGTGCAAGCCACCTAACCATTCTAAACTATTGTCTCTAGTTCACTCAACAACAAGTCTAAGTCACTACTCTACTCTACTCCTAGGTGATCAACTACACTAGTAAGCTACACAAAGGTAAGTGCAAGAAAGTAAAGGAGAGAGGATGATTTTTATACCGGTGATGAAGAGTATGTAAATCAATCAATCAACACAAATGAAATCCTCGGCAAGAAAGTGAACACAATGATTTTTACCGAGGTTCACTTACTTGCCGGCAAGCTACGTCCTCGTTGTAGCGATACACCCACTTGCAGGTTCACGCGCTAATTGGCATCACACACCAAACCCTTCTCAAGGGCGCCGCACAACCAACACAAGATGGGGATCCACCAAGCTATGAGCAATCCACTAGAGTAGCCAATTCGCGATCTCCCGCGGGGTGGGCTCAAAGAACCCCTTACAACTTCACCGATCGAGGCGGAGACAATCACCAACTCCCCTCAACGATCCTCGCAGCTCCAATCCGTCTAGGAGTCGGCAAACTCCAAGAGTAACAAGAGAATCCGTTGCAAAATCCAATCACCAAGTGCCTCTAGATGATCACAAGCATGCAATGCACTTGATGCTCTCCAATCTCACCAAATGATGATTTCAATCAAATGAAATGTGTGAGAGAGGAGTAGAGAGGCTCACTAGCTTGCTATGTCAATGAAAATGTCCAAGAGAGAGCACAAGCTGGCCACTCCACTACTTATAGCCCTTACTCAAAGATTCAACCATTACTCACTGTTCTCGGGGGCACCGGACGCTCCTTTAGTTCACACCGGACGGGTCCGGTGCGGCGTCCGATGTATCGCCCAGCGACACGTGTACTAGCCGTTTGAATTCACCCGCTGCGCGCGCTCACACCGGACGCGGGGCCGTCACACTAGATGCTCCGACGCCAGCGTCCGGTGCGGTTCCAGAGAGGTTTCAGAGAGCACATTTGCTCTCCGGACGCGTCCGGTGTAGGGTCACCGGACGCTCCTCGGCGTCCGCTTCACCAACGGTCAACTGCTGCTCGCCACGTCAGAGGCACCGGACGCTGGAATAGTATTCCCAGCGCGTCTGGTGAAGATTTTTGCGCGTCCGGTGAAAACTTCACCGAACCGACCCGAGAGCACAGGGGTCACACCGGATGCACCCAGCGTCCGGTGCACACGTTTTTGCACCTTTTCAAAGAGTTAGCCACCAGACAATTTCGACAAGTTTCTGGTGCACTTTTCTATACTGTGAAATCACCCAAACCCCTCTCTACCACTCAAACTTCACCCCGTTTCCAAAGTCGCTAACACTCCAAAGTGTCTCACACTTTAGTGCACGTGTGTTAGCATTTTCCAAAGAGTTTTCCACAGGATTTGTTAGTGTCACTAGCATCTACATGCATATGCAATGAATATGAACACCTAATGGCACTTTGAAAACTGCATTTCACAAACGATTTCTCCCCTATTGATAGTACAACTATCTATCCTAAATGTGATCACTCTCTCTATAGAGTCTTGATCACCAAAAGCAAAAGAGCTCCTATTGGTTGTACCTTTGCCTTGAGCTCCTAGCTTTTCACCATCTTCCTTCTCATCACTTGATGAAGCTTGTCGACTCCATTTGATGATGGACTTATACCATTTGCATGGATGCCGTCAATAGGGCTTTCTCCACTTGTTGATGGGCTTACACCATTTGCATGGACGCCGTCAATGCCCTTCACTTGTGGCCTTCACCGACCCGGTCCTTTGCTCCATCTTGATGTTTGCTAATTATTCTCATGAAACACTTAGAGCAACATATTAGCAAACTTGGTTTCATCAATTACCCAAAACCAAACATGAGCTTTCATCGGGTCAGCTTGTTGGAAGGCCAACCTATAGCAAAATCAAACTCGAACATGATCAAATGTCATTGGCCAAACGATCCAGTGTGCACAAGCTATGTGGGATAGAACCTAAAACACCATTGAACCTTTGCAAGGGTTGCACTTTTACAAAGAAAGTTTGGTCCATTCTAAAATATTGGCTTGGTTTGTCGGTGCTCGATAAGGTGCTGGCGCAAGTGTCCATCGAGGACTGATAAAGATCATAGAAGAGCATTCGGCATCATGATCTATTTTTGATAGAACGTTTGGGAAGGAACAAAATAGAAGAATATTTCAAGACTTTTGCAGCCCTTACAAGTGGTGCTATTGTGCAAAGAAGATTTAGAGCAATACAACTTAGCGACCAGAGCCAATCATTTATGCACTGATAGAGAGATGGACTTTAGTCCCGGATCTAAATGCCCTTTAGTCTGGTTGGAAAAACTGAGACTAGAAATCTAGGACTAAAGACGGATAATTCCTTTAGTCCCGGTTGCATCCTCAGACTAAAAAAGAAATAATGTATTAATATCCCCATGAAATTTTTTTCGAAGGAAATATCCCCATGAGATTTGAACTCTAGACCTCATGCATAGCCTCACGTGAGACTTACCACCCCACCTACAGTGGATGCGGCTACAAACAAGATGATTTTCTTTTGAACTAACCCATAGATGACTCTTACCAACCAGGACTAATGAGTCTACCTTTAGTCCGGATTGATATTATTAACCGAGTGTTGACGCTGATTCTGGACAACACACCAACAGAGTGCTTGATCGCACAGTCGCGCACGAGACAAAATAGCGCAGAGCAGCACACCCACGAAACCCGGCCTGGCCGGTTCCAGAACCCGGCTGAGCCGCCTAACTAGCCTGGCGGACTTTGCTAGTCGGCTGAGCCGGCTTCGTCGGGTTCGTCGAGGAAGCTAGGGCTTCGGTCTTCTGGTTGTCAGAACGACCGGTAACTGCAGCAGAGGACATTTGATGGTTGATGTAGCGCCCGTCCTTCGCTGGAGAACTCCCGAGCACCCCTCGAAAAGATCCGTTGGAGAGATGCACGTGAAGGTTGCCCTAAGTACCGCGGAGGCCGCCTATAACGCCGACTAAACTCGCGGAGAGTCGAGCCGAACAACAAGATAGAGATGAACCACTGCGAGAATCTACTTGATACATGTGTTTTGATGACTGGATGGTTAAGATCTCAATCGGCCATGATCCTCTCATATATATAGAGGGGGTGGTCTTATCCTAGTAGGAAACATGTTTTAGGGTAGGTCTCCAAGTTTTCGACGCCAAAATATTGCCAAAAACCAATTAGATCTATTAATCGACTCGGACTCGAACAAACCCGGCCAAGCCGGGTTTCACGGGGTGGCTGTGAGGCTGCCACGTAGCCGGCAGACGAGCCTGGCATAGGGAGCAAACCTGGCCTAGCCGGGTTGAGAACCCGGCTTGGCCGGTTTCCTTGGCTTGTCCAGATTTGAGCTCCAGCATATGCCCCCTATTTTCAGGCGAATTGCTGCATATGAACCTGAAAACAAATAAAACTAAACAGCAACGATACTTAACCCAACGGCTGTTTAGCGACTAAGGGCGATGTATACATCGGCCATTTTTTTGTTCTAAGGGCGATACATGGAGAACACTTAGGATTCTTGCCAAACACTTGGAAAGTATTTTTTTCAAATACCTCCCATTAATTGCTCTTGAGAGAAGATCACCTTGCAACGTCTCTAGCACATAGAAATTTCCGAACATCACCTTGACCACTTTATAAGGACCTTCCCAACTAGGCGACCACTTGCTGAACTTATTGCTCTCCGTTCCAATCGGTAGTATTGTCTTCCATACTAATTCTCCAATTTGAAACGACTTGATCTTTACCTTCTTATTATAAGCTCTAGCAACTCGGGCTTTATCCTTCTCTACCTCCTTTAGAGCCATTAATCTTTTATCGGTCACCTCATCAATATTGTCCATCATCAAATTATGATACATAACGGCAGATAAGTCATCTTGCTTAGCGAAACGATATGCATTTAAATTCACCTCGACGGGTAACACAGCCTCTTGTCCATATACTAGCTCAAAATGATTCACTTTTGTAGCACCATGACGAGATATACGATGAGCCCAAAGAGCCTCCAATAATACCTTGTGCCACCTTCTTGGATTGTCCTCAATTTTCTTCTTAGTAAGCTTGATCAAGGTCTTGTTACTAGACTCAGCGCGGCCATTGGCTTGAGCATAGTATGGAGATGAATTGAGAAACTTAATTTTATATGATTCGGCAAAATCTTCACTTCTTTCGATATGAAAGATTTCCCCTGAGCCGTAGACAAAATCGGAGGAACGCCGAATCTATGAATAATATGCTCAGTAACAAACTCAATCACCTCTCTATGTGTCATATTCTTCAAAGGCACCGCTTTGGTCCACTTAGTAAAATAATCTGTGGCCACCAACATGAAGCAATGTCCCTTTGAAGAAGAGGGATGAATTTGACCAATAAAGTCTAGTCCCCAACCACGAAAAGGCCACAGTTTGATTATAGGATGAAGCATCACAGCAGGCACTAGCTGAATATTAGCAAACCGTTGACACTCCTCGCATCCTTTGTAGTAGTGAAAACAATTGGCTATTATACTAGGCCAATTAAAACCAGCCCTTCTCAAAAGCCACTTCATCTTAGGAGCCGATTGATGCGTACTATAGATGCCTTCATGGACTTCTCCTATAGCCACCTTAGCCTCATCAGGCCCCAAGCACTTGAGCAATAAATCATCGGCGGTTCTCCGATAAAGCTCATCATTATGTAAAGTGAATTTAAACGCAGTCCGCCGAACGCTTTTATCGGCCTTAGCACTGGGATCTCATAAAAATTTCAATATGGGAGTCCTTCAATCATCGAGATCGGCCTATCCATCAATCTGGAACACTCCTGGCCGATCCGAAATGAACCCGCAAAAATCGGCTTGGCCGGGTTCCATACCCGGCCTGGCCGATTCCGGGCCAGAGCCGGTCTGGCCGCCTCCGTCACCCGGCCTGGCCGGGTTTGCCCCAGAGCCGGCCTGCCTTGTTTTCAAACCCAGCTGGGCCGGTTTCTACATGCCTGCACAGAAGCCAGAAAATATGCTCTTCACCGGCTTTAAATTTTTACGCCCACTGACGTCAAAGCCCAATGCTCGTTGAGCTAACATGTTGGCTCTTAAATTTTCATGTCTCGGTATATGCCGAATTTTAAATTCAACGAAAGATGCAATTAAATCAAGACAAGTATCAAGATGAGCATTAAGTGACGCTCCCAAACATTGACACTCACCAGAAACTTGTTGCACAACTAATAAAGAATCACCATAAGCCTCAACATGTTTTACTCCCATGGAATTTAACATTTCTAAGCCGCAGTAAAGAGCTAAATATTCGGATTGATTATTGGTGCAATAAGTTTCTAATCGGTTTGACACATCCATCTCAGCACCATGTGGAGAAATAATAACAATACCAACACCTTGGCCTTGTTTGCAAACTGATCCATCAAAATAAAGTTTCCATGGAGTAAAAGTTATGTAATTGATCTCATCTCCTAAATCAATTGCATGCTCAACAATAAAATCAGTAAGCACTTGACCTTTCATGGCTCTCAAAGGCTCAGAAGTCAAGTCATATTCAACCAATGTATATGCCCATTTACCGATCCTTCCACTAAGGATTGGCCGATATAACATATGTTTAATTACATCGGCCTAGCAAATAACGATGCAAGTACTAGCTAACAAGTAATATCTCATCTTAGTATAAGCAAATTATAATGATAAGCATAATTTTTTAATATGGGCATACCTTGTCTCGGGATCAAGAAGACGACGACCAATAAAGCAATAACATATTCCTTGCCATCATCCTCCTGAGTCAACACCACACCAATTATTTTTTCTTCGGCTGCACTATATAATTTAAAAGGAACTCCACTCCTTGGAGCACGAAGAACCGGTGGCTGTGACAAGTATTCCTTGATCTTCTCAAATGCCTCTTGTTGCTTTGCCCCCTAAGCAAATTCGCTCTCATCTTTTAATCCCAATATGGGGGTGAAGGAATAACTTTCCCGGACAAATTAGCTGTAAATCCCCTCAAGTAATTCACCTTTCCGAGAAACTTTTGCAAGTCTTTTTTACACGTAGGTGCCTGAACTTGCTTGATACTCTCTATTCTCTTGGGATCAACTTTTATGCCCTTCTCATGAATAATAAATCCCAAGAACTTGCCCGCCGATACACCAAAAGCACATCTAAATGGATTAATCTTTAAACCGGTGCATCCTTTCAAAAGCAAGAAGCAAATCGGCCAAGTGAGAATTATTGACAACCGATTTGATCACAATATCATCAATATAGACCTCCATGATCACGTCAATTAAATCATGAAAGATTAAATTTGTACCACGCTGATAGGTAGCACCGGTATTCTTTAATTGAAATGTCATGACAATCCACTAAAATAATCCAACAAAACCGGGACAAACAAAGACCGGTTTGGACGTATCCTCTTTGGCCATAAATATTTGATTGTAACCAGCGTTACCATCAATAAAGCTAAGAATCTTATGTCCTGAAGTATCTTTAATAAGCATATCGGCAATAGGCATAGGATATTCATATTTTGGAGAGGTTGTATTTAAATCTCTAAAATCAATGTAAACTCTAATCTTGCTCGACCCTTTCTTTTTAACATGCACAATATTAGAGATCCACTCCGTATATCTGCATGGGCGAATAAACCCCGCTTCCAACAACCGATTAATTTCTTCTTTAATGCGGTCATAATTCTAGCATGAAAGAAGCGAGGACGTTGCTTATGAGGTCAGAATCTAGGCTTAACGGGGAGCCAATGCTCAACAAGCTCTCGGCTCAATCCGGGCATCTTATTATAGCTCCATGCAAAGCAATCAGCATATTCTTTTAAAAGTGCGATTAATTCAGCATTATAATCGGCTTTCAAATTTTTATTAATGAACGTCGGCCTTAATGTAGAACCATCCCCAATGTCAACTTCTTCCAATGGGTCAGCCGACGTGAAATCTTTGCCCAACTTATTGAGCTCATCAAAATCATCAATTGGCTCACGTACATCGGTCATAGAAGCCCAATATTGATCAACACGATATTTCAACCATTCAATATTAGCATCCATAGCAAAAAAAAAAAATTGTACATGATGATATTGAGCCGATTATCAATCAGATTCAATGACACAGGCACAAATCCTTCCTTAGTGACGCTAATAAACTCAACGCCAGATAAGTCTTGACCAGATAAGCAAGCAATACCATTGTGCCCCCCGAGCGAAGGAGCATCGGTCGTAGCAACGGAAGCCGATGAATCTGCATGAACAACCTCTATGTCACACCCAATTTTAAGGATAAAATGGGATACATAATCTTATGTGCGCCCAGAGATCAGTCACACACATAAGCCAACAAATTACATAAATTGTATCGTAACCAATGTTTAATTCATAGCGAATAATATCAAGTCATTACACAGCGGAAAATAAAGATAACTCTCGCGGTAGCTCCATAGCACAGGGACGTCGACTGGTGAAGCACAAGTCTAGTAGTCCTCTGGGTAGTCCTCATCACTATCACCATCTGTTACCCATCCGGGATTTTTAACCAAGTAATGAAAAATAAACAAGCGTAAGTACATGTCGTACTCAACAAGGCTAGCATAGGTTCATGAGGCTCAAAAGGATTGACACGGTTTAACAGCAGGTTGCTTTTAGTTAATCATCTTTTATGCAGTTGGATAGCAACAAGTTATTCAGCCCTTTCTTATGATCAGAGTAAACACAATTAATGAGTAGCAATAAATAGATTAGCAACAAGTAAACATCACCCTGTAAGATAACTACTCCGTGAGTTTTCCGGGCCACTCGTGACCATGAGCGCGGCTAGTATACCAGTTTTACACTCTGCAGAGGTTGTGCACTTTCACTATGAGCCGTGATTCCCATCTGCTCGGGTTAATTACTCCCATAACACTACCAAGGTGAGAGAGCAGGGTTTCACTATGAAGCCTTTCAAAGGTTCGTCTAACATGTTAGGGCCGCGAGGTTTTCTCGGCAAGCAGATGTAGAGCCCCCCTTCCATATGGCACAAGGTCACGCAGGTTATACACATATGGACAGAGGCCGCACTATACCCGAGTCGTCTAAGCCCCTCTTGTGCCTTTCGGTAACCTCTAACAAGCTAGAAAAGGTCCTCATACTGAGCTAAAACCAGAGCCATATAGCCCTCATAGTTGCACTGTAAGTCCCAGCTTTTACTGACAGATCATTACCAAGGGGGAAGGATATGGTGCATTACAAAACTATGCTCCAATCCCCTAGTTCCGTGTTGCTAAAAAGGCATCTTTTAATCCTTATTGCATATTGAATTAATCAGTTTACATGATCATGATATCCATAACGCACTAGCATCAATTACCATATGCATATCCCATAGGTTGCAAGGAACAGGATAACAAAACTAGGAAGTAACTATGGTTAACAAGGAAGACACATGCAAATGCAGTTATTTATTTGATGAATAGGACAACAAGGATGATCCATGCTAATACTTGCCTTGATCAGCAAACTCCTGGTGATCCGGGTTGTCGCAGTACTGATCTTGATCACCCACGTATGGCTCACCGTCTATACTCGATCCATCATAACAACACACACGCATACAGGGGCAATCATGCATTCAAACAAGAGTTTTCATTAGAACAGTACACCAACAGAGAGAAAATAAATTAAAAAGGTTATAAAACAAATCTACGCGTTGCTACGATCACATCGATATAAAGTTTGCGAAAATCGGATTTAAAACGAGGGAGATATGAATTTTACAAGATTTATAATAGAATGATAATAGATTAAATATAATCTCGAATTTTAAGAGTGGAAAATATTTGAAATAGTGGTACCATCAGATAGATTATGAAATTACGAATCTAACGCAATTTGAATCGTTCAAATCGGAACTAAAACGTGGAAATTATAAATGAAACAATTTTGAATTCAAATCTGAATACACATTTTCATATATACCGAAAATAAATACGCCTTCAAACGTAATCTACTGAATATGCTGAGGGCTGCGGCTAAGCATTAAAACTGTAGGGGGTTATTCACAAAAACGCCGGCCGAATCGGTATGGGCTGCTCTTCGGCCGTCCGATTCAAAATCGGCGGATCAGATTAAAAGAGAGGAGGGGTGGCGGTGTTCTCGGCCAGAAAACAGAGGCCGACGGCAGCGCCATGGCTGGAAGGCCGCCGGAGAAGGCGAACTTGGCCTTCGATGCATGAAATAGGTCGGGAAGGGTACCCATAGATCGGGAAGAGCATCGCAAGCTCACCTAGGGTGATGGGAAGGTCGGAAATCAACTCGGAGATAGCTCGCGGCGTGATCCGGCGGCCGGTGGATCTCTGCAACGGCGGCGGAGGCGTGTCAGTGCACAAATCGAAGGGAGAAAGTGCTCGGGAACTTCACAAGATCACAGCGAAGCTCCTCAAAGGCTTACCGAGAGGAAATTGGTGGCGAATCGAGCTAATTGCTCGCGGCGGCGGCTGCTCGGTTCTCGTGGGAGCTTGGCAATGGCGGCGAGAAGAGGCGGCTAGGGTTAGGTGACGGCTACGGGGGGGGGGGGGTGTGGCACTGCTTAAATACTCCTGAGGTGTGACGACAATCTCGGAGATTGAAACAAACTCGACGAGCGGAGAAATCGGCTTCGGCCGTTTCTTCTCTGCTTCGGACTCTCGGCGCGGCGACGAACTCGGCTTCGGTCGTTTCTTTCTTGCCCACGTCGGACTCTCGGCGAGCAGCAGAGGGAAACAGGGAAGGGGCTGTCCTGTGGGTCCACAGGTTGGTAGCACCGAGCGCTGGGGTTGGGCTGGCAGTCACTGCAAAGGGACGCTTCGCGCGCGCGTGCTCAGCCACGGCGGATGAACACGGCAGCGGCGTCTCTGTTCGCGCGGCGAGGGAGGTGCAGAAGGAAGGGCTGACCCGTGGGTCCCACTCGTCAGTCAGATGGGGTAAGGGGAAGGGAGGGAGCAGGTCGGCCGAGCTGTCCTCGGGCCATCCGACCTGGGCCTGGTGGGGCCAGGGAGTGGAAAACAGGCCAAGCTGCTGCTCGGGCCAGAAAGGAGAGGAGAAGGGCTCTGTTCTAATTCCTTTTTTTTCCATTTTCCAAAAGGATTTTCAAATTGGGTTTTGAAATATTTGAGAAATTCAAATAAGCTACAACAGTACAAAGAAGAAATGCTCCAGCATGAATGCATCATACATGTGTATGACCTAGGTTTGATTTTATATTTGATAAAAATTATTATTTCCCTATATTGGAATGATCAATTAATTGCACAATTAAATAAATTTCTACTATTTAAAAGAATGCAATTTTTCGGGTGTTACACTCTACTTGATCTCCCACCCATTGAATTAAGATTTGATGCAAATTGGATGGAACACAATGATTGGCATGAATCCAATCGTGGCCAAGGATGAGATTATAGCTACCTTGCACCTCGACGACGAAGAACGCAGTCGCCAATGTCTTGCTGCCGATGGTCAACTCCATCGTCTCCACGCCCAAAGCTAGAATTAGCTCACTGCCTCCAACTCCGGTGATCGTCATGTTAGTCTTCACTAACTCCCCCTCCGTGCTGCTGAGCTTCTTGTAGAGGGAATACGGCATTAAGTTGACAATCGCACCGCTATCCACCAACATATGATGAACTGGCGTGCCGTTGATGTGCCCCTTGATATGCAGCGGCTGAAGGTGATTGACCGAATCCTCTGGCTTCTTGAACACGGCATCCTCTGTGGCGAAGCAAAACTGAGCCGTCGCCGAACCTTCGTTTTCATCGATTACATAGTAATTGGAAGACAAGTAGACGACAATAAGTTCGGCACACGGCGGCGTCGGCTCGTAATCCACCATCTCCTCATCTTCTTCGGCGTCCCCTGAGCCTGAAACAACAGAGGAAACAGTAGCAGGGATAGCATCCTCCACAACAGAACCGACGACGGCGGCAACGGCCGAGGCCGCAAAATCCGCCCCAGCCGCCCCCAACTTGGCCTGGCCGGCTCCAACCCAGCTGGGCCGGCTCCTGCGCAACCTGGTCTAGCCGGCTCTGACCCGACCTGGCCGGCTTTCACGTCTTGCGTGAGCTTCACTCCTGGAAGCCCCTACTGTCCTCCAGCAACCTTCCCCATGGATTTTGCAAAACATGCCGGATCATTTCCCTTCGCTGTTTGTGGAAAAAATGGGTGTGCAGCATTGAAGATTTCTTCCTTTATTTTTTCCAACTTCTCCCTCTTTTGTTAGTTTTGGCGCGCTCGTTGCAACTTTCGCCGCTGTGTCTTGGTCAATCCCGGTGGGCACCACTTTGGTTGCAAATATTTAGGATCTCGTGGCTTCTTCTCCACAACCTTGGTGGCGGCCTCCGGAGCGGTGGAAGATGGATCCTCAATTCTCATCGGCTTGTTGTTGTTGACGATGAGCATTTCTTGTGAGCCGATAAGAATTGATGCCGAAGGCACTTCCATTGGCGGCGGTGCAATAGGAGTAGCAGGAACAACGGGAGACTCCACGGCCCTCTTAGGCACATAAACTTGTCGCGTTGGAGCCTTCTCTCTTCCATCACTAATCACCAACCTCGCCGGTGGTGGTGGGAACGACGCTCCTTGGCCACCATTGTTCGATTGGCCATAGCCCAATCGGCTAAACACCGATGATGATGGCACTCCATTCATCGATTGATGCTGCATGAGGAAGGGATATGGCACAAAAACTCCGTTGGGCCCCCAATGTGGCTGAGGAGGAGGCGAGAGCCCCCAATGAGAGACACGAGGACGAGCGATCTCTTGTACCAGAGCCGCTGCCGACGTCACTGTTGGTATTTATTAAGTGCAAATAGAATATGAAAGATTCTGCAAGTGCATAGAATACCATTGTAGCTTTCACCTGGGAGTATTCTAGAGTATTGTTATTTATATTTTACCACAGGAAAGCAATGGTTAAAGAATCTGATAGTTGCCATCATGCATCTACTAACTTAGTACACCATGTAGACTATAGTAGGGGTAAGTGATAAATGATAGAGTTATGCATAGTATTCACTTATAAGATAAATGAGTAGGCTAGCTAAGTTGATAGGACAACGGGAGAGTTCAAGGTTCCTAAATACTTCTCTATTACTTGGGTTCTAAGATAACTGAAGGATAGTTAGGCAAAGCAATCAGACAATAGCACTTTGGGACATCAGAACACTAGTCTCAAACTGAGATGAGAATGGGACTAGGAAGCTCTGACTACAGTCCTACAATCATCAACCTACACGAGGTGGAATACGTCGGCCGTCAGGGCTGTCACCTCCTAGGGCTACCACAACTATTTGTCAGGTTGAGTGCAATCTTAGGCAACCTCTAGTCTACACACCTTGTCTACACTATTAATTACTACTCTAATCTCATGACAACTAGAGCACTCGATGCGAGCGGAGATCCTATGCCAAGTATAACAACTATACTAACCAATCACATAATAAAGCATATGAGTAAATAGAGAAGATGAATATATAAAAGCATAAGTCTTACAGAGATAAGATACAAGTCATACCAGACCTCAGAAGACTTCTCCAGAACCCGAGCATGGCTCCACTCTCCCTAACTCTCAACTAGAACTAATCTACTACATTGGAGAGAGGTTATCCTTTAATGGGACACCTCTCCATCCAAGCCATAGCTAGAGAATATGAATTATAATAATGAAAGGGATGAAGCCTAGGGGTCCCTGGGGCTGTATATATAGGGGGCGGCCTCCCCTCCTCCACCTTGAGCAAGCGATGTGGTACTAAACCTTTCCACCATGTCTTATTAAAGTGCACATAGGCCTTAATAGGCCAAATTCTGATTTAGGCCCAATTAATCCCGCAGCTCATGTTCTAGAATCTTCCAGTGCTTGTAAAATCCATATCTTTTTGTTCCAGACTCCAAAAATAGCAAGTAATATATCCATTTTGATCGTCTCGATGAGCTCTATGCAATGGTGAACTCCAATTCCTTATTTGAGATACTTTTGTTTGGTGAAAAATTGAAATACCCCTTCATACCCTGCAAAACAAGTGAGAACACCAAAAACTCGTGGAACTTTTTAGAATCAAACCCTATAACTATGTTGTGGATTGTGTAATGCCCTTGATTCATGTTTAGTTGATGGATAAAAATGAGCATTAACTACCATCAACAAGTTTTCCCAAGCTTACCCTTTGCTAGTCCCTTAGCAAAGCCAAACTTTAGTATATATCAAAAGTTATAGCTACCCCTCACAAGTATTCAGTTTTAAACCAAGAAGTACTCAAGGATTAGAGTAGACCAAGCTAACCTTCAGACTTACCTGTATTACCTTTAACCATGGAGCCTGTAACTTTCTCTCGAGTCTTGGGTAATTGAAGGACAGAATGTTTAAGTCAAGCACTATCGCTTAAGCTCTTTTGGTCAACTCTTATCCTAGAGTTTTTGCAAGTTTTCAAAATAAAGCTCAGAGATTCCTTTGTATGACCCTCTCAAGTCTCTCAATATGTGGTATTTGTGGATCCTCACCAAGGCAGTAGTGATGTATGCCTTCTCTTTTTCTCTCACCCTATAACTAATGGCTCATGTGGAGCTCATGGGTAAGGAGTCAGCTCATACATACTTGCATTGAATTTATTGTAAAGTCAAACAATGGATCCCAAGAATCAAGTCATACAATAAAATCAAGATGTGCATGTGTATGGATATGTGGTGGTATGTGGATATATATATGGTGGCTAACCTAATTCTACTTTTGCTCCTTGAAAACATTTCTCTCTTTTTTTCAAACACTGGAGATTTATGTTGCAGGACAATATGGGCTATCTTTCTTTCTTTTTTTCTGGCAGGCATCGGAGTACCCATTGTTTTGATAATTCGGACACTTGTCCATTTTTACCTCTCAGGCGGGCATCTTTGTACCCATTGTTTTCTCTCATCTCACACTTGTGCATAGCCACATGCCTCTTCTCTACAACAACACTTCCCTCTCTTTTTTTCTTTTGAGAGATAGTAACAAGAACTTAGAGCATTTATTTTGGGATAACCTATGGGATATTTTTGGTATTTACTCCCAGTGTAGGAGTAGAACATTTTTAGGTGGATATAGATGGAAGGCATGTTTTTGCGTACTCCTAGTGCAGGAGCCGCAGGTGTATGTGGCATGTAGTGATATTGATTTTGAAAGCATGACAAGTTTCTAAGGTATCAACAAAGCTTGACAACACTCAATGCAAAACAAGCAGCATGTAAATGTGTGGCTTTTCCTATTTAGCATGTATGGCTGTGGTGGGAATTTAAGCTCTATCATACAGGAACTCATCATGTGGTTTTAAGGATTTTTAAAAATAAATCTTCAGGACTCAAGTATCACTAGGAACAAGATAAATAGCAGCTCAAACTTTCCATATCATATCCCTCAATTACTTAGACTTAGATCAAGCATTTGCTACCCACACGTTTCGGGTTCAAAGTAAATCTTCATGTCAAAACAGTGTCTAAAACTTGGGATAGTTCAAGGTTGAAAATAGGTGTCAAAGGGATCTAGAGAGCTAGTAATTATCAATTCCAAGCAATGGTGTTTATCTATGGAGTTCATTTTATCTGGGCAAAAACTTCTGTAAGCATTCTCTTTTATTCAAACCTAAGCAAACCTAAACAAGCTAAACAAATCTTTATTTGGTTTTTAAATTTTGTTTTACTAGCTAACACACTCGAAAAGCAATATAGTACAGCGATAGGATGGGAAACTTATACTTAGCTGGATTGAGTGGAGGATGCTCTCCCCCAAGCTGGATGATGACATGGTCGTGATGTTGAAGTTGAGTGATCCTTCTTAGAGCAAGTGTACCAGCGGCTTGTAGGCGCTGGGTTGGGCTAGTTCTTGATCATCTGCGAACTCAATTGCCAATAAGAATACCAATTCTCATGGAGGGGGTTAGGTTAATATGGCTCCATGGTTAGCAAAATTTCCAGCAGAAAGCTCCCTTAATGAGTGGACCTTCATGTGCCCACATATTTTTGGATTTTTCATAAAAGGTGTGGACCTTCATGTGCCCACATTTTTTTTGGTATGTACGAATGCAAAAAGTGGATATGATGCAATACCCTATTCTATATGCATGCAAACTATTTTTGTGCCACCACAGTGAAATAGTCTTGTGAGCTATGCTGCAAGATTAGTCATATGGGGTTTAGATTTTTATTATTTAATGCGATACAATAAATATTTTTCTTTTTTATGTAAATGTAGCAAAGTAAATATGTAACTACTTATACTAAAAGAGAAATTATGCAATGATAAAGAAATATGGATAAGTACCAATTTTACCTTTTGGCGAAGGCTCAGTGGTTTAAAGTCCTCCGAATAGGATGTCTTGTCTTGTTCACTTGGTGCATCGTCGGGTTGGCATGGTGACCCTGGTTGCACCTCTGTTGATGATGAACTGGAAGGTGACTCCTTCTTCCATTCCTTTCTGGTAGGTGATGTTAATGTTGATGTTGAGGTTGGGGGCCCATCCTTCACAGTCTCTTCTTCCTCAGCCTTATTATCTTCTGATGTAGTGGTCTCATCACTCCTTACAACTTCTCCTTCATAGTTTGCTTAACCATCCTTGGGTGGTTGGTTCCTCTGACATTGAGATGAATGACATCTCCTCGTTGAATTGTTCTTCTTTGGCTGCTCATAAGTTGTATAGCTGTTGAAGTAGCAGTGCTCCTTTTCTATGTGGAGTTGGAAGTTGACCTCTCCTGAGATGATTGCTCGTTTAGTGTTAAGGAACGGTCTTCCAAGTACAATCGGTGGACCGTACTCTTTCTCTCCCATGTCTAGGACCAAGAAGTCGGAGGGGACGTAGTGATTTTGAATTCTCTCCTGAACATCTGGTCTGCCATCTTTTCCATTATGTTAGTGCTCAATCTAGTGTTGCAGAAGGTCTTGTGGAATATTCTCTTGTGCACACGATCATTGGCACGACTGGATCGTCTAACTTAGGCAGGTGTGGTGATGCAAGGAGGTGATCATATTCAGCCCGAGCTGAGTTGATCATCCTCAATGCTTTACTATGTGTCTGTTTGGGAAGGAGTTTGTAGTGTCTTGTTCATGAGTGGCTTTGTCTCCTATGACATCCTTTTGTTCTTACTTTTGAGTTTTGTTCGGACCTTTTGCTCCTCTCATTGTTCTATTCCTGCAAAGCATTAGTGGACAACACATACCCAAAGGAATATACAAGTAATGATGGGGATAGTGTTGTCACAAAGCTAAAGGTCACTTTCTATGATGTAGAGAAGTTGCTTGAACATAGAAAATTTATTATTCACCATTACTTCTTCTTTGGAGGATTGATTTTATGTTGTCTTAAGTTTGATTTTCATATATGGCATTTGTAGAACTAATCAAACTTATAGAAGTAAGACAATGGTGAGTAGAGGAAATGCAAACCAGCGTGCCTGAGCGACGGGAGCTTGAGAGGTGGAAGACCATGGTCAGATGAACTTTGGTCGAATTTGGTCTTCCTTCCTTGTGCTTCAACTAGACGGCGATGACTCCTGGTTCTTAGGTCTGTTGAGCAAGACCTCTCCCTTATGCATAGCTGTTGGAATTCATGTGCCTTGCTTCATCTTTGATTTGAGTTTATCCTAGGACTTCCCCAAATTGATTTAAGAGTTTCCTGCAGGGGTTAGTCTAACAAAATATCCAATATCTACTATAGTATATTATCGGCTCAAAAATCAACCTAGACACCACGTCTAATTTGACTTAGGAAGACATTTTAATCTAAGCACATGCTTAAATTAAAAACCTTTGAAAGTAAGATCAAACACTCCTAAACTAGGCACCATGCTTCATTTAAGAGATGTATGAAATTATTCCAGCCATATACTATAGTAAGTAAAGGTAGCATGAAAGCATTATAAGGATTTATTCAAATAGATATAAAATAGCATCATCATAGTGAGGTATATATATATATTTTTTTTTTCTTTTTAATATGCAAGTGGTATGGATGTATGCAAGAACTAAACATGCTATGGATTTGATATGAAGGAACATAAACTAAAGGGAGTGGATTCATGGATTAAAGTAAATATGCAATGAGATACAAGAATTAGAAGAAAACTACTCAAAAGTTTAAAGTCCATGAGCAAGACATTCTCGCCTTCTTGATCATACTTACCATAATTTGTGTGTGGCATAGCCTCTATATTCGTCACTTGAAATGTGATTTGAATTGTTGTGATGATGTCCTTTTCTCCAATCTACACAGGGTTAGAAAGAAATACATATATGTGTGCAAACCTGTGAGATGGAAGGGTTCCCTTTTTGATGAAACATGAATGTCCAGGCACCCTGGAGTTCTTCAACACTTCTTCTTGTCTTGCGGAACTTGCCGGAAGGTTTAAACGGCCTCTGCTGTCCTGTCTTATTCCATAAATCAACAGAACAGGGGTAATCCTAATAAAGCTAGTGGTACACTAAATTAATAGACATCAAGATCACTATCAAACTCTTATGCCAATTGCTTCCCCGGCAACGGCGCCAAAAAGCTTATTGGTATTTATTAAGTGCAAATAGAATACGAAAGATTCCGCAAGCGCACAGAATACCATTGTAGCTTTTACCCGGGAGTATTCCAGAGTATCGTTATTTATATTTTACCACAGGGAAGCAATGGTTAAAGAATTTGATAGTTACCATCCTGCATCTACTAAATTAATACACCAGATAGACTATAGTAGGGGCTAAGTGATAAATGATAGGAGTTATGCATAGTAATCACTTATAAGATGAGCACTTCTTGTGAGCCGATAAGAATGGTTGCCGAAGGCACTTCCTTTGGCGGCGGTGCAATAGGAGTAGCAGGAACAATGGGAGACTCCACGGCCCTCTTAGGCACATAAACTTGTCGTGTTGGAGCCTTCTCTCTTCCATCACTAATCACCAATCTCGCCGGCAGTGGTGGGAACGACGCTCCTTGGCCACCATTGCTCGATTGGCCATAGCCCAATAGGCTAAACACCGATGATGATGGCACTCCATTCATCGGTTGATGCTGCATGAGGAAGGGATATGGCAAAAAAACTTCCGTTGGGCCCCCAATGTGGCTGAGGAGGAGGCGGGAGCCCCCAATGAGAGACACGAGGACGAGCGATCTCTTGTGCTGGAGCCGCTGCCGACGTCATTGTTGGTATTTATTAAGTGCAAATAGAATATGAAAGATTCTGCAAGTGCACAGAATATCATTGTAGCTTTTACCTAGGAGTATTCCAGAGTATTGTTATTTATATTTTACCATAGGGAAGCAATGGTTAAAGAATCTGATAGTTGCCATCATGCATCTACTAACTTAGTACACCATGTAGACTATAGTAGGGGTAAGTGATAAATGATAGAGTTATGCATAGTAATCACTTATAAGATAAATGAGTAGGCTAGCTAAGTTGAGAGGACAACTGGGAGAGTTCAAGGTTCCTAAATACTTCTCTATTACTTGGGTTCTAAGATAACTGAAGGATAGTTAGGTAAGGCAATCTCACAATAGCACTTTGGGACATCAGAACACTAGCCTCAGACTGAGATGAGAATGGGACTAGGAAGCTCTGACTACGGTCCTACAATCATCAACCTACACGAGGTGGAATACGTTCTTCCGTCAAGGGCTGTCACCTCCTGGGGCTACCACAACTATTCGTCAGGTTAAGTGCAATCTCAGGCAACCTCGATTGTCGGCTGCTAACGCCTCAAAATACCGTCAACATAACAAGATATAAGTGACAAAATCCATGGAAAAGATGCATATTATGTTTGAATTTTACTCGATTCCACTTGTACTTGGAAAATTGTGAGTGCAGGATACAAAACAGGTGAAAATAAAGCGAACCAAGGCACATATGAACAATGCATGTGACGAGAGCCAGGTAGGAGCCAAGTCACAGGGCACCCGCCCAGTTGGACAGGGCGCCCGCCCCCCTCCTGGTGCCATTTGCACGCTGCCACGTCATGGATCCGTGACTCACCTCTCCAAACAAGTTATGGCACGTTGATTTATTATCAATGGCTGAGAAACAGTGCACTCAGATCCAGGAGCCCTCTTGGCAGGGCGCCCACTCTGTTAGGATGGTCTACCTCGACCACAATCCGAGGGAAAGGCACCCATGTCCTTGCAACCGTCCATTTGATGTCGGTTTTCATCCAAGGGAGATCAAGTGATGAGCCAAGGATTTATGGGCCCACATGACATCCCCTACAGGCCACAAACCGTCTTTCCAAGCAAGAATCGACGTGCCAACCGACTTGGGAGAGGGATGGAGGGCCGTCGGATACGAATGGCGGAGGATCATAGGGCGGCCGCCCTACCCACCCGGGCGCCCGCCGCCTCACATGCTCCGAACCGACTCCAAACTCCCCTACAAGTACCCCAGGGGCCCCTAAACACTATAAATAGGGGTTATTTATTCATTTGTAAGCAGACTATGAAGTTTAAGTGAGATAGATACTTAGATACAAAAGATAGTTTCAAGTAGAATGTGTAGTACTCCTACACATTAGAGAGTGAGAGAGTCACTTCTCTGTAGAGAAGAGGAGGAGTCCGAGGAGGAGCCGGGCTTGTCGGCGACTTCTTCTATGGTGTACCTCTGCGCTTCTTTATTGTAATAAAGTCCCACTTTCTTGTTTAATTATTGTTATACTTTAAGTATTTGTTTGCTTTTCTCACTGCTTGGTTTAGAGTGCTCTAGTTCTTGGATCCGAGTTAGAGTAGTAAGTTTATAGATTAAGCGCGGATGCTTAGGCTATATCTTACCTGTGAGTGCGGCTAGGCCCACGGATAGTAGTGGTAGGTTTAGGTGGTGACAGCCCTAGGATCCTCTGGTTTCCACCACGTTCAGCCTAGTTTTATTAGCGTAGAGCTTTGGGATGTACGGTGCCTAATTAGTCCTACCCTGGGCGAGTTTAGGACTTTGCATGCTCACAGTAAACAAGTCTTGGTATATCATATAATTATTCGGAGCTATCATTCAGAACTTCTCTTTCTATCCTATCCTTAGATCTTGTCTCCTATCACACACGTTCCCTGTGGATTCGATACAACCAGGGACTACTCCTAGGGAAAAGCTACATCTGACAGTCGTGCGCTTGCGGTCATTTTCGTGTGCCACCCCAGGTGTCAACAAGCTTTTCTGGCGCCGTTGCCGGGGAATGGTAGCTGATTTAGTGAGACTAAGATCTATATTTACCCCTATCTATCCTTTATGGAAGAACTATCTGTCTTCCAATTCGCTGCTCCCAAGAGTACGCGATTGGAACCACCTTCATCATGCCAACCTATTCTTACCGATGGGTATGAACTGCGACCTAGTTTCATAACTATGGTACGAGAAAATACTTTATCAGGAAATGAGATAGAAAACCCATATACTCATTTGCGAGAATTCGAGCAAATGTGTGCCATGTGTGAATATTCCAGGCATGTCACATGAGACCCTTATGTGAAAGTTAGTTCCGTTCACTTTGACAGAAGTAGCCAAACTATGGTACTCTCGAACCGTAGGTGGTGTAAATGGAGAATGGGAAGAATTGCGCATACAGTTTACGTTAGCTTTCTTCCCTGTATCCCGAGTAATTAAACTCCGAGTCAAGGTAATGACTTTCTGTCAACAGGAAGGAGAAACCTTAGGTACCACCTGGGCTCGTTTCCTTGATTTAGTTAGTTCTGGACCTTGACTTAGCCATCCCAGATCATATGCTATTACAACACATGTATGCTGGATTAGGAAAACATGATGCTCATCACCTTGATTTAGCATCCGGAGGCTCATTCCTTCATCTTTCTACACCCGTCCTAGAGATGTTCTTAAGAAAATCTTACAGAACACTCCTTACATCGGAATCCATGATGAGTTTCCTGAAGAAGAAGAAGCTAAGCCCTTAGTTTCAAAGGAAACTAAATCCCCAATTGAACCTCCCAAAAATAAAGGTAAAACTCTAGATGGACGGACTTTTCTTCTTAATATTATGTTGAACATCCGCGGCGAGGAGAAAGAAGAAGTACCTTTAGAATTCTTATCTGAAATCGAAGCTGATATATTCGAAGATTTTGGAAAAGCCGCAAATTACTTAACCCAGCCTAAACCACCTTCGAAATCATCCTTCGAATCTCCTGACGAAGTTCTTAATCATCAAGATATGCAACATCTTTCTGCTATCATGAGCCAGGAGTGGACTACTGAAGCTGAAGTATCAAGAAAGGTTTCTCGAATAGACAAAATGACCAATAGTATAGAATGTAGATTTAATGGAGATCATGTTTCAGTCTTTTATGATCCCACTCTTGGGATAAACATGATGTCCAGCACTTTTCTATCCAAGAAATTCTCAAACATTATCCTTTAACCTACATCTCAATGCCTCAAAGACCCCGATGGTGACATTATACAGAGCCAAGGTATTGCTAAGATAATCCCTTGCCACCTAAATAATACGGACCTACTCTTGGACTTCTATGTCTTTGAAACCATCAGATTCAAAGTTTTTATAGGACAACCTTGGTTCAACATAGCATATGAAGGGTCAACCAATGGAAAGGTTGATGTCAAATTAGGGAGAGAAAGGTATGCTTTGCCCATAACTCGAGCAATAAATTCTATTGCCGAGCATCCCCCTGACCAAGATCCTTTGGAACAAGTAGTAATAGCTAATCATGAAAAACTAGCCCAACCAGATAATGAAGAAGAATCTGAGTCATTTATAGAGGAAGAGGCTCCAGATAATAATACCTATCACCTAGACAAATTTAAAGAGCCAACTAGGACACCTATTGAGCCTAAACCTCTACCGGACGGGCTTAAGTATGTCTTTCTAAACAATAACCCTGAGACTCCTGTCATAATCAGTGATAAATTATCCGCAGAGGAAGTTGAGAGGCTTATCATTGTTTTAGAAAACAATCATTCAGTCTTTGGCTATTCATTACAAGATCTAAAAGGCATCAGTCCAACTCTCTGTACTCATCGAATCCCAATAGAATCTGATGCAATTTCATCTCGTGAGCCCCAAAGAAGACTCAATAATGCCATGCATGAGGTTGTCAAGAAGGAAGTGTTGAAACTTCTGCATGCAGGCATTATTTATCTAGTCCCTTATAGTGAATGGGTGAGCCCTGTGCAAGTAGTTCCTAAGATGGGTGGCATGACCGTCATAAAAAATGATAAGAATGAACTCATACCACAACGCACATGTTACGTGATGGAGAATGTGCATAGACTATAGGAAACTCAACAAGGCCACTAAGAAAGATCACTTTCCACTTCCTTTCATCGATGAGATGTTAGAGAGATTGGCCAAACACTCATTCTTTTGCTTTCTGGATGGATATTCGGGATACCATCAAATCCCAATCCATCCTGATGATCAATGCAAAACAACCTTTACATGCCCGTATGGAACATATGCTTATAGGCGCATGTCCTTTGGACTTTGCAATGCACCTGCATCATTCCAACTGTTACATGATGTCCATTTTCTCTGACATGATCGAACAAATCATGGAAGTTTTCATGGATGATTTCTGTCTATGGAAAATCATTCGATGACTGCCTAAAAAATCTAGACAAAGTCCTACAACGCTGTGAAGAAAAACACTTAGTACTCAATTGGGAAAAGTGTCACTTCATGGTGCGAGAGGGAATTGTCTTGGACCATCGAATATTAGGAGCGTGGGTTAGAGGTGGACAAAGCTAAGATCAGTGTAATAGAGCAACTTCCACCACCCACGAATGTTAAAGGAGCAAGAAGCTTCCTAGGCCATGCAGGTTTTTATAAGAGGTTTATCAAGGATTTTTCACAGATAGCTAGACCTTTGACAAGACTTCTAGCTAAAGACATTCCTTTCAATTTTGATGATAAATGTCTTCAATCCTTTTACGTTTTAAAGAAAGCTCTAGTTTCGGCCCCAATCATACAACCCCCTGATTGGGACCCTGCCTTTCGAAATCATGTGCGATGCTAGTGATTTTGCTGTGGGAGCCGTCCTTGGTCAAACTAAGGAGAAAAAGCATTATGCTATCTCCTATGCTAGTAAGACCTTGACAGGACCCCAGCTTAACTATGCAACCACAGAAAAAGAGCTTTTAAGCCATTGTCTTTGCAATAGACAAGTTTAGATCTTACTTGGTAGGAGCCAAGGTGATTGTCTACACCGACCATTCCGCTTTAAAATATTTACTCACCAAGAAGATGCTAAACCCCGCTTGATCCGCTAGTAAGATCTTACTCCTTCAAGAGTTTGATCTAGAAATCAGGGACAAGAAGGGAGTAGAAAACTCCGTAGCAGACCACTTGTCTCGTTTGCAAGGCCAAGACCAAGACAACCTTCCTATAAATGACTTTCTTTGCAATGACACTCTTTTAAGGGTGACTTATACCAATCCATGGTATGCCAACATCGTGAACTTTATAGTCACTGGCTATGTTCCGCCAGGAGAAAATAGGAAGAAGTTGCTTTACCAAAGCCGGACTCATTTATGGGATGACCCCTATCTCTATCGAGTCTGTGCATGATGGGTTGCTTAGGAAATGTGTCCCTCTGGAAGAAGCAACTAAAATAATAGAAAGGTGTCCCTCCGCTGAATATGGAGGACATTACGGAGCCTTTCGAACACATGCTAAAATCTGGCAGAGTGGATTTTTCTGGCCATCTATGTATGAAGATACAAAGGTCTTTATCCGATGATGTGCCCTGATGCCAGAAACATGGCAACATCAGTACCCGAGATGCCATGCCACTTACAAACAATCTATAAGTAGAGCTGTTTGATGTTTGGGGAATAGATTACATGGGACCATTCCCTACATTTGGTCGTTTTGAATACATCTTAGTGGCAGTGGACTATGTGTCTAAATGGGTAGAAGCCATGCCTTGCCACTCAGCAGATGCCAAAAATGCCAAAAGAATGTTTGAAGAAACCATCTTCCCCAAGGTTTGGAGTTCCTAGATTAGTCATCAGCGATGGAGGATCCCACTTCATAGATAGAAACTTCAGGAAATATCTGACTTGATCAAGGAATCTAACACCATGTAGCCACACCATATCATCCCCAAACCAGTGGCCAAGCTGAAACCTCTAATAAGCAAATAAAGAATATTCTACAAAAGACGGTGGAAGAAATGGGAAGGGGCTGGCCTCATAAGTTGCATGATGCCCTTTGGGCATATCGAACCGCATATAAAACTCCAATAGGCATGTCCCCTTATCAATTAGTCTATGGCATGACTTGCCACCTTCCCGTAGAACTTGAGTTCAAGGCATATTGGGTCATCAAGAAATGGAACATGGATTTCGAGATGGCTGGACGAAATAGGAAGATGCAAATCTCTGAATTAGAAGAATGGAGAGAGAAAGCATACCATAGTGCCAAAATATATAAAGAAAGGACTAAAAGATGGCATGATAAAAGGATAAAAAAGAAGGAGTTTGACCCAGGAGATAAGGATTTACTCTTTAACTCCCGAGTCCGCCTTTTTGGTCATGGGAAGTTGCGGAGTAAATGGGAGGGACCATTTCAGGTGGTTGCAGTATCACCTCATGGTGCCGTCACACTAGAAAGTGATGATGGCCAACTTTTTAAGGTGAATGGTCAATGCCTTAAAGTTTATCATGAGATGTAAGAGGAAGGAGAAATAGATGTAGCGGAGTTCATAAATCCTGAACACTACCTCTTTTTAATTAGAAGCATCCTATTTGGCCTTAAAATAGCTTAAAGGCCCAATGAAAACTGTGAAGAAAGCCTTCCAAGGGCCCTGAAGAGTACCTGGAGGGACGCGGGTGGGCAAACCTCACCAGAGGCAGGGCAGCTCGCCTGCCACTAAGGCGGCGCCCGCCCCCCCTATTCGGCGAGAACGTGATCCCTCGACAGCGTGCTAGATGATCCACGGTTGATGTAACATTCATTCACGCGAATTTCGAAAAGATTCGCCTGGAATATTGCAAAGGAGGTCTATCCTTCCACCGTGACCATCTTCAAATAGCCAACTCCATCTCCCTCTTGACTCCACTGACCTTCCTTCATCCAAAACCCATCTAGAACCCTAACCATGGCCTCCTTCAAGCGCAAGAGCATGTCACCCACCACGCTTCGCTTCCTAGTCGATGACGATGCTCCCACCGACATCAGTTGACGCAGTTCCACTCGCCATAGAACCTCCTCCTTGTGCCCCGATCGCTGTCTCCAGCGCTAGCAAAGCCCGAAGGCCAGCCAGGAGGGCAGCGGGCGCCCCATCACCAGGGCGGGCGCCCCCCACTTTTTGTTCGGCCGCGCTCCCCTGCGATCCCAGCACATTCCCCTATGTCAGGAATGGCCGGGAAGAGGCTTCCGTGGTGATCTGCACTGCTCGTCCTACCACTGGAGAGATCACCCCGAAGAAGGCGCTGACCTATCCCACGGAAAAGGATCTCCCCATGCCAACTCCTCCGGAGAAGGCAATGGTGTCCATCTCCAACTCCGACTCCCTGGCAGACAGCACAACCCACAGCACAAGCTCCCAATCCGAAACGACAGAAGTACGCTGTCTCGGGTCATCGCTTGCTAGATGGCCATTATGAGAAGGTGCTGCAGCGCCTTCCCGATTCCAGCGACTCCAAGACATAGGAGGGGTCGCTGTCTGCTCCTTCAGTTCGCCGCCATCACACCCCACCACCAATTGGTGTGCCGGGAGAAATGGAACATAGTGGAGGGAATGACGCCACCATGAAGGGCCTCTTGGCCCATGTGAAGAAGGCTGAAGGCCGAGATCAAGGCCCTTAGAAGATAAGCTAGCTCAGCACGAGATGTGGCGCTTGGATGTGGAGGATAGGTTCACCATGCTGCGCAAGGCGTGCACCTCCAAAATCAAGCGCCTCTATAAGGCAACGGGGCATGAGGACCTTCATGAAGCCCCATAGGACTAGACTAGAGTCTCATAGGTGTTTGCTTTTGATTTGATTAGTTTAATTATTCTTAGTTCGTTTGCTTTAGTTCAATTTTATTTGAATTCAATTAGTTTTTGTATTAGCTTGAGATAAACAAAAAGTACCTATGATTGTTTTACTCCATTTGTTTGTCGGTCCGATGGTGTTTTCCCACCAGTCGGGCCTTTATCACTTTACATTTCCGTTCCACGAATAAAGATTAGAAATACCAAAAGAGAAAGTGTGGGGGAAAACACCAACACCATACCAAACTGCCAAGACAAGTATCTAAGCAACCTGAAAAAGGTGGAACGTGACTAAAGGACGCCATCCTGAGGCCTTTTGGCCCAAGCAGTAGGGCGGGCGCCCCTCCTCAACAGGGCGGCCGCCCGGCCTCTGGTGCCCAACACGACCAGCTTCGCACACAGCGCAGGTATGACTCCTTTACAATTATTTTTGTCAGTTTATTTCGAGTTATTTAATCCATAAATGCTCTTGAAACATTAAAAACAAACTTGTCACCTCGATAATTAAAAGTTATCCTGAAAACCATGCTAGCTTTGTTCTTGTCAAATGCCTAATCTTGTGATCTACTCAATTTAGTATGGTCTTCCTAAGTTGTTGATAAGCGTCATATAGTAATGTCTAGTGTTGTCCATTCTTTACCTTGAAGAATATTTATTAAAAAAATGAAAAAAATGAATGAATTCATTACTCCTCATATGTGATAAAATACCTACCAAGGCCAAAAAGAGTAGCATAGGAAACCGAACCATATAGCTCTTTTGATTATACTTTAAGTTTTGTCAAGCCTAATGATCTAAGTAGAGAGTTTTGTCATGCCTCAAGAACCAAGATTCCATGCACCCTTGAGAGAACTTCCACATAAGAAGTATTCTTCCACTCCATGATTCCATCATTCCCCTATGCTCAATATGAAAAGATCCCATGAAACTTCAATCTCAGGGACATGGCTAAAAAAAGGAGAGAGAGCAAGTGCTCTGATGAAAAAAAGATCAAGTGCATCTGAGGAAAAAGAGAGAGAGAAGAAGAAAGAAAGTAAGCCATGATCCCCCGGGAATTAAAAGTGGGGTGGATCAAAGAGTAAAAGCATATCCCAGATACCACCACATATCTTGGTTAGAGAGCATGACTTAACCCTCCTAGGATCTTCTGTTTGGCTTAGCAGAATAAGTAAATCAAAGATCCTCATTTTATTCCACACACCTTGAGCTCCACAAAAAGCCTTAAGATCGATGTGAGTACTCTCATGAAAACTAGAAAGAAACATACACTATGAGTAACTGAGAGTCTCATATGAGGAGATAATGAATCATATTTTCTTTGAAAAAAATTAAAAAGCTCCAAGGTAAGATAGGACTCACCTGTTCAGTAGCCATTCCACTTCTCAACAACCGAAGATATGATCTTAGCCACCGGAAAGATCACAAGTCTAGGTATGAGATTTCAGAACAATGTTTATACTTGATCAAGTTTAGAAGAAGGGCATGAATCTTCACTAAATAAATTGCTCAGGACAAGCAAGAGTTTAGTGTGGGGGAGTTTGTTGATGGTTGCTAACGCCTCAAAATACCATCAATATAACAAGATAAAAGTGACAAAATCCATGAAAAAGATGCATATTATGTTTGAATTTTACTCGGTTCCACTTGTACTTGGAAAATTGTGAGTGCAGGTACAAAACAAGTGAAAATAAAGTGAACCAAGGCACATATGAGCAATGCAAGTGACGGGAGCCCAGTAGGAGCCAAGTCACAGGGCGCCCACCCTATTGGACAGGGCGCCCGCCCCCTCCTGGTGCCATTTGCACCCAGCCATGTCATGGATCCGTGATTCGCCTCTCCAAACAAGTTATGGCACGTTGATTTATCATCAATGGCTGAGAAACAGCGCACTCGGATCTGGGAGCCCTCTTGGCAGGGCGCCCGCTCTGTTAGGATGGTCTACCTCAACCACAATCCGAGGGAAAGGCACCCATGTCCTTGCAACCGTCCATTTGATGTCGGTTTTCATCTAAGGGAGATCAAGTGATGAGCCAAGGATTCATGGGCCCACATGACATCCCCTACGGACCACAAACCGTCTTTCCAAGCAAGAACCGACGTGCCAACCGACTTGGGAGAGGGATGGAGGGCCGTCGGATACTGAATGGCGGAGGATCATAGGGCGGCCGCCCTACCCACCCGGGCGCCCGCCGCCTCACTTGCTCCGAACCGACTCCAAACTCCCCTACAAGTACCCCAGGGGCCCCTAAACACTATAAATAGGGGTCATTTATTCATTTGTAAGCAGACTATGAAGCTTAAGTGAGATAGATACTTAGATACAAAAGATAGTTTCAAGTAGAATGTGTAGTACTCCTACACATTAGAGAGTGAGAGAGTCACTTCTCTGAAGAGAAGAGGAGGGGTCCGAGGAGGAGATGGGCTTGTCGGTGACTTCTTCTATGATGTACCTCTACGCTTCTTTATGGTAATAAAGTCCCACTTTCTTGTTTAATTATTGTTATACTTTAAGTATTTGTTTGCATTTCTCACTACTTGGTTAGAGTGCTCTAGTTCTTGGATCCAAGTTAGAGTAGTAAGTTTATTGATTAAGCGCGGTGTTTAGGCTATATCTTACCCGTGAGTGCGGCTAGGCCCACGGATAGTAGTGGTAGGTTCTAGGTGGTGATAGCCCTAGGATCCTCTGGATTCCACCACGTTCGGCCTAGTTTTATCAGCGTAGAGCTTTGGGATGTACGGTGCCTAATCGGTCCTACCTTGGGCGAGTTTAGGACTTTGCATGCTCACAGTAAACAAGTCTTGGTATATCATATAATTATTCGGGGCTATCATTCAGAACTTCTCTTTCTACCCTATCCTTAGATCTCTTCTCCTATCACACACGTTCCCTATGGATTCGAGACAACCTGGGACTACTCCGAGGGAAAAGCTACATCTGACAGCCGTGCGCTTGTGGTCATTTTCGTGTGCCACCCCACTAGGTGTCAACAACCTCTAGTCTAGACACCATGTCTACACTATTAATTACTACTCTAATCTCATGACAACTAGAGCACTCGATGCGAGCGGAGATCCTATGCCAAGTATAACAACTATACTAACCAATCACATAATAAAGCATATAAGTAAATAGAGAAGATAATATATAAAAGCATAAGTCTTACAGAGATAAGATACAAGTCATACCAGACGTCAGAAGACTTCTTCAGAACCCGAGCATGGCTTCACTCTCCCTAACTCTCAACTAGAACTAATCTACTACATTGGAGAGAGGTTATCCTTCAATGGGACACCTCTCCATTCAAGCCCTAACTAGAGAATATGAATTATAATAATGAAAGGGATGAAGCCTAGGGGGTCCCTGGGGCTATATATATAGGGGGACGGCCTCCCCTCCTCCACCTTGAGCAAGCGATGTGGTACTAAACCTTTCCACCATAGTCTCATTAAAGTGCACATAGGCCTTAATGGGCCAAATTCTGATTTAGGCCCAATTAATCCTGCAGTCCCTCAATTAATCCCGCAGCTCATGTTCTAGAATCTTCCGGTGCTTGTAAAATCCATATCTTCTTATTCCGAACTCCAAAAATAGTAAGTATATATCCGTTTCGATCGTCTCGACGAGCTCTATGCAATGGTGAACAACAATTCCTTATTTGAGATACTTTTATTTGGTGAAAAATTGAAATACCCCTTCATACCCTGCAAAACAAGTGAGAACACCAAAAACTCATGGAATTTGTTGGAATCAAACCCTATAACTATGTTGTGGATTGTTTAATGCCCTTGATTCATGTTTAGTTGATGGATAAAAATGAGCAATAACTACCATCAACAGTCTATTTGCCTGTCTAGCTGATGAGCCAACCATGCCGCGATCGGTTCTATCGGTTTCATGCGCCGAATGACCCGATTGAAGCTGGCTAGCTGTAGCATAATCAGGTTGATTTTTATAAAAATCAAACGGCATACCAAATTCAAGTTGATTATCATGATCTGAAAAACTGACTAATTTTTTTCTCAATTTTAGATATGCGCTTTCTAATTTTAGCTTCAGATGCATCAATAAAACTTTTAATTTGTTTACCCATGTCTTCAACCAAATATGCAAGACCATCATGGGTAGTAGAGGAGGGGTTTTCATCATTGTTCACCTTTGCCTTGAGCTTTTTCCTCCTCCTTAGCAGCCTTCTCCTCTTCGGTCTTTCCGCCTCTTCCACCGGATGAAGAAGACGAATCTCCGAAGTCAGGCTCGCAGAACTGTATGACATTGTTGTGTCGATTCTTGCCACAGCTTTTTAGGAAAGCTTGAGTATCGGCAGCGATCTTGGCGTCTAGCTTCTTCCGAAGCTCTTCGGGAAGCTCATCAATAGACGTGGGGCGGACGACGTTGTCCTAGGTGACGTTCTTGTCACTCTTCTTTCCCTCGCCGTCGCCTGCCATGTCGCTAGTAGATTGGATCTAGACTTGAGCTTTCAGTCCCCAGCGGAGTCGCCAAAAAGTGTGTTGATGCTGATTCTGGACAACACACCAGCATAGTGTTTGATCGCACAGTCGCGCACGAGATGAAACAGCGCAGAGCAGCACACCCGTGAAACCCGGCCTGGCCGGTTTCAGAACCCGGCCGAGCCGCCTACCTGGCCTGGCCGACTTTGCTAGTCGGCTGAGCTGGTTTCCTTGGGTTCGCCAAGGAAGCTAGGGCTTCGGTCTTCTAGTCATCGGAACGACCGGTAACTGCAGCAGAGGATGTTTGGTGGTCGATATAGCCCCCGTCCTTCGCCGGAGAACTCCCAAACACCTCTCGGAAAGATCCGTCAGAGAGATTGTTGGTAAAAGTTAACTACACTCTATTAAATAAGATTATCCGCAAGCGCACAGATATAATACCGATATACCCAGAGGTTTTAAATATCGTATCCACAGGAAACAGTAGGTGATAATGACCAAAACTATAGACTTGACCCAACAATTAGCCTAGATAATATTAAGAAAGAGGAAATAGCTATTGACTATCTAGTTCTAACAACTGGTAAGCTTTGTATAATATCGTTCTAACTGGATAGTGACCTGAATAAGAGCAGAAATCAGAGTTCTCTCCTACCAAGCACTTATACACATATCGATCCTATCAACGGGAAGTGGACTACAGAGGACTCAACGTAGCTATCACCTACACAAACTACCACTATCCGGGCAATTAGGGGACATTCACAAGTAAACCTAACTTAGGCACCACGCCTACACTACGAAATACTACTTCAATCTATAGGGTCCTAAAGATCAAAGCACTCAATATGAATTGCAAACTTAAGAACAAATAAGAACAACTGCTTACTTGAATTAAAATGTTGAATACAAAAGTACCTCAGAACGCAGCTTCGGGCCAGGAAGCTGAATCCAGAAGAATACTGCCACGAAGAAGGGCCGACAGGCCGGAACTCCTCCAGAATATCTACTCTCCTACTCTATCTCCCTAATCTCTAAACAACACTAGATCTAGATGAACTAGTCTCTCCTAATTGCTACAACTAGATGAACTAGAACTAGATCAACTAGAGGGACCCTAACCCTAATTTATGTAGAGAATATGAAGCACCTGGGGTGTACAATGCCTCTAGGAGGGGCCTTGGGGCGTCATTATATAGGCCGAGGTGGAGTAGAGGGCGAGGAACCGCCACGTCATCCGATCCGCGTCTCATGTTATGTGCACCGTCGGATCAAACCGACCTTAGATCGACGTAGATATGCTTTACTTAGGTGCCAAGGAAGCGTGCGAGGAAGATTCCAGAAGGGGAGCGATGCCACTTGACCTAGGGCGCCGGGCAGGCGTGCTTAGGGGGCTGGTCGGCCCCACCATATGGGCTTTGGGCCCTGTCTCTGGTCCGGTGAATTCGAGATACTTCTAGTAGTCCAATACGCGATGTCTTCGTCCATGACACGTTTCGTGACTTCTAAGCACTTTAGACCCTCTTTTAATCCTTTTCTGGAATACTCTCTGGAAAATATGAAATCACCAAAACTCTTAGAAATTGTCAGTTAAAACCCTAGACTAGTGTGTATTCATGTGTCCTTTCATGTCTAAAGTTCTAATAAAAGTTGACGTTATCCACCATCAACAACTCCCCCAAAGTTACCTTTTGCCAGTCCCTTGGCAAACAACCTAAGCCTAATTACTAATATATTTGGATCAGGAGTTGCTACAATGCTTTCATGCCTTCCAAGTACACATACTTTCAAACAGAAATTCTCCTCCGGATTAGACAAAACTGCTCTAACTCTTGAACTTACCCATTTTACCATTAACAATGGAGCTTTACAGCTTTTACATTAGTCTTGAGCAAACGGAAGACAGAATAATCAAGTCAAGCACTATATCTCAAATTCTTCACAGTACTATTATTCCGGAGTTTTGCAAATTTTCAAAATAAAACTCATAGGTTAATTGTATGACACCCCAAGTCACTCAATATCTGTAGTATTTATGGATCTCACTGAGGCATTAATGATGTTATGCCTTCCTACAACTAAGGAGGGTAGTGGAGCTTACAAGAGTGGCAATAATAAGGATGAGCATACTTGTAGTTCATATATTGTAAAGTCAAACAATGGATCTACAGAGAGTCAAGGCATACAACCAAATCAAGATGTGCATGTGTATGGAATATGGTGAATAGGTGTATATATGGTATTTAGTGGCTAATTCTAATTCTACTTTTGCTCTTTGAAAATAACTCCCTCCTTTAAAACTTACAACTTTTCGCGGGAAAACATGGGCTATCTTTATTATATATTTTTTCTTTCTTTCTTTATCTTTTTTCAGAGAGGTGGGCATCTAAGTACCCATTGTTTTAATTGCTGGGACACTTGTCCATCTTTTACTCCCTTTTTTTTCAATACTTTTGCATAGACACATGCATCCTTTGAATATAATAATTGGAGAGATAATGATAAGAACTTAGAGCAATTAAACTGGGGCTATCCTATGGGGTATATATTTTTAGGGTGTTTACTTCCAGTGTGGGAGAAAACATTTTTAAGGTGGATCTGGATGAAAGTAGAAGATGATTGCGCTTACTCCCAGAGTAGGAGTAATGCAAATGTGGGTGGAGTATGTAAGTGATCTTGGTTTTAAAAGCATGACAAGACTCTCATAAGGTATACAACAAAGGTTGACTAAACTCAATGCAAAGCAAGCAGCATGAATGTGCAAAAGTTTTCCTAACTCTAAATGTATTACATATAGGCTTTGGTAGGAATTCAAACTTTGTCATACAAGAGCTCATCATGTAAGATTTTAAATTTTCAAAATAAATCTCCAGAACTTAGTAATGCTAGGAATAAGATAAATAGCAGCTCAACCTTCATGAATCATATCAATCAATTACCTAGACTTAACTCAAGCTTATGCCTTCCACAAGTTTCAGGTTCAGAGTAAATTCTTAAGTCAAATTAGTAGAATCTAAAACTCGGGAGAATTTGAGGTTAAAAACTAGGCACTTGAAAGGAATTATGGTAGAGCAACTATTCATCATCTTCAAGATAAAATTTTAATGTTCTCTAGATTTTGTATTAGACTCTAGCCTAGACTGACTCTGGACACACTCTAAGATTATACCTTAATAGATAACTAAGTATTTTTATTTGGTTTTGATTTGTTATTCATCTTTTTATATCTATTAACTAATGGACTCAGCAAAAGACTCTAAAGACATGGACCTTCACTGTGCCCATATATTTTGGGCATTTTTAAATTTTCCTATGATACTATTGTGAACCTTCATGTGCTCACATATTTTTAGTATTTTATGACTATATAAAATAGACTCGATAATCAGTCTAGGTATAGTTACCTGATAACTAGGTGATGCTCCTCCCCCAAGCTAAATGTTTGCAATACTTGGCGTTGATAATCTTTGGAGCAAGCTTGTCAGCAACAGTCCTAGTGGGCTCCACTGATGGACTCATCCCTCCGTCATAGTGTCATTCCTGCAGAATTATACTCCAACAAGAAAACCAAAACTCGAGGCTCGAATTTAATAAGAGGTTAGCGATCAGCCAATAAGTAATTGATTATTCCTTGAGTTGATTTTAATTGACAGATTCTAGCAGGATTCTCTCTTCTCTTTTTTTAGGATTTTCTAGTTTTCTTATCCTAGAAAAGTAAATATGTATGCATGATGAAAAGTAAATATGTGTGCATGATGTATATTTTATTTTTATTTTTATGCCACCACAGGCGAATATTTATTCTCATGGGGCTTAGGATTTTTATAATGTCATGATGAATTTTTATTTTCTTTTCTATGTCACCACAGTAAATATTCCTACGGGGTTACCATAAGTTTATTCACTTGCGGCTTTAATATTTTATGATGCAGTAAATAAGGTAATAAATATTTTTATTATTTTCTTTAATATGCATAAATACGAATATGCTAAAGTGAAATTACTAATGTAGATAGAAATACTAATTAATTAGATAACTACCATATTACCTTATGGTAAGGGTGCGGGATTTAAAGTCTACCGTTAGGACTTTTATCCTCTCCTGTGCATCTTGATGGTTGCACCCCTTGTGTTGATGATGTCGCTTTTATCCTTTGTTTGGCCAGTAGGTTGGAGTAGAGCATTAATGGTTGGATCTTCATTATTAGAGCGTGATGGCACTAAGTAATGAAAGGTAGATGACTGGTGGTCCTTTCCTTCTCTTTCATCTTGAGTTGTTCATGAACATTTTGTCTCCTTTGTTGTTTATCCTCTTTGCCATCTTTTGCTTCTTTGATCCTATGACACCTTGTCACTCCATTCATTATTATGCCAGCAACAGATTAGTGGACAACACATACTCGAAGGGATGTACAACTTTAAAACATAGGTTGTCTATCCAAAATTTTATCATGTTCCACATACGAGCGGCTCAAAAATTAACCTAGACACCACGTCTAATTTGACTTAGGAAGGTATTTTAACTTAAGCACCACGCTTAATTTAAAAAGCCTTTGAAAGTAAAATCATCATATTTCTTGGTTCGGAAATCAAACTAAACACCTTGTCTAATTATGATTCCAGAAAACAGTTTAAACTAAGCACAATGCCTAATTTAAAAGGTGTATGAAATTTCTCCAAACCTTAAGTATACTATAGCGAACAAAGGTAGCATGAAAATTTATAGAGAGTTATGCAAATAGAGATGAAAGACCATGATTATTGATTAACAATTTGAACATGGATTGACAAGATAGAGACAACCAATATTAGCAACATAAATTTTCTAAATAAGCACATTCCCCCAAGCTTGAATTTTGTAAGGCAAAGTTAAGTTTGGATGGATTGATGTTGCATGATGATTGGTTGGACATACCTAATGATGGCATCCTTCTACTTCAAGCCTAGAATGGCTAGTGACAAAATACCCAAAGGAATATTTTAATGATTATAATTCTATGCTCAATTCTCAAGGGTATTACATCAAAAGGTACAAGCTAATTTTATTTTTTAATAGTGGTTATTTTAGGACACAAATTCGTTCTTGGGAGACCTTCTAATTATTGAACATTGAGTTCGAGAGGTTTCTCCTAGAACACCCACCTTTGTGCACCTATATCAAGATTACCACGAGATCTACAATATTTATGATAAACATATGCATATATAAGCCACCCTTTCAATAAATTTATGAATAGGTAGAATAAGGGGAGTTGAAGATCTCGTTTGTGGCAATGCTAGAGAGACCAATTAATTCAGGAGTTTTCTCATATGAGCATGGATTCGAAGTGGTGTTAATGAAATAATTCCCATGCTCATCGATATGATCTCCCTTTTCAAACTCCAAGGGTGTTTCTTCATGGATGTCTGTAGGCAAAAAGTTTGTCTTTGTTATTTCATGCTTATGACATTCATTGGATATTTTATTTTCTAGGATTTCCCATGGATTGGTGTCCCTAAGATTGATTTTGTCTAAGGCTTTCTCTAAACTTGGATGAGTTATGTTTATTACAGATATTGATTTAAGCTCATCATTTGAATCTAAACCAAGTTTAAATGCTAGCACTAAGGCTTCGTCTTCTTCCATCCATTCTATTGACAATAGCATATGTATTTTTCATATGTTCTATGCATTCCTGCCATTGTCGTAGCTCTTCTTGGTCATTCCTATAGTCTTCTTGACTCCTATACTTTGGATGTCTTAACGGGTCCCTAGGGTCATTATGAGACTTAGGAGAAGAGTATAAGAAGGATCATTGGGTCAAGGATGGGTTTAGAGATGGGTTCAGACGAGACATTTAATGTAGGCATAGAAGGGAAGAAGATAGAATTGATTCCTATGTGACTTGGCTCTTCTTCTATGGCATCACTAGACATACCATTCATGTATTCTTCCCAGTGTTTTTTAGGGGAGAAAGGAAGTTGACGACTACTTTTTCCAAGATGCTCTTCTAAGAAGATCTGATTTACTTTGATTTACAAGCATCCTAGCTAACTGGAAGTCTAAATCATCAAAGTGGGGATTTCGATGGTTTAGGATTGATAAGCTAAATCTTGGGATTGGAATGATTGTGTTTTCGCTATCAAAACTTCCTCTTCTTGTTCGGGAGATGAAGTTCTTCTCTTCCTCAGGGGAGCTCAGAATTCGCTTGAGCAACCTTGTTGATCATACCTCTTGCTTTACTTATAGGCAAATAAGGAAAGGCTCCTCCAGAGGATAAATCAAGGGATTCCCTAGAATTCGCAGGTAAGACCCAAGTAAAAATGTTGAATAAGTACAGGGTCTGAAAATCAAGGTCAGGGCCAGATGTAACAAGTTCATTAAATCGAATCTCATGATGTACTAAGAGATTCTTGTTCTAAGTTGCCTAAAAGTTATAACCTCTTTTCGAAGGTTAACTACTCTATGGATGGGAAAGAAATATAAATAAAATTCAGAGCATAAAGTTTTCCAATCCCCTTGCATACTTCCTACGGCTCGATTATACCACCGTTTAGCTCTTCCGGTCAAAGAGAACGGAAAAAGCTTCCATCTTAAAGTCTTATCAGACAGGCCAGCAATGCGCAAGCATGCACATGTCTGCTCGAATTCTCGTAGGTGTAAGTATGTGTTTTCGTTACCTTCTCTCCGACAAGGGTTTATCCCGAATCATATTAATTAGACATGGGCGCAGCTCATAGCCAGGTGTTATGATAGGCTCTATAGATTTTGGTGACTCAAAACTTTTACGCATGCCATAAAGACAGATAGGCATGGAATTTAAAGCATCCATAAGGATGAACATAAAAGATAAAATAAAGGTATAATACAAGATTTAGCTAAACTAAGGTCAAAATCAGTAAACCGTTCTCCGGCAACGACGCCAAAAATGCTTGTGGGTAAAAATTAACTGCACTCTAATAAATAAGATTATCCGCAAGCGCACAGATACAATACCGATGTAGCATTTTATCCCGGAGATTTTAAATATCGTATCCACAGGGAACATAGGTGATAATGATCAAGACTATAGACTTAACCCAACAATTAGGCTCGATAATATTAAGAAAGAGGAAATAGCTATTGACTATCTAGTTCCAACAACCGATAAGTTTTGTATAATACCGTTCTAACTGGGTAGTGACCTGAATAAGAGCAGAAATCAGAGTTCTCTCCTACAAAGCACTTATACACCTATCGATCCTATCAACGGGAAGTGGACTACAGAGGACTCAACGTAACTGTCACCTACGCAAACTACCACTATCCGGCCAATCAGAGGACATTCACAAGTAAACCTAGCCTAGGACACCACGCCTACACTACGAAATCCTACTTCAATCTATAGGGTCGTAAAGATCAAAGCACTCAATATGAATTGCAAACTTAAGAACAAATAAGAACAACTGCTTACTTGAATTAGAATGTTGAATACAAAAGTACCTCATAACGCAGCTCCGGACGAGGAAGCTGAATCCAGAAGAATACAGCCATGAAGAAGCGCCGATAGGCTGGAACTCCTCTAGAATCTCTACTCTCCTACTCTATCTCTCTAATCTCTAAATAAGACTAGATCTAGATGAACTAGTCTCTCCTAATTGCTACAACTAGATGAACTAGAACTAGATCAACTAGAGGGACCCTTAACCCTAACTTTATGTAGAGAATATGAAGCATCAGGGTGTAGAATGCCTCTAGAAGGGGCCTTGGGGCGTCATTATATAGGCCGAGGTGGAGTAGAGGGCAAGGAACCGCCACGTCATCGATCCGCGTCTCATGTTATGTGTACCGTCGGAACAAACCGACTTAGATCGACGTAGAGATGCTTTACTTAGGTGCCAAGGAAGCGTGGGAGGAAGATTCTAGAAGGGGAGCGCCGCCACTTGACCTAGGGCGCCGGGCGGCGTGCCTAAGGGGCCGGCCGGCCCCACCTTGTGGGCTTTGGGCCCTGCCTCCGCTCCGGTGTCTTCTAGATACTTCTAGTAGTCCAATACGCGATGTCTTCGTCCGTGACACGTTTCGTGACTTTTAAGCACTTTTAATCCTTTTTTGTAATACTCTCTGGAAAATATGAAATCACCAAAACTCATGGAAATTGTCAGTTAAAACCCTAGATTAGTGTGTATTCATGTGTCCTTTCATATCTAAAGTTCTAATAAAAGTTGACGTTATTCCACCGTCAACAGAGATGCACGTGGAGGTTGCCCTAGGGACCTGCGGAGGCCGCCTAGAACGCCGACTAAACTCGCGGAAGAGTCGAACCGAACAACAAGATAGAGATGAACCACTGCGAGAATCTACTTGGTAGATGTGTTTTGACGATTGGATGGTTAAGCTCTCAATCGGCTATGATCCTCTCATATATATAGAGGAAGGTGGTCTTATCCCAGTAGGAAACACGTATTAGGGTAGGTCTCCTAACTTTACCATGCTAAAATATTGCCAAAAACCGATTAGATCTATTAATCCGTTCGAACTCGAACAGACCCGGCCAAGCCGGTTTTCACGGGGTGGCTGTGAGGCTGCCACGTGGCCGGTAGACGAGCATGGCACAGGGGGCAAACCCAGCCTAGCCGGGTTGAGAACCCAGCTTGGCCGGTTTCCTCGGCTTGTCCATATTTGAGCTCCAACACCGAGACTAAAGGCTTTTAGTCTCAAACAAAAAAAATACCAAGACTTAAACTAAAATTTAATGTGGATCAAAAGTGTGGTGGAAGCCAGGTTGGAGGCCTTAGCGCCCTAGTCATGGGGTCGTTGGGTCACCACTCAGCCGTCATCGTTTTTGTAACCTGTGTTTTTTCCCTTATCTAATAAAATCCCGGCAATCTCTTGCCACCTTTCTAGAAAACCAACGGAGTTATCTTCTTACACGTATGTGGTGAAAATTTAGCGGCAGACGACAGGAAGAAACTGAATGGATGAGTGGCTTTCAGTTGGGAGAGCAATCAAGAGCAAGGTGTCACAAAGCATGTCACTCTGCCTCCAATTTGACCATGTCTTTTGGAGTGTAGTATACATCAAGTACATCACGTCATGAATAAGGCTTGAGTAGAATATTCTTTGCGGTAGCAACTGCAGCTTGGACGTTGATACTGAACTGGAAGTTGCGGTAGTCACGGGTGCATATGCCGTGAAAACACTTGTGATATACTGGCTCAATTTTAATTAAGTCCTTGTAAAGGCCCATGCTAATCCATGTGTGTGGTTGTTAAATCTAGGAGAGTATAGTTCTACCTTGTTAGTTCATATACTTCTGTCACCACCTGATGGTGTTTGTAATTCTATTATGAGCTAATAAAGCGTGGTATTCTCCTTTTTTTTAAAAAAAAGGTTGATACTACTACTATGGAGACAATTTTTAGGGAGGGTCATGGACGGTGTAGGGATGGTTTTTTGATACCAACATTTCCCCTAGAGATTATAAAGATGTGGCCCTGTAGAGACGGTTTTACAGCTGCCCAAAGAAATATATTTTTACGTTTAGTTACATTATGCCAATCAGTCTATGGAAATACCTTTTTAGGGACAGCTGAAAACATATTTTTAGGGACGATTGATTTAAAATAATCACCCCTAGATACAATGATTAGAGTTCTCCGTACCCAGTATTACTTGTCGTTTTAGACAACGACACGGTCTCCAAAGCATAACTTTGACTTCATATGTCTATAAAATATGAGAAATTTTATAATGGTTGGAAAAAATATGAGCCATGTGACGCCATCCACATGGTACGATCTAATGGTGCACAAATAGGAGGTACCCATGTGAAGGTTCTCAAAAGTATCAAATCAGTGGGGATAGTACCAAAATAGGTAGGGCCGGTACCAAAAATAGATGTACTGATTTCAGATTTTTTTCTATATTTATTTTTTTGATAAAGGTAATATGGTAATTTCAGAATAGAATTATCCATCGCTACTTCTTGTCCCTTGTTGTAGATAGGATACTGCACTGCTGCTGATGCTGCCCTGCCGCTTCTTTGATGGAGACGACGGTGACGGGGCCGTCGCCTGCACCCGTGAGAATGGCGAGGACACGGTGGACGACTTGACGACGGCCCCGGAGAGTGGTTGAAGGCTGTCACACACCACCTCGGCTGCCGCAGCCGGCAGAGTATTGGCTTGGTGTAGCCAGAGGACGGCGTGCAGCGGAGCAGCAACAATGGCTTGTGTTCCTGGGAGCTCATCTTCTCCATGGCTCGGTGCAAGCACAGCCAAGGATCATCAAAGTGGATGTCCAATCGCATCCTGTAATCCATCCAGATCCACTCAACCTAAACCCACCAAATTAATTAGTTTATGGCTGACCATCTAAATCCACCCACTGCGCTCCGAGCTTTTCATTCATCAGTGCAGGACGAGTAAAGAGCGCCTTGCAGGGACGGCAACGGCGGCGGCGTCCTCGAGCTATCGCTTGTTACATGAAGGGCAATAGCCTCAGTTACGAAAATTACCTTCAAATATTACAAATTGTATTTAATAAATAATGTTTCTTGATTAGTTAGCTAAATAATCGAAAAAATAAAAGTTCCAAGAGGTACCACGGTACTTTTTCAACTACTAGGTGAGTGCCCGTGCGTTGTAACGGGAACATGTACAAACGTGTATTATACTTATATATGTCATTATTACGATAACTAATATACAAACGTGTGTTATACTATTATAAAAAAGTTTTTATAATCATAAGGTTTGGAGTCTCAAGATTACATAATAAGTCGACGTTTTGCGTGAGGGACGAGGCCTGGGTACCGGCTCGACGAGCTCGGCCGAGGCGGGCCTGAGGCCGTGATGCAGTCACGGTCGGCGGCGCGTGGCTGCAGTTCGGCTTGGAGCGGCTTGTCCGGGGCGAGGTGGACGCTGGAGGTCGTGGTCGCGCCCACGTCTGCAGTCAGCTCGGTTCCGGGCGACGCGGGTCGGCAGGGAGCCGTGGTCGTCGTCGCGGGTCGTGGGACAGCCGGGTGTTGACGGGTGGCACTGCGCACGACGAGGGCGAGCGCGTCGCGTTCACGGACGCGCATGGCTCGGCGCAGGACACGACGGTGCTTGGATTCGCAGCCGTGGCGACGTGGATGGAGCAGAGGTGCAGCCCTGTAGCAACTGCGGCTTGTCCAGGGGCGCGGTGCTCCTCCCGTGTGCACGCCACGAGGATGAGGCAATCACCTCGGCGCGGCTTGACGTGGCCGCGGTGGCCGGTCGATGCTGCGTGCGCGCAGCGAGGCAAGCAGGCGTGGCCGTGGAGGCCAGCAGCGTCGGCGAGGGAGGGGTAAGGGGAGAGGCGGCTTGTGCTCTAGGAAAAGAAGGGGCGGGCAAAGCAGGGAGCCATGGCGGCGGTGACTGTGGAGAAGATGAACAGCGGCGATGGCGTCCTCCATTTATACGCGACCGATTAGGGCTCCTGGGGCATGGACGGCGGTGATCCTCATGAGACGTGCTCGGGACGTGTGGCGTTGATCCATGGTGCGGATGCCGAGGGAGCAGGTGGGGCGCGTGCACGCGCTGACTCGGGTGGTGGCGGCGGCGGCCAGGTGCTGGGAGCGCTCGCCCTCGCTAGGGTTCGAGCTGGGGCGTGCTAGCGGGCCGGCTGGGCCGGGCGGACCGCGGAGCTGGGCCAAGGCGCACGCTGCTGGGTGAGTTGGGCTGAGGGGCGCGCTGGGCCACGCACACGGCGAGGAATGGGGTGGAGCTGCTGTTGTGCTACCTGTGGTGGAGTGGAGGGGCGCCGGTTTGGGCCAGAGGGAGGGCCGCGTGGGGTGAAGGTGGGGTGAAGAGGGGTTTCGGCCCAAGAAGGTGGAAGAGTTTGGCGAATTTAGGAAATATTTGGGAGGGTTTTGAGATGAGTTTAATGCGGTTTTAATTTAAATTTCGAGGGTACTCCGAAGGAGGTTGAGAGGGTAAAGGGTTTCTCCATTTGACGAGATGATTTAAGATGGAAAAAGGTGAGCTTGAGGAATTAAACATGAACTCGGAGGATAGTTTGGAATAAATCCGAGATTGAAAAATCAAGGAGAGGAATTTAAGAAGGTCTTGGCGGGGAGTTGCTATGAACTTGTGCTTCTCCAAACACGAAACACGGAACTGACTCTCGACACGGGCACACATCAACAACCAATTTTATATGAATGCAACGGTCTGTTACTGGGTTAGTCTAGGTAACGTCCTAGAAGTACATGCTTCACTCAATTGCAGGAAAAATTTTAAAAAGTTCGTATTTTTGGTTTATCGAAAACCCGGGTTGTTACAGTCCACCCCCCTTACAGGAATCTCGTCCCTGAGATTTAGGAGTTAGTGTCGCAGGAAGGTATACTATGATGCATTGGTTTTTGTAAGTAATGATTTTGAAGGAGGGTCTTGGTGAAAATAGTTTTTCGTGAAATTCGTTTTTAGGAAATGGAGAGAATGTTGATGTAAAAGGGAGAAGCAATGGTATAACTTAATTTTACAGAAGACCTTTTCAATCATTTTGTGGATTAAATCAAGGTACAAGGTAAGTTTTAGTACCATTAACCCTTATTTAGAAAACAAATCCCAATCGAAATTATTCGTGGTGTTTTGGAAACCAAATAGCTTTGTAAATCTGTAAAGCTTGTTTGAAAGCTTTTGAATTTCTGGGTTTTCACAAACCTTTTGATAACACCATTTTAAATGGAAATAGGTTTTCCCAAATTTTTTTGGAAAACACACGCGAAATGCTTTTGAATGTCGTTTCGCAAAACATTTCTTCAAAATATCATTTTCCTTTTAAAACAGGGAGATCGGTATTCATAAATGTTTGAAATGAATCTATTTTTATAACAATGTGAGTTTTGAGAGCAGTTTTGAAACTTTTTGAATCAAATTGGTTTTAGCAAAAGTATCCTTTTCATAAACTCGACTTTTCCTTTGCAAAAGATTTTTTAATAGAGTCCCGACTTGGAAATTCAATCATGCCCAAGTACCATTTAGGGGTCGGTCACGATCATACCACGATACCTGCATACGCCCAGCAGCATGCCACGTGGATGCATCACACATGGGGCCCCAAGTTTCGTAGCGGCACCGTAGGTCGGGAACGACTTATCCCATCGAGATACTAGCATCGGCTTGATATTCCAAGAAAGAGGGAGAAAAGAGTCTTTTGAGAAGTGCATTTTTAAACAATTTGGAAGATCACCATTTTTTAAATTATTTTTAAATTCTATTTACAAACTTGTAGAAGAGAGGCTTCAACCCAAAATTTTGAAATCAACACAAGTATTGATGAATTTTAGAGATTAAGCCATTTTTAAATCTTTTGCAATGAGATTTTGGTAAAAGATGTTTTAAAACGGGGGTATGCGGAGTTGAAACCATTAAGGAAATCATTTTACAATTGCTAGAAATCTTTCAAGATAGTTCATTTGAAATCTTGTTTAGGAAATTTTGAGAGCGTTCTTGTAAGGCTTTGGAATCGGCAAAAATTTTGAATAGAGTTCTGAAGTAAATGCAAGTTTAATAGCTAAATCTTTTGAACGCCTTATTTTCTGAAATAATTTTTAAAACTTGGTTTAGTTTTCGAATCAAAGCTTCACTCAGTTCGTTAATTTTTAAACAAAATCAGTTTTGGATAATGAGTTGAAAATCATTTCTCATTTTTGAAGAGCACAGGCTTTCGCAATCGAATTGGTTTTCAAAAACTGTCTTTTGCCAGGGTTGTACTCTTTTAGAAACAAGTTTGAAAAACTTGTTTTGGTTTTGCTAAATTCTTTTGACAAGAGTTCAGAATATCCCTTTCGCAAGCATTTGTTTAGTAAATTAGTTGCCATTTATTTTGAAAACAGGGTTTACTTGAAAATAAATTGGAGGTTTGGGTGAAATCAAAAGCTTTTTAAGCAAAATCTGGGCCGATAATTTTCCCTTTTTTTAAATTATTTTGTTAAAGAGTAGAACTTTTGTCTTTTGAAAGAAATTTTATAACACCATTTGGAAGACAGCAGGGTTTTCAAATCATTTGCAAGGAGCTTTTAAATACTTGGTAGGTAGAGCAAAAGAGCCGAAAACATTTTCTTTTTGGAAGTTCAGAAGGTTTTGAAATCATTTTTCATTTGAAATGTAGTTGCTTTTTTAAATTAGAGAAAAGGAATCTTTTCAATCCAAAGTGGGGAGGTAATTTTGAAGATGCCATGGAGTTAAAAATCTGAAAATAATTTGAAATGAAGTGGTAAAAATAGTGCTGCATTGGTCATGCATTCCCAATTTTGGCGGTGAGGGTCAATTATCTAGTCATATGGCAGGTCTTGGTTTTCAACTAGCCAGGTTTCGATCCTGGGACCTGTGGTTATGGGACGGTTACTGGAGTCTCACGTATATAAAATAATTTCATAGCCTACACTCAGGCAATATAAACACAAGAGTCATAAGAAGCATAAGAAGCAAAAAGATCCAAGGCAATCAGGCAGCATTACAACTCCTATATGCATAGTGTTGACTTAAGGCGACTCCTAAGCCTTTATAGTCTTACACATCTATCGGTCTATCGTGGGCAATCAAAAGGGTAGTCCACTTCTTATGGGTCAACTTTTAGAATAGGTAAGATTAGTTAGCGGAAGAATTCAAGGCGGGGGAAGAAATCAAGTGTTAGCATTAAAACTCAAGGCGGAGGGGAAAACTGTTTTTACAAATAGTTTTTAGACGGAGTTGTTGGCTCATATACTAGTAAGTAGGTCCTAATGGTCTCGTTCCTAAGGTCAAGTCTAGCTTTGATACCAACTGAAACATCCTCGATTTTCCACGAAGAGAAAATTCACATAATGAGCTATAATGTGATAAAACCAAAGATTGATCCCATCACATTATCATATATCAGTTGATATTACAGCCATACATCGTAAATACTTACAAGATGATATCAACTGAGATCATAGCTATTACAGGGTTAATCTAGCGGAAGCATATCTAGACGTGATCAGAGATGGCGGAACATGTTGTCGAGTGAAGGCTCCTCCTTCACGGGTATCTTCAGAGTTATTCTTGGCGCAGTATAGTCTTCATCTCCTGAACCAAACTTGAGCGTAGGCACGAGGCCTTCTAATACTTCTTATCTTAATATCTCTGTTAGTCAAGTAATCTGCACACCACCAGATATGTGCAGGCCATGGTCAGCACCGATGAGCTTTAGTGAAAAAGAGAAGATAAAGGATCTGGCGATCCTAATATTTGGCTGTGGTTTGCATCCTAAGCACATAAGTAGTATCCAGTAGTAAATTTTATAATAGTTTGTCAAGTTTTAACCCATCTCATCAATTCCCAGTTCATCAATCCATCCCAATTTCATCATCCCACCCATACACCACCTCACACACACACCTCGTACTCATGTCGACAGGCCCAACTCCCTCTCGGGCCTATCTCAGCGGCACACTGCCACAACGGGCACACTGCCGGAAAACATCATCCAGGGGGAGAAGAGAATATATCGCTCCCTAAGAAGTGCAACAGGACTCAGGAAAGGTCCATAGCCGAGGAATCGGCATATGTATCGATCGATCAACCATACACTCTGCAGAGGTTCTACCACTCACAAGATTAGCCATCATAGATGTCGTACAAACATCTAGGCAGAATTCCGGGTGCTTGCTTGCCTAGGTCGATGCCACCCTACCACTCAGCCTAGGACATTCCGGATCCTACACCATCACGCTGAGACTGGGAGACGCAGTACCGGGCCCAATCAGTGGTACTGCGCATCTAGAACGATACGGGAATCTCAACATCCGTCGCCGCCCACCCATATCACCTCTCAACCTAGCAGTGGTAGCACCGCCCTACCAAGTAGTCCAGCCGTTCCCCGCCCATCGAAGACGAGTGAGCAGTAAAGGATTACCGAAGTTCCTGGTCACCGGAAGTGTTGACTAAATAGACCAAGCAGGCTTTCTCCATCTCAGGGGATACTCTCCCCATGCCATCACAGCACCTCCATTCACGGAGCTTCAATCCACGTAGGCCATCCATCCCAGAATCACCTTGTACACCATTACCCGCCACAGGTATCACTCGTGGGAATGCCCAGGTTGCACCCCAGCAAGACTTGCTTTCTTAGCTCGTCATATATAGCCCACTTGGTCGACTCGACCCTTACCATGCACCCAAGACGCACGCAGCACGCTCTCCCAGTGGTTAAGTCCAGTGGTTAATTCCATGTTCAACTAATCCATTCCCAATTCCCACCACCAACATCACATCACAGATATAATGCGAGTGGAGTTAAGCGGTTAGGAAGATGTATATATATAAAAGAGCGTGAGCGCGAAGCTGGGTAGCATAGTAGAGTGGTTGCAAGCGGGGTGATAACGGCTTAGGTAGTAGCATGCATCATATACTAGCAAAAAGAGTAAATATAAAGCGCTAACAATTCTAAATTTGCAATGTCTAATAGGATTTTCTAGAACATGGTGCTGCCATGACACCTGTGTTGTCGAGGTAGTAGTGGTACAGGTGTTCTCCAGTTAGTGTAGTTGATCAGCTGTGTCTCCTCCTCCTAGGGCGACTCCACTCCACGGGTCCTTTCGTCGTCTACGTTCTCCTCCTCCAGCGGGTCTTGATCTGATTGTCGCTAGTCCAGAATCGGCTACTCCGTGAAGCGACTTAGGGCAAGAGAACACTCAATAGACTAAAAGACAACAAGACGCAGGACGATCCAAAAATTACCAGAGAATTAATAAAATGTGCATAAGTTGGCCCTCTCAGCGTATATCCGATTTCATCGGGCCAAAGAAACATGAGTGGGGTTTGCTATGCACGAGCTTATGTCACGGCCAAGCCAATATGGCCTTTGATAAATGGTTTAGGCTAGAGCTGATCCATAGCAAACACCACGGCTCACAATCTTCCGATCCGAACGCCACGGAGAAGACGGGGATCGGAGGACGGCCGATCAGAAGGGAAGAACAAGGAATTACCAACAATATATGTTGCACAAAATAGTGCGAGTGTTTAATCCACTTGTAGGGTACCAAGGCTATGATTCAAATGGGTATAATCATACAAGTGCTTTAAACACCCAGAATCAAGAGAGGGAGAGAGAGAAGTTAGCTAGGCACATCCACATCATATTCTCAGTCACACCTTCAGTGAAGATGGTTTTAAGCGATCGATCGAGTCGACTTGCATAGGTCCGAGATCTTGATATAGACCATAGCTTCGCTAACTAAAAAGGAGTTAGTCCGATCTTTGATCCAATCGCCATGGATAAGACGGGATCGAACAGAGCGGGCTATACGGGAACAAAAGAGCGAGAAACACAATAAGGCAATGGTCTACTTCTTCCAACGCACACGCCACGGCTTAGACGGGGCGCCAGAAGAGAGCGACACCCAGAAGAAACAAGCACGCAAACCACTCGTAGGGTACCATGACCTGGGTGCACTGGCACTAAGTCATCTCTCAGATTTGTAGCGGTGCGGTTGTCACCGCAGAATCGAAGAAATGCAGCGATCGCACAGGGTACAAGCATACGAGGGCTTGGGCACGAAGAACCAAAGAACGTCACACAGGGTATAGCTCCATGGTCATGGCGAGGCGTGCTCGCAGCCACAAGCTACACTAACGAGAGGTCGAGTTACACACCCGACATTACAGTCATGGCAGGACGGATCCCGCGATCGCAACATCCGAACGAGGTACGATCCCTCAGCCGGCTCGAAGGCACAGCACATAGACAAACAACACAACAACCAGCAGTTAAGAACTAGTGACACGACCATGAGACAAAACAACTCGACAAGACAGTGGAGTAGCACAATTCCATAGCTCGAAGGTGGATGGATCCTATATTACAGATACATGTACAGAGAGAGTGTAAGGATGGGATACAACGGGTGCATGTACAGATATATCGTAAGGATAGGGTACAACATGGTGGACATGCGTATCGAAAATAAGAGAAAGGGCTCTTCAATAGTCCAGTGTCGTATATCACTTTGGCTTTCCAACCGTCTATCATTATCTATCGATTGGGCTTTCCAACAGTCTAACATCATCTATAATTTGGGCTTTCCAACAGTCCAACGTCATTTATTATTTTAGGCTATCCAACAGTCCAACGTCATCTATTATTTTAGGACTCTCCAACAGTCCAGCACCATCTATGGGACCTTAAGATCCGGCAACAGGGCAACAGCATGAAGGCCGGACAGGATCGGTGTCAAAGGAAGGTGGCGAAGCTTGCTGCTACATGTTCCTAGCTTCTCTCGGCGAGCTGCTGGGAGCCTCTGGCCGGCTATGGCTTGCTATTGGGTTGCTGTGGCTAGCCGTGGCCTGCTGTTTGCTGGCCGCGGCTGGCCGGGCAGGCTATGGCTAGCCGATCGAGGCTATGGCTGGCCAAAGGCTGGCTGGAGGTGGCGTCAAGTGGCCAGGAGGCGGCGGAGCATGGCTGGGTTCCCAACAAGGCATGGATTCACAGCACGAAGGCTGATGTCAAATGGCATGGTGTACGCGACGACGATGCCCATCATGGTTGAGTAGCTACAACACGCGGGAACGCCGTCGAGACGGCGGCGCCCTAGATGCACGCGATGGCGATGCTCGTCATGGTTGTTCTAAGTGCTCATGGTCTTTCATCCGGTTGGCTGGGTCTAGTCCGATGTGTGTGAGTGCCACGAAAGGACACGGCAAGTGCGTGTGTGTGCATCATGCCTACTAACGCCAGCTTCACATGGTCGACGAGGTCCCTTGCAGAACACACGGCTCGAAGGCCGGACACATGGAGGGATCATCGGCCTTGGGCCGGCAGCAGGTGGGTAGGGGTAAAGGCAGAAGGTTCATTGGCATCTCGCCGGCAGCAGGGGTTGAAAATGTTTCGTCTTTGGTTAGCTCACCGAGGGCTTGCGGATGGCAGATCGCTTGACGCGGGTCGGGCTCGTTGCCAGCAGCGCTGTTTTGTGGTGAAGGCGAGGCGAAGCATTGGTGATGGACGAGCAGGACGCAGCCAAGGTGCGGTAGTGGCACGAATGTCACGGTCAGGCCACGGCTTGACGAGGAGGATGTCGGGGTGGCGAGGCACCGTCGTGGTCCCGGGCAGCGAGGAAGGGGTGGCCGTCGGTATCGTCATACGGTGCTGCACGCTCTTCCATTTCCCCGATATGAAAGAGGGGCTCCGGCAGGGCATGGCCTCTCCTAGGTCGCGGTGGGGTGCTGCTGCAGTCAGTGGCGAGGCTTCTATTGGTGTCGTGGTCGCGCCGGGGCGTGGCTTCGGCGCGCGCAGTCGACGGGACGCGCGAGCAGCGACGCGGACGACTGGAGAGGAGCCCAACATGGGTGGTGTGGCCAGCAACGCAGCGGCCATGGTGGTTGGGGTGCTCATCGGTGTCGCGGGGTAGTGGTGCTTGTTTGGGCCGTCGCGGTGCTCCGGTGGCCTGGTGTCGACGTTTTGCGTGAGGACGAGGCCAGGGTAGCGGCTCGACGAGCTCGGCCGAGGCGGGCTGAGGCCGTGACGTAGGCACGGTCGGCGGCCGTGGTGCAGTTCGTCTTGGAGCGGCTTGTCCGAGGCGAGGTGGACGCTGGACGTCGTGGTCGCGCCCACGTCTGCGGTCAGCTCGGTTCCGGGCGACGCGGGTCGGCAGGGAGCCATGGTCGTTGTCGCGGGTCGCGGGACAGCCGGGTGTTGACGGGTGGCGCTGCGCATGACGAGGGCGAGTGCGTCGCGTTCACGGACGCGCATGGCTCGGCGCGGACACGATGGTGCTTGGATTCGCTGCCGCGGCGACGTGAATGGAGCAGAGGTGCAGCCGTAGCAACGGCGGCTTGTCCAGGGGCGTGGTGCTGCTCCCGCGTGCACGCCGCGAGGACGAGGCAATCACCTTGGCGCGGCTTGTCGTGGCCGCGGTGGCCGGTCGATGCCGCGTGCGCACAGCGAGGCAAGCAGGCGTGGTCGTGGAGGCCAGCAGCGTCGGCGAGGGAGGGGTAAGGGGAGAGGCGGCTTGTGCTCTAGGAAAAGAAGGGGTGGGCGAAGCAGGGAGCCATGGCGGCGGTGACTCGTGGAGAAGATGAACAGCGGTGATGGCGTCCTCCATTTATACGCGACCGATTAGGGCTCCTGGGGCATGGACGGCGGTGATCCTCGTGAGACGTGCTCAGGACGCGTGGCGTTGATCCATGGTGCGGATGCCGAGGGAGCAGGTGGGGCGCGTGCGCGCACCGACTCGGGTGGCGGCGGCGGCGGCCAGGTGCTGGGAGCACTCGCCCTCGCTAGGGTTCGGGCTGGGGCATGCTAGCGGGTCGGCTGGGCCGGGCGGACCGCGGAGCTGGGCCAAGGCCCACGCTGGTGGGCGAGTTGGGCTGAGGGGCGCGCTGGGACCACGCACACGGTGAGGGATGGGGGTGGAGCTGCTGCTGTGCTGCCTGTGGTGGAGTGGCGGGGCGCTGGCTTGGGCCAGAGGGAGAACCGGGCCACGCGGGGTGAAAGGGGGGGATGAAGAGGGGTTTTGGCCCAAGAAGGTGGAAGAAGTTCTTTCCCTTTCGTTACTTGAATTTGGCGAATTTAGGAAATATTTGGGAGGGTTTTGAGATGAGTTTAATGCGATTTTAATTTAAATTTCGAGGGTACTCCGAAGGAGGTTGAGAGGGTAAAGGGTTTCTCCATTTGATGAGATGATTTAAGATGGAACAAGGTGAGCTTGAGGAATTAAACATGAACTCGGAGGATAGTTTGGAATAAATCCGAGATTGAAAAATCAAGGAGAGGAATTTAAGAAGGTCTTGGCGGGGAGTTGCTATGAACTTGTGCTTCTCCAAACACGAAACACGGAACTGACTCTCGACATGGGCACACATCAACAACCAATTCTATATGAATGCAACGGTCCGTTACTGGGTTAGTCTCGGTAACGTCCTAGAAGTACATACTTTACTCAATTGCAGGAAAATTTTTAAAAAAGTTTGTATTTTTGGTTTATCAAAAACCCGGGTTGTTACAGCCGTGTTGACTGGAAAGGCGTCGACGGCTTGCAGCAGGAGATCGTTGTTGACATAAGTGGCCACAGGGAGATCTGTTGGTGTAAAGTGGCCATGGGTAGCAGAACGCAGGTGATGTTGTTGTGCCATGGCGACGGCGTCGTCTTGAATTCGGAGATCGCTTTTTATGTCGAGTGCTGAACGACGATGGCAGTTTTACCCCTTTTTTTAAGCGGTGATTGGCGAGACGTGGATTTTTACCCCTTTTTTTAAGCGGTGATTGGCGAGACGTGGGTTGTTTCCTTTTTTGACGGGCGGTTTCACAGGGCACACGTTGATTTGCCTGGAGGGTGAAGGATCGCAAGGCACGCGGCGATTAGCACCGGGTGGACGAAAACTTTCATGGATTTTTAGTTGTATAGATATAGAAGAGATTAGAGATGTAGAGAAGAGAAGAGAAGAGATGGTAAAAGATCTCTAAAATATTTATTGAAATGTGATATATGCATACATTTATAAAATTATATTTCAAGACAAATCTATTTATATAATTTGTACATTTTCAAACTCAACAACTTAAAAATTATTTATGATTTGTATTCCTAATGTTTGACCAAAATCTTGTCCAAAACGATAAATAATATGGGTACGGAGGGAGTACTTATGAAGATTCTCATAGTCAGGGTTGGTTGCATAATCCCGTTCTCGTGGCACACCTCACGTATGATGAACTTGTAGACATCATCTGAATTTATTAAATACCCTTTTGGTGGGCTTCAGGAGATGGATTGATCGGAGCTAAGCGAATGAAAACACAGAAAAACAAATTAGATCTAAAGTAATGATCATACGCATGCACAATTGATCAAGGCTTATAAAATATCTGATCAATTTATTTCTTCTTGTTATTACCGTAGACCCTATTGGTTCTAAGCCATTGGCATGTATATATAGTACCCACAAAGCAGGGACATAGGAAGTTGCCTGGAGAACCATATATTCATGACATACAAATAATGAGTTAATGACAAAATTATGTGTGTCCATCTCTAATTGGTACTGTAAGGAAAATAGACCCTATGGACCATTAAGTTGGATTTTGTTGTTTGATGAACAGCATAATAATTTGAATTAACAATGTTTGCTAGTATACAAGGAAAGTTTAAATAGAGGTGAGGTTGGCTTGGACTTAGGCAACGTTGAGATTAAAGTGATCAACACCTCAAGCAAGATATTCAAAGTTGTGTCGAAGACCTACAAGACATGCTACAAGTCTAAAACACTGTCGGGTATATGGGCCTAACTCAAACTTAAATTATGGTGTGGTATATGTATATGTCTCATATGTTTAGGAAAAGAGGAGTATGGTCCGAGATTTCGTGAGTCAAAGCTCGTACTGTAATATATATATATATATATATATATATATATATATATATATATATATATATATATATATATATATATATATATATATATATGAAAATTATTTTCTACTTCTAGAGAGTAGTTACTCCTATGTTTATATCTTCAGATATATATATATAAACCCTATGGGCCATTAAGTGGATTTTGGTGTTTGATGAACAACATGATAATTTGAATTAACAATGTTTCCTAGTATACAAGGAAAGTTTAAATTGAGGTGAGGTTGGCTTGGATTTAGGCAACGTGGAGATCAAAGTGATTAACACCTCAAATAAGATATTAGAATTTGTGTCGAAGACCTACAAGACATGCTACAAGTCTAAGACACTGTCGGATATACCGGCCTTACTCAAACTTAATTAAATTATGGTGTGGCATATGTGGATATGTGTCATATGTTTTGGAAAAGAGGGGTATGGTCCGAGATTTCGTGAGTCAAAGCTTGTTCTGTAGTGCGTGGAAAGCGAACTTCCCATTATGTGCTAACAAAGTATTATATCTAATTTTTCAAAAGTTGGATTCGGTAAGTTATTAGCCCAAGTATACTGTCTCCCTGATAACTCAAAAACTCTCAAGTTGAATGCATCAATTATGGCATTAAAAAGAAAAAGTCACCAATCATTGAAATTTGAGTTATTCTTCTCATCTGGCCGTCTCAAAATATTTTAGTACACAGTCGTACCAGCTCTGTCAGGAAGGCTTCTTTGGATACTTGTTGTGCATGTCCATAGATAGTCACCAGAAGCCATTGAACCCCATCCTCTTTATTTCTAACTTCAAATTTAGTAAACAATTCTCCTTCCTCAATGTCTCCTATGTCAAAGGTCTGTAGTCTAATACCTTGTAAAACGCCACCTGCAGAACGGCAGTTCGGATGCATATGGTGCCACAAAAATTCATTTCCACAACAAAGATTTTCGAGAAAAGAGTATGAGAATTCGGGCCTACCAATTTCTGATAAAGCAATAAAGTCTAACCCTTTTCCCCTAACCAAGTATGAAATGAATCTAAACTTCTTTGTATCACCTAATCCGTTGCAATTCCAAAAGTATACCTTTCATTTTTTATGATTTTTAACCTTTGCTTTCCTCCTAAATTTATTTAAATAATTGTGCTGACTATTTTTCTTTATACTTGATTTTTTTCCCTAAGCGGGCAGAATGATCATTGAGATCACTTTCCCCACACAAATGGTTCAAAGCAGAAAGATCAAATTCATCTTGATTTTCAACTTCAACATACAGATTGTCTGAGATATCTCTTGCAGATGACTCACATATACTTGACTGTAGTACTGCCGAATTCTGTTCTAAAGACTTTAAATTCGTTAACATAAAATTGATATGTTCAATAGATGAACCCTACGGAACACCAACACTAGAAACTTTATTGAATAAATCGCAATTGTCAAAAGTATTAAGGCCCGTTCGGTTACACCGTTCCTGGCCTGGAATCATTCCTACTATCCAAATCTTATGTAAAATTGAATAGCAATCTTGACCTGAAATTGTTCCTGGCATTTTTCTCTTGAAAAAAAGAACTAGAACCATGTTGATTACCCTTATAGTCCTTGGGTGGTTCCAGATTCTTATGTCCCCTCAACTTGGTCTTAGCTTTTTTGTTCCCCACATGCACCGGGAGTCCCAGGTATTTTTCATTCATGGTTTCCCTCTCAACATCCAAGGCCTCCTTTACTGTTCTTCTGCAATCGCCAGTAGTATTTGGACTGAATAGAACGGTTGATTTCGCCTTGTTAACCACCTGCCCAGAACATTGCTCGTAGAGCTCCAGAATACTCCGAAGATTGCTAGCATCCCCCCTTGCCAGAATCAAAATCAAAGAGTCATCGGCAAAAATAAGGTGAGAGATGCTAGGAGCGTTCCTACAGATTTTAACTCCCGAAATTAACCCTTCCTTAGCACGAGATAGCAGGGCTGAAAAACCTTCCACATAGAGCAAAAACAAGTATGGGAACAAAGGTCGCCTTGACGAAGACCTCTTTCAGGAGTAAAACTATTTGATAGATTCCCATTCACCTTAATTTGGTATTTGATAGTAGAAACACACTTCAAGATCAGCTGTATCCAATCTGACCAGAAGCCCAATTTGTGCATCATTTGGCTAAAGAAGCTCCATTCAGCCCGATCATAGGCTTTACTCAGGTCTAATGTGATGGCGGCATAACCAACCCCACCCCTTCTCTTACTTAACATATGATGTGTTAGTTCATATGCGATCAGAATATTGTTCGAAATCAAGCGACCCGGGATATTGCCTAATTTGGAGTTCCCTCTTTTTAATATAATCAGTAGCTCTCCTGTTTGATTCATTTAAAAAAAGACCTTTTATACTGAAGAATACTTTCCACCTAGACCGGCATAGCCATCCACTCATCTGTTCATTCACACACCCTTTCTCAGGCGTGGCAATTCCTTCCAAAGTTTTTTTAATTTTTTTTAAAGGATACTCTCTCTCTCGCCATTAATCCTAAGACCTAGAGTACACAGAACAGATGCAAATTGTCATTGATTACCTTCCAAATCATCCTTTTGAACGGAGAATGTATCAGAGGTGGGGAACGGACCAAAGACGACTAGGCTGTAACAAGAAATTCTAATTATGTCCCGATGGTTAGCTATTTGACTACCTATTATAACATTGATATGCCAAAAGTACGAGAGAGATTAGTTACTACCGACGAACAAATAGCATAAATACATGGTTTAAGAATTACGAGAGACAAACATATGAGTTCTTTGTGCAGGAGATATATAAATAGTCTTTATACATTTATCACTCACTTTCACATCAGCTAGCTATATAGGTAACACCATTATGGATGCCCTAAAGGCTGCGCGCTTCCTGCTACTAATCTACATGCATGCTCGTTCATGTTAGCTGGCAACATGTCCGTTTCTCATGGGAACCAATCTGTTGTACAATACGATTCTTGCCCCATTCTCTGGCCATGGAGAAGGCTACCTCGTTCACAATTCACGGCCGTCCGATCGGCCAGCCGAACGGTCCAGATCGAGCGATTCTCGGCCAATTTACAAAAAATCCTCTAACTCAAGCAAAATAGAACTGGCAGTCCAACCACCTCACTCAGGTTTTTTTTTAAAAAGCTCTTGAAGTTTTTCAAAATCCACCCACAATCCAAGCCATTTTATGAGCCGGCTTGCCACCACATATGTGGGCCGAGTTGGACCAGATTCGGCCCAAATGGCCATCTCCTATTTGTGTCTTTTATTAAATCCTATGATACGCCGATTTTATTTATTTTGTATAAAAATAATTAGACCTTCTAAAATCATGAAAATTTTTGTGTAACTCTCCATGATGTGCTCTATGTAGAAAAAATATGAAACTTAGAAAATAGAGGATTTTTAAATAATTTAAAAACCCTCTTTTAATTAAAAAATAAACCTTCCATGATTTCTACACATTACAATATTGTTAGAATATATTGTAACAGTCCATATTGGGCGTACGGCCCATTGGCCTTGTACATTGTAACCCTAGCCTATTAGGCTATATAATGAAGATCACCCCCCTGATTAGGGTGTGCGGTGTTTCTCTACATGGTATCACGAGTCTCGGGGCCCTAATTTCTGGGGTTTCCTTTTTTTTCGCTTCCGTTTCTCCTCTGCCCGTGCGCCCTGCCCTAGCGCGTGCGCCACCGCACCACCAAGCCGCCGCGCCCCTGCCTTCAGTCAGGCCGCGTCGCCGTCGCCACCTTCAGCCGCAACCAGGCCGCGTGCAGTCGCGTCGCCGCCTTCGTAAGCCGCGCCGCCTCCTTGGCCGCGCGCTGCAGGCCGCCGCCCCAGGCCGCCGCGCGACTTCTCTCGCGCCGCCGCCCCGCCTCGCGCCGCCTCCAAGGCCGCGCGTGCGATCGCCGCTCCGGGCCGCCGCGCGGATCGTGCCGCCGCCCTGTACCGCGATCATGACGTCGTCGTCGAGTTCCTCCTCCACAACCGGCGCCATCGGCTCCCAGTCGTCCGGCACCATGGGGGATTCTCTTGCCGCCCCCTTCTTCGCCGCCTATGCCTCCGTCAACGTGAAGCAGCACGTCCCCATCGCGCTCAGCCTCGAGCGCCCAAACTACTCCAAGTGGAAGGCGTTCTTCACCGCCCTCTGCGGCAAGTACGGGCTGCTCGGCCACATCGATGGCATGGAGGCCGCGCGCCCGGCTGACCCCTTGTGGTCTCAGCCTGACGCATGCATCCGCGGCTGGATGTACGGCTCCGTCGATGACGCCGTCCTCGACCTCGCTATGGAGCCCGATCAGGATGCACGCGCTCTGTACGTCTCCATCGAGGCCCTGTTCCAGGCGAACAAGGAGTCGCGCGCTGTCGTCCTTGAGCAGGAGTTCCACAACCTGTCCCAGGGCGACCTATCCATCGACGCCTACGCCCAGCAGATGAAGCGCACCGCTGATGCCCTTCGGGAGGTCGGTCACACCGTCTCCCCCGCGCAACTCGTGCTCAACTTGCTGCGCGGTCTCAACTCCCGCTTCGCCAACACCGCCGACATCATCTCCAACACATCGCCACTTCCCGACTTCAAGTCTGCCGTCAACATGCTCCGCGTCAAGGAACTCCGCCTTGGCACTGAGGGCAAAGAGTCCTCAGCTTCAGCTCTTGCCGCCTCCACCACCTCCTCCTGCTCTTCACCGTCCTGCCCGTCCACTCCCTCTGCACCCACCACTCGTGGGGGTGGTGGCAAGGGCAAGGGTGGCAAGGGCAAGGGCGGCCGTGGTGGCAACGGCGGCAGTGGCGGCGGTGGGCGCCACCAGCAGCAAGGTGGCACTAGCGGCGGTGGCCGCAACCAGCAGCAAGGCGGCAGTTTCGGCGGGCGTCAGCCGGCCGGCCCCTGGGTTTGCTACAACCCTTGGGCTGCTCCGTGGCCTCCCCAGCAGCAGCAGCAGCAGTGGGGTGCGCCACCTGTGCCTCCTCCACAGGCACACACCGCCTTCGCGTCTCCGCAGTTCTCCACTGCCGGCGGTCCCCCGGCATACGGGCCTCCGGGCAGCTGGGACTCGGCAAGCTTGATTGCTGCCCTCAACCAGATGGCAATCCAGGGTGGGGCTGCACCCTGGGTCATGGACAGCGGAGCGACATCTCACATGTCCTCCAATGACGGTATTTTACTTTCCCATCTCCCGTCGCCACCGTCCTCCATTATGGTCGGCAACGGTCAATCAATTCCCATTCATAGTCGTGGCACTTCTGTTATTCAAATAGCTGATCGTCCTTTTCGTCTTGATAATGTTCTTGTCGCTCCCCAACTCACTCGTAATCTGTTATCTGTTTGACAGCTTACTCGCGACAATAACTGTTCCATTGAGTTTAACTGTTCCATTGAGTTTGACGCCTATGGTTTTTCTGTTAAGGATCTGCAGACCAAGACGGTCCTCCTTCGGTGCAATAGCAATGGGGATCTCTACACCATTCCACATCACATGCCACCTCGCTGCCATGTCGCCGTCGTCTCCCCAGAGTTATGGCACTCCCGCCTTGGGCATCCTGCACCCACCGTCGTCAACACTCTAAATAAGCTATCAGCTATCCAGTGTAATAAAGCAGCTCGCCATATTTGTCATGCCTGCCAGCTTGGCAAGCACGCTAGGCTGCCATTCGCTAGTTCGGTTTCTAGTACATCAGCTCCCTTTGAACTTGTTCACTATGATGTCTGGACCTCTCCAGTTTTGAGTATTTCTGGCTATAAATTTTATCTTGTCATAGTTGATGATTATACACATTATTGTTGGATGTTTCCTCTTTGCCATAAATCAGAAGTTCATGCACATATTGTCCAGTTTGTTGCTTACGCTCACACACAGTTCAGTTTTCCTGTGCGCTGTTTTCAGGCGGATAATGGCACCGAGTTCATCAACAATGCCACCGCTACCTTCCTAGCTAGCCGCGGCATCCTACTTCGCACCTCGTGCCCCTACACATCCGCCCAGAACGACAAAGCTGAGCGGATGCTTCGCACACTGAACAACGCTGTTCGCACGCTTCTGTTTCATGCCGCCATGCCTCCATCCTACTGGGTCGAAGCTCTTTCCACTGTTGTGTTTCTGATCAACCGGCAGCCATCATCGTCCATACATAATGGTATTCCCTATCATCTCCTTCACCGTAAAATGCCAGACTACTCCATCCTCCGAGTTTTCGGTTGCCTGTGCTATCCGAACCTTAGTGCCACGACTCCCCATAAATTATCTCCTCGCTCAGCAGCGTGTGTCTTCCTCGGTTACCCTCCTTCCCAGAAGGGCTACCGGTGTCTTGATCTTTCTACTCGCAAGATCATCATCTCTCGCCACGTTGTTTTTGATGAGACTCACTTTCCGTTTGCGGCTTCCAAGCCCCGACCGGATTCTCTTGATTTTTTGATACAGGATATACTTCCCGCGCCTGCCCCGTCTACCTCAGACGTTCGGCACTCACGGGTCTCAGCTGCGCCTGCCTCGGCTGCCACAGACGATGCCGGCGACCCCATCGGGCTGGACCCTGCCATCCTGTGGCATGGTGCTGCCTACAGGCTGCCCCAGGCGCTCCGGCCGGACACGCCTGCACCCTCGGCTTCTCCTACACCGGCAAGTGCCCCCGCCGTTGCAGCTGATCGGCAGCAGTTCGGCGTCCAATACACTCGTCGTCCGCGTCCGCCACCGACTCCTCAGCCGCAGCCTGAGGCGCCGACGGCGCAGCAGCAGCCGGAGGTGCCCTCGGCCCCAGCGCCGCAGGCAGCAGCAGTCCCGCCTCCAGAGCCTCCTGTGCGGGAGACTCGTTCTCGGACGGGTTCATTGCCGCCACCCATGCAGCGGTATGGCTTCAACGCCTCGACCTCCAACCTGGCTTCTCCGCTGCCAGGCAACACTCGTGCCGCGCTCGCCGATGCTAATTGGCGCGCGGCAATGACCGAAGAATACAAGGCGCTTGTGGACAATGGCACCTGGCGTCTTGTTCCACGACCGCCTCGTGCCAACATCATCACCGGCAAGTGGGTATTCAAGCACAAGTATAATGCTGACGGCTCTCTGGCTCGCCATAAAGCCAGATGGGTTGTTCGTGGCTTCTCGCAGCGGTACGGCATCGACTACGACGAGACGTTCAGCCCGGTTGTCAAACCGGCCACCATCCGGGTCGTCCTCAGCATCGCCGTCTCTCGCTCCTGGCCGATACATCAGCTGGACGTGAAGAACGCTTTTCTTCACGGCCATCTGAACGAGACCGTCTACTGCCAGCAGCCGCCCGGCTTCGTCGACCCGGCGGCTCCCGACCACGTCTGTCTCCTGCAAAAGTCCTTGTACGGACTCAAGCAGGCACCCAGGGCGTGGCACCAGCGGTTCTCCGGCTTCATTCAGCGGTCCGGCTTCACTGCTTCGACCTCCGACACGTCCCTCTTTGTTTACAAAGCGGGTGCCGACATCGCCTACTTGCTGCTCTACGTTGACGACATCATTCTGACAGCCTCGTCGACTCCGCTTCTTCGTCGCATCACCAAGCTCCTTCATTCCGAGTTCGCTATGACAGATCTCGGGGACCTTCATCACTTCCTCGGGATCTCTGTCACGCGTTCTGCTGGTGGTCTCTTCCTGTCGCAGCGCCAGTACGCTGTGGATCTGCTCCAGCGCGCCGGCATGGCTGAGTGTCATTCAACGGCGACTCCTGTTGACACTCATGCCAAGCTCTCTGCTACAGACGGCGCACCGGTGGCGGATGCCACTCAGTACCGCAGCCTCGCCGGTGCGCTACAGTATCTCACGCTGACTCGTCCGGACCTCGCTTATGCAGTTCAGCAGGTTTGCCTCTTCATGCACGACCCGCGCGAGCCTCATCTTGCGATGCTCAAGCGTGTCTTGCGGTATGTTAAGGGCACTCTCTCCACTGGGCTTCACATTGGCACAGGCAGCATGACCAGCTTGACCGCCTACTCCGATGCTGATTGGGCTGGTTGTCCCGACTCTCGGCGCTCCACTTCAGGCTACTGTGTCTTCCTCGGCGACAACTTAGTCTCTTGATCCTCCAAACGACAAACTACGGTTTCTCGTTCGAGTGCGGAGGCTGAGTATCGTGCTGTTGCGCACGCTGTGGCTGAGACTTGTTGGCTTCGTCAGTTACTCCAGGAGCTCCACGCACCCATCTCTTCGGCGATGATTGTCTACTGCGACAATGTCAGTGCTGTCTACATGACCGCCAATCCAGTTCATCATCGTCGCACGAAGCATATTGAGATAGATATTCACTTCGTCCGTGAGAAGGTTGCTTTGGGACAGGTTCGGGTGCTCCATGTTCCATCATCTCATCAGTTCGCGGACATTATGACCAAAGGGTTACCTGTACAGTTGTTCACTGACTTTAGGTCCAGTCTTTGTGTTCGTGACACTCCCGCTTAGACTGAGGGAGGGTGTTAGAATATATTGTAATAGTGCATATTGGGCGTACGGCCCATTGGCCTTGTACATTGTAACCCTAGCCTATTAGGCTATATAATGAAGGTCACCCCCCCGATTAGGGTGTGCGGTGTTTCTCTACAAATATTAATCGAAAAATTATATTTTTTTGCCTTCTTTGTGATGTTTCCAACCGCTACAAAAAAAATTAAGATAAATTTGAATTGTTTCAATAAACTATTATTCCATGCTCAGTTAATAAATTAATTAAAAAAATTTGCTTATGCTCTATCTTAATATGACTTGAATATATATATATATATATAGCAAAATGAAAAAAAAATCTACGGTTAACATGTACAATCAGCCACAAATGATAATTTCCAAATAACATAAAAAAACACTAATACATTGAATAAAGAATGATTTAGCTACTTTTATTCGTATTCATGTATCTAACTACAAAGAAAAACAAATATCTAAACCATGGAGGACTGGAGCGAGAGAGAAGCTATGGCGACTTGGTGAGCTCTGCCAACAACTCTCCAGAACAGCTGACCCTGGAGACGAAAGAATGGTCATAGAACGGGCAGAAATTAAGTCGGACGGCTAACAGCTTTTGCTACACGAAGCGCTGCCAGCTCGTTTGCACTCGCCACCGAAGAATCCAAAACTGATCTTTCAAAAGACATCCTCACACCTCAGTCCTTTGTCATATCAGGGGCTTACATATATACCCCTGTCAAGCGACATGCGTATCACGCAGAGACACACATTTCATCGTAGAGATAAGATGGGGAACATTTCCCTCTTCTACTTTTTTGCTCATCTTCTGCGCCACTGCATTGAAGCACGCAGATGCATCCCAAGAGGACCGACTGAGAGAATTCATCAGGTCTTGGAGGAACAGTCCTAGTGATAGTGTTGGCCACTGATACGATGGATCAAGGGTGATAGAAAGTTCAGAGGGCAGTTTGGCGATTGGCCGGTTGGATTGAAAGTAAATCGGGATGCAGGCTTACAAGAGTTGATGGTGTGCCCTACTTATATGGCAGAGGGGCAACCAACCACTACAGCATATTCCCAGTATAAAGTAGATGTTAACTTGGCTTCTGAGCCACCTATTAAAAGCTGGGTGAAAATGTAAAAGTGCAAAAAAGTAAGATATAAGTAACTAGGCTTATCTAACGATCTCCCCCTAAGTCTAGTACTAGGTGATCTGCTTCACGCCGATCCTCGTCCTCATCTCCTGGAACTTGGCCTTGTCCAGCGACTTGATGAGAATGTCCGCGAACTGATCAGTAGTGGCGATGTAGCTGACCTTGATGCTCCCGTCCTCTAAGCAGTCCCTGATGAAGTGGTACTTGATCCGGATGTGCTTGCTCCTATCATGGAAGACCGGGTTCTTGGCCAGGGCTAAAGCAGACTTGCTGTCTACCTTCAGCTCCACCACATCTACTTTTCTGCCCAGCAGCTCCCCGAGCAGCCGAGATAGCCAAAGGGCCTGTGTTGCTGCAGTAGTGGTGGCAATGTACTCTGCCTCGCAGCTTGACTGCGCCACCACCCTCTGCTTGATCGATTGCCAGCTGACCAGGAAATTTTTCAGAAAGAACATGGTTCCACTAGTGCTCTTGCTTGTGTCGATGTCGCCGGCAAGATCACTGTCGCAGTAGCCGACGAAACGCGCCGTGCCAAGAGCCCTCTTGTAGTGGAGACCGTAGTCCAGGGTCCCGGCGACGTAGCGGAGGATGCGCTTCACGGCATGCAGGTGCTCCAGCGTGGGCCGTTCCATGAACCGGCTCACGTACCCGACGGCGAACGCTAGGTCCGGTCGGGTACGTACGAGGTACCGGAGGCTGCCGACTAGCCGCCGGTAGTGGGTGGAGTCCACCTCCTCCGCCTTGCTTTCACGACTGAGCCGCAGCTTTTCCTCCATTGGCGTGTGAGCTGGGTTGCAGCCCATCATCCCGCCGAGCTCCAGGATCCGCTTGGCGTAGTGAGCTTGACGGAGGGTGATGCCAGTGTCGTCCTGGCGCACTTCGACGCCGAGGTAGAAGCAGAGGAGTCCGAGGTCGCTCATGTCGAACTTCTCCTTTATCTGCTCCTTGAACCTCTTCACCTCTTCTTCATCCGCACCGGTGATGATGAGGTCGTCGACGTAGACTCCGACCAGCAGAGTAGAGCACCCACTGCTCCGCCGGTACACCGCTGCCTCGTGCGCGCTCTGGTGGAAGCCCATCGCCTTCAGAGTGGCGTCCAGCTTCGCGTTCCAGGCACGCGGCGCCTGCCGCAAGCCATAGAGGGCCTTGCGCAGGCAGTTGACCTTGTCTTCCTTCCCGGCGACGGTGAAGCCTGGTGGCTGCCGTACGTATACCTCTTCCTTGAGGTCGCCGTATAGGAACGCCGACTTCACGTCCATCTGGTGGACCTTCCACCCTTCCTGAGCTGCCAGTGCAAGGAGGACACAGACTGACTCCATGCGCGCCACTGGTGCGAAGGCGTCGTCGTAGTCCACCCCCTTTTGCTGCACGAACCCCCTTGCCACCAGCCTTGCCTTGTGCTTGATCACCGCCCCCTTCTCATCCTTCTTGAGCTTGAACACCCACTTCAGGGTGATTAGGCGATGTCCCGCAGGCAGATCCACGAGCTCCCAAGTCTTGTTCTTTTCCACCGACTAGAGCTCTTGCTTCATGGCGGCCTCCCACGCAGGATCACCCTGTGCCTCCGAGTAGTTGGTGGGCTCGCCAGCGTGCGAGAGATGCAGCTGGGCGAAGAGTCACGGCACCTGCTCGGAAGGGGCTTCGTCACCGAGGATGTTGGACATCCGTCGGTAGCGAAGAGGCTCATCGTCGTAGAATGCATCCAGATGGTCCTCATCATCTTCCAGCAGCGTGGCGAACTTGATTGACGTGGTCAGAGCCATTGCCATGGTCGGAGTAGTGCTCGGAGACTGCTCGGCAGTGCTCAGGGACTGCTCGGCAGTGCTCGGCGACTGCTCGGCAGTGGTCGGAGACGTGGTCGGGGATGTGGTCGACTGCTCCCCCGGAGCTAAAGACCACGTGGTCGGAGTGGTCGGAGCAGACGTGGTGCTCGGAGCAGAGGACGCAGGGGTACACGGTCCTTCCACTCCATTCTCCCAGAGGTACTCGACGACGAACTCCCAGTCCGCCGGAGCGTGCTCGCTCCCTCCTTGGTCCAGTCCCAGCCACGGCTCTCGTCGAAGACGACGTCGCGCGATACTCGCATGCGCTAAGTGGTCGGGTCGAAGACGCGGTAGGCCTTGGCGCCGTCAGCGTACCCGATGAAGATGCCGAGATGGCTACGATCGTCGAGCTTCTTCAGCTAGGTGAGGTCCTTTACGAACGCCACGCAGCCGAATGTGCGCAGGTGTTCGACCTCCGGTTTCATCCCATGCCATGCCTCATACGGCGTCATGCCCTGCAGTGCCTTGGTCGAAGACCTATTCAACAGATACACTGCGGTCACCACAGCCTCACCCCAGAAGCGTGTCGGCAGTCCTCACTGCTTCAACAGTGCTCGCGCCATGGCGACCACCGTCTGGTTCCACCTCTCCACGATGCCGTTCTGCTGCGGCGAGTACGGGGCGGAGTAGTGACGCTGGATGCCCTCCTCGGCGCAGTACACCGTGAACTCAGCGACGGTGAACTCGCGGCCATTGTCGGTGCGGAAGGTCCTCATCTTCTTCCCACTCTTGTTCTCCGCCACAGCTCGGAGGTGCTTGATGGAGTCGGCGGCGTTGTCCTTTGTGGTCAGCAGAGCCACCCATATGTAGCGAGTGGCGTCGTCGACGAGCAGCAAGAAGTAGCGCCTGCCGCCGATGGTCGCCGGTGTCACCGGGCCGTAGAGGTCGCCGTGGACCAGCTCAAGCGGTTCCCGTGCTCGGTACTGGGCTTCGGCCGGAAACGGTGCTCGGCGATGCTTGGTGATGACGCACGTGTCACAGAACTGCCCGACGAGGTGGACCGCCGGCAGCCCATGCACCATGTTGTCCCTGGACAACCTCCGGAGCACGTCGAAGTGGAGGTGACCGTAGCGCTCGTGCCAGCGCCACTCCTCATCATCCTTCCGAGCAGTAAGACAGAGCGGCTTCGCAGTGTTGAGGTGGAGGATATAGAGGCGGTTGGCGCTGCGCCGTACCTTGACGAGCAGCTGCCGTTGACGATCCCAGATCCTCAAGATGCCATCCTCGATCTCCACCTTGGAGCCTCCCTCGTCGAGCTGTCCGAGACTCATGATCGAGTTACGGAGCGCCGGGATGTAGCAGACGCCGTGGAGCACCCTGTGCTCGCCGTCCTTAGCCTCAAGGATGATGGAGCCGACACCTTAGATCTCCACCTTCGACTCGTCACCGGACCTCACGACTCCTCGAGCCGATGTGTTCAGGTCGGTGAAGAGCTCGCGCCGCCCGGTCATGTGGTGGGTGGCGCCGCTGTCCAGGTACCAACCATCAAGCTTCTTCCCGTCGCTGCCAATGTCGAGGAAGGCATGAGCTCGTGGCTCCTCGAGCTCGAGATCGGTACTCAGTGCTCGGAGGGTCGAAGCTTGAGACTTGCAGCACCCTTCCTCCTCGATCTCCAGGATGCCATGGACGAGAAAGGCCGCTCCTTCCCCTTCCACCTCGGCGACATTCGCCGCTCCACGCTCCCGATTTCGCCGCGGATGAGGGCAGTCGAGTGCCCAGTGCCCGGTACGGTTGTAGTTGAGGCAGGTGTCATCTCGGTTCGCCTTGCGTTCACCAGCCGCACCACCAGCCTTGTCTACTTGTCCTCCACCACCGGCACCACCGGCTCCGTCGCGCGGCTTGTTCTTCTTGCCGCGGGGACGCCAGCGCCGATCCTTGGACGATCCTGCGCCCTCCTCCTTCTTCTTCTTATCGAAGGCCCGCCACTGCTCTGCGGTGTAGAGGAGTTTGCCGGAAGCCGCCTCCGTCTCCGGCGCGCACTCGCGATCCTGGACCGCCTTGAGCCGCCCGGTGACGCCCTCGATGGTGAGCATCCTGAAGTCGAGCATGGTCTCAATCGAGTTCACGATCTGTCCAAGACTCTTCGGCATGCACCGCAGGAGCTTCTCCACCGCTCGTTCCTCGTTGAGGTCGGTGTCGCCGTGGATCGCCATCTGCTCCATCAGGCTAGTGAGGCGCAGCGCGAAGTCCTCGACTTTCTCCCCGGGCAGAAAGGCCAAGCCTTTCTAGTCCCCTCGGAAGCGCTACAGCGTGGCGCGACGAACGCGCTCTCCTCCAACATGCCTGGTCGCGATCGCCTCCCAGGCGAGCTTGGCGGATGGCTTGTTGGCGATGGCGGCCCCAAGCTCCGGCGGGACTGCAGCACAGAGGGCCTCCAAGGCCCGCCGAACATCTGCATAAGACACCTCACCATAGCGGACCGCCTCCCAGAGTCCGCGCGGTTGAAGCTTGACCTTCATCAACAGGCTCCACTCATGGTAGTTGGAGCGGGTGAGTTGTGGCTGGCCGTGCCTCCCGCGGCGCCGATCTGGTGACGGCGAGAGACGACGGTGCCTCCCTGGACTCCGCGATCCCTCCCGCAACCCGCCTGCCTCCTCCCTCTCCATCATCTCCGCGCGGATCGCGGCAGCCGCGGCCACCGCCGCCTGCGCCGCGGTTGCTGCCTCGGCGGCAGCGAGACGCACCTCACGACTCTCTGGGATCGCGGCCTTGCCGCCGATCTTGGAGTCCGAGGGGCTCCTGCTACTCTTAGCTGCGGCCGCTGCTGTGGCTACGCGGTCTGCGGAGGTGGAAGCCATGGAGATGGCGGCGGCGACGATAGTGGATTAGGACTTCTCTAAAACCTTAGCCTCCAGTATCAATTGTTGGCCACTGATCTGATGGATCAAGGGTGATAGAAAGCCCAGATGGCAGCTTGGCCGATTGGCCGCTTCGATTGAAAGTAAATCGGGATGCAGGCTTATAAGAGTTGGTGGCATGCCCTGCTTATATGGCAGAGGAGCAGCCAACCAGGATAGCATATTTCTAGTATAAAGTAGATGCTAAGTTGACTTCCAAGCCACCTACCAAAAGCTGAATAAAAATATAAAAGTGCAGAAATATAGTAACTAGGTAGCCTCCTGAGCACAAGCTACTCCGACAGCGAACAGAGCGCCCTGAAGGTAGCTGACAAGATCACTGCGCTGCCGGTAAGGGCATTTTTAAGGTGAATGACATGCTGAGCCACAGGGTTGCCAGCAGCCTCCTGAGCACAAGCGGCTACTCCGGCAGCGAACAGAGTGCCCTCAAGGCAACTGACAAGATCACTGCGCTGCCGGGGCAACCGGACGGCGTCGACTTCGACCAGTACGCCGGGTACGTGACCGTCGACAAGGAGAATGGCCGGGCACTCTTCTACTACTTCGTGGAGGCGCCACAAAGTGCCTCGACAAAGCCGCTCCTTTTTTGGCTTAACGGAGGTTAGGAAGATATACCATCTCATCTCTTCTCTGAAGTTCATGTATGCTTGCAACTCTGCTCTATGAATAGCAGTGATGAGAGAACGTTTAAATTGACCGTACTGCTAGAGATAGACAGCAGTAGGTGATTGACCTTGAAAATTGTAATTAACCGCCCACTAATACAGGGCCCGGATGCTCGTCACTTGGCTACGGAGCAATGCAAGAACTCGGTCCGTTCCGTGTAAACAGCGACAACAAAACGCTGAGTAGAAACACGAAAGCTTGGAATCATGGTGACTTGCTTGTACATGACTTTCTTTTGCTTATTAAGTTGGAATTTCATCGACAATTTGTATAAACAATTAAAACTCGCTGTAACAGAATTATTTTTTAAAAAAAAAAACACATGTAGTGGCTAATGTGATCTTCTTGGAATAATCGCCGGCGGGTGTTGGATACTCCTACTCCAACACGTCCTCTGACTACGACCTCAGTGGAGACCAAAGGACAGCTGATGATGCATATTTGTTTTTGGTTAATTGGCTGGAGCGTTTTCCTGAATACAAAAGCCGTCCATTCTACATCTCCGGAGAGAGCTACGCCGGACACTATGTGCCACAACTTGCAGCCACCATCCTAATCGAGAATTCCTACAACAAGAAGACGGCCATAAACCTACGGGGCATCTTGGTACCTGATCGTTCTTTTCTTAGTTCGTTGAAGCTGGTTATACATATCAGTATTAATTAATGGTTATATTATATAATACCCTTTTTCCTTCAAGGTTGGAAATCCATATCTGAACTACAATAGGAACTTCAAGGTAGACTTGGCTACTACTGGAGCCATGGGTTAATATCAGACGAGGTATTTGCCAACATAACCAGGCACTGCAATCTTGACGCCATGTCAGATGGTGTTGGTGTAGCATGCATTGGCGCCATGTCTGCGGTCCAAATTGGACAAATTGATTATTACAATATTTATGCCCCAATATGTATTGCTGCAGCCAACGGAACCCCCAGTAGCTACGTAAGGCTATAGTTCATAATTGGATAAATTTGGTTCTTCTGAAATTTTTTTGTGTTTTATACTTTTACTAGCTAGCGTATCCGTGCGTTGCTACGGGACAACTTACTTTATAAAAAAAACACACGGATCGCATGATAAAATAAAGTTATAACAAAAGTAAAGATTTCACAAGCCTCAATAGTCAGGATCATTCACAAGCAAATAATCTCCGACTGAAAGAAACCTCAATTTTGAGGCATGTTGTAGCGAGGAATTCTCTTGCTAGAGAAGACAAGACCATCTAAAAAAATGTCTGAGATGTAAAACACACGTATCGCACGATATATAAGATAACAATATTGTGAAATTAAATACCGACATTAACGTGGCATTTAATTCCGAAATCAAAGTTCGTGAATTTAACACAGTCAATGAGAGAACGCATGCTCACAAACTCTACAATATAGATATTTCCATGATGCGGATAAGACACTGTTTTATATTGACGAAAAAAATCTCCGATATTCATTTTTCAGTCTAGAAACCAAACATGCCGAGCTGACAAAGCTTGCAATAATTTATGACAGGAAACCTATTTTTCACTATGATTCACAACAAGCATTCAGGAAACAAAATAAGAGTAAGCTTTCCAAAATACATGTTTGCATGGCCCACCAGAAAAATATCGCCACAACTAACATGACCAGTTAGTGATTGACCCATCTATCACGATCTTTGCTACTCTTCACTTCCCCCGGTCTCAGCACATTGCAGCGATCTCCATGGCAGAGACCAAATTAAACTCATTACTCACCCAATCATCACGGTGCTTGTAGCCAACTCTCGGAAAACAAATAGAGATGCTCTAGACCAAATAGAGTTTGATTGCTCCTACCCGTGTCATCTTGATCTCCACCCCAATATTCTCACGTACAGATATAGGCAAGTTAACAGCTACACTGATGCTAAAAATTTGCAAATAACCAGAGAATTTTTTTTTTCAATTATTTCCATAACATGTGCTCAAGCAAATAGAAAAATATAGCTTATGGTATACTGTATATGTCCATATGGCAGCATGCATATTTAAAACTGGCTATTTCCACTTTGACCTAAATATTTTTTTCTCAATGTCACAATTTTATTTAACTTGTTCAGAGCCACTGACCTAGCAATGCTTTCATGATTTTGATCACGGATCAGAGAATCAGATCTGGGTACACTACACTACATACGTGCAAATATGTTGTTCATCTAATTATGTTTGGTAAAAACTAAAAAGTTCGTAGTATGTATCCACTAATGGAACAGACTATGTTATATTAGCCATGAGTGTGAAAAAGATGATGATTAACTACCAATTTTACATATACTATGTAATCTGAAGCTTTGGGTATGTTTTACTATAATATTTATTTTGAAAGATCATGTTTTGCTATAATAATAATATTATATTTACCACTAAGCACAAACCGATAGTCTCAATTATCAGTTATCATGTACCTTGGCTTTTACATTTGACATAACTAATTGGAACTTCTCTCTGGTCCTTGAGCCAGCGAAATGACCGTCCTTGGCGACCTTGCTAAAATCCCCATTCAACCAGCTTGATAACTGCAAGATGGAGAAAATAATACAATAAATTAGCAATACTCAAAACCCATGAACAAGGAGAAAGGTCATACAAGAGATTCGTTAGCATATTCTAAGCCATATATTTAAACATATTATTTTAGGGTTAACAAAATCATGGAAAAGAAGACCTGTTAGTTTTCACAGCAAAGCATGTATCATTTAGTTTGTGCTCTGTATAAAAGCAGCCACAATTTTGTCAGAAATATGCAATCTTTGGTTGACAAACACTACTTTTTTTAAATAAAAAAAAACTAATATAAGGTCAAGCTCTCCAGTGTCCAAATTAATATATGAACAACAGCCTACTGTTTTGAGTGCCTGAATATGCAAACCATTATTCTAAGTAACAAAAAAAGCAGAGGAACCCAGGACAGGATCTGAGAAGATAACATGATGCGGTGGCCGGACTTGATGTACATCATCAATGACTAACCATGCAACGTTGGGTACTTTGGGTCGCACGAGCAGCATCCGTCGCATGGGAGGGGCGGGCGGCAGGACGAAGCGAACAAATGTCGCACCAAACTTTTTTCCACACTTTAGTTTTATTAGTAGTAGATTTCGAGTCTAGTTTTGAAAAACTATACACCAGAAAATGAATGGAGAGTTAAGCTGCTGTTGACTGACACACTAAAAACAAATGAAAGGAGAGTTAAGCTGCTGCTAGACTAACACACTGAAAAACAAAACAGAGAGATCACGAGCTGAGCTGCTGGAGACTGAACAGAGAAAACTGCAGCTCGATCTATTTGACATAATCAAGAAAACAAAGCCAATTCCTAATCCAATTCCAATTGTCATGAAATTGAAATCGCAGCTAAAATAGGTCATGTGTAATATAATCCACCAGAAACATTTAAAGTTCTAAATTGCAAAATTAATCATATATATTTCCAAAGGGATAACAAGAGTTCATGGATTCATGCTCAAGAGGAAACAGAGGGGAAACAAAAGAATCCTTACATTCCAGTAAATGTCATCAAGGCCTGAGGCCAGACTGGACAAAGGCATGCTAATAAAGTCAGAACGAAACATGTTAAAAAAATGCGAGCACAATTCTCTAGAGAATTTCAACAAACCTCACATGCGTGCATGCTGATTGCTAAACACCCTTGCATTGAGTAATTCTTCTTTCCTTTGGGAACCTCAGAACTGCATGTGCCAGTGTAATGTCAACTGCATAAAACAAAGACCATCACCAGTGGCCAAATCAGAAGTTCTTTATGGAGATTATTGTTCTTCACTGCTGGGCCATTTGGATGTTAAGAAACAATCTTATTTTCAGGCAAAACCCTCCCTCAACACAAAGGTGTAAGATCATCTTTAGGGATGAAATGGAACTACTGCTATGCAGAGAAAAAAAGAAATACTTTCCCAAAATTCAAGAACGGATAAGTCGCCTAGATTAAGCTGGAGATCTTCTGTGTTTCCTCTCTTTCCTCTCCAAGTCCCCCAACTGCTTTGTGCTTGATTTGTGTACTCTGTAACTGTTTTACTTATTATAATTCTGGTAGGGACTCCTTGCCCCTCATATTCTTAAAAAAAAAAGAACAACTTGAATGCATCAGTGACATGGAAGGATCAAGTGTTAAATAGCATGATGCGGATCATGGATTGGTATTAAAAAAAATCTTACAAAGCAAAATATATACGTACTGCTGCTCCAGCCTCTTTATGGCACATCAATCTTTGTCTTCTGTCCTACAGGTAGTCTGAATGAGATTGAGATATGCTTGAGAATAAACAAGATTGTCTCTGATGCAAGGCTTTTACCTAAACGTTTTCAGCAGCACATCTCTTCCACCTCACGAAGTATTTTTGTTTTCTCAAATGCTGGTATTTTTGTTTTCTCAAATACAAATGACAGCTCCATTTGTCATAATACTGAAGAAGAAAAACATTGTACAAAATCAGTTGACTGCCATTCTTGAATCCTAAACACAAAGTGATCCCTGAATCCTAATTAATCGGAGGCATTCCTCTCTCAGAAAATTGCAGTATACAATTTCTGAAGAGTTAGATTCAACAGTAGACTTGGAGGGAGGCATCCCTCTCTCAGAAAATTGCAGTATAAAATTGCAGTACAGAGTACGTAGACTCCCAGTACTATTACTTCCTCTATCCACCGAACCCAATGCAAATTAAGGGCACAACAGCGCCTCATCCAGCTCATATGATGGGACCGAACTCAGGTAGAGCACTCGGATTCTCGAAGGGGAAGGGAATAAGGAAATCGGACACACCTGTTCATGGACTGGGTGGAGCGGATCTGAGCCGGTCGGGAGATCAAAAAAAAAAATCTAAGCCGGTCGGAGCTTCTGGGCAGTCGTGCGAGATATAGGTTCGGTGCTCACTGCTCAATTCTTGGATGCAGTAAGGGAAAAGATGGGATCAACTTATGACGGAACTGGCTGAGAGCAACGCTCCTGCATTCCTCTCACGTTATTACTCTGATACAATGTTCAGTCACCGGATGGGGAGGGGGCGAGCCGGAGAGGTCGCCGCCCGGGCCGCCGGTGCCTGCTCTCGACGACGTGCCGCCCGGGCCGCCGTGGCCCTGCGCCCCGCTGCCGGGTGGCCACGCAGGTGCTGGATGGGGAGGGGGCGAGCCGGAGATAGCGAGCCAAAGAAAACGGCCGCCCGCCTCCTGGCGAGAGAGGAGGGCCGCCGGGGCCTCCTCTTGGTGCCGCCCGAGGCGCCGTGGCCCTGCGCCCGACGCCAACGCCGTTGCCACCGGGAGGCGGCGCAGAGGGAGAGGGAGGAGGCGCAGAGGGAGAGGGAGGAGGCGGCGCGGCAGCAGAGGAAGGACGCACGAGCGGGGAGAGATTGACGGCGCGGAGCGAGGAGAGGAGGCGGTGAACGGCGAGTTCGGCGGGAAGGAGAGGGGTCGCACGCGCGGGGAAGGAAGGAGTGCGTGATTGAGGGCGACGGAGCGACGGATCGACGGACGATGGAGAAAGTCGCACAAAAAATTATCCACGATTTTGTCTTATTAGTTGTAGAAATATAACTCACTAACTATTGTTTAAATTTTCACATATTACAGTTACCTGGGTATGATCCATGCAGCAATATTTATATCTATGTCTACCTCAATGACGCAGCAGTGCAGAAGGCTTTCCACGCTAGAATAACAAATTGGTCAGGATGCGCATAAGATCTTTTGATTAGACCCAGGTAATGTAATATCAGTGAGTTAAATACAGATTATTCACCTCAAGCTCTTGTGGTTTCTGCAGAAACTTGAACTGGACAGATGCACCGATTTCGATGGTGCCAACAATCTCATGGCTAGTTGAGAAGGAGTTATCTGTCTGGCTTTTTAGGTGATTTATTAGTGGCAACAAAATATCTAAAGAACATATAATATGTATGTATCATACTAATGAAAACAACGCCATTATGAAAAAATTTCAGTGGTGATTTTGATTCCGTATGCCCACTTCCTGCTACGAGGTATTCCATCCATGATCTTAACCTGCGCATCACGACTCCATGGCGCCCGTGGACAGCAAACATGGAGGTAATATAATTTCTATACAAAAGTGATATTTATAGTCTTCTGGCAGCAAATATTTTGCATAGATATAAACAAATCCACTCCTACTGGATGTCTTATTTCCTACGAAACTCATATGAATCTCCATAAGAATAAAGCCTTATATAGGTTTGTAATAAGCTTGAAGAACTCATGACTTGTGATGAAAATACATGTAGGTTGGAGGATATGTTCAACAATACAAGGGAGGTTTCACATTTGCCTCTGTCAGAGCAGCTGGTCATATGGTTCCCTCTTTCCAGGCTGAGAGGGCATTAATATTATTGGATTCCTTTTTGAAAGGAGTGCTCCCACCATACGTACAGGAGCAGTAATATTCCCTGCTCAATGTCAAACTCAATAAGCAAGAGCTATGAGCTTAGATGGTGTTGCAACTTGGTATTTAGTATTACTTCGACTGATATTGGTTTTACATTAACTGGTTGGTGGCATACGATTAAAAGGTTCATCTTTCCCTCGGTGGACATGGATTTTATGATTGTAATAAGACTAGAAGTGAACATAATATCGTGCACAAAGGTTGTTCCTCATGCATGTGAGATTACATACAGAGTACACAGTGCACTCTTTTTTGGCCCCAACAAGGCTGCACATCATTCCCAAGAGGAGGGGCCAAACAAAAAGATCAAATAACAAAAAAAATAAATCACTTCCTTTTACATGTTTTGAAAGTCCCACTGCTGCTGCTACATGCCTTCTTTTGTTCATAACACCATTGTTAAGTTCTCATTTTTGAAAACTTATCCGGTTTCATTCTTTCTGCAAATTCCACATTGTTAAGATACTTGACTCCTATTTCACATGGATCCCATGGACTCAGTATTAGAAGATAAATATAGTGATTATGCATATGTACATGTCGTGAGTTAGTATAGAATTGACTACTGTAATTAGCTTCTAGGGGAGTGGATCAACCTTTGTACCATGCAACTCTTGTAAAGCCACGGTGGGGGCTATTCCCACCTCATATAACAGGCAACCGTGAGAGGCCAAGAAAGGCAATCACGTTACACCATTTTTACATGGTATCAAAGCACGGTTCTAGATCCTTCTTCTATTATTTTTTTTTTCCAAACCACAAATTCATCATGGCATCTTCCTCTGCCCTCCCATCATTCTCCCTTTTTGGCTGTCCAGTGACAGAGAAATTAGGGAGGAGTAATTTTCACACTTGAAGCATGCAAGTGTTGGCGTTGATACAAATTGGTACACAGATACTGGTGCTACGGACCACATCACGGGCGAGTTGGACAAACTCACCATGAGGGAGAAGTACTATGGCACCGATCAGGTGCACACTACCAATGGCACAGGTATGAGAATCAACCAAATAGGTCGAAGTTTTGTTCGTACCCTATATCAAAATCTTCTTTTGAACAATGTTCTTTATATTCCTGAGGCTAATAAAAATCTTGCTTCTGTTCATAAACTTACATCCGATAATCATGCCTTTATTGAATATCATCCAAACTATTTTTTGATCAAGGACCAGGACACGAAGAAAATTCTTCATAAAGGAAACTGTGAAGGAGGTCTTTATCCACTAAAGTCTTTTCGTTCTTCATCAAATAAAGCTACGTGTGGTGCCATCAAGTCCTCCGCATCTAGATGGCATAGTCGCCTTGGTCATCCTTCACCTGTAGTACTTCGTTAGGTAGGATAATAAGAGTCATATTCCTTTTGTTTCTGATCTAAATAAAGACACAATATGTGATGCATGTCAAAAGGGTGAAAGTCATCAATTACCCTATGCTAGGTCCACTAGCGTATCCTCGAGCCCTTTTAAACTTATTTTCTCGGATTTATGGGGGCCGGCACCCACTTCTGTCGGCAAATATGATTATTATGTTAGCTTCATCGATGATTTCAGTAAATTTACATGGATTTACTTCTTTGCCACAAATCTAAAGTCTTTCAAAAATTTCATGATTTTCAATCTATGTTTGAGAGACAATTCAATAAAAAAAATTCTTGCTGTCGAAACAGATTGGGGGAGAATATAAAAAATTAAACACTTTTTTCAGCGCTTAGGGATATCTCATCATGTTTCTTGTCCCTATGCACATCAGCAGAATGGTTCTGCTGAAAGAAAACGTCATCATATTGTGGAAGTTGGCTTATCCTTGCTTGCTCATGCCTCCATGCCTCTCAAATTCTGGGATGAGGCATTTATCACTGCTACCTATTTAATCAACCACCTGCCTAGCAAGGTTATTCATGACCAAACACCTCTTGCGCGTCTATTTGACCAACAACCAGATTATACAATCACTACTACAAAACAAGGATATAGTAACACCATCTTGTGTTACTGTATGTTCATAAAAGTATTACTATAGTTTTTAGTAACACTTATACTTAAGTGATACAATTGGCCATGTTACTATGGTTTGATCTAGTGTAACACATGACATGTGTTCTTTTACATGTAAAAAAGTGTTACTATATTAGTAATAGTAACATAATTACTTATCTATTGGAACATTTGTAAGTGTTACTAGTAATTCACTGATAAAATAAAAAAAGAGTGTTTTCTTGGATTTGAACTTGCAACCTTGAGTGTCACACACGTTACCATTTACCTACAACCAAACATGTGACTATGAAATACATGCTATTCTTTTAACTTCACTTCCCAAAATATTGTCTTGGTTAATTGAAACATCAAACAATTTTAAATGGAAAAGGTTTCAAATACAAAGTTGAAGATCTTCTTGAGTACTTCAACTTTGATGTATATTGTTTCAACATTCTAGATTGTTCATTGCTAAAAAAAATATCAATAGTTTCGTTGTATCACTTAATTGTAACATTACTATGTGTTACTATTAGTTATATACTAGTAACACAATTTAAATGTCCTAATAGAGTGTTACAACATACTAATACTTTGTAACATTTAACGTATAACACTAATTTTGTGTTACTATATTCATCTATTGTAACACATTTTTAGAGAATGAGTCTTATGTGTTACAATCTTCTTTTGTAACATATACCTTTATGTTCCTATACAATTTCTTTGTAATACATTGGCCAATATGTTACAAGAAAGCGTTACAATATCTATGTGTTGTAGCAGTGAATCCTTAGAACCTTTGGCTGCGCATGTTGGCCTAACTTATGCCCATATAATTCCTGCAAACTTCAATTCCGCTCTAAACAATGTGCCTTTCTTGGGTATAGCAACATGCATAAAGGTTTTAAGTGTCTGGATATTTCTGAAGGACGGGTTTCTATTTCTCGCGACTGTTGTGTTTGATGAGAATATTTACCCGTTTGCCCATATTCATCCTAATGCCGGTGCTCGGCTAAAATCAGAGATTTTACTTCTTCCACTCTCACTTCGTAATCCTTCATCCGATCTAGGGGACAACAATTCTTCTTCCTATTTTGGTAATGGTTCCCAGGTGCAATAACCCCTCTGTTGAGCATGCAGATACTGGTGGAATTCTGCATGGCGAGAACTCAGCTGTCAACACAATCAAAGTCAAGATTTCATGTTACCTCATCACTTTCCAATTTTAGCAGGCACCGGCGCACCTCTTCAGGCGGATTCACATGCCACGCTGCCAGGATCCTCCTCGGACCACGGAGTTGGATCATGCGTCGTCCTCTGCGCCCTTGCTTCCCGTGTCACCATCCGACTCCACCGCTCCGAAAGCGCCACCTGGACAGCGTCCCGCTTCGACTGTTGGGAGGGCACGTGGAGGCAGGTGGCACGACTGCGACAAACCCCACATCTTCCTCGATGTCACCGCTGTCCTGCGCAGTGCCAGAACTGGAGGCACCGCCGCCTAGGATCATCTGCACTAGCCAACACTGTGATTTCTGCTGCACCTTCACAACTGCAGCGGCCTATCACTCGCCTCCAACATGGAATTCGAAAACCCAAAACATACACCGATGGTACGATAAGGTACGGTCAGCTTTCTACTGTATCTGATGAGTCACCTACTTTAGAACATGCATTGGTTGATAAAAATTGGAAACCTGCCATGGATGTTGAATTTGATGCATTACACCGAAACAAAACTTGGCACCTAGTTTCATCCCTAGAAAGGCAAAAATGTAATACATTTTAAATGGGTATATAAAATAAAGAGGCGATCAGATGGGGAGATCGAAATGTATAAGGCACGATTGGTGGCAAAAGGTTTTAAACAAAGATACGGTATTGATTATGAAGATACTTTCAGTTCTGTGTGTTGATGGTAGTTATTGCTCATTTTTACCCATCAACTAAACATGAATCAAGGGCATAAAACAATCCACAACATAGTTATAGTGTTTGATTCTAACAAGTTCCACGAGTTTTGGTATTCTCACTTATTTTGTAGGAGATGCAAGGAATTGCAAGGTTTCACCTAATAAAAGTATCTCAAATGAGGAATTAAAGTTCACCATTGTGTAGAGCTCATCGAGACGATCGAAACGGACCTATGGTTTGTTATTTTCGGAGTTCAGAGTAAAAAGGTACGAAAGTCAGCAAAGGAAGGTTCTAGAGGATACCGGAGACCACCACATCAAAACAGACTGTGAGAGGCCGCCAGGTGGGGTCGGCCAACCCCACCACCAGGTCAAGGCGACCCTCAAGGTCCCCGGATCAGCCCTCGGCTTCTCTAGAAGGTTCCCCACCGCCATGGAGTGTTCATCTAAGCCGTTGCTTAAGTCGGTTTGATCCAAGAGCTCACGTTTCACGCTCCAGCCTATATATATAGCCACAGGGACCCCCTAGGCTCCATCCCTTTGATTATTATAATTCATATTCTCTAGTTAGGGCTTGGATGGAGAGGTGTCCCATTGAAGGATAACCTCTCTCTAGTGTAGTAGATTTGTTCTAGTTAAGAGTTAGGGAGAGCGGAGCCATGCTCGGGCTTCTGGAGGAGTCTTCTAAGGTCTGGTATGACTTGTATCTTATCTCTATAAGACTTATGCTTTTATATATTCATCTTCTCTATTTACTTATATGGTTTATTATGTGGTTGGTTAGTATAGTTGTTATACATTGATATAGGATCTCCAGCTCGCATCGAAGTGCTCTAGTCTTCATATGAGATTAGAGTAGTAATTAATAGTGTAGACATGGTATCTAGACTAGAGGTTACCTGAGATTGCACTCGACCTTACGAATAGTTGTGGTAGCCCCAGGAGGTGACAGCCCTGATGGCCGATGTATTCCACCTCGTGTAGGTTGATGATTGTAGGACCATAGTCAGAGCTTCTAGTCCAATTCTCATCTCAGTCTGAGACTAGTGTTCTGATGTCCCGAAGTGCTATTGTGTGATTCCCTATCTAACTATCGTTCAGTTATCTTAGAACCCAAGTAATAAAGAAGTATTTAGGAGCCTTGAACTCTTCTATTGTCCTCTCAACTTAGCTAGACTACTCATTTATCTTACAAGTGATTACTATGCATAACTCCAATTATTTATCACTTACCCCCACTATAGTCTAGTTGGTGTATTAAGTTAGTAGATACATGATGGTAGCTATCGGATTCTTTAACCATTGCTTCCCTGTGGTAAAATATAAATAACGATACTCTGGAATACTCCAGGGTAAAAGCTATAATGGTATTCTGTGCGCTTGCGGAATCTTTCATACTCTATTTGCACTTAATAAATACCAACACTGTGGTCAAGCCAGCTACAATTTGACTTGTACTTTCTCTTGTTGTTTCAAGAAACTGGTGTTTGAGACAGTTAGATGTTCAAAATGCCTTCCTACATGGTTTCCTCGAAGAAGAAGTTTATATGAAGCAACCCCCAGGGTTTGAAGATAAAATCAAACCACATTATTTGTGCAAGTTGGACAAGGCTCTTTATGGTCTTAAGCAAGCACCGAGAACTTGGAACTCCCGGTTATGCAGTAAACTTCAAAGTCTTGGTTTTGTTCCTTCAAAGGCCGATACCTATCTATTCTTTTACAAAAAGGGTAGTCACGTGATATTTATGCTTGTATATGTTGATGATATTATTGTGGTCAGCTCTTCACAGGAAGTTGTAAATGCATTGCTCAAAGATTTAAGTGAAGACTTTGCAATCAAGGATCTTGGAGAATTGCACTACTTCCAAGTTAAAAGAAAACACAGTGATTTACTGATGTCACAAGAAAGGTATGCCTCTGAAATTCTTTAGAGAGTCAACATGCAACTATGTAAACCAGTCAAGACTCCTCTTTGCACTACTGAAAAGCTGTCGATCACTGATGGAACCCGACTTGGAGTTGAAGATTCAACAAAATATAGGAGCATTGTTGGTGCACTCCAATATCTTACCCTTACAAGACTTGATTTGTCCTTCTCAATCAACAAAGTCAGCCAATTCTTACATTCTCCAACGACTGTACATTGGGAAGCAGTCAAAAGGATCCTACGATATGTACAAGGCACTATTGGTTTGGGTATAAATATCAGCAAGGTTAATTCTATGCTTGTTAGCGCCTTTTCTGATGCAGATTGGGCTGGTTGTCCTGATGATAGACGATCTACAGGGGGCTTTGTCGTGTTCCTTGGCTACAGTCTAATATCTTGGTGTGTAAAACCGTGTCACGTTCAAGTACTGAAGCTGAATACAAGTCACTGGCAAATGCCACTGTTGAGGTAATGTGGATCCAAAAATTACTTGATGAACTAGCAATACCACATCCCCGAGCAGCTTGTTTATGGTGTGACAATATTGGGGCAAATTATCTTTCTGCCAATCCAGTCTTTCATGCACGTACAAAGCATATTGAAATTGATTATCATTTTGTAAGAGAGCAAGTTGCAGCCAAACTCTTGGATATCAGATTCATCAGTACAACTGATCAAATAGCGGATGGGTTCACTAAAGCACTCCCTGAAAAACTAACAATCAAATTCCGGAACAATCTCAACTTAACCAGTGCGTTGTGATTGACCGGGGGGGGGGTGTTAAGATACTTGACTCCTATTTCACATGGATCCCATGGACTCGGTATTAGAAGATAAATATAGTGATTATGCAGATGTACATGTCGTGAGTTAGTATAGAATGGACTACTGTAATTAGCTCCTAGGAGAGTGGATCAACCTTTGTACCATGCAACTCTTGTAAAGCCACGGTGGGGGCTATTCCCACCTCATATAACAGGCAACCGTGAGAGGCCAAGAAAGGCAATCACGTTACACCATTTTCACACACATGACGTAGATGCATAGGCCATTCGACATTTGTCTTTTGGTACCGCCTTCATTGCAAGTTACCACTAGAAAACAATGGAGATGTGAGTAGCAACATAAGGATGTGGAGGTAGAGAGAATCATTGCCATGCTACCAGTCGCCTCCAAACATTTGCTTTGAATGGGCGACTTAGACATAAGTGAAGACTCATTTCCTATTGGCCATCACAAAATGCACAAGAGGTTTGATGTGGCCATCTTCTTTTTGCTAGATTGTTAGATAGATATTTCCTTCTTAGAAGGTCTTGCCAAACCCCATCCTCATTAATCATCCTAAAAGGCCACTTGCTAAGGAGATATATGTTTTGAAGGTCTAGGCTATGTATACCTAAACCACCAAAATCCTTTGGAGTACAAAGAACGGTCCACTTGGCAAGACGGTATTTCTTTTTGTGCTCCTCACCTTGCCAAAAAAATGAGGGTAGTAGTAGTAATCTAATTTTTTAAGGACTCCTCTAGGGATTTCAAAAAAAATAGCCCTGAAAATCAATATTGCTAGCATGTCTGCCACCAAGTTGAATAAGATAGGATATAGAGGGTCACCTTATCTTACACCTTGGTTTGGAAGAAATGTCCTACCTCATCATTCACTTTGATGCCTACACTACCACCGTTTACTATTTGATCAATCCAATGGCACTAAACCGGTGAAAAGCCCTTCATCTTAATGTTTGTTGTAAAAAAAAGTCCCTTGAACCTTTTTTCGAAAGGCAGCAAAAGCTTTACCATATTTTTATTAGACGATAGAAATAAAAACAAGACAAAAAAGAGAGAATCAAAAAAATAGCAAAAAGAAAGAAAACACCACTCTCACGGAACAAGTCTACTTCTTCCTTGCAGAGAAAGGCCACCTATCTTGGTTGCAGCGCTGTTGTCATGTGGGGCCAGACATACGCTAGGTGCAGGCGAGCTCGCGACATACGCCGCACGACGGAATGGGACGTGCGCGCGCGTAGCCGCGGGATGGTGCGCACGCCAAGTCCGGACCATCCAGGACTAGTAGCTAGTTAGGAAACTTAAAGATTTGTTATCTCTTTCTATTGTTAGTTCCCAGAATTAGGGAGCAATTGGCTCAGTTTGAGGCCTTAGGCTATATATATCTGTAATCGGACTCTTGGGAAGATTAAGAAATAATACTATCAATCTATTACCTCTCTTCTCCTTCAACCAAGCCTAGCTGGCGAGAGGGGTAAAACCGCAGCCCTAGACGATGATGGCACGAGACTACGAGCTTCATAGTCAAGGGCCAGCTACCCTAGGGGCCGAGGCCCTTGACAACCTAGGTATCACGATCCCGGCGAATCCTCGCCTGAACCCTCCACCTCACCACCCCCACCTCTAGCCGCCGCTGCAACCCACCCCCGGTTCTGCAACGTCCGCTATTTCCTGTGCCATGGGGGACAACCTCAACACCATGCTCAAGATGCTCGCCGCCGCCCTCAAGACTCTGCAGTTCCATCGTCGAGGCTAACTCCAAGGCCATCCAGGTCCTCACCGCTGACCGCACGTCCTCCTCAGGCAGTCAGCATGGCTCCAGCGAATAGCACAGTGACCGGCCGCCTGAGATTTTAAAAGATGGATTTCCCGCGGTACGACTGACAAGTCTGATCCAGTAATCTTCACCAACTGCTGCTGAATCCTATTTCCATCAGCAACGCATAATGGAGGAGGAGGTCTGGATGGCCTCCTACAACCTAGAAGAGGGCGCTCAGCTGTGGTACGTCCAGGTCCAGCAGGACGAAGGGACACCGTCTTGGTGCTGTTTCAAGGAGTTGCTCAATCTGCGCTACGGTCCTCCATTGCGATCTGCCCCCTGGCCAAGTTGGCTGAATGCCAGCGTGCGGGCACAGTCGCCGAGTACCAGGATCGGTTCCAGACGCTCTTGCCCCGCGCGGGTCGTCTCGACGAAGCTCAGTGGGTCCAGTTGTTCATCGGCGGCCTTCTCCCACCGCTTAGCATCGACGTTCGGATTCAGAACCCGCAAACCATGGTCGCCGCGATGAGCCAGGCCTAGCAGTTCGAACTGTGCGAGCAGTATGCCGCGCCGGCGACCAGGGCCGTGTCCCGACTCGTCCTGCTTGCCCCATCCCCCCGCTCGGCATTACCAGCGCCGTCGGGTGCCCAGACCCCCGCTCCTATGACGGTCTTTGTGGAGGGCCGCCAGATCAAGCGCCTTACTCACGCGGAACAGGAGGTGCGCCGCCGCCTCTCGGGATTTGTTATAATTGCGACGAAAAATTTACCCGGGGCCGACAATCGCTTCTGCATGTTGGCTCTTCCTCCTGGAGGGTGCCGTCGAGGAGGACGACACTGAACCTTCAGGAGGCCCTCGAGGACGCGCGCACGGAGTAGTCACCTGTGTTCTCCCTCCGGGCCATCAGCGGGGTCACATTCTCTGACACCATGCAGATCCCGGTCACGTCGGCACCGTGTCCCTCGTCACCCTCCTTGACTCCGGCAGCACCCACAACTTCATCTCAAAGGTTGCTGCCCACCGTTCCGACCTACGCCTCCTAGCGTCGACCCCGTCTCATGGCCATGGTCACCAACGGCAAGCGCGTCACCTGCCCTCGGCTTCATCCGCAGCGCCCCGCTGTCCATCGGCGGAAAATCATTTCTCGCTGACCTCTTCGTCAAGTCCCCTCGCAGGCTACGACGTGGTCCTCGCCACCGAGTGGCCTTCATGTACAAGGGCAGGCTGGATCTGTTGGCAGGGATTAGCCAGGGCCATGGGCTCTGGCCTGTCAGTGTGACCACGGCTAGCAGCACTCTCCTGGAGGAGCTTCTGGGCTGATTTCTAGGACGTCTTCACCGAGCCCCACGGTCTGCCACCGCCGTGTAGCCAGGATCATAGCATCACCCTGGTAACCGGGGCATTGCCTATGGCCAGTTCTTCCCTACCGCTACCCCGCCTTGCACAATGATGAGCTCGAGCGCCAGTGTACGGCCATGCTCGACCAAGGGCTCATCCGTCGCAGCTCCTCAGCGTTCTCGTCCCCGGTCCTCCTCGTCAAGAAGGCCGATAGGGTCTTGGCATTTTCTGCGTCGACTACCTGTGCGCTGAACGCCATCACCGTCAAGGACGCTTTCCCGATCCCCGTCGTCGACGAGCTAATCGATGAACTCCATGGAGCTCGGTTCTTCACCAAGCTCGACCTCCGCTCCGGCTACCATCATGTCCGCATGAAGCCCAAGAACGTCGCCAAGACCGCATTCGGCACCCACGACGGTCTCTACAGAGTTCATGGTCATGTCGTTTGGGCTCTGCAACGCCCCGGCAACTTTCCAAGCTCTCATGAATTATCTACCTACGCCGGTTGTCCTCGCATTCTTTGATGACATTTTGATCTATAACACTTCTTGGGACGACCACCTATGTCACCTCTGCATCAGTCATCGCCACGCTGCGTCGGCACTAGCTCTTCAGTGAAGCGTTCCAAGTGCTCCTTTGGCATCGCCTTTGTCTCCTACCTCGGCCACACTATATCAGTGGCGGGCGTCGCCATGGACTCGGCCAAAGTACAGGCCATCCACGACTGGCCGCAGCCCTGTTCAGCACGAGCTGTGCATGGGTTCCTTGGCCTGGCCGGCTACTACAGGAAGTTCATTCACAACTACGGCACCATCGCGGCCCCCCTCACGGCTCTCCTGAAGAAGGAGGGGTTCTCGAAGACCGACGACTGCGGACGAAGCCTTCGGTGCGCTCAAACGGGCCGTCACGTCATGTGCTAGCCTTGCCGAACTTCAGCTAAGCCTTTCATCATCGAATGTGACACGTCCACGCACTGGGTTCAGCGTGGTGCTTATCCAGGAGAGCCACCTGATCACGTTCTTCAGCCGGCCGGTGGCGCCACGTCCCCGCTCTCTCGCCGCATATGAGCGGGAGCTCATTAGCCTCATCCACGTGGTTCAGCATTGGCGCTCGATGTCGATTCCTTGTCAAGACGGACCACTACAGGCTCAAGTACCTCCTCAACCAACGTCTCGCCACCATCCTGCAACACCACTGGGTTGGCAAGCTGCTTGGGTTTGACTTCTCTGTCGGGTCGAGCACGACGAACACGGTGGCCGATGCTCTGTCGCACCGCAACACCGATGAGGCCGTTCTCCTAGCGATTTCGGCGCCCCGCTTCGACTTCATCGCACCCCTCCGCCACGCCCAGGCTACGGATCCGGCCCTGGTCGCCATCGATGATGAGGCTCGCGTGGGCACACGAGCTGTGCCCTAGGCAGTGGTGGGCGACATGGTCGCCTATGATAGGCGCCTATACATTCCACCGACCTTCGCCACTCCTGCAGGGTTCAACGCACTCTCCACCTGCCTCTGTCGTGACTTCCACTTCCCCATCATGCGACGCTTGGTTCAGGACTTCGTGCGCACTTGTGTTACTTGTCAGCGCCACAAGTCCGAACACCTCTACCCGGTGGACCTTCTCATGCCGCTGCTCGTTCCCACCGTCGTCTGGGTGGACATCGGCCTCGACTTCGTCGAAGCGCTGCCCCGCGTCAACGGGAAGTCGGTCATCCTCTCCATCGTCGATCGCTTCAGCAAATACTGCCACTTCATCACATTGGCGCACCCATACACAGCTGGAGTACGTGGCACAAGCTTTCCTTCGCCGACGTCGTGCGCCTCCACTGTCATGCCACAGTCCATGGTGTCCGACCGCGACTCGGTGTTCACTTCGATGTTCTGGCGCGAACTCATGCGCCTTATGGGGACTAAGCTGCACATGTCCTCGGCTTTCCACCCCCTAGTCCGACGGTCAGACAGAGGCTACCAACCGTGTCATCGTGGTGTATCTGCGCTGCTTCACCAGCGACTGCCCCCGTCAATGGCTTCGTTGGCTACCATGGGCCGAGTACGTCTACAATACGGCGTATTTGTCCTCGTTGCAGGAGACGACGTTCCCTGTCGTCTATGGCCGTGATCCGCCCACCATTCGCTCCTACGAGCCAGGTGACACACATGTGGCGGCGGTTGCATAGGACATCGAAGCCCTGTGAGGCTTTCCTCACCGACGTGCGCTACCGCTTGGAGCAGGCACAAGCGACGCAGAAGCGCCACTACTGACCTGGCAACATCGACCGGTCTCCTACCAGGTCGACGACTGGGCTCTCCTCTGACTCTGTCAGCACGTAGCGACGTCCCTCCCTTGGACCACCACAGGAAAGCTGAAGCCTCGCTTCGTCGGTCCGTATCACATCACCGAGCTCATCAATTGACGTCGTCGTCCGGCTGGAGCTACCCTTGTGCGCTCGTCTTCACGATGTCTTTCACGTCGGAGTGCTGAAGAAGTTCCTCGGGACACCGCCTACAGAGCCTGCCACCGCTTCCACCCATCCACCATGGCGTAGTGCTCAGGGAACCCCTCCGTGTTGAGCAGACTCGCCTGGCAAGGGGAGTTCGTCAGGTGCTCAGTCCATTGGCGTGGTGAGCCTGGCTGCATCAGCTTCTTGGGAAGACCTTGCTACCTTCCGTGACCAGTATTCCGTCTTTTTAGCTCGAGGACGAGTTGGACCTCGAGGGGGAGAGAGATGTCATGTGGGGCCAGACATACGCCAGGCGCAGGTGAGCTCGCGGCATACGCCACGCGACTAAACACGCAGAAGCGCACGCGCGGAGCCAGCAGGATGGCGCGCACGCCGAGTCCGGCCCAGCCAGGACTAGTGGCTAGTTAGGAAACTTAAAGATTTGCTTATCTCTTTCTATTGCTAGTTCCTAGAATTAGGGAGCAATTGGCTTCGTACGGTTTGAGTCTGTCGGTGCTAGGATTAGCGGATGCTAACACAGGCTAGTAAACTTGTGATTTATGTTTGAGGTTACGAATGGTGTGTAAGGGGAACATAGTGAGTTATACTGGTTCGGGCTAGAAATGCCCTACGTCCAGTGTAAGTCGGGTCATATTGCCTTGCACCAGGGTGCTTGTAGTAGGGGTTACAAGCCTAGGCGAGAGAGGGAGAAGCTCCCAAGTCTCTTGTGTGTGTGTGCTATGTGTTCTATGACAGTAGGGTGTTGTGGGTGACGCGAAGTCATCCCTGAGGTTGGCCTCTGCCCTCCCTGTTATAGCCACAAGGGAGAGGCAAGAGTTACATGTAATTTCCTGTAGAAATAGTGCTTGGAGTAGGCGGTGACCGCCAAGACTGACGCCTGTCGTCAGCCACGGTCCCAACTTGGTACCTTGAGGGCATGGCTGTGGTCATTCGAATGATCTTCCACTGTTTGATTGGTCAGTTCCAAGGCAGTGCACAGTCTTGGTCGTGGCCGCGGCATGGCATGGCAGTCATGGCGTCGCACCCTGACCGCTGTTCACCCTGCACAGTGTGATAAGAAGACTGGGTTGGCCCTCGGGTACTGACTTCCGAGGCTCAGGAGTCTTTGCCTGCGTCGGGAGCGAGATGGGACGGAACGGTGGGAGTGTCCTCCCTCGGGCGCATTCCCTCCCATGTGCGGTACTTCCTGAGGGGTAGGCGGACCCTGGACGTAAGCTTTGCCCATTCTACCAGGTTGGCCGAACAGTCGACGCTCCTCCTTTCCTTGCGCCTGTGCGTATGACAGGGGTATGGGCTGTCAGCTGCCATAGTTGGCGAATCCCTCCGTCATCGTGATGCCACACAATGGACTGTCCCTGTGGCGATCTGGATGTAGTGGGCCATCAGATCGGTTGTCAGAGGAGATGTGGCAGTTGGTATGGCAAACGTGCGCGAGCGAGGCACTGTTGCGTAGGGGGGTCCACTCGATGGGACTACGCTCGTAAAGTAGGTCAGAAGGGTCCCTTGGAGTGCAAGATTGCTCTGCTGACAGTCGGCAGGGCTTCGGGCGAATCGGAGAGCTACACCCGATGGGGTCACGTTTTGTAGAGAGCTCGGGCTGAATCGGGAGTTAGTCGCCCAAGGCGGCAGCATTCAGTAGGACGCTTGGGCGAATCGGAGGATTGCGCCCGAGGGTTCCGCGCATAGCGATTGGCTTGGGCGAATCAGAAGTCATCGCCCGAGGGTTCCGTTTTCCCGAGCCCTGTCGTTAAGGCTCAGGGCGAATCGGAGAATCCCTCCGAGGGGCTCGTGCACTCAAGGAGGAGGTGTTTCCATACAGCTCCATTGTGGGCTGTACGAGTGGCACCCGCATGGGCCTTCGTCGGCGCTTGATTGGGCCGGGCCTTATTTGGAAAGCGTGTTTTTGCGTCAAAGTTGGGTACCCCATACTTTGGTACCCTGACAGAGGCCTTAGGCTATATATATCTATAATCGGACTCTTGGGAAGATTAAGCAATAATACTATCAATCTATTACTTCTCTTCTTCTTCAACCAAGCCTAGCCGGCGAGAGGGGTAAAACCTCAGCCCTAGACGACGACGACACTGAGACTACGAGCTTCATAGTTGAGGGCCAGTTACCCTAGGGGCCTGAGGCCCTTGACAGTTGTACTCTGGAGAGTCCTTCTATTGGGTTTCTTCCAAATATTCCACCAAAAATAAATCATCACCCCATCAAAAGCCTTTCTATGGTCTTTATCAATCTTGTTGCGGCACCTTCTCCAATGGTGGTGCACAGATCCCGTGGGGTCTATCGTGTGTAGGGCTATTAAACCAAACCATTGTCTGATATGCCCCCCAATTTGCTTAGACAAACCACAATCCTTGGCTAGATGTGTTGGGTTCTAAACCATAGAGTTTGCAGAATGGATCACTTGGCCGATGTCTTTTCAATAAATTGTCCATTGTCAGAATCTTCTTGTGTAATAGGGTCCATGCAAAGAATTTGCACTTTGGTTCCGCTTTTGCCTTCCAAATTGGCATGATTTTTAGCTTGCTAAAGACAGATTGGAACTGAATGTTATAAGTGTTCCTTGCTGAGTATTCACCATTTTGTGTCCACCGCCAAATGATATTGTCTTGATGATCAGCATTCAGTTGAACTTGGTTCGCTTCCTCCCATAAAGACACATACTCCCTAAGCTCCTGTACTGTCATGATAGGGATGATGCATGCTATCCATCGATTGTCATGCAAAGCATTTTTCACTGAAATGTTTTTTCTTCTGATTTTCTTAAATCAACTTGGCGCTATATTTTTTGGGGCGCTTCCGTTGATCCAAGAAGAGGTCCAGAAGGAGGCCTTTTCCCCATTGCCCACAGACTCCACCGTAGACGCAGCAAATAAATCCTTGTCTAAATTAATCCACGCTCTATTTGGGGAATTCCAGAATACCAAAGCCAGCGCAGCCTGCAGTGCTCTCGCAAAGCGCTCAAGGTTCAGAATCCGCAAACCGCCTTTGTTTTTCGGGATGCATGTGGTCGGCCAGTTGATGATTGAGTGCCCTCCCACCACCTTATCTTGTGTTTCTCCTCTCCATAGGAAACTATGCTGGAGTCTGTCGATCCTTTGCCTAAGCCATTTATTTTCCTCAAACACTGTCATGTGGTATATTGGTTGGGAGGATAGCACCGATTTCACAAGCGTCTCCCTGCCAGCTGAAGTTAGAAAGCGTCCTTTCCATCCTGGAATTTTGGCAGCCAATTTTCTCGACCAAAGGTGCACTTCCACTCTTCTTAACTTGCGAGTGTGTAGAGGTAGACCTAGGTATATTTCCATGGGAATTTGCAGATCTTGCCTTGGAAGTTCAGTAGAAGTTGTGATACCCATTAAACCTTATCATAGTCTTGCCTTGGAAGTATAGCTTTAAAATCATCCTATCTAATTTCTTTATATGCATCTCATGTATGGTCTTGTGTAGAATAACTACACCATCCAGGATATTCCTCCCTTTCATACAAGCGGAGCTAAGACGGTTGAACAACTTTTATACCACTAGTGCATTACGGCTCTGTTCGCTGAAGCTGAAAACCGTTGAAAATAAGTGCTGATGCTGATTTCTTGTGAGAGAAAAAATACTGTAGAAGGGCTGAAAAATAAACGGTTTGAAGGTTTAGCGAACAGAGCATGCATGGCCTCGTAGGATGTTCAAATGGATTTTACTATCTTGCCATTAATCCTATTCCTGGCCTGCAGCAAAAAGTAATTAGGAACTGTGTAGTGCACGGAACATATGCAAACTGACATGGATTACCTCCCAAATCATCCTTTTGAACAGAGCATACTTTTTTTTTGCGAGTGAACAGAGCACACACATGCAATGTGAGGAACAGACCAAAGACTACAGTACAGGAAGAAATCCTAACGCTAGCGCCCGCGTTTTTCCTACTACTAATCTACGCACCTTCCTCTCACTAGGCCGGCAGCATGTCCTTTCTCATAGGGAACCACTCGCAACTCCAGTAGGAAACCATGGAGGCTAGAGTAGAGAGATGCTGTTGCGAGCTCTCCCAACTCCAGAACAGCCACAGGGCTGCCCTTGGAAAAAAATTGGGTGGAAACTGGATGCACCCTGCGCCTGTGCATACCTCCCGTCGTTGTTTGACACGTGTCCATTTAGCCAATCCAACAGAGCGCGCCTAGGAAATTAAAGCTCGGCTCGGCTCTGACGCATGACCCTCGGCTCCCCCACGCGGTTGGCTTGTTGGGGCTTCGGCCTTGGCCTGAATGGCTGTCCGGCGCTGTCATCCACCGCCGCACCCTTTCTCCTCCGGCCCTCCCGTTCTCCTGTGGTCGCGATCCCCACAGCCTCCTCCCTCCTTCCGCATACTGGCTTCAACGAATAGGTGCCAGCTTCGACGATCTGGTAGCGCGCCATGACGACGCCGTGCATGCCTCCCGTCATGGAGATGAGACTTGGAGATCCCCGGCGTGCTCTGTTCCGCGACCGCGAATATCACTGCAGGTTCTGGTGCTGCGGTGCCTGCTCTGCGCGATCCCAGCCCCTGGACTCCCTCCCATGCCTTAGAGCATACCTGCTAATGACCCAGCAGGTAGGGGCGACGGCGCCATGGATGACGCCCACAGCATGGTCGAACCAAATGCCTACATGGTTTAGCCCTCTGCCAACAGCGATGTGCTTCCAAAGGCAAAGCTTCATTCTCTGATTGATTAGAGTATACTAGATTTCATCAAAAGATCTATCATGCTTTATCGGTTTGATTTTATTTTCTCCAGACCACCAAAACTGAACTGCCGCAGCTCAGGCTTCAAGGAGAAAATTCCACAGAAACCAAATGAACAAGATGTTCAATACTGCAATGCGCCATGGAGATGTTGTCGTGTTAGCGTGCCTTTCAACCATGGAGATGTTACAATAGAGAGTGAATTACTGTACAATGTATGGATGTGCTTGTACAATCTGTGAAGCTTCTCCTTTTGTTCTGAACTTGTTATGTAAGAGTCAGTACACTGCAATTATTGATCTGAAATATAAACGGATTATGGCCGTTTTGAAATTTGCATTTTCATGGATGTCTTACAAGAATTGTAATCTGCAGGTGTTCATTTGCCTATTACTATAACTAAAAATTGGATGTATATTCCTTCTCAAACATATCAGCCTGTTCTTTTGGCTGATTTTAAGCGCTGATTTCGGCTCGTGCTGATTTGTTGTGAGAGAAAAATACTGTTTCGTGGCTGAAAATAAGCGCTGATTGGTCAAAAGAACAGGCTGTATACTATCATCTGGAATTCTGGATGCAACCAGTAGGACTTTTGCTGAGCAAATTACATATTTTCCTGATTTTGCATTCCATCAAAATGTAATGTCCTAACAACTGAATGCAATGTGGCATCTTGATTGTACATATATTTCTGACTTATAGTTGAATCCACTCTACGCTTTGTAATGCTCTTTCTGATGCTATTTTTAATCTTTTTTAAAAAGAAAATTTTAAAATAACAGCAGCCAAAAAAGATTTTGCACATCAAACCCATTTTAGTCATGCCAGCGTCGCTGGCGCCACAAAAATACTTTGCCGTGCTACATGCATTGGCACAGTAATATTTACGGACGTTATACGGCGTTTCTGACAGTGAAAAAATTTATCGCACCACCCCCGCTGGCTGTGACAACACTATATTGTCACGTCACCGGGAGTGGCGAGACAAGACCCTTCAAAAAAATCATAACTCCTTCAGGTTACTATCAGATGAAGACAATTTTTATAAAAAATTGTAGAAACTCAACGAGGTCTACAACTTTCTAGTTTTGAGTTTTTTCATTTGAGGATGTTAAGATGCTTACAAAAATTAATATAAGCTTTTAGTACCATTTTTTTCTCGAATACGCAAAAGCTTTGCGTATCATTGTATTAAGAAGAGGAGTTCAGACGAACAGATAACACGCTTTTATTAACCACCAAAGATAGGTCGATCTAAAATAGTTGTAACTAGATCAACTTAACAAGGACCTCAAGATGTGATATTACACAACAGAAACAACCAGTATTGACTCGTCTTTACGGCTAACTGGACGGGCCCTATCAAACTACCATGAAGAGCGCCTCAAGAGCTTCGAAGTTGGACGCGGTTAGGTTACTACAGAAGAGCTAACCATAATTATCGCGTACTAACGCTTGACGCATTAGAGAAATAAAATCTTTTTTTATGAGGTCAAATGAAGATACTTCTTATATCACACTTATAGCCATTAATGAGATCTATAACTTTATAGTTTTGCCTTTTTACATTTGATGTCATTATGATGTTAGAGAAAATAATATAAAGTCTCAGTAATATATTAAACATGTATCAGTCTTTGTCGCAATATGAAAAATTATAATTTCTTGTATGGTGTCAAATGAAAATACATTTTATATCAAAGTTCTAGTTATTGATGAGAGCAATAATTTTTTAGTTTTAAGAGCTTTCATTTGAAATGGTCAAGATACTCGGAACATATATAGAATTGTGTATACTAATTGTATACCCGAGATTGTCTTTCATTTTATATATTTTCTGAGCATATTGATCATTTCAAATAAAGCTCTCAAAACTAAAAGTTGTTGCTCTCATCGATAACTACAACTTTGATATAAAACAGTATCTTTTCCACAATAATTAGGACATCTATCCTTTTATATTAACTAGGCCAGTGGGCGCACTGACGTCACGTCTATTTTTGCCGAGTGCGTAAACAACGAGTGGCATTGAGTAAGCAGTTATTAAGTTAACTACGTCGAGGAGTATACAGGAACAATAAATAATATTGTTTACATTAGTGTTAGAATAGTAGCACAGAGAGTCTAAGGGGGCTGAGATTCATTCCTAATTAAAAAGTAATTATATATTGGAACGAAGAGTATATATTGGAACGAAGAGTATATCTTAAGTTAACAGTGATGAGAAGTATACAGGAACAGTAAAGATAGTGTTTACATTAGTGCTAGAATTGTAGCAGAGGGTCTAAAGGTACGGTGTTTTGAGATTCATTCCTGATTGCAGAGAAGTATTTTTAACTAGGCCGGTAGGCGCATTGACGTCGCGCCTATTTTTGCCTGAGTGTGTAAACAGCAAGTGGCATTGAATAAGCAGTTATAAAATTAACAGCGGCAAGGAACTTGTATAGGTTGTTGGTTTAGATATATTTATATATTTTAACTAAAGCATTTTACATAACTATATTGATAGTATACCCATTATTGCATATATATAACAAATTCGTTGATATCAAAATTCAAACATCTTAAGAAATGGAGGATCAGATCGTAAGCGGCTATATCTTTTCTGCGCCTTGATATTTCTTTGGACTATACCGTCATTATAAGGGTTAAATATTAGTATCCTCTTGATGTTGGCATTGTCCTACACTAGCTCCCACTTCAAGATTGACCACCAATCTTAATCGACATGGTGCATGTTCCAAATGACTCTTTATGCCATTAATTATAGTACTTAAGAGCAACTGCAATAGTTCCTTAAAAATAAATTGTTAAATCATTGAGTTTCCCAAGTGGCCAAACAAAATTTGGAGCATATTTGTTAGTTTTTCCCAACAATGTCTAATAGTTCTAAAATATAATTTTATATCAGGAATTCTGAACTATTTTGTAATCACCCTAATTGCTTTTATGCCTTTTTTTCTCTCTTGTACATTTAAATTGGGAACTCTATCCTACTCCTTATTCTTTTCCAAGACCATCCACCTCCAAATTAGCTAGCTGATCACGAGCATGTATATGTGTGCACTATTTTGGATTGGTTTTAGGAAGGTGGATAGATTGGGAGCCGACAGCTTAGTTCTTTTGACCAATCAGCGCTTATTTTCAGTCCACGAAACAGTATTTTTCTCTCATAACAAATCAGCACGAGCGAAATCAGCGCTTATTTTCAGCCCAAAAGAACAGGCTGGAAATTAGGAGTCACTGGATTAGTTTTTTCAATCTTGGCAAAAAAGAACAGAAACGACACGCTTCAGTCGTCCGGACGGACAGACACCGCGTGTCCACATGCTGCCTTCAGCACTCCACATGAGTCTGCAGTCTCAATTAAAAAACCTGCATCCAGATGGTTCACTCCGCCACCTACCCTCTCTTTCCTCCCATTCTTCCTTTCCTTGTCAGATCCACCGCTGGTCGTGCCCCATGCGCTACCACCCCTGCACCTCGCGCCACCACAAGCCCCCGTTCCTCCCTTCACCCCCCCCCCCCCCCCCCCCCCTCGTCTTCAATCTCCTCGGCTCCAGCAACAGCAAGTGCTGCTCCTCACACTCAACATCAGGGCGCCATTGGCTAGCGATAGAGGTCGCCTCCGCCTCACACTCGACATCAGGGTGCTGTTGGTTGCCGACGCCGCCCTCCTCTGCCTCCATGCACGCTTCACTGTCGTCTCCAAGCCTGAAATGTTGCGTTGAAATCCCATGGTGCAATAGCATGCTTCAAATATTTCAGACGCTTTGTTGTATGTTGCACTTGTTTTCTTCTGATGTTTCGAAAAGTAGATCGAAATGTTGCACATGTTGCAGTGGCTACACATCTATGTTGTATGTGTTTTATCTGAATATTGCGTATGTTTGCAAATGATTCTTTAAATGTTTTTTTAGTTTTCTTTCAAGTGTTTCCTACCCATGTTTTTCGAGTGTTTCAGCTGTTTCATATGTGTGTTGTAAGTGTTTTATCTTGACGTTTCAGAAACGGATCTAGGGTTGTTGCTAATATTTCATACGAATATTTTCATACGTTTCATTTGCCTCATACACATGTTATAAGTGTTGTAACCGAATGTTTCAGATTTAGATTTGGCGTTGCAATTCTATCATCGTCTCCTCAATCTCCTTCCCCTTTCTCAGTAATTTCTTCACTGCACGTTGTGCCATATGCACAAGTGCCCTTGTGGTACTGCTACTTGCGTCTCGTGATGGCGTTCGGTGGACGGATCTGCGCTAGGAGTTGCTCGAGCTAGGCACTGCCACATGGGGAAAGGAAGGGGCGGGGCGCCATGCTCGGAGGAAAGGAGGGGACGCCCGTTGCGGCCTTCTCCACCGCGGCCGACTCTATCGCATCGCCCGCCTGCTGCTGGGGCTGTGCACTGCGAGCTCGCAGCTGTCCGGGTGTGGTCAGGCGTGGGCGTCCGGATGATTGGCCCCGTTTGGACGTCTGGGCGAAAGTAAGACTAAAAAAAGAAAAATTGAAGTGGATTTTGGAAACTATTAGAGTTGCTTTAATGGCTTTTTTGGATGGCGTCCTGGGAGGCAGTTGCCTGCCAGGCAGCCAATCCTAGCCCCAGGCGTTCAAAATCGAACGCCTGGGAGGAGCCTTGCCTGGGTGCTGACCTGCCTGGGGGGCACAAACCAAATAGCCCCTAAGAGTGTGGCGTACGACCTAAAACCTTCTTTTGTGGGGGGAGGGGGGGGGGAAGAAATGAGGGTTAACAAATTAACTTAACTCTAGAATAATAAAATTTCTATAATCGATAATAAGATCGAAATTTGAAAATCATACTCAAGATTCATGGCGTCATATATAATACATGGGGTACACAAGATCCACTATGATTTAAGATTCAACTAAATGCTTATTTAAGAAACACAAAGGTGTCGTGCGAAGAAAAAAACTGTGGATATGGACTAAAAAACATATAGACCAATGTTTGGTAACTTTATCTCAATTAGATAAACACTAATTATATATTATATATTGTGTTAGAAAATAAACATGGAGAAAATGTGTAATTTCATATATGTAACTTTTATTTATCAGCAACAACTAATGCTTATATCTTTTAAAAATCGGTAATGATAGGGGACGGGCGTCCGACGGGCCGGACGCCACGCGTCCGCACTCCGCCCCCCACGTGCCCAACTTTTACTGGACCGTGCCACCGCCCACCTCTATCGCTACCAGTAATAAAAAAAACGCCTCGCGCTCCTTCGCTCGGTACCGCTCCTCCCCATTCCTCCGCGGAGCCCTTGCGGCCTCCCTCTCCCTCCTTCTGCTCCGGCATGGCGGCATCTCAGGCCCAAGCACGAGCTCTACGCTTGCTATTTCCGGCGACCCTCTTCCTCATCTCCGGCCGGCCAACCCCAGCCTCAACTCCTGTGCGGGGGCTCCGCCAGTATGAGGCGTAGATCTGGAGCGGGCGCCTCCGGTGGCTCCTTCCTCTACCTCAGGCATCCTCATCCTCCACCCTGGTGGCGCCCCTCCCCCCACACCGACGTCCTCCGCCAACGGGAGCCCCCAGTGCCCGCAGATCCGGCGGGCATGGTGCTCGTCGTGCTATGCTCGCTCTCCCCCCCTTCCTCAGTTGCAATTGTATGTTTCAGTTTGTTTCAGAGGTATGTTGCAGGTCAAACAAATTGATGTTGCAAAAGTAGATCGGAATGTTGCACTATGTTGCAGTGTATACATGCCTATGTTGCAGATGTTTTATCTGGATGTTGCATATGATTTTTTGCAAAAGTTTATTTGTGTTTTTTCAGTTACTTTCCTAAGTGTTTCATGCTCATGTTTTCGAGTGTTTCAGACGTGTTAATACATGTGTTGTAATTGTTTTGATCCGAATGTTTCAAAAGCAGATCTGCTATTCCAGCTCGTGTTTCACATGCATGTTTTATGTGTTTCATCTGGCTTCAGATATATGCTTGCAAATGTTTCATCCGAATGTTTCAAAAGTAGATCGAGGTGTGACATCTCTGTCAACCTCGGTGGTGTCCTGCTGCAGGCGCTCCATGAGGCGCGAACTCGGCCAGCCCGTCGCTGTCCGCATCCCGCCACCAGCGCCTCCTGTCAACATCACCGCGTCCGCCCCTAGCGTCGCCCGCATGCACCCTCAGAGCCGCGCGTGGGGGCGTGGGTTGCGGGCGCGCGCTGGGCGATGGACTGCAGGTGCGTGGCCGTCCATACGTGCAGGCAGCGCGTTGTGTGGAGTGAGAGATGTGCGGGCATATGTGGTGGGGTGCGTATTTCAGTAGTTGGTGCGGGCGTCCGGACACGGGCCTCCGTCCGGACGTCCGATGTGAGTTGTTTCCCTTTAAAAATTCTAAGCAATAGCAATTGCAATAGCACATGATGATGGACTAATGAAGGTAAATGGCAAACATGACTAAACATGGGGGTGGAGTGGGTCGATCCAGAGGATCATCGAACCGGCCCAAAAAATGAAACTAAATGGGCTCCAAATGCAATCCATCACTACCAGAAAGCTGAGATTTCGTGAGAGTGGAAATACCCCCACGAAATAGTGTTTTACCCTCACGAAAAAGATTCATGACGAACAACTCTCACGCAATTGATCTCACGATAATGAAGCCAGGAAAATACACTTTTCATGAGAGTTAACCATCACGATTTATTTTCGTGGCGAAGATTCATGACAGGCCACCTTCACGAAAATTACGTTGTCGTCAGGTTTGCAATAGTCTTCTCATGGCGGTATTTCGTGGAGGTCACCGTCATGAAATTAATTCGTGAGAGTCTCTCAACCCACAGGAAAATAATATTTCATGAGAGGGAGAAATCACCATGAAAAATGTTTGAACCATCACAAAATATAAATTTCATGAGAGCAAGACACCACCATGAAAACATATTCAACTCTCATGGAATATGGTTTCCCTGGGAGTCCAACACCAACAGGAAAATATATTGAAACCCTCATGAAATTTGGTTTCCTGAGAGCCACCACAAACGTCTATTTCATGAGAGTACAGCCTCCAGGAAAATTTTGAATCCAAATCACAAATGCGCCCACATTTCAAAAGTCAATCCAACCACAATCAAATCTCAAATAAATGCACATATTTAACTATTTTCAGTCCACACATATCACAAAGTGTCCAACAATTGCACTCCAATCATATTACAAACTGTCCAACAATTGCACTCTAATCAGATTACAAAGTCTCCAACACTGATAAAATACAATATTGTCTGTCATATCCAACTAACACACCAGCACCTACATAGCCATGAGGTCTACTTAGTACAACACCAAAAGGTTATGTTTCAACCTAGGGTCGCTGGTTAGCAAAATAAGCCTAAGCATCCACTACTTTGGATCAAAAGAGCTCAAAAGTGCAATGGTACCATGTTACTCCCATCCAGTGCATCAATTATCATCGATATCATCCTCATCACCATCACTATCATCCTCTTCATTGATGCTGTCCTCTCCATTATCACTATTCATGTCGGCATCATCGCTGCCACTAATGCCATCACTACCATCTTCATCAAAGTCATCAGAGCTATGGTTGTCATTGTCATAGCTGTTGCTATCATTCATCTCATCATAGTAGTCATCATCATCAACATCAGTGTCCACAATATCAGCACTAGCAAGTATTTCAAGTGGGTTAGTGCTGACATGTGACGCTGCAGAAACCTGAAAAAATCAATAATGGTCTTAGACTTCAAGTAAAAAGAATGGCCGCCACATTTATATAGCTAAAATAACAGGTGATTGTCACATAAGAAATAATATTTACAATTAGGACCCAGTAGAGCGAAAAAAAATTAAAAACAAACTGAGAAAGATGGAATACAGAGGTAGCCTTAGAAGTAAATACAATGGCACAGCATGCAACAGAGACTCAGTATAGTTTGGAAGAACCTCAAAGCCAAGGACACATTCATAAAAGTAGATGTAGAGAGGAAGGGAGGGTTGCGATTCAAACTGAGGTGAGACTGGCATTTCATAGAACACAGACAGAACAGGTGTTATGATAACTAAGCATCTCAACAGTACATATGTATTACCCATGAACATGTTGTGGGTCTCCCTCTATATCATCAGACTATATGCATGAATCATAATAATAATAATAATAATAATAATAATAATAATAATAATAATAATAATAATAATAATAATAATAATAATAATAATAATAATAGCATTTAGTCACAGCCAAAATAAGCATATGCAAGACTCAGTAAAGGTAGAACATAATGAAAACAAAAAAAGCTCTGAGGGGGAGGGAAGGGAGAGGGAGAGGGGGAGAGAACAGCAAAACAATTTACCTGATGACGACGGGAGTCGATATTTGCTAGACGGTTCATCAGATCAGCAGGTGGAGCCTTTTTAAGATCCTAAAAAAGTCATCTGAAATTTCATGTGAAAAAGCATCAGATCAATGCATATGATTAGTAAGTTGTAACATGGAGAGGGATGACTATTACCAGCATCATCTCACGATTAACACTATTTTCCTCAACCAGAATCTCATTATTCTCAGTCAACTTCTTATTTCTTTCATTCAATGCATCATTCCTCTCTTTGAGTTCCTCATTTTCATGTATTGCATGCTTGATAAGAAGCTGTGTTGCTTGAGCGAAAACGATTTGATTTAACTCGCGGAGCTGGTCAGGTCTTGCTCTAGTGCGACTCTTCCAATGGTCCTTATAAGGGACCAAATTAAGTTAGCTAGTGTGAATAGAGTAGATATAAAATATACTAGAGTCTAGGTTGAACATCCACATACTTGAAGAATTCATCCATCTCTGGCATGTTTGTCAAAATGTATAAAAAAGCAGCCTCATACTTCTGTATTGGCAGCTCATGAACACCCCGAGGACTCATACAACGCCCCGGGTATTGAAAAATTTCAAGGTTGCATGAACTCTTGAAGGAAGCAGCATCATCATCATAACGAGGCATCTTGTTTCTAATTGACCGAGCTTGTGACCTAAAAAAGAGAGTGAGGAAATTTGTTGCCTCCTCAACTAATTGAGCCTCAACAATGCAGCCCTCAACACGTGCCTTATTTTGTACTTTGGCTTTCAGTTTTTGGATTTTCCTATTAGAACACAAGAAAGCATTAAGAGAAGGTTACTATTTACACAAGACAGTAGAATATTAGTTATGAATTTACCTCTCGTATGGATAATTCAAATGAGATTGGACAGGGCCTCCTAGTCGAGCCTCTCGGGGAAGATGGATTATAAGATGTTGCATAGGATTGAAGAAACCAGGAGGAAATATCTTCTCCAATTTGCAAACAAGAACAACAACTTGCTGTTCCAAAGAATTTATGGTATCCTTTCTCAACTCTTTGGCACACAACTACCGATATAGAAAGCTAAGCTCAGCCAAACACAACCATATGTCATGCGGAAGGAATCCACGAAACGCTACAGGGAGTAGGCGCTCCATGAATATGTGGTAATCATGGCTCTTTAGGCCCAAGATCCTCCTTTGTAACAAGTTAACCCCTCTTCTAATGTTGGCTACATAGCCATCAGGGAACTTAAGTTCTTGAAACCATTTAAGAATTTTTAGTTTGTCATCCTTACTAATGCAAAAAGGGGCACGTGGCTTGTCCCACCTGCCATTTGGTTTTAGCCTCAGATGTTGTGATGGACGGTTGCAAATAGCGGCTAAATCTTTCCTTGCCTTGACATTATCCTTAGTCTTGGCACATACATCAAAGCAAGTGTTCCATATAGCTTCAGCTACATTTCTCTCATTGTGCATCGCATCAATGTTGTGTGGTAGCAACAACTTACGGAAATATGGAAGTTGCCAGAGGCCACAAACATGGGTCCAATTGTGCAATTTACCATAGTTTCTTGTGTCACCTATGAATTTGCTCATTTGGGCATAGATTTCTTCCTCGGTCAAAATCCTTGGAGGCTCATCAAGAACCACTGTGTCCTTACGAAATGCATTAGACTGAAATCTAAATTGATGGTCTATAGGTAAGAAACGCCTATGGCAATCAAATCAGCAAGCCTTGTGACCATAACGAAGGGTGAATGCCTTGGTATCACACAAACACACTGGACATGCAAACCTGCCATGTGTGCTCCACCCAGCAAAGTTCCCATAAGCAGGGAAATCATGGACTGACCATAGATAGGCTGCTCGCATCTTAAAAGTTTCCTTGAGTGAAGCATCCCAAGTGTCTACCCCCCCCTCCCATAAACTCATTAATTCGTCAACTAAAGGCTGCATTAGAATGCCTAGTTTCTTTCCAAGGATGTTCAGGGCCAGGGATCACAAGAGCAAGAAATATGTACTCAGATTTCATGATTGTGCATGGTGCGAAATTCAATGGGGTAACAAACACTGGCCAACAAGAGTAAGGAGCAGCCATTAAACCAAATGGGGTAAAACCATCTGTTGCAAAGGCAAGACGCACATTTCTAGGTTCATTTTTGAAGTCTGGAAAATCTTTATCAAATTGTTGCCATGCTTCTCCATCACAAGGGTGGACCATTTTACCGGATTTGGACGGATAGTGAGACCGCAACAGCTGTGCTGTGTCCTGATACAAATATAACCTCTGTAATCTATTAGTGATAGGAAGGTAACGTGGCACTTTGCTACTACTGTCTTCATAGCGGGAGGTGCCACAAACATCACACTTCTCTTTATTTTTATCATCTTTATAATAAAGCATGTCGTTGTTATAACAAACATCAGTTTTGACATATGCCATACCAAGACCCTCAAATAGCTTCTTTGACTGATAGAAGTCCTTGGGCAACTTAGATTCAGGAGGCAATAGTTCATGGATTAATTCTAAGTTTGCCTCAAAGTGTGCAATTGGCATATTGTATTGTGCTTTCAATGCCAACAGGCGTGCCATACCAGATAGGGATGAGTGTGTTGTGCTCTCATGGACTAATTGATCAGCACTTTCTATCATCCTATAAAAAGCTTTAGCATAGGCAGGTGGTTCGCCATTAATTTGTGGTGGATGGCCACCAACTATGGTAGCCAACATTTCATCCATGTGGTCAGTTTCACAAAAAGCCTCATCATGTCCACCCTCATCATATGTACTATCAACTCCCTCACCATGTGCTGTCCATATTCTGTAGTTATCTTTAAAGCCAACTCTACATAAATGCATCTCTACTGTCACCCTTGTCTGCCTAACACGGTTGCGACATACAGCACGAGGACACTTGATGGTGCCATCTTCAACTACATTAGGCATAGAGAAAGCACGAACCAAAAACTGGTTGGTGTTTTCTATCCAATCATTAGAGGGGGCTTGTGTACGAGACCAACCAATGTACATCCACTCACGTTCTGCCATTGTTATCGTTTTGCATAAATTAGATTTTAGATACACAGAAATTCACATCTATCAACCAAATACTAGCACCCTTTTCTACACATTTACCAAACAATGAAATAAAAATTTACTAATATGAACTAACTTCGATTCCCCAACAATAAAACACACACTAACTCAATAATATACAAATATCAACTAATTTCAGTTTCCCCAACAAGCGCACATGTACCAACAAGATAGTTTGTTAGACAAAGAATAATGCTTTATTACCTCTGTTGGCTTGGATGCAGTCAACACAAAAGTGAGAATAGCTCCTTGTGTGTTGACTCCTCTTTTGGAGTTGATGTAGCTACTGCAGTGGTGCCTGTTCCTTTAACCTTGGCGTCAGTGTCGGTGTAGTCCTCTTCTGCAAGCTTGGCTGGGCGTCGGTGCAGCCTTCTCCTCCTTGCCCGTGCTTCTCCAATCCTCAACAATTAAGTTCAGCACGTCAGTATACAAAACACACGGTTTCATATGCAACAAACATCCTCATATTGCTAGAGCAACACAGAAAAACTGGAGGAAACTATTGCTACAGCACACAACATAGAAAAAATCAGGAAAAAGGATGGAGCTTCATTACCTCAGTCTGATTCAAGCCTACGACTAGGTGGAGCCGGTCTCCTCTTCTCCGTTGTGGGCGCTGCCTTGTCCTCCACAAGCACGGTCACCTGGATCCGAGGGGCGCTGGGAGGCGAGGGGCGGGCGTCCGGCGTTGGGAGGCGAGGAGCAGGCGTACAGCGCTGAGAGGTGAGGGGCTGGCGGCGGAATGGAGGTGGCGGCGGCTGGTGGAGAGGCGGCGGGATGGAGCTGGGTGGGCGGGTACGGGAGGCGAGGGGTAGGCGGCGGTGGAGAGTTGTGGGCAGGAGGCGGTATGGAGGTTGGGGCGGGCGCTGGAGAGGCGGCGGGATGGAGCTGGGGTCGGGCGGCGAGCGGCGGGATGGAGCTGGGGGCGGGGCGCGGGCGGACGCGCGGGATGGAGCTGGGTGTACGTGCGGCGGGAGGCGGGATGGAGTTGGGGGCGAGCTTGTGAAGAGCTAGCGGCGGGTTAGGGTTGTGTTCGGGTACGGACTAGCTGTGTAATGGGCTAATCGAAAAAAAAGCTGCGTGGCTTGGTCTTCTTTAGGCACCAACCCCGAAACCAAGCGTGCGGCTTAGCCTTCTTTAGGCAGCCAAATGAATTCCGCCAACCAAAATCAACTGAAATACACATTTTCTGGCAAGAACAACTATTTTCATGAGAGTTTATGTCACGAAATAGCAACTTTTCATAGGCGGTTTGCAGTCCACTCATGAAAACAGGTTTTCATGACAGGGTTTGCAGCACCTTCACGAAAATTATTAATTTCATGAGAGCATGTTTTAAACTCTCACGAAAAATTACCCCCTCTCATGAAATCTCGGTTTTCTGGTAGTGCATGACATAGCAGAGGAGCGACGGATAAGAACCATCTGAACTGATGGATTGAGTGGGTCGAACCCTTCGACCTGACGACGGCGGCGGCGGCGCCTTGCACAGACTCATCTTTGGCTACATTAGCTTCGGGCCCGTTGGCCGACCGTATGTCCTCTTCACGTCCACGTACATCGTATCTGCATGCAGGCGCTATCGATGGCTATGTGCCACAGCCAAATGCTTCGTCTCGATGACACACAACGAGCTTCAGTTGCGGCTCGCTGCTTCATCTCCGTCATCTCTTGTAGACGTGTCGTCTTTACGTGTTGTCCGCTGCTTGAACATGAACCCACTATGATACGGTAACATGGTCGACCGATCCATAATATCCATCAGGGCACCATTGGTTCATCAACTAATAAAAATGAGCGCCCGGTGCTCCTACGCTAATAAAAAAATGGCTCTATGGATCAGTTGCGGTTCGCTCCATGGAGCAACCACCCCCATCTTTAAACATGACCTAGCAATACTAAACTCACTTAGTTCAAAAATCAAAGTTGTACTTTGTAGGTGTAGGTGAGTACCAAATGCAACTACGAAAATGTACATCTTTAAAAAAATTCTGCATGATAGAAGTACCAATTGCAGTTGTGAAAAATGTACAGCTATAAATATTTGCTAGATGATGCAATTAGCAACTGGAGTTGTGAAACATTCCAATTTCTTAGACAAACCTTTTAACTAACTTTAACGCAGTCATGACAGGAATATAAAATACACTTCAAGCAAACATATGAAACGAAATATACTGTAAATTAATAAATTAATCATGCCTTTTTAACTAAAATAATCATTTTTTATAGCAAACAATAAGTTAATCATGTGGTGACACCTCACCACCTCCCTCACTACATGGGCCATTACTTCCACTAAAAAGAAAGCATGGGCCATTACTTGAGGCCCAGGAGACTTCTGTGTGGACCTGCTAATTCTACATCCGACCCCACACGTCAGTCTCCTCCACTGCTCCCAATCAAATTCCCCAAGCTGCGGCCACACCAGCCTCGCCGCCGCGCGCCAAAACCCTAACCCCTCCCCAGCCTCCCCCTCCGCCTCCGCACCCGCCGCGCGACGGCCCCCAGAAGATGGGGCGGGACAAGAGACGGCGTCTCTCCGGCAGCCGCCACTTCCGGCAGCGGCTGGTGCTGGCGACGCTCACCTCCACCGCCGTCACCATCGAGGACATCCGCTCCGAGGACGCGGCGCCGGGGCTCCGGCCTCACGAGGTCTCCCTCCTCCGCCTCCTCGACAAGATCTCCGACCATCACACCATCGACCTCAACGAGACAGGCATGGACTTGCCCCCCGTGAGCTTGATTGTGTTGTGCGTCCTGCCTTTGTGTTTGGTTCCGGGGGTACTGGTGCTTATGGGGTGTGGTGCCTGTATATGCTTGCAGGGACGAAGCTGAGGTACCGGCCGGGTGTGATTATAGGGGGAAAGAACCTTGAGCATGACTGCGGGGTGCACCGGGGTATCGGCTACTTCCTTGAGCCGCTCATACTACTTGGCCTATTTTCGAGGGCCCCTATATCGATTCGGCTCAAAGGTGAGGGCCTCCTATGTTTGTGCTGTGCTTGAAGTGTCAGGCCAAATGGATTGCTCCAAAGCATTTAGTGTGCGGAAATTTTCTTCCTGGACGAATTTCTTCGGGCTTCTAGCTGCGATAGAAATTGTTTGGTCTGAATTTCGTTGAAGTGGTTAAACTGTCCTAGTGCTTTAAGTGTCAGGGTGCTGGTTGATGGCCTCGTGCTAATTATTTTGGCACCTTTATTCATTAGAAACAAATCAGAGAAATGAGGTGGAAATCACCCTAGTGTACATTTGCAATACCTGTCGTTGGGACAATGCATTCAGTGGCCTACATGATTACATGAAAGTTAAATGGGAAGTGTGCCTCCAATGCCTCTTTGGCTAGGTTGTGAGCTACTTTTAGCCTATTTTCTTGCATACAAAGGGTTTAGGTTGTCAGCTACTTTGTCTGTTGCTCAGCCTAACTTCTTGCATGTTTAGGGTCTTTCTTTGTTGTTGTTAGAGAATCCCTCATAGAGGTCGACATCTTCAGACTCCTAGCTGCTCGATCATGTTCTCTTTTTGTGAAGTTGGTTGTCTGTAATATTCACTATGGACGCTAGTAATACACCCTGTGATTCTGCATGAAGAGGTCCCTGTACTTCTCACTTTTTGGGCCTGGATGACGATGCCTCCTGGGATTGAGTTCGCATTTGTCATGGATGAAGGGTTCTAGACTCCCTAGTCCTGCCCTCGTCTGCTAAGTAGTGCCACAATTTGTGCTTGTATTACCTGTCCTCCATTAGGTCCATTGGGTGATGTAGCTGAAAACCAAACGGCTGTAGAAAAGAATAAGTGAAAAATAGATTATCTTCATTTTCTACCAAGCCACACCTGGTACAATGCTTGTCTATGTGTTTGGAGTAGTTGCCTACTTGTTCCCCTGTTGCTAAGGCTTGTTTGTAGCTTCCATGCAAATGTTTTGAAATGTGGCTGAAGGAACTTGTAGGTTCATATGCATTTTAGCAGTTGAAGGGTGGGCTGTTTTAAGCTTGGCCGCCTTGCATTGTCGCTTGGTATTGAGTTTCTCTTGCGTCTTGCCAACTGCTTATATGCTTCTTTGGAGGTGCACATCCCTGATGTTGATGGCTGCCAGCATAAGATATCTAGGCTCTCATGGTTACCTGCTCAATTCAGCTACCATTCTAAATTTTTGTGTTTGTAATCCATAACTGAGACATTTTACCTGCTCAATGTAGTCAATAACTAAAAAAAAAATCCTCACAAGTCACATCTCTAATTATCTTCTTCTCAAGGATGGCTGTGTCATGTATTGTTTCAAAGTCTGAAACTGGTGTCCTGCTTTTAGGAATCACTAATGATACGAAGGACCCTTCTGTGGATACTTTCCGGACAACAACCTTGCATATGCTCAAGCACTTTGGTGTTCCTCTGGAGGGTTTTGATCTAAATATTGATAGCCGTGGATCTCCTCCTCTTGGTGGTGGTGAGGTGTTTCTCCGGGTTCGCAATATACATAGCACATTGACGGTGCGTTTCATTTTGATTTCCTGTTGATTATATGTCAATTCTGCTGGCATTGACATCTGATGCTAAGTACTTTCACAGGCAGCAAATTGGGTTGATGAAGGTATGGTGAAGAGGATAAGGGGTGTTTCGTTCTCCACTAGAGTATCTCCACAGTTGGAAAGCCGCATTATATATGCTGCACGTGGAATCTTCAATCGCTTTATTCCTGATGTTCATATCCACACGGATCATAGATCTGGTTCTGCTGGGGGGAGGTAGTTTTCCTTTTCCAATCAATCCTATTGAATTTTGATAACTGCATTCTTTCCTGTTGTGTTGTGAGTTGTCACTCAGAAGTCTACCAGTTTTCAACTTTTCTTTGATATGTGGCAGGTCACCAGGTTATGGTGTATCATTAGTTGCTGAGACCACTACGGGATGCCTGCTCTCTGTAGATGTCTCTGTGAGTTATCCTAGTGTTCATGAAATGTATGAAGAATCTGAGAAGCCTGAGCTGACTTCTCCGGAGGATCTTGGTGTTCAAGCTGCATCAATGCTACTAGAAGAGGTGGCTCAAGGAGGTGTCGTTGACTCTACACATCAGGTTTGGGTTTTTATACAAGCATTCTCCTGTCTTTCTGAATTATGTCTGATGTTATGCTTAGACAGGGCATTGAAGCATTTTATTTTTTTGTCCAGTTTGTGTCTAGCTACAGACAAGCTGCAAGTTCTTTCTAAATGGCCTGTGGATAACTAGATATGAATATATTTTTTTATTCAACGATCTACTCTTACAAATTGATATCCTCTCTTGGACTGACAGAGCTGTACATTTATGTTTGCCCATCTTAAATTAATTGTTGTCTATCCTGGTAATATTCCATGAATAAGTTACAGACATTTTTGCTTAGAGAGTTTCTCTTAAATGCTTGCAGGGCCTCCTATTTATCCTTTGTGCTTTATGCCCACCTGATGTATCAAAGGTTCGTGTGGGACAGTTGACTCCATATGGTATAGATACACTTAGAAACATCAGAGATTTTCTTGATGTTAAGTTCGTCATCAAGCCTGATCCCAATTCGAACACCGTTACTTTAAAATGTGTTGGTGCGGGAGTGAAGAATCTTGCTCGGAAGATTTCATAAGCAACATGATCATTAATCTGATCAAGGATTCATGACACATCAAGGGACTACTATGAGACTCTGTTTGTAACTGCAAACAGTGGAGTTTCCCTTAGCTGCCCCTGATGAAATTCTGTTCGAGGTCCATGATATGTCTTATTCCCCAATGTACATCAGTATTAGAATGGATTATTCTGATCATGATGCCCTGTATTGTCGACACATTTTTGTATCACATTGCTTCTCTCCAACTACCTTTTCAGTTTCAACATGCAATGACATGCTGATACATACAAATGAAAAAGAAAAAAGTGGCAAACGTCCAGACTAAATGTTCGTATTACCATGTGCAGTTTGTTTGATCATACTGTCCTGTGTGGGTTTTAGAATTTGTTAGAGTGTGTGTATTAGGCTCATGAGGCTAAGTCCATAAGGCTCATGTATGTACTACTATATAACTACCCTTCTAGAGTTAGCCTAGTAATCTAATCACTAATTCTAACATGGTATCAAGTTAGGGTTTCCTCTCTCCTCTCTCTCCTCTCCTCCCTCCCTGCAGCTGCTGCTGCTGTTCTCCGGCCATGGCCGACGGCCGGCCGTCTCCTCCTCCCTCCCCTACTTACTTCACCTTCCCTCCTCTCCCCTACTCCCCCTGGGCCCACAGCGTCCTCGGTCGGTCGCTGTCCGCGGCACTGTTTGCCGCTGGCGGCGCAACTGCTACTGCTGCCGAGGGGGCCGACGCGCCCCCCCCCCGGCGCGCCACCTGGCGGGCCGCAGGCGCCGCCCCCGTCTCACCCCGCCCCTAGCGGGCCGCAAGCGCCGCCCGGCGGGCCGCCGCCGCCAACCCCGCCTCCGCCACCGCTGACCCAGCCCCGCCCTACCACCGGCGGGCCACCACCGTCGCCACCTCCCGTGCAGGTTGCAGGGGGCGCGCCGCAGCAGCCCGCGGCCACCCGACCCGCTAACGCCGTCCTGGCCTCGACCGGTGGTCTGCTCGACGCGGATGGGGCCCTGCGCACGCCGTCCCTTCACGCCGCGCTGTTCTTCGATCCTCACCACGCCGCCGCTCTCATCTCCGCCCGGGCTGCCGCCGCGGAAGGCGCGGCACGCGTGAGCGCGGCTGCTCTCGCCTTGGAGCGGGAACGCGAGGCGGCCGCTACCTTGGCGCGTCAGCTCGCCGAGGCGGAGCAGCTCCTCGGCTACTCGACGTCCTACGACACCTCCGCCACCTCCTCCGACCCGCGTGCCATCCGCGTGTCGCCTCTCCAGATCCCCAATCCGGTGGATCCGCTCGTTGCGCAGCTCCACTACCAGGCAGGCGGTGTCCAGAACATCCGCAACATGGTCACGGTCGTCCTCGACTCGGAGTCGTCCTCTTACGCCCGCTGGCGGGACATGGTCGTCCTCACCCTCCGCCGTTACGCCCTTGACGACCACGTCCTCATCGACGCCCCGCTTGCGGCTCAGACCCCCGGGTGGCATCGTCTCGACAGCATCGTCCTCTCCTGGATCCTCGGGACCATCACCACCGACCTCCACGACCTCGTCCGCAACACACCCGACGCTCGTCGTGCCTGGCTGGCGCTTGAGAGCCAGTTCCTGGGCAATGCCGAGGCCCGGGCTCTACGTCTCGACGCCAGCTTCCGCACCTTCGTCCAGGGCGACCTCTCCGTCGGCGAGTACTGCCGCCGGATGAAGGGCATGACGGACTCCCTTGGTGACCTTGGCTGGCCCGTGGAGGACCGGATCTTGGTCCTCAACGTCCTCCATGGTCTCAGCGACCGCTACAGCCACCTCCGGACCTGGATCACCCGGCAGCGGCCCTTCCCCTCCTTGCTGCAGGTCCGTGACGACCTCATCATGGAGGAGCTCACTCAGGGCGTCTAGCCTGCTTCCCTCTCCGCGCCGGGCTCCTCGTGATCCTCGACTGCCCTTGCCACCGCTCCTCCGCCGCGTACGTCCACACCGGCACCGTCATCTCTTCTTGGTCCTCCTCCCTCCGGGCCGAGCGGGGGTGGAGGGGCCGTGGTGGCGTCGTCGACGCGGAGGGCGTGGTTCAGGCTCTGGTCGTGGGGCTACGCCCGCGCCACCGCGGGGGGGTGTTCCCTGGCCATCCTTCAGTAACCCATGGTCCGGGCGCATCTCCATGTGGCCTTTCCAGGGTGCTGGTGGTGATCCTCGCACCCCGGCGGCCATGCTCGCCGGTGCCATTCCGGCCGCTCCGTGGACTCCACCACCTGAGGGTGCTCCACCCCTCACGTCGCCGTGGGCCCTGCCTTCCTAGTCGCCGCCAGGGCCTGCCGGCTGGGATGCGACGGCTCTGGCCCGCTCCTTCAGCACCATGGGCCTGACACCGCCCACCGGCCTTGACTGGGTCGCCGACTCGGGTGCCACCTACCACACTACGTCCGACCTCGGTATACTCACGGCTGTCTACCCTCCTTCTTCGTCTCTTCCTTCCTCCATCATGGTCGCAAATGGTTCTTGCATTCCTGTCACATCCGTGGGTTCCGCTACCACTCCTGGCTCTTCTCGTCTTCTTGATGTCCATGTTGCTCCTTCTATGGTTCACAACCTTCTCTCCATTCGTCGTTTTACTGCTGACAATTCTTGTTCTGTTGAGTTTGACTCCTTTGGTCTTACTGTGAAGGATTTGGCTTTCCGGCGTTCACTCCTCCGATGTGACAGCACGGGGCCCCTTTACACGCTTCGGCTTCCTCCGTCTGCTCCTACTTCTTCGGCTTCCGCCTCGTCCGCTGCTTTCGCCGCATCCACTTCCTCCACTACTTGGCACCGCCGTCTCAGACATCCTAGCCGTGATGTTTTGATGTAGCTTAGTCGTAGTTCCGACATACCATGTACTCGGGCTCACGATGGGCATTTGTGTCATGCGTGCCAATTGGGTCGACATGTTCGTCTTCCATTTTCCACCTCTTCTTCTCATGCGACCCACATTTTTTATCTTGTACACTGTGACTTGTGGACTTCTCCTGTGATGAGCATTTCTGGATATAAATACTATCTTGTCGTGGTTGATGATTTTTCTCATTACTCTTGGACTTTTCCCTTGCGTGCTAAGTCTAAGGCGTTTTCCACGCTCCGTCACTTCTTTGTCTGGGTGTCTACTCAGTTTGGCCTTACCATGAAGGCCGTACAGTGTGACAACGGGCGTGAGTTCGACAACTCCACCTCTTGGGATTTCTTCCTCTCTCACGGTGTCCAGTTGCGCATGTCTTACCCCTACACCTCCTCCCAAAATGGCAAGGCTGAGCGCATGATTCGCACCACAAATGACACCATGCGCACTCTTCTCCTCCAGGCTTCCCTTCCCGTCCGCTTCTGGGCCGAGAGCCTGCACACCTCCACCTATCTCCTTAACCGCCTACCTTCCACCAACCCTGTGCAGCACCAGAGGAGCAAGCATGTGGAGATTGACCTGCACTTCGTCCGTGACCAGTGTGGCCATCGGCGACGTGCGGGTCCTTCACGTCCCGACCACCTCCCAGTTTGCAGACATCTTCACCAAGGGCCTCCCTTCCTCGACCTTCTCCGAGTTTCGCTCTAGCCTCAACATCACCAGTGGCTAGTTGTGGCTGTGGGGGGTTCGTGCTTATTTTCTTTCTTGTCCAGTCTTGTACTCCTGCTGCGCCGGTAGTCCAGACTGCGCGGGGGGGGGGGGGTGTTAGAGTGTGTGTATTAGGCCCATGTATGTACTGCTATATAGCTACCCTTCTAGGATTAGCCCAGTAATCTAATCACTCATTCTAACAGAATTCACTAAGTAGACGCATGAATTGCAGCAAACCAGAAAAATTGGAATTGGAGTTGCTCAAGGTACGCTGGTGACTGTGGCCAGTCAGGTATCACCGTATCAGTAGCAATTACAGGCCATGCTAGTGGCGTTGTAGTATGGTAGCTGGGGAGTATGAAACTGATATCAATACCAGAAATCATATCGTTCATTAGACTAAAAGGCATGGTGAGAAGGAACTTTGCTGTATGTTCGTTCACCACTTCACCTGCAGCATGTATGGTCAAGGAACTCTGTTCTAGGTTCACCTGCATCATGTATGGTTCGCGTTATCTCTACACGCAAACAGAAGTATTGATTCCCATTGTCACATTGTATGCAGCTACGTTCGAAAGAAAACAAACCGTGCAAAAATATTGGCCATGGTCGATTTGCTAATGGATACTCTTTCGCCATTAATCCTACATCTGGCCTCCATTAGTAGAAGGTTATTGGCAAGGAGTACACAGTACATATGCAAATTGCCATTGGTTACCTCCCAAACCCAAATCATATTCATTATGCTTTTGAACGGAGAACGGTTCAGAGATGGGCCGGGAACGGACCAAGCACTAGACTACAACAAGAAATCGTAACGGCCCCGATTGCTTTTATTAATTATTAATCGACCCTCATGCCCGCTCTCAGCAGCCGGCAACATCCTCCGATTAAAAAAGAAGAAAAAGAAAAAGAAAAAACCGGCAACGCATGTCCTTTCCCATGGGAATCATTGCCATCTCCGTGAAAAAAACCATGGCGGATCGGAGATCTAGCTAGTTAGGCAGCTTGAGGAGGAAACAATGATCATAGAACAACGGCAGAATGTACAACGCGTACAGCTAGTTGCACGAAGCGTGTTTGCACTCGATACATAGCCATTGAAGAATCCAAAACTGCCATTTCAAAGGGCTTCTCAGGTCCTTCATCAGGGGATTTATATAAACCCATGCCAAGTGAACTGTAAATCTCGCACAGACACACATACATTTCATTCATCACCGTACGTGAAGATGAGGAGCAACAAGTGCTTCTTCTCTCTTGTACGCTTTGCTCATCATCTGCAGCCGCTGCATTGCAGCAGCACGCAGATGCGTCGTCCCAAGAGGAACAACTGAGAAAATTCATCAGGTCTAGGAGGGACAGTCCTAGTGAAACTAAGGGCACGTTTAAGGTTAGTAACATAGGCCACAGGGTTATTGCCGGCAGCCTCCTGAGCACAAGCTACTCCGAGAGTGAACAGAGCGCCCTGAAGGCGGCTGACAAGATCACTGCGCTGCCGGGGCAGCCGGACGGCGTCGACTTCGACCAGTACGCCGGGTACGTGACCGTCGACAAGGAGAATGGCCGTGCACTCTTCTACTACTTCGTGGAGGCGCCACAAAGTGCCTCGACAAAGCCGCTCCTCCTGTGGCTTAACGGAGGTATATTATATATATGAAGCTGTACATATCTCTTCTCTGAATTGCACGCACTGGGCGAGTATGCACGTGTTTCTTCATGTTAATGCATCAGTGTGGGCAATTAACCTGGTAATTAACCATCCACTCTACAGGGCCAGGATGCTCGTCGTTTGGCTACGGAGCAATGCAAGAACTTGGCCCGTTCCGTGTAAACAGCGACAACAAAACGCTGAGTAGAAACACAAATGCTTGGAATAATGGTGATGACTTGCTTGTACCTGCCTTTCTTTTGCCTGTCAAGTTAGAATTTCATCGATAATTAGTATATATTATTTTTTTTCTTCAAAAAAATTGTATATATTAATTGAAACTCGATCGAACGAGGGGACTAATTAAAAAACGGTGTATATGTAGCGGCTAATGTGATCTTCTTGGAATCGCCGGCGGGTGTTGGATTCTCCTACTCCAACACAACCTCCGACTACGACCTCAGTGGAGACCAAAGAACAGCTGATGATGCATATTTGTTTTTGGTTAATTGGCTGGAGCGTTTCCCTGAATACCAAAAACCGTCCATTCTACATCTCCGGGGAGAGTTACGCCGGACACTATGTGCCACAACTTGCAGCCACCATCCTAATCCAGAATACCTACAACAGCAAGACGGCCATAAACCTACGCGGCATCTTGGTACCACCTGATCGATGTTTTCTTAGTTATAATTAAAGCAGCAGGTTATGCAAAAATAAAAACTCTTCTATATTGATGGTCATATATATCCTTTTCCTTCAAGGTTGGAAATCCACTTCTGGATTGGAATATTAACTTCAAGGGTCAAGTTGACTACTACTGGACCCATGGGTTGATGTCAGACGAGGTGTTTCACAACATAACAAAGCACTGTAATTTTGACGATTCAGATGGTGCGGTATGCTATGGAGCTGTGAATGCGATCGATGCTGGATTCATTGATGGTTACAACATATATGCTCCAATCTGTGTTGATGCGGCCAACGGAACATACTACCCCAGTGGCTACGTAAGGCAACGATTCATAATGTTTTCACTTTATAAATTTGGTTCTGCTAAAATTGCCATTCTATATATTAACGTTTTCCGCATATATATTACAGTTACCTGGATATGATCCATGCACCGACTATTACACTTATGCCTACCTCAATGACCCAGCAGTGCAGAATGCTTTCCACGCTAGAATGACAAGTTGGTCAGGATGCGCGTAAGATCTTTTGATTGGACCCATCAGCCTAATGTTACAACATTAGTGAGCTACCCATTTACAAAGTATGTCTTTTTTTCACACCAAATTCGTGTGGTTTCTGCAGAAACTTGAACTGGACAGATTCACCGATTTCCATGGTGCCAACAATCTCATGGCTAGTTGAGAAGAAGCTACCAGTCTGGATTTTTAGGTAATTTTGTGGCAGTGACAACAAACTATCCAAAGCACATATAGTAGCAGTAATATATAGTATCATACAAATGAAAATAATGCCAATATGGAAAAATTTCAGTGGGGATTTTGACTCCGTATGCCCACTTCCCGCAACGAGATATTCTATCCACGATCTTAACCTTCACATCACAACTCCATGGCGTCCGTGGACAGTACAAATGGAGGTAAGTTCTGTACATGAAAAAATACCTAGTTTTTCTTATAATTACTCACCCATCGCATAGTTTTTTTTTAAATACATATATTAAGCCAGTTTAAGGATTACTTACTTTTATTAACAGTAACATATTAAAACTGACTAATGTAATCATATTTGCCATGACATCATACAAGTCAAGTACACATACATGTAGCTATCGTGAAAAATATCCCCTTGATGTCTCATATATGAATGGCATTTATCAAGTATTTAAAATTATGTTAATATCCACACCCTACTATTTGTGTAAATACTATAAACAAATTTATAGATATTAACCGTATCATTTGACATATAGATATTAATAGTATAATTTTTTAACAGTAATAAAGTAATATTACTGCACATAATTGTTTGATAAGAAATTCAACATTTTGAGAAGTGGGGGAGATTAGTGCAGAACAAAGATGGATATAAACCCCTAGACTTTTAGATTCCTTTGGAATAACAGTAATCATAATGCTTAAATATTAACATCTCTGTCACTTCTACGCTATTTTAAATCTCTCTTAAAGCAATACCCCTGACCATGAGCACTTGATATAGATTTAAACTATACGACCTAAAATCAAAATCAGAGTTATATGTGAATGATTCTCATCTTTTAGAATAAAGCCTTACATACATACAAGTTTGTAATAAGCTTAGCTCATGAATTCTGACAATTATGCTTGTAGGTTGGAGGATATGTTCAACAATACAAGGGAGGATTCACCTTTGCCTCTGTCAGAGCTGCTGGTCATATGGTTCCATCCTTTCAGCCTGAGAGAGCATTAATATTACTGGAATCCTTTCTCGAAGGGGTGCTCCCACCATACGTACAATACCAGTAATTCCTTGAATGGAATATATATGCTCAATGGCAAACTCAATAAACAAGAGCATAGCTTTTCTATGGGATGATATGTACTTTCCATTTAGTATAATTTGATCGATGTTGGTTCTATAATGAGATGGCATGTGGTTGATAATTATGTTCGTGTTTTCTTCAGTCTATGTGAAGTGTTTAAGAATATTATGCACAAAGATTATGTCTCATGCATGTGAGACAGTGCACTCTAGGTGTCTGGACTCTGTTATCTTGTTTTTTTATAAATCTGAGCAATGTTCTAGTTTTCTAATGTAATGACTATGGGTATCGTTCTGTTCTGTTGGTTCCAACAATGTATTTCTTTGGATTATCGGTACCGTGTTTCTAGAGGTGCTTAGCCATCCCATGTGAGAGAAGATTGGCCAATATCTGTACATTTCTCTCTCAGGCTAGCAAACTGGAGTTGACAAATGACGTGCTGACTGCCCTCCCAACCTTCCATTTGAGTGCACTAGCTAGCACTTCCAAAGAAAGTTATTAAATAGATGGACAAATATAGAAAGCATGTCTTTGGAGGGGGTAGAGATGAACTCAAAGAAACCTCCAAAAGCAGCTTGGGATATGGTTTGTTTACCTAGTAAGAGTGAAGGTGGCAGGTGGGCTTGGAATCATAAATCTGAAAAATCACAATGAAGCTATAATACCGAAAAATCTAGACAAATTTTTCAATAAAAGGGATATTCCATGGGTCACACTAGTTTGGGAAAAGCACTTCTCAAATAGGAAACAGCCGAGAAACACAAAAAAGGCTCCTTTTGGTAGAGGGACAATCAATTCTCGGACTACTTCAAATCAATCTCCTCATCACAGATTCAGGATGGTCAAACCTGTTGCTTTTGGCAAGATAACTAGCTGCAACAACCTTTATAAAATATTACTATCCAGAACTTTACTCTTTTGCCAAATTGAAGTCCACCTCTGTTGGCAGATTTTATACTGACAATAATATTCAAAGACAGTGTAGTATATGGCCCTTTCAGATACTGCTTTCAAAAATATGCAGGCAGTTCAATCAATTCTTCAATACATCCACCCTGAAAACTCAAAAAGATATTTGGAATTATGACTTCGGGAAGTTTTCAGCTGCTAGAGCTTACTTGAGTCTGGTTGTACGAAGACAAGTTCATCAAGCTTTCAAGTTGATTTATGAATCCTTGTCAGTCAAATTAAGCACAAAGTTGACCTATGTTTTTCAGTATTATTGGTGCATAATTTGTGAATAGTGCCTTCAATCTGTGGTCAGTCTTGTCAACTTTCCTTTGCTACCAAGCAATACTTTTCGTCTGACGTACTAATTCGTACTTCAGGGTAGATATTGCATACTTTTTTCCTACTGCAAGCTAGGTGTTCTAAGCAATATGCTGCGCACAGTTTGGACATTCTCTAGTTATTCAATGATACTTCGCATAGTTTGGACTTTGGACACATGACTAATCAATGTGTATAGAATATACCCAAAAAAAAAAAAAACGTCGATGAACTCAAACTTATGAAATGTCTAAACATATTTCAACAGGTACTTGTGGTCAGCTGCATACATTGGAGAATATTAGTGTCCAAAACCTAGTGCTTTTGACTGGAAGAGTACATTTTGCATCATCAATGTATCTATATTCTTTATTCTATCGGTCTTTCTCCAAGAGGCCGGATGAAGCAGTTGTTTATCATGGTGTACCGGAATTTAGACCAAGGGACTCACGGCTTCACTCTCAGACTGCCATCATAGTGGCCATAATACCCGTAGGGTCACCATTCTGTAATGCATTTAGATTCAGAGGAGCTATAAAGTAGATACACCGGGTGTTTTAGATTCTTGTGAATCATTTTCGCTTAGTAGCTTCTTCTGCTCTGGTAAAAGAATCTGCAATTACATCAGTAGCCCAGTCCTTGACGTCCTCCTACAGGTAAAGGATACAAATATCAGTAATAAAACATGCTAAAACTAAAAGTAAGAGGTTCTCCAAGACATAACTTAATTACATGAGGATCCTATGAAATATCCAATCTAAATGTGGGAAATACTATGGCAACAAGCTGTTGAATAACAGAACATACAAACCATATAATTTCAGCATTGAGATAAATAGTGAATAAAATAACAGGAACATATCAGAGGTGACAATGTCATAAATCACCAAAGAGTACCATGCAAAACTTCATGTCAGAAACTGACAACAAGAAACATCTACTAACCAGTCGCACAGGCTCCCCAGTTCTTATACGGGCATGTGGACGAGCTAACTTCGATTCAAAAGGGGTCCTTGGCCTGACTTCTTGGACCTCCTCCCATTCTTCACGCGTCAGCATCCTTACTTTTCCTTGATCAGGGTGGCTATTCTTTATCTTGCGCTCTCTCCTTTCTTGATCCGTAGCGTCATGTTCCTTCAAAAAGAAATAAAAAAAGATTCATAACTTGATTTTGATATCCTAACAAACATCAAAAAGAACAATGTTCGAATTTAAATGTTTTCTTTGATGACCGACCATATAGGGCACGCAGTAGCCTGCAGTTAAAAATTAACCCTCCCTTAAAACAACAGAATCTTTTTTTTTTTAAAGGTAACCTTCTAGAACTAGAATGTTGATGGTTAAGTAGTTAACAAGAAGGGTATCCAATACAGATATTGTCACAAAACATTAGGTAGATGAGAGTAAGAAATGTGAAACATTGTAGAATTCATCCATATGAAAGGAAAGGAAAGCTGATTGGATGTACGGCTAAGCTGAAATTTAGCTAAGCTGAATTCTACGGCTGAATTGTTGTGAGAGAAAAATATTGTTCTGTGATTGAAAATAAGCTGAAACTAGTTCAAGCGAACAGATATAGTACAAAGTCATACTTAGGATAACAAAAATCTACCCAGGCCCGTGAAGAAAATATTTTATACACCTACGAAGCAAATAGATAAGAGAATAAAGCTGCATTTCTCTCATCCGAGACCACTTGTCACAACTACCTTCAAATTCGTACAGGTTAGATGTCTACACGTCCAAATCTAACATTATGAAGACAGTGCCCTTGATAAGCATATGCGAAGCAAGGGGCCCCATCTTGTATCTACTAAGCTTATATTAACATGTTGACATATGTTATTTTAAGTCAATTACATTGCACCATGAATAGTGTAATATAGAATTAGAGTTTTAAATAGACAACTTAAAGGTTTGTATTTTAGGTTCTTTGTGGTTGTGAAATGTATCCATCCAGTTTGAAATCTCTAACATAGCATACATCCTCTGTGTTTGTGGATTATTATTCTTTCGATAATAATAATTGTGCTTATTTTTGCGTCAAAAAAATAACTGTGCTTACCAGTAGTAAAGCATTTTACTATATTAGCCAAGTGTTAATAACTATTCTATAATTAAGTAAAAGTATGTTTTTTCTGAAGGAATTAAAAGTATGTTATGATTCTAAAAGAATTTACTAGAATTTTACAGCTCTATTTTTTTCATTTCGCACCATGGCCCCAAATTCCTAGGGACCGCCCTGTATGAAGATTCTACACTTCTCGCCATGAACTTCATGGCATTGATTCAACAAAATATTCGCGTGATGTTCAGGTATCCAACGAAATACACAGTACTTGCAATTGCAACAGAAAACAACCCTAGTAGGAGAAGCCAGCAACAGCTACAAGGCCTAGGACGGAGCGATACCATCATGAGGATCTTGGTGAAGAGGGCCACGGCGGCGGCAGTGAGCACCATGGGGAGCGAGACCGAGTCGAGCCACGCCAGCGACTCGGGCGTGGGCACGAAGAACTCGTCGCGGCCCGGATCTCGCCGCCGCCGCCTCGCGCGCCTCCCGCTCCGCCACGCGCATCCGGAGGAGGTCCCTCGTCGAGGCTTCTCCCGCCCACGCGACCTGCCTTACGGCCGCCCCTCCCCGCCGCAGCGCCGACCGCAGCATCGCCGCCGCGTGCCCGCGTCCACGCCCGCCGGCGACTCGAGAGGAGAAAATGGACACCAAATTGTCTTCAGTTTTTTTTTTTTTTTCCCTTCTTCATTTTGCAATCAACCAAATGGGCTAAGCTGCTCCCGCATGAGGATCTCGGCCCGTTTTAGTAGTTCGATTGGTGTACCTGGGCTTCTTTCCTTTCTCCTTTCCTCGCAATTTTACTTTTAGTTTTAAATTTATTTATTACTCACTCACTCATTTTTTTCTTTCTAAAAGTGGATCTTTACTACTATCTCTTTTAATAAAGCTATGTCTAGTTGGTTAAACATCACTAACAAAGCAACGAGATCCGAGTGTTAAACTTTTGATGACTAAAATGTCCTTATACGAGATCAAGGATTTCAAAACCTACCCAAATTAGGCAATTGCACGGGGTGTTAGGCTTAATGCTTTTGGATACACTTTGACGACTAAACGAGCACGCTTTGTGAAGGAACCAAAGTGCTTTTTCCGAGTGAGATTGAGATCGGCCTCTTTGCCGGCACCCGGAAAACCTGAGATACAAGACAGCTTTGCCACCAGCTGCACATCGATCACATCGATCGGCAGCATGTGGTGCGTATCAGCGCGTGAGGCTGAAAAAGGTGGTGGACGTGAACCCAACCGGGGTCCGGGGGTGCAGCGATAGCGGAGACATGCCATCGCCGAACGAACACCCGTGTCGCCGGCAGGCCGTCGTGTCCGTCGGTTGCCAGTCCACACTGCCTCCGAGCCAGCCATCTACTCCCTTTGCAGATGGCACGGGTGACCTGATGAATTAGCTTAGCTCTCGCGTCGTCCTGAGTCCTGACCTCCTGCCTCCCTGGATTCGATTTGGATCCATCCGTGAGAACTGCCCTTGCTCAGCCTGCCTGCCTGCCGGAGTTTTTTCTTTGCCGGTGCGTGTTACGCGTGCAAGATAAACTTGTTTATCTTCTTAATTCGTTATCAAAATCTTTTGCTAATCATCTCGTCGTCTGTCTTTACTAGCTAGCTCCTTTACTGCTTTACAGGCAGGTGACCGGTAAAGGCTGGCGTTTTTGTCCTCGAGCGTTTTTTACACCTACACAATCACCATCATCACTTCACTCCAGTCGCCCCATTGCCATGCCCGTCGCCATCCTCGCCTTCTCTCCGAGCAAAATAATCACCTTCAGCAGGCAACCGTTGCCACCGCTCTCGTCCGTTAACATCATCACAAACTCTGCATCATCTTGCCAAGAACACTGACCAGACCCACTCACAGGTTAACCAGACTCACAGAGTTTCTCCACCGTGATCCAAACTCCAGGTCATCATACAGTCTCTCTGCCTGTGCCTCGTTCACCAAAATAATATAGATAAATTATAAATAAAATCTGCTTGTGCCACTACAGTCTGCAGATGCACATGCCAGTTTCAGAGTTCAAAACAGTGCCTGATAGTTTCTCGGGTGCAGAGCTTTTGGCCATGAGGGGCTCCATGTGCCGCTGCTCATGGCTCCAAACATAGGCTTTGTTGTATTACCCACTAAACAAAACCCGTGGCCATTTGTCTATGCCGTCTCACCGGTGGCTAGGCTGCTCGTTCGGACAACGGGGCGGGACGCACTTGGCTACTGCTGCTATATCCATGTCTATAGGCCACCGGCACACTGGCATGCACAGTAATCGGACCGGCGATTCTCCGGGGAACGGTCAAGTGCTCTGCATAGCATAACCTACTATCTATCATCACTGATGGCCTGACCTAACACCCGAGAGATTCCATGGGGCACGCATAGTATAGATGTATAAATATATGTATCTATCTATCCAATCATGCATGGACCACGTCGAGCAGAATTAAATTGGTAGCCGGAAAGGGATTAGGCAGGCTACAGTGGTAGGGAGAGAGACCGGGGAGAAAGGTGGACGAAAAGAGATGGCGTATGTCCTGGAGTGTCGCCGTAGTGCTGGCCGATTGGCAGGTTTCAGGTTGCTGTCTGCTCGCAGGCGCCATGATCGGCTGCCATGCTCGCTGCTCGGAAGGACGACAGCGATGGAGGTACGGGGGAACGTCGTTACGCAGCAGTCTTCGCATTAGTTGATCGACCCTCGATTCGTTGCAACTGTATCATTTTTTGTTTTTCAGCAAGACCGCAAATTTGCCATAAGCGAAAGAATTTTTGGTGGATCAAAATCCCGCATTATTTTTAAAGGCAACCAGCATTTGTTGAAGTGATAGAGCTTACGGATCCATTAGGAATTTCTATTGGAAATGTTTGTTCAATAGGTATTTGAAATAGCTCTGCCTAGAAGACAAACCTCTGTGGAAAGTTTCATCTATAACTATCTGTCATTGAATTCTAAAATATTTTTCTGTACTACATCCAAATTTTATCTTCAACCTTATTAATTTAATTCAAGATATTTTAACTCTAATCTAGTTCGGTGTTGTCAGCGTCCTACCTAGCCACCACGCCCGTCCCATACTCCCATGTCAACGGCTAGATCTACCCACTCATGGTTAGAAATAGGTATGCAATGTAAGAATGACTGAGAGTCTATTTGAGATGGCTCCAACTCCGGGTGGAAGCAGCTCTACTCCAGAACTCTAGGTGGAATTGACTCTGGAGTTATCTTTGTCTAGATTATGTAACCGATGGCAATTACAGGTAATCTCCAAAACTCCTTGTCTATGTCTATTTTAAAGGGTTCTAAAGTTAGAGAATAGGTCCTCTAGGAAAATAAACTAGAACCCCAAGAACTCCATGAAATTAGACTGCTTTAGAGTTAGGTTGTTTGGCTAGTTGGAGCCGGCTCTAACATGAAATTGGACTCTGAAGCCATACCAAACACGCCCTAAATCTAAGTGGTCGGTGTCCCTTAGGTCAATAGCTAGTGGCTCGGCACAAGGCCATCCTGGCCTCCATGTCACTGGTTTGTGACAGTTTAAAAGAATGGTCTAGTTGTTTGTGTGGACAACAATGGGAACCAACAGCCCATGACAATGACCTTTGAAGTAGAGTGCGCATGCCCATGGATGTGGGCTTCCTATATGAGGTGTAGGACCATATGGGGCAAGTGGTGTAGATGGCCATTACCTTGCTACAAGGAGGTGCAAAGGCCGTAGGGTTCTGGTTTGAATCGGTTATGGACAGAGGTCGAGGTGGTTGTAACTCAACATGGGAGTTGACTGGAGGTTGAGAGGTGGCGGGCATTCGATGTGCCAAGGTACCAATGGTGTGTGCGAACCTAGTAGCCTAAAACTATTTGGGCTCTAGGCAAAGGCATCGGTGTGGTGGCAATTGGGTCTTAGAGATGGTTGATTGGTGATGGCTACCTTAGGTGGTGATGGGTGTGTGATGGCTGATGAGGGTGGTGAGCCCCAAGCCATAGCATAGTTAGGCAATTTTGTATAGCTTTGTTCATGGTTTGGTCCCAAACCAGTCAAACTGAGAAACTTGCCCACCAAAATTGTACATACAATTTTTTGTTGTGTTTCAAATTCTCTATCGTTTGTGATGGTGAACAATTCCTTGACCTGCAATGCTGACCTGCGCACTCATGATGTACTCACCTCCACTATCGCTCCCCTACGACTATCGTCATTGGTTCACTGCCACTTCACTACATGGGATGACAGAGGAATAGTATATCTTTATGTCATTCCTTGCAAGTTCCAAACACTGAATTGGTCACTTCAACATGACATCGTTGTTACAGTGATGTTGAGGGAACTTCATCGAAAGCCTTCACCATCTAGTCCCTACCACTCATCTTCTCTGGTTCTCCATGAATTGCATATCTCGATTTTGAGTGTCATCCTCCTTAGCTATGGCAGCCTGACCTAGTGACCAAGCATCGGTCCACCAGTGTAATCAGACGAAGCTTTACCTTTCTAACAAATCCGTAATTAACATACAATGGGCCAAGGACAAATCCCTTGAATCCCTAGATTCCTTACATCTCTGTGTTTTCATTTGATTGCTTCTTTGTGCAATATATATGTAGTGGTCTTCTCTCAGAATTAAAGTTCTCATAGTTGTAGACATGGACATTGTCAAGCTTAACTCTACTCACCACTGGCCAATGCAAGCTACAAATGGTAGTGAGAGCAACACATCCTACTGTAGGATCACAGCCTGGCCTAGAAGGGGGATTGAATAGGCCTGTAAAATTTCTTCGCAAACAATGGTCAGAACCTGGCTCGACAGTGCCAGCCTGGAGAGCGGCACTGCCGAGCTGCCCGGCACTGCTGCTCCTAGAGCGGCAGTGCTGGACCTCGCAGAGCAAAATCCACACAATTCAAAATTTAACCAATGAAACTTAGATCTAGTAATTTACTGAGATTCCCTAGGTTGTGTAGAGTCTAGAGCACCAATTCTTCACAGCTAGAACTTCACCAAAACGTAGATCGGGACCAAACCCTAGAAATCAAGAAACTCAACAAAAGAGAGTAGAACTAGCAACACAAGTGACACAAGATTTATCCCGTGGTTCAGCATCGTCACAAAGGCTTGCCTACTCCACGTTGTTGAGGTTCCACAAAGGAAGCTTGGGTTCTCAAAGCCCAATCCTCGTTCTCAAGTCAAGAGAGTTAACTCTTAAAAGAGGGGTGATTCCACTAGTTTGTGAGGGTGATTACTGTAAGTGCAATCAAGCCCTAAAGTGGGTTTTGGTGATAATGACCACGCGATTAGAAGACTAATGAGATTTATCGAGATGATGGACAGGCAAAAGCATTAGGAGGATGTAATCTTATGCAGGTGGACCCCTAACATTTAAAGGATGTGGCATTCGGCTCAAAGGAGGTTTAAATTCGTTTTATTTTGAAATTGAGTATAGGAAAATCGTACTATTAAGGAGGATGCAAAAGACAGATTTGAAAGTGTGACCAAGTGCAAATCTCTACACCAAACATCCTCACTTCCACTGCCAAAGCCAGTCACAAAATTCCAGATCATTCTGTCCTGGTTTGGTAGCGCGACACTGCCGGCCCTAGGCCCGGCACTGCCGTGACTTGTTTCGACAGTTAGACTCGAGGGGGCTTCCTAGCCTCCCTCCTAGTCGCGTCCCAACTGGTCATCTCTGCCATTTGCTCAGTTCCCAGACCAGAGAAGCCACTTTCTTGCTCTCTCTCACTCCCAACAAGCTCTCCACTCTCAAGTTTGAATCCAAGTTTGAATCTAGAAGAGTGTGAGCTAAATCTTAACAAGGACAAGCTTCTCTCCACTGATCTTCAACTTCCTCAAGCACTTGGTTCGCGTTCAAGCCGGTGGTTTGCATTTGTTACTCTTGGAGCTTGCTCCTAGCCGGCTAGAGCGTCGTCCTCGTGAGCTTGCCAATCTTGTGGCAGCCCCGGGAGGTTTGTAATCACTCTCACAAGCTAGTAGAATCACCCTCTCTTTTCAAGAGTTAACTCTCTTGAATTGAGAACGAGGATTGGGCTTTGTGAACCCAAGTTTCCTTTGTGGAACCTCAACAACGTAGAGTAGGCAAGCCTTTGTGGTGAGCTGAACCACGGGTTAAATCTTGTATCACTTGTGTTGCTTGTTTTATTCTCTATTTATTGAGTTTCTTGACTTATAGGGTTTGGTCCTGATCTACGATTTGGTGGTGTTCTAGCTATAAGGAAAGGGTGTGCTAGGGTCCACACATATCAGGGAACATTAGTAATTTGTTCGATCTAAATTTCCCCAATCAGTTTTTGAATTATGTAGAATTTGCTCTGCGAGGTCCAGCACTGCCGCTCTAGGAGCTGCAGTGCCGCTCTACAGGCCGGCACTGCCGCGCTTGTTACTAACCTCTTTTTGGGAAGATTTTTCATAGGCCTATTCAACCCCCCTTCTAGGCCAGTCCGTGATCCTACAAGTGGTATCAGAGCAGGTTACCTCAAGTTTACGCTTAATCACGTGAGGTATGGCCAAGAACGGTGAAGCGGAGGCGTGTACAGCTCGTGAGGTTCGTGTTGGTAGTGGTGGTGATGATCTCTACACCACTGACAGCAGCAGTGACAGCGTGTCGACGGCAAGTCAATCCACGCTACCACCTACTGAGATCTCCGAAGGAGAAAGAGCTAGAAGAAGAGAAGAAAGAAGATTGAAAAGAGAACCAAAAGAAGCTAGAAGAGAAGAAAGAAGAAAAGAGAAGGAAGAGCTGAAAAGAAAATAAGAAAAGCTAAAAAGAAGAGAAGAAAGAAGGCTGAGAAGAGAAGAAAAGAAGAGAAGAGAAGAAGAGAAGAAGAAAAGAGAAGAAAAGGGCAAGAAAAAGGCCTCAAGTGATGATGACTCAAGTAGCACCGAAGATGGAGATGATGATAGCACTTATCAACCTACCAAGAGCAGCAAGAACAAGAAAGGTAGCGGCTACACCGACTATGGAGCCGTATCCTTTGATTATTCATCTTTATCTAACCTTGACACTAGACGTGTCATCAATATGCCCGCGGGAAAGTTGCCTCATTTCGATGGGACAAACTTTGCCAAGTGGAAGCACTTGATGAAAACTTATCTTGTAGGTCTTCATCTCGGGATTTGGGAGATTGTGCATCATGGTTTGGAGGCACCGGTTGATCCAAAGAAGCCCACACAAGCTGAGTTTCGCAACATCCATCTCAATGCCTAAGCTACTAGTGTTTTGCTTAGTGCTTTGGATAGAGATGAGTACAACAAGGTGATGGGTTTGGAGGTGGCCAAGGAAATTTGGGATACCTTGCACATGGCACATGAGGGTGCTGACAAGGTGAGAAGGTCTAAGATTGAAATATTGATGGCCAAACTCAACCGGTTTGCAATCCATGAAGGTGAAGGGCCACAAGAGATGTTTGATAGGTTGATGGTCATTGTTGGCAAGATTAGAGGTCTTGGTGGCACCGAAGTGAATGATCATAAGGTTGTGAGGGTCATGTTGGAAGCTTTCACACCAAGAAATGAGACCCTTGTGACTTTGATTAGAGAGAAGAAGAGATTTGAGCAATTCACTCCTAGTGATGTTCTTGGGAGGCTTTTGACACATGACATGCATAGAGAGAAAGCACTTGAGAGGCAAAGGCTTGGGGAGCTACAAATCAAGCTTGAGGACATGAAAATCAAGGATATAGCACTCAAGGCATGCAAGAGAAGCTTGCAGCCCACAGCAAGCAAGCAATCCACATCAAGCAAGCAAAAGGGCAGCAAGCAAGGTGCTTCGTTCAAGTCAAGGGCAGCCAAGAAAATCATGGAAGAAGTGCCAACAACTTCATCATCTAGTGAAGAAGAAAGCGATAGTGAGCAGCAACAAGAACATATTGATGACTTTGCTTTGTTCATGAGAAGATTTCGCAAGGGAATCAAGAGCAATGGCTACAAGTTGGTGAAAAGAACCTTCCCCAACAAGAAAAAGAGAACATGCTATAATTGTGGTAGCACGGAGCATTTCATAGTCCATTGTCCCCATGAGAAGAAGGGCAAGAGGCAAGACAAGAAGTACCACAAAGAGGGCAGCAAGAGAAGGTACAAGAAAGATGTGGGAAAGGCTCACATTGGACATAAATGGGACTCAACCGTGGACAGCTCAAGTGAAGAGGATAGAAAGATTGCAACCGTTGCCATTCAAACTTCATCATCAACACCAAAGCTATTCAACAACTTGTCCGATGATGATGATTGCTTCCCTCACACTTGTCTTATGGCAAAGGGTGAGAAGGTAAAAACCAAATCCAAGTCCAAAACCCCCTTTTCCTATTGACATATCGAGTAGTGATTCTAGTGATTGCTCTAGTGATGATGAATCTAGTGATGAAGAAATTGATAAGCTAACTAAGAACTTGGATAACAAAACTAAAATGTTCATTGCTAGTGTTGGCGGTCCTTAGTAACTAAATTCTATCATTATTTTAATACTAAAAATAAATAGAAGGTAGGGCTTTTATCTAACCTTTCCACGAGTTTTGTCGCATATGTAACTTAGCAGGTCTAACACGTGGAAATACATAAAATTCACAAGAAAGCGCACTACCAGAAACATATTCAGAAAAGGCGCAAAAACGAGAAAGCCCACCTAAGAACTGAACTGGATCTATCTGTAACCGTGGGGGAGGTCCAGGCCCAGGGAGCAACCGACCACCCGAAGGTGGTGGCTAGCGGGCCCAGCCAGGGGACCGACCACCCCCGGGTGCGGCCGCCCCCTGGTGGGGCCTCCCGGGCCCAGTCTTCAGAGGCGGTGCTCTAGGCGGTATCCCAAAGGCGGTTTCACCTCCTTCCAAACTTAGCTGCGCCGAAACCGTCCTATGAAGCTATAAAATGATGCCCCCACTCTCTCCATCAACACAACTTGATACAATAGAGAAGAAGAGGGTGGTGCCACATTTTTCCATTAGTTTAGCTTCTAGCTAGGCTAGTATAGGGTTAGAGAGAGAGAGAGAGATAGAAGCTTGAGAAGTGAAGGCGGGGTCGAAGCAGTTCTACCCTCAGGGTGGACGAAGTGCCGGACCTGTCGGCTCTCACATCCAACTTGTACCTCTATAACCATCTTGCTACTTGAAGTAAGAGGTTTGTGATACATTCTGTTTTTTGATCCATTAAGTGAGTTACTTTTATAAATCTACTTGTTTGTGGGATCGTCGCTTGTCCTTGAGACGAGTGCTCTAGTAAGAGGACTTCCTGATAAAGATGGAAGTTCCTGGCCATCGCTAGAGTAGTAGTCGCCTTCGTAGACGTGGTGTCTAAGTTGGAGTCTACCTTCGTTTGTTGCGTGCGCCCACGGGCAGAGGGGTACGTGGTAGGTGGTGACAGCCCTGTCCACTCGTACCAGCATCCCCCCACGTTCGGCCGTAGAATAGCGCTGAAACTGGTATCGCTTGGCAGACCAGGTGCGTCAGTGGGCCCGAAGCAGGCAAGTAGTGGGAAAGTCATCTTCACTTAGTGTTTCCTGACTTAGTGTATCCTCTCCACCCAAGTTACCCTCCTATCTTTTCTAGGGTCAACTAGCTAAGAGACCTCTAACATAAGCCGTTATTTTGGGAAAATACGATACCCTGAATACTTCTGGGTGAAGTGCTACGACGGTACTTCCGTGCGCTTGCGGACTTTTCTGCTAACGCTAAGAAGCGCCAACAGCTAGACTAATGGAAGAACTAGAGAGCACACAAGCTGAGCTAGAATCTAGAGAGAAGACTCTTATTAAACAAGAAGATCTCTATATTGCTAGCAAGGAGGCTCTTGCTTTGAAGAATAGTGAGGTGGATTCTTTGCAAGTGGCTTTAGTCAAAGAGCAAAAAGCCCACACTATCACCAAGAAGGAAAATGTTGCCCTCAACCAAAGATACAATAGCTTGTTGAAAAAGCATAATGAATTTGAGAATCAATATAAGCTTCTTGCTGAGAGTAACTCACTCGTCCTCGAAAGTAAAGGTGCATCTAGATCTTCCACTAGTCAAGCATGTGAACAATGCACCAAACTTGATTTAAATGCTTATGCTACTAACCTTGCCAACTTAGAGACAATGAAGAAAGAAGTGGCAAGGCTCAATGCCTTAGCTGCTGGTAAGGGCAAGAACTTGCAGTGCAAAATAGTAAGAGCAAGGTTAGAGAGTAACCCAAGGTGCAATACAAGGATGGAAGGCATCCACACATCAAAAGTGGCTTAGGCCATGTTGCTGGGGGTAAGACCAATGGAAGATACATGAAAAATTAGAGTGGAATGTGTCAGGTTTGAGAGGAAGGCACAGATTGGTACAGAAAGGCCTGCACAGACCGCGGCAGTACCGGACCACGGCAGTGTCAGGGCCTAGAGTAGCAGTGCCGTGCCCCAAGAAAGGGAAGGCCACCAATCTGAAGCCTGATCATTCCAAAACACATGTCCAAATGGTGCCCCAGCAGAAGCAGGTTTTCAGAAGCCACAGGAATCAATATGGGTGACCAAAAACAAGTTTGTGCACCAACCAAAGCCAAATATCACCCGTGAAAGTTTGGAATCTTACTATGTGTTGAAGTGTAACAACCGTGGTAAAGTTGTTGCTAAGATTGTTGGTCAAGAGGCTAGCAAGCATGTAGGAAAAGCAATTTGGGTTCCTAAGATACTTGTGACTAACATGTAAGGCCCCAATCCTACTTGGGAACATAAATCAAGGAACTAAATTGTTTTGCAGGCATACTTCTCCGGTGGATCAAGTTGGGTACTTGATAGCGGATGAACAAATCACATGACCGGAGAGAAGAGTATGTTCAGCTCATACTCCCCTATCGAGAATCCAAGTGAAAACATAGTCTTCGGAGACAACTCGAAAGGGGAAGTAATCGGTCTTGGTAAAATTTCTATAACTCATGAACATTCAATTACTAATGTTTTACATATTGATTCGTTGAGTTACAATTTGTTATCCGTATCACAATTGTGTGAGATGGGCTACAATTATTTCTTTACGAATAAGGGTGTGGAAGTCACTAGAAGGGAGGATTCCGCTATTGCTTTTACGGGTCGCTTGAAAGGGAAGCTTTACCTAGTTGACTTCAACAAAAGTAAAGCTAACCTTGAGACTTGTTTAGTGGCAAAATCTAGCATGGGCTGCTTGTGGCATCGCCGGCTAGCTTATGTTGGGATGAGGAACTTGGCCAAACTTCTAAAGGATAACCACATCCTTGGACTAACGAATGTTCATTTTGAGAAAGATAGGATATGCAGCGCATGCCAAGCCGAAAATCAAGTAGGAGCACCACACCCACCAAAGAGCATCATGACAACCACCAAACCATTGGAGCTAATTCATATGGATCTCTTTGGACTCGTGGCCTACTTAAGCATTGGTGGTAACAAATATGGACTTGTTATTGTTGATGATTATTCCCGTTTCATTTGGGTATTCTTCTTGTATGATAAATCCCAGGTACTAGATAAAGTGAAGACATTCATTAGAAGGGCACAAAAGGAATTCGAGCTTCCCATCAAGAAAGTAAGAAGTGACAACGGGACCGAATTCTGGAACACCCAAGTTGATAGCTTCCTTGATGAAGAGGGCACCCCTCAACAAAATGGTGTAGTTGAACGGAAGAACCGGACTCTAATTGACATGGCAAGAACAATGCTTGATGAGTACAAGACACCGGATCTCTTTTGGAGTGATGCCGTCAACACCGCTTGCCATGCAATCTACCGTCTCTACCTACACAAGAAGCTGAAGAAAACCTCATATGAGCTGCTCACCGGTAACAAACCAAAGGTGTCTTACTTTAGAGTGTTTGGGTGCAAGTGTTTCATACTTAACAAAAGGCCCAAAACCTCTAAATTTGCACCTAAAGTTGATGAGGGTTTCTTACTTGGTTATGGATCAAATGAGCATGTCTATCGTGTCTTCAATAAGACCACCGGTCGAGTTGAAGTTGTGGTAGATGTGACATTTGATGAATCTAACGGCTCTCAAGTAGAGCAAATTGATTTAAGTATTATAGGAAAGGAGGATCCACCATGTGAAGCAATGAAGCAAGTAGCAATTGGTGATATAAGACCACAAGAAGACAAGCCTACAGAGGTAGAAGGACCTCAAGAGAAGGCCACCGCAGAAAGCTGCTAGCTGCAGGGGGACCCGACAGTGTCCGGCCTTAGGCCCGGCAGTGCCGCTCCCCCAAACAGTAGAGCCATCAACCCCTGCAACTGCTGAGAGAACACCGCTTCCGAGGGATGATCTTGCACCTGTTCTTGAAGTAGATGAAAATGATTGGCCAGAAGAAGAAGAACAAGAATCCATTGATCATTCAAGGCTACGTCAAACTATTCAACGGGATCATCCCGTTGACAATATCCTTGGGAGTCTTCGAAGGGGGTAACTCCTCGTTCACATTTGGCAAATTTTTATCAATTTACTCTTTTGTCTCCTCTTTGGAACCTCTCAAGGTAGAAGAAGCACTTGGTGATCCGGATTGGGTGTTAGCTATGCAAGAAGAGTTGAACATCTTCGAGAGAAACCAAGTATGGATTCTAGTTGAAAGACCCCAACACCAACATCATTGGCATCAAGTGGGTTTTCAGAAACAAGCAAGATGAAGATGGAATGATGACAAGTAACAAGGCAAGATTGGTGGCTCAAGGATTCACTCAAGTAGAAGGCTTGGACTTTGAAGAAACATATGCACCGGTAACAAGACTAGAGGCAATCCGAATGCTTCTAGCCTACGCTGCCCATCACAACTTCAAGCTATATCAAATGGATGTGAAGAGTGCAATTCTTAATGGCCCAATACAAGAGTTGGAATATGTGGAGCAGCCACCGGGTTTCGAAGATCCCAAGTTCCCAAACCATGTTTATAAACTCCATAATGCGCTCTATGGGTTTAAACAAGCACCAAGAGCATGGTATGAATGCCTTAAGGAATTCTTGCTCAAATAAGGCTTTGAAATAGGCAAAGCTGATCCTACTCTTTTCACTCACAAAGTTGGTAAATATTTATCTGTGTGCCAAATATATGTCGATGACATAATATTTGGTAGTACTAACAATGTCTTTTGTGAGGAATTTAGTAGGACCATGACTAAGAGATTTCAGATGTCCATGATGGGTGAGCTCAAGTTCTTCCTCGGGTTTCAAGTCAAGCAATTGAAAGGAGAAACTTTCATAAGTCAAACCAAGTACACCCATGACATGCTCAAGAAGTTTGACATGGTGAATGCAAAGGCAATCAAAACTCCCATGCCAATCAACGGACATCTTGATCTTAATGAGGAAGGGAAAGCCGTGGACATCAAGGTATATCGCTCCATGATCGGCTCTCTACTCTATTTGTGTGCATCTAGGCCCGATATTATGCTTAGTGTGTGCATGTGTGCTAGATTTCAAGCTAACCGGAAAGTGTGTCATTTGCCGTTAAAAGAATTTTGAGATATCCAGTGCACACTCCAAACCTTAGCTTATGGTATCCTAAGGGCTCTAAGTTTGATTTGTTTGGGTATTCGGATTCCGATTACGCCGATTTCGATCGTCTCGACGAGCTCTATGCAATGGTGAACTCCAATTCCTCATTTGAGATATTTTTAATCGGTGAAAATTGAATATCCTTTTATACCCTGCAAAACAAGTGAGAACACCAAAACTAATGAAACTTCTTAGAATCAAACCCCATAACTATGTTGTGGATTGTTTTATGCCCATGATTCATGTTTAGTTGATGGGTAAAAATTAGCAATAACTACCATCAACATTAAGTACCAATTTTATAGCGTCAACTAATGCCTAGGGAAGGACAATAATAGAAGCATATGGGTTATTACTGACAAATTCTATGAGTTTTGGTGAATTGTGTATTTTTCAGAGATTATTCTAAAAAGGCTTAAAAGAAGGATTAAAGTGCTTAACTACAACGAAACTTAACCGCCAAGGAAACATCATCATCGAAACACTAGAAGCCTTTGGAACACACCCGAAGCGACCGGGGCCCGAACCCCACCAGGGTGGGGCTGGCCGGCGACCCCCTTAGGGTTTCGGCCCCGCCTTCTGGAGTCTTCTTCCGCCGCCTCTTTGGAGTCATCTCGGCCCTTTGTTTAAGTCGGTTTGATCTCACAGCGCACGTTCATCCTACCGGGCAATAAATAGAGGGGCAGACCCCCCTCCCAGAACACCAATTCATTCCTCCAGCTTCATTTGTTAAGAGTAGGCAGAAGTTTGGGTTTCCAGAGATTAGAAATAGGGCTCTAGTTCTTCAAATTCATAGTTTAGGTGTCTAGCAAGGTTCAAGTAGAGTTGGGCGGTATGCTCGGGATTCCAGATCTGTTCGTCTGGAGATCGGTAATCTTATCTTGTATCTCATTATGACTTTGCTTTATTTTAATATATTGCTACTTATTCAGTTCTTAGTTTATTCTAGTTGCATATTCGATATAGTAGTGATTGGTGATGATTATTGTCATATGATCGTAAAGCGCCTAATTCAGTACTCGAGTGAGTTAGGTGGTATACATTATGTAGACGTGGTGTCTACATATATTGTGTACCGACGGAGGCACCCTGACGTGCCGGGTCGTGTGGTAGTCTGTGTAGGTGATAGCTGCGTTGGTTCCTCTGTAGTCCACCCCCCGTACGTAGGACGAGCAGAGCGCGGTCGCAAAAGAGGTGACCCTTGTGTCTTAATATCCTCATTAGATGATGCTCCTTATCATGTTTTTTGAGTTGATTATGCTATAAATGAAAATGTGTAATGTGACGTAGACTGTAGAATTTGTATTTAGTAATTACATAGGTTTCCTTTACTTTAGCCGAATCTCAAGATTGTCTTACTACATTAGTGAGTCTCTATATTCTATCTCTGGAATACCATTTACCTCATTTACTCAGTTATCATTTACCATTTATCATTGACTTATTTATCGGTAAAGCACTAGAGTTATGGGTTATCATAGGTCTGCTCATTTATCTTTCCAAACATTATAGTAGATTATCCTAATGAGTAGAATGCCTCTTTATCCTTTTGACATAAAACAAATCAACGATACTCGGAATACTTACCGGGTGAAGTGCTACAATGGGAGAATTATCTGTGCGCTTGCAGATATATTCTATAGTATTATTTTTAGGAGGCAAGTGAAGATTATTTTACCTTTGGTTTTTGTCATCATGTTAGGAATGACAACTTAATGCTGAAAATCCTAATCTCATATGTCTCATGATTGTTTGACATCCTCTTGGAAATGATGAATAGTTGCTCTGTTCAAAACAGTACAGAAGTGAGCAGCTGGGGGCCACTTATGTGGGTCGGCCAAACCACACATAGTGACCCCTGGCCACCACACTCCACCGACCTCCTGCATGCTTTCCATGTGCTAGATTCACCACGGCCGTCCATCTTGAGGCGGTTCTAAGGCGGTTCATCCAGGGGTGGAAAGGCAAGTAGCACACGGATCGCTGACGTGGCACCTCTCCATTCCGCCCTATAAATAGAGGCAGCCATCACCCTCTTCAAGACACACAAAGAGGCAACAAGCAAGCTAGAGTCCATCACTTCTCTTTAGTAGTAGTATTAGTCTAGTGTGAGAGTTAGAGTCGAGTTGAGCTACGTTCGGGATCTCCGGAGTCGTCTTCTGGAGAGTCTGGTATAGCTCTTACACCTTTTCTTCTGTAAGACTTTAACTTTATCAATATATTATCTTTGTTTTACTTTACTGAGTCTTTACTTAGTACTTTACTATCCTTTATGGTATTGTTGTGTCTTATCTTAGCATTATAGTTGTCTTATACTAGATTGTGATCCTGTAACCACTATTGTGTGCTGTTCATCGCCTGTCATAGGGTGCTTTAGTTGCCTTGTACACAACTAGAGTAGTGAGAATTAGTGTAAGCGTGATGCTTATACTAAGTCTTGCCTTTGATTGCCGCTTGTCGCACGGATTGTTAGTGGGTACTAGCAGGTGGTGACAGCCTTATCTAGTCCTAACATCCCTCCACGTGTTTTAGGCAAGTTCTTAAAAGGTAAGCTCCCATAAGGGCATAGCCGCTTCGGGTAGAGGTTATATCCTCTATTGTCTCGGACTATCCCCTTCACACAAGAAGTAAGGTAGCAGTCTAGTTAAGTCATCTATCTGTTAAGGTTAAGTTCACAGAAGTAAAGTAAGAGTCATAGGAGTCCTACACTCACTCGTTGTCCTCCCACCTACCTATACTCTACTAGTTATCCTTAGTTATCTTAGCCCTTGTCTTGTCTCTGTGTCATCATCTTTCCTCTATTTCGATTTACCCCCCTTTCACTAGTTGGTTGCTAATTGCTATAGACCCAAGGAATCTCTCTTTTATTAAAATTCCTAGCACCGCTTTCCCTTGGGATAAAATAAATAACGATACCTTGGAATACTCCCGGGTGAAGTGCTACGTCGGTATATTCTGTGCGCTTACGGAATTATCCAATAGACATAAGAAATACCCTAAGCATTTCTGACGCCGTTGCCAGGAATAGAGTCTAACTCTGTTTCTAGTAGCGATGTTAAAAAACGCCATCAAGCATTTCTGGCGCCGTTGTCGGGGAAAGCATCAGTCTAGGAATATTAATAAAGTTGAATCCGGAGTCTATTATTAAATTAGTTATCAATTAGTGTTAGGAACTTACCCCCTGTCTGTATTTCTTGTTACTGTGAAGCTAGACAGTGCATGAGCGGTTTCCAATTGTCGTCAAACTTTGTTGAAGATTCTGAGCAATTGTTGAGGAGAACTAGACACCGCCAAGTTCCCCCTCAAAGGTTTATCTCATACCTGAATCCGTTCGAGAAAAGAGGCTCCGCACTATCACTCAAAGAAGTCATGGCCCAAAACACCATCTCTGAGTTCTCTACACCGTCGGCTGACAACATCGCCACCGGTCCGCAGCTTAACTTGGGGGATGCTACTTTTGAGCTGAAGCCAGCACTTATCAATATGGTGCAAGCCAACCTGTTCTGTGGGAAGCCGCACGAAGATGCCAATGCCCATCTCCAGCACTTCTTGGAAGTGTGTGGTACCTTCACTATCAAGAATGTCTCGGCAGACGCCATCCGTCTTCGTCTGTTCCCATTCTCACTGTTTGGGAAGGCGAAGCAATGGTTCTATGCCAACAAGAGTGAAGCTACCACTTGGGAGATGTGTGCTAATACATTTCTCAAGAAATTCTTCCCGATGGGCAAAACCAGCGCACTTCGTGGAAAGATCTCAAGCTTCCAACAGCAAGCTGATGAGACGATTCCCGAAGCCTAGGAACGTCTTCAGGAGTACATTCGTGCCTGTCCTCATCATGGGATTGAAGAATGGCTCCAAATCCAAGGTTTCTACCATGGGCTGACTGGATTGGCCCGTAGTCACCTTGATGCTGCGGCTGGAGGAGCATTTATGTAACACAATGTCAAGGATGCTAAGGACCTCATTGAAAAGATGATGATCAACCAAGGATGGAATGAGGAACGTCTCCAGCCCAAGAAGATGGGTATGCACACTGTTCATGAGGTGGACATGCTCTCAGCAAAAATAGACCTCTTGATGATTGAGGAAGGTTCCAAAAAAGAACAAGAGGCCATTCGACCTCATGCTACCGCACGAGCCATTGAAGCTGATCCATGGTGTGAGGTATGTGGAGGAGAAGATCATTCGGGCAACAACTTTCCCGAGATGAAGGAGAAAGTGAGCTTCATTAACAACAACAACAATAACAATGGGTATCGACCCCAGCAACAAGGAGGATGGAACTCACGCCCCTTCTACCAAGGTAATCAAGGTAATGGTTACAACAATAATTACAATAATTCTTATGGTAACCAACCTTCTTTAAAAGATCAAGTCTTAGGCCAATCTAAAATTAACGATAGCATCAATAAGAAAATAATGGCTAATGATAAGATTCTTAAAAATCTTAATGAAAAAATGGATAGCTTTGCCACTGCTATGAAAAATCAATTGAACTTTAATAAAATCCTAGAAACACAATTAACTCAAATAGCAGCAGCTGTCACATCCTTCGAACAAGGCAAGATCCCAGGGAAACCTGAGGATCCAGTTGAGGGTGTTCGGTTAGTTTCTACGAGGTTTGGTAAGCTTCTGCTCAGGTCAAACCCGGGTTATCTTCTTGATCCACCATTCATGGCCAAGAAGAGCGAGCCCGATCATCCAACCATCACCTGTGAGATCGGGCCACACACCTTCAACAACGCCTTCTGCGACCTTGGATCTGGAGTTAACATCATGTCTAAGGTAATGTATGAAAATCTCCTAGGGGGACCCTTGTACCCCACATTTGTTAAATTGCAGATGGCCGATCAATCAATCTGGTTCCCCAAGGAATTGGCAAGGGACATCCTTGTCAAGGTTCAAGATGAGTACATCCCTACTGATTTCATCATCTTCTACATGGGAGCGGATGACGAAGTCCCCGTCATCCTAGGAAGGCCGTTCCTCAACACCGTTAACACCATCATCTACGTGGGATCTGGCCAAATCCACTTTCAACTCCCAGATAAGAGAGTAAAATGACCTTTCAATGGTTATAAATCTAAGTAGCAGGTAAGAAAGAACCAATATGCACTCCACCGGAAGAATCAACCACCAAAGGCTAAAAAGGCTGAACTGTAAAGTAAAGCCGAGGCGGTAAAGGACTCCGCCAAATCACAAGTATCAACCAAAAAGGAATGGCGGAAGAAAGAAGTGCCCACCCACCTCTGGTGGTGTTGGCCTGGTGTGTTGATTCATATCCTGAATTATGGGCACCATCTCGTTTTGAATTTGTTCGACCACCTTTGATCATACTCACTTTCACATGCTCCAAGGAGAATTCAGCACTCACTACCATCCAAATTCTGCAAAGTGGTCACCAAGGCATGCATTAGTGCTCCCATGGTCCATGGGAATCATTTTAAAACATGTTTCCACTTTTGTCATGCACCTTTCTCTTTCACAAAGCACTAGACAAGGGAATCTCTGAAAATTTCACCACTTTTGGTCCACCACTAATCTTTACTTTGCTGAACAAAGTGAAACACACTGTTTAAAGCTGCTGAAGGGACCAAACATGGGTCGGTCGACCCATGATTTGGTGCCCCCCTAAGAAAGTTGTGTTTGAATTCAAATAGATTCTCTGTTCAAAGGTGAAAGCAGCTCTGACCCTGCCATAATGGGGTCGGCCGACCTGGCCCTGGTGGGGTCACCACCAGCCCATCTCCCCCTATAAATACCCTTGCATTGTGTGCTCGTTTCCTCACCCAAACCAGCTGAATCATCTCGAGCACACAATTTCTTTTCTCCTCTCTAGTTGAGCAAGTTCTTTTCTCAAGTTTAGTTGTAGTTAGCCACTCAAAATAAAAACCCAAAAATATTGTTGTAGTAGTAGAAGCTTGTCTTTGCTCTCAAGAACACGTTTGTGGAGTATTCCTACCCACAAGAACGGTTTTGTGGAGGTGACCATACCCCACAAGGGCTACTAACATTGGGAGAACTAACGCTAACGCTAACGCTAATCCTTGTTATCCTAGTGTGTTCTTGTGTTGTCTCATTGCTGCAGGAAGATGAAGAAGTTCACCTCCGCGTTCAAGAAGGCCAAGGGTGCCGTGGGGAGCTTTTCTCGACGACCCCGCCATGACGAGGAAGAAGGAAGAGAAGCTTCGCCAAGAGAAGGCCACGAGGTGCTAGAAGTACCTCCCGAGAGAACATTTGATCCTGAGAGCGGCCTCATGTTGAACCAAGAAGAGTACCAAAGGTATCTCTCCATCCAACACCACGGGTTTGAACACACCAGCATCATCGATCCTGTCCTTTTGGACAGCACAGGTATGACCGAAGAATTCAATACGGTGTTTAATAAAATTGGTTGGGGAAGCTTTTGGGAAGTTCCTGAACTTGGGATTAAAAAGCTCACTATAGAATTCCTATGCTCTTTACAAGTCACAGATGATAATGTTCACTTTCGCATGTTTAATAAAGAATACAATTTGACTTGGGGAGTTTTTAGTGTGGCTCTTGGTTTTGATAACACCTGTCAGCTAGATTTAATTAATGCCACAAGAAGATTTGATAAAGTTGATTTTTGGAAAGCCATATCTGGATCTGATGATTGCTCTAATCCTAATCTTGATGAAATTCATAAACCTACTCTGCGCTTTCTTCACTATTGGATGGCTATAACTCTTTTTCCTGTCTATAATGTGCAAGTTTTATACAATGATGAGCTAAGATTGCTTTATGCCATAACCAATAAAATAAAAGTTTCACCTGCTAAGCTTTTAGCCTGCTTTTGGCTTGGTGTGTTCCATAGAGAAGAACCTATATTCTTTACTTCCTTTATCACTTGCATTGCTGAAACAATGGATCTGTTTAATGGAACACATTACTTTGAGTACATTGCCTCTTCTCGAGATACTATAACTGAAGATTTCTTCATAAGTGCTCAAGTATTAAAGAGAGGTTCAAAAGGTGGCCTTCAAATGATTTATCATGGCCATACAGCTGAGTTCCCTCTCCCATGTGAGAGACGTCGGTTGTATGCGCTTCGCATACTAACCATTAAACTTGACCGAAAGGCAAGAAGTCAATATGTTGCAAGTACAAGCAGGACAATTCGAGCAAGGTGGCACCTCACATGCTGCAGGGGAAATGAAGAAGAAGGCGATGAGGCAAGTTCCATGAATATTTCAGGGTCCATGGACAGGCCCCAACAGCCCACACGGGCGAGGGGACGTCGGAACAAAAGGATGGACACAGATCAATGTTGACGGTGGATAACGTCAACTTTTATTAGAACTTTAGACGTGAAAGGACACATGAATACACAATAGTCTAGGGTTTTAACTGATAATTTCCACAAGTTTTGCATGTTCTGTATTTTCCAGGGACTATTCCAGAAAAGCATAAAAGAAGGGTTAAAGAGCATAAAAGACACGAAATTTAACCGCCAAGGAAACATCATCATGAAGACCCTGGAAGAGTCTGGAACACACCCGAGCAACCGGAGCCCGAAAGCCCACAGTGGGGTGCCGGGCGGCGTCACCATGGGGCCGGCCGGCCCAACCCTATTAGGGTTCGGCCCCCGCTTCTGGAGTCTTCTTCCGCCGCCTCTTAGGAGTCATCTCGGCCCTTTGTTGAAGTCGGTTTGATCCTACGGCGCACGTTCATCCCACCGGGCTATAAATAAAGGGGCAGACCCCCCTGGAGGCAATCCCTATTCCTGAGCTTCAATTCAATATCTCCAGTTAGGGTTAGATGCAGCAATTAGGAGAGACTAGTTCTTCTAGATCTAGTCTTGTCTAGAGAAGTAGAGAGATAGAGTAGAGGAGTAGAGTTCTGGAGGAGTTCCGGCCTGTCGGCGCTTCTTCGTAGCTGTATTCGTCTGGATTCAGCTCCCTCGCCCAGAACTGCGTTCTGAGGTACCTTTGTGTTCAACTTCTAATTAAGTAAGCATTTGTTCTTATTTGTTCTTAAGTTTGCAACTCACATTGAGTTCTTTGATCTTGGTCATTACTTGATTGAAGTAGTATTTCGTAGTGTAGGCATGATGCCTAGGCTAGATTTACTTGTGAATGTCACTGCCCAGTTAGAACGATATTATTCAAAGCTTACCGGTTGTTGGAACTAGACAGTCATTAGCTATTCCACTTTCTCGATATTATCTAGCCTAGTTGTAGGGTTAAGTTCATCGGTTTGGTCATTATCACCTACTGTTTCTTGTGGATACGATATTTAAAACCTCCGGGTAAAATGTGACAGCAGTATATTATATCTGTGCGCTTGAGGATAATCTGAGAATAATAATATTTAGTAGACTGCAGTTAATTCATACCAACAAGCATTTCTGGTGCCGTTGCCGGGGAACGGTTTGTTGATTTTGACTGAGTTTAGCTTATTCTTGTATTATACTTTTATCTTTTCTATTTTATCCCTACCTTTTCATCATTTTATGTTCATCCTTATGGATGCTTTAAATTCCACGCCTATCTATCTATTTGGCATGCGCAAAAGCTTCGGGCCACCAAAATCTGTAGAGCCTATCATAACACCTGGCTATGAGCTACGCCCATGTCTAATTAATATGATTCGGGATAAACCCTTCTCGGGAGAAGGTAACAAAAACCCATACTTACACCTACGAGAATTCGAGCAGACCTGTGCATGCTTGCACATTGCTAGCATGTCTGATAAGACTTTAAGGTGGAAGCTTTTTCCGTTCTCTTTGATCGGAAGAGCTAAACGTTGGTATAAACGAGCCGTAGGAAGTATGCAAAGAGATTGGGAAACTTTGTGCTATGAATTTTATTTATATTTCTTTCCCATCCATAGAGTAGTTAACCTTCGAAAAGAGGTTCTAACTTTTAGGCAACGAGAACAAGAATCTCTTAGTACATCATGGGATCGTTTTAATGAACTTGTTACATCTGGCCTTGACCTTGGTTTTCCAGACCCTGTGCTTATTCAACATTTTTATTTGAGTCTTACCAAGAATTCTAGGGAATCCCTTGATTTATCCTCTACAGGAGCCTTTCCTTATTTACCTATAAATAAAGCTAGAGCTATGATCAACAAGGTTGCTCCAGCTAATTTCAAGCTCCACGAGGAAGAGAAGGAATCATACCCCCAAACAAGCAGAAGAAGCTTTGGTAGCTAAAATACAACCACTCCAATCCTAAGATTTAGCCGTCAATCCTAAACCATCGAAACCCCACTTTGATGATTTAGACTTTCAATTAGCTAAGATGCTCATAAATCAATGTACATCAGATCTTCTTAGAAGAGCATCTTGGAAAAAATGTCGTCAACTTCCTTTCCCCCTGAAAGACATTGGGAAGAAGAATACAAGGATGGCATGTCTAGTGATGCCATAGAAGGAGAGCCAACCGACATAGGAATCAACTCTATCTTCTCCCTTTCTATGCTCATATTAAATGTCTCATCTGAACCCATCTCTAAACCCATCCTTGACCCTGATGATCCTTTTTATGCTCTCTCTCCTAAGTCTCATAATGACCCTATGATCCCATTAAGACATCCCAAGAATAGGAGTCATAAAGATTATTGGAATGACCAAGAAGAGCTACAACAATGACAGGAATGCATAGAGCATACTAGAAACACATACGTTATTGTCAAAAAATAGATGGAAGAGGACGAAGCCTTAGTGCTAGCATCTAAACTTGGTCTAGATTCAAATGGTGAGCTTAAATCAATTTCTGTAGTAAGCATAACTCATCCAAGTTTAGAGAAAGCCTTAGACGAGACCAAACTTAGAGACACCAATCCATGGGAAATCCTAGAAAATAAAACATCCAATAAATGTCGTAGACATGAAATAATAGAGACAAACTTGTTGTCTATAAACATCTATGAAGAAACACTCTTAGAGTTTGAAAAGGGAGATCATATCGATGAGCATGGGAATTATTTCATTAACACCTCATCGAATCCATGCTCATATGAGAAATCTCCTGGATCAATTGGTCTCTCTAACATTATCGCACACGAGATCCTCAACCCCCTCATTCTACCTGTTCATAAATTTTTCGAAAGGGTGATTGTAGATGCATATGTTTATCATAAATATTGTAGATCTCGTTGTAATCTTGATATAGGTGCACAAAGATTGGTGTTCTAGAGGAAGCCACCCCATGAACTTAAAGTACAATAATTAGAAGGTTTTCCAAGAACGACTTTGTGTCCTAAAATAACCACTCTTGAAAAATGAATTGAGTTTGCACCTTTAATTTTACTCTAATGCCCTTTTGAATTGAGCATAGAATTATAATTATGAAAATATTCCCCTGGGTATTTTTGTCACTAACCATTTCAGGTTTGAAGTAGAAGAGTGACAATGCAAGGTATATCTAACCAATCATTATGTAATATTGAATTATATCCATCCAAGCTTAACTTTGCTTTGCAAAATTCCAGCTTGGGGGAATGGGCCTACTTATAAAATCTTATGTTGCTAATATTGGTTGTCTCGACCTTTCTAATCCATGTTCAATTGTTTATCTTTTCATCTCTAAATGAATAAATCTCTATAAGTGCTTTCATTTCACCTTTGTCTGCCATAGTGAGTTTTGGTTTAGAGGTACTGATCCTACTTCTATAGGCATTTAAATTAAGCGTGGTGCTTAGGTTAACTAGCCTTCCTTAACTAAAATTAAACATGGAGTTTGGTTTGGTTATTGAACTAGAAATTACTGTAGTAGACATTGGATATTTTGTTGGACTAACCCCTGCAGGAAACTTTCACAATTAATCTGGAGGAAGCCACAGCTCATTCATCATGAATAGAAGAACTGTGTCATAAGATCAAAGAAGCAAAAGATGGCAAAGAGGATAAGCAACAAAGGAGACAAGATGCCCATGAACAACTCAAGATGCAAGAGAAGGAAAGGACCACTAGTCATCTACCCTTCATTACTTAGTGCCATCACGCTCCAATAATGAAGGTAATATTTTAAGGTAAGCGGTCACTATTTTCCTCTTGATCTTGGTATGCACATAAATGAAGATACAAACATGCTAGAGTTACAACTATAATGGATTAACCTAATTAACTCAACATGCTTTGTCCTTTAAGATTGTCTATGGCATCATTCTTTTGATCTCAGTCTTAACCAAATGTGTTAAACATTGTATTCTATCTTTGGAAGATGATAGTCATACTCATGTGAAAATTTATATATTATATAGAGATAGACAACCCTTCCATTGGTTAAGCAATTTAAATCTTTCCTGCCATATGAACTTAAATGCAACATAAATGTTTAATCTTCTGATCTTACCACTTATGTCATAAGTCAACAAATTATGCAACACCAATTTCATATTGTTCCATGTGCCTAAGGATAGAGAAAATAAAGAGATAGATTTGGTTTCGTCGGTGTTTTTCCACCAACAGAGCCCATGCACTTGATCTCTACCTTAGTCTTGCAAACAGGACAATACTTCGACCAAAGTTTATTGATTCCCAAAATTTTACAAGTGAAAGTTCTGTGAACATGCACACTAAGCAAGATGCTGCCAGCTTCCACTATTAATGCTCTACTCCAACCTGCTGGCCAAACAAAGGATAAAATTCATCATCACAAGGGGTGCAACCATCAAGACCTCCATCTCTAAGACGGAGAGATACACAAGAGTGGAAGATAAAGTCCTAACGGTAGACTTTAAATTCCGCACCCTTGCCATAAGTGAGTTCATCAGTGGAGCCCACTAGGACTACTGCTGACAGGCTTGCTCTAAAGATCATCGGCACCAAGTATTGCAAACATCTAGCTTGGGAGGAGCATCCCCTAGTTATCAGGTAACTATACCTATGCGATTATCGAGTCTGTTTTATAAAGTCATAAAAAAACCAAAAATATGTGGGCACATGAAGGTCCACCCAGTTAGGAAACTTCTGCTGGAAATATAAAATCAATCACTTACCATGGAGTGGTACTAAACCTAATCCCTCTCCATAAGATTTGGTATTTTTGTTAAAAATTGAGTTTCACAGGAAAATACAAGATTAAAGAGCTAGTCAACCCGACGCCCTTACATTGCCGATACACTTGCTCCCAGAAGGATCACTCAATTTGCAACATAAAAAACCCTATCAAACATCTAGCTTGGGGGAGGGCACCCTCCATTTAAAATCCAGCTAAGTATAAGTTTCCCACCTTATCATTATTGTACCATATCGTTTTTTCGCGTGAGATAGCTAGTAAGATAAAATTTGAAAACCAAATAAAAACTTATAGTGGTCTTAGAGTGTGTCTATAGTTAGTCCAGGTTAGAGTCAAGTAAAAACTGGAGAACATTAAAATTTTATCTTGGAGATGATGAATAGTTGCTCTGCCGTAATTCCTTTCAAGTGCCTAGTTTTCAACCTTAAATTCTCTCGAGTTTTGGATACTACTGTTTTGACTTAAAAATTTACTCTGAACCTAAAACTTGTGGAGGCATATGTTTGAACTAAGTTTAGGTGATTGATATGATACATGAAGGTTGAGCTGCTATTTATCTTATTCCTAGCAATACTAAGTTCCGGAAATTTATTTTAAATTTAAAATCTTACATGATGAGATCTTGTATAACAAAGTGTAAATTCCTAACAAAACCATATATGTTACATTTAGAGATAGGAAAAACTTTACACATTTATGCTTCTTGCTTTGCATTGAGTTTAGTCAACCTTTGTTGTATACCTGATGAGAGTCTTGTTATGCTTTTAAAATCAAGATCACTTACACACTCCACCCACATATGCATTACTCCTACTCTGAAAGTAAGCGCAATCATTTTCTACTTCCATCTAGATCCACCTTAAAAATGTTTTTCTTCTACATTGGGAGTAAACACCCAAAAATATATCCTATAGGACAGCCCCTGTTTAATTGCTCTAAGTTCTTATCATTATCTCTCCAATTATTTGTATTCAAAGGATGCATGTGGCTATGCAAACGTATTGAAAAAAAAAGAAGAGAGAGAAAAGGGAGTAAAAGATGGACAAGTGTCCCAACAATTAAAACAATGGGTACTTAGATGCCTGCCCCCCTATGAAAAAAGAGAGAGAGAGAGAGAGAGAAAGGAAAGAAGAAAAAAAAGAATAAAGATAGCCCATGTTTTCCGCGAAAAGTTCTAAGTTCCAAGAGAGAGATCTATTTTTAAAGAGCAAAAATAGAATTATGATTAGCCACCTTATAGACACCTATCCACCGTGTTCCATACACATGCACATCTTGGTTTAATTGTATGACTTGACTCTCTGTGGATCCATTGTTTGACTTTACAATATATGAATTGCAAGTATGCTCATCCTTGTTATTGCCACTCCTATAAGCTCCACTATAATCCTTAGTTGTAGGAAGGCATATTAACATCATTAATGCCTCAGTGAGATCCATAAATACCATATATATTAAGAGACTTAAGGGTGTCATACAATTAAGCTCTGAGTTTTATTTTGAAACTTACAAAACTCCGGAATATTGGTACTATGAAGAATTTGAGACATAGTGCTTGACTTGATTGTTCTATCTTTCGATTGCTCTAGACTTATGTGAGGGTTGTAAAGCTCCATAGTTAAAGGTAAAATGGGTAAGTTTGAAAGTTATAACAGTTTTGTCTAATTCAGAGGAGAATTTCTGTTTGAAAGCATGTGTACTTGTAAAGTATGAAAGCATTGTAGCAACTCCTGATCCAAATACTTTGGTAAATTAGGCTTAGTTTGTTTGCCAAGGGACTGGCAAACAGGTAAGCTTGGGGGTGTTGTTGATGGTGGATAACGTCAACTTTTATTAGAACTTTAGATATGAAAGGACATATGAATACACAATAGTCTAGGATTTTAACTGACAATTTCCACGAGTTTTGCATGTTCTGTATTTTCCAGGGACTATTCTAAAAAAGCATAAAAGAAGGGTTAAAGAGCATAAAAGACACGAAACTTAACCGCCAAGGAAACATCATCACGAAGACCCTGGAAGAGTCTGGAACACACCCGAGCACCTGGGGCCCGAAAGCCCACAGTAAGGCGCCGGGCGGTGCCACCAAGGGGCCGGCCGGCCCCACCCTATTAGGGTTCGGCCCCCGCTTCTGGAGTCTTCTTCCACCGCCTCTTAGGAGTCATCTCGGCCCTTTGTTGAAGTCGGTTTGATCCTACGGCGCACGTTCATCCCACTGGGCTATAAATAAAGGGGCAGACCCCCCTGGAGGCAATCCCTATTCCTGAGTTTCAATTCAATATCTCCAGTTAGGGTTAGATGTAGCAATTAAGAGAGACTAGTTCTTCTAGATCTAGTCTTGTCTAGAGAAGTAGAGAGATAGAGTAGAGGAGTAGAGTTCTGGAGGAGTTCCGGCCTGTCGGCGCTTCTTCGTAGCTGTATTCGTCTGGATTCAGCTCCCTCGCCCAGAACTGCGTTCTGAGATACTTTTGTGTTCAACTTCTAATTAAGTAAGCATTTGTTCTTATTTGTTCTTAAGTTTGCAACTCATATTGAGTTCTTTGATCTTGGTCATTACTTGATTGAAGTAGTATTTCGTAGTGTAGGCGTGGTGCCTAGGCTAGGTTTACTTGGGAATGTCCCCTGATTGGCGGGATAGTGGTAGATCGCGTAGGCGACAGCTGCATTGAGTCCTCTGTAGTCCACTTCCCGTTGATAGGATCGATAGGTGTATAAGTGTCTGGTAGGAGGAAACTCTGATTTCGCCTATTATTCATGTCACTGCCCAGTTAGAACGATATTATTCAAAGCTTACCGGTTGTTGGAACTAGATAGTCATTAGCTATTCCTCTTTCTCGATATTATCTAGCCTAGTTGTAGGGTTAAGTTCATCGGCTTGGTCATTATCACCTTCTATTCCTTGTGGATACGATATTTAAAACCTCCCGGTGAAATGTGACAGCGGTATATTATATCTGTGCGCTTGCAGATAATCTGAGAATAATAATATTTAGTAGAGTGCAGTTAATTTATACCAACAATCAACTCATCGACGACATGGGTGCAATGCAAGTTGAGTAAGAAGCAACACTAAACATAGCACAACATAATGCCTAATTATTGCAAGTCATATAAGATGAAGAAGCACAACGTTGGGCAGGATGGTTCCAATACTATCCGCCACTACAATAAGCAAAAGCCAAGCTTGGGGGAGATCCTCTCCCCCACTATGGTAAGTATTCTATCCTAACTTATTGCATTATTTAATTTTAATGAATTTATCTTTGCTCTAAAAAACTCCTTATCTCATATGTCTCATGATTATTTAACATCCTCTTGGAAATGATGAATAGTTGCTCTGTTCATGTTTCTTTAATGCCTAGTTTACAACTTAGTATTTCTTTGAGTATGGATTACTTGGCTCATTTAAAATCATCATGAATCTGAACACTTTGTGGGTTGCAAATGCTAGAACTAAGCCTAAGTTGCTGTGAGATATGATATAGTGAGATAAGAGCTACTATAATATTATTCTAAGCATGCATGATTACTGTATATTTATTTCAAAATAATCAAAACCTTATTGTTCCTTAATGGTAATAAATTCCTACCACAAGCCAAATATGCTACACTTGTTTCAAACCTTCCACATAAGCTATTTGTTTTGCAATGAGTTTTGTCAAGTCTTGTTGACCCTTATTGAGAGACTTATCATGCCCCCAAGATCAAGATCACATACACACCACATATATATGCTACTTCTACACTGAAAGTACGCAACAACATGTCTTTCATTTCCACCAAATAAATGCTCCATGTGTTAAAGTCATAAAGTATCTCTCTTAGTTGATATGGTAGAAGAGACAAAAGGCTATGCAAAATGAAAGAAAAGAAAGTTGGACAATTAAAAGTCCATAGAAAAGAAAAGAAAATATGAGCAAATCTAAGCTCATGAATAAAAGAAATGATAGCCATGTCTCAAGAATTTATTAGAGAGAGATACACTTTCAAATAAAGGAGCATTTTAGTCCACTATTTTCCACACACTTGCACACCTGGGTCTAAGGGCATGACACTTCTCTCTTTAGATGCAAGCTTTGACTCTATAATACATGCAAAGTAAGTATGCTATATTCTTTCATTCCTACCTTAAGCTCCACCTAAGCTCTTTAGAAGTAGGAATGTAAAGAGAAAGCAACATTTACTTTATGCCTTGGTAAGGAATCATACACCATTTGAGCGATATGAGAGAACCATATGAGGCACATTAAGTTTTCTTTTGAAAAACATTGCTAAAACCTCCGGTAGGAAACTAGCAAAGAATGAAAAAAATAGTGCTCAAGTTAACAGTTTGTCTCTCAACCACCTAAGGCAAAGGAAAAGCCATTAGCTCCATAAAGAACTAAGGTAATATGGATGAAGTTTTATAGCCAATTTTTTCCATTCAAAGAGAAGTATTTTGTTGTACACATGGTACTATTGAAATATGAACATTGTAGCAACTCCTGATCCACCGAGGCTAAGTTTAATTATTTGCTCGGGACGAGCAAAGGTTAACCTTGGGGGATCTTGTTGATGGTGGATATACTATGAAAATCCACACTCAAACACTGTCAACTTGACTCGGTTTCAAGGGAGAACAACATACAAGAACATATTTTATCCAATAACGAGTTCCACTTGTACTCTTAGCTTGTGAATGCAGGGAAGATCAAAACAGTACAGAAGTGAGCAGCTGGGGGCCACTTATGTGGGTCGGCCGAACCACACATAGTGACCCCAGGCCACCACACTTCAACACAAGGTGTACAACATCACATGGAAGAGAGGCAAGCTCAAGATGGGCCCATGCATGGGTCGGCCGACCCATGAATGGGACCCACAGGGCTCTGGTGACGTGGCATGATCCTCGTGACACTCCATTCGGCTCACTTCTACCTTTGGATCAGAGTGTGTTTCCATTCAACGGCAGAGAAGCAAAGCACAAGGATCAAGAGATGAACCAACATGACAAACACGCAGCAACGGTGGAACCACTCCCTGTGACAGATGGGAACACCTTCTAGAAGCCCCTGGCTGGGCCCACCTGTCATAGGGGGTCGGTCGACCCCCCTGGTGGGTCCAGGCCACCGCCATACTCCACCGACCTCCTGCATGCTTTCCACGTGCTGGATTCACCACGGCCGTCCATCTTGAGGCGGTTCTAAGGCGGTTCATCCAAGGGTGGAAAGGCATGTAGCACACGGATCGTTGACGTGGCACCTCTCCATTCCGCCCTATAAATAGAGGCAGCCATCACCCTCTTCAAGACACACAAAGAGGCAACAAGCAAGCTAGAGTCCATCACTTCTCTTTAGTAGTAATATTAGTCTAGTGTGGGAGTTAGAGTCAAGTTGAGCTACGTTCGGGATCTTTGGAGTCGTCTTCTGGAGAGTCTGGTATAGCTCTTACACCTTTTCTTCTGTAAGACTTTACCTTTATTAATATATTATCTTTGTTTTACTTTACTGAGTCTTTACTTAGTACTTTACTATCCTTTATGGTATTGTTGTGTCTTATCTTAGCATTATAGTTGTCTTATACTAGATTGTGATCCTGTAACCTGCTATTGTGTGCTGTTCATCGCCTGTCATAGGGTGCTTTAGTTGCCTTGTACACAACTAGAGTAGTGAGAATTAGTGTAAGCGTGGTGCTTATACTAAGTCTTGTCTTTGATTGCCGCTTGTCGAACGGATTGTTAGTGGGTACTAGCAGGTGGTGACAGCCTTGTCTAGTCTTAGCATCCCTCCACGTGTTTTAGGCAAGTTCTTAAAAGGTAGGCTCCCATAAGAGCATAGCCGCTTCGGGTAGAGGTTATATCCTCTATTGTCTCGGACTATCCCCTTCACACAAGAAGTAAGGTAACATTCTAGTTAAGTCATCTATCTGTTAAGGTTAAGTTCACAGGAGTAAAGTAAGAGTCATAAGAGTCCTACATGAAAGGATCAAGGATGCCCAAGAGGGGGGGTGAATTGGGCAACTAATAATTTTTCGAAACACAATTCAACCTATCGCAATTTGCCCAATGTCACCCCACAAGTGCTTGTGACAATTCCATTCCTAAAACAAGTTATGCAACCTAGAGCCAAGTCCTATCACAAGTATGCTACTCTAGGAAAGTAGTGAACACAAAGGAAATACGGGTATATAAAGGGTTAGAAAGACAAATCCGATTTTTTCCGAGGTATCGGAGAGTCGGCACTCCCCACTAGTCCTCGTTGGAGCACCCGCGCAAGGGTGTAGCTCCCCCTTGATCTTCGCAAAGACCAAGTGCTCTCTACGGGCTGATCCTTTGTCACTCCGGCGCGGTGGATCGCCCACAACCGCTCACAACTTCGACTTGGGCCGCCCACAAGCTCTCCAAGCGGTCACCAAGCCACCGATCGCCACCAAACCGTCTAGGTGATGCCGATCACCAAGAGTAACAAGCTTAGACTCTCACTTGACCAAGAACAAGGCCAAAGAGGGTGATGGATGCACACAAGTCACTCTTGATCTCTCTAGGGAAGAAGCTCTCAATCAATAGAGTTCACACAAGTCTCCCTAGGGCTCTTGCTCTCTCACAAGATCAACAATGGTTCCTTTAGCTGTTAGAAATGGCAAGAGAGGTAGAATGAAGGCTTTGGTGGAGTATAAATACTCACACTCTCCAAAACTAGCCGTTTCTCACTTTCCTGCGAACCGTCGGACTCTGCCGAGGCTCGACCGTCGGACCAAACGCCACGGTCCGACTCTCACACAAACACTGTGCCCAGAACTGTGACAGAGGGGCGTCGGACTGAACTCGATGGCCCGACGCTCCTCAGTCCGACGCTCCTGAACAGCGGGTACAGTGCCTCTCAACGGCTAGTACACGGAGCAATGGTCCGACGCACACCGTCGGACCAAGTCCGACGCTCAAACTCGCTCTGGGAACCTCTCTGGAAGCGTCGGACGCTAACAGACATTAGTCCGACGCTCCCACTCGCGACGGTCCGACGCTCGCTCAAATAACAGAGGCACCGTCGGACTCTGGCAAATGGTCCGACGCCCATCCGGCCAGGGTCCGACGCTCCCTGGCACGCTGAAACTCGTCCAGGGGCTGCCACGTGTCGTCGGACTCTAGCTATTGGTCCGACGCCCATACTAGGTAGACTTGACGCCTCTAATTCGATCAAAACTTCACCGAATCGAAAACTTTCCAAAACGAAGTTTGATCCTCTCTCTCTCAAGAGTATCCCTGGGCTGTCTAGAGCTATGTTGGACAAGTGTGCATCACATCTACACTCTCTAATCTTGCTCTAAGTCAAGCTACCCATCCAAACCCCTCTTAATAGTACGGTCAAGGAGAAAAAACAAAACCTAAGACTACGCCAAGTGTCTCTCAACTCCAAACGACACTTAGCACTAGCCTATCACCGTCTTGTCTTTCATCCTTTGAAAACCGAATCGATTTCCATCGCTAGGGGTTTGAACCTATATGTTATTATGACCTAACCTCTAGGTTATCCTGCAAAACACAAGTTAGTCATAATAATCGTCTTGTTGTCATTAATCACCGAAACCACTAGGGCCTAGATGCTTCAATCTCCCCCTTTTTGGTGATTGATGACAACAACCTCAAATAGATTTAGAAGGAATGAGGTTTTTAGAGGTTTGATTCATATAAGCATGTGACAATAAGAGCAAAAGGGTTAGGCATGCTTATACAAATCAAGACCACAAGGTACATATAAGATAAGAAATAAGCACAAGTACCAAACGATACGCTCAAGATCGGAATGAAGTGCGGAAGCTAAGACAAGAGCGTAACCAAAAGAGAATCAAGTGACACAATATATAAATAATCATGAAGCTCAATCACATGTCACAAGCATGTCTCAAACATGAAAATAAACATAATGCATGATAATGTCACATCAATGTCACATCCAAAAGAACAAAAGAATCAAAACCCTCTCACGCGCTCCCCCTAAATCTATGCTCTCTCCCCCTTTGGCATCAAGCACCAAAGACCTAAGACTCAGGAGGAGGAGGAGAAGCTGCAGCGTCACGATCGGAGGAGTGAGGTCGAAGCTCAAACTGAGAAGGGTCTTCCTCGGACTCGGAGCTCTGAACAGCCTGACCCTCTGTCGGAGCACGTGAAGGAGAAGCGGTCCGGGTCTGCTGAGCTGTCTCTGTAGCTGCCGCTGTGACTACTACTGTCGCAGGCCCTGCTGAAGTCGGGAGAGGCTCTGAAGAGGCGACTGACGACGGTAGTGTCTCTGTAGTCCCAGTGGCAGGTGGAGCTGTGGTGGTGGTAACAGGCAATCTGAACTCAGGAGGTGTGGGAATGCCTGTGATCTCACTGAAAGTAGCACCCAAGCTCCTGGACACTGAGGGGCCACCTAGGTCAGGTGTGAAACCGGTGTGGATCGGAGTGAACCCCTGAGTGCCTGGCGTGGCAAACCACTGCTGAGTCTGCTGAGAAGGTGTGACAAACTGGCTCGGTAGAGAAGCTGTGCCCTGACTCTGAAGTCCACCAGACTGTATCGCTGGAGTCACTTGGGCTGCAGTGGCTGCCGGTCCAACCTGCTGGACTGGAGAGGCAGTGGCTAGGAACGGCGGGGCTCCGGTGTGCCTGATGATGTGCTCCATAAACCCAAAGGTCTGTAACTGTATCTGCTGGCTCTGGAGCTGCATCTGGAGCATCTGCTGCTGGAACTGATCCTGCCGAAGCTGAATCTGAGTGAGAGCTGCAGCCTGCTCCCTGGAAAACCGGGACTGCTCCTCTGCCTGTCTCTGATGTGTCTGCTGTAAGGTCAAAAGAATAGCAAGCAGTGCAGGGTCGGTCTGTGAAGTCTGAGGAGCAGAGCTAGACCCACCGGCCTCCGAGTCGTGAGCTCGTGGACGTGAAGGGATGGCCCGGTAGTCCCTGTCAGAGCTGGACGAGGAGGTGTCGACGGGGTCGTCGTCTGCAAGTAACTGCTCAAGCTCGCTATGGGCAACGTGCCTCATAGCCTCGTCCTGCTGCTGAACCTCTGCCATGTCTGCCCCTGAAGTCTGACGGCGCTGTACTCTGTGTAAAGCTCGGCTGCCACGGCGTCCGTCAATCAGAGAGGTCATCCGATATACTGGAAACTCTATCTCAGTCTGGCGCAACTCACGAGAGATGCCTGTCCAAATCCGGTGCAACCTCCGCTCAAGGATGTGTGAGATCCAATGAGCGTAGGGGAGCTGTCGCCGAGACCTGATGCCCTCTGCTATGGTGTCCTCCATCTCACTGATAATTAGATCGGCAATGTCAAACTCGGACTGCTGGACCAGGGCACTAAGGAGCCATAGCTGTAGGTGTGTCAAACCCTCCTTGTACCCCTCCCGCGGTAAAAGAGTACGCCTCATCACGTCGTTCAAGAGACGAACGACGGGACGAAGCTCCGAAGGTGTCCTGCGGGAGCCGTCTCCGAACGGTGGCCGAAAGCATGCTGCTATATGAGCAGTACCAGGTGCCAGTCCTCCGTGAGCCCTCCTCGGCGGATCTGTCGTGGCATAGCAAATGCTGTGCAACCTGGTAGCTGACTCTGGCACTCCAAGCAGCTCTCGCAGAGCCTTCGCGTAGAGCCGGTATGGCTCTCCGCCGAAGGTGTACTACAAGTACTCGTGGTCGGGGTCGATCCATAGGGAAGCATAGAACTCTCGGACCCACGACTCCACGTATCGGCCTGATCAGCCAAGAAGCTCCGCAAGTCCAGGCAGGTATGTCAGATAAGGCCTGATCTCCTCTCCTGCTGCCTGGACTATGTCCTCTAGGGGACATACTCTGTGCTGTCGCAGTCCAACTCCTGTGGCCATGAGGGCAGTGAAGAAATCCTCGTGAAGAGTAGTGTACCAGCCCTCAGAAGCTCTAGGATCTCTCTGATCCGGAAACCAGCTGGAAAGCGACGTCAGCCGGAGCTCTCTGACTCGGGCTACAGAGATCCTCTGCAAGTCCAAGTGAACATACGGCTCAGGCATCGGCTGAGGCTCGGAGGTAGCAGGCACCCTGGGAACTCGGTCGCCGCGCCTCTGACCAGCGGGCCGGGGTGGCACCGAAGGTCGAGTGCGACCCGAGCGACGAAGAGGTGGAGCCTGGGCCTGCTCCCCCTGAGTAACTGCCTCCTGCTGCTCTGGCTGCCTCGGCTCTGCCACCACTAGTTGTGCTGACTCAGTCTCCGGCTGCCTCTGAGACTGCGGCTGCTCCTCGGTCTCATCTCTGCCCGACAAACTGACAGAGATGCCTCCAATGTGTATACCCCTGCCACGCTCTGCCTCCTCTGCAGCCTGTGCTACCCTGATGGCCTGCCTCTGCTCTGCTGAAAGTCTCTTTCTCTTCTTGCTGCTTTCGACGAGAGGGCCCTTCCCCTTGTCCAAAGGTGGACGAGGAGGAGGCCACTCGTCTCCACCTGTGCCTCCCTGACTGCGGCTGACCTGCTTGCAACGAACCATCTCTGCCAACTGTCACTGTCTCTCTGAAGCTGCTAGCTGACACTCAGAGGCTTGGCCTCGTTCCATATCCGTGAGCTTGGCCCCGGATTCACTGACGCACTGCCAAACTCTCTGACCACGACAGCTGCAAGAGAGAGATAGACAGGGATACATAAGCATATATAATCTAGAGATGAGTAATCCTAGGAAGCAAGCATAATGAGATAAGAAGGGAATAGCAAGAAACCTGCGAGAGGACCTGTGAAAAGGTAAGATCCTCTGTCAACACGAGGCACCACAGGGAATCACACTAGGTGTAAAGCACCCCACAAGCCCTAGAATGCCCGAGAGAAGAGTCAAACTCAATAGAACTGCGAGGAACGCGAGGAAAAATGGTTAGGGCATTTCATCGAACATCTTGAGTGCGAAGTAGATTTGAAACAGGGGATTCAAATCTTACCACCATGTGAGCAGCTGAGAAGTAGAGGGATGACGAGTTCGACAATGGGGAACTTCCTTGAGCCGCGGTGATGAGCACAACGGCGGCGAGAAAACCGGCGGCGGCGGTGCTGCTCGGTGGCGCTCGGCACGGCGACGAGCGGCTGCAGCAGGGCGCGGACGCGCGCGTGGAAGAAGAGGGGGGTGCCTGCACGCGCGGGAAGGCCAGGCTGCCGGCGTCGAGGGCGCGGGCGAGCTGGCGGCGGAGGAGGTTTAGGGCGCGGCGCGGCGGCGGTGAGCTAGCGTTAGGGCGAACGGGCGCGGCGCAGCGAGCAGCTCGAGAAGATGAATAGGATCTGACAGCGGGGCCCCACGCAACAGAGAAAGAAAAGAACTGAGGTGCGCCTTCGAACCGACCGTCGGACCATTACTGTGCAAGCGTCGGACCAATACTCCGCAGAGTCCGACGCTTCCAGTAAGCTCCAGCGGCCGTCGGACTTAGTCCGACGCCCCACGTCGGACCAATACTTTCGGTCCGACGCCGTGAACGCGGCGTGAACGCGGCGCGACACGGCGTGAACCCTCTTAACCAAAAGTCCGACGTCTGAAAATTTCCGGTCCGACGCTGCGTCCGACGCTTCCTTCGGCTTTGCCGTCCACCGTCGGACTGAGGTAGAAAGTCCGACGCTGTGAAATCCAGCGTCCGACGCCTCGGACAACAGGGAAAGGGACCGTCGGACTGAGGCTATTGGTCCGACGCTTGGAAAATCAGCGTCCGACGCCTCGGTCCGACGCCCTAAAACCTGTTTTCTTCCAAATTTCTTCACGCCGACTCTTCCCAACTAAGTTCCAACCCCAATAAGAGTCAAATAAACACCAGTTGGAACCAGTATGAGAGGCCCTCTCTCAAACCCTCAATTTTTCAAATATTTTGCCTTAGGCATATGTGAATTTTATGAAGATAGGCAATGAAATCCATAAACAAAACGACAAAACAACAACCATGCAATATGCAATGCAAATTCACGTAAATTAAACTAGTTGTTGTCAAGTTTTTCCTCGGGTAAGCTTCTTCACACACTTTTAGGCGGTTATCTTAACCGAGTTAGACAAACCCTACGTGCAATTCAATGTTAGACATGTTTTATGTTACAATGCAATGCACATGACAACACAACATCATCTTTTAGTGAAGTTGCTTAGATCAAGGCAATTAAGTTCATTCCTTAGAGTACAAAAGCGTGCCTCTTCCAATGGTTTAGTGAAGATGTCCGCCAAGTTATCATCCGTTCTCACTCCCTCAAAGGAAATGTCACCCTTGGCAACGTGATCTCTAAGGAAGTGATGACGGATGTCAATGTGCTTTGTGCGGAAGTGTTGAACCGGGTTATTTGCAAGTTTTACCGCACTCTCGTTGTCACACAACAAAGGCACCCTTTTTAAGTTGATTCCATAATCAAGTAGGGTTTGTTTCATATAAAGAATTTGTGCACAACAAGCACCCGCGGCAATGTATTCCGCTTCGGTTGTTGACAAGGCAACACTATTTTGTTTCTTGGAGGACCAAGAAACTAGTGATCTTCCAAGCAAATGGCACCCTCCGGATGTGCTTTTTCGGTCAATCTTGCAACCGGCATAATCCGAATCGGAATAGCCGACAAGAGTAAAGTTAGCTCCTTTGGGATACCAAAGGCCAATGCTCGGGGTGTGCTTTATGTACCTAAGGATTCTTTTTACCGCAACTAAGTGAGGTTCCTTAGGATTGGCTTGAAAGCGCGCACACATACACACACGAAACATGATGTCGGGCCTAGATGCAGTCAAATACAACAAACTACCGATCATAGAACGATAGAGAGTTTGGTCAACCGATTTACCTCCCTCATCAAGGTCGAGATGTCCATTGGTAGGCATGGGGGTCTTGATGGGCTTGCATTTTTCCATCTTGAAGCGCTTAAGGAGGTCCTTCGTGTACTTCTCTTGCGACACGAACGTCCCCTCCCTCATTTGCTTGAAATGAAAGCCGAGGAAGAATGTGAGCTCACCAATCATGGATATCTCAAACTCCTTGGACATCATATCACCAAATTCCTTACAAAAATCTTCATTAGTCGAACCAAAGATAATATCATCAACATAAACTTGACAAATGAAGATATGCCCTTTGTGCTTCTTGGTGAATAGTGTGGTATCAAGCAAGCCGATTTTGAAGCCCTTGTTGATGAGAAAGTCACGGAGGCGCTCATACCAAGCCCGTGGGGCTTGCTTCAAGCCATATAGCGCCTTGGAAAACCTGTAAACATAGTTTGGATATCTAGGGTCCTCAAAACCCGGTGGTTGCGAAACATAGACAAGTTCATTTATGAAGCCATTTAAAAAAGTGCTTTTCACATCCATTTGAAAGAGTTTTAGATTGTGATTAGATGCATATGCAAGTAGGATACGAATGGCCTCTAATCTTGCAACCGGAGCAAAAGTCTCCCCAAAATCCAAGCCTTCAACTTGGGAGAACCCTTTTGCCACGAGCCTTGCCTTGTTTCACACAATGTTGCCCTTGTCATCTTGTTTGTTGCGGAACACCCACTTGGCGCCTATGACTCTTGCTCCTTTTGGCTTCTCTTCAAGTGTCCAAACTTGATTGCGGGTGAAGTTGTTGAGTTCTTCATGCATGGCATTCACCCAATCCGGATCTTGAAGAGCTTCCTCTATGCTAGTAGGCTCAATACAAGAGACAAACGAGTGATGTTCAATGAATTGAGCATGCCTTTGTGAGCGAGTCATTACCCCCCTTGAAGGACTCCCTATTATGAGATCTTGAGGATGTGCTTGTAGAAGTGGAGTGGTTCTTCTATCAACCACTTGAGGAGGAGGTTGTGGAGCATCAACATCTTGTGCTTGTGCCTCAATTTCTTCTTGTGTGATGTGGGTGTCTTCATGTGGATCCACCCCATCTTTATCTTCATCATCTTGAGGCACATTTGATGAAGATGGTTGATCGATCACTTGCACATCATCACCATCATCTTTTGGCTTGATGTCTCCGGTTGGCATGTTCTTCATGGCCTTCCTCAAGGGTTCATCACCTACATCATCAAGATTCTCATACTCTCCTTGAGAGCCGTTAGTTTCATCGAACACCACATCATATGTTTCTTCAACAAGGCCGGTGGCATTGTTGAATACTCTATATGCTTTGGACTTCAATGAGTAACCAACAAGAAAACCAATATCACAACGTCTTTGAAACTTCCCAAGGTGTTGCCGCTTCTTGTAGATGTAGCATTTGCAACCAAACACCCGAAAGTAGGAGACGTCCGGCTTTTTGCCAATGAGTAGCTCATAGGGGGTTTTCTTTAGCAACCGGTGAGGGAATAGGCGGTTGGATGCATAGCATGCGGTGTTGATTGCCTCCGCCCAAAACCTCTCCGGTGTGTTGTACTCATCAAGCATAGTCCTTGCAAGGGTGATCAACGTCCGGTTCTTCCTTTCAACTACACCATTTTGTTGAGGGGTATAGGTGGATGAGACTTCATGCTTGATCCCAACTTCATCACAATATACTTCAATGTTTGTGTTGTCAAACTCTTTTCCATTGTCACTTCTAATCTTCTTGATCTTCACTTCAAATTCATTTTGTGCTCTCTTGGCAAACTTCTTGAAAGATTGGGCTACTTCGGTCTTGTCATGAAGAAAGAACACCCAAGTATATCTTGAAAAGTCATCAACAATCACTAAGCAATAGAGCTTGCCACCAATGCTTGCATAAGTTGTTGGCCCAAATAAGTCCATGTGAAGTAGCTCTAATGGTCTTGAAGTTGACACAAATGCCTTGGATGGATGTGTATTTGCCACTTGCTTCCCGGCTTGGCAAGCACTACATAATTTGTCCTTCTCAAATACAACATCTTTTAATCCTCTCACCATTTCCTTCTTCAATAACTTCTTGAGTGTGCTCATCCCAACATGTGCAAGCCTTCTATGCCAAAGCCACCCAAGAGATTGCTTGGTGAAAAGACAAGTCTTCAAATTTGCATCTTCCGAGTTGAAGTCCACTAGATAGAGATGATTGTACCGAAAGCCCTTGAATATCACTTCATTATCATCTTTCTTGAAGACAACCACTTCTTCACTTGTAAATAGGCATTGGAAGCCAAGATCACACAATTGACCAACGGATAGCAAGTTGAAGCTCAAAGAAGCAACTAGAAGCACATTTGAAATGGAATGATCATTAGATATAGCCACTTTGCCAAGCCCTTGCACTTTGCTCTTGGAATTATCACCAAATGTTATCTTTCCTTGGTCTTCTACATTCTCTTCAAGGGAGGTGAACATACGAGCATCACCGGTCATATGTTGAGTGCAACCACTATCAATTACCCAATGAGAGCCACCGGTCTTGTAGTTCACCTACACACAACAAATCAAGCTTGATGTTTAGGAACCCATACTTGAGAAGGGCTCCGAACTTTCTCAACCAAAGCTTTCGCCACCCATAGTTGCCTAAGCCTATTCTTGTTAGGGGGTCCTAAGAACATGACTTTCACTTTGCCCTTGCAACAAGGCTCTGATACCAATTGAAAGGATCAAGGATGCCCAAGAGGGGGGGTGAATTGGGCAACTAATAATTTTTCGAAACACAATTCAACCTATCGCAATTTGCCCAATGTCACCCCACAAGTGCTTGTGACAATTCTATTCCTAAAACAAGTTATGCAACCTAGAGCCAAGTCCTATCACAAGTATGCTACTCTAGGAAAGTAGTGAACACAAAGGAAATGCGGGTATATAAAGGGTTAGAAAGACAAATCCGATTTTTCCCGATGTATCGGAGAGTCGGCACTCCCCACTAGTCCTCGTTGGAGCACCCGCGCAAGGGTGTAACTCCCCCTTGATCTTCGCAAAGACCAAGTGCTCTCTACGGGCTGATCCTTTGCCACTCCGGCGCGGTGGATCGCCCACAACCGCTCACAACTTCGACTTGGGCCGCCCACAAGCTCTCCAAGCGGTCACCAAGCCACCGATCGCCACCAAACCGTCTAGGTGATGCCGATCACCAAGAGTAACAAGCTTAAACTCTCACTTGACCAAGAACAAGGCCAAAGAGGGTGATGGATGCACACAAGTCACTCTTGATCTCTCTAGGGAAGAAGCTCTCAATCAATGGAGTTCACACAAGTCTCCCTAGGGCTCTTGCTCTCTCACAAGATCAACAATGGTTCCTTTAGCTGTTAGAAATGGCAAGAGAGGTAGAATGAAGGCTTTGGTGGAGTATAAATACTCACACTCTCCAAAACTAGCCGTTTCTCACTTTCCTGCGAACCGTCGGACTCTGCCGAGGCTCGACCGTCGGACCAAACGCCACGGTCCGACTCTCACACAAACACTGTGCCCAGAACTGTGACAGAGGGGCGTCGGACTGAACTCGATGGCCCGACGCTCCTCAGTCCGACGCTCCTGAACAGCGGGTACAGTGCCTCTCAACGGCTAGTACACGGAGCAATGGTCCAACGCACACCGTCGGACCAAGTCCGACGCTCAAACTCGCTCTGGGAACCTCTCTGGAAGCGTCGGACGCTAACAGACATTAGTCCGACGCTCCCACTCGCGACGGTCCGACGCTCGCTCAAATAACCAGAGGCACCGTCGGACTCTGGCAAATGGTCCGACGCCCATCCGGCCAGGGTCCGACGCTCCCTGGCACGCTGAAACTCGTCCAGGGGCTGCCACGTGTCGTCGGACTCTAGCTATTGGTCCGACGCCCATACTAGGTAGAGTCCGACGCCTCTAATTCGATCAAAACTTCGCCGAATCGAAAACTTTCCAAAACGAAGTTTGATCCTCTCTTTCTCAAGAGTATCCCTGGGCTGTCTAGAGCTATGTTGGACAAGTGTGCATCACATCTACACTCTCTAATCTTGCTCTAAGTCAAGCTACCCATCCAAACCCCTCTTAATAGTACGGTCAAGGAGAAAAAACAAAACCTAAGACTACGACAAGTGTCTCTCAACTCCAAACGACACTTAGCACTAGCCTATCACCGTCTTGTCTTTCATCCTTTGAAAATCGAATCGATTTCCATCGTTAGGGGCTTGAACCTATATGTTATTATGACCTAACCTCTAGGTTATCCTGCAAAACACACGTTAGTCATAATAATCGTCTTGTTGTCATTAATCACCGAAACCACTAGGGCCTAGATGCTTCACTACACTCACTCGTTGTCCTCCCACCTAACTATACTCTACTAGTTATCCTTAGTTATCTTAACCCTTGTCTTGTCTCTGTGTCATCATCTTTCCTCTATTTCGATTTACCCCCTTTCACTAGTTGGTTGCTAATTTGCTATCGACAATGCTTGCACTTACATTGTGGCTAACGATGTTGGTGAAGTGCTTCCTAATCTCCCAGCTTGTGTATGATAAGGATCTACTGATCGACAGGATGGATGGGGAGAGCATGTAGAGCCGAGCATAGGTAGCCGGGGAGGCGAGAAACGAGGGTTCTTAGAGAAGCTTTGATTTCAAGAAAATCAAAGTTATTTATACTCCCTCGTCCCAAAAATTTTCAAGGTCGACACCTAATGTTTGGAGATCAAACAATTTCAACTTTAATTGTTATTCTTCAACTTTAACTAGATCTGTATATCAGACATTATGATACTAAATACATATTATCAGATTAATGATAAATATATTTTAGTAATAAACTATTATTTGCGAGACAAATAATTAACTATTTAAAGACATAAATGTTGATGCCTTTTGGTTAACTTCACCAAACCTAAGAAAATTTAGGCCTTGTTTAGTTGGCGAAAAGTGACCCAAAAAATCACTGTATCAGCTGGAGAACCTTCTCCAATAAGTGTCCAATCATGGCCTATGTAGACTCAAAAGATTCGTCTCGAGAAAGCCAGGTAAAAAAGTACAAACATGTAACCGTTGTTACTTCATTTAATGCTCCATGCATGCGTAAAGGACAATCGATGTGATTGGGAATCTAAATTTTTTTTCTTGCCAACTAAACAGAGCCTTAACTTGTTTATTAGTCCAAGCTTAGGACACTCCCAATACTTGAAACATGCATAGTTTCTATCTATGGAGACACTATATATAAAAACTACGTTTTTAATGGATAATTTCTACAAAATAATCTTTTATCTAATCACGTCTCTTCTTTCTCCCTAATTTACCTATCACATCTCTTCGTGTCTTGGTTTGTAACTTAGACCTAGTTTTTATCTCTTTCCTCATTAAATCACTTGCAACATCAGTAAAATGCTTACATGGCATGACAATTAATAGGGATATAAACTGTGATAAAGTCTGGATTAGGAGTGCCTTAAAATCATTTTCATTCCGAGACGGAGACGGAAGGAGTAATTTGTAACGGAGAGGTAACACGGAAGTCGTTCCGTCCGGGCGTGAAGAAAAGGCCTCGATCACAGCGGCTAAGCCATGATTTTGGTCTCGTGGTTGTAGCCTCACTGCTAGCCCAGCTCAAGACCGGCGCAGCCGCACCGAGATTAGCCGCACTGCAAAATCAAGGGCGATCGGTTTAATCACTCAACTCGATATTTCGAGGTGTAATTCCAAGGCTGCTTTTGTGCACTCGAGATGGGCTACTGCTAATGGACGAGGCGTGGCCATTTTTTTATCCGTCCACTGCCCAAACTGCCGGCCATGGACTACTGCAGACCAGCCAGTTTCGTGATTATCCGCAGTGTATTGCTACTCGGCACCAGGTGAACGAAGTCACGAACAAAACTACTCCTCCATCCAAAAACAAACATGTAATTATACATTAAATTAAAATAGTTCACTTTTTACTAAGTTTTAATAAATATAATATAATATTTACATTTATGACTCTAAATTAATATATTATGAAAATATATTTCATAATTAATCTAATGGTATTTATTTGATATTATAAATAGTTTATAACTTTTTATTTATAATTAGTTAAAGTTGATACACTAAAACATACTACTATGCTAAAATTGTATGTTTTTTTTAGACAGAGAGAACAATACACAAGAATTTCAATCTTGAGCTAAATGACAGAAACTATTCAGGTCATGAATTTCACAAAATCTCCCGAGATTCTATTCCCAGCAAGAAAATCAAACTAAACCCTGTTCATAAATTCCAGAAAATCTTCAGAGATACGCACAGAGCTATTCAGTTACTCGTCGATAGGATTGAAAATGTTTCCCACATTACAATTTACGAACAGGGATTAAATTTGTAGTACAGTACTAGTACTGTCATTAGGATCGGGCCCCACTTGTCAGATCCTTCCTAGGGGCTCCTGCACGGCCTGCACGCTGCGCCCAGGCGGGCCCCAGGGCGCAGGGTCAGGGCGGCGGTTCCCCAAGCGCATCGGCATCGGCATCGGCATCGCCATTAGATTAGCGAGGAGGGAGTAACCGCTTTGTTGATCCACCCGAAAAGCGCATCCTTTTACCACCAACCTTTGCCTTTGACCCGTCCTCGCCGCGCACACCCTTTGTCTCCTCTCCACTTCGCCTCCCCCACCGCCGCCTGAATCCGCACACCAATCACTGGAGGCGGAGGAGGCCGGAGGGCTCGCTCGCTCAGTCCCCCCCACCCACCAATCGCTATGCAGCTCGGGTCCGCGTCGCGCCGTCGCCATGGCTAGGTGATGTGAGTCTCCTCCTACAGGTACAGGAGGCGCCGTCTGTCGCCTCTCGTCAGTGCCCGCAGTCAGCACCGGCAGCAGCGCCATGGCCGCGCCTCGGTCCTACTACTAGCGAAGGTACCCCTCCCTCTCTCCATCCTCCTCCTCCCCCGCTCGCCGGCTGACTGTCCGACTGACTGACCGATTGATTGATTCGGGTGTCATTTTCCCCAGGTGGGGATGACCATTCCCGATCTGTTGCTTGCTTTAATGTCTCCCCCTCCCATCACTTTCCAGATCCAACCCACCTCCCTCTTCTTCCTCCTCCCCAGTCCCCCTCCGCGTCTTTATAAATCTCCCCCGCTGCCGCCGCATTCACTGGCCACCGGAGTTATTAGTGCCCCCCCATGTCCTGACGCAGGACGCGGGCGGAGCACACCACATGCGGATGTGCTGTGCTGTTGCCTCCTCCTCATATGATTCCGGTGTGCTCCATCATACCTTCCTCTCTTCTTCCTCTTCTTCTCTCTCTCTCTTTTTTTTTTATCCCCCCGGGCGGAGAAAAGCGGGGGGCACCGAGTTGTGCGCCTTGTGAGCTCGCAGCTGTTCCAGGTTGCAATGCCTGTGCTGCTCGTGCTTTAGTTTAGTAGTCTGCCCCTCCTTTTTCTTCCCGTTCGCTTTGGGTGGACACATCTAAAAAAAAATTTCCCTTTCTTTGCTAATCTGTCTGGCGCTGCAACCCCCCCCCCCCCCCCCCCCTCTCTTTTTGTGGGGAATGCCGGGGGTGGGGGCTTGTGATTTTTTGAGCCCTCGTTCTAGTGCTTGGCCTTTTGGGGAGTGTTGATGCGGCGTTATGGGGCGCTGCTGGATCTGTTGTCAAACGCGAGCGAGCTCGTAGCGCTACCGCTAGCTTCTCCGGGAGCCTGCGAGGTGATTTCTTGGCCATGGATCCTGAAAAAAGGCTCCTCTTCTTTTTCTTTCTCTCTCTCATAGGTATCCGCCGCCGTGTGTCTGCTATGCTCGTTTTCTGCCTGTCTTGCTGATTGTGGATTAGTGTTCCTTGTTCATTTCTTTCGTGTTTGTTGGATTGCTCACTCTGCAGCCTGGTTTTCTCAGACCCTTTTGTAGCTCTGTTGCTAACGTGGCGAATTGATTTTTCAGATCAGGAGTTGGGGATTGCGCTGCCACTCTGCTGAAAGTTTGGAGAAGTTGTGGTGTTTCCCTGCCTGTTAGAATCTGCACTTCTGTGTTCCTGATCAACTGCTCCTAGGCGGTTGTTGTCTTCTCAATCTGACTCGCCAAGCATGGCTGGGCAAACAGCAAAGGCAAAGGAAGCAGGAAAAGATGACAGACAGGAACCCGCAGCCGAGGCGACGAAAGAGAAGTTACTGCCGCTGCACCAGCAGCAAGAGTCTCCAGCTTCTGTGGCAGACAAGGATTCTTCAGGTGTCTCTTCAGTTCCTCGCGATAAGTCACCGGTCCTAGATGGGGATTCTGGTGAGTTGAAAGCGGAGGAAAACTTGGATGGTAATGGGAATAAGGAAAAGAAAACGTCCCAGAAGAGCAGTACAAGTGATGGCTTTGCTTCTGCTAAAGTGAGTGATGGGACAAGTAGTTTGAGGAAGACCAGTGGTAGTGCGACGATGAGTACACGGGCTGATTTCACTGAGAGTGGGAAGAGTAGCATGTGCCGTGTGAGCACGGGCAGTGACATTAGTGATGAGAGCTCCTGCAGCAGCCTGAGCAGTGCCACCACCAAGCCACACAAGGGGAATGATTCAAGGTGGGAGGCGATCCATGTGGTGAAGTCCAGGGATAATATTCTTGGACTGAATCATTTTAGGCTGCTTAAGAAATTAGGTTCTGGTGATATAGGAAGTGTCTATCTCTCTGAGTTGAGTGGTACACGGAGTTACTTTGCAATGAAGGTTATGGATAAGACTTCTTTGGCAAGTCGGAAGAAGCTGCTTCGAGCTCAGACTGAGCGGGAGATCCTGCAGTCCCTGGATCATCCATTTCTACCAACCCTGTATACTCATTTTGAGACAGATAAGTTTTCATGCTTGGTTATGGAATTCTGCCCTGGAGGGGATCTTCATACTCTTCGTCAAAGGCAACCTGGAAAATATTTTTCAGAGCAAGCAGCAAAGTATGTACTTCTGCTAACGATAAGTTCTATATCTTGCATAATTTGCTGGTTTCCTCTTTTTTTAATCAGGAGTTGTGCATTGCTTATCTGCCAGTCAATATGTTTGCATTGCAATTTTGTTCTATCATCATTTTGTATGGACTAATTTGTTTGTACTCACATGGTCAGGTGCATATTCATTTTCATGTGCTAACGCGAACCTGTTTATTGCTGTCAACTGAGACAGTGGGATACTGTTGTATGCCCATTCAAAAATTGTTGCATTTTTATGTTGATACAATTCTAAAATAATTTAGATACTCATTTGATCACATGTATCTTGAAATGCTTTAGGTGCTGTTCTTGAAATTTCTATCCCATTTATAAATTTGAGCTATTTTCTGTCTTCGTTCTGTTTTCTGTCTTTGTTAAAATGATGACTTCAAATTATTTGGCACTGATTAGGTATCTTGATGTTTCAGGTTCTATGTAGCAGAGGTGCTCCTTGCATTGGAATACCTGCATATGCTTGGGATTATATACCGTGATCTTAAACCAGAAAATGTCCTCGTTCGGGAAGATGGCCACATCATGCTGTCAGACTTTGATCTCTCTCTTCGCTGTTCAGTAAGCCCAACTGTGATCAAGTCTGCAAATCCTGGCCTAGACGCAATGCAGAGGAACAATGCAGCATACTGCGCCCAACCTGCTTGCATTGAACCATCGTGTATTCAGCCCTCTTGTGTGGCTCCAACTACTTGCTTTGGTCCCCGGTTCTTCTCCAAATCTAAATCCAAGTCCAAGTCCAAGAAGGAGAAGTCAAAGCCTGATGCTCCAAACCAAGAGAACCTCTTCCCAGAGCTCATTGCTGAGCCAACTGATGCTCGCTCGATGTCCTTTGTTGGCACCCATGAGTACTTGGCCCCAGAAATAATAAAAGGGGAGGGCCATGGAAGTGCGGTGGATTGGTGGACCTTTGGCATATTCTTGTACGAGCTGTTGTTTGGCAAGACCCCTTTCAAAGGTTCAGGCAACCGGGCTACACTCTTCAACGTTGTGGGCCAGCCCTTGAGGTTCCCGGAGTCCCCAATAGTGAGCTTCTCTGCGAGAGACATGATAAGGGGATTGCTAGTCAAGGACCCGCAGCACCGACTTGGGTATAAGCGTGGTGCTACCGAGATAAAGCAACATCCTTTCTTCGAGGGCGTGAACTGGGCTCTCATAAGGTGCGCGAGCCCTCCGGACATACCAAAGCCTGTTGAGCTCGAGTGTCGCCCAAAGCAAGTTCCATCAACAAATGGAAAGGTTGCACCAGTCGCTAACCAAAAGGGGCCAGATAATTATCTAGAGTTCGAATTCTTCTAGGGATTTTTGTGATTTCTGAACTGAAAGAGTGCATCTGGGCAGATGCTGTGAAAGAAAGTGAGATGATGAGCTACTCTAGGCATGTGCTTGGCTGGATTTTTTTTTTTTTCTGCCATTAGACTGTACGCTCCTTTCAGGATATCCGAGTTATTTTTTGTTTTCCTGTTGAACTGCTTAACTCTAGGGTTTACTCAATCCATCATGTATGTTGCAATCTTCAGAACCCGCCTATGGTACTTGAAATGGATTTCAGAGCTGTGTAATTGCCATTGTACTTTGTAATTGATGCATCCTCTTAGAACATGTCTTGCTGTACAAATGCTGATATCTGAACATGGGCATTGGTGCTCATCTCAGTCTGTCTTGAAAAACTGAAACTGGTGTTTGCATTTGTTGGTTGTCCGGAGGTCAGACCCCGGCAAGGCAATGCAACAAGAAGCTTCGATCTTGTAAGCAATTTTTAGGGTCCTGTAGCTGGCATCTGCGACAACGGTGGTATTGTTGTGGTTTGCAGTTGTAGCAAATGATTTGTTCCTCAATTTGCTGGATGTTTCGGGCATGATTGGTACCTTGAATCATTTGAATGTTTCAGGCCTGGCTGAACTTCAAGGCCAGGCCAGCCAGAGGCCCGGAGCCTGGTTTAGCGCTCGCACCTGCACATGTTTGTTTCATTGACTCGTTGAACCAAGTGCAGCAGGAACTCTGTTTGGTTATAGTTTTATTCGGTAGTTGCCAATCATAGAACATAGATACAGAGCGTTGTGTGTCCTCCGCAAGTGTCATCGCTTCTACTGAGCCAGGCCGCCTAGAAACAAATGAACAAGCCAAACTGTTTGTCCAGTTAACCAAACACGCAAAGCCATCCTGATAGGGACTACTAAATTGACAAGGTGGGCTGGTGTAACATGGACTCGCTCGGCCTGGCCCAGCAAGCAAGCAACATGAGCACTCTAATACAAAAGGGTCCACCACCAGCGCGAGAGAAGGCATCGAATGACCAGACGACGAAACCAGTGGCAGCGAGCTCTGGTAGATTCTATCCGCTTTCACCTTCTTCTTCCTTCCATCTAGAGGGGACACAGACGCAAATCTATGGCTCTGTTTATCCACTGTAATTGCAATTACAACTAGTCACATCAATATTACGGCATAGGTATGGAGCATTAAATGTAGATGAAATGTTTGCATGTTTGTACTTTTTGCATGTACATCACAAGACGAATCTTTTAAGCCTATTTGGACTATGATTGGACAAAAGTTGTCAAATACAAACGAACGTGTTACAGTGCAGAATTATAACTGCAACTGAGATCTAAACACAGCCTATATCTACTGTTAAACAGTGAAGATTTCTTCCGTTTTTTTGTCGACCTTTTTATCTCTGCACTGGTCGACCTTTTTTGTTCTCCCCGTGCCCGTGCTCCCCCCGGTCTCTTCCCTCCCGATTCCTCCTCCTATATAAACTGCCGGTAGCCTAGAGGCTGCCCATACGGAGAGCGCCGCCTCAAACGCACAGGCCGTGCCCGAGACCCTCCGCCGCCGGGATGCATCCGCCGACGCACAGGCCGTGCCCGCGCACGATGGAGGAGCAGCCGCGGTGACCGGTTCCAAGGAGGAGCCGCTGCAGCCGGCGTCCGGCCTCGCAACGACGGCGGCGCCCTCACGCTGGTTCTCACGGATTCGCAACGACGACGGCGGCCCAGCAGGATCCGCCATGCCCTGCTCTCTCACCCTGTGTCGCGCTGCCGTGATTCGTCAAGCAAGCCGCCTGGCGCCTGCCATGCTCCGGTGAGCCATCGTAATTGTAGACCAAAGAAGCACAAGACGATGCAGCCGGCCACGTGAATGAAGAATAGCAACCAACAGAGCAAGGCAGGAGGTGTTTCTATTCCATCGATCAACCTGCTGTTGATGACATGCACTGCTATATGTGATCCATGGTTCGGCAAGCGAGTCCTTTCATTTTTTATTAATCTTTGTGTTATCTTTAACTAGTATAATGTCCGTGCTAACGCCATGGTTTTATTTTAGAAAAGCACATAAAAAGAAACAAATGTCAAATTATTTATCCATAGCTGAACATTATTAATAGTAGCATGAATGAAAATGGAGTAAACCATCCTCCAGTTTAAATATATGAATGAACTAATTACCCTTTCGTAAAGTTGTAATTTTTTAAAACAAATAAAGGGAGTAGAAACAAGTAGCTAACCAAAGCCATGGGGAATTGGAAACAAACAGGTGGTGAAAAGCAACAGACCTGCAGAGGGAAATAGCAGGCCGTTCACCGCAAGCGGCAAGCAAAATAGCAGTAGCCATGATTACATAGCGTGGTACCATTGAGGTTTGAGCAGTACAAACTAAACAGGAGACAGAGCAGAAAGATAATCAGTTTTATCTTCAGCTTAGAACAAAAAAACATAAGGGCCTACAGGAGTAGTTGCAACATTTTGTGGCCATTCAGCGCAAGCATCGAGAGCTCAACCTGACCGATGGCAGAATGAAGCACCCTGGTGTGAAGTTGGCCACTGATGTCTGAATTTGAGCAGTTCAGTTTGGCTTTAGGCACTCAGACATGGGCAAGAGGGTCTGACCGCAGTGTACAGTCCCAGGCATCTCGTTATTACAGCCAAAAAACCCTAACCCATGTGCCAACAGACCTGCTACTCTATATTCTAGAATCACGAGACCTCTTCTTCAAGCATGTCTAGGAAACATTTTGCGTTTGTCTTCTGGAAGCGTGCCTTATCAAAGTGCAGCTCATTCGCCAAAGCCGCTTCGAATCGAGTCCACAGTTCTTTCTTGAGAGTAGTTTCTCCAGCCAACCTTCCCTTCAGGTTTGTGTTTTCCAAGCCTTTCCAGGGTGTACCAAGCAAGGCCTTGCTATGCGCAGCAGGGGTTTGGATGGGCTTGTCATCTGGAACATTCAGTTTTCCCACCATGTTACTCTCGCTGGAGTTGGAAGTGGATTATTGTCTGATGGGTCTCTTAACACCATGGTCTTGAATGGCGACAGAAACCACTCAAGGGTATCTTCGACTTCTCTGTTAGATTGATTGAGCCCATAAATATCATATCTTGATGCCAGATCCTTTGAGATTTCATCAGATGATCCAGAACGGTTGTCCTTCCCAGTTGGACCATTGCTATCATAATGTTTGGAAAAAAAGCAAAACAGAGACAGTTCTCATTGATGTGTAAATGTTTGGAAAATATTATTTACCAAGTAAAAATCACATGAGCCCAGGGCAAAATTTCATCTATGTGTAAAAACATCACATGTCATCCAGAATACCCAAATCAATGTCTCCTGAGAGAACATTGACATATCACATATGCCAAGCTTGAAGATACATCACCGCCAGCAGACTATTATAAAAGCATCATCAGAAATGTGACACCACTCACTTGATAGAGGACCATTTTTCTAGTACAGGACTGATACATCACCGTCTTCAAGCTTTGCTCCAGTCCCCATGGTATTTCCCAAAAAGGCCACAGACAAACCAAGCAGAGGGCGAATGCTCCAGTCCCCATGGTATTTCCCAAAAGGTCACAGACAAACCAAGCAGAGGGCGAACTTGCAGAGTAGGAACTGGAAAACCAAGCAGAGGATGAACCAGTTCCATAGGCACTTCTAAACACTACTTTTAAGAAATTGCCAACCATTTTGTTGGACACAAAAAAATAAAAACAATTCCTACTGGAATAGTTAAATCAGCTTGTATTTTAGCTTAAGCAAAATCCATCAAATGAAAAGAGGGCGGATGACCCTGAGCCATGAATGAACAACTATAATCATCAAATGGTGAATTCAGTACAGGTTCAGCCATCTAGAATTCGTCAACTTAACATAAACAGCAGCCCAGTTTCACAAAATCAATAGTGTTTACTTGTAGAACTATCATACATATATGGTAGAAAAAAGGTCATACCTGTCCCATGCAGATGCACTCCGTGTTTACAGTTACAAGCTTAATGTACTCCGTGTTTCTGAAAGTTCTGCAAGATATATAGGTCTATTGCTTAATAATTGATTTTATTTACTCGCTGAAAATAACGTTGAAACAGTTAAGACCATGCCAAATAAAAGGTACCTGCTGGTCATCCTCAGCTAAAAGTAGGCCAACCATAGGATGGATAAGAAACTGCAGGGTCAGGCTGAGGTCTGGAATCTTATGCATTATTTCACTGCATCGAAAAACAAAACCTGTCCGCAAATCCCATTTATTTATGTTGCACCCAAAGCACTTTGTTGTTTGCTTCCTCATCAACTTGTAACGAATAAAAGGTATGAGACAATGTACATATTTAAATTTAAATACATCAGAACAACCAACGTTAAACAAATGCAAAATTTCAACATTAGAATAGAACTGATGAACTGAAAGCTCGCAAAATCAAGTCAATTCTGACTGTTGTCAATTAATACAAGGGTATATAGTGCCTTGTTGAATCTAATTGTTTTAGGGAGCAGAACAAAGGAAGCGAGCAAAAACCTCCTTCTCTGCCAAGTCCCAAAATTAAACATCTTATTTCCAATGGATCTGGCAGTGCATGGTTGGTCCTGGATTAACAGGCAGTGCATGGTTCAGTAGGGCGCAAGCAATCAACAAAAAAATGAATCAGCCCAGCGAGACAAAAGAGCCAGAGGAAAATTCCAAATCACCTGGAAAGCAAAGCAACTCACCTTCTCCATCTCGTTCCAGATCTGCATAAGCTTGTCAAAGGAGAAACTCACCAGATCATGCGCCGTCGCCATTTGAGTTGTCCAACCTGCCATCCCTGCCTCACCACTTCACCAGATCAGCCCATCTGTCGTGGATGAGAGAGAGAGGGTGAGGGAGACTGAGACTCGATAGAGAGAAGAGGGAGAGAGAAGTACCTTATCCTAACGGAAAAGGAATACGACGGCGTGGGGAGCTGCCGCAGCTGGCCAGCAGGGCAACACAAGGAGGCGGTCCGGAACTTGGGCGCCGCGTGGGCGAGCTCGGGACCGTCCACGCCCTGGCCACCGCGAACGGCGCAAGCAAGTTTCAATCCGGCCACCGCGGGCGGCGCGGGCGAGCTTGGCCGCAGAGCATTGGGAGGCGGCGGCGCATGTGGCCCTGCCAAGTGCGCTAGGTAGCCAGGCGGCGGGCGGCCAGCCTGGGGCTGCGGGGTATCCGGCCTTGGAGAAGCGCCGATGGGGCGTGGTTGGCCGCAGGGCGGCACTGGCCGGGAAGATCGCGGGAGCCGGGGCGGGGCGGAACGGGATCGCGTCGCGTTGATCGCGGACACGCGATCGGGGGCGTCGCCGTCGGGGACGCCCGCGTTGATCGCGGAAGGCGAGGGAGAGGTGGGGCGGGGGGAGGGGGTGTGAGTTTTTTTTTTTTATTTAAACTTCTATTTACAACCTTAGATCTTGGATAGATGGTCTCGTGGCCTTCGATTTTGATGGAGTCGATTATCTGTGTATATTTCTCTAGGTGCACAAAGGTTGCAGCTCTCAGCGAGGGACAATTTTTTGGGGTGACCATAGATTTATTTAAAAATCCAATTACAGGAGAGATTTGCTCATCCTAATCGTCCTACTTCACCTATGTTATGTTTTAAATATTTGTTTTTGTTTCCGAAATCAGTTTGTTCTTGCTGGCCTACTTTTATGTCAATGTCACATCTTATGTGTTTATAATTAGATATTTAATTGATTAATATGGACGCAAGGCTTTTCTAATTCAAAAGCAACATAGGTGTTATGCTTCGATATTTTCTATGTAAACATTAATATGAGTGATAAGATTTATTTTTTCTTTTTCCGTCCAACCCAATCAACCCAACTTTATTTTGGACTGAATTCTATTCGGCTCGGACTCTGTTTTGTTGTAGTCGTAGCCCCTGACGTCCATGAATTTTTTTATTTTATTTTTTTTGATTGATCATCCAGGGAAGCATGGTTGGTCTGGAAGCGCCGCAGTCCGCAATGCTCATTCTTGCACTCGCCCAAAAATCCCAGGCAGCGGGATTCGTCAGCAGTAGGCAGGCGCCGCCGCATTGTCGATGCGGCCATATTCCATGGCAAGTGCGATTCGGAATCGAAAACAGGAACACCCCGGATCAGAAAATTAGAAGAAAAAAAACTCCTTTTCCTTCCTATATCGGATCTATACATTAAAAAAAAATTTACTTCGTTGATTTTATAGAACCCATCATTTCGCCAACAATCTCCTCCAGCTCCAGGAGAGGCGAGTCGTATTAACCACCATCATTGTGTGCAGCCACCGTAGATCCACCGGGAAGAAGCTAGACGGGTCGTTGGGGCTCAAGGTGCGCCAAGCTCATATTGATTTTCTTCATCCTAAAATGTTCAGTGAATTATATAGTCCCGTTGCAACGCACGGGTATTTTTCATAGTAATAGTCTAAAGAGCATTAATTCAATTCGAAACAGCTAAAAGTTAATTTTGATGTTGATAGCACTCTTGTACTTTTGAATCATTTATAACCCTCCAGCTTAGTGCGATAGCGCTCTTGTACTTTTCTCCTTCTTAGATACAAAGATACGCAAGCCTTTTATGTATTCGAGAAAAAAAAATTGACGTTGATGAAACAATGGTACACATAACACATGGCTGTTCTTAAAGTAATTATGAGCGCTTACACTTGATAAACGAATAATAAAATCAAATTTGACACTTGACAACCTTGCCTGCAATCTCTGTTTGGCCACAGCTGCAACCTCTACTGCTATAGTAACCCGTGATGAAAGCAGAAAAAGCCGCAGCAGCTGCGGCTGCGACTGCAACTCCCCACCCCATCAATCGAAGAGCCTGCTTATACATAGACATAACAGGGCCTTATTATTTCTTCGCCTCCGGCTTCCATATCACTACTGTATACTCACCACGTGGAGAAGAGGATGAACTGCTCCTATCAGAAAAAACTGTGAAAGGAACGAACCAAAAGAGCTTCAGTTTTAAGGTTTAATTACAGTACCGCGGGCCTAAGATTACAAATTCAGGCTTAAGATTCCAAACTCAAATAGCATAGCACCGGATGACTAGCCCCCTCCACCACCACCTCCACCACAGCCGCCCCCTCCGCCAACATCTACATCGCCACCTCCACCACCATCGCCCCCTCGGCCGCCATCCCCACCTCCGCCATTGCTGGCACCAGCAGCTCTGTGTCTTGGTCGTCTCGGCGGCCTGTCACCTCCGCCATCGCTGGCACCAGCAGCTCTGTATCTTGGTCGTCTCGGCGGCCTGTCAGAGCTGTGGCCACAGAGGAGGACGGCGAGCGTGATGACCCAGACGGAAAGCATGGCCACACCGAGCACGGCGGGCCGAAGCCAGCTGCTCCACCGTAGGCGAGAGCTCTTGCCATACTGTGAGCACTCAACGAAACCCGCAAGCGTAGGCAGGGCTCGATCGATTCTACAGCCGGACGACACGCGCAGACCGCACGCAGAGACAGCTAGCCTAGCCTGAAGACTATATATAAGCTAGTCATCGGATCGATTAACGCAGTTACAATTAGGAAACGAATTAATGCTTAGCACGCAATCGAAGAGTACACAAGGACATGGACCTTGTCTCGCCATCGGTCTCGGTCAGACAGAGCAACAACTAGGAGCTAACTGCCACGCGCCATGAGAAGGCTCGCGTGTTTTGCTTGCGAAAACCGTTACTCCTGTTGGAACGGTGCAGATGTATCTGTTTACTTTTCCTCACTTGCTTATCTTCCCTTCCCACACGCGCCTTCGTGTTTGGTTCCATCCGGATCCGGACGGACCTGTGATGTGAAGCACCCAAATGGAGTTGGATGTGGTCATAGTCAATACTCAATACTACTACAGTAGGAAATACGTTTTGTTCTCGAGGACTTGGAATGTCGAAACCCATACGATTTGGAAAGATCCTGGAGAATATCCAGGGCCACACGAAAATGTCACATTACAGAGCGAGTAGCTACACCATTAAAACGTAGCGCAGCATCTCTAATCGCCATATAAGAGAAAAACTTTATTTTGCAATGCGATAGAGAAACTATATAGAATGTAATATAGAACCACTGAAATAATCGTAGCTTCTCTAAAGTGAAAATATAATATCGAACAAAAAATCTATGAACATCTTGAATCAACAATATGCAACATGAAATAAGGGGATGTTTCGCACAGCTTGTAACAGCTTCATGAGATGTTGTGTGAGCTGTTTTTCTTGCCAAACATCCTTTTCCAAAATGGCTTCATGGATGAAGCTATTTTTTCCTCTTCTCACAAAGAGATGAGTTATCATGAAGAAAAAAAAATAGCTTCTCTTAGCTCTCTCTCTCTCTCTCTTAAGTATAGATGAAGTTGTTGGTGAAACTATTTTGTCAAACAATATTCGTAAAACAGATTAGCTTCACCAAAATGGTTCTCATGAAGTCATTTTCCATAAAAATAGCTTCAATTATAAAGCTGAGCTGTACCAAACGGGACCTAAATCAACGACCACAACATCAAAAATAAAAGAGATGAAACATCTCATCAGACCATAGGAGAAATCATCTTATGGCATCTGGGATTTTTCTTTTTGTTATTTCTAAACTGAAAGAGTGCACCCGGGCTGATGCTGTGAAAGAAAGTAAAAGCTGATGATGAGGCATGTGCTTGGATAGATTTTTTTTTCTGCCATTAGACTACACGCTCGTTTCATTAGGAGATACGAGTTGTTTTTATTTTCTGTTGAACTGCTTAACTCCAGGGTTGTACTCAGTCCATCACGAATTTTGCAATTTTTTCAGAACCCTCCTATATATATGGTACTTGAAATGGGTTTTAGGGCTATTTGTTACATTTGGCTGTATAATTCTATTGCTATTGTACTCACTACCGGAAACAGGTAGTATGCCGTGTGCCGGAGGCACTCGGCAAAACCTAAGAAACACTCGGCAAAAGCTTTGCCGAGTGCCACCCACGGCATATCTCACTCGTCAACTAAAGTAACGGCAAATAGACTTTGCCGAGTGCTGTTTGTCGGGCACTCGACAAAGCAGGTGTACTTTGCCGAGTGCCAAATCAGCACTCGGCAAAGATTTTCTGAAAAAAATAAAAAAAAGACACTAGCCGAGCCCATTCGCAGGGCCCATCCGCAGGGCTAGAACCGCCGCTGCTGACGTCGTGGCTGCCGGAATCTGGCGCCTAGGACTTCGTTGTGGCCGGATCCACCGTTGACGACGTCGTGGCCACCAGAGAGAGAGGTGGAGGGGCGCGCGGATGGGCTGCTCGTCGCCGCTGCTCCTCGCGCCGCGCGCGGACCGCCGCGCCACGGGTTGCCACTCCACGCCGCACGCGCTGGCCGCCGCTCCACGCCGTGCGCAGGGGCCGCCGCGCCGCGCCTCCCTGCAGCGCGCGCAGGCCATCGCGCCACCGCTGCCTACCGTGCACGGGCCGCCGCGCCGCCACGAGAGAGAGGTGGAGGGACGCCGTGACCGGGAGAGAGAAGAGAGGGAGGGGGCGGGGCGGGATGCGGAGGGGCGGCGCGGGCGGTGGAGGGGTGGTGGAGAAAGGGTGGCGCGGGCTGAGAGAGAGGAGGGGCGGCGTCTGAGGGAGAGAGTGGGTTGGGGAGAGAAGGTTAGGGTTAAGTTTTATTTATATAGTCCAGGCTGGTTGTGGGCTTTTGGTGGGCTGCCGGGCCGGTTTACCGAGTGTCCACGTAGGGGCACTCGACAAATCAAATAATTTTTTTCATTTTTTATTAATTTTTTAAAATCTAATACAATTTTGCATGACAAGATGACATCAAACCAAAACATTGTTAACTATAAAGTTTCATAACTTTTTGAGTTCTACAAAGTTTATTTTCAGTGTTTTTCGATCCGAGGTTATTTGAAAAAATTAAATTTTTAATTTTTAAAATTCAAACGTAGTTTGCATGGTAAGATGAACTCAAATCAAAAAGTTTTCAACTACAACATTCTATAACTTCTTTAGATCTATAAAGCTTATTTTGGTTGTTTGGTTATTTGTTTATCCGTTCTAACATTGTTCACAAATCTTATATATCTCACTTGTAGTTTCGGAAACTACGAAAGAGACGTTTACGATTTGTGAACAAATTTATTTTGCCGAGTGTTTTAGATTGGCACTCGGCAAATTACCTCTTTGCCAAGTGTCCGATAAGAAACACTCGGCAAACCAGTTGACACTCGGCAAAGAGCCGGATTCCGGCAGTGACTTTGTAACTGATGCTTTTCTCTTCGAAGATGCCTTGCTCTACAAATGCTAATATCTGACCCAGGCGTTGCTGCTTATCTCAGTCTGTTCTGAAAAACCGAAACTTTTGTGTTTGCATTTGTTGGTTGCCGGAGGTGAGACACCGGCAAGGCAACACAAACAAGAAGCTTCGATCTTGTGAGGCATTTTGATTTGCACTGGGAGCTCCGGAGCTGGCATCTGGGACAAGGGTGTTGGCTTGTGGCAACTGTCAAATTGTTTGTTTATTCAGATTTGCTGAATGTTTTATATATATATATATATATATATATATATATATATATAGAGAGAGAGAGAGAGAGAGAGAGAGAGAGAGAGAGAGAGAGAGAGAGAGAGAGAGAGACACACACACACACACACACACACCACGGGCTTGATTGGTACCTTGAATACCACGGCCCACGGGCCTGGCTGAACTTCAGCCTTCAGGGCCGAAACCGGTCAAGTGCCATGCATCTGCACATGTTTGTTTTAATTATTACTGGCCCGTTGAGCCAGGTGCAGCAGGAATGAGAAGCTTGGCTAACGGAGCTAGGTGCGCACGCAATCGGCGCAAGTTTGATTTTGGAAATTGGAATGGAGTCTCTCACTATGGTTTATCCTCAAATAATTTTGTGTAGCCTTTCACGTGTGGAACTACAAAGAAAATATGGAGTAAGCGCTTGACGGAGGAGTAAGCGCTTATACTATAAAAATTTGATCAAATTGAAACGATTTGATTTAGTAGAAAGCTAAAACATCGCTTATTTTAGGGAGTAAGCGCTTAGGCTTGATAAACAAACAGGGAAATCAACTTAACGCTTAATGGCATCGACGGCAAACCTAGGGAGCCATCAATTGAAGAGCTTGCGTACAGATAAGAGTACGAATTTAAAGACAATCTTCCATGCATTATTATTTATTATTACAATAAGCATAGCACCGGTTACCAGGTGAACTTGGCAACAAAGCAAAAGCTAACAAGCACATAATAATACAGATTATAGAAAGTCATTACTTATGATACATATATATTACCATATAATTTGACCATATGCATGTCCTTTACCTAAAAAAAACATATGCACGTCCTGTGGCATCCTGGTCCTGGTGACCTGAAGCTGCTGATGCACCCGATGCGATGAACTCTAGCAACCGCCACCGCCGCCGCCGCCGCCGCCACAGCCCCCTCCACCGCCACCGTGGCCTCCACCGCCACAGCCCCCTCCGGCACTAGCAGCTGCGACAGCTCCTCCAGCGTTAGCTCCGCTGCTGTATCTTGGTCTCGGTTTGCCCGAGCTGCCACAGAGGAAGACGGCGAGCGTGATGGCACCGACGGAGAAGAGTGCGATGCCCAGCACGGCGAGGCACGGCCAGGCCAAGCCAGCTGCAGCTGCTGCTCCACCATGGGCGAGAGCTCTTGCCATGTTGTGAGGGCCTGTTTGTTGCAGAGCTTTTTTAGTTCCTGATTGTTAGCCCTTAGCACCTTGACTCTTTGATAGGGTGACTGATTTTTCAGGTGAAGAAGTTAGGTAGCACTCCCTCCGTTTATAAGTCGTTTCAAGAATTTTGAAGAGTCAAACTATCTCAACTTTGACTAAAATTATAAAGAAAAAAATAAGTGTACCATAAAAATATATTTGATGAAAAAATCTAATAATACTCAGTTGATATTGTAAATATTATTATTTTATTATATAAACTTAGTCAAAATTAAAAAATCTAATAATACTCAGTTAAACGATCTTGCTGATTCTGAGCTAGCAGCGCTGCAACATTGGTCAATGCAGCGATGGCCTCTGCCAGAGTGGGTGGAAACTGAGGTGGTTGGGGAACACCAGTTGCATTATCAGAATTGTCTCCCATCTGTTAATAAGCAAACCCAACTTAAGTCTTATATTAGTTAAGCAAACATAGCAGCACACAGCAATATTACAAGGTTCACACTACATGGCTTGCATCAGGCAAGACCCACAACCCATAACTAAGGTTTTCTAGGCAAGCGCCTATACTACAGACAAAAGAGAGCATCTAGTGACAACTCTAGGCCACACCGGCCTAGTCCTCATCGATCCCAGACGCGCCAGAAGCGTCACTGTCCTCGTCGATCTCCTCGAAGTCCTCCTCGGCATCTGCCTCGACGACCTCGACCGGCTCGACCTCCACGTCAACATCCTCCACGTCCTCATCCTCCTGACCGAGGACAACTCCCAACTCAGGATCCTCCTCCTGCGGTGCAGGAATAGGGTGGAGCTCATCATAGAGCTCATGCACCTCCTCGTGCAAGACGTTGTTGTAGAGCTCAAGCTGACCAACACGCTGCTCCGCCTCGAGCATCCTGTCCATGATCGTCTCCTCACGATCCCAAGCTTCATCCCTCTGCTTGGTCAGGCGATCGATCTCTCGACGCAGATCTCGATTGGTCCTCACATCACGGTAGTGGTTGAGACGTGCCACTCTGTATTCTTCCTCCCACTGCCTGACTAGATCCTGCAGCCTTCCAACCTCAGCCTCAAGCTCCTCGCTGCTGCGACGAGGTGAGCGACTCCCAGAAGCTCCGCCCTCGCCAGCGCGTGGCGCCAACTGGTGGCGTGGAACGCCACGTGGTCCGGTCATCTTGCGTGCTGTGAGCTTGCAACGGGCCATCTGGAGAAGGTAAGTGGAATTTTAAGATATAATAGGTTAGCAAGAATAGGTTTGGTAAACTATCCCAAAAACCCACTTTAAGGAGGAAGTTAATTAACAGGTGTGATTATCATGATGCATGTACGTACTTACGAATTTAAATCATGCAAGGTACCTACATACATAAATAAACTTTTAACATAGGGCTAATAATAATATTATTCCACATGCTACCTTAATCCCATAAGGTAAAATATAGAACAAGGCAAGAACTACTGAACAAGATAAGGATAGAAGCAATTTGGACCCAAAATAATAGGTTAAACTTTTTATGATCCAAAACATTTTGAAATTTTTGAAAAGTAATCCATAATGATTAGCAATGGAATGCTCTGGTACCAACTGTAACAGAATCGGCTAAATCACCTGGCCCACCGGCACCTGTCATTGTCACTAACGACTTCTGACAGCCGGGCCCGTGTCCCAAATGATCTAGACAGGTCTGTCGGGCTACATTAGCGCCCTTTTCTCCGACAGGATCACCATTGCAGAATCATCACAGGATTACAACGTTTCGTAATAAAATACATCAGAGTAACAGTGCGGAAGATTACATAACATTTAGATTACAAACCAGTTGTTCAAATAGGATTCAAATATAATTATTACAGACCAGAGGACATAGCAGTAGCAGTGGAATAATTACACAATACTAGATAAGATAACTCGAACCCTGCCCACGGGTTCCACTTCACTCATCGCCGCTTTCTTCTTCGACCACGGTCACGCAACATGGAGCAAGACAGATCTCCGACTGCGGTCCTCCTGCAACGGGGTTAACAAACCCTGAGTACTTGGGGTACTCCGCAAGACTTACCCGACTAAGGGTGTAAAATGAGACTCAGGAATGCAAGGCTATGGGTAAGGCTAGCAGAGGATGAGGAGTTTGCAGAAAAGCAATCTATCCTGTTCCATATTTTATTTTATCAATATCATAATCACAACTATAGTTCCGACATTCAATCTCGAATATCATCATTCTTCAAATTTCTTAATTCATTCAGATAGCCTAGTTGAGAACCACTTTTCGGTGTAGAGTGTGAGGATCAAGTCTCCATAACCGAGGAGCACGTCGATTCGAATCCAGAAAGTACCCAGCTGGGGATTCTAACCACACTGCATATGCAGCACGCCGGCATACATATACCAACCCGTTGTCACGGCTTTGCTATCCCGGAACCGGTCCTGCGCCACCCGAGAGCACAGTACTCCACTCTTATCCAGGCACACCGGCCACGTGGGTACAAGCTACTCTCGCCATCTCTCCACTCCCAGTGTGTGGTTGTCGGTTCCAGCAATAGCGCCACCGAACTCTAGGCTTTCCGCATTGGTATGTGGCTAGGCTGTTCATCATGATCACAGCAGGCCTACAACGAACGGTCCCTATTTCCTTCCTGCCGTCAATCCTGCATTGGGACTCTAACCCAAGTACAAGACTACCCGACAGTTTTTATTATCGTGCCTGTCGGGTGAGTGAGACATAGGGAACGCCGCCCCATGAGCTGGCCACCCAACGAAACACGTTTCCAAAGACATTGACCAGTTCCAAATTACTCCGAAAGCGACCATGCATTGGGACTCTAACCCAAATACACATCGACCAGCGGATAACCAGTTCTTCACCAATTAAAGTATAAGTATAATCATGGCACAGAAAATAGTTTTTCTTTTATGCAAAGCTAAGTTCATTAAACATGCCTAAGCATTTCTCAAACCATTTTATTTAAATCAGGTTTCGGGGTATTTATTTGAGACAATGCATCTGGATAGGTGACAATCAACTCCTATCAACCTAATGCAGTAGATTAACTCGAATTATAAATATTTTATAATAGAGGGGCTGAATGCACCGGGGCTTGCCTTGGATCGTATACAGCGTCGGATCGGGATCAGTCCCGCAGATGTCGAATCCTTGGATGACTTCTGGAGTGGCCTCCTCAGTAGTAGTCTCGACCTGGACCACCTCGGGAACGGGCACTACATGTATGCAATGATGTATGCTTAGCGTGGCATGAGGGCAACAAATGAAATGCTTGGAAGTAAACCATTAATATCTTGAGTATAACTTTCCTTCACGGTAAAGTTGTAAACAATCTACGGAAGGTAAAAGTAATGTTCCCTACTTTTGTTTTATTGACCTTTTTAACGGTCACAGAAAACCGCTACACAGCTTTATGACTACTATCAAGCACTAAGTTCTCAAATTGCCAAGGATCACACAGCGAAAGATCCTTGGTCTTCATTCAACCCAAAATTTCACACAACAAACCTAAATTCATTTTTCTATTTACTTTATTAATCCCTAATTTCACATATATTAATTAATTGACCAAACTAACTTCAATTGCAACCAAACTTTACCAACAGCTAGGTTTTATCATAAAACAGAGCCACAATAAATTTCATGATTTTTGGATTTACAGATAATTAATTAAAATTACACAAACTTGCATTTATTAATTACTTCACTGATTTATACAGCAGATTAAAAGCACTGGAACACCCTATATTATATTTTTAACAAATACTACATACTTCAGAGAGCATACACAATTAATTTCATCATTTTTGGCGCAGTAAATTAATCTACACGAAAATAACAAACTGCAGCACTATTCATATGGATATATAAAAGAAAAGCATTTAGAAATTCACTGGAAAAAGAAAAGACCAAATCAGCCCACTACGGCCCAAGTCCAGAGCGAGCCGGCCCACTCGGCCTGCCCGCGCCCGGCGCCGACGGCTTTGCAAAAGAGACCCTGGGGAAACTGGAAATCAACCCGCGGTCCGATCTACACTATTCACATGAGTCATGAACTTCGCGCTTAACCCCCTGGGAAAACTTGCCTTCTCACCCGAGGCCCTTGGCCATCCCTCTGTTTCAACAGAGGCGGGTGCGCCGGCGGTCCGTCGCCCCTAGCTCGCCGACGGTGAGCCGAGGGACGAAGCCGAGGGCACTGACGGACTCTACACTCCAAGGCGAGTCTACCAAGCTAAGACACAACGAGATCCGAGGCGCACAGCACCTGGAGACACGGACGCGGCGGCTCGGTGGCGGCGGCGAGCACGTCGCCGGCGAGCACAAGCCGGTAAAGAGAGGGGGAAAAGGTGCGCGAGTATCTGGGGCTCACCACGAAGCTGGCCGAGGGGTCGGTGGAGACGGAGGTGGTTCGGAGAAGGCGACTTGGCGACGGCGGCGGATCCCGGCGGCTCGGCACAACGGCGAACACGCGTTCCGGCGAACCTAGGGAACCAGAGAGCACGCCGACGCACGCGTAAGGTTCAAGGGGTCACGGAGATCACGGTACGCAACAATCCGAGGTCTAGAGCTTACCCAGACTAGCTCGAGACGACGGCGGAGCTCGCGGCGGCGCTCTGCCCGCCCGCGAGGAAGACACCGGCGTTTCGGTGGTTACGAAGCTCTACAGCTCCCGCCGACGGTCGCAGGAGATGCGCAAGGAAGCTAGCTAGCTGGCTGCAAGATGGAGAGGGTGATGATGGCTCGGTGGCGACCAATTTGGCCGGCGACCGAGAGAGCTCGAAGGTGGCCGGGAGAGAAGAAAATGGCGAGGGGGAGGGCCTCGTCGCCTTTCTAAAGGCCGGGAGCGAGGGGGACAGAACCAGGACGACGCGGCGCACGCGCGCCCGTATCTGCCGAGGTCGCGGGGACACGATCCCGGCCGGCACGGGCGGCCGCGCGCGCGCGCCCGGCACGGCGGCTGCCGGCTCTGTTCGCGAACAGGAAGAGGGGCGAAACACTGTAGCACCTAGACCCTAGGGCTGTCGGTTTTTGACCAAATTCGACTGATTTTGTATAACAACATGAAAAACTGCAAAAACAAAAGTTGTAGGGTTTGAAATTCTGAACAACTTTGCTTTTGGAACTAAATCCAAATTCGAAAATATTTTTGAAACTACAGAAAAAGGGGTAAACTAGAGTTTTGAATTTTAAACTGTATTTTTAAAATTACTTTTAAATTTTCTCAACAACTTGAAAAATTGCCAAAATAAAAGTTGTTCTACTCAATGAGCTTTACAACTTCTATTTAGGAAGTTTTGCCAGATTCCAAATAATTTTTGGAATGCCAATCCAAAACTAAGTTTTAAATCATTGTTTTGAAATAAATTTGAATTTCCACCACAGAACTTTGAAATCTCCAAAAATAAAAGTTGTTCCATTTTAAAAGATCTAAAACTTTTATTAAGGGACTATCTCCAAATTCCTTTTAGATTTTGAATTAGGTTTTGGCCCTAATAAAAGTAAATTTTTAAACCTTTATTTGGGAATTTAATTCTACAAACACATACTAATTACATTCAAATCACTCTAGGGACCTAATCACAATCATATGCAAATGATTAATTTAAATATGATGACATGGCAGATTAATTAAATCCGTAATACCCGGGGTATTACACTAGGGTTTCTAGGTTTAGGTCTCCAGGCAGCGCTGGCGAGGCGGTGGCGGCGGCGTTGTGGCGGAATAAGTCCTCCCGGACTCTTCCTCGCCTCGTTAGTGCTTCACTCCGGCGCCAGCGACGAGCCCGTGAAGGTGAGTCTCCCCCTCCGTGGGAGTTCTGTTTTGGAGTTTGCGAGGTTGGCTTCTCTGTTGTTTCCGGGAGACGACGGTGCTGGCAGCGCTTCTCGTCAAGGGTGTGGAGATGGTTGCGGATGATGCGGCTGGTTGGTGTGTGGATCGAGCTCGACATCTCCTCGGCGTGTGTCGATGGCGAGTTTCGATTCAAGGTCGGAGGTGCTCGAGGCGCGTCCTCGGCCGATGCTCCTTCAACAGCTCTTCAAAGCTTCTATGCGATGGGGCTCCTCCAGATCTGGGTGGCGGCGGGTGTTCCCGATGCCAGAGATGGACGGCGGCGGTGACGACGACTTCGATGGCCAAGGACTTTCTTGTATTTTTATGTTTTTCTAGGGGCTTCCGTGCAAGTTATCAGGACAGCTATCTCCTCTCCCTGTTCTCGTATCTGTATGCGTATGTATTCTTGTACGTTTCTCCTTGACTAAGTAATACAGATACGATTATCAAAAAAAAATACTCAACAATAATAGCATAGCATACATACGGGCCATGGGTACGTGTAGTTCTCAAGGGCTTCGATCGATTGGTGATACCCTGATATTTATAACTCAAAGCTGGAGCTGTCTACCTGGCAGTCGGTTATTCTGTGGATTTGTAGTAACCGGTTGTTAGAAAGACTAGAAACAACCGAATTCAAGACTACTTTTACTGAGTTTCTTTTTTTCTGTTGCGTGTTCGGTGGAGAAGCAACATTTTTTCTCTTTCTTATGAGTGAACAGAGTAGACAAAACAACCTTTTGTTTAGTGTGTCTTATTACTATATTTGCAATGATTTTCACAGTGTAATTTATTGGACAGTGTATTGCAACTTCGGGACAATTGCATATGCCAAATTTTTCAAAAAAAGATTGCAAATCATTTCTATGGAATGTAGACATCAAAGAAATATATGCAAAATATTCACAAATGTCAAATGTGTCAAATAAATTATTCACAAATGTCAAATGTGTCAAATATTCAGAAAATACAAATCGCTGGCCGCGCCACCTCGCCAACTCCCGCCCGAAGGCGCTCCACGCTTGATCTGTGGCTGTCCGTGCCAGATCGGAAGGCCATAGAATCCAGGATTGATGGTTAGCGTTTCTGTTTTCCAGAGAAATAGACACCAAGTTTACAGATTATTTTTATGGATTGCATATATCTGATAAATATATCACACATTATTTAGAAAAAATGTAAAATATTTTTATAGAGTGTAAATATAAAAAAATATATACCAAATGAAAGAAAATTACAAATTATTTCTACGGATAGTAAATATCATAACAATTGTTAAATATCATATACCCACTAGTCCCTAATCAGTGCTAGCTGCCGACCTGGTCGAACAGCTTCCACCCTTTGACCACCCCTCTCACTTCCACTCATCTCCAAAATTACTAACATCAGCGTATATTTCATATTTTTTCGAGTTTAAAAAAGTCATATCTCCTAAACCAAATATTAAAATTAAAATCCGATTACACCACTATGTTCTTTGTAATAAACTCTTCAAAATAAGATCCCACATGAATATATTGCAATAAACTTTTTGACAACATTTATTTCATAATGAACATGTATTTAAAGATAATCGCCAAACATCGTATTAAAACTACACAAATATCGGCTCAAAAATTCTAAAATATCTTATATATACTATGTATACTACGTGAACATCACATACATACATATATATATACATACATACATACACATATACACATACACATACATACACACATATAGACAGACATAGACACACATACACAGACACACGCGCGCACGTAGGCACGTACACACCTACACACATACATACATACATACTCTATATATTACGCAAACAAAAGGACATCGACAAAAGAAGCCTAGAGCATTATATATATACTACATGAATAAAAGAACATCGATAAAAAAAGCATATAACATCCTATATATTACGCAAACAAAAAACATCATACATATATTACACGAACAAAAGCTCAGAAAAAAGTCTAGAAAAAATGAAAAACAAAAAATAAAATAAAAAGGAAAATAAAATTATAAGTAACAAAAACGATAGAAAAAAGGAACAGAGAAACAGAAAAAAGAAAAAAAGACAAAATCAAATGCCATATAATAAAAAAATAAAAAGAATAACTAAAAAAATAAAAGATAGACATAATAGAACACGACCAAAAAATAAATAAAATAAATAAATATAATAAAGAAAAAAAAGAAAAAGAAAAAAACTTAGGCGTGAAAAGGGGTGAAAAGTTCACCGTACCACTTTCGTTCGTATTTGACAACTTTTGTCCAATCATGATCCAAGTAGATTCAAAAGATTCATCTCGACCTAACCAAGCAAAAAGTATAAATATACAACAGCTGTTACTTTATTTAGTGTTTTATGTAGGCAGAAAGTATAATTGACGTGATGGGTGAATAGTGTCGAGAATTAAACAGGGCCTTATGTATACAATACTTACCTGGGGTGGTCGGACGGGACAGGAAAGGAAGTCCCGTTCTCCTAGTCGATCGGATTGTCTGTGTCGGATCACACGTCCGCACATCCAAGGCCACGCTTCACTTGTGCACAGAGGATCCTAGGAGGAAGGGCTACGGGAACAAGCAACGCTGCTACCACGAACAGCAGGTAGGCACGGTTTCCTCGGGGGCTCGGGGCGATCACAGGACACAATGGCGCGCAACAGGCGGGGCTCACCTACAACATGATTTCCTCGGCCCAAAGTTTGTTGTTTTGCGCAATTAGCGTTTATTTTTAATTACAAAATAGTATTTTTTTTCTCACAATAAATCAGTATGAGCTAAAATCAATGTTTATTTTCAACCAAAAGAACAGGCTGAATGACAACAACGCCAGAAAATTCTTGGGCCAATCACAACCACGCCAGAAAATCGGTTGTTGCCAAAAGTTAAAACAACCGTTTAGGAGTTAGCATTTCTCTAACTGAAAACATCGAGGCTAGATCTATCGCATACTATAGATTCGAACTTCAGTATCGGTATATCACTAAGATTTTTACGACCAGTGATAATACTTCTCGACACATCACTACCGGTTCTAACTACGAACCGACAGTGACAAGATGAACCGGCAATGATATTCGAATCTTTACTATCGGTTCACATCACTGCCGGTTCTAGCCACGAACTGCCACTAAAAATAGACATCACTGCCGATTGAAGCCACGAACCGACACGTGGCTGAAACCGACACCGATAGGTTACATGAAAAAATTCATAACTTTCTCATATGGTGTCAGATGAAGACGAACTTTATATTAAAGTTATAGTACTTTTTTAGATCAAACCTCTTAGTTGACAACTTTTCATTTGAAATCATCTATCCAATATTTATTTTTAAAAATTTAAAAATTCGAAGATTTCAAATGACCTTGGATGGAGAAACTACCAAAATAAAAGTTGTAGATCTCGAAAAGTTATGAAACTTTGTAGTTGATATCTTTTTTATTTGAAATCATCTTGCTAGATAAAAATACGTTTGAATTTATCGAATTTAAAATGCAAATTTTGTAAATGACCTCGGATAGAAAAACTTCCAACATAAAAGTTGCAGAACTCGAAAAGTTATGCAACTTTGTATTTAACTTTTTCATTTGAATTTGTTTAGGGTCCTAAATACATAATTCAAAAATAAACGAAGATAGAATGAGGTGGACGAATATCTCTATTGGACACAAATGTCCTATAGTTGTAGTGGTTAGGGGAGTAACGTCTGGAGCAAGAGGTTGTGGGTTTGAGCACCGGTGGCCGTGAAGCGCGCTTTTTTTGTCATTTTTTGTCCGTTTTGTGGGTTTTCTGATAATCTTATCTGAGGAGGGCACATCACTGCCGAGTTAGTTATGGAGGTTTCAATCGGCAGTGATGTTGGAATATGACGTAGTCCCAAACGATATTTTCTTTTGAAATCGTTATGGTCCCTCAACTTTCGTCCAAGGTTCAATTTCATTTCTGATTTTTTAAAAATAGTTATTTCATCGCCAAAACTCTTATTTTTTTACGTTTTGGCACTGTTTAATTATTCATTAAGATGAATTTCACTTTTCACTTGCTTTTACTTATGCTTATAATTACCCAACTAAGTGCGATGTTCCTAGCATAAATAGTCCATGTAATATATCATTATTTGAAGCGAAGTTGAGTATATGACAATTGAGTATAGTTCTTTGAGAAATCCGTAGATTCTTATTTTATCCAATCCACCACCACGTAACTTCGGTGAGTCAATCCTTATCAAAGATGAGCATCCTAAGTGCCCGCCTCTAAAAGAACGATTGGCATATACACTGGTAGACGAACGGGTTTCAATCCCGGTTTCGAACCTTCTTTACTCCTGGTTTTTCTAACGGAAGCTAAAGATGGATCCTTTACTCTTAGTTGTTGGCTTGTGGAATTTGAACCTGGAACCTCAGGCATGGCCTCACGCGTATCTTATCACCCGACCTAAATAGCATATAGAACTTTAGATAGGATGCATTATTTTTTAACAAACCCATCAAAGGACTTTCAGTCCGGCTTAATAACACCAATCAGGATTAAAGGTTTTATCTTTAGTCAGGGTTGATAACACCAACTAAAACTAATGTAGACCCTTTACTCTAGGTTAGTGTTACGAACCGGGAGTAAAGGTCCTCTAACAATCCATAAAAGTTGGAACCGACATTAATGCTCATATTAGTCTTGGTTCCAACCTTAGCCGAGACTAATATGCTGAACCAAAAATCTGTTCTCTATTAGTGGTAGACAAGCATCTTAAAATGTCCACCTCTAAAAATAGTTTCATCCTCAAATAATTCATAACTTTTCCAAACTCAGATGAAGAAAAATTTTATATCAAAATTGTAGCACGACGCAATCTAGAGCTTTGCAATTGAGAAGTTTTTCATTTGAAACTCATTGGAGTTCCAAAATATTGGTTTGATTTCACAAAATTCAAAATTTAAAACAACCTTGGATGTTGATATGGTTTATACAACTATACCAAAACTTGTAATTCTCGGTACAATCTGTAACTTTTTGTTCAAAAGTTTTTTATTTGAAATCGTTTTGAGCCCCATTTTTGTATTTCTAAATGACCTTAAATGTTTACATTGTTAATTGGCTCTGTTCGGCTGACTGGCTGATTGTTGTGAGAGAAAAAACACTGCTGAATGGCTGACTGATTGTTGTGAGAGAGAAACACTACTTGAATGTTATAGTATACGAGCTAGTATTGCCCATGGGCCTGCCTTCTCGATTGGCTCCCCATTGGCTATATGTATTGTTCTTCACAATTGTGTGATCATAATACGAATTATCCCTATTGAGCTGTAGTCGGCTGGCAAGTTGTGCTCTCTAAATATTACTTTCCCCGCAATCTCTGCCATAGGCACGGAAGTCACCTAAGATATTTCAGCATGTATGTATATATAGAGTGAGTTGGAGAGATCCTTATGTTGGTAAGTAGCATTTCAAGCCCCTCTTCTGTATGTTGCAGTAGTATTATCTTGGCATAAAGACACATCCGAAAAATAGAGACGTCCACACAAGTATGGCAGTGTTTGAGGGCGTATCTTGCAGCATTAACAGTTAGAGCACTCCTAATGCAGAAATCACCATAATTTTTATAGATATTAATTGTACTACCAACTAAGCGTTCTGCTGATGTGACAAGATAATTATTAAAGAGAGAGCAAAAATCATAGAAACTGGATCTAACTTAGAAACCATATCCACACGAGAACCAAGATATGATGGTATGTGATTGGTAGAGAATGGAGAGAGAATGTATTTGATTGGATAAGAAATTGTTCTGTATAAACTAAAAAAATCATGATTTCTGTATGTAGTGTCTTTGAAAATTAATATGCATGAAAACTATATTTAGTTTCTAGTATTAGAATTACCCTTAAGGGAAGTGCCCAGCAATGTCGTGTGGTCGACTCGATTCTCTTAATCACGTCTGACTCAACCGCCACAAGAATGAACTATGAAAACGGTTTAATTTAGACATCATGGCTTGGCTACCGCACCGCACCCCATGCTCAAAGATCATGGCATCCCACGGTGGAAGATGTCATAAACGGTGGCGAAGCCGGCCCGGATTTAGATTTAGGGACCAAATGTCAATAGAGACTTATTTATTCTTGAGTTATATATATTTTTTTGTTGAAGTGATGAATTATATATTAATTACATAGTGATAGATTAGGTAAAGCCTAAATGTTGTAATAGCAAAGCAGCGAAGTTAGGAGGACCGAGCCCCTCCAGCCTCCTGTCTTCACCATTTGTCCCAAACACGGTCTATCTATGCAACTGGTACCAAACAGTCTATCTATACAAAATATACAAAATGAATTGTTGGCCAGGGAATGAATGTCTTTGCCCACAAGTCAGATACAAGTGAAACGGTGTGCCACCACTGTACATCTCTAATCAAGCAACAGCACAGGTTTGGCGCAAGAACCACCCACTAACAAAAAAGAAACAAAGAAAAGAAAATTCCCCCAACTTATAAAGCTCAGGGGCATTATCTATACTAGCATGGCGGGCGCGCTACCGCCGCGCCGGCTCTATGTGAACGCAGTGAAGACGTGATCATATGGGAGCTCGTTGACGTTTAGTTTATTCCTGGAGCGATGCACAGAAAAGTTTTCATGGAAGTAGTGTCACTGGGTTTACGTTTATACATTGGCAATGTAACCGCAGGCATTATAGACGGCAGAGTTATCTGCATAGAGCAGTGTCAGGAGCTATCTACATAGGGCAGTCTCTAAAGAGCATATACATGCAGGGGCTGAGTTCGAGCTATTCTGTACATAACAAAGGAGCATGTACTATAGTGGATCATGCAACGTTTTTCATAGTCTGACAGTACTATATTGCTGGAAATAGAAAAAAGATAGCAGAACTGCCAGGCTATATCTTTGTTGACAAAAGGATGGGTGTCGTGGTTGAGCCCAGAGCTTTAAGCCGGCGTGCACCTCTATTCTTCGGCATCACTGCAGGCAGAAAGGAAAAGAAATATAATTACCATGTCCTTAGGTTGTGATCAAAGGCTGTGCAACATAGGATTTGTATGAGGGAGTACCTTTGTCGTCCAAGGTAGGAAAGGTGTATCCTACGTCTTGCTTTGGCGTCAGTATATGTATCTTCATCACTGCGGAATTAATATACCCAAATGTAGCAGGTAATCACACAAACTTGAATAATATACCCATGGGCATGTAACAGCAAAAGAGAAGGCAAAGAAGAAGACACTGACGGACTGATGTAAACAATTTTTTCATGAAGAAAGAAAGCACAAAGGTAACCTGAGGAATACTGCAACGTATGCTGCATCATAAGTCTGCAACATGCGGGATGGCTGTCTCAACTCAAGAGCTTTGTCCTAGTACTATGTAGCTTCATCCTCATATTGCTGTGGAACAGAGCACCAATAGCAGGTGGAGAGAGCAGCATGACTGGAGCTTGAGGGCAGCATGTGCCTGCCATAACTTGCAGTCCGTATGTTGTCGAAGCCTGAAGTGCAATGCGGAGCTAAAGCACTGTCAACAATTTGGAAATAGTTACATAAATCCCTGATACTGAGAACACAAAACAGTGACCTATTTGCAACTAAGAAGAAAAATCAGAAATGATTTAGGACATGAACTAATTGGACATGGTTAGGTGTCTGGAACTTGTGTGCTGTTTTGTTTTCGGTGGCAAGGAATCATATTTCAAATTTAAAAGGTCATATGAATTATGCAAACAAATTATTGCAATACAGAACCTGAACAAATCGAGAAGAGCTTGCTGCAGTGTGATGTAGGTAATAAGAGGTTGAAAACTTGTTCCATTATCTAAAAAAAATTGTAAGGCTAGAGGCCCAAAAGAACAAACAACACTTCGTTGGCCTCAAGAAGAGCTTGGTGCATTATTGTTGCACATTATATCCCCAGTGTGAGGAACTTAAAAAAATGTTGTGCTACAATCATGTGAGCAATCAGGAAGCTTAAAAATGAAAAGAAAAAATCTAGGCGATCTTTGCGTGTAGAAGGTAGGCAAAGGCTGATCAGGACAATTCTTTGAGAATAAGTGCATGTACAATGAAGTGTTCCTGTATATGTATGATGTAACTTGCAAGTTTAGGCTTGGTAAAATTAGGTTTAATTTTTTGCAACGTGGAATCAGATGGCACACCTTGCAAATAACGACTGAATGTGGACATGTGGAACAAAAAAAAGCTTTTCTGTGGTATTTTGAATTGATTAATAAGCATTTAGGCAAAAACAAATTACGCCACTGATTCGTAATTTTCCATCCCATGTGTATAGACAGTTGCAAAAGTTGGCCTGAATTTTTCAGAATTCCAAAGCAACATAACATAGGCAGAGTCAATATAATCCTATGTAGATGTAAGCAATGTGATTGTACGTCAACGTAAAGACTACCTGGTTATTTGAGCGTGACAAAGCTGGCGTAGCACAATAGGGCGTAGCTGCAATCTTACATTGGCCAGAAAAAAAAAAGTGGCATCAGATTTACAATTTACCACGAAATAAACAGGGTCAACTACCAGTGCATTTTGCTTTCAGTTTAGACAACAAATGGCTTGATAGAAAGGAAAGAGTCAGATATAGGTTTTTTTGAGAATGCTGGAGGGGCTTGCGCCCCGACAGTAATTTTATTGAAACTCAAATAGTAAAAAAAAAAAAACAGGCGAAAGAGTAAGTCAAAGACTTTTAAAAAAATTGAAGAACTAAGAAAGAAAAGAAGATTACGAACAGGCTAAGAATTAAGTGACCTGTTGTCTCCACAGGTCGAAAGCCTGGGAACATCTTGCACCAACCCTGTGTGTAATAAAGGACCAATGGTTAGCACAAATGATAGTAAAAAATAAGCATGAGAAGAAACATAGAGGCACTGACCAGGCCTTATGTCTCATGGTGAGCACCCACCAGAACTTCAGCTGCAGATGTTTCAGACCTGTAGGAAAGTGGCGAGAGACAGTTAGGAATAAATAAAGCACTGGCGATGGGCTGTGCAAAGAAACAGTGCAATATAGTTTGAGATGTTGTTCTATTAACATCATATTAGGCATATCTAATGTTATAAAAACAAATTCAGATTAAATGTCATTTCCCTTGGGTTTTCATGAGGTCATCAGCATTAGTTTGAAGCTGCATACATCTGGAAACTGGTGGGAACAGAGGAGTTAACCTTAGGATCTGCGAGCGTAAATTTAAGTCTGGAAAGCAGATAGCTTAACAGGGAAATGATCCCCAAGCAGGGAGAGGCTGCAAAGGTGATTGGGAAAAAACGAAAGGGAAGCAAATTGACCTGAAAAAGCAATTGTCAATATAAGCTAGATATAGTATGTTAGGCAAACTCTATTGTAGGCAGAAGAAAAGCTGACCCTAACTACTGGAACATAATTAGCGCGTTATTGATGTCACAGACCAATCCCTGTGAAGGACAGTTGATACATCTTGGCAGGGAAGATGTTGCTTTGCCTTGTGGAAGACTGGAAATGAAACAGAAAGATAACTAAGAAAATAAGATGTGATACAAATGGAACAGCACGTTGTGGTGTTTGTCCTTACCAAGTCATCAATAACTCAATTTGAAGTTGAGGAGGTAGCTTCCATGGATCAGGAGGTTGCCAATTCAGATAGCACTATGATGCATGAGGGTCAAATAAGACCAGTCCACGTGATCCATGCCCATGGCCAAAAGAACTCACCATTGCGACAGTACATGTATGGAAACAATACCAAGGCATGAGTTGAACTGTCCTGTACTCCTGTTGCAAAAACTGGATGGCAAAAGACAGTCTCATAACGAAGGAATCAGAGAAATAGGAAACAAAAGAGAGCATAATGATGAACAAAGTTGCCCTGAATTTTGCAGGAATCCAAAGCAACATAATATAGGCAGAGTGAATATAGTCTTTTGTAGATGTAAGAAATTTGATTATACGTGTACGTAAAGACTACCTGGTCATTTGAGAGCGACGAAGCTGGCGTAGCACAATAGGGCGTAGCTGCAATCTTCCATTGCCCAGCAAGCAAACCACCACCAAGTTTCTGAACACAGATAGAAGAAGATAGGGTCCAAAAAAAAGGCCCACCAAATCGATGAGGCCGCCTGCGGCGTCGCATCAATGGTGACGCGGGCAAAATCGATCTGGAACCCTACATGAAGAACCAAATCGATCTGGGTAAGAATCATAGATGGAGAACCAAATCGATTTGGGGAGGTAACAGAGGCTATACCTACGGCACCGCCACCGGCAAGGGCAACCAGAGGCGACGTCGGCCTCTTGGACAGTACGCCTCGCCTCGTACGGCCGAACGCCAGGACGGAGAACTCGGCGCCGCGGTCTGCGGCGGAGGCGCACGAGCATCGGAGGGCGCAGGCGGTGGTGCGCTCCGTCGATGGCGGCGCAGAAGCGTGCGGAGGCCGGAGGAACGGCGGGGGCGAACGCAGGGAAGATCGAACGGACTGGAGCGATGGGCTGTAGATGAGCAGTGTTCTCAGTGGAGGCAGGCTCCCTGTCTCCCGACGTGCTGGCGTTGAGGGAGGGCCAGAGCGCGGCGACCGGAGGGCACCTGGATCCAACGGCGACACGCACGAACCAGACGGAGGCCCGAACGAAGCCGCGTCCCGATCCCAGCGACTTCACCGAAGAGCAGCAGTGGCCCCCGGCGACACAGCAATGGCGTCTGGTGAAGAGGCCAGAGCCGACGTGGAGGCTGAAAGAACCCGCCCGTGACGATGGGAAGGGGGCGAAGTTGCCGAGGGAGGCCGCTACAGATCCCGGCGACGGCGCCGAGGAAGAGGGCCGGCCGTCGCGGAGCAGCAACGGCGGCAGCCGAAGGCCGCATGGGGCCGACAGGGAAGGCGGGGAGATGGGCGGCACATGATCCCGGCGACGGCGCCGAGGAAAGGCGCAGGCGTGGGTGGGGCAGGTATCGAGGACGGCGCACACCGTGAGCGAGGTGCAGGGACGTCCGGTGGCCTGAGGAAAAGAGGACACAGCGACACTGGCGTGGCAGGACGCAATAGGGGATGGAAGCTGCGTCGTAAAGTCCATTAGGAAAGCAACAGTGGCCGATGCCCTTAGAAGCCAGGGATTTATTGGCGGTTTAGAAACTTTATTTATTTATTATTTATTATATTACTAGCATGATTGGGCGCGCTGCCGCCGCGCCGGCTCATGCTGAGTTGTTTGATTTGTGTGTCCCCACCATTCACTTATGTTTTATGGGATAGGAGCATTGTATGGTAATAAGGAGAGAGAGAAAAAACTAATCAAAACCAAAACATCACAACAAATCAAACGATCCAGCTATCGCCTTCAAATTAGTATTCCATAAGCGAACCCAAAATCAGTGAACACCCATCATTTGGAAAATCAACAATCGAGAAGGCACCCATAATTGAACAACATGAAAAATGCAGGCAATATAGAACTATTTTATTATGTTCTGTTTCTCTAAGCAGAAAAGGTGACATAATAAGTTCTTGTGGTAGAATAGAAATAATATTCTCTATCCAAGCACATTGTCCTGAACCTACATGTCCTGGAATTTCGCAATAATATGCATCTGATCAGGTCAATTTTGCTCTTTCCAATTTTGTAGGCATATAAACATTTTGACTAAAATATCAGAACAAATAGTTCCTCTTTTAATTGCCATTGCATGCTGAAAGTATTCACATTTCAAAACTATTTGAGCAATAATAGAACTGGGATTTTTCTAAAGTAATAATAATACATTGTTCATGAGACGCAATATATGTGTGAGCCGGCAACTAAAAAAGTGTACACCAAGCTGTTTTCTAGCGGATGATAGCCATCACTCAGGTATGTGCATTAATCATCATGTCATGAACCGTGGTGGTAGCTTACTGACTTTCGACTGGATTTCGTACCATGCGCACCAAATCTCAAACGCAGAGTTATAGTCTGACAGGCCACAAATAATGTTAACATGGGTCAGCAAAGAAGCAGTTTTCTGTCATAGAACATATTCAGATATGACCTCTTGGAAAGCCTGAAAAGTCTAAATCATAAGAAACAGATATATTTTCGGTAGAGGAAGGACATATAGTGATGTGCTAGTTTTAAAGAAGTTTGAGACTTTGTAGGAAACCGTAGCAGTAGATGATAAAATAGCTATCAAATGAATAAATAGAACACATAAATTTCTTGTACCATGCAAATGAAGTAAAGAAAGAAACTGATTATTACCTTAAGAAGCAAGATTCGGACAAAGACACAAACTGCATATAGCTATTGAGGCTGTAATTTGTTGCCTTCTGCCATGTTTTCAGTAAAGATGAGTGAACAAATAAGCCAGGTACAACAGACACAGCCTGAAAACTAACATGAAATTTAAAGACAGTCGCTATCTGATCCTATGGAAATGGAAACTGGTAAACTCACAATTAAAATGGACAGGTATGAGGTTTACCATGGCAAATGTATTAAATTAGAAATTTGAAAATGAGCGAGAACAGAGAATTAGGCAATCATGTGTTCCATTTTAACTCGCTGCTGCAAACCTAGTTGTAAGTACCATCCCCAAGTTCTGGTGCTGACTATATGAAATGAAAGGTTCTAAAATGGTGATACCGATTACACTACCAAATCAACAGATCAGCAACAGTCGGATATATACTACTTTGAATTCCCAAAGATGTATGACATAGCAAGAGAATAATTTAGATGATACTAAGAGCATACTATATAGTCTATAAAACAACGACATCAGACATGAAGCCATTAAAAGCAGTGTAGTTTTTTTTTTCTTCACTGTGTTTTGCAATTGTACATCACTTGAAATGTAATAGGTGATTGATGACACCAGTAAGCTTGATTGTATACAAAATAAATAAACCTAGTGGACACCCACGGGTAGAAATTAGATTACAGCAAGCAGTTACGTCACTGGGATGTGTAGTAGCCATAGTACGCTCGCCTAACACAAATTTAGCTGACACCTATAAGATTCGAATGGCATCACAAAATTATGGAAAATCGAAATAATGTGAGGGTACAAAAAAATAACCCTAATCATCGAGGTAAAGGAGTAACATACTTTATATGCACCAACCTTTGTTACAGTGGAAAGAAAATCAACCACTGTTGACAGCTGTGGAGAATACAAACAGCAGTGTGGCCTAACTCAAAACCTGCATTTGGTGTTTGAAACAGGGTTCAGAAAATGGTTTTAATTGCTTAAAGTATCAAAAAAAAAAACCAGCAGTTATGTTAAATAGGAAGCAGATACCTGACCTGCATGAAATCCATGACATCTTACAGGCTGAGATCTAATACGAACAGCATGGGTAGAGAACCTAATTGTGGAACAAAGAAAAGGAAACTCGTATCAGCACACCCTTGGAGATTAGCAGGCCAAACAAAATGAGGAAGCAGTACATGAGTTTCCTCCCACCGTACAAAATCACTCTCTCATCAGAAAACAGCACCGGTTCAGAGGTAGCAAGCAGTACATGAGCAGAAGGAAAAGCAGTGGGAAAATTCAGGCACCCTTTGGCCATGCCGAGCACGATGTTCATCCGGATGTCCCAGGTGAGTGGGCTCACTGCCCCGACGTCGCCGTGCAGCCACTGCTCGAGGTTGCCATTGTCGACGTACTCGTACGCAAGTATCCTGAGTGAGGAGTGAGATCACAAGCAACCGCCTTAATTAGGTACGACGATGTGCACGAACAGATTACCACAAGAAGCAATGCAGCCGCCATCAATGCGCAGAGGGTTCTGTTTCTGTACCGGTGGGCGCCCTCGGCGCAGTAGCCCAGTAGCCGCACCAGATTCTTGTGCCGGACGCGGCCGATGGCCTCCACCTCCACCTCCACCTTGAACTCCCGCTCCGCTTGTCCCCTGCATCCGGCGGCGGCCGCCGGCCCGGCAACGTTCGGGTCAATCAATAGAAGGAAAAAAAGAGAGTATCCCATCGAACGCAAACCGATCGAACGGAGAGGCGCACCTGTTGTTGAGGAGGTTCTTGACGGTGACTTGGTAGCCGTCGGCGAGGACGCGGCGGTAGACGATGCCGTAGCCGCCCTCGCCAACGACGTGCTCGGGGGCGAACGCGGCGGTGGCGTCCTCCAGCTCGCGGAGCCTGTACCAGTGGCCCCCCCAGCCGAGGTGCGACACCTCGGGGCCCACGACGGCCGCCGCCGACACGTCGGACGCCACGGGGCCGACGACCTCCCCGTCGGCGGCGTACGCGACAATGCGGTGGCCCTTGCCGGCCTCGATGTGCACGCGCTGCGACCCGTGCGCCACGGACTCGCCGTCGCCGCCCCCGCCGCCACCTCCGCCGGCGGCGGCGTCCTTAAGGAACGCGTGCCCCATCTCGAGGTAGTGGCGGAGGGAGGCGACGTGGACGGCCACCTCCTGGATCTCCTGGACACGGGCGGGATGGTGGACGGGGACAGCGGCGGCGGCGCCCCCGCCCCCGCCGTCGCGTGCGCGACGCCCTTACGGGGCCGCCTCCGCCGCGCCGCGGCGAGTTGGAGGGAGATGAGCACGAGGAGCGGCCAGGGAAGAGGAAAAGGGGCAGATGCGAAAGCGGAGGCGGCGAGGCATTGTAGCAGGTGAGGAGACGGGGCGGCGATTTATTTTGACGCGAGTTACTGTAGCTACGGGGACACGTGGGCCGCATGGTCGATCGGCGATTTATTCGCGCTTTAGCAATCTTATTATATTATATTATATTATTATACCCAGGCTGACTAAAAAGGTAGTACGAACTGCTCCAAGTGCATCTGCATCATGAGAAACTCACAGAATCTTACATGATACATGGTTTCCTGACACTTGCATAGCCATAGCAAACCTAGGCCAGGGAATGAAGCTCATGACTGAATAGGCTTGACCTTGAAGTGGAGACTAAACAGCGAAAACACAAAACACTTTAGATCCTGCGAAAAACACCAGGGGGGAAACTTTAGCAATGTAGATTCCCATTTAGTACTTGACAAAAATAAGTTCCACAAAAATTTAAACAAGACAGTATGTCCAGGACTGAATAACACATCCACCTCACTCTTCATGCTTTCGGATTACATAATTAACCCCATGGCAATGATCCACATTCTATGATGTACTGATAACGGAAATGATCTGCTATGCAAGCTGAGAAGTTGAGGATGTATCAACATAAAAGCATCTACACTACACAACCAGAATTTTAGAATTCTTTCGAGTGAGGTGGGCTTCTCTGAGTGTTTTGCTATTCAAAGTTTAATACAAATTTTCCTACTAAACGTCTCCTAGTAATATTCTCATGTGTTCTAACTAGTGTAGCAGCGGCTACTAGGGCTGACGATGTGAGAGAGACAGAGAGCGGCGGCTAGGGTTTGGGGTGCTGGAAAGGCCGGTCACGGGGCTTTGCCCCCGGCCGGCAAGAGAGAAGGGATTTTCTTCTAATCTCTTGCTTGATTAGATTGATACTTCTTCTCTCCTTATATAGAAAGGTTTAATTGACTACTAAATCCTAATGGGCTAAGGCCCAATAGGCCCTTGACTCTCCTAACAACTAGTGATAGTGTTTTATTACTAAATAAAAACATTAGGAGAAGCCCACCACTTTAGTAGTGCTACGTGGATGAATTCGGTCAATTTTTAGGAGAGGAGCATTAAATTGACAAATACATAAATAGTGAGGAAACCACATGGCCACAAGCACAGGGACAATTGATATTTTTGTCTTTGCTGCCCACGTGTCAGTTCAGAGTTTTCATATATCTTACTGGCAAGTTTCAGATACAACAAACAATTTTACCAATGAATTCGGTCAATTTTTAGGAGAGGAGCATTAAATTGACAAATACATAAACAGTGAGGAAACCACATGGCCACAAGCACAGGGACAATTGATATTTTTGTCTTTGCTGCCCACGTGTCAGATCAGAGTTTTCATATATCTTACTGGCAAGTTTCAGATACAACAAACAATTTTACCACCGGTTTTTCTAACCTGAAATTATTCCATGAAACATGTATTGGCATGCCAATAAAGCTTTAGGTAATAAGACCTCAATTAATTATGGTGTGTATAAATTAAAGCGGCTATCAAATTCAAAGAAATAGCATCATCCATCAGGTAAGTTTCTCATCCATCAGCCTAGTTTCTGAAGGGCAGTGTTCAAAAAAAAAAAGTTTATGAAGGGCAGTTGCCAGTTGGTATAGAAACATAAAAATCAATGTTTCCCCTCCATCTGGTTTGCACTTAATAATGATGATTATGTCAAGAGTAAAGACTACTAAAGGCTAAGAGTGCAAGTTGTAAAGGGTAGAGCCAGATATGCTTGCTCAATAGGAAACAAAATAAAATGTTTCTGAGCAGTATTCCCAAAATGCCCAAGAAATAAAAGAACCCATGACCCATAGCTATTTCTGAAAAAACTGAAAATGCCGCATCAAAACAGCTGATAAGAAAATAGTTTTTTTCTAATCTTTTTGAAAAAGAAATAACAAAGTTTGCTACTAAAATTCCAAAAAAAAAAACTAGGTATACAAAAGGGTAAGTCAAAGTATATGCATTCAGATAAAAAACTATTTCATTAGGTAATCTGTAATTGATACATGTTGCCAAGAAACAGTCTTCCTCAGGGTGTACTATATTCGTGTTCAGCATTTATTTTCTATTAAAGTTTTCATCATTTATCATTAAGTAAGCACGCGCGCGCACAGAGAGAGATACCTAATCTTTGTTAGGTTTAAATGTTACCTCCAGACCAATAAGAGCCACTAAGATTAGCTAGTGATTCATATAGCTCTCAAAAACACTTGATTCAGACACTAATCAGTTCTACTTGCTCAATAGCCAACACTAAACACTATTTAAACAACATCAGAATAAGATTTCAATCAATTTATCCATTGCCCACCAATCTGCAACTAAGGAGCGCAAAAGAAGGCCAAATGGCAAATGTCAGAATTCTGAATGCAATATGATAATTCTGGGTGACATCACAATATCGAACCAGTAAATAAAAAATCTGTCATAAACATACCGGTGACCTACTTGCGCTGCTCAATTTAATAAATCAAATGAACAAGTATTTATCACTGTCATCTCAACTATATATATATATATTATAATTTGAATATCGTTGGCACCTAAAATTGCAATGCACGACAAGGAATAAATAGAAGGAAATAACATAATGGTTAGGAGGGTTGAGGATAAAAAGAAACCTGGACCAAGTAGTAGAAGAGACGTATGCCATCTGGGTCTTTGCTTTCCTCAATATCGATCAGGGATCCAATCTTGGAAGTAGTGAATGAGATGTTCTCATTGCCAATAACGATTTCGAGCTCCTGCCTGCCATCGACGTTGGGCTCGGGCCACTTTCTGTCATCCTCCTTCACGATCTGCGATCGGGGTCAAGCAATAAAAGCGAGCCTCTCTATCATTAGTGGCCGCAATAAACCCTCGTAGATAATCAAGTTTTCCGGGGTGATTTGAGAAGGGAATCGACGAACAAGTGTAAGCAATGAGAGGCGAACACTCACATCGGAGCTGTGGATGATCCTCCTCGCCTCGCGGAGGACGGAGCCGGAGACGAACACCTCCTTGCGGATCATGGTGTCGTTCTTGTAGTTGGAGTTGTTGGCGTACCGAAGCTTGCCACCGGGGCGGAACTCGTGGCCGAACTTGCCCCTGTGCCCCACGTAGTACCGCAGGTAGAACTCGTCGTCGCCGCCGCCTCTGCGGTTCTCGCCGCCGCGCATCGACATTGGTGGTTGCTACGCGAACGACGTTATTTCGGCTGCTCTTTTGTTTTTCCCTTCCCTGTTTTTTTTGGGCCTCGGGCTCGGGTGGGTTGGGTTTTTAGCAGCCGCAGCCTGCAACGCGCTCGCCTTCTTCAGTCGTACCTGTTCTGTCTTCCTCTTCGTATCGGACCTGTCACCCGTGTTGAGCTCCGTTTGGGCTTTTGACTCGGATAGGTCACTGGACCTTTCAGGCCCATTTGGTAGCAGTAACAAAGAAGCCCATATATTATTACATTCAACTAGAAGCCCATGCGTTGGAAGGCTGGAAGCAAACGAAAAGCCGGAGCCTACGTATTTGAGTAGTGCAGTAATTTCAGCTTTGTTTCTTCTCTTTCAGCTTCAGTCGTGCTATATTTTGCATCCCAATATGCCTTCTGCTGGAAATAATGACTGGGTGAATGAACAACTAGCATCACTCGTATTTTTCACAGTGTAAGCGATTGTATACTATTATAGCAAGGCGATTAATTGGCACATGGATAGGATCAGAATGCAATAATCCAGGTTCCTAAAAAAGGAAATTCGTCACCAGTGCTTCACCTTATAGTCTTGCCACATGGAGTTGGGGCGTGCCTGCATGTGAACTACTCCAAAGTAACTGAAGACAAGGTTGCCATGCCACCCATGCCTCATGACCATGAGGCCATGATAATTGATGAGCATGGATGTGTAGTTCACCCTTCCAAGTAAAGGCCTGCAACACCTGCTGGCAGCCTCACCGCGACCAAGAACAACGTTTTGATGCAGGCCGCAGCAAATGCCCAGCATCCTACTTGAGTCCCTGTTCACTTGTTCACTTGTCTGCTGAAAAGAAACGCTGTTTTCGGGTGATACTGATTTGTTGTGAGAGAAAAACATTATTTTATGGCTAAAAAGAACCAAAAATTTTGGCTGCTTGGACAAGCCAAAATCAGCTGCTACTTCTAGTGTCCTAGTTATGCATATGGAGCCATGGACCATGAACTTGCGAGTTCTAGTACGTTGAAGATACCTTGAGATCATCGCATTCTGTGCACTCCTTTAACTGAGAGGTGCTAATTGGTGCGCGAGTTCTTATAAGCATTGTGAACACTCAACACGCACGGACAGTCAAGAAACCTCTCGGTACTCCAGTTCAGCTTTTCTTGAATCCTACAAGGTCGAGGATATACAGTATAGTTTCAGTTCACTCAATCAAGTACTATATGCACGGGGTGACTGAAATACGCATATTTCCTTCCGGCAAAAACAAAACACTATGAAAGTCTGAATCAAGACATGAACCAGGTTTAGTTTATTATCTGCTGTAAACTGGAGTTTGGGACTGATGAGTGCGTGGACTATTTCAGACTGGCAAGAATTCATCTTACCCAATGGTATAGATAGCTTCTTACGACTGGTCTTAACTCTTCCAATATCAACCGCAACTACTCAGATAACTTTTCGTCATCAAACTACAATAATGGGAGATGGATTTCTAAGAGATTGTTTGGTAATTTATATATATTGAGAAGGCATTGACTGCAAAGGTTAGTAATGGTGATATTGTTAAGGCATATGATATTGCTGGTAATCATAGAGCTATGTTTAAATTAACAGAGATGTTTTTTTTTTTTTTTTGCATTTTGGATAATATAATGCCCTCATATGTGACTAACTATATATAGAGACTATATAAGATCGGTAAGCTGTGTTTGGTTCTGCTGTATTACAGTATTAACTAATTTTTGTTCCCTCGTGTCTGTATCTAATTTCTGGCTCTGTTAATCCAATACTTTAAATGCTCATAGGCTTGCATCTACGCTGCCTAGGGCATGAGCTTGAATTGGTAGGACAACAAGGGCCCGCTCGCTTTAGCTCTTTGCTCGGTGGTTTTCACCGGTTGGGTCAGGCTATGCGCACCGCGGCACGCTAAAGGCGCCGCTACGCCATCTTACCATTCGAAACCACCACACCGCGGCACGCTAAAGGCGCCGCTACCATAGCGTTCGCTACAGTAAAACGCCACAGGTGGAGGTGGAAGCGTCGAACGCTATCCTCCCCACGCGGGCCCCACACCGCCGCCGACCGTCCTCGCGCCTCCCGCCCCGCCCCGCCCCGCCCCGCGCCGCCGAGCTGAGGGAGGAGCGCCGGAGCCGGAGGAAAGGAGGAGGAGAGAGCGGCCGCCGACGACGAGGGAGAAGGGCCACGACGGGAGGAGGCCGAGCTGCGCCTCACCGGAGACCGCGAGGAGGACCGCGTCGGGGAGGGAGAAGGGCCGCGCCGCCGGTCCCACGCGGCCGAGTCGGATCCCGCGCCGCCGAGCCGCTGCCGTCGCCGGATCCCGCCGCGCTCGAGCCGCCGGAGGGAGGAGCGCGGGAAGAAGGAGAGGAGGGAGGGAGGGGAGCCGCACCGCCGCGCTCGGTCGCGCCGCCGGCGAGGAGTGGGAGACGGAGGGAGCGAGGAGGAGAGGATGGCGGGCTAGATAGCGTTGTGCGCGCGACAGCTCCCTCACCTATATGCCGCCTGCCAAGAGGGCCCCATCCCCTTTTAGCATGGGCGATGCAGGTGGGGCGGTACGCTTAGCCTTGTACAGCTCTGCTGCAGCTGTGCGTGAGCGATTGATAAACCAAATGCTGTATCGATTCCTTTGGTCACCCCTTGGCCCTAGACATAGCACTATAGCAGCTAGGGAATGAATTCTGATAAGTGTATGACATGACTTCTCAACCATCGAACGCGTCCTATAAAATGGTTAATAAATGGGTGCTACTCGTCTTCGCTTTAGATTTTTATTTTATTTTTTTACTTTCAAAAGGTTATGTGCTAGCTATCACCATATAGAAATATAGCTTTTTTAATACAAAATGACAAAGGGTGTGAAGAATTCGTTCGCACTCAATCTGATGAGCGAGGTACTGAGGATAATTCAGCGAAGGTCTCATGGACAATAGTTACTAAGTAGTAAAAACAAAGCATAGGCGAAGAGAGAAGAGCACTGGTTCGGATCATCAAGCTAGCACTGTTATTCTATTTCTACATACAGATACAGTTGTTATGTACTAGGGCCAGCAGCATATGGGGAGCCCAACGAGCAAAAAGATGGCAATAAATCCTGCCACGAACCCTAGTGCCCCCGCCACCATCTGCTTCTGCGCGATAGACAGCGGACGGCGGCGGTGCGCGGGTTGGGTCCTCTGAGCCGGAGCCGGCGCCGGCGTCGGGGTCGGGGTCGGAGCGCCGCTGATGTTGAGGGGATCCACGACGCGCACGACCGTCCGCTGGCCCGCCTCGCAGCGCGCCGGCACGCCGCTGATGAAGTAGAAGAGGCCGGCGTCGGGGAGGGCGAGCGTGAACCTGGTATCGCCGCCGCCGCCGCCGTCCGCGAACCGTCGCAACGGGCTCGCCGCGCTGCACCGCTCGTAGTCAGCCTGGCGCACCAGGAGGATCGGGCCGCTCCAGAGCTTGAAATCTGGACACGGACCGGCCGGGCCGTATACGTTCGTCAAAAGTGGCCGCGCATATAGGCAAGAACCAGTAGGATTACGAACGAATTTAATTACTATTAATCCTAGTCGTCGTCACTTGCTCGATCGGAGTGTTGGAGCTTAATTACGTACCCAGAACGGTGCCGACGTTGAAGCGCTGCATCATGTCTCCGACGTCGTTGGAGCGCTGCACCATGGCCCACCTGCGGAGCGTCGGGGTGCCGTCGTCGTCATCGTTGCCCGCCGGCAGCGCGGCCCGCCCCGTCTCATCGCCGTACACCTCCGGTGGTGACCGTGACGACGACGCGGCAGCTGCGGCGAGGAGGACACTGAAGGAGGAGGCTGCGAGGAGGATGGCGAAGCGGAGGGCGCCGGCCATATTGAGGTGTGCAGATTGAGCCCGCGCGCACGATCTCGCCTCGCCGCGGCAGACGAATGGGGTTTTGCTGGAGGCGTCGAGAGCGTCCCTCGCTTCTGCCGGTGAGGTGAGACGGGTACTGCACACAGCGTTCGTGTCCTAATGTGCAGTAGGCTATATAACAGGCTACTGGGCTGGCGCGCTGGTACGTCGTCCAGGAGACCAGGGAGCATCGCGCCTTATCCCACGGCTCAGTTTACATTAAAATTCGTGCGCATCAGAAACTATTGCGTTGCTCCTGCTCATGCGAAATTTGCAGCAATAACATATTTTCAGATCGACTGAGCAGCAGTGTAGTTCGCTGCTAGCTCTCGTTCTCATTCATGGGCAGTGAATTCAAGCTACGATAAACGGAGTAGTTATATACGATGGGACACAAGTCTGTATCTACAGCTATGCTAAAAAAAAAAGAAGAAGTCTGTATCTACAGCTACAGACTACAGCTGAGTTTTTGGCGCTGAGATGTGACTGACTAGCAAGAGAGCTGAAATTGGAAGGGCAGGGGCACGAGGCCTTGGGCCCTCTGCTCCGTTGTTATCACCTGTTGGGATATGCATTTGCTTTTGCTTTGTAGCGACGCGGAGACCATTGTTAGCCCGTATATATACATCGTTTTCTAGTGCACGGTACATGCCACGTAAAGTGCTATTTACATACGTCCTCGCTCTCTTTTTTTTCTTCATCAACCAAGCAATTGATTGGACACCTATCTTTTGGGAACCCAAATGACTCACCACCTTGCATTGCCCACCCCTAGCAAGCTATACTATTTTAATTCTAAACAAAAGCAAATTTAGGTTTGAAGCCAAACCTTTTTAAGTTTGATCAAATTTATAGAAATTAGTATCAACATTATTTATGTCTCCAAATAGATTTGTGTCGAACAAAGCTACATCATGGCATGTAATCGTAGATGCAGGGAGGACCAACTTGGACTATTTTGCCCCTGGCGACTAAGTGGTTAATGTCTAAACTTAGGAGTTGTCTTGGGATATTTAATATCCCTCTATAAATATTAGGAGGGAAGGTTTCTCAAGATAACTATTCTTCCAACCACTTTTTTTTATTTGATATGGTTAGCAAAGTGCTCTAAAGATTAGAGGAGGTATGCTAGAGAGGTATGATTCCCTCTAAGGCTACTTTCTCAACAAAGTGAGTGAATGTTAGAAGGAAGGCTAATAATCTGATAATGAATGCATTGTTGATTTGAAGTGGAGAAAACCTTTTGAAACCATCTTCTCTGTCCTCTCCCTTTGTATCATCCTTTGTTTTTTTATTTTTTGTGAATTTTTTTACTTTTTCTTGGTTATTTTGGAGCAACAGCAGATCTGTGTTTTTCGATGTGTTTTGAGGTGTTTCTTGGATACTTTGGACATGGTTGCATTATGGAATTAAACCCAGGGCAGCACCAAACTCCAACTGATAAGCTTTCACAATCCCGCATTTTCTTCTCCAAAATCCTTGTTTCGGTGATTCCTTGGAGCTAGATGTTGTTGGTTCATTAATTCTTGAGCTCAATCTTGGTGACATGACCTCATGGGAATATATCTATGTTTGCCTACCAACATATTTCCAGCGAGCATCTTATTCTGTTGAAATTGAGTTTTATTGAGAAAACCTCAACTCGGTACACATTTTGACATTGTTGGTCAATCTTGGACATTTTTTAAGATCTCTTGAGAATAAATTCACCGTAAGCTGAAAATAAGTGCTGGTTTTGGCTGCTGTTGATTTATTGTGAGAAAAAAAATATTGTTTTGTGACTGAAAATAAGCTTTATACAACCAAACGAACAGGACATAGATAAGGTGTGTGTAAAATTTAAATTTTGTATTTTATCGAAGGTCGTTTGGTCGATATTTGAATTATTTTCCTTCATGTTTTTCAAAGGTTATTTTATGTTCATCAATGAGTAATCTACTAGGGACTTGAGCAAACTTATAGGCTGCAGCTAGGGACTTCTATCCTAACCAACTCATGCAGTATCGATTCCTTTGGACACACCAGCCCCTTGGCCCTAGCATGCAGCTAGAGGGAATGAACTCAAGTGTATGACATGACTTCTCTCGCTCGGTACATGGGTACTCTCGGCTGCGCTTTTTTTCTTTCAAAATTGTGCTATCACCATATAGAAATATAGCTTTCTTCAATACAAAATGGCAAAGGGACGGTGTAGCTCTGCGTTCATACTCATTTGTTGAGGGAGGAAACAGTACTAAAACAGATGAGAAATTCATTTGTTCGGGGGAGGAAACAGTTACTAAAACAGATGAATTACAGAGGATGATTCAGCGAAGACCTTATGAACATAGCTATATACCAAAAATAAATTAGCACACAAGAAGGATCGGAGTGCCGAACAATGATAGATCCCAACCAGAGTACGCGCATTTCTATCCACTGGGAAAAAAAAATCCAAGTTCTAGCTATCTAGCGCGGCGGCGGCGCAAGTTCATACACAGCCAGATGATTACCCCTGCCAAGAAACACCCGGCGAGGAACCCTATGAGCGCCGGCACGAGCAGCTTCAACCAGACAGGTATCGGGGGGTCGTCGGACGGCGGATCCGAGATGGTGGGCACCCACATCCCTCGCCCCGGGGCCGGCGCTGGAGCAGGGGTCGGAGCGCCGGCGGCGCCGGCGCCACCGCCGTGAGACGAGCGCGCGTCCACGGCGCGCACGACCATCCGATGGCCCGCCTCGCAGCGCGCCGCCTCGCCGCTGATGAAGTAGAAGACCCCCGGGTGGGCGAGCGTGAACCGGGTGTCGCCGCCGTCGGCGAATCGGCGCCCCGGGCTCGCCATGCTGCACAGCTCGTAGTCGCCCTGGCGCACCAGCAGGACCGAGTCGTTCGAGCCCTTGAAATCTGGACACGCGCCGTACGTACGTGCGTGTGCGTCAAAAAGAAGATTCGTCAAAACTCAAAAGTGGCACAAAGGGCAGCAAGAACCAGCAGCAGCAGGACTGATCATTTGATCCTAGTCGCAGTTGTGAGTGCTCGGAATGCCGGAGCTTAATTACCCAGGACGTCGCCGACGTAGAGCCAATAGCTGAGCATCTGATAGGTGCCGTCGTTGATCACCGGTCCGGCCCGCCACGCGTCGCCGACGCCGTACACTGCCGGTGGCCGTGACGACGGCGACGCGGAGGAAGCGGCGGCGACGAGGAGGACGACGAAGGAGAAGGCTGCGAGGAGGATGGCGAGGCGGAGGCCGGCCATATTGACGTGCGCAGATCGAGCCGGCGCCGCGCGCACGATCTCGCCGGGGCAGCGGCAGACTGGGGTTTTGCTGGTGCTGGAGCTGGACGCTTCCCTTTCGCTTCTGCAGGTGCCGACACCGTGACGGGTACTGCACACAGCGTTCATGTGTAGTAGGCTACCAGCGTAACTAGGCTTTTTTTTTTTAGGAGTCGTATAACTAGGCTGGCTGGTACGTCCAGGAGACCAGAAGGCATATTCCAGTCATCCAGTGCGCGTCCACCATCCACCAACCAGCCTCGCCTTGAGCTAAAAATAAACATGAATTTTAGTTGATGCTGATTTGTTATAAAACTAAAATACTGTTTAAATATCAATCATTTTGGCTGATAAGCTCAAGCGTATGGGCCTTTTTTTTTTTTTTTTTTGCTCTTCTCATGTGAAATTTGCACATGTAACATTTTCAGATCGAGTGCAGTTGCAGCACTGTCTGGTTGATGCTGACTAGCATCTCTTCAGATCATTTTGTGTGTCGCCGCTCGGTCATTTTCAGTAAATTTGAGCTAGCACCTCTGTCCACAATAAATGGTTTACTGATCACGGTTCACGGACTAGTATACGTGCGACACACAGCACACGATCGATGTCAAACACTTAGAGGTATAGTTCGTCCATCTGACGTATACCCACTAACCCCACATATTTTGTATATAATTATTAAGCGATGTTATTATTAAAGACTGTTTGCTTGTGGACCATCATCATTTGCCACATCTTAGATATGGCGAAGTGTGGCGGCGGCGGCAAATTCGTTCGCCACATTCTGCATCCAAACACGGCACGGGTGCATGCAACTTGAATAATTTAATTTGATAATCGACACATTTTGTTGTAATCGACGCAAGTGGAAAATTACATTGTATGCTAAACGTCACTGACGAAAAGCAAGAAGTTCTGAATAAATTGACAATGTCAACTTGAATTAACTCAAGTTCCGCTTCTACCCGCAATCAATGTTTAGGAATTTTCCCGGCTCCCACTTTTCCAATTCTTCAGTCGGCTCACTCATTTTCTTTTCCTTCTGCTTGACTTCGGGGTACGGTTTACCTTTTTCGCCTTCTCTTGGTTCGTCCCATGAATCCTCTTACCGTTGACAACAAGCTTTTCATTAAAATGATGCATGATTGATCAACTAAAGTCTTGAGCCGGTTGCCACGTGCTCCTAGAAAATACCCTTCTCTTTAGCCTTTTTCTATTTTCTGCTAGCATACCACCCTGTATTGCGGATCAAAATCGATGCAAAGAAAATGTTCTACGTTAATGGGAGTATAGATCTACTCCCTCCGTCCCAAAAATACTATTATTTTAAACTTTTCAGAATCTATGTTTAACTGTCCGCCTTATTCAAAAATTTTGTACAAAATACAAAATCAATTAATAATTACTAAAGTATCTCTAATGATAAACCAAATTATAATAGAATAAATGATATTGGTACAAAAATTTTAAATAAGACAAATGGTCAAACATGATGTCTAAAAAATCTAAAATAACAGTCTTTATAGGACTGAGGGAGTATGTTTCTACTTCACAAATGTGATATTTTTTTGGTTTTTTATTTTTTGCTTATGTTCCCTGTCGTGCTACTGCTACTAGTAGTTCCAATCATGTCGCAGCTAGCAGTGCCATACTGCTTTGTGGTGACACTACCACGGATGGAAGGTACAGTGTTCAAAAACTTTTCTGCCCCTGCCCGGTAAAACTGCGAAACGTAATTCTTTGTCGGCCATACATTAATCAAGGCCGCAATCCTAGCGTCATTTATCACAACTTTACACACTTCGGCCAATCACTAGTGTAGTGTACATTGTGATCACCACTACACAAGAGCTCTATAGTGGCGTCATGTATTTTTTTTGCTAGCGGTTTTGTTTGACGTTCGCCACCAGAAATTAACGTCATTTTTACAGGCGGGTCACTTAAGAAACCACCACTAGAAATCAATTTTTAGTGGTGATTCCTTAAGTGATCCGCCAGTAAAAATAGCCCATGCTCACACACCCATAACTATTGGATCTGCACACGCTCAATACAGATCTAGTAGTTGTGGGTATGTGAACATGTGCTCCTAGGAGCAAAATTAATTTGAGACTTTGCCCTTACGAGTGAGCTCGGAAGGAAGCAAAAACCGGCAATGTGGTCCTCTTCTATGTGGAGCTGGGCTGGGCAGTGATTTTTTTGCAGGGGCGCGGATGCATCGTGCGTCGTGCATGTGAGTATGTGACCCGGCCGGGCCCCCCGGCCCATTGTGCGTTGCTAAAACATGGTAACCTGCAGCCGGTGCCGTGCATGTGGGCGCCATTGCCATATAGCCACGGAGGAAGCTTAAGTGACACCGAGTGATGGCGAAGCTGCAGAGCTCTGCCTCCTGTTTGGTAGCGCTTCGCGAGCAGCTTCGCGTACGTGAGCGCCAGCCAAACAAAACACCTGCTGCTAAAAGTTCCCCGTGACAAGTGATAGGACTAAAGGGGACTGAAGGGAGAGGCCTCGCTTTTTCTCCGGCGTGATATTTCGAACCTCACGAGTCACGACAGCCATGCAGATGCAGTTAACTGGTCAGATTATAGATATTAAGCAATGGTCAATCACTCAATCCTTACTGTCTCGTGATCTACTAGCTAGTCAGGCTGCCGAGGAAATGAAGTTGATTTGATGTCAACAAGAGCAGACAAGTATGAAACAAATACGACCACATATAGCTACAAACCTACGAATTGAAGGCGTACACGTGCCCATGCATATGCATCTGCGAGCACGGCGGAAACAAGAGAGCCAACATGTGTACAAGAAAACGCCAGGGGTGCAAATACTGATCTGCAACTGCAACGCAACCCCCCGCCGACCGCCGCCGTGCGTGCTGCCGTGCTCAGACCCTCATCATCAATAATCAACCCCCGCCGTACGTGTGCGAGCGCGGGTTCAGGTTAATTACCCCGTTGCCGAAAATGGCGACTGGCGAGGCCTTTACTAGCTGTGTAAGTAGGCTGTACCCGCGCCACGCCGTGGAAGGCTGGAGCACAACAGGGGAAGGAGTGAACGCAGACCTGATGGACGTGCACCCGGCCAGCCCGCCCCGCCCTTCCGACACGAGTCACACGACCTTATGCCTGCACATGCATGTGACCGCGTTGCCGAAAATGGCGAGGCCATGCTGCAGGGCGGCTTTATGGGCGCGCGAGATAGAGCACGGAAGAAGGAATGTGATGGGGCGCGGTGTTGCGTTTGCATAGCGTAGCTTTGCTGCCACTACGGTGTGCCAGTAAAGACGATCATGGCAGTACTGCAGATGTCAAGGATCGATGCTGAACGAGATGGCCTTCCCTCCCCATTGGCCGTCGTTTCACAGCTTGAGGCGATCATCCCCGTTCGGTTAACGTTTCTTTTTAGTTTTTAATCAGTACTTTTGGTTAAAATCTGTTGCTTCAGTGGTCTACCTAACTACCTAAGCCATCGATGGTGATGTCATCCAGAATCGAACTTTTTTTTTCTCGAAATATCCCAGAACAAAACTTTACTGCTCCTCTCTCTCCCCTAGAAACATAAAGAAAAAAATGTTGTGCATCAGAGGACTTCTGCGCCCATCGCCCTGGAAGCGATGGCTGGTTCAGTTCAGTCGAGGGGGCCGAACCGGGAGGGCCTTGCTAAACTTGGGCCCAACAGCCTGTCCGCCATGGCCGGAACAAAGGTAGATTAGGCTGTAGCCCGACAGCGAGAGTTCAAGCAGCCCAACATTTGCGTGACTAGCTGTAGCCCAATTATATTTGTGTGACCGAAGCCCAAACAAAGGTACATGCAGAGACGAGAACTGCCTTCTTGATTGGAAAGTCCACTTTACCTCCCTCAACTTTCGCTAAAGTCAGCTTTGCCTCCCTCAACCGTAAAACCGGACAAATCACCTCCCCCAACTTTTTAAACCATGCACTTTACCTCCCTGGAGTGGTTTTGAAGGCGGTTTTGCTATAGTGAATAGTGGTTTTGCTACAGTGGCAGTGGTGTTGTCTTTTTCTTTTTAAATTATTTCGGCTGAATTTTTGAAAAATCACAGTAAATAAAAAAAATCATAAAATGAAAAATCCAGTTTTGTTGGACTCCACATGAGTAGATCTACACAGTGAACATATAGTATGGTATGCTTTAGTACAAAGTTTTTGCTATGAAGGTTTTGTCTTTTTCTTTTTTATTTATTTTGACTAAATATTTGATAAATCATAGTAAATTATAGAAAAATCATAAAATAGAAAATCTAATTTCTTTAGACTCCACATGAGCATATCTACACGTGAACATATAATATGGTATACTTTAGTCTAACAAAATAATTATAGAAGCCACAGCTATTAATTATTTTAATTAATTACAGAAAAACATCGATCTAAAACTACAACAAAAATTCTATACTAAAGCATACTATATTATATGTTCACGTGTAGATATGCTCATGTGGAGTCTAATTATCAAAGATTTAGCCAAAATAAATAAAAAAGAAAAAGACAAAACATTTATAGCAAAAACTTTGTACTAAAGCATACCATACTATATGTTCACTGCGTAGATCTACTCATGTGGAGTCCAACAAAACTGGATTTTTCATTTTATGATTTTTCTGTGATTTACTATGATTTTTTAAAAATTCAGCCGAAATAATTTAAAAAGAAAAAGATAAAACCACTGCTACTGTAGCAAAACCACTATTCACTGTAGCAAAACCGCCTTCGAAACCGCTTCAGGGAGGTAAAGTACACGGTTTGAAAAGTTGGGGAAGGTGGTTTGTCCGGTTTTGCGGTTGAGGGAGGCAAAGCAGACTTCGGCGAAAGTTAAGGGAGGTAAAGTGGACTTCTTGCTTCTTGAATTAGGGATGTTCTGACTTCTAAGCTCTCTCAGCGCAAAGGGGTTTGTTATCTTGGCGAGCAAGTCCCACACATCAGTGGTTGCACCCTTGCACTGTTCAATTTTCTTAATTAGCTATGTACTGAAATTACATCTACATTGTTACGCACAGATATTTAAGTGTAGCTTTTAAGCAGTGATGGTCTGATTGAAAAAACAGTGTTGGAAATTGGAGTTTTTCACGACACATTTAATTCGTCAATAGTACTTTTTTTTTTTAAAAGAGAGGGGATTTCATTAGCTAGGCACACAGTCTGTACAATCAACGGCTAGGGCTTCTTCAGCGCACGTAGGCACTGCCCCCCCACCACACACCAGAAAGTTTACAACGCCTAGCTAGACTCGTCAATAGTACCTTATCAAGAAAATCTTCCATCACCCCATAGAACATCCCATTCTCTCGTTTTTTTTTTGTTTGTCGTGTAAAACTTAGGTTGTCTTCGTTTAAAGATAGTTTAGAGTGGAACAATTCAATCTTAATTTGCTAATGGGACGAGGCTATCTAACTGATTCTTATTCAGTTGGAAAGTCACAGAATCATCCTAGCTTTATGATTGGTTGTGAGATATCTAACTGTGGGATAAAGCATTAGGCTCTGTTTAGATCCACTGCAAATTGCAATTATAACTAGTCACATCAACGTTGCGACACATGCATGGAGCATTAAATGTAGACGAAATGTTTGCATGTTTGTACTTTTTGTATGTATATCACGAGACGAATCTTTTAAACCTATTTGGGGCATGATTAGACAAAAGTTGTCAAATACAAACGAACGTGCTACAGTACAGAATTACAACTGCAACTGGTATCTAAACACATCCTTAGCTCCACTTTACGCACGCCCTGCCCCGCAGGGCAAGTTGATGACCCCTTAAATTTCTACCCTTCTTTTCGCGTTTCAGCTTCGCGCGGCGAGACTCGCCGGTGTCCGACCAGGCGATCATCATCCGCGGCGCGTGAATCGGACTGGCAGACCAGATCATCATCTCGGCCTCGGCTCGGCGCGATAGCCTGACCGCGTCATGTAGCCATCATCATCATCATCCTTTGATGATGATTTCCTTTGTAGTACTACTCCCCATCCTGTCCGCCGAGCCGATGATGTGTGTGGCCATCCTATCCTTATCCCAAACAGGAGTTCATGTCATCATGTGCGCTGCGCAATCGCCTGTCCGCCATAGCCACTGCGGACCAGATGACTGGGGGAAACGTGTCCTATGGCTGACTGACGCCTACCCGGAAGGCCGGAACCTTTGCATCTGTCAGCCGCCTTGTCCCCGGCTACTAGCTACGGAGTAGTAGTAGTACAGTACGGTAGGTCGAAGCCGAAACGCACCCGTCACCCGCGCCAACCCTGGTCGACAAGGGCATGCAACAGCACCGATTGTGGTCTGTCAGTGGAGACGCGCGGGAGCCGCCGCAGTATGAACAAGCAGAAGATCGGCCACCACCACACACACAAGCGCCGTCTCGTGTCGTGTCGACGCGAGACAGGACAGGAGATGGGGAGCGCTCCATGCGCTCCTGTTCCACGCACGGCGGCCGTTCAATTGGAACCACGTTGTTTATCTCCAGCTGGTTGGTTACTCTGCGTGTGGCGTGGTGGCGTGTCGACACTCCCATCCAGACAGGCCAACAAAACAAACAGGCGAAACGCGCGTTCGCTTGCTTCGTCGGACGAGACGCGACGAGATGAGGCCAGGCCGGCCGGCCAAGCCAAGCCAAGCCAAGCCAGGCGCGCGACGTTTTCTGGTCTGAGGCCGACGCCGCAACAAACTTAGCTCGCATCGCGTAGTACTAGTGTACTACCACTGCTTGGTGTTGGACGGTGGTGTGCGAGCGACAGGGACCTGTGCTGTGCTCGCTCGCTCGCCGTCCGGTCGTGCACGCACGTCACCCACCCCGCGAAGCGACGAGAGCCACCGCCCCCATACCGTGGATCGATCGATCCCATCCAGCGGTGGTGCTAGCTTCTTCCTGTCGTGTGTAGAACAATTCAATTCAATCTTCTTATTCATTTCCTGTGGTGCAGTGCACGGTTGCGATGATCTTGCTGATCCCCTTCCTTCCGATGCGTGGCCTGGTTCAGTGCATGCACGCTCGCTTGCGGCTTGCGAGGTACCTTTCGGGGACGAGGACCGCATGTGCCATCGGCGACGGCGGGGGGCCCGCGCACGTACTCCACCACTCCGTCGTCCTCGTCCATGTGACCCTGTCCCTCGCCTAAACAAACGCCCAACCTTCCGTGCCTTTCAGCGCGCTGTCCCCCCATCGCTCTTCCCTTCCCTTCTCGCACCCACGGAACGCGAATCGGATGACCCGTAAAAGATGCCCGTCCCTTCCCTTTGTGTTCTATCTGGAGGCTTGATGATGAAATTTTGCAGATTTTTTTTGTTGTTTGTAACAATGAATTCGGCAGAGTTTTCTGTGCAACCAGTCCAATTTCACGACGGAACTTGTTTACAAGCACTAGGCAAAAAACAACAAATTCCGGTGATTATCCTCGATATTCTGCCTCGGGGAAACTGAATTGAAGCATGAAAATGTACACGAGCTGAGCTCGTAAAAAGTGCTACACCATCAGCACACAGCCACGGGAGCACTCTACTACCCTCTCTCTGCTGCGAAGTGCGGGAACTGGAGTATTTACACGCTACAGCGACAGCACGGAAACAACAAGAGAGAATGGGGGAAAACACGAAACGAGAAGGGAAAGGGAAAGGGAAAGCAATAGCAACTCTACTACTACTGCTACTGCTCCTATACTTTTTTTTTCTTTTGCTACGCGCACACGGAAGGCCACACGGAGCTTGCAGCACACAGCCGAGGCGCGCGGGGACGGCCGACCCGAGCCCCATCCCCCGGCGAGGGGCCACCGGTTTACCGGATCACTCGAACACCGGCGTCTCGCTGGGCGGGAGGGGCACGTTGGCGCGGCAGAGCGGGCACGTGGCGCGCTCGTACCGGAGCCAGGTCTCGAGGCAGGCGCGGTGGAAGAGGTGGCCGCAGGGGAGGCGGTTCACCACGGCCTTCGCCTCGAACCCGGCCAGGCACACGCTGCACTCGTCGCAGTCCGCCGCCTCCGCGTCGCTGCACGTCGTCGCCGTGGACACCAGCACCCCGTACAGCGCCGGCCGGAACGCCTTCAGGAACCGGTCCGCCAGGCTCGGGCCGCGACCCCACGCCACGAGGAGGTCCCCGGCGTCGTCGTCCCCGCTCCCGCTCCCGGCGGGCAGCGCGGCCTGGAGGTCCAGGAACACCAGCGCCGCCCGCACCAGCCCCGCCACCGCCGCGATCGAGATCACCGTGTTGTACACCAGGTACCCCAGCAGGCTGTCCCGCGGCTCCAGCATGCTCGAGATCCCCATCGCCGGCGGAGCTAGAGAGGGTTCGATTTGGGGATTCTTAAGGGGTGGCCGGCGCGATGGATGGAATATTGGACACACAGCAAGGGGAGGGGGAGGGGGGAGGGGGAGGGGGCGAGGGGTGGCCTGCATTTATAGCCGCGGCTGGCTCTATCTTGTTCCGGGGGGCCGCTAGCCGCTGACGGCTGATGCCCCACTTCCTTTTTCTGCCGTTGGATCCGCTCGACCGAGTGCGCCCGGCCGTCGGATCGGCAGGAGACAGGCCACATGCGTTTAGGTTCTTAGCGGCCAATAATGTAATGCCCGCCGCTTTGGGCCCGTGGCATCCAATAATGTGTGCGGTTTGTGAGGTAGCCCGGGGAATCCAATTATTCAGGCTGATCCAAACCAGGTGTGCCGAGCTAGTAGTACGAAGAGCACAGTGAATCGTCACAAGACACTGTCACTCCGGAACGGAAATCCGCTACGCATCATCGACCAACTATATACAATTGAAATGGACCTTGAACCATCTTCGCAACCTGTGTGTAGTAGGCGTGTAGGGAGAGAAACCAGATTACTCCCACAATCACACTGGCCCTGACCAAAATTAGTAATGGAGTGCAGACGGAGTGACGGAGCATCCGAAACGTGGAGAAGGTTGAGCAGAATCTCGGAGTCGGAGGTGCCAAACGCAGCACACCAAGCAAGCAACCGCGGAGATAGATAGCACGCACACGCACACGCAGACACGACGCGCGCACGTCCGCAGCGCAGCCATTCCGCGAGGGAGGGGTCGCGATCGGGGCGGCACCAACTTGGTTGGAAGCGTCGCCGTCCTCCTCCACTCAGATGCTACGGTAGGCACCGGACGGCGACCGCTGCGTCTGCGTGCGCGCCGAGCCATCGCGGTGGCGCGTGGAAACCGACGGGTTAAAGCGTCTCACGTCTTGGCAAGAGTCGTCGCGGACACGGAGATGGGGAAACTAGCAAGGGCCGGCGGGCGCTGTCACCATCGGCGCCGAGAAAAATCATTGGCAGCAGCAGGACGGTTCGCTCGCCTTGCTCGGCGCTACTGCTAGTAGTCATACGTACTACGTACGTGCAGAGCCCAGTGTTCCGTTGCGTCTGAACTTGACCACCGCCCGCTTGACTTGATTGGGGGGGGGGGGGGGGGGGGGGTCTCGTTCTCGTACCTCGGGGAGCCACCTCAGACAATCGTTCGCTACAAATTCTCAAACGCACAAAATACTCTACTTGTCCCTCGAAAAGTTCCGTTCAGACGCACAGCGCCTGTCCCTCGAAACCGCAGCAAATGGACAGTGATCAGGACCCGTATCACCTGCCGGAGATTACGACGAGATGAAAACACGTCCACCGGGGGATGCTCTGCCCGGCGGCGAGGGGCCAGCGGCTCTGGCGCGGTCGGAGCGCGCCCCCGACAGGCCGGGGGCGGGGACACGACCAAGCGCCGCGCGGTCCCGTGGGCCGTGGCCGATCCCGGGGCAATGTCCCATTCCCTGCCTCGTTAGCTGCCGGGCAGCGCGCGCGGGCGCGGCGCGGCCCCCGCTACCGCTAGCCACCGTCCGCATCCGGGCCACCAAGCGCAGAGCGACGTGCGCCACGCGGGCGTAACTAACGAACGAACCCGCGTGGGCGTGGCGGTGTGAAACGGGAACGGGGACATGGGCGGCGAGCGGTGGCAGGACGGATTAGTTTAGCGAGGTGGAGCGGACCGGGATTATATTATTAAGGACGGATGGGATCGGGTGATGATGCTTCTGGGCGAGACTAATGACTTTGGTTAAGCGAGCGAGGATGATTTGGCCGGCGATCTCGACAGGTCGTGTGAGGGGTGTGGACGACCGGTACGCGCGGGTGATGTCAACGTGGGCGGTGCTCCTCCACGCAGCACACCTGGAGGAACCCGATGACGAGAAGGCCGGAACCAGAGCTGCTAACTCCTAACTTTCCGCCCAACTTGCTGGGTCCTTTGTGTACCCGTGGCTCTTTCATCCATGCCTCTGATTGGCGAGTGGTGAGTGACTGACTAGTCTAAGCACACTCGAGAGCAGTCTAGATGCTGCGATCTTGTTCCGAAAAGAAAGATATAAAATTGGAAGCTCTCCCGTTCAATTAAGGAAACAGAGCGATCTAATCTACTACTCGTACACGTGGTCTACAGTGCATGGTAAAATCGCAAGACGCAACCGGAACGCCAACTCAGCGGATAGAAGTAAGAGCACGATGTGTGTGTGTGTGTGGTTAATGGTGAATCGATGATAAACCAAAAGGACACGAAGCGTCCTGCTGAATTTAAATTCTGGTGCTACCTTTCCATTTTATGTACAATACTACTAGGAGTACCTCCAATGCATAACGGTTAAAACATAATGCGTGCTCAAGTTCATATCTTCTCTCTCTTTAGAGGATCATATCTTGGTGTCTCTTTTCCTCGTTCCACGTTTAACATCTAGTTATTTTAAACAGATGTTTCGATGGCTAAAGCGTAAAAGCACTTGCTAAAGTGTAAAAGTATGACACGTAAAGCAGTGCTTACTTAGACTTTCTCAACATGACAGCCTAGATTGGAGTTTCATCCTCCACGTCCTTCCTCTCATCCTACACGTCCTTCTTGAGCATCCATATCAAAGCAAGCGGTGGTTACGTGGAGGAGCATAGTGTCACTCGGAGGTACCACCACTTCATCTCAAACGAAAGCTTGAGCGTTTTGTTCCAGTGTGCATTAAAGCCGAAAGAATAAGACATGCTCACAGTTTTATCTGACACAAAGCTGAAGTTGGATGGACTGACGTTTCAAAATAGACCAATGAGGGAATCAGAAAAACGTAGTTGTTGTCTATGATGCGAGCATCAATATATGTCCGATAGATTTCATGTCAATACCTTTTTTAAAAAAATATAACAAATTTTGAATGCTGTATAAATGCTACTTTATTAGACAAGTACCTTTTGATATTACAAGTGCAAAAGTATGACGCGTAAAAGTAATGTTCACTTATGTTTTTTTCCTAACACGATAGCCTAGATATGGGAGTTTATCCTCTACATCCTTCCTCTTATCATCCACGTCCTTTTAGAGCATCCAAATCAACAAAGGTGGTGGTTTCATACAGGAGCACAAGCGTTAACAGCTCTTCATTCGAAGCAAAAGCTTGAGCTTTCTATTCTAGCATGCATTGTAGCTGAAAGAACAAAACATGCTCATAGTTTCATCATACACAAAGCTAAATTGGATGAATTGACATTTCAAAATAGAAGGACGGTGAGGGGGTCATAATAAAGTTAGAGTTGTTATTCGTGATGCGAATTAACAGTCTTAATATATGTGCGCCAGATTTCATGCTTATGCCTTTTAAAAGGATATAACAAAACTTGAACATTATAAGAATTTTACTTTATTAGATAAGTATGTTTTGATGATAGAAGTGTCAAAGTATGACGCGTAAAGTAATGTTTACTTAGGTCTTTCCCAACGTGATAGCCTAGATAGGAGTTTCATCCTCCACGTCCTTCCTACTATATATCCTCCATGTCCTTCCTCTTATCCAAATCAACATACGCAGTGGTTTCGAGGAGGAGCATAGTGTCACGGGAGGACCATCACTATATCCAAAATAAAAAGTGTGAGCTTTCTATTCTAGAGTATATTGTAGCCAAAAGAACAAGACATGCTCACAGTCTCATCTAACACAAAGTCGAAGTTGGATGGATTAACGTTTCAAAAGAGAAGAACATTGGCGTAACTGAAAAAGTGTAATTTGTTGTTTGTGATGCAAAATTAATAGTCTCAGTATATGTCCGATAGATTTCATGTTGATATTTTTTTTTAAAAAAAATGTATAATAAAACTTGCACGCTATATAGATGCTACTTTATTAGAAAAAGTACCTTTTGATGTTAAAAGTACAGAAGTTTGACACGTAAAGTAGTGTTCACCTAGGTCTTTCCCAACACGATATGCTATATGGGAGTTTCATCCTCTACATCATTCCTCTTATTCTCTATGTCCTTTTAGAGCATTCAAATCAACAAAGGTGGTGGTTTCGTAGAGGAGCAGCTAAGGTACCAGCTCGTCTTTCGAAACAAAAGCTTGAGCTTTCTATTCTAGCATGCATTGTAGGCAAAAGAACAACACATGCTCACAGTTTCATATAAACAAAGCCGAAGCTGGATGAATTAATGTTTCAAAATAGAAGGACGGTGAGGGGATCATAATAATGTGAGAGTTGTTGTTCGTGATGCGGGATTAACAGTCTTAATATATGTGCGTTAGATTTTATATTGATACCTTTTAAAAGGATATAACAAAACTCGAACGTTATAAGCATTTACTTTATTAGGTAAGTACCTTTTGATACTAGAAGTGTCAAAGTATGACGCGTAAAGCAATGTTCACTTAGGTCTTTTCTAACATGATAGCCTAGATAGGAGTTTTATCATCCACGTCCTTCCTCTTATCCAAATCAATATAGGCAGTGGTTTTGTGGATCGGAGGAGCATAGTGTCATGGGAGGTACCACCGCTTTATACGAAACAAAAGTGTGAGCTTTTTATTCTAGATTGTATGATAGCTGAGAGAACAAGACAAGCTCACAGTTTCATATGACACAAAGGCGAAGTTGGATGAATTGACGTTTCAAAATAGAAGAATAGTGGGTCAATGAGAAAGTGCAATTTGTTGTTTGTGATGCAAAATTATTACTCTCAATATATGCCCAGTAGATTTCATGTTGAAACCTTTTTTTTACAAAAAGTATAACAAAATTTGAATCCTATATGGTTGCTACTTTATTATACAAGTACCTTTTGTTGTTAAAAGTGTAAAAGTATGACAGTGTTCACTTAGATCTTTTTTAACGCGATATGCTAGAGATAGGAGTTTCATCCTCTATATCTTTCCTCTTATCGTCCACATCCTTGCAGATCATCCAAATCAACATAGGTGGTGGTTTTGTAGAGGAGCACGCAGAGGTACCAGCTCTTCATCCGAAGTAAAAGCTTGAACTTTCTATTCTAGCATGTATTGTAGACGAAAGAACAAGACATGCTCACAGTCTTATCATACACAAAGCCGAAGTTGAATGAATTAACATGTTTGCACGAAGTGTTGCATTTTGTTGAGAGTACCAATATTTGGTGGCTTCATTGGGAAGCTTTTATTCGTTTTATTTATTTATTACACTTTATACAACATGCAAGTTTAAAACTTGGTGCTGCTGGGTGTGTTTGTTGCAACATTAAGCTGTAACCGCTAGGAATTAAAGCTGAAGCTAACACGACTGTTATTTTCACTCTAGCCAATATATCGTGCGTAAAGCATGATGCGTGAATTAGAGCTTGAATGTTGGTGCTACGTTTTCGCTTTTATACCCATGCTTTTAATGCTTGATGCATGTATCAAAGTTCTACATTGGTTTTATTTAATAATACTATGTCAAGTATAATGCATTAGGTAGAGTTTAAATCTTGGTATACCTACCTTTTTTTAACTATACATCTCTCAATACTAAAGTCTAAAAAGATTATACATGTAATAATAGAGCCGAATCTTGGCTTTATTTTTCACTTTTATAAGTAAGTGATTCGAGATCTAGGAGCGTACCACTTATTAAAGTGTGTTGATGTTAAAGCACCTATGCCATGTTACACAAGTTTGGAATAACAACTAAGTATGAGTATGTTTCTCTAGCCCATATGAAAGAAGAAAGAAAGATTTCCGGTGGCTCTATATACAACTACTCCGTTCGTATAGAAAAAAGATGTCGTTTTGGACAAGCTTTTGGTCAAACATTGAAAATATAAATCATCAACAACTTTTAAATTGTTGAGTTTGGAAATATGAAAACTATATAAATACTTTTTCCTTCAAACGCATATATCATTTTCAATAAATATTTTTATAGAAATATGAAGTCAAAGTCATACTTTAAAGACCGAGTCGTTGTCCTAACCGACATCTAAATTCCATATGGACGGAGTATATACATGAATGATACAACAAAGAACTATTTTGGCAACAGTATTATGGTCCAGTAAGATTATACATGTAATAATAGGGCCAAATCTTGGTTCTATGTTTTCACTTTTATAAGTAAGTGATTCGAGATCTAGGAGCGTACCACTTATTAAAGTGCATTGATGTTAAAGCACCTATGCCATGTTACACAAGTTTGGAATAACAATAAAGCATGAGTATGTTCCTCTAGCCCTTATGAAAGAAGAAAGAAAGAATTGCGGTGGCTCTATATACAACTACTCCATTTGTATATAAAAAAGATATCATTTTGGATAAGTTTTTGGTCAAACATTAAAAATATAAATCATCAATAACTTTTAAATTGTTGAGTTTGAAAATATGAAAACTATATAAATAGTTTTGTCTTCAAATATATTTTTATAAAAGTATATATATATATATATCACTTTTTAATAAATATTTTTATAGAAATATAAAGTCACAGTTATACTTGGAAGACCGAGTCATTGTCCTACTAACCGACATCTAAATTCCATACGGAGGGAGTATATACACTGTTCAAAACGATTCACGCACCAAAAGGAGGGCAACCAGCTTGGCCACGTCGCCTGCGATTCTCGGCCGTCCGATCGGGCGGACGGACGGCCCAGATCGCGCGACCATCGGCCATTTTGTAAAAACACCTTTGGACTTTATCGAAATACAACCTTCCGTCCATCATCCTCTCACAGAAAATCTTGCAAAAACACCCTCGAGCTTTTCCGAAATATGACCCGCCGTCCAAGAAAATGTATGGGCCGGCCTACCACCAGCTTGATGGGCTGACCTGGCCACTTTCGGCCCAAATGGCCTTTTTTTGTCTTTTATAAAATGTTATAATATGCTGATTTTGTTTATTTCATACAAAACTAATCAAAGCTCTTAAAATTATGAAAAAATTTTAGAAGACTCTCCATGATGCACAATATGTATACAAAATATGAAACTTGGAAAATAAATAAATTTAAAAATATTTAGAATAATCTCTTTTAATTAACAAATGAAGCTTCCATGATTCGTACACATTAAAATATTAATCCAAACATTATAAAATTTATTTCGTGAATACTTCGTGATATTTACAACCTCTTTAAAAAATGAAATCTTTCAACAAATAATTATTCCATGCTCAACTAATAAATAAATTTAAGAAGGTGTTTACGGATCGATTTTTATGGGACTCGAAAAATATAGACAGCAAAATTAAAACTCCGCGATTAACACGTACAACCATCCACAAATAATAATTTTCAAATAACACAAAAAAACACTAATACATTGTACAAACAATAATTTAGTTAGTTATCATTATTCATATTCATATACCTAACTACAACGGAAAAAAAAGTTAATGGTCATGCAAAGCCGCGCGCCTTTCTAGTATACATGATTGATACAGCAAGAACTATTCTGGCAATAGTATTAAGGTTCTGTCTTGTGGCTACTACTGTACTAATTTGTTATCGGATAAAAACATTGTTTCGTAATTGAAAAGTAAGGCTGGTTTCGGCTGGTAAACATTACCCTTTGGCTCAATCGTGCAATTGTACGAATCGGCTCGAGGCGGACAATATTACAACAATTAAAAGAAATCCATTCGTGTATATATCATCATCATTATCACCATAGACCAAAGACGTATCAAATGTGCCCAACTCACGTCTCCGTACCTGCAAACTAATACAAGTACCGTAGAGGCCCTGTTTGGAAACACCCCAGCTAAAGTTTAGCTAGCTAATTGAATTAGCTAGGTTGGACCAGCTAATAAGATTAGCTGCTTTTTATTAGTTGAGAGATCTTTTAGCTACTAATTAGCTAAGTGTTTGGATGCACAACAGGTAAAACTAGCCAGCTAAATTTTAGTTGCTGCTTCCAAACAGGTCCAGAATCTATATTGTTCTTTTGCCTCGATGCCGAAGGATGTAACGTAACAGAGCAGCATACGTGTACGCGTATGTGTGCGTGTGTGCCTGACTGCCTATACAGCTAGAGGGTTAAACCCATGTTGCACGCACCGCACGTGACAAAATGAGCACGGGCCCACGACGACACGGATTACGCGTGGGCCCCAGGAGGCAGCCGAGCCGCTGGGTCCGCCGTCGCGCGCGCGGCGGCGTTGCTTTCCTACGCCGCCCGAGCGGTTCGGTGGACCCAGCGCCAGAACAGGGACTGCGATGGTTCGGTTCGGCCCTCCCTCTCTCCTCAGGCCAGGGGTCACGTCTCACGTGGCCGCGGCGTGGTGCCGTGCGCCCTCTTCACAATTGGACGTGGACCGGGGTGGTGCGTGTTCTTGTCCCGGAGCTGTGTACCGTGAGCTGCACCACGCCCACCGCTCTCATCTGGGTTGTTGTTGCTGTGCTGCCACCGGTCGCGCCCATCCAAACGTGGTGGCTGCCTGCCCACCGGCGGATCCACGTCGCCTTGCGTGCTCTCGCTCTCGCGGCCGCAAGGGGCCCAGAACGGAGGCCGGGTACATGGGCCTTACAGGCCGAATAATTTCTTCTTTCGACTAGCGAGCGAGTGGATGTGGAAGGGAGGACAAGCGAGAAATGCTTGGTCGATGGACAAACCCCCGGACAGGAGGATATCGTCCGCTACAACCACAAACGCGGTGCCCCGGGGTGGGAAGGAGCTGACTGAAACGCCGACGGCGGTGGCTTCTCCGACCAAGGCAGGCTTTCCCTGTAAGCCCTCTTCTGATCCCCGGATCCCTTCTGTCCCAGTTACTGCGGCGCCCTATGCTATGCATCAGTTGGTTATCGCACGGCATCTCTTCTGTTCCGAGCTTTCTGACGCCGTGCTGGGTCAGGCGTAGTGACTTAAGTGAGCCAGATTAGGATTTACTAAATGCTCTTGTCATGATGTCGTGGTAACTAGAGGGACCGCAGATTGCTGTAACTTACCGAGCGTCGAATTGGTAATGCGTTGGTGATTGGTGGTATGTAGGATTTCTAGTTAGTTTCGCTCAGGCACTTGTGGTCGCCGCTTTATATACTGCCATTTTCAGTATCATGTTTTAGCTTGGGAATGGAACCACAAAGGTGTCGTTCTCAGGAGGCTGTGCAAAGTTGGAGAGGGACAATAGATTTCAGTTGGGTGGGGGGTGGGGGGGAGGGGGAATTGATTTGGGTGCTTGTGATTTGTCCATGTGCTGTATGAATGTCAGGCCTGGGTTCTGACGTTCTGTCTAGTACAACAGTGTCCAAAATGGATACTCCTAGGTTCTTAACTGAATAAGCGCATGTTGTCTTGAGTTCATCTATCGCATAATGGTTTTCAGGTCATATTCAGAACAAATATTTGAAAGTTTGCCTATGATGGGAAAAGTACAGTCAGTATATAGAATAACTTAAATGATGCCGGCACACCTCATCTGGTTCATAGCTATAGTATAACAATGTTATGTGCTTTTTACTTCAGTTGCTGCGGCATCTACTAGAGATCGCGAATATTTCATCTACAGGTTGTTCCTGTTTTGGGATGTTATGAATTCCTAATTGTTTAATCTTCAATCTCCAGAACTGCATATTTACACTACCTACTAACTCACTGAAATTGTCAATTGCTCAGGCCTACTTTAGATGTAAACATGCATATAGTTGCAGTCACTGCAATCGTTACTTTCATTTTTCTTAGATGACAATTGACTCCTACAAAATGTGTGTACTCGGACTTTTAGAACTTCGACTAAAATTTTGGAAATGTTTAGATTCACTCAAAGTTATGTTATATTTATCATGAAAAAGTACTTTTGTATTGCTAAGTTGTTACAAACTTTATTGTCAAATACTAGCTGCTGGAAAATTAACAGGCAGAGATTCATGTTGGAGACCCTGTTGATGCCCAAAATGACACGTGAAAGATGAGGTGGTTGCTTTGAAAGGAATATTGAGGCCTGAAGCATATTTACTTTAAACAGCAGTACCAAAGAAAACTCAATAGATACGTATGTAGTAGAATGGCCAAACCCGAACGTTGTTATATACTTATATGCTTGTGCAGATCAGATGAGGTTTTAGCTACAAGTAACCATCTATCAATCTATCTTCACCTTTCAGTAAAGATAAATATCTTGCAGAAAAATAACTTCTTTTATTTCCCCTTTTGTTAAGTGTCTCAAGTGATTGTGTTGTTAACTCCATTTGTGAAGTGGCTCCTGTATCTCCCTGTGCATCTATTCATATCTTCGTATGGTCTGTTGTCTTGTTGTTGTAATCTTTATCTTTTTGCAGGGTTTTACAAGTTTGTGTTGGTGGATTGTGTTTTCAATGGAGATTGAAGAACACACAGCTTCACTTTCAGGAGAGAATCCCATCACAAGCCTCCTACCAGATATCATTGTGGGGATACTTCTCAGGCTACTGAGGCTACATCGAGCCTGCAAGCAGTGGTGGAACATGATAAGTGTCCCTCACTTCATCAAAGGGCATGCCTATCGTGCACCCAAGCACCTCCTCCTTTACTTGCCTAAATTGAGTATATCTGTACCCCTCCATCCCAATACTGCCAAACCATGCCATGCAATGGTCATTTGATGAAAAGTGGTCTCCATCAACATGGGCTGCATCACATATGGACCATGATGATCACATCTTTGCATCATGCAACGGCTTGCTTTGCTTCTACAGGACATATACACAATGAAGATATCTAACCCTGCAACTGATCAATGCCTGCATCTCTTGAAACCTGATAGGATATTGTTGCACGACTTCCACTATCTATATAGCTTTGGATTTCATCCAATTATCGGAGAATACAAGCTTGTGCACTTTCTCCGTGAGCCCCAGCATTACAAATCAGGACAGCCTTTCCATTTTGACACCATTCAAGTGTACACCCTTGGTGAAGACAAATGGAGAGCTATCAAAGCTCCTATACCATGCTGCATGGTGCATCTTGGAATTGTAAATGTGGATGGAGTGATGTATTGGCTAACAGAAGATGAGGGGACAAGCTGCGGCACAGCAGTTGTATCATATGATCTCAGGGAAGAAATTTTTGCATTGATTCAACTTCCAGCACTGGAAGTGAAAGATACAGCCTCAGAGCCTCTTGTGCCACCCCAAAGTTGCTTACTATATGACTGAGATATATATTACAAGGTGTGTGTAGTGACTATGTCATACCAAAGCCATGCACCGAGGTGACGTCGATACAACGCAGAGCTTTCAGGTAGGACTGACATTTGGGCTCTTGAAAGTGACAAGTGGTTCCTGAAATATAGCATCAAGTCACCATATCTATCCCGGTATGTTCCTTAGCCATGCTTCATCAGTAATGTGTGGTACCATGATCTGCGAGGCAAGAATGTGCAGATTGAGCATGGAGAGGAGGTGAAGCTTTTGCACCTTGGTGACTACAGATTCTATGAGATGCAGTCCTATTTCTACAAGGAGACACTTGCTGCCTTGAGCATTTATGCCAGAGCAGCCATTGTTCGTGCACCACCTGGGCCTCTTGCTCCTTCAGTTGCTTCAAATTAGTTTCTACGAGGCTCTTGCACTCTGAAGTTTTGGCAACAAGTATTGATGAATGGTTTGATATGGAGAGTGGGCAATGGGGATCGCACACATATGGGATGATCCCTGGTTTTGTAGAGTGGACTCGCCATCCACTCCAAGGGGTGCAAATCTCATGAACTGAGTGATTGAGATGATTGATCCATGCACATGCAACTGGAATGACACTAAAAATGCGAATGAATCTTATTAATCCCAGTTCATATGGACATGGATTGTGTGGCAGCGTGGCACTATGGTGTCTTTTCTTGATGAAATCAGCCTCAGGAGGAGTTTGAGAAAAAAAGAGAAGCAAGTATATATGTAGCTCATTCATCTTCACAGGGGGCTTCAATCGATAAGCATTCAGGAGTACTGGAAGAAGATTTGGAACATGAGTTGCCTGTGGTCTGGGGAAGATCAAAGATTTTCCTATGCACATTTTAGCCTGCCATTACGAATGACACTGAAGAAAGGAGGGATGGAGTTGGATACAAAATGTGTTGTCTGTCAGCGGGGTAAATGGAGGAGGACACCTCGTTTATAAGTGTAAACAACTAAAGGAGGGGTAGTGCTAGCTGAATCTGTAGGAAGCTCGTTGCATGCTTACACGCCAGTCTCAACGGGGGTTTGATGAAGAAGATACTTGAGATGGAATGGAAAGCTCAAGTCGTAACGGCTGTAGAGAAGGTGAGAGGAGGGAAGCAAACGACCTAGCTTACATTACGATGAAACAGCAGATGAATTCTCATTCCCTCCCTCCCTCTCTAAAGAAAAAGGTTTGTCAGCATATGTACCTAGTTAAGTGTCTTAGTGAGCAACTGAGCATAGTATGTAACAGATTGTCACGCTTGAATCCTGATACAGAACTTCTTGCTGTTTTTCGGTGCTATTGCAATTTTTGTTTTTCTGCTTTCTAACGTTTTCTGCATTTCTGGATGCATAATTCCATACAGTTTTTTGGTTTAAGTTTTCTAGATTGAGAAACAAAAAGTACCTCCAGAATACGTAGTGGCAGTCATGTAGGACTGTAGGAGTAGAGTAGAACGCAGAAGCTCTCAGCCAAAACTCAATTCCAGAAGTGAATGGATGAATTGAGATAAAAGTGGGACCACGCAGCTGGACTAGTTGGGCCTCACTGGGCCTCTGTGTTCGATAGCCTTACCCTTCTTCTCAAATCCACGCAGGAGGAGCAGAAATTCATCGAACTAACCCGCGAACCGTGTGTCTGTCTGGCTGGGAGATTGAAACGACCTCGATTTCCGCGAAAGGAAATTCACAGGCTCGAATTGTAATTTAACAGATTGCTTGGAACAATTCATGAAATTACCCATATCTCAGTTGACACCAGGATCCATACAACGGTAATTAAGTCTTACATAAACACTTATTACATCGCCACACTGGCGGAATCAACATTCAGAGAAACTTTAGAAGATGCGGAAACGTTTCATCCTTCACGGCCAACTTGAGTGTAGCATGTGACCCTATTCCTCATCATCGTCTTCCTCGAAGTCGTACTCATTCTCGTCACCTGACAGCAAATTTATCAGTACGATTTGTACTGGCCACGGAGCCCACCTATGCAGCATTTGCTTTGTGGAAAGTGGATACAAGGCTATACAAGCAGACCTATAGGCTGAGGTTTCCTATGCAGCTGTAATCGATGTTTAATTAGTCAAGTTTTATCTCCAGTTAACACCATCATCCCTTTTCCCATCACCACATCTCACTTACCCACACCTCGCTCTCATTCGACAGGCCCAACTCCCTCTCGGGCCTATCTCAGCGGCACACTACCACAACGGGTACACTGCCGGAAAATGTCATCCAGGGGGAGAAGAGAACACTCACTACACTAGTAGAAGCTTCACAGGAAAGGTCCATAGCCAACAGGTTGGCATATGTATCGATCGATCAACCGTACACTCTGCAGAGGTTTCACTATCCACAAGATTAGCCATCATAGGTGTTGCGCAACACCTAGGCAGAATTTCGGGTGCTTGCTTGCCTAGGTCGATGCCATCCTACCACTCAGCCCTGGGATATTCCGGATCCTACATCGTTATGCTGAGACTGGGAGACACAGTACCGGGCCCATCCAGGGGTACTGCGCATCTAGAACGGAACAGGAACCCATCAACCGTCTCCGCCCACCCTTATCACCTCTCAACCTAGCAGTGGTGGCACCGTCCTACCAAGTAGTCCAGCCGTCTCCCGCCCATCAGAAGCGAGTGAGTAGAAAAGGATTCCCATGAACCTGAAACTTAGTCCGTCTTAGGTTTGACCAAGCAGGCATCTTCACCTAGGGGATACTCTCCCCGTGCCATCACAGCACCTCCGTCCACGGGCTTCAAACCACCAAGGCTATCTCACCCGGAACCTTCTCCACATCTTTACCCGCCACAGGTATCTTGCTTGGGGATGCCCAGGTTGCACCCCCGGCACGACTTGCCCCATGGGCTTGTCTCACATCCCACTTGGTCGACATCAACCCTTACCACGCACCCAAGACGCACGCAGCACTCTCTCCCAGTGGTTATAATCAGATATACACCGTCCCAATTCCACCACATAGCATATAGCAAGTAGTAGGTAGTGGAAGAGTAACAGTAAATTAAGCAGCAGCTAACCTAGAAGCGGATAGCAGGGTATAGTCTTATCAAGGCAGGGAATTCAAATATACTACCATGCAACCTATCCATACATAATCATAAAGCAATAGCAACAATGTCATTTGCAATGCGTAAATAGGATCTAAGGATTTGGTGGGACGTGGCACCTTCGTAGTCGTCTTCTAGCTCCTGAAGGTACTCGTGGTCGTCTTCCTTAGTCAGATCCTCCTCCGGCTCTGAAATCGAGCACGAAATAGTCGCGTCAGCGACTCCTATAGAGTATTTCAGAAAAATCTAATAAAATATAGAGTCAAATGCACACAAACATAGTCTTAGATTGTAGATCTCATTTTTCTGAGAATTTTGATATATGGTGCGTAATTTTTGGACATCGTATGAATAAGTTATGAATTTCCGAAGATTATCCTATTTTCTGAAAATGGAAAATGGTCGATTAATCAGGGGCAGCTCGGGATTGGTCCACGTGGCGCGCGGGTCCAGTAGTGCGGCATGTGGTGCCTCATCAGAACACAGACCCGATGGTCGCCCACCAGATGTTCGATGCTGGTTCCCAGAGAGTCGCCGGCGTCGGCATAGCTCGGCGGAGCTCGGCGGAGCTCGACGTAGTTCGGCGGAGCTCGGCGTAGCTCGGGCGAATCGGAGATTCGGGGTGCCGAGGGTGCCGCTCTCCCGAGCTCTCCCGGGGAGGCTCGGGCGAATCGGACATTTGGGCGCCGAGGGTGCCGCTCTCCCGAGCTCTCCCGGGGAGGCTCGGGCGAATCGGAATTTTGGGCGCCGAGGGTGCCGCCCTCCCGAGGGTTGGCTGTCATTAGTGAAATGATGTCGTGGGCCTCCTTCTCTCCCACGGCATACGGCGTTTCTCCGACGAGGTGGAGGCGCACGTAACCAAGGCGACAGACATGATTCGGGGCTCGGCTATCTACGCGGCGGTGCCGAGGCAGACTTGGCAAACCTCGTCGGCCTTTCTCCGCAGCGAGAGGCGATCGGGGGTACTCGGAACGGATTTTAGGCGAGGCGGAACGTGTCGGCGGCGATCACGTTTCCTCGAGAACGCACGTCTCGGTGTTCCGGGCTATGGAGGTTCGATCTTCCGCAACTAAGCTTGTCCGAGGTGGTCGGTGAGTTGGTGGTCACGCTAGCGGGTCGCGTCAGCGGTTTCACGGCTTGTGCGCGCGGGAACGCCGTCGAGGTGGCGGTGCTCCGAGCACATGTGACGGCGATGCCCGTCGGAAGTGGCCTGACGTCCATAGCCGATGTCCAGTGGTTTGATGGCCGGTCTTGTGCGCGTGTTGTGCGAAGTGTTCAGGGGCCGAAAACAGCCCGCGGCCTACACGCTCGTGATGCCGAGTGCCATGACCGTAGCACGGCGAGGTTGGATGAGGTGCTCGGTGGCTCACCGTGGGGCTGGTGAGGTAAGGATGGCGGTGCAGTGACGAGGTGACGCTGTGCAGAGTGATCGCAGTGCCGTGCCGCTCCTCGTCCGCAGCTCGGGCTTCTCCTCCGTGTCCGGCTCCGGCGTGCTCCGCGGCGGCGGCGCTCCGGCAGCTTCTCCTCCTCTGCTCCGCCCTTCTCCCTTCTCCCTCTCCCTCTATTGTGCGGTGTGGTGTAGTGGTTGTGCCGCAGCGCGGCGGCGGCGAGTGGGACGAGGTCTAGGGCTTCGGGGCGATTCCTTTTATAGACGGCCAGGGCATGGCGTGGCGGCGGACGATGATTAGCGGCGAAGGGGGCACGTGGAGACCATCGGTGCTACCGAGCTAGGGTTTCCCAGTGCGCGCGGCTTCTTGGCGAGCAAGGCAGGGGACAGGCGAGGGACAGCGGGGTCAGGGCTCTGCCATGCGTGGCGCTGTCGGTCACGCCATTTGCGTGACTCTGTCGGCCACCGTCTTTCGCGAGGTGAGAAGAAGAACAGCAGCGAGAGCGGCTGACAGGCGGGGCCGGGCGGTCAGCGGCTGCGGGGGAGTGGGTGAAACGGTCGCGCGCGCGCTTGCTCGGTTGGGCCGCAGCTGGGCCGACAGGCTGGCTTCCTTTCTTCCTCTCTTCTCTTTTCTTTTTCCTTTTCTATTTTCACTTAAGTGTATTTATATACATATATTACCCTTTTTAAATATTGAGTAAATACAAACATAAATTGCAATAAATCCCAATTGTGATGCATAAGCTATTATTCTATGTGAAAGGAATTAAAATGCAAGCTATACTCCTTTATTTACCAAATTCATAATGAAACTTATATGCTTGCACAAGAAAAATGGGTTTTCATAACAAATAAATGAAAAATTTTAATTGGTTGGGATTTTTAGGTTGTGTGGGTTTTTAGGGTTGTTACAGTCCTCCCCCTCATTAGGATCTCGACCTCGAGATTCAGAGATAATGTACCCATCGAAGAGGTAAGGAAACATAATCCGCAAGTCCGATTCTTTCTCCCACGTAGCTTTTCTTTCGGTGTGATTGCTCCACTGTACCTTGCACATCGGAATAGTCTTGTTTCGCGTCTCCTTGGTATCCCGTGCCAAGATCTTGATCGGATGTTCCTCGTATTCAAGTGTGTCTTGCAGGTCTAATGCATCCGTAGGAACTTGCTCCTCGGGAAGCTTCAGACACTTTCTTAATTGCGAGACATGGAACACGGGGTGTACTCCAGATAATTCCTCCGGTAGTTCCAGCTTGTAAGCAAGCTTTCCAACCCTTTTACAGATCTTGTATGGCCCAACATATCTTGGTGCCAATTTTCCTTTCACGTGGAATCTGACAGTGCCACGAAGCGGAGATACCTTGAGGTAGACATAATCCCCAACCTTGAACTCAAGCTCTCTACGTCTTCTATCTGTATAGCTCTTTTGCCTACTTTGTGCAATCCTCAAATTCTCTCTTACTTGGGCAACACCTTCTTCTGCTTCCACAATCTTAGCAGGACCGAAGAATGTCCTTTCACCTGGTTCTGACCGCATTAGCGGGGTTCTGCACGGTCTTCCATACAACGCTTCAAATGGAGACATCTTAATGCTTGTCTGATAACTGTTGTTGTATGAGAACTCGGCGTGGGGTAGATAGCTCTCCCATCCTTCCTTGTACCTCAATACGCAAGCACGTAACATGTCCTCGAGAATCTGGTTCACTCTTTCTGTTTGCCCATCCGTTTGCGGGTGGTATGCGGTGCTATAGTCGAGCTTGGTCTCGATGGACTTATGCAAGGATTTTCAGAACTGTGATACGAACTGTGAGGCTCGGTCAGATATAATACTCAGAGGTGCCCCATGTAACTTCAAAATGTTTGATACGTACAGATCTGCTAGCTTTTCAACTCTATACTTCCTTTTGACCGGTATAAAATGTGCGACTTTGGTCAGACGATCCACTATTACCCATATAGAATCATATCCATGCTCGGATCGGGGTAGTCCTATTATAAAGTCCATGGATATGCATTCCCACTTCCATTCTGGTATCTCAACTGGTTGTAGCAACCCTGCTGGTCTCTGATGCTCGGCCTTGATTCTATTGCATGTATCACATCGGGCTACATGCCCTGCAATGTCTGTCTTCATATTCTCCCACCAGAAGTGCTTCCTTAGATCATGGTACATCTTGGCTGACCCTGGGTGAATGCAATATTTGGAGTCATGCCCTTCTGACAGAATCTCTTCTCGTATCGCTGAATCCGTCGGTACACAAATTCTATCTTTGTACCATACAATTCCCTGCTCATCTTCTCGGTATTCGGGGCCTCTTCCCAGCTTCATCAAACCACGGATATAGTCTATCTCAGGACAGTTCCTTTGTGCTTCACGGATCCGTGAGGTGAGATTGTACTCGACGCGAAGCTCATTTAGCATGCCATAGGAGACTACCTCGAGCTGGAATGCGTCGAACTCTCTCCTGAGTTCAGGCGGCATAGAGTTGATGATGAGGGTATGGCAGTAGCTTTTGCGGCTAAGTGTATCAGCGACAACATTAGCCTTCCCAGGGTGGTAATGGATCTCAAGATCATAATCCTTGATGAGTTCTAGCCATCTGCGCTGCCTCATATTCAGATCTTCTTGTGTGAAGAAGTACTTCAGGCTCTTGTGATCAGTGTAGATGTCACACTTGTTGCTTATTAGATAGTGTCTCCAAATCTTGAGTGCTTGTACCACGGCTGCAAGTTCTAGGTCATGAGTCGGGTATCGCTGCTCATGTTCTTTCAACTGTCTTGAGGCATAAGCTATCACCCTTCCTTCTTGCATTAGTACACAGCCCAAACCTTGCCGAGAGGCGTCACAATATACAACAAAATCTTTGTGAATATCGGGCAGGGCTAGTACAGGTGTAGTAGTGAGCTTCTCCTTCAAGGTCTGGAAACTCTTCTCACATTCAGGAGTCCATATAAACTTGTTCTCTTTCTTCAGCAAGTTGGTCATGGGTCTTGCAATCTTGGAGAAATTCTCAATAAATCTGCGATAGTATCCTGCAAGTCCCAAAAATCTTCTGATTTCTGACACATTACAGGGTTGTTCCCACTCTTTCACAGCTTCAATTTTGGCTGGGTCCACTGCAACTCCTTCTCCTGACAGTACGTGACCAAGGAAAGCAACTTCCTCAAGCCAGAATTCGCACTTGGAGAATTTGGCGTATAGCTGGTTGCGAGACAACCTCTCCAAAACGGTCCTCAGATGATGTTCATGTTCCTCTTTTGTGGCTGAATAAACCAATATATCATCAATAAATACCACCACAAACTTGTGTAGCTCATTCATGAAGATCTTGTTCATCATGTTCATGAAGTATGCTGGAGCGTTAGTGAGTCCGAATGAGACTACTGTGCACTCATACTGTCCATATCTAGTGACAAATGCAGTCTTCGGGATATCCTCTTCCCTGATCTTCATCTGATGGTACCCTGATCGGAGATCGATCTTTGAGAAGTACCTGGCCTTACTCAGTTGATCTAACAGATCATCGATGCGGGGCAGTGGGTACTTGTTCTTGACTGTGACTGCATTCAGATTCCGGTAGTCAATGCACATCCTCATCGTGCCATCCTTCTTCTTGACAAACAAAACGGGAGATCCCCAGGGCGAGGCACTAGGCCTAATGAAGCCCTTCTCCAGTAATTCTCCCAGCTGCTTCTTGAGTTCCTTCAACTCATCAGCCGACATTCTGTAGGGTCTTTTGGCAATCGGTGCAGTTCCTGGTATCAGCTCTATAACAAACTCCACATCTCTATCTGGTGGCATTCCTGGCAACTCCTCTAGAAATACGTCATTGAATTCACAGACTACTGGCACATCTCTGAATGTCAGCTCTATTTTATCTGCCTTAGTCTCCAGAGCACATAGGAGGGCTTGGACTCTCCCAGTTTGGGGTATACATCGGACGGCTGTTCCCCAAGGGTGGGTTACCTGAACATATCTAGGTGAACAAGATATCACTCCCCGGTGTTTGGTTAGCCAGTCCATGCCTAAGATGACATCTAAGCTATTGGAGGGTAGTAGGGTTAGGTCAGCTCGAAAGTCAAGTCCCTCGATTGTGATTATCACTCCCCTACATATGTGAACGCTTCTGAAGGTTCCTAAGGGCGAGCTAGTTAGGATGGGGTTTGCTCTCGGGGTTACAGGTATGTTATGCTTACGTGCATATGCAGATGAAATGTATGAACATGTAGCTCCCGAATCGAACAGAACTGTAGCCATGTTACCCTGAACTAGGAACGTACCGTACACAGCATCAGGTGCAGCTTCAGCTTCCTCAGCGGTCATGTGGTTCAGTCTTCCTCGGGCAGCAGATCCCCGGTTCGGTGTGCCCTGTGTAGCTGCTGGTGCACGGTTGAGGTCGGGGCACACAGCCACACGGTGTTCAGGCTTGCCGCACCCGAAGCAAGTGAAGGGCGCACTGCTTGCTGTGGCTGTCGCAGGAGCCTTCCAATTGCTTGTCCTTGGCGTGTTGGTAGCGGGGGCGGGTGTGTTCTGCATAGCTCGAGTCAGCGCAGGGTAGGTCTGAGTGGGGCGGTGATAGTTGCTGCTGTTGGTACCACCACCACGGCTGGGGCGGTGATAGTTGCTGCTGTTGGTACCACCACCACGGCTCGTTCCCGAAGAAGGTCCCTGGCGAGTCCAGAAAGACGGGGGTGCACCCGTTCGCTGTCTCTAGGGTGGAGCAGTGCGAGCGGGTCCCTCAGAGCGGCGCTTCTTTCCCTTGTTCTGGGCCTCGAACTCCAGACGTGCTTCCATGCGATCCTTCTCGATCTCAATACAGCGGTCAATCAACTCACTCAGAGTGTAGCTCTTGTTCCCTGACAGAGCCAACCTGATCTTGGTCTTAAGTCCCTTCCTGTAGTAGTACATCTTTTCCTTCTCGGAACTCACGCAAGACGCAGGTGCGTAGCGGAGCAAGCAGTTGAAGCGGGTGGTGTACTCGTGGATCCGGTCAGCTCCCTGGGAGATGTTGCGAAACTCGTTCTCCTTGACCTCCATGACTCCCTCAGGAATGTGGTGGTCACGGAAAGCCTTGGTGAACTCATCCTAGTCAATGCGGGCTGGGTCCTCGTGAGCGCTGGTGTAGTTGTCCCACCATGCTCGTGCAGCACCGGTCAGCTGGTGGCTAGCAATCCCAACACACTCCTCGTCGGAGTAAGTGGTCAGGTCCAGCTTCTTCTCCATCTCTTCAAGCCAATCGTCGGCAGCGAGGGGATCGCTGTCGGTCCCGTCAAAGGTGGGTGGCCTCAGCTTCAGGAAACCCTCCAGTTTCCTTTGGAAGTCATTCTGGGGTGGCCCGTGGTGCCTGTTCATCCTAGTAGCTATGGCATTCAGCAGCTGGGTCTGCTGAGCCATCACTTCCGCCAACGTCGGTGGCGGCAGCGGTGGCGGTGGCGGAGGCACGTTCTCGCCTTGTGGTGGCGGATCGTTCACCGGCGGTGCATCCTCTGCCCGGCGTAGTTCTTCTTCCAGGTTAACTCCAGCACGCCTGCCAGCTGGGCGTCCACGGTTGCGACCACGCCCACGTCCTGGCGCAGGCGCGGGGGAGGGCTGCCGGTTCTCCAAACACGCAGAACGTCTCATCGACATCTGAAATTATTAGGTACGTGCTCAGTGCAGTAATAATCTTGTAATGATTTAAGTAGGAGTTAGATGTTTTCAATGATTTAAATGAATTAAAACATTTTTCATGCTATCCTACACTCAACCAAAGAAGCATAGAGAACCATAAGAAGCATAAGATCCAAATGTCACTCATCACATGGTTATTATTACCTAAAGGATGTTCCTAGCTGCTAAGAAGATCGTGCTATGCGCAGATAGCCAATGACAGGACAACTCATGGTATCACTAGTCTAAGGGCCACGCAGGGTCCCATAAGCTACTGGTGCATAAGGTCGAGTACGGCGTCGGGTATGCGGCTGTCCTCTGCCTCGATCTCGTCATCAGTCATGGTCGGACGCTTGACATAGTCGAGAGCTACAGCTAGCTCTGGGGTGGTCTCAATCTCCTGCATCCTTAGAGACGGACACGCTCCCAGGTTGAGCGTAGTGGGTGGTACGCGGAAGTCTCCCTCCCGGGGCTTCATCATCTCCAGTGGAGGAAGCGAACTCTGTACCTTCCGGACCTCAATAGCTCTCCTGGCGTCGGACTGCTTCCAAGCTGTCTCTGTCCTCCGTAGCTTGTCCTTTAGGAACTCCACCATCTTCACGCGGTCGATCAGAATCCCTTGGTTGCGGGTGGACTTCTCCTCGGCTTTCTCCAACTGCTTCTCCAACTCCCTGATCCTGGAGCGCAACGTGCTCATCTCGACTCCTCTGTCTCTGCTCCTCTGCTCCCTCTAAGCAAGCGCTCTCTCCTTGTCGTCCAGCCTCCTCTGTAATCCCAATACTCTGCTGTTCAGGTAGTCATTGCGAAGCCCAAAATCTCCGATCTTGTCTCGCAAGTCGGCGATCTTGGCTCGGTGTATCTCATCACGGCGCTGCATCTCCAGCTGCAAGTCAGTGACTGCTCTGCTCAAACTCTCCAGGGTCTGAGTCCCTTTCTGCAAACTGTCCTCGACCTCTGCCATGCGTGCTCGGTCACGCTGCCTCCTTTGCTCCAATGAGCTGATGAACTCGTCCTGCTCCTGGAGGTGGTGTGCCACTATGCGTAGGCAGGGGTCAGTCTCGGCCTGAACGATCTGGCTGGTGTACAGAATCCTCTGAATGGGGTCAGGGTGCAGCTCCAAGGCCTGAGGTAGCAGACGGAAGTGGGTCCCCTTAAGGTACTCATAGGCGGTGTACACAACTGCGCGTAGTACCTTGCGGGAGACGGACTGTACTCCGTCCTCCACAGTCTCTCCAACAGTGTAGTCAGTAAAGACCGGCATCCCTGGAAGGGTCAGGCTGACGGGTGTCTCAACTCTGGTAGTGACAGGTCCTTCAAACCTCTCAGCCTCGACAAGCTTCCCTCGGCTGAAGTACTGGATCTGGTCAGACGGTGCTCCCAGCTTCTCCAATACCTGGCGTAGTACCATGGCAAATCCGCCGTGCTTCCTTCCGTTGATCGGGATCTCAATAGTGCCGTCGTGCAGTGGACGAAGTGGTGGTCCAAGGCTGGTCATCTGCGAATTTTTCAAGAAACGGATTAGCAGGTCCTTGTATTAGATAAGCCATTGCATAAAAAGTGAATGCAAGGTCGGTAATATAACCAAAAGAGAGTCTGGCTTCTTATTCTAACGTCCATTTTCTATGGGTCTCGTCCTACAGTCAAGTATGGCTCTGATACCAACTAAAACGACCTCGATTTTCGCGAAGGGAAATCCACAGGCTCGAATTGTAATTCAACAGATTGCTTGGAACAATCCATGAAATTACCCATATCTCAGTTGACACCAGGATCCATACAACGGTAATTAAGTCTTACATAAACACTTATTACATCGCCACACTAGCGGAATCAACATTCAGAGAAACTTTAGAAGATGCGAAAACGTTTCATCCTTCACGGCCAACTTGAGTGTAGCACGTGACCCTATTCCTCGCCATCGTCTTCCTCGAAGTCGTACTTATTCTTGTCACCTGACAGCAAATTTATCAGTACGATTTGTACTGGCCACGGAGCCCACCTATGCAGCATTTGCTTTGTGGAAAGTGGATGCAAGGCTATACAAGCAGACCTATAGACTGAGGTTTCCTATGCAGCTGTAATCAATGTTTAATTAGTCAAGTTTTATCTCCAGTTAACACCATCATCCCTTTTCCCATCACCACATCTCACTTACCCACACCTCGCTCTCATTCGACAGGCCCAACTCCCTCTCGGGGCTATCTCAGCGGCACACTACCACAACGGGTACACTGCCGGAAAATATCATCCAGGGGGGAGAAGAGAACACTCACTACACTAGTAGAAGCTTCACAGGAAAGGTCCATAGCCAACAGGTTGGCATATGTATCGATCGATCAACCGTACACTCTGCAGAGGTTTCACTACCCACAAGATTAGCCATCATAGGTGTTGCGCAACACCTAGGCAGAATTCCGGGTGCTTGCTTGCCTAGGTCGATGCCATCCTACCACTCAGCCCTGAGATATTCCGGATCCTACACCGTTATGCTGAGACTGGGAGACACAGTACCGGGCCCATCCAGTGGTACTGCGCATCTAGAACGGAACAGGAACCCATCGACCGTCTCCGCCCACCCTTATCACCTCTCAACCTAGCAGTGGTGGCACCGTCCTACCAAGTAGTCCAGCCGTCTCCCGCCCATCAGAAGCGAGTGAGTAGAAAAGGATTCCCATGAACCTGAAACTTAGTCCGTCCTAGGTTTGACCAAGCAGGCATCTTCACTTAGGGGATACTCTCCCCGTGCCATCACAGCACCTCCGTCCACGGGCTTCAAACCACCAAGTCTATCCCACCCGGAACCTTCTCCACATCTTTACCCGCCACAGGTATCTTACTTGGGGATGCCCAGGTTGCACCCCCGGCACGACTTGCCCCACGGGCTTGTCTCACATCCCACTTGGTCCGATATCAACCCTTACCACGCACCCAAGACGCACGCAGCACTCTCTCCCAGTGGTTATAATCAGATATACACCGTCCCAATTCCACCACATAGCATATAGCAAGTAGTAGGTAGTGGAAGAGTAACAGTAAATTAAGCAGCAGCTAACCTAGTAGCGGATAGCAGGGTATAGTCTTATCAAGGCAGGGAATTCAAATATACTACCATGCAACCTATCCATACATAATCATAAAGCAATAGCAACAATGTCATTTGCAATGCGTAAATAGGATCTAAGGATTTGGTGGGACGTGGCACCTTCGTAGTCGTCTTCTAGCTCCTGAAGGTACTCGTGGTCGTCTTCCTTAGTCAGATCCTCCTCCGGCTCTGAAATCGAGCACGAAATAGTCGCGTCAGCGACTCCTATAGAGTATTTCAGAAAAATCTAATAAAATATAGAGCCAAATGCACACAAACATAGTCTTAGATTGTAGATCTCATTTTTCTGAGAATTTTGATATATGGTGCGTAATTTTTGGACATCGTATGAATAAGTTATGAATTTCCGAAGATTATCCTATTTTCTGAAAATGGAAAATGGTCGATTAATCAGGGGCAGCTCGGGATTGGTCCACGTGGCGCGCGGGTCCAGTAGTGCGGCATGTGGCGCCTCATCAGAACACAGACCCGATGGTCGCCCACTAGGTGTTCGATGCTGGTTCCCAGAGAGTCGCCGGCGTCGGCGTAGCTCGGCGGAGCTCGGGCGAATCGGAGATTCGGGGCGCCGAGGGTGCCGCTCTTCCGAGCTCTTCTGGGGAGGCTCGGGCGAATCGGACATTTGGGCGCCGAGGGTGCCGCTCTCCCGAGCTCTCCCGGGGAGGCTCGGGCGAATCGGAGATTTGGTGCGCCGAGGGTGCCGCTCTCCCGATCTTTCCCGGGGAGGTTCGGGCGAATCGGAATTTTGGGCGCCGAGGGTGCCGCCTTCCCGAGGGTTGGCTGTCATTAGTGAAATGATGTCGTGGGCCTCCTTCTCTCCCACGGCATACGGCGTTTCTCCGACGAGGTGGAGGCGCACGTAACCAAGGCGACAGACATGATTCGGGGCTCGGCTATCTACGCGGCGGTGCCGAGGCAGACTTGGCGAACCTCGTCGGCCTTTCTCCGCAGCGAGAGGCGATCGGGGGTACTCGGAACAGATTTTAGGCGAGGCGGAACGTGTCGGCGGCGATCACGTTTCCCCGAGAACCCACCTCTCGGTGTTCCGGGCTATGGAGGTTCGATCTTCCGCAACTAAGCTTGTCCGAGGTGGTCGGTGAGTTGGTGGTCACGCTAGCGGGTCGCGTCAGCGGTTTCACGGCTTGTGCGCGCGGGAACGCCGTCGAGGTGGCGGTGCTCCGAGCACATGTGACGGCGATGCCCGTCGGAAGTGGCCTGACGTCCATAGCCGATGTCCAGTGGTTTGATGGCCGGTCTTGTGCGCGTGTTGTGCGAAGTGTTCAGGGGCCGAAAACAGCCCGCGGCCTACACGCTCGTGATGCCGAGTGCCATGACCGTAGCACGGCGAGGTTGGATGAGGTGCTCGGTGGCTCACCGTGGGGCTGGTGAGGTAAGGATGGCGGTGCAGTGACGAGGTGACGCTGTGCAGAGTGATCGCAGTGCCGTGCCGCTCCTCGTCCGCAGCTCGGGCTTCTCCTCCGTGTCCGGCTCCGGCGTGCTCCGCGGCGGCGGCGCTCCGGCAGCTTCTCCTCCTCTGCTCCGCCCTTCTCCCTTCTCCCTCTCCCTCTATTGTGCGGTGTGGTGTAGTGGTTGTGCCGCAGCGTGGCGGCGGCGAGTGGGACGAGGTCTAGGGCTTCGGGGCGACTCCTTTTATAGACGGCCAGGGCATGGCGTGGCGGCGGACGATGATTAGCGGCGAAGGGGGCACGTGGAGACCATCGGTGCTCCCGAGCTAGGGTTTCCCAGTGCGCGCGGCTTCTTGGCGAGCAAGGCAGGGGACAGGCGAGGGACAGCGGGGTCAGGGCTCTGCCATGCGTGGCGCTGTCGGTCACGCCATTTGCGTCACTCTGTCGGCCACCGTCTTTCGCGAGGTGAGAAGAAGAACAGCAGCGAGAGCGGCTGACAGGCGGGGCCGGGCGGTCAGCGGCTGCGGGGGAGTGGGTGAAATGGTCGCGCGCGCTTGCTCGGTTGGGCCGCAGCTGGGCCGACAGGCTGGCTTCCTTTCTTCCTCTCTTCTCTTTTCTTTTTCCTTTTCTATTTTCACTTAAGTGTATTTATATACATATATTACCCTTTTTAAATATTGAGTAAATACAAACATAAATTGCAATAAATCCCAATTGTGATGCATAAGCTATTATTCTATGTGAATGGAATTAAAATGCGAGCTATATTTCTTTATTTACCAAATTCATAATGAAACCTATATGCTTGTACAAGAAAAATGAGTTTTCATAATAAATAAATAAAAAATTTTAATTGGTTGAGATTTTTAGGTTGGATGGGTTTTTAGGGTTGTAAATGGATGGAGTTCTCTCGGCGCTCGCCATGGCGGCGGTTGCAGGTTTGAGCCGATTGCGCCGGTGAGTGAGCCCCCCTGCGTTTTCCTCTTTTGCTCGTCGAATCCGTGTATCCCTCGCGACGCTCGCATTCTTCTTCCGGACCCGTGATGGCAGCTGCCGGCTAGGGTTATGTTTTGAGTTCGTTAGTTTAGGGTTTGGCGCATGAGACGGAGTCACGGAGCGCACACGTGTTTGTTGTGTTTGACTTGATGACGCGTCTGGGAAATGTCTAGATCCGGAGATACCTCATAGGGTACTCTGGTTTCTCTGTGGAATGGTTTCTTTTCCGTTGGGCGTTTAAGGAATGGTTTCTCTCCGTGTACTCCCCTGCATGAAGGGGAGATGCTAATGTGGTACCAACTATTTGATGCATGGAGAATATTTTGGTGCTTAAGAGAGAGTTACAATTTGAAGTAGTCAAACTTAGAGCGCTGTGATTCTTCTCTCATTGTTTGGCAGATGTTAGACAATAATCTTGGAAATGAGTGTAAATTACTAGGATGGTACCTTCTGTGCTAGTATGATAATTAATCTGGAAATAATCTCTGTGCAGTATTTTATTTCTGTATGAGTCACTCATTATTCGTCTTGGGTTCTCATTTGGTAATTTCTGTGCGGTATCAAATAATGATATATAGTGACATTCTCTGGGCAGAAAACATTCCAGAAGGACTTGGTAGCGCTGCTGCGTCAGCAGGCCTGCCAGATTGGTTCCTATGGATTCTGAGGAAACCAAATCAAAGAAGAAAAAAGAAGAGGAATGCATCATAAACTTCCTCCCAAGTGACCTCATTGAGCGGATATTTTTGAGGCTTTCAGTGAACACTTTGCTGAGATGCACTGAAGTCTGCAAGCACTGGCACAAAGTCATCCGAGACCCTCAGTTTGTCACAGCACACCTTGAGCAAGCTCCCCGTTGTGCCCTCCTATTCTTCCCTCAAGAGTCAGTTCAGGGCAAGCCATACCCTAGTGATGCTATCATCTTTGATGAAGCCTGGTCACAGTCGACGTTGGCCGTGCCAGTGATTGGGCCAGATGATTTTCTTTGCGGTTCATGCAATGGGCTTCTCTGCTTATACACAAAGGCATCAACAATCAAAATTGCTAACTTTGCAACCGGTGAATGCCTGCATCTTGAAAAACCTATTAAAAAAATGAAGGGTGATCACTTCTCTTTCTACCATTTTGGATTTCACCCTGTCACAAAAGAGTACAAAGTCACACACTTTCTTGGTGAGCATCAAAATAATTCTCAAGGCACCTTTAATGTCATTCAAATTTACACTCTTGGGAGTGACAAATGGAAAGATGTTAGAAGTTCTGAAGATCTTAGCTTAAGCTGTGTGAAGAACTCTGGTGTAGTGAATGTCGATGGAGCAATGTTTTGGCTAACTGAAGATGCTGGAGCTAGCTGGAAGCATGCAGTTATATCCTTCGATCTAAGTGAAGAAAATTTTGCACGGCTACAGCTGCCAGATTTTGAAATTGGGGGCTGTCGTCGGTACTGGATTACAGAGATAAATGGGAAGGTATCTATAGCGACTGCTGAAGTCCACCAGCACCGGTCCAAAATGCTTGCTGGTAAGCTGCAGATCTGGACATTGTGTAGCAAAGTAGAGTCAAGGTGGAGTCAGATGTACAGCCTTCCATACACAAATAATTACCTTCCACTTCCACATTTTGTCCATTGGCATAAGATCACGATGCAGTCTTTTTTAGGTGATTTATGTTCGTATGAGTTGTTTGGCGAGGGCTGTGAGACTAAGTTGAGTAAAAGGGTGAAGCTGCTGAATTTCAGCCCCCACAAACCAGACAATATTCAATCCTTTATATGTGTGAAGTCACTTGTAAGATTATCTGCATACAAGAAGGTTAGTATCGTGCATGGATCAAAACAGCAGGGTGGCTGGGGATTGAAGAAATGGGAAGCGTGGGAGCGTGGCATTTGCAGTGTAGAGAATATGTGGAAAGATGTCTATGAGGTGGAGCAGAACTCATTGGTAATTTTCCTAAAGTATCATTAGCCTTAACCTGTATTGATTATTATTTGTTATTTACAGATTTCTAAATTCTCTGTAGGAAATTCTTCAACTTCTGTCCATGGCCAAAGATATCTTGCAGCGTCTGGCAGATGAGGCGACTCGGCGGCGTATAACAATGGAGATTGATCAGACATTGCAGCATCTGCCAGATTGCCCAGATAAGGTAAATCTGTCGTGAAATGAAACTAGTACATTTCCCTTCTTTTCTGTTAAAAAAATGGTTAATAATCAATGGAAGAGCAAAGGCTATTATAACCAACGTGTTTCTATGGAGTCCAGCATCAAAGGCCTCAGCGGCGGCTTAATTGGGTTGAAAGGAAGCGTGATGAGGAGAAGTTAACAGCTCGTGTATATAAAGTAAAGGATTTAACCAAGGTATAGTGTGCTCGCATTTACTACCCAGTATTATCATCTGGAGCCAATGAGATATGTCATTTTTACAATACTAACCTGCATATAGGCCTGGAGGCAGGCAGCTGATGACATCAGCAGCACGTTAATTGATATTTTGAATCATCTTCAGGTAATGGTTCATGCCAGTTCTAACTTATCAGTCTTTTTGTGTGAGCATGGTGTTTCTTTTACTTGTTTATGCATGATCTGATTAGTTTTTGATATCTTCTTTTGTTCAGAAGAACTTCACACATAAATGTGCTTATTTTTCCATGTTAGGACTTAGGACTACACTTTAGTTCTGAGATGCGCTTTGGTATTTTTCTTGTAATACCTCGGGTATTACGGGATAATTAAATTTGCCATGTCATCATATTTAAATTAATTAATCTGCATATGATTGTGCTTAGGGCCCTAGAGTGGTTTGGATTGATGAATTGTTGATTTGGAAATTCAAAACCCTAATCGGATATTCGAATTAACCCTAATTTTGGCCCAAAACCCTAATTCAAAATCTATAAGGAATCTTGAGATGACCCCTAAATGAAAGTTGTAGATCTTTTAAAATGTGACAACTTTTATTTTTGGAGATTTTGAAGTTCTGTTATAAAAATTTGAATTTAGCTCAAAACAGTGAATTGAAAACCAAATTTGAAATGTCATTTAAAAAATTACTTGGAGTTTGACAAAGCTTCCTTAATGAAAGTTGTTAAGCTCTCTGAGGGGAACAATTCTTATTTTGACCATTTTTCAAGTTGTTATGAAAAATCAAAAGTAATTTCAAAAATTCAATCTAGGTTTCAAAAACCCTATTCACCCCCTTTTGAATAATTTTCAAATTCGGCCGAATTTGGGGTTGGTCCAAAAATGAAAGATGTTCAGTTTTCTGAGAGCTACATTTTTGCTTTTGATCATTTTTCCATTTGAAAATTTTAAATTGGCGAATTTTGCGAAAGACGACAGAAGGGAGTAGGTAGCTGCTACAGTGATCGGCATGGGCGTCGTCCTCCCCCTCCCCTGTTCGCCCGTCACCGGCATGGCCGGGCGTCGTGGCCGTCTTCTTGCCGCTCCTGTGCCCACGATCTCGCAAAAACGACAGCCGGCGTCGTCTCTCTTCTCTCTCAACTCGCTCTGCCCCTATAAATACGAGGAGGTCGCCGTTCTTCGTCTTTTCTTCTTCCTCTCGCCGCCGGCGAACCGCTCGGTCTCCGACGAGATTCGTCGTCCATCCACTACTATAATCCAATCAACCGCGTGGCTAGACTCAACATCCCTTTGCGCATCGTTTGAGCTCGGTTTTCCGCCTTGTCATCGCCGGAGGAGCCCAGACGCCGTCTTCTTCTTCCTCGGCTCCGGCCGGAGCACCGCCGCGAGTTCCACCGTCGCGTCCGAGCTCTTCGGGTGAGCTCTGGTCCTTGAGTTCTTGCGTTTCGGGGTCTATGGGTCCCTTGGTTCCTGATGCTCGCGACGGATTCCTCTTGCGTTCAATAGGTTCGCCGGAACGGGAAGCTTGTCGCCGGGAGTCGCCGCCGCGGATCCCCTCGACGTCAAGCCGTTGATTCGCCTCGCCTCTGCTTCACCCGACTGCTCGGCTAGGATCGCGGTGAGCCACTGGTGGTTTTCCCTGTCCCTTTTTCCTCTCTCCCGGTCCTTCGCGGCCGGCGTAGGATGTGCCGGCGAGCGGGTCGCCGCCAGTCCGCCATGGGCGAGCCCGTGCTCGTCGGAGGCGCGTAGAGCCTTCGGCTGTTGGCTAGGATGGTTCGCGGGACTCGTTAGGTCGCGGTAGTAGGCTCGGCTCGGTCGCGGGGATCGTCGCCGGCAGGTTTCCCGGCGAGCCGCCGCGTCCGCGGGTGCGCGCGCGCGCGTGAGCGTGGAGCTCGGCCGGGCCGTGTCTGGCCGTGGGCCGGCTCGGCGCGGGTGAGAGAGGGAGAGAGAGAGGCGTGCGTGCGGGCCGTCTGCTGGGCCGTTGGGCCGGCCCAGCAGCGCGGCTGCGGCGGGGCTGGCAGCAGGCGCGCGCGGGCCGCGCTCGGGTGCGTGGGCCGCTATGGGCTGAATTCGTTTTTCCAATTTCCAGAGGTATTTCAACTACCTTTTCTAATTTGATTTGTTTAAATAGTACTGATGTTTGTTAATTTCATAGGAATTAATCTGTTAGCTGGAAAAATGTGAAAATATTTGTGTAAGCTCTCTGTGATGCCTAGTATTTAGGAAAAATATAACATCTAGGTTTAGAACCTTTTCTGTTAGGAGTAAAAATCACCCAAATAAATGAATAATGCAACTTTGGTGATTTTTAATAAATTGTAGGTAGTTCCAAAAATCATGAAATTAATTGTGGCACTGTTTGATGATGAAATCTAGCTGTTGATAAATTTTGGTCACAATTGGAGTAAGTTTGGTCAGCTAGTAAATATAAGTGAAATTAGAAAAATGAATAAAATGAGTAGGAGAAATGGATTTAGGGTTTTGTGTGTATTTTGGATTGATTGTAGTCCAAGGGTCTACCACCCTATGATCCTTGGCAATGTAAGATGATATTGTAGGTTGTAGTGATAAAGTTGTGCAGCGGCTTTCTACGACGGTTAGAAATAGTAATTGTTATATTATTTTGCGAATTCCGAATACAACTTCTCCGTGAAGGAAAGTTGTACTCAAGATGTTAATCGTTGATTATCGCATTTCTATTTACATTGTTACATCATGTTAAGCATGCATCATTGCACGCGTGTAGTGACCGAGAGCGAAGGAGTGAAGGTTGAGGCCACTGCTGGGGAGCCGACTCCGGAGGTGATCCAGGGATTTGACATCTGTGGAACCGACCCTGATCCCACCCTCTTCGCGATCCAAGGCAAGCCCCGGTGCATTAACCCTCTATTATGAAATCCTTTACAATTCGAGTTAATCTATTGCATTAGGTTGCTAGGAGTTGATTGTTGCCTATCCAAATGCATTGTCCCATATAACTACCCTGAAACCTGATTTAAATAAATAATTTGAAAAATGCTAGGCATGCTTAATGAAATTAGAATTCCATAAAAGAAAAACTATTTTCTGTGCTATGTACATGTATATACTTTATGATTGGTGAAGAACTTGTTATCCGTTGGTCGATGTGTATTCGGGCTAGAGTCCCGATGCATGGACGCTTTCGGAATAGTTTGGAACTGGTCGGTATCACCCAAAATGTGTTTCGTTGAGTGGCCTGCTCATGGGACGGCGTTTCCCATGTCACACTACTCTTCAGGCATGATAATAAAACTGTCGGGCAGTATTGTATTCGGGCTAGGCCCCAATGCAAGTCTGACGGCAGGAAGGAAGTAGGGACCGTTCGTTGTAGGCCTGCTGTGATCATGATGAACAGCCTAGCCACATACCTATGTGGAAAGCCTAGAGTCAGGTGGCTCTATTGCTGGAACCGACAACCACGCACTGGGAGTGGAGAGATGGCGGGAGTAGCGTGTACCCACGTGGCCGGCGTGCCTGGAGACGAGTGGAGTACTGTGCTCCCGGGTGGCGCAGGACCGGTTCCGGGATAGAAAGACCTAGATGACGGGTTGGTATATGTATGCCGGCGTGCTGCATATGCAGTGTGGTTAGAATCCCCAGCTGGGTATTTTTTCTGGATTCGAATCGACGTGCTCCTCGGTTAATGGAGACTTGATCCTCACACCTACCCCGAAAAGTGGTTCGCAACTAGGTTCACTGAACGATCAAAGGAAGTTGAGAATTGATGATAGATGAAATTGATTATTGGAACTATGACTATGATTATAATGATAAATAATTACAATGTTGGTTAGCAATGCTTTTCTGCAAATCTTCTCTCTCCTGCTAGCCTTACCTATGACCTGCATTCCTGAGTCTCATTTTACACCCTTAGTCGGGTAAGTCTTGCGGAGTACCCCAAGTACTCAGGGTTTGTTAACCCATGCTGCAGGTGAACCACCGTCTGACGTCTGTCTCGCCCCGTGCTGCATGACCATTATCCAGGAGGGCAACGAGGAAGAGTGAATGTGGAACCCGTGGGCAGGGTTCGAATTATCATATGTATAATGTTGTATAATTATTCAACTGCTACTGCCAGTACCTATGGATTGTAATAATCGCACTTGAACTTTATTTGGACAACTGGCTTGTAATATAAAGTAATGTTTATTCCGCTTCGGTACTCTGATGTATTTTGGTTATGAAATGTTGTAATCCTGTAATGTATTCGCAATGTGATCCTGCGGAGAATTGGGCGCTGATGTAGCCCGACAGGCCTGTCTAGATCATTTGGAACACGGGCCCGGCTGTCAGAGTCATTAGTGACAATGACAGGTGCCTGTGGGCCAGGTGATTTAGCCGGTTCTGTTACAGTAAGTGAAATTGTTATGATATGACTATAGTACTTGTTTGCCAAGTGCCCAAGTTTTATATACAAGTCACCGTACTTGTGAATTTAACTCGGTTGTAAAAAGAAAACTACATGCCACGTTTTTGAAATTTTAAATGCTATTTTTTGTCTCTACAAAAGGAATCCGTCTCTTTACATGTTGAATAACATGATCTGGTATGCATTTCTATTCTTGAACAGTTATGCAGATCTGACATATTTTGTGCGCTGATTGAAAACAGGAATACTTGCTACTTTTGCTGCTATTGAATTTATCTTAATCAAATGAAATTGTTGTTTTTAACACATTCAAATGATATTATTTTATCAAACACTGTTATTCATATAGATCTAGCACTTAGATACGCAATTTGATGAAACTAACCTATCAGAAGGCAACAGGTGGAGGCAGATGATGGCACTCGCAGGTTGTTATGTAATCTGCGAAATTGTCTTCAGGTAATGGTTTATGTAGATTCTGAGTTATTACTCTTTCTGCATTGGATTGTTTGTTCCTTTTACTTGTTTTTGTTGTGACATGATTTGCCATAAATAAGGCAATCATTTTCTTTAAAAGCACGAGCAAGATTAATTTGCTATCTCTATTCTTATAGAACATTTGTTAATTGTGCTTATTTTTCCAAGGTAGGGCTATATTTTAATTCAGAGATGTGCTTTAATTTTTTCAAACTGTGCACTTCTCTGGTAGTGGAATCAATATAATATAAATAGTTATCGTTTGTCAAGTTCTATATAAGTCATTATTATTTGAAATTTTCAATGATATTCTTCTATGTCCCCAAAATGAAGGATTCTTATTGAGCATGTTCTACTCTGCATTTATATTTCGACACTACATACAACTATGGCATCTAATCGAGCATGGGATAGTGTTACTTTCAGTGCTGACTTTATCTCGCTCAAATGAAAATATCATATCAATATGCCTTTAGCAAAGCAAATGGACAACATGGTCTAAAATTAGGCATCTTATTCTTGTCCAATATTTGCCTTTCCTGCTTCTATTTCCCTCGGTAGATTTTGCAATATCCCCATTCCCCGCTTTTTCCCAAACGAAGGACACTGCATGTAGATAGCAATAACGAATGCCATACATTTTTAACGATGCAAGGATGTAGGTGCAAGATGCATTTTAGTCACGCTTGATCTCACTGTTTCTGGGAATTCTGTGTCATCCCTGATATTGAAACACCAAAGTATTCTGCCATCTGACCCATGTTTATGTTTGCAGCGTATATTGAGCACATCGAACTCAGCTGCCAATATTTCTAATGAATCGTGACATTCTAGCTGTCTCGCAATAATATTTCCCAAGAGTGACTGAGGATGGTGGGTGAATGTGGTGACGTGAAGACTGGAAGAATTCTTATGTCATTCTTGTTGTCTCCTGCTAACTATTTCGAATTTTATTTTCTCGATGCATTGCTCAACTCTCAGTTGCAAACTACTATTATGTTCGGTGGTTTGACCTGTGTAATCTGGCCATCTGGGTAACTTCTCCAGACTTCCAGCTACTGTCTGAACACACCTTTGTTCGCTTTAGCTCATCAGCGCTTATTTTCAGGCATGTAATAATGTTTTCTCTCTCATGACAAATCAACATAAGTCAAAATCAGCGCTTGATACCATAAGATAGAGCATGGTTTTAGAAGAAATCTAAAATAAGTTTCATATTTTTCCAGAGCAAAACATTTTTTATGATTTATTAAGATTAAAACAAATTTAGGATTTTTTAATTGCATTATTTTTCTGGAAATATTTGGATTTTTTTTGAAATTTTGATTTATGTTTTTTCATTTTTTTAAATATCTCTAATCCGATTTGTCTCTATGAACTTTTAACTTGGTCCGATTACCTCATCTAACCTACTACGGTACTACCATATCAACAAAACCGCTATCAAAACCATCTTAAGTAAAAAAAAAAAGAAATGGTTTTAAAGTTGAGGAAGGTCAAATAAAAAAGCAACTAATTTTGTAGCTTAGAAAGGAAAAATGGACGTGACAGTGTTTTTTTAGAGGAAAATTGACGTCACAGTTGAGACTCGAAAGCGGTAAAGCTGTACTTTTTTTTTTTTTTCTTTTTTTGAGGTATAAGCTGTACGTAATTTTTTCTGGAGCAAAATTCGACACAGTTGGGCCTCACTGGGCCTCTTTGATCGATAGCTTGCCTTCTTCTCGAATCCACAGACAGTGGCAGCAATTCACCGAAGCAAAGCAACACGCGAACCGTGTGTGAGTCTGGCTGGGACCTGAGATCTCTCGGCTCTCTCCTTGGCGGGCCTGGCGGCGGTTGCAGAGCTGAGCCGATTGCGCGCCGGTCAGTGAGCCCACGTTTTTCTCTTTTGCTTGTCGAATCCGTGTATCCCTTGCGATGCTCTTCTCGCCTTCTTCTCCCCGACCCGTGACGGCCGCTGCCGGCTAGGGTTCCTGTTTCGAGTTCCTTAGTTTAGGGTTTGGCGCACGGGATGGAGCACAGACGTGTTTGTTGTGCTTGACTTGAATTTGATGCGACTGGGAAATGTGTAGATGTGGAGATACGTACCAGGGTAAGGGTTTTTTTTTTTTTTTTTTTTTTTTTTTTTTTTTTTTGTCTCTAGTTTGTCTGTGGAATATTTTATTTTTGGCTGGGTGTTTAAGGAGAACATATGGAAGTAGTGTGGCGGACCTAGATATGCAGCCTGGGCGAAGCTCAAGAGGATCTCTCTTCCCATCCCGGTAGAACAAGGTTGCGAATATACTGTGGCTCGATAGAACAGGTTAGATTTGTAGCGGCGTTTGGTTCATGGGAAACAGGAGTTGGGATAGGGAAATTAGGTGTAAGATAGATTTGAACCCGTGTTAGGATACTGGGATAGAAAAGAAGGTGGATGTGGAAAGGGAAAAGAGGCTACCTTATCACAGGGATCCTATCCAGACGGGAGGGGTGGGCTTGGAAGGGAAATGCATCTGCAAAGTGGCAGGCAGACACGGGATCCTCAACCGTTGTCACGCTAGGGGTGCGATTCGCCGCCGTGGGGAGCGAGAACCGTCTGCGCCACGGGGAGCCCATGAGGAGGGTGGCCTCAAGGCGCATGGAGCTGACCAGTGGCTGCAGCTGACTTCACACGGAACCAAAGCGAAGGCCAAATCTGTCGCTCGCAGAACTTGCCTGATGTGGATGTGGAATGGCCTAATGGCTGGTGCTCGATGACACCCTACCTGAGCTTGACGGTGATGCCTGTGTCACTGGTAGCTGCTAGTGTGGCGAGTGAGACCACCATGGCTCAGAGGCGCATCATGCCCATAGTCACAGAGTTTCCTGGGACAAATGGTCGTGGTACACTCCTTAAGAAAAGTTGTTTCGACTGCGGGTACGAGTTTGTTCCTGTGTTCCTGAAACACGAATGACGTTCTTGACACTGACCATACAACACCACCTCCCCTCCCCCGGTACCGTGGGGAGATAGATGGGTGGGCCACTGCCGGAGAAGAAGGCTGGGTGGCGGGAGGAAGAAGTGTGGAAGTGGGAGGATGAGGAGAAAGGGAACACTTTCTTTTTATTTTTTTTTTGTGTTGACTTGGTAGCTGATTTTATCCCAAACTGGTCCAGTAGTTCCCGAACAAGGGATTGGGATACATATATCATAACCAAAGCCCTGACCATAACCCATCGTTTTCCCTATCCCTTTCCCAGTGCACATCCGAACACCACCATGGTGCGAAGGCTTTTGAACCCATACGCTGCACATTGCTGAGATCCCTTTTCTAGTCATAGTCCTTGCTATAGGCATAGTCACATATGCCCCAAGGCCTGGTTTAGCAGTTGAATATTTGATCTGCAGCCTCCATTCTCCACGCTTCTCGGGCAGGTCGTCACCACTCTCCACACTTTGGATTCCTCTTGGCATCCAAATTGGACAACACATCCACCGCTCACTTTGCCCCCATGTATTGTGTGCGGCTTGGCACTCTTGCGCCGGAGCCTGGGCAGGCGCCCAAGGTCACTGAGCTCTGAGTACTCCCCTGTATGAAGGGGAGATGCTAATGTGGAAACAAATTTAATGAAGGAGGGACGGAGGGAGCCCTATGATTCTTCCCTCTCATTGTTTGGTAGATGTTAGACAATAATTATGGAAACAAATGTAGATTACTGGGATGGTACCTTTTGTTCTAGTATGATTATTAATTTCTGTGCAGCATTTTATGTCTTTATGAGTCACTCTTTATTAGTTTTGGGTTTCTCATTTCGTAATTTCTGTGCAGTATCTATTTATCTAATAATCTCTTGGCAGAAACCTTTACAGAAGGATTTGGTAGCGCTGTTGCGTCCGCAGACCAGATTGATTCCTATGGATTCTGAGGAAACCAAATCAAAGAAGAAAAAGGAAGAGGAATGCATCATAAACTTCCTCCCAGGTGACCTCATTGAGCAGATATTTTTGAGGCTTTCAGTGAGCGCTTTGCTGAGATGCACTGAAGTCTGCAAGCAGTGGCACAAAGTCATCCAAGATCCCCAGTTTGTAACAGCACACCTTGAGCAAGCTCCCCATTGTGCCCTCCTATTCTTCCCTCAAGAATCAGTTCAGGGCAAGCTCTACCCTAGTGATGCTATCGTCTTTGATGAAGGCTGGTCACAGTCAACAGTGGCCGTGCCAGTGATTGGGCCGGATGATTTTCTTTGCGGCTCATGCAATGGGCTTCTTTGCTTATACACAAAGGCATCAACAATCAAGATTGCTAACCTTGCAACCGGTGAATGCCTGCATCTTGATAAACCTATAAAAAAATTGAAGGGTGATCACTTCTCTTTCTACCGTTTTGGATTTCACCCTGTCACAAAAGAGTACAAAGTTATACACTTTCTTGGTGGGCATCAAAACAATTCTCAAGGCACCTTTAATATCATTCAAGTTTACACGCTTGGGAGTGACAAATGGAAAGATGTTAGAAGTTCTGAAGATCTAAGCTTAAGCTGTGTGAAGAACTCTGGTGTAGTAAATGTCGATGGAGTGATGTTTTGGCTAACTGAAGATGCTGGAGCTAGCTGGAAGCATGCAGTTATATCCTTTGATTTAAGTGAAGAAAGTTTTTCACGGATACAGCTGCCTGATTCTGCATTTACGGGTTCTCGTCGGTACTGGATCACACAGATAAATGGGAAGGTATGTATAGCGACTGCCGAAGTCCACCAGCACCCGCCCAGAATACTTGCTGGTAAGCTGCAGATCTGGACATTGGGTAGCAAAGTAGAGTCAAGGTGGAGCCAGATGTACAGTCTTCCTTATGCACATAATTACCTTCCAGGTCCTCATTTTGTTCACTGGGATAAGGTCATGATGCAGTCTATTTTAGGCGATCTATGTTTGTATGAGTTGTTTGGTGAGGGCTGTGGGACTAAGCTAAGCAATAAAGTGAAGCTGCTGAATTTCAGCCCCCGCAAACCAGACAATGTGCTATCCTTTATATGTGTGAAGTCACTTGTAAGATTAGATAAATACAAGAAGGGTGGTATTGTGCATGGATCGAAACAGCAGGGTGGCTGGGGATTGAAGAAATGGGAGGCGTGGGAGCGTAACATTTGCAGTGTAGAGAATATGTGGAAAAAGATCTATGCGTTGGAGCAGAAGTCATTGGTAAGTTGCCTAAATTATCATTATCCATAACTGGCATTGATTATAAAATTGTTTATTATTTACATATTACTAAATTCTCTGTAGGCAGTTCCACAAAATCTGGCCATGTTAGCCAAGGTGGTCTTGCAGCGTCTGGCAGACGAGGTGACTCGGCTGCGGATAACTATGGAAATTGATCAGACATTGCAGCATTTGCCTGATTGTCCAGAAAAGGTAAATGTGTCATGAAATGAAACTAACTCATTTCCCTTCTTTTCTGTTGAAAAAATGGTTTAGTAACCACAGGAATAGCAAGTACCATTATAACTAACATGTTTCCGAGAGTCCAGGATCGAAGGCCTCAGCGACGGCTTAATTGGGTTGAATGGAAGCGGGATGATGAGAAGTTAATAGCTCGTGTGAATAGAGCTGAGGATATAACCAAGGTGTAGTGTGCTCGGCTGCTCGCATGTACAACTCAGTATTATCATCGAGCCACTTAGATATGTCAATTTGACAAAATTAAAATGCCTGTAGGCATCATGCAAGGCAGCTGATGACATCCGCAGCGCTTTAAGTGATGCACTGAACCATCTTCAGGTAATGGTTCATGTAGGTTCCAAGTATCAGTCTTTATGCACGAGCTTGGTTATTCCTTTTACTGATGTTATGATCTGATTCACCATAAGCAAAACAATCGTGTCCTGTTAAAACACGACGAAGAGCAATTTCTGATTTCTTCTTTTGTTCAGAAGAACTTCACACATAAATTACTTATTTTTTCATGTTAGGATTAGGACTTAGGACTGCTCTGTTATTCAGAGACACGCTTTGGTATTTGTCTATAAGTGAAATTGTTGTGATATGACTGGTACTTGTTTGCCAACTTTTATGTAAGTCACTATACTTATGAATTTAACTCGCATGAAAAAAAAGGAAACACACGCCACTTATCTTAATTTTAAAATACTATCATTTCGTCTCTACAAAAGGAATCGGTCTCTTTACATAGTTGAATAACATGCTCTGCTTTGAATTTCTAATCTTGAACAGATAAAGGTCTGACATACTAATTGTCGGGTACCAAAGTTAGGGGTACCCAACTTCGATGCAAAAACGCTCATTCCCAATAAGGCCTGGCCCAAGTAAGGCCAGTGGAATCCCACGAAGGCCGCGCCAGAAGCCCACAAAGGCCGCGTCTACAGAGGCCCACGACGTCATTGCACAAATGACAGCCAACCCTCGGGAGAGCGGCACCCTCGGCGCCCAAATCTCCGATCCGCCTGAGCCTCCTCGGGAGAGCTCGGGAGAGCGGCGCCCTCGGTGCCCAAATCTCCGATCCGCCCGAGCCTCCCTGGGAGAGCTCGGGAGAGCGGCGCCCTCGGTGCCCAAATCTTCGATTCGCCCGAGCCTCCCCGGGAGAGCTCGGGAAAGCGGCGCCCTCGGCGCCCCAAATCTCCGATTCGCCCGAGCCTCCCCGGAAGAGCTCGGGAGAGCAGCACCCTCGGCGCCCCAAATCTCCGATTCGCCCGAGCTTCCCCACCCCCCTCGAGCGCGATCTCACAAAGGCATCCAAGGCACCGGTGATGTCAGCAGAGCAATCTTGGACCACAAGAGACCTCCCTGACCACTTTACAGGCACCATCCCGTCAGGCGAGATTCTCGACGCAACTGTGCCTCGCACGCCCCTGATGGCCATACCATCTGTCAGGATTTCCCTGGCAGAGGACTTGATAGGCCCACTACGGCCGTCCTCTCCATGGTATGGTCTACGGTGCGCCGCCCCGTTTTCCGCCGGGATCTATCAACTCCGACTGCGACAGTCCAAGCGCCTGACGACGGGCTACGCAAGAACGGGAAAGGCGCCTACTGCACTGTCCACTCGAAAGGGCGAGCACGCCTTCCATCCGGGCCCGCCCGACCCTCGGGAAGTGCTGTTCAAAGGCCAGAAATATGACCAGGGGAGATATCCCCCGCTCCATCCCATCACGCCTTCAGGAGTCCCGAGCCTCGGGAGACAACGCCCTGAGGTGACTCACCCTCCCGTCACATCGTACGGAAGGATAGCCGGTAGGTGTGACCCTATGGCACGTCGTAATCCGACGACTGCTGCCGCCTTGGAACTCACCAAGGTCGTGCGAACCACGACGGCCATATCCTGGAGACCCAGAGAGAAGACTGTAGCTGACGACATGACGTAGTCAGACGACTGTTCCCACCTTGGAACTCACCAAGATCTTGCAAACCAAGACAGCCATACCCCGGAGACGCGGAGAAAAGGCAGTAGCTGACCATAGTCAAACGGGGAACAGCAACTCCTCACTGTGAAATACGTAGCATTGTAAGCGCTACCCTTGCCCCTCCCTTGCGACTATAAAAGGGAGAGCAGAGGCCAGCTTTAGAGGGACGACGGAGAAGTTCTAAGTTCTCACCCACACATACACACCCACAGCAAGCGACTTGTAAACACTTAGACACCTACAAGAGACCTGGGAGTACTTCCCTCTCTCGCCTAGCTTGTAACCCCCTACTACAAGCACCCCGGTGCAAGGCAACACGACTCTCCTCTCCACTGGACGTAGGGCTTGCTTGGCCTGAACCAGTATAATCTCTGTGTTCCCCCTTTGCACACCATCCGTAGCCTCAACCGCAAAACACATATTTACTAGCCGGTGCTAGCCCCGCTAAAACTAGCACCGACACTAATCTTGCTACTTCAGTTGCTTTCAAATGAAATTGTATTTTGAACACATTCAAATGATAATGTTTTATCAAACACATTCAAATGATAGTGTTTTATCAAACATATTCAAATGAAATTGTTATTCATATACATTTAGCACTGAGATATGTCAATTTGATAAAACTAACCTACTAGTAGGCATCGATGGAGGCTGATGATGGCACACACAGTTTGTTAAGTGATTTGCGGAATCATCTCCAGGTAATGGTTTATGTCGATTCTTAGTTATTACTCTTTCTACATTAGATTGCTTTTTCCTTTTAGTTGTTGCTGTTGTGATATGATTTGCTACAAAGAAGGGAATCATTTTCTCTAAAAGCATGAGCAAGATTAATTTTTTATCTCCATTCTTACAGAACATTTGTAAAATGCACTTATTTTTCCAAGTAGGGCATATTTAATTCAGAGATGTCCTTTGTTTTTTCCCCAAAATTGTACACTTTTCTGTAGTAGAATCGGTATGATATAATTTGAAGTTGTCAAGTTCTATACAATTCATTAAAATTTGAATTTTTGAATGATATTCTTCCGTGTCCACTAAAGAAAGGAATCTTATTTACATGTTTGAACAACATGTTCTGTCTGCATTTATATTCCCATAATGCTACTGTACAGCTTTGGCATACTTCTCATTGAGCATGAGATTACTAGTTACTTTCAGTGTTGACTTTGTCTCATTCAAATGAAATTGTCATATTAATAATACCTTTAGCAAATCAAAAGGAGAACATGGTCTAAAATAAGACAACCTGGCCAATATTAGCCTTTTCTGCTTCTATTTCCCTGGGTAGATTTTGGAACTTTGAATATTGGTGAAACACTGGATTGGCAATATCCCCACGAAGGACTATGGATAGCAGTAATGAATATTTTTATGCAAGTGCAAGATGCATTTTAGTAACACTAGATCTTCTGGGAATTCTAACACCAAACTGTTCTTCCATTTGATCTGTGTTCATGTTTCGCAGCGGATTTCGTACAAAGATGCCAAACTTTCAGCCAGAATTTCAAATGAACCATGACTTTCAAGCTGTCTCGTTCCCAAGAGTGACTGGGGATGGGTGGTGACCGTGGTGACGTGAAGCCCGGAAAACTTCTCATGCCATTCTTCTTGTCTCCTGCAAACTATTTAGAATTTTCTTTTCTCAGATGGATTGCTCAACTCTCGATTGCTGTAAACTTTGAAGTTCTGCGGAGCAACCTTGTAAGCCGATGCTGTTGGATTATTTATGCTCGCAACATGTTTTTCACCTATGTAATCTAGTCACCTGAGTAACTTCCAGCTACTCTCTGAAACACTTAACAAACGCACTAAGGTGTTGTTTGGTTCAGAACACTGGTAGCCTATTGCCATTACCACAACATAGGCCCTGTTTACTTTGTGAAAAGAGGTAAAAAAGTTTATTGTTTGTATTTGACAACTTTTATCCAATCATGTCTCAAGTAGACTTAAAAAATTCATCTCGAACTAGCCAGGCAAAAAGTACAAATATGTAACAGCTGCTACTTCATTTAGTGTTTCATACAGGTAAAAAGTACGATGGATGTGATAGGGAAAGAGAAAAGTTTTTGGAAAGGAAACAGGGCTAGTATCAAAACACTGGCTCTATTGGTTTTCTGCAAAGCATGGAAACTGGGGTCAACTGTCCGCGAAAACTGTGGGCGGCCGCGTTGGTAGTTGGTACTCTAGTCTAGTCATACATTCGTCCATACGGACACACGGTACAGTGCAGGTGCAGTGCCCACCAATCCAGATCGCTAGACCTGGAAGGAAACCGCATCTAAAAACAAGAGAGAAGCAGGAGCCGGCGCGGCCTCGCTCAGGCCACGTCATCAACAAATCATGCACCGTTCGATTAGAGATTTGATGGTCCTAGAGTCTTCTCCACGTCATATATATATATATATATATATATATATATATATATATATATATATATATATATATATATATATATATATATATATATATATATATATATACCGCCTCTAACCCTAGAGTCGCTCGCGTCCGGGCCAGGGCGCCGTAGCCCTCTGGTGAGGGAGGCCCGAGCTCCGGGTGGCTGGGCGTGGGCGAGCAGGTGCGCTGGCCAGCCGCTGAGCCACCGTGGGCGTAGGCGCGCTGGCCGGTCGTCGAGCCACCGCCGCCGTGGGCACAGGCCCCGCCGCCGTGGGTGCAGGCGCACTGGCCGATCGTCGAGCCGCCGCCGCCGCCGTGGACGAGCAGGCGCGTTGGCCGGCCGCCGAGCCGCGGCCGCCATGGGCGCGGGCCCCGCTGGCTGACCGGCCGACGCTGATGGCTCTGGCCACGGCTGAACCCACGGGGTGGCCATGCACCTCGACGGCGTCGCGGGCTAGCGCCCCTCCCCGACGCGGCGATGTGGTGGCGTCGGTTTGCCCTCCTGCCTCTCCTTCCTCTCTCTCGACGGTGGCTCTCCTCTCTCCTCCCTCTTTCTCTTTCCTCTCTCTTCCAGTGGCGACGGTGCGGGGGCGAGCGGCGCGGGCCTAGCGCGTGCCGGTGAGGCGGTGCGCTGACGCGGCGGCATGGGCCGAGCGGCGCCTGTGCCTCCCGCACGCGTGGTGTTGCAGTGCTGGGGCGAGCCCCCCCACCCCGCGGCGCGATGGTGCAGGCCGAGCGGCGCCTCCCAGGCATGGCCTTGCCGTGCTGGTCGAGGGCCCCTACCCCGCGGTGGTTTGGGCCGTCACCCCCCGGCCTCGGTCGAGCTGGACGGTGGCTAGCTGCTGGCGCAGGTGCTCTCTCTCTCTCTCTCTCTCTCTCTCCTGATCTCACGCTGGATGCAGTGCTTCCATGGACGGATCCGTCTTCCCGTGGGGGCGGCGGTGTGGCCTCGGTGTGCGGCCCGACAACGCGGTGGTGGCGGCGCCTCTCCGTGGCGTGGCGGTACGGCTGCCCGGCGCCCCCCATGGCGCGGCGTTGGGGCCTGCGCCCTGCCCGGTCGCCGGTGCTAGGTAAGGGAACCTCACGACGCTCTCTTCCTCCTTTATTTACTCCTCCCTCTCTCTTTCTCCTTCTCGCTGTTCAAGCAACCTATCATTGTTGGCTAGAAGCTGTGTGCAAGCTTATAGGACTGATAAGATCTATGTTGAGGATATTTTTGCGAGCAGTTAACGATTTGGCCTCTATTTGGTTTCTTACTATCTTAATTTGATGCCTGTTGCATCCATTTTTTTCCCACGGACCACGCAGCTGCTATCGCAGATAGGCTCGGTGCATGCAAGGTGTTCGACACATTTACTCTACCGCACCAATAGTGAAATTCTTTAACTTTTTATGTTGTCCTTACATATTGAAATTGGAGTTAGTTTGTTTAAAATTGAACTTGCTGCTTATCAGGTTTACTGTTGCACTAAAAAACATGCTTTAGAAGGTGCTCAAGTTGCCAACTGGGCTACAGATTTAGCATTTGACTTCATTTTTTTAGTTTCCTTTTCCATTAAATAGCGATCGAAATGTAGTTTTAAGGATACACAGTACATATATATTTTTCAAAAAATTAGCATATATTCTGTTATTTATATAAATTGATAGTATTGACTACTCACTTACCTGTTAGACTTGCAATTCATTTCAGTGGGTCCATGTCTCCATGAAGATTCCTACACTGTGTCGTTCACTTATTGGTCAAATATATGTTCTACGATTGGAAAGACTAAGGTTTGCGACTATCATGACATTTTGCTTATATCCCTTATTTTTGCCCCAAACATGCGCTGTTACCTTTCCCTTTGACAGCTCAACCGTGTTTAGTTACCCTATATAAAATACCTTTTCATAGGTCATTGAATTGATGTTTATCTCAATGCTCGTGGATGGTAGCTTGATGTAGCTTTTTTTTAAACAAACCCGCAGAGTCTATTTATTCATGCATATGAGGTTCAGCAGATTCGCGAACCAAAATGTCAGTTACAAAACTAGGGAGGGGATCAAACCAAACATGTGGTTGATCCGGGTCCCAATTAAGACTCAGACATGCGATTTTATGAGCACTCCTATTACAGATCTACGAATATGATAAACTTGAACTGAAACAAAACATAACAAAATTAGTTCCCTTGCTTCTTTGTAGAGGATAGATGCAGGGCTAAGATCTCTGTCATACGATTGCAATGCCTTTACTGTATTCATGGAGCCAGACTCAAGAATAATTCTCCCTATTCCATGGCTCGACGCCGCTTGCAAAGCAGCAATACAGGCCTGCGCTTCAGCGCATTCAACGTCCAAGACAGCTCCCAGCGAACCAGATCCCGCCATGATTGCATGGCCATTATGATCATGAACAACAAAGCCCCAGCCGCCCGTTTTTGATTCCGTAATGAAAGCACTATCACAGTTTACCTTGAGTACGTCCCTTGGCGGCCGAGTCCATACATCTGGTGATCGTAGCTTCTCACTAACTTTTCCTTTCTAGGACCGGCCTCCACTTCTAGCATGGTCGCACGGTGGACAACCTGTCCTGGAGAGCACATGCCTTCACCTGCATTTGCTTTGTTTCGAGCCTCCCACCAAGAGTAAAGAAGCATAATTACCCGCATACGAACTTCATCATGGAGTGACAAAATGGAGAGCACCACTTCAGTAGCAGATTGTTGCTAGAGCAGGTCCATCCGTATTTCATCAAGCAATACTTCCCGCCAGCATTTGATCACAAACTTGCATTTTAGAAAACAGTGACCTCCATCTTCATCAAATCTCCAGCAAACCGGGCATCGAGTATCAATCTTCATCCCTCTCCTCTTTATATTCATTCGTAGTGGGAGGCTATTATGTGTTAATCGCCAAAGAAACTGTTTTATTTTTGGAGCACAATGTAGACGCCAAATGCGTTTCCACTCCAGACTCTTATCCACCCGCTTGTGCGAAGAATCTCCTCTTTGCTTCCTTGCATTTTGTACTGCTTTATCATGCAGAGTATGGTAGGCTGATTTTACTGAGAACATCCCCTTCTTATCAAAATGCCATGCTATGATATCCTCTCTACCAGTGTTCACTGGTATAGAGAGTATATATTGCACATCTTCTTCCCAGAAGACATCTCTGACCAAAGCTTGTCCCAATCACCCGTAATTGGGTCTATCAAATTAGAGACCCGAGTTATCAGTGTTTGCCTCCTCGGAGTAATGGGCCTTCTCGTTATACCACGGGGAATCCATGGATCTAGCCAAATGTTAATTAGGTTGCCGTCACCAACTCGCCATATTAGTCCATCCTTTAAGGCCTTTATTCCCCTCAATATGCTTCTCCATGAATAAGAAATCCCATAGCCTTCTTTTGCATTTATCATGTCACAGTCATTATAGTACTTGGCTTTGAACACCCGACCACATAGAGAGTCTGGAGTCATGAGTAATCTCCAGGCTTGCCTAGCGAGCATAGCCAAATTGAAAAGGCGCAGGTCTCGAAATCCCAAGCCTCCTTCTTCCTTCCTTCTACACATAGTCTCCCATGATAGCCAGTGCATTTTATTATCATTGTCTTGTTGCGACCACCAATAACGACAAATCATTATGCTAATCTCATCGCACAATGACTTCGTTAGGTCAAAGCACGACATGGCATATGTTGGGATAGCCTGAGCTACTGCCTTAATCAAAATTTCTTTGCCTGCTTTAGAGAGAAGTTTTTCTTTCCACCCTTGTATTTTCTTCCACACCTTATCTTTTAAATATGCAAAAGTTTTGGATCTCAATCGCCCCATATAAATAGGGAGGCCAAATACTTTTCATTTTTAGCTTCTGACTATATGTTCAGTATGGAAAGCATATCACTTCTATCATTGTCATTTGTATTTTTACTGAACATAATAGAGGATTTGTCTTTATTAATGGTTTGCCCCGAGCACCCTTCATACACAGCTAAAATATTCTGCAAATGACATGCACTTCGTTCATTAGCTTTCAGAAGTAGCAATGAGTCATCAGCAAACAATAGATGGTTGATGCTCGGTGCATCAGCACATACTCGCACCCCTTGTAGCTCTCCTGTAGCCTCAGCATTATTTAATAGAGATGAAAACCCTTCCGCACAGATCAAGAACAGATAGGGAGAAATTGGATCCCCTTGTCTTAATCCACGTTCAGGTATAATTTCCTCTGTTAGATCACCGTTAACTTTAACTTTATATGAGACCGATGTCACACACCTCATCACAGTATTGACCCAAGTCTCACAAAAACCCATTTTCAGCATCATACTCCTCAAAAACTTCCATTCAACGCGATCGTAAGCCTAGCTCATGTCGAGCTTTATAGCTGCAAAGCCTTCTTTGCCTGATCTTTTGTTTTGCAGAAAGTGGGTTAGTTCATATGCCAAAAGGATATTATCAGTGATTAATCTCCCTGGCACAAAGGCGCTCTGATTGGGTGATATAATCTCATCTAGGATGACTTTCAAACGAGTGGATAAAATCTTCGAAATGATCTTATAGACAACAGTACATAAGCTGATAGGTCTAAGATCCTTCAATTTTTCAGGAGTTTTAACTTTGGGTATGAGAACCACTACAGTATCATTCCACCCCCTAGGCACCTCAGCACCAATAAAAATTTTTCACCTCCTGAATAATATCATTACCCACAATATACCAATATTGTTTATAGAAGATAGCAGGCATACCATCAGCACCAGGAGCTTTGAGATCACCAATCCCATCCAGCGCCTCTTTTATTTCCTTGCTGCTCACTTCATGACAAAGCCTTTGATTCATATCAGCAGTAACCTTAGTTGGTACATGTTGCAGTAATTCCTCAGACTCCCTATTAGCACTGGACTCAAATAATTTTCTGTAGTAACTGGACACCAGCGCCTTCTTCTCCACCTCATCTGTCACCACCACTCCCTCTTCTATTACTAGCTTTTTTATTTTGCTTCGTCTTCTGCGTTCTGACGCATACTGGTGAAAAAGGCCGAATTACGATCACCTTTCTCCAGCCACTGTACGTGTGCTCTCTGCTTCCAATACAACTCCTTTTGATCTTCTAATTTTTCCAACTTATATTTCAGAACTTGCTCTCTTGTAATGGTGCGAGCAGTAATTTGATCTCTACAACAATTTTCCAAAGCTTTCTTGGCTCGCCTGATCCGTTTCTCCAAGTTGCCTAGAACATTACATTTCCAATCCCATAGATCGGCAGCCACATCCTTCACTGCATTCTCCACTGATCTGTGACAGAACCGCCTTAATCATAGGGCCCACGTGCACCGTCATCGTCCCTAAGGACCCACGATCAGTCTGCACAAGTTTCCCCTTGACCTAGGTGGCCTGCCGGGTTCCCTAGGAAACCCTAATTCCCCGAGGACCTCATTGTAAGCATTGCAGTATTACAACAGTTTACACAAATAAAATGAATCAGAGTAAAGAGTGCGGAAGAGTTACATTAATATAGGTTTTCAAATCTAGCTTACAATATGCTAAACCAGAGTTTCGTAGTGGAGTAGCATCATACAACTAGACACCCTGCCCAAGGGTTATATCATACACTTCATCATCCAAGCCCGATCCGCCAACCGGCACAGTCTCAAGTAGAACCGTACTCTCGGCTCACCTGCAACAGGGGTTAACAAACCCTGAGTACTGGGGTACTCCGCAAGACTTACCCGACTAAGAAAAAGGAATGAGACTCAGGAATGCAGGCTGAGGGGAGTCAAGGTAAGGCTTGAGTAAGAGTTAAAAGTTTTGCAGAAAAGCATTACTATCCTATTTCAATATTTTAACTCAATCTTATTTTAATCATATCCATAATTCCAAATTCATTCTCATGTATCATCATACCTTCAAATTCTTAATCATTCTCAAAAACACCTAGTTCCGAACCACTTTTCAATTGTAGGTCAAAGATCAAGTCTCCATATCCGAGGAGCAACGACGATTCGAATCGATTAGTACCCAGCTGGGGATCCCTATCCACACTGCCTATGTAGCACTTAAGCTTACATATGCCAACCCCGCCTACCACGGCTTATCCTACCCCTGAACCAGTCCTGCGCCACCCGAGAGCACAGTACTCCTCTCCTCTCCAGGCACGCCGGCCACGAGGGTACACGCTACTCTCGCCATCTCTCCACTCCCAGTGCGTGGTTGTCGGTTCAAGCAGTAGGGCCACCGGAGTCAGAGGCTTTCCGTAGTATGTGGCTAGTTGCAAAGTCTCGATCACAGCAGGCCTACAACGAACGGTCCCTAATTCTTTTTCCGCTGACGACATTGCATTGGGACTCTAACCCAAATACAAGTGTCCCAACGGTTTTTAAATCCCTTTTCCGCCGATGGTCAAGCATTGGGACTCTAACCCAAATTCACAACCAACGAACGGAAAACCCCTTTCCGTCGGTAACGATGCATTGGGGCTGCTACCCAATTACACAATTTCTGAACGGACTCATATCCTTTTTCCTTGTCTCATGATTCATAATTATCACATTTTCATAGGTCAAAAATAGCCTTTTTATGCAAATCTAATTTGATTACGCAGGGCTAAGCATTTTTGAACATTTAAATTTTTAAATGGGTTTCAAAGGGATTATATATCAAGGCAGGTAATGCAACAATATAGGTGATAAACAACTCCTAACAACCTAATGCAATAATAGACTCAAGTGATAAATAATTTTATAAAACACAAGGCGTGGCTGAATGCACCGGGGCTTGCCTATTGCTTGGAGTAGATAGAATCCTGAAGTTGATCACCAAGGATGACCCACGTCTACCAAGTGAAGACCTTACTCGGGACTTGCTTCCGAAAATAATTACCGCGCGTTCACTACACGAAATAATAATGCAATGCTTAATATGATGATATGTATGCCATAGTGCATAAGATGCTCTAGATCGTGAACTAATAGAAAGTAAACTTAATTCAGAAAGTTGAGTACAACTTTTCTTCACGATAAAGTTGCAAGCCAGCAAACTAACTTGTTTTATTAACAACTAGGGCTTCATGTAATTATCTCGTAAAACAATTTATTCTATGTTCATTTAAGGAAGGATTATTATCATCATCTTACTGTAAGAAGCGTGTTTAACTATTCCTTTTTACCCATAAAGTTGCATCCAAGAAATAACTAAAGCAACATCCATGCATCCACTAACGAGTATTTGCATAAAACATCTTAATTATCCACTAACCCACGGATTGCAACTATAAAGGTAATCAAGATGCCAAGGAACAGTAGTGATTTTGTGTCCCAAGGTCTACAACCAACTCTAAAAGTTCACACAGTTCCTAAAGGAATTAGGGTTTCTATTTATTTTATTTATCAATTAATAGCGCACTAATCAATAAATAAATAAACTATTTTCATTTGGGCTCAAACTTTTTCTATAGATATTTCATACCCTAAAACAGTGCTCATTTAAATTTCATGATTTTTGAGTAATTATATTGGCCTATAAAAATCCTAGAAGCTTCATGTATCAATTAAAAGGCATATTTTTACTACATAACGAAAACACCCAAATTTCATATTTTATATTTTTTATTAAATACCACATACTGCAGAGAGTATATGCAAATATTTTCATGATTTTATCGTGCTCCAAGAAATAACTATGAAAATAACAATATCAACACATTTAAAGAAATAAATAAAACTAAATAAAAGGCAAAAGCCTCTCAGACCTAAAGTGGCCCGAATCGGCCCAATAGCGCAGGCCGAAAGGCCCAGCTCGGCCTGTCCGAGCCTGGCCAAAACTGGCCTGAACCAGCCGGGCCGCAAATAGGCCGGCCCACAGCGGCCCAACACCCCCCATTCTCTTCTCCCTTCCCCACGCTGCCGACCGGCAGAGCACGCGCGCGCGGCTCGGCCGTCGAGCTCGCCGGCGGCGGTCACGCCGATGAGGTTAGACTTCCCCATGTACTCTCGACTGCCCCCACGAAACCAACAAACCGTTCGGTTGGTCGTAAAGGATGCGGGGCAGAGCCAGACACGACAATGGCGGACGGTCGGCCGGAGCTCGCCGGCAAGACGCGTTCCGGCCGCAGCGGGCTACAAGGAACCAAATGGGCTACACCAAGAGGAACACAGAGCTCACCAGTCGTTGATGCGCACGTAGGTTGGGAGAAAGACGGCCTGAAAGCAACTTGTTGGCGGTGGCCGAGCTCACGGCGGCGTTCTCCGGTTGGCATGGCGGTGTTCCGACGTCTGTCGAGCAAAGACACAGGGACATACCACGCGCATAAGCAACGCCGAGCCAAGAGAAGTCAAAAACGCAAGAGAAAAGGGAGAGAAGATGACCCAGGGCGGCTGGTCACGGTGAGCGGGTCGCAGTGGTGCCCCTGCCGGCCGTGAGGAAGAACTAGGCCACGTCGGTGATTCCGGCAACGAGGGGACGCGCCACCGGTCTCAAACGAAACGCAAGAAGGAGCTGGGGCGGGCTGAGAGATGGAGAGGTGTGTGGTGACTCGAGGACAAGGAATTTTGTTGAGCACCGTGACGCTACCGACGGCGACCGTGAAGGAGAGGAAGAAGAAGGGGACGGCCACCAGCGGCTTAAATACGACCACGGCGCACGCAGGAGATGTTCGGGGTCCCCACGACTTGTTCCCCTTCGTCTAACACAGGCCCGGCAGCCAGGATGACCGGCAACGCGCGCGCCGCGCGGCCCCCTGCCGGCGCCATGACCACGAACAGAGGAAGAACAGGGACGACTACTGTAGCTCTCATAACTCTCCCAAGATATTTTCTGCAATTACTTTTTATTTTACATAACAAGTCTAGAAATCACCAATGTAAAAGTTGTGGATAATTTTATTCTGAACAACTTTGGTTTTTGAACCAATTTCAAATTTTGAGCGAATTTTGAATAATTCAAAAAGGGGTAAAGAGGGGTTTTGAATTTAATTTCTAATCCAATCAATTTCTAAAGATTTTTCTAAATAAGTTGAAAATACCCAAAAAAATAAAAGTTGTGCTACTTGACAAGCCTTGCAACTTTCATTAAAGGTGTTTGGTCAGATTCTTGATAGAATTTGAAATTGGATTTCAAATTTGAATTTCAAAACACTAATTAGGGTTTAATTTGAAATCCCACTTAATAACTTCAAAATCACCCAACATGAAAGTTGTTCCATTTTAATAGGCCTACAACTTTTATTAAGGCATTTTCCTTAGATTTCCCATAGTCTTTAAATTTGTATTTCAAATTTACATTTTTAAACATAGACTAGAGTTTTATTTGAAATTTTATTTAATAACCTCAAACTTATCCAAGATAGAATTTGCTTAACTTTTAAAGATGTACTACTTTGGTTTAAGGCCCAATGTCTAATTCATCTTAGTTTTTAAATTAGGGTTTTGGGTCTGATTAGGATTTATAAATGATTTTCTTTTTAATTTCCAAATGAATTTAGATAAATACTCACCAACATAAGCATTTACATAATAAGTCACTCTAAAGCACCTATGCACAATCACATGTAAGAATAAAAGTTATTTTAGTTGATGCATCTTAACAGGGTTAAATGCGGAATGATTTGCATGCGATCATGATGACATGGCAGGTTTTAGTTAATTTAACACCAGGGGTGTTACATGATCCCCCTCTAATATTCATCGACATTTTCCAGGCATTTTCAACAATAGTCTCGCACATCTCTTCCTTTACCCAGCCAGCCTCAAAGCGAAATCTATTGGTGCTACTATTCATTTCCTGGACACCCCCTCCTTCAGTCTCAGTTATCACCATCACTGGTCTGTGATCTGAATGGCGTTGATCTCCATTGACTACTCAGAGTTCTGGGAAATGGGCACGCCACTCCAAATTAGCAACGGCACGATCGAGCCTTTCCCTAATGTATCCCTTACTGTTTTGCTCATTATTTCGCCAGGTGAAAACATCACCTTGAAAACCCAAATCAGAGAGAGAGCAAGCTTCCAAAGCTTCCTTAAATTGGTCCATGCATCTTTGGGGCCTCGGCACACCTCCTTCCTTCTCCCATCCCATCAATATTTCATTGAAATCACCTAGGCACAGCCACGGACGTCTTCTCGCTGCGTTCAGTGTATGCAGTGCTTTCCATGTCAGTTCTTTATGCCCACTCCGAGGATCGTAGTAGATCCCCGTCAGCCTCCAGATAAAGCCATGTAACAGAACCACCTAAATCACATGGCCCACAGGCACCTGTCATCGCCACTAATGACATCTGACAGCCGGGCCTGTGTTTCAGATGACCTAGGTGGGCTCTGCCGGGCTACATAAGCACCCGTTATCTCCGACAGGATCCCATTGCAAAGCTATTACAGGGTTTACAACATTTCATAACAAAATACATCAGAGTAATAGTGCGGAAGAGTAAATAGTACTTAATATTACAAACCAGTGTTCGAATGGAAATTAGGTGCAGTTATTACAGACCATAATTTTAAAAGGGTAGCAGTAGCGATAGAACAACAGTACAACAGATAGATAAGTATTACACGAACCCTGCCCACGGGTTCAACCTTATTCTTCCTCACTCTCCTGGACGATAGTGACGCAGCACGGAGCCAGACAGATTTCAGACTCCTGCTGACTACCTGCAACGGGGTTAACAAACCCTGAGTGCATGGGGTACTCCGCAAGACTTACCCGACTAAGAGTGTAAAATTAGACTCAGGAATGCAAGCTGAGGGGAGTCAAGGTAAGGCTTTAGCAAGAGTTCAAGAGTTTTGCGGAAAAACATTACTAGTCCTAACTCAATATTTTATTTTAATAATACTATTAATCATTACCATAATCCAAGTACTTTCCAATATTCATCGTCATTCTTTCGATACATCTTTATTCATTTTAAAACATCCTAGTTCCGAACCACTATTCGATGTTGGGTTGAGGATCAAGTCTCCATAACCGAGGAGCAACGACGATTCGAATCGATTAATACCCAGCTGGGAATCCTTATCCACACTGCGTATGTAGCACTTAAACTTGCATACGCCAATCCCGCCTACCACGGCTTTTCATACCCCGGAACCGGTCCTGTGACACACGAGAGCACAGTACTCCTCTCGTCTCCTGGCACGACGGCCACGAGGGTACATGCTACTCTCGCCATCTCTCCACTCCCAGTGCGTGGTTGTCGGTTCTAGCAGTAGAGTCACCGGAGTCAGAGGCTTTCCGTAGTATGTGGCTAGTTGCAAAGTCTTGATCACAACAGGCCCGACAACGAACGGTCCCTAATATTTTTCTGTTAGAAACCATGCAATGGGACTCTAACCCAAGTACACTGGTAACTAACCGGTTTTCACATCCCTTTCCGATGGTGAGGATCGTTGGGACTCTAACCCAAGCAGATGGTCGACCAAACGGAAAAACCCATCCCCGTGGATGACAATGAACTAGCTAGGAACACTGCCAACCAACAAGGACATACCATTCCCATAAAGTGATTCATTTGATTTGTCTCATCACAGTTTAAAATAGCATTTTTGCAAATCTAATCATTAAGCATGACTAAGCATTTTGCAATACTTTATAAAATCAGGTTCTCAGGTATTGATCAGTGGTCAAGGATGGTAATGCATAAATGGGTTGTCAATCAACTCCTATTAACCTAATGCAATAGATTAACTCAAGTGATAAACATTTTCAAATAGCAAGGAGGGGCAAATGCACCGGGACTTGCCTTGGATGGTGTAGAGTGTCGGATCCAGATCGGTGCCATAAATATCAAAACCTTGCACAACTTCCTGAGCAGTCTCCTCAGATGCACCCTCAGACTTTACCTCCGGATTCTCGATCACGACACGTTTGCAATGAATGAATGTATGAATGCGATGCGCATGAAATGACAGATGAAATTCAAAATAAATAAGGCACACACATGATCAAGACCCTACCATAGGCTAGCCATGATTACTCTAATTCACAATGCCCTAGGTCATAAAGGTGATTGACCTAAAATCTTAATCAATCCAAAAATCACACCATTCAATAATCATTTCATTTCCTATTCCTATTATTAATCATTTAAACCAATATATAATTTAATAAATATTTAACTACTTTCATTTGATGTCAAATTCTACCAACAGATAGATTCCAGTGCCAAACAGTGGCACAACAAATTTCATGATTTTTGCAATAACACACGAATTATTAAAAATCAGCAAAGTTTTATTTACCAATTAAAGTGCTGATTTTTATTTACTACAGAAACTACCCAAACATCAAGTATAGTATTTTTATTAAATACTACATGTTCCAGAGAGCATCCTCGAAAATTTTGGTGATTTTAGGAGCATTAAAAAAATTCACACAAAATTGTGAAATAATAGTACTATTCATTGGAAATATAAATGGAAAAAATCCTTTGTAAATACTCGGGAAAATCACAAAGCGCATTCAACCCGAGTCGGCCCAGTTAACCCGAGCCGGCCCAACTCAGCCCACACGCGCGCGCGCGCACTCACACCAGGCGCTGACAGGCCGGTCCCAGCCGTTAGCCCCGCGTTCACTCTCTCTCTCGGACGCTGATAGCTGGGCCCTTGCTGTCAGCTCCTTCTTCCTCCTCGGTCGGGCGCTCCCGCACGCGCGTGTGCGCACGACACGGTGCGGACCTCGCCACCGGCGACCCCCGCGGCGATCGCACTCAACCTAGCGCCTACCGTGGACCCTAACCGACACCCCTACACACCTAGCCCTAGCCCTAGACGCCCTCGATGAGCAGGAGCTCGCCCACGGCGGACGGTGGCGGCACGGCAAGGCCGTTCCGGACGACGGGACACGATAAGGTCACGGGAAAAGCATCAGGGTGAATCAGAGGCTCTCCACGAAGCTAATGGACGAGTTAGATGATGAAGAGGCGGTGCGGTGAGGATGGCTTGACGACGACGGCGGCGGACACAGCTCGGCCGTCGGCGATGAAGGTTTGTTCCGACGAACCTGGTGCACCACATCACAAACCACCATGCGCATCATAAACTACACCACCACGGGAGCTTAGAACTCTACCCCGAGAAGGAAGGCGCTCACTCTAACAGACCGGACGGGAAGAAGATGGCCGCGGCGGAGCTCCGGGCGGCTCCGAGATGGACGACAACGACTACCGGGCAACTCCGTCTACGACACCCGACCAAACCGTACCCTAACGATGCGCAAGGAAGGGAGGAGATTGGTTGCACGACGAATTGAGGTGTGGTGGCTCGGTGGTTGGGAATTTGGCCACGGACGACGAGGTGGTTGCCGGCGGCCGCTCGGGAAGAAATGGGAAAACGAAGGGCCTCATCGTCTTTAAAGGGCAGGGAAGGGTGGGGATAAGGTCGGGGCGTCCGGGGCCCCCTCCTCGGCTGCTCGACAACACCCTTGCCCACCCACGCCGGTCGGACGGCGCCCGGCGTCGCGCGCGGCACGCGCGTACGGGCGAGGAAGATGAACAGGGGGACCCCCCTAGCTACAGTAGTAGGCTTAGTAGGTCAAATGCTATTTGATTCTAATTCGATCTGATCTAGCCGGAATCCGAAGAAGTGATGAATACAAAAGTTGTAGAGAATTTTGTGTAGATCATTTTTTCTTTTGACATGAAATTCAAATTCTGCCAAATTTTCAAACTACAGCAAAGGGGGTAAAAGTAGGGTTTGAATTTCAAACTAAAATTTTAAAATTACTTTTGATTTTTCTCAACAACTTGAAAAATGGTCAACATGAAAGTTGTTCTACTCAGTGAGCTTGATAACTTATATTAAGGGAGTTTTGAAAGATTCTCAATATTTTTGAAATTGAAGTTTCAAATTTAAATATCAATATACTAATTTAAGTTTAATTTGAATTTCTATAATATAACTTTAAAATCTCCAAAAATAAAAGTTGTTCCATTTTAAAATTTCTACAACTTTCATTAAGACAATTCCTCAGATTCAACATAGATTTTGAATTAGGGTTTTAGGTCAACTCTAGAGCTTAATTTGATTTCTATTTCATTTTATTTTTGATTTTTGATTAAGGACTTAGTTACACAATCAATTCTAAATGAAATTTAATCACTCTAGGAGCCCTAAGCACAATCATATGTAGACGATTAATAATAAACATGATGACATGGCAGATTAATTAAGCAGTAATACCAGAGGTATTACAAGCCATCACTTTCTTCCACCTCTGCATCTATATATAGCCGAGTCGCTGTATGAACATGTAATTTTACTTCCTTTTTCTAGAAGATTGCGAGCCCACCACTTCTCCCATCACAATCTCTGGCACCATATTTGTCATACCAAGCTTCCACCGAAAATTTTTAATTCTTTCCCTATCCATTTTTGTTTCGGACAGGAAAAGAATGTCGGGATCCTCCTCCTTCTGAAGATCCAGAAGGCCTCAAACTGCCGGGCCGTTCCCATGCCCCCGACAGTTCCACGCGATGATCTTCATTTCTTCTCGCAGGACTGTTCCGACAGTCCCGCGTTCACATTTGCCCATACCTTGATGTAGCTGTTAATGCTCTTTGTTTTGAGCAGTAAGCATATCCCAAGTGCAGCTCTGTTTTTTAAATTGTGTTGATTACTTTCCATATATTTTACAGATCATGTTGTGAGGGAGTAGCGCTAATATATATATTAGACAAGTCCCTGCCCATCAAGCCAAGCACAAAGAGGTCTGACTTCAAGCTTCCTCAATTTGAGACAGAAGTGATCAGGTAGTTCTCAACCACTATTTATCTCCATCTAACCAAATGAAATAAAATCCAAAGCTTATTCAGCTTGGAAAAGATCAGTACGTTGTGTCAGATCTCTAATAAAATTGCTTGGGATGCTCATCTAACCAAATGAAATAAAATCACATTCATGGAAACTATATCAAAGCTTATTCAATTCAGCTAGGAAAAGATCAGTACTTTGTGTCAGATCTCTAATAAAATCGCTTGGGATGCTTTTGGAGGTGCAGCACTACATCTGTCAAGCATAGTAGCATTGTTTTTTCAGACCAGAAAATTATTTACTTTTCTTGTATATATGGTATGACACTAATGCACATTTGGGTTTAGGATCTACAACCTCAATTGATTTGGGCACTTGCATTTCACATGCCGTGTAGAATATGTGCCGGCTAAGATATGGACTTAACAAGCTATCATTATACTTATCGATGTAATATTTGAACATGATAGCAAATGAACTTTTGTGAACCAGTTGCCATATAATTTTCGTCACTCGATTTGTCAATTTATGCATGTGATGTTATATTAAAAATCCCTCCATTAATGGATTGTTTGGGATACATATATATTTATAATGAATTGTGTAACCATGTATTTGCAGTCCTCTTGAAGGTTGGTTCTTTGTAGTGCAAGTGCAATGCAGATGAAGCTATTGGGATTTCTGAACAATCTAAATCTAATCTGAAGGATCCGCCAACTCTGAAGCCAGCTTATTTATTACTTTCTTATATCAAGAAAAAAGGTGCCTTCATGCTAACTTTTTCTTTTTGCATATGATAGAGCTGAATGACCACACGAAATTGCTCTTCTATGATGATTTAGGTAGATAACAGTTACAACTTTTGATGAGGCTCTCTCTACAGCTGATTTTGATTATTTTTTTGCATTCCTTTACTATATGAATTCATGTTGAATGCTATTTTTTGAATCACACTAAATTGAGTAGACTGTGTGATTAAAATCAGATGTCTTGGTTTTGTCAGATTGTGTTAGTGATGACAAAGTTACAGAAAAATATAATTAGAATGTTCAGAGACTTAGGATAAAGTATCAGAATAGTCCATTCTACAAATGTTTAAACCTGTGCTTCTGAATTTTAACAAGGAATGTACTACTCTGTTCTTTCTTTAACGTTACAACAGTGTTTAATCCTTTGCCAAAAATCTCACAGTACTAATTTTTTTCTTATCAGAATATGTCATAAGGATAGAGCATAATTCATATTGCTTGTCCGTTGTCTGCGTTATAAAGCCTGTGAAAGGTAAAATCATTCCTTCTCTGTGTTGCATAATGACTAATTATAGCTATCTAAATCTTGGTTAGCTATGTAAAAGACCAAGGTCCCCTTTGAAATGAGGGACTTTTTCCCGGTCCTGCTTTTTTCCTGTAAAACATTGAATTGATTCATGTGAAGTTCCTATACAATTCCTATGAAATTTCTACGTTCTAAAAGGGCCGAAATATTTTTCTTCAGTCTACATGTGCTTATATCGTATAGTTTGATCTTAATTTTGAACCATCAGAGTCCATCCATGCTATGAATTTACCTCTTTTCTTTTTCATCCCTGTGTTAGTTTTATGTCACTTTTCATCACTCAGGTGCTTCTAGCCTCCCTTCTCATTTCAGTGTTTTTGCAATGTAATAAATGACTATAAGTTTTATTGTTAGACCTCGATTCATTTATTGATATTATTTTGTATGCTCTCCATTTTGTACCAGCTGCTATATAGGCTTGGATTCTAGAATTGGAAAACTTCAGGTTTGTGGAGACGGCTCAGAAACTTTTGTTACATTAATCTCAAAAAACAGTTCCATGCTGAAATAAGTATACTACTGTTGACGCCGAAACAGGACAACACACAGCAAGGTGCTAGATCGCACGGTCGCGCACGAAACGAAACAGCACGGAGCAGCACGCCCGCGAAACCTGGCTTGGCCGGTTTCAGAACCCGGCCGAGCCGCCTACCCGGCCTGGCCGACTTTGATAATCGGCTGAGCCGGTTTCCTCGGGTTCACCGAGGAAGCTAGGGTTCCGGTCTTCTGGTCGTCGGGACAACCGTCTTCAGCAGCAGAGGACGTTTGGTGGTCGATGTAGCGCCCGTCCTTCGCCGGAGACTCCCAAACACCCCTCGGAAAGATCCATCGGAGAGATGCACGTAGAGGTTGCCCTAGGGATCGCGGAGATCACCTAGAACGCCGACTAAACTCGCGGAGAGTTGAGCTGAACAGCAGGATAGAGATGAACCACCGCGAGAATCTACTTGGTAGATGTGTTTTGACGATTGGATGGTTAAGATCTCAATCGGCCATGATCCTCCATATATATAGAGGGGGGTGGTCTTATCCCAGTAGGAAACCGCTCCAAGACTTACTCTCCAAGTTTCCCATGTTAAAATATTGCTAAAAACCGATTAGATCTATTAATCGGATCAGACTCGACCAAATCAGGCCAAACCGGGTCCAAACGCGGCCAAGCCGGGTTTCACAGGGCCTCTTGTGATGACACGTGGCATGCTGCCGGGGCCCGGCACAGGGGCCAAACCCGGCCTAGCCTATTCTGTCGGAAGTTCTGGCGCCTGTCGGAACTTTCGGATGGTCGGAACTTCCGACTTAGGTCGGAACTCCCAACATGTCGGAAGTTGTGTCGGAAGTTTGGTCGGAACTTCCGACGTGATGGCATATTCGTAAGGGCGTAACTTCTTCGTCTGGACATAGAACGATGCAAACCATATATGTTTTTTCAATCAGCTTGACGAGACGAACGCAATGGTGATGTCCATTTCACATTTTGACAACTTCATAAAATGGATATATTTTGGTTGTCAACATATGCCCCCTGTTTTCAGGTGAATCAATGTTCATGAACCTGAAAACATAAATAAAACCAAACAGCAACGATACTTAACCCAACGGCTGTTTAGTGACTAAGGGCGATGTATACATCGGTCATTTTTTGTTCTAAGGGCGATACATGTACCGGCCATTGCTTGGAGAGCTTTAGAATTTACACTATGCCCCCGAGCGACATTGAGCTCGGCGCGTGGCGGCGTCGGCTCATAGTCAACCATCTCTTCATCTTCCTCTGCATCTCCAGAATCTACAACAGCAGAGGCAACGGTAGTAGGGACTACCTCCACCGAAACAGCATCGGCAGCGGCATCAGCAGGCGAAGTCGCAAGACCCGGCCGAGCCGCCTCCAACCCGGCCTGGCCGGTTTCTGGGATACCCGGCTCGGTCGGTTCTGACCCGGCCTGGCCGGTTTCTGCATCTTGTGCGGGTCTCGTTTCTGAAAGCTCCCGATCTCCAGGAACCTTCTCCATGGATTTTGCAAAGCACGCTGGATCACTTTGTAATACCCCGGGTATTACGGCTAATTAATTATGCCATGTCATCATGTTTACTATTATGCATTTGTATTTGATTGTGCTTAGGGTCTTTAGAGTGGTTTATTGATAAATGCCTTGGATGTTGTAATTGAATTATCAATTGAGACTTAAAAATGAATCAAAAAGGAAAATTCAAACTAAGCCCTAATCGGACCCTAAAACCCTAAACCAAAATCCACTTGGAATTTGGTGATGGTCCATTAATAGAAGTTGTAGATCTCTTTATATAGAACAACTCTTATTTTGGGTGTTTTTGAAGTTCTCTAATAGAAATTCAAATTAAACCCTAATTACCACTTCGAAATTCCAATTTGAAATGCTAATTTAAAAACTATTGAGAATATGACTACACTTATTTAATGAAAGTTGTAAAGCTACTCAAATAGGATAACTTTTATTTTTGAAGATTTTAAAGTTGTTGTGAAAAATCCAGAGAATTTGATGGGATTAGAAATAGATTTCAAATAGTGAATTTACCCACTTTTGAATAGTTTCAAAATTATTCAAAATTTGGAGTTGATCCCTAAACCAATGTTGTTCAGGATTTCGAACACTACAACTTTTATGTTTACACCTTTTCAAGTTGACACACAAAATTTCGTGAGATTGGTCAAAAACAGATTGAATGGCATTCAAACGAGCTACAGTGTTTTGCCTACCTCTCTGTTCGCGAACAGAACCGGCCGCTCGACCGCGCCGTGCACGCGCCGCGCCGCCCGTGCCGGCCGGCCGCGTGCTCCCCGTCGTAACTGAGCTTGTAGGGGACCCCGCGCCGACTTGAAGCACCCCTGTCCCCTCCCCGAATCCACTTTAAAGGCGCTCGGTCGCTTCCCTGCCGTTTTTCTCCGACGCGGATCGCCGGCGAACACCTCCACTGCTCGGCCAAATTGGCTAACACCCGCCCACCACTTCCAAATTGCCAGAGCAGCTGGTCTTCCTCCTTCCTTGCGCGCCCAGTGCATCCATTTGGGTTTAGGTTCGTGCCCTGTGATCCGAGAACGCCTGTCGCCGTCTCTACGGGACACCGGAGCGCCGCCGCAGCCGTCTCTCACGCGACGAGCTCGCTGTGGTGAGACTCGCCTCCTTCGGTCTTTCGTTTGTGCCTTCCCGTCTCATGCTCTAGCTCATGCTCGCGACGGTTTTTCATTTCGTTCTCTAGGATCGCCGGAACGAGACTTCACCGTCGGTGCCGAGTCGCTGTGTCCGCCGCCGTAGTCAAGCTCGTCGTTCTACTCCGTCTCTGCCTCAGCCAACCGTCGTGCTAGGACCGTGGTGAGCTCTTGATCCTCCCTGGCCCTTTTCTCTTAGTTCTCCTGCATCTCCGCGGCCGGAACATGGTCGCCGTGCCACCGCAGGTGTACGCGCGCACGGCTGCGCGCGAGGTTGAAGAAGGAGCTGACAGGCGGGCCTGGCCTGTCAGCGTCCCTGGGCGTACGCGCGCGCGCTCGGGCGAACGCGCGGGTGGAGTTGGGCCGGGCCGCTGATGTTGGGCCGCCTCGGGCCGAACCATTTTCTTTATTTTGAGGGATTTCCAGTGGATTTTCCATTTTAATTTTGAATGAATAGTACTGCCATTTGTCATTTTCATAGGAATATTCTTGTTAATCTAAAAATCATGAAAATAATTGTGGGTACTCTCTGGAGCATGTAGTATTTTATAAAAAATATTATATATAGGGTTTGGACATTTCCTGTGGGAACTAAAAATCAGCATATTAATTAGTAAATGTAACTTTGAGCAATTTTAATAAATTCCAGAATTATCCAAAAATCATGAAAATTTATGTGGTACTGTTTTAGGGTAAGATCTATCTGTTGGGTAAGTTTGAGCTCAATTGGAAACTATTAGGACACTTGTTTATTAGATTTGGGGTGTTTGACTAGAAGAATTAATTTACGCAAATAATCACTGTTGTTTGGTGTGATTTTGGATTGATTGAGTTCAGGGATCTTTCACCATAGTGATCCTTGACAAAAGTATTAGAGTCACTTGTTGGTTGTAGTAAAGCTGTGCAGCGGCTTTCTATGACCGTTAAAGTGGTCAATATAACAAAAGTAGGAAACACTGCTTTTACCTTCCGTGAAGCGTTTACGACTTTGCCGTGAAGGAAAGTTGTACTCAAGAGTTAAATGGTTTACTTTCAAGCATTTCATTCGTTGTCCTCATGCCGTGCTAAGCATACATCATTGCATACGTGTAGTGCCCGTCCCCGAGGAGGTCCAGGTCGAGACTACTGCTGAGGAGGTCACTCCAGAAGTCATCCAAGGATTCGACATCTGCGGGACTGATCCCGACCCGACGCTGTACACGATTCAAGGCAAGCCCCGGTGCATTCAGCCCCACCTTGTGTTTTATAAAATTATTTATCACTTGAGTCTATTATTGCATTAGGTGGTTAGGAGTTGTTTGTCACCTATATTGATGCATTACCTGCCTTGATACATAATATCCCGGAAACCTGTTTAAAAATAAAAATATTCAAAAATGTTTAGCCTTGCTTAATCAATTTAGATTTGCATAAAAAGGCTATTTTTGACCTATGAAAATGTGACAATTATGAATCATGAGAAAAAGGAAAGGGATATGAGTCCGTTCGGAAATTGTGTACTTGGGTAGCAGCCCCAATGCACCATAACCGTCAGAAAATGGTTTTCCGTTCGTTGGTTGTGAATTTGGGTTAGAGTCCCAATGCTTGACCATCGGTGGAAAAGGGATTTAAAAACCGTTGGGACACTTGTATTTGGGTTAGAGTCCCAATGCAATGTCGCCGGCGGAAAAAGAATTAGGGACCATTCGTTGTAGGCCTGCTGTGATCGAGACTTTGCAACTAGCCACATACTACGGAAAGCCTCTGACTCCGGTGGCCCTATTGCTTGAACCGACAACCACGCACTGGAAGTGGAGAGATGGCGAGAGTAGCGTGTACCCTCGTGGCCGGCGTGCCTGGAGAGGAGAGGAGTACTGTGCTCTCGGGTGGCGCAGGACTGGTTCAGGGGTAGGATAAGCCGTGGTAGGTGGGGTTGGCATATGTAAGCTTAAGTGCTACATAGGCAGTGTGGATAGGGATCCCCAGCTGGGTACTAATCGATTCGAATCGTCGTTGCTCCTCGGATATGGAGACTTGATCCTTTGACCTACAATCGAAAAGTGGTTCGGAACTAGGTGTCTTTGAGAATGGTTAAGAATTTGAAGGTATGATGATATGTGAAAATGAATTTGGAATTATGGTTATGATTAAAATAAGATTGAGTTAAAATATTGAATCAGGATAGTAATGCTTTTCTGCAAAACTTTTGACTCTTACTCAAGCCTTACCTTGACTCCCCTCAACCTGCATTCCTGAGTCTCATTCCTTTTTCTTAGTCGGGTAAGTCTTGCGGAGTACCCCAGTACTCAGGGTTTGTTAACCCCATGTTGCAGGGACACAGCAGCCGGAGGTTTGTCTCGCCCCCTGCTGTGTGACAGTGGTATAGGAGGGATGTGAGGAGGAGTAATGTTGAACCCTTGGGCAGTGTTCTTATCGATAAATACTTAATATCGTTGTATCATCATTCCACTGCTACTCCTTTTATTTCTGGTCTGTAATATTTGCACTTTAATCGTATTTGGACAAATGGTTTGTAATCTAAGTACCTTATAATCTTTCCGCACTTTCACTCTGATGTAATTTGTTATGAAATGTTATAATTTTGTAATGGCTTCGCAATGGGATCCTGTCGGAGGAAATCGGGCGCTAATGTAGCCCGGCAGAACCTTCTAGATCATTTGGGACACGGGTCCGGCTGTCAGAGGTCATTAGTGACAATGACAGGCGCCTGTGGGCCATGGGATTTAGGCGGTTCTGTCACACACTTCCTTTCTGCGTTTGTGAAAAAATTGGATGTGAAGCGTTGAAGATCTCCTCCCTCATTTTCTCCAATTTTTCCTGCTTTTGCTGGGTTTGGTGCGCTCGTTGCAACTTCAGCCGCTGCGTCTTGGTCAATCCTGGCGGGCACCACTTTGGTTGCAAGTATTTTGGATCTACTGGTTTCTTCTCCACAACCTTAACGGCGACCTCCGGAGCGGCAGAAGATGGATCCTCAATTCTCATTGGCTCATCAGTGTTGACAATGGACACCTCCTGTGAGCCAATAAGAATTGTCGCCGAAGGTACCTCCTTCGGCGGCGGTGCAATAGAAGTAGCGGGAACAATGACAGACTCCACGGCCCTATTAGGCATATAAACTTGTCGCGTTGGAGCCTTCCTTTTCCCAACATCAATCGAGAGCCTCGCCGACGTCGGCGGATACGAGGAACCTTGACCACCATTGCTAGAGCTCGATTGGCCATAGCTCAATCGGCTGAACACCGATGACATGGGTGCTCCATTCACCGGTTGATGTTGCATAAGAGAGGAGTATGGCACAAAAACCCCATTGGGTCCCCAATACGGCTGAGGTGGAAGATGAGGACCCCAACGAGAGACGCGAGGACGAACAACCTCTCTTGCCGGAGTCGCCGCCGAAGCCACCGCCATCTTCTTCGGTTGCTCCTCTCGCTTCGGCGGTGTAGACTTTCTTTTTTTTAACGGCCGATTCTGAAAATCGGCCTTTTGTCGCCGGTATTTTTCCATGAGCTGGTCAAATGTGCAAAACTTCTTGGGAACAAATTTCCCCTTGTTTGAATTCGCATTCGTCTTCCAAGTACCAATTTCTGGTCGCTTTGGGACGAATGTCTCGGTCGCCTGAACGCCAACAGCACCAACGACTTTGGAGGCATCAGAGGTGGACGAGGCGCCATTTTTGACCAACCCGGCTGGGCCGTTTCCAGCACCCGGCATGGCCGTGTCTTCACCAGAGCCGGCTTGGCCGCCTCCTGTAGCCGGCTTGGCCGGGTTGCTGGCTGGGCCGGCTTCTGGACCCAGCCTAGCCGGCCTCTGCCTCGCAGCTGTGGCCTCCCAGCGCCGCTGCCGGGACAGGTACTGCGACGACCCTGCAGAAATCGCCAGCTTGGTCTTGCCATCTTCATCTTTCTCAAGCACCACTCGACGCCCCGAAACTTTTTTCGTTTCATCGGGTGGTTCGCCAATGACCACGTTCTTGACTATCGTGGAATCGGCTTGCTCTGGACGAATCAAAATAGCAGGTTCTCCCTTCTCGATGACATTCACCGGAAAAGGAACCTTGTCAACCACATCGATTTTAGGCACAGAAAAGATCAATACGGCTTGCTTTCTAAAAGCAATCTTGCCATGTTGATCAATATAAACATAAGACAACTGCAAATCAGGAGATATAGTGATAACTTCTCTTGAATTGGTCCTGCCGGTTTCAGGCGGCCAAGGGACCAATACAGGTTGCTCTCTATCAATAATCTTGCCGTATTGATCGTAATAAGCATCAGACGCACTCAGACTAGGAGGTATAGCAATAACTCTTTCAGAACCGGTCTCATCGGTTTCGGGCGCCGAAGAGACCAATTCAGATTTGTTAAATGCATCGAGTCTAGTCATAAACTTAATCCAGGTATGAAAATCAGGAGAATCTTCATGTATTGCATATGATTTTAAAATTTACGCCTTCGTCCCCAGCGGAGTCGCCAAAAAGTGTGTTGATGTCGAAACGGGACAACACACAGCAAGGTGCTAGATCGCACGGTCACGCACGAAACGAAACAGCACGGAGCAGCACGCCCGCGAAACCATGCCTGGCCGGTTTCAGAACCCGGCCGAGCCGCCTAGCTAGACTGGCCGACTTTGATAGTCGGCTGAGCCGGTTTCCTTGGGTTCGCCGAGGAAGCTAGGGTTCCGGTCTTTTGGTCGTCGGGACAACCGTCTTCAGCAGCAGAGGACGTTTGGTGGTCGATGTAGCACCCGTCCTTCGCCGGAGACTCCCGAACACCCCTCGGAAAGATCCGTCGGAGAGATGCACATAGAGGTTGCCCTAGGGATCGCGGAGACCACCTAGAACGCCGACTAAACTCGTGGAGAGTTGAGCCGAATAGCAGGATAGAGATGAACCACCGCGAGAATTTACTTGGTAGATGTGTTTTGACGATTGGATGGTTAAGATCTCAATTGGCCATGATCTTCCATATATATAGAGGGGGGGGGTGGTCTTATCCCAGTAGGAAACCGCTCCAAGACTTACTCTCCAAGTTTCCCACGTTAAAATATTGCCAAAAACCGATTAGATCTATTAATCGGATCAGACTCGACCAAATCAGGCCAAACCGGGTCCAAACCCGGCCAAGCCGAGTTTCATAGGGCCTCTTGTGATGACACGTGGCATGCTGCCGGGGCCCGGCACAGGGGCCAAACCCGGCCTAGCCTATTCTGTCGGAAGTTCCGGCGCCTGTCGGAACTTCCGACTTAGGTCGGAACTCCCGACACGTCGGAAGTTTTGTCGGAACTTCCGACGTGACGGCATATTCGTGAGGGCGTAACTCATTCGTCCGGACATCGAACGATGCAAACCATATATGTTTTTTCAATTAGCTTGACGAGACGGACGCAATGGTGATGTCCATTTCACATTTTGACAACTTCATAAAATGGATATATTTTGGTTGTCAACAACTACATATGTGCAGTTTAACCTGACTACGAAGCTTTGAGAATAAAAGAATGAAAAAATCCCAGCTTTGTTATATAACATGTGTACATTCGACTCAATCAATGCGTTTCTGCCTGGCTCACGACGCCTGTTTATATATAATTATCTGCGGTGTGCTTTGCTATCTTGTGTCCAAGACAGTGCCTCTTTAGTCTGTGATCCAAAACTGTTTATGTATAATTTGTGCAATTGGCTCTTAGCCTTGCTTTGAACTATCTTATGTGAGATGTAGCTACTGCCTAAATGTCTAAATAACTTCTATGTGTACTTCTATGTGTGATATGATATCCTTCATCTCTTGAGTTTCTTCTTCCTTTCGTTCATGCCTCCCCCGTATACAACCGGGCTGCTAGCTCGCGCATGGGCGCGCAATTCACTAGTTTAGTACATCTGAGCCGCTCGACCTCGTTGCTGGGCCGCAAACCCGTAGCCACAGTGCGGCATGAAGGAAATAGCTGCTGGTCTAGGTGGGCCTTTGCTGGACCATTGAGTTCTAGGCGGCCTTTTGTTTGGTCCACACTACCCTCCAGGGAGGGTTCCAGTCCTCCCACTCCTTCCTCTCCTCGCCGCGCAGAACTGTGGTCGCCACTCGCCAGTTCACTCCGCCGTGGAGGGGACAACCGGACAAGGAGACCATGCATGGCGAGTTAGCGACTGCGGATTCACCTTGTTAGCGCACGTAAGTTCTCTCCATTTCCTCTTCCTCTCCGGGTCTGGTTATCCGTCGGGATTCCTTTCTTGTTTTTCGCCATCCAACACTGTTCAGTATTTCTGTTGGGCTAGGGTTTGGTAGGCTTCAAGTTAGTCGAGGCGCGCGACAGGGAATGCCGAATGCTCTATGCTTTATACATTTGGTAGGGAACACACAAGGGGGCGTTGGTTGAAATCTTTTAGCACATGACGGACGGAGAGAGCTGAAGGGGTGCCGGATCTATGAGGGGAAAAAAGGGAATGAAGTAGCGGATGCTAACGTGAGAACATAAATTCTGATTGCGCAATGGTCGTTAGCAGAGCGTGAACCAAATAGAGGGGGAGGGGGAGGGGGAGTGTGATTAGAAAAATAGTAAAATACCGTGGTTTTGAGAAATACTTTTGTTTTAGAGTGCGAAAGAGTGTTTGGGTGCAACAAAATTTATTGTTTTGAATACCATAGTATTGCTAAAACTGTAATCTTTTTTGAAGTTTTAAAAACTCCACTCTAGACCTCTTTTTTCTAAACCACGGTTTTGCACATCAATGGTTCTAGTTTCTTGATACTACAGTTTCTTAATACTAAAACATCCAAACAAAGCTGAACTATATTTGACACCAGAAGATTCAATATCATGCCAAATTACCTAAGCAAGAATTGGGGGAAAAGACATTTGGGATCTGACTAACCTGTAGCAAACCAGCAACTCATCAAGGGGCAGCGCTGACCGCTCCTACATCCTGGGCACAGAACGCGGTGGCCGTCGCCCGTCGCCGCCGGGATCTTGATTCTCGCCATCGTCGCTGATGACGAGCTATTGAGCACCGCTGCAGGAGGGCAGGGCGCTGCTATCTGAGTGACTGTATCCTGCAGCTGGAGCACCGAGCACGCCATGACGTGGACGCGGAGTAACGGAGAGGGAGAGCCGGAGATGCAAGTACGTCGTGATATGGAGTCGCTCAGTGCCTCTGTTCCTCGTCTTGCGTACGTGGGCAGCGGACAGGGCTGATGATGGGCGGTGCTTTGCTGGCTTTTGGAGTAGGCAGAACACACAAAAAAAACTATTGGGCCTTGAAAAATTGATTGGGCAAGTTTTGCCTCCACTGGGCTCCGCCTCTGGTGGTTAGGACTTTTACTAGTCATAATTTCTTAAACAACTCAAGATAAATATTGCCGGTAGGGTGATTTCTTCTGAGTTTTGTTCTTTGTAGCCCTTGAAAGGACCTATGGTAGAAAAACAAACTTCAGTTTCGTTAGTGGATTCTTTGAGCAATGAAAAACGAAAGCTAGTAAGTAATTTAACCCTTTAATAGATTTCATGTTATTTAATTTAGTGTCTGTTACTCTGATATACAGTGTTATTGTTTAATTCAATAAATCTCTGCATGCATTTTGCAGGAGTGTTGCTGCTGCTTTGCAAAAGGATCTGTGCCTTAATAAGCTTTTCTATACAAACACAAGCTGGATTGTGGTTAGTATGGCTTCTAAGAGAAGCACTCGAAGGCGGGCAAAAAAGGAAAAATGCATCATGAACTCCCTCCCGACAGAATTGATTGAGCAAGTGTTTTTGAGGCTCCCAGCTAGCTGTCTGCTGCGGTGCATTGGTGTCTGCAAGATGTGGCGCATCATCATCAGAGATTCGCAGTTTGCCATGGCACACCTCGAGCATGTACCACCCTGTACACTTGTGTTCTCCCCAGAAGAGTCGACTCCAGGCAGGCTGCGCCCCAGTGATGCTGTTATCTTTGACGAAGCCTGGTCACCGTCAACATGGGCGGCACCAGTGATTGGGCCGGGTGATCTCCTCTGCGGTACATGCAATGGGCTTCTTTGCTTACACACACCCACATCAACTATCAAGATAGCCAATCTTGCAACTGGAGAATGTCTGCATCTAAAGAAGCCTACAAAAAGCTTAAAGGATGACCACTTCTCTTTCTACAGATTCGGATTTCACCCACTCACTAAAGAATACAAGGTTATCCATTTTTGTCAGGAGATCGCTCCCTTAACCGAAGGCAGATTTAATGTCATTCAAGTTTACACACTTGGTGATGAGAAATGGAAAGATATCGTAACTCCAGAAGCTCTAAGCTTGAACTGTGTGAAAAAATCCGGAGTAGTTATTGTTGATGGTACAATGTATTGGCTTATTGAAGACGAGGGATCTAATTGGAAGCATGCAGTTATGTCCTTTGATCTTGGGGAAGGAAGTTTTGCACAGATACAGCTGCCAGCGGTTGAGCTTGAAGGTTGGCCATATAGTGATGGCCGTAATTACTGGTTCACAGAGATCAATGGGAAGGTATGTGTATCAACTGCTCACAGTTTGGACAGAATGCTTATTTGTAAGCTGCAGGTCTGGGGACTGAATGGAACTGTAGATCAAACGTGGAGCCATATGTACAGTATTCAACTTTCATCAACTTTTGCCCTAGGACTACATTTTGTTTATGGAGATAAGATCTTGATTCAAGATCGTGATAGTAACTTGTATTCTTATGAATGTCTTGGGAAGAACTTTGAGATTGAATTTAGCAAGATGGTTAAGCTGTTAGATGTTATTCACCGCAGAGTTGATGACCTGCAATTCTATACATGTGTGAAGTCACTTGTGCGTTTAGATTTATATGCAAAGGCTGCTATTGTGCATAGCCCAAGGAGGCAGGGGGGCTGGAAACTGAAAAAATGGAAGTTGTGGCAGCGGGATTTTAACCTAGATAAAATGTGGAGAGAAATTTATCATTATGAGGAGCTTCGTATGCTGGTATATTTGCTATTATATCATTATCCTTGACAAATACCTGTTATGCTTGAACATATTTCAAACTAAATTGCCACATTTTAGGAAGTTACACAATGTGTGCGCATAAAATTCAATGAAATTGCACGCCGTTTGCCAAACGAGGTGATTCGGCAGCGTTTAAGCATGGAAATTGACCGTATCTTGCAGAATGTGCTAGATTGTCGAGATCAGGTAATGGTATGTTGCAAAGGGAGGCGGCGTGGTGCGGCGGCAGAGGGAGGCGGCGCGGCGGCAGAAGTCGAGCCGGAGTCGGAGGCCCGATTTCTTTTCCTTTCCTTTGCGGGCATCCCCCTCCTTTTTTCCTACGCAGGCGGTGGTTTCGCAGGCGGGCGGTGGCAGGATGAAGCGAACGATTGTCGCACGAAAAATTGTCCACACTTTAGTCTTATTAGTTGTAGAGATAAGAGACCTTGCTTCCTCAAAATATATCAACTGAAGTTTGAAGAGATTGTGCATTGGTGTTATTTGTCCTTGTTCTTAAAAAAGAGGTAGAAAGAAGAAATGTCATGATATTTTAAGGATATATCTGCAAGATGCATGACGGCGCATTAGTTCCTTTTTTTTTTTTAGTTTTGTATATGTCTTTCCTGACATGAGAACACCAAGCAACTTCTTGACTTGGTAACGATCCATGTTTATGTTTTGTAGGCCAAGCTTAAATGCTCAGTTGACGATGTCCTGCAACTGCCAGTCATGGTGATGGATGATGAACACGAGTGTCGAGGACTGGACAGCTTCTTGAAATTCTAGCCTTTTGTGTCTCTTGCGTTACTCTTGCTACGTTTTCTTTTCTTCAGGGATTGCTTGGCTCTTGCCTGTGGATTGTAAACCAATGATACCGTGGCTTGCTATGTTTTTAAGCACTCTTTTCTCTAGGGATTACTTAGCTCTTGCCTGTGGATTGTAAACCAATGATGGCGTGGCTTCCTTATGAAGCACTTTAATGTAGATATTACTCTGAATGTGATGTCTGCATGTTCTCAAGTGGATCAAATCCTACAATGATTAACCACATGGTTCTTTACATAAGTGGATAAACCACGAACTGCGGCTGAAACGCCTCTAATCCAAGAACCTGTTGCTCATGTGCTCACGATATCATTTTTGTGAACCGAATTAGACGCACTTGCTACTCTGAAGGTTAACATATATCGAGTTTGTGCAAACCTCTTAAATTCGGTCAAAGGTTAATTTTATTTTCACAAAGATCCACTCATATGGTTTATTGCAATAATATATTTACGAACCTAGGAATACCCGGAGTCGGATTGTATCGCTCAATGATTTTCTTGCAGAAATGTAGCATTCTGCTCAAGGCGGCAAGACCAGGACTGCTAGACGGAGAAATTAAGCAACGGCTATCATTGCAGGGTTGCTGTCATCGACTGAGTATGTTTGGTTTAAGGAATTATTTGATTTGTGGAAAAGAATAAATTAATTCATAACCACCTCATTCTTCAGAAACTGATAATTAATGTGTACATGAGAAATGGGTTTTGATTCCAACAAAATTCATAAAATGAACTCATAATGTATCACCTTACGAAGCATAGGTGACCACACAAACCAAACACAGAATTGGCGCTCGGCTGTTGTCCTTAGACTCTCGTTTTGCTCAAGCTCAACTTGTAATGACTTTTGCTTCGGTCATGATGCTTCTTAGTGTTAGGGATTGAACCTATTCTGTTAGCCTAAGCGTTCTGTCTGAGCCATTCTCTGGTCCACTTTACCTTTGTAAACCTGGTATTCCAGCAAACGACTGGGCATGCAAGACAATGAGTTATTGTAGCTTCTGACTGATGAGGTAATTTTGAGCTTCCACCTGTACCTGGCATCAATATACAAGTTCAAACAACAAACTAAATAAAAAAAGAGTGAACTCGAACTGCTTGCCCGAAGGCATGATTGAATAGATAATGGTAACTTGGTAAGGCTTCCACAGAGCACTCTGCTGATGTACCAAGTGTCGGTTGGCGTTGCATTAAACTTAGGGATGGTTTAGATCCTTTCATCTGAAAGAATTAAAATTTAATTAACAACTTAGCCTATTTTAAGTAGAACATGACATTCTATCATTTTCTAAAGTTCACATACTAGTCTACTTCAAATTCATAGAATGAGACATAATTTGATTCTATACATCACCATACTATATTTCTAATTTGCAATTTATACCACGCTCTTCTCAACTCGCTCTTACACGATAAAAATATAACACATAAGTATCTATCTCAAATAACCAACAATAATATATAAATATAATATATATCTAGCCACATTAAATTAATTAATATGTGTAAAAATTATGATTCTTAAAATAAATTTAATTTTAAGAATCCAAATGGAGCCTTAGTTTAATTTAGACTTTTATTTTTCCTTGTTCGTACTATAGAGGGATTAAGGGGGTATGAACGAGTAACTAGATCTATGTACGTTTAGTAATTAGATGTAGTACACATTTGTCAAAGTAAGCATTAAGTGGCTCAGATAAAGGTCCAAGATCAAGTAGAAGGCGAACCGTTTTCAAGGCATTTGAATGAAAATTGGATAAAAACGAAGGATATCTTCTATTCCTAGCATCTAGCAATCCAAAGCGCTAGAACCAGAACGAAAACGTATTTCCTTCCTAGTCGCTCGGCCTGTTTGCTGGGCCGCAAGCCCGTGACCACAATGCGGAATGGCCGAAGCAGCTGCTGAATGGGCTTTAATGGACTGTATTTATCGCGTTCCTTTTGTTTTGTCCATATTATGGTCCTATACCGCTCTTCCTCCTCGCCAGACGCCAGAACACCGAGCCGAACTGCTCCATCGTGGCGGGGACGGGGGGACATGATGGACACAATGGCGGCGGCGGATTCAACCTGATAGCGCACGTAAGTTCCCTCCATTTACTCTTTTTCTCCGGACGTGATTATCCGTCGGGATGCCTTTGTTGTTTTTCGCCTTCCACTATTGCTCTGTATTTCTGTTGGGCTAGGGTTTGGTAGGCTTGAAGTTAGTCGAGGCGCGCGATGGGGAATGTCGAATGCTTATACATTTTGTCGGAGACACAAAAAGGGGTGTTGGTTGAAATCTTTTGGCACATGACGGAGAGAACTGGAGGGGTTCTGAATTTATCGAGGGGGAAAAAAATAGGGGAATGAAGTAGCGGGTGCTGATGTGGAAAAAACATGAAATTCTTATTGTGCAATGGGGCCTTATTGTGATCAGGACTTTTACTAAAAAATTCTCTAGTCATAATTTCTTAAACTACTATTCTGTCATAGCTGGGAAACTGAGATAAATTTTGAGAGCAGAGTAATTTCTTCTGAGTTTTGTTCTTTATAGCCCTTCAAAGGACCGAGTATGGTAGATAAAAAAACTTGAGTTTCGTTAGTGGATTCTTGCGTAATGAAAAGCTAAAGCTTCTAAGTAAGTTAACCCTTTCATAGATTTCGTGTTATTTGTTTGTGAACAAATTATATAAGTTTCTGTAACTTTGATATACAGTGTTTAATTCAATCTTCCATGCATCACACATCTGGTTAAATCTTTGCATGCATTTTGCAGGAGTGTTTTTGCTTGTTTCGAACATATCTGTGCCTTAAGAAGCTTTTCCTTTTCTGATCACAAGTTGGATTGTGGTTTAGTATGGCTTCTAAGAGAAGCACTAGAAGGCGGGTAATGAAGGAAAAATGCGTCATGAACTCCCTCCCTAGAGAACTCATTGAGGAGGTGTTTTTGAGGCTCCCAGTTAGCTGTTTGCTGCGGTGCATTGGTGTCTGCAAGAAGTGGCGCATCATCATCCGAGATTCGCAGTTTGGCACACCTCGAGCATGTGCCACCCTGTACACTTGTGTTCTCTCCAAAAGAGTCGACTCGAGGCAGGCTGCGCCCCAGTGATGCTGTTATCTTTGACGAAGCCTGGTCACCGTCAACATGGGCGGCACCAGTGATTGGGCCGGATGATCTCCTCTGCGGTACATGCAATGGCCTTCTTTGCTTACACACACCCACATCAACTCTCAAGATAGCCAACCTTGCTACTGGAGAATGTCTGCATCTAAAGAAGCCTACAAAAAGCTTAAAGCATGACCACTTTTCGTTCTACAAATTCAGATTTCACCCACTCACTAAAGAATACAAGGTTATACATTTTTGTCAGAAGATTGGTCCCTTCACTGAAGACAGATTTTAATGTCATTCAAGTTTACACACTTGGTGATGAAAATTGGAAGGATATCGTAACTCCAGAAGCTCTAAGCTTGAACTGTGTGAAAAAATCCGGAGTAGTTATTGTTGATGGTACAATGTATTGGCTTATTGAAGACGAGGGATCTAATTGGAAGCATGTGGTTATGTCCTTTGATCTTGGGGAAGGAAGTTTTGCACAGATACAGCTGCCAGCGGCTGAGCTTGAAGATTGGCTATTTGGTGATGGGCGCAGTTACTGGGTCTCAGAGATTAATGGGAAGGTATGTGTATCAACTGCTCACAGTTTGGACAAAATGCTTATTGGTAAGCTGCAGGTCTGGGCACTGAATGAAACTGTAGATCAAAGGTGGAGCCATATGTACAGTATTCGACTTTCATCAACTTTTGCCATAGGACTACATTTTGTTTATGGAGATAAGATCTTGATTCAACATCGTGATAGTAGCTTGTATTCTTATGAATTGATTGGGAAGAACTTTGAGATTGAATCTTGCAAGATGGTTAAGGTGTCAGATTTGAGTCCCCGTGGAGAGGATGACTTGCAATTCTATACCTGTATGAAGTCACTTGTGCGTTTAGATTTATATGCAAAGGCGGCTGTTGTGCGTAGCCCGAAGAGGCAGGGGGGATGGAAACTGAAAAAATGGGATGCTTGGCAGCGTGAGCATGACCTAGAGAAAATGCGGAGAAGGAGTTATCAATCTGATCTTGCTGTGCTGGTATATTTGCTAATATGTCATTACCCTTGACCAATACCTGTTAAACTTGAATGCATTACAAGTTACTAAATTGCCATATTTTTAGGAACTTGCAAAACATTTTAGCTTAGGAGTCAAGGAGTTTGCACAACGTTTGCCAGATGAGGTGTTTCGGCAGCGTGTAAGCATGGAAATTGATCAGATCTTGCAGCATATGCTAGATTGTCCATATCAGGTAATGGTATATTGAAATAGAGATGCAAAATGTCTCATTTTCTTATTTTGTCTTCAATGGTTTCTATTGGTTTAAAAACTGGGGACATGCATATGTTTTGACAAATCTCTTGCCTGAATGTCCAGCATCAAACTCCTGTACAGCGGCTTAATTGGGTGGGGAGGATGGAGAGCTTGAAGAAATTACAGGCGTATGTAGACAGAGTAAAAGATAGAATCAAGGTGTTGTGAGCTGGCATGTTGTATCTAGTATTATTAACACTTTTTAATTATGCTAAATTGACAAAGGTAACCATTTATAGGTCTTTGAGAAGGCACGGGAAGACATGCTTAACACGCTGATAAGAGAAGTAGATGCTTTTTGTCAGGTAGTAATGGCTTACTTAATTTTAAGTTATCTTTTCTGCAGTACCTCTTGCCTTTTGTTGTTAATCATTTCTGCAATGATGTCATTTGCCACAGGCAACATACTTACTCTCTCAAACACAAGCAGATATTTTTGTTATCTCCTCATGGCAGAAATTTGTTAAAATGTGCCCCCTCCCTCTCTCAATGATTATAGCTTGTTCTGGTCTCTTTGTTGTGTAGTTTTGCTGAATTGAAATCAGTCTAGTTTCTGTTTATTGAACTCTTTACTTAATGATTCATATGTTATATGGATGGTAACCAATTTAAGAAAAAAACACTAAAAGTTTCTGAACTAAACTTTCTTGTCTGCACATATTTTTGTCTTTTTTCCATAAAAGAAATATTCAATTTTCATGTTTGAGTAACCTGTTTTTATCATTGAATCATTGAACATACTTTGTGCAGATAAGACACTGTCTTTGAGTTAATTTAAATGAAATGTACAACAGGGTAAGTAATAGCATGCTAGTTCTATTTTGTAAAAGAGAAGAACATGCTTCGTCAATATATCTACACCTGAAGTTTGAAGAGACTGTGCATTGGTATTATATGCCCTTTGTTCTTAAAAAAAGGAGGATAGAAACAAGGAGTACACATATTTTGAAGTTATATAGCTGCAAGGTGCATGATGGCGCAATAGTTCTTTCTCGTTTTTTTAGTTTTATGTCTTTGTTGACATGGGACCACGATCCATGTTCATGTTTCGCAGGCCAAGCTTAAATGCTCAATTGACGATGTCGGTGCAACTGCATAGTCATGGTGATGGATGATGAGCACGAAGACTGAACCGGCTTCTTGAAGGTTGTAGCGTTTTGTGTCTCTTGCGTTGCTCTTGCTACGTTGTCGTTTCTTGCGGGATTACTTGGCTCATGCTGTGGATTGTGATGATTAAGTGACTTCGTTATGCCTTTAAGCACTTCAATTAACGTATACATCCATCAAATAGTTATTTCGAGCTTTTTACAGTGAAAGTTCTTTTCGTGCTAAGTTCCAAAACAGAAAAATAGTGGGCCTCATTGTTCTTTTTTTTTTTTTTTTTTGGGGGGGGGGGGGGGGGGGGGGTGTTTAATTTGTGCTTTGTCGTGTGACGCTGCTTGGTGCGACATTGCAAACGTCTGGGCATACGAACCCAGGGGTTCCTGCAGCTTCTGCTAGAGGCGGTAGTTTGTTACTTCTCAATCATGAGAACTGATCCTTTGAACATGGCACGGAACCATGGAAGTTCAAACAAAACGAGATAACTTGCACTGATTGCTCGAATGTCTGAGCAGATAATGGCGAGGGTTACGGCGAGCACTCGGCAAGAGTCACCACTTTTCCGGTTCTGATTTCCATGTATACTTCCAAACTAGTAGTTTGTTGGGGGTCAACAATGATTATTTGGTCCAACAAAAAGAGCTTCAACATTACAAACAAAACGTGATTTTTTTTTTATAAAAAAGCTAAGGGCAAAAGAAGCTTCTTGGATAAAAGAACATCTACATCGTGGTGAAGCTAAAATCATGTAAAACTGCTGTTGCCTCGGCGCTTGGTGTTGAGCCGCTGGCCAGTGTTTGTGTTTCCTTTCACAATCAATCTCTTTTAACTGCGAATTGACGAAGTTCCATGTTTGGCACGGCTTGCGGTAGCTAGAGCCGGCTTGACGGCCTGATGCTAGAGATGCCAGTGATCTCTCTCGCAGCAATGAGGGCGTTGACGTCGTAGCTGCCCTCGTACGAGTACACCGACTCCATGTCGCAGAACGCCTGTACAAAACGCATGCATATATATGTCAAGCGCATACATATGCATCGCATGTAGAAAGGATCAGATTCAGTTCCCTTCCAACAAGCAACTACTAGAAGGCATGCTGGGCTATCGAAAATGCTATGGAACGAAGCTGACTGATCCTATAGTAAGTTATTAATAACTGCTACATGAGGGCGATCGACCGACCTTCCCAACATGGAAATCGGTGACGATGCCGTTGCCACCGAGGAGCTCCCTGCCGAGCGCCGCCGTCTCCCGTGCCTGTTTCGTGATCCAGGCCTACACAATCGACAGAGTGGCTGTTTCAGTTTCAGGCCGCAATGACCATGGCTGCCGGACAGATGCCACATTAATAATTTGTTTTTCAGAATAACGACATGCAGTCGTCAGAAACAAGGCCACCGTGTAGTCGACCGACCTTGCCCAGGCTAGCCTGGCCTGAGGTTATCTTGCCAGTGTCGTGCAGCTTGCAGAGTCGCCAGCCGAGGACGGACATCGCCTGGATGTTCCCCAGCATCCTCATGAGCTTCTCCTGGTTCAGCTGGAACGCGGCTAATGGCGCACCAAACTGCTTCCTCTCTCGCAGGTACCTGACCGCGATAGATGCAGTACACCAACGTCATAAAATGAACTACACATATAAATATATACCAGTATATATGAACTACTCCCTTCTTCTAAAATCTAAATTATAGTTTACCTTTAACTTTAATCAAATTTTTAGAAAGAATATATACTCAGAGTAAAAATGAACAGTCGCTTCTCGAATTTAGCTCGAATATGACATATAGGTCTCCAGAGTTCCAAAATGGATGTGCACATCTCAAAAACCCACCTCGGTTACCAACCCCTTCTCTCTGATGTTTTGCACTAACTTCTAACTGCTTCAAATGGCCTAGCTCTGATGATCCTTGGTTGCCTTTTTGGATCTCCTACTTCCTTTTGCCGGCCCTTCCTCCATTGAGGATGCGCGTTGGCGGGTGCAATTAGGTCCAGGATGTGCTTCTAAAACAATGTAAGCATGACTATCGTTTGGCTAAATCGACTCGAAGCTTAATGGTCGCCGTTGGAGTGGAGGTCGCAGAGTTCAACCTCTTGGTTGTGGTGTTGTCAGTGAACCATGACGTACAAAATTGAAGCCTACCTATGGGATGCTCAGCTACCCTGAGATGACAGAAACATTGCTAGTTTGCCACAATTTGGTGCCCCCACTACACAAAAATAGAAATTCCTTGAGGGCCAAAATCCAACTGCCAAAGTAATTGGTATTCTAGGAGGTTTCACTCGGCCACCAAGGAAATATGCAGCTTTTCTTGAGTGCTAAGGAAAAGACCATTTCCTTGATTGCTATTGCAAACCGTCAAGAAAATTATTTTTAAAAAAATTAATATTATTTATGAATTTTTCAAAATCTGATGGAGAAATGACCTAAACCAAACTTTCCTATTCAAAATTTTCCATATGAATTAGTTTAGGGTGTCAAATATACATTACAAATTCACTAGAGTAAATACAAAAGTAATGCATCAACTATTTTGAAACAAGTGATGTTGAGGTGTAGTGGTTAAGAAATAACTTTGTGTAGGTTGAGGTTGGGAGTTGAAACCTTGGTAGTGTGCATGGTTTTAAGATTTTTGAACTCTTTTCCCAAAAAGTTGAATTTCCTTAACTGGTATTTATTTTCTTGTCGTCTTCACAATCTAGTGTGTGTCCATATTTCCTTGGCGGTGGGCTTTCGAAGAAAACTTTCTTCAGGGCTAGCCGCCAAGAAATTTATTTTTTCTTACCTTCTAGCCTTGGCGGTTCATGCTTGACGGTTGACCGATAACAAATATTTTCTTTTTGGTTTTTCCATATTCCTTGACTATTTTCTGGCAGTTTTTCTATATTTCTTGACCGTAATAGCTAATGCATTGTCCTCTTAGCACCAACAAAATCAGAAAGTGTGTTTGCAACGAAATGGCTATTTAAGAGACAATCATTAATATATCATCATGGTGGGGGATTTGTAACGAAATGGCTATTTAAGAGCTAATCATCAATATATCATCATGGTGGGGGATTTCTCCCGCCCCATTTGACTTATATAAAAAAGAGTAAATTTCACTGGTAGTCCTGGAACTTGTTTCGAGTTCTCATTGAGGTCCCGGTACTTTCAAATTGTACATTTAGCTTCGTAAACTTGTTATGAGTTCCAGTACTTTTAATTACACATTTAACTCACTAAATTTGTCTCAACTTCTCATCCAGGTCCCGAATTGTGCATTTAGCTGTTTAAACTTGTCCCAAGTTCTCATCCTAGTCCCAATACTTTAAAAATACATGCCTAATTCCCTAAAAAAATTTTACCGTACAATCGTGGTCCGTGTTGCATGTGCGGACCTAGTTTCCTAGGACCTGTTTCGTCGCTCCTGTTATGCTTTCCCTACAACACTTCCTATCCGATCCTTCTCTGCTATGGCCTCCCGCGATTCCACTTGACTCGCTCCCATTTCACCTCATCATTGTGTCGGGCCCTGCCTCGTGCCAATCGTATTCAACACCACCACCGTCGCCGCCACACTCTTCTCCTACCTCATCAAGTAGGAGCTCAAGCTCATTCTCGCCATCTCTTCGCATTTAGTTCCTCACACGTCAAACCTTCCTTGCCTCCCTCGAAAATGATAGGGCCATCGTTATAGTGTAGTAGGGTGCGTGGAGCACGCAACATGGCGGCGCATCTGGTATGGCCTAACAACATGGGTGCAGCACTGCACCGCACTAACAATGTAGCATAGGCAGGAGCTGGGTAGGAGGCCGGTCATGGTGCAATATACTAGCATTGAGACATGGATTTAAAGACCTAAGGGTGCAACTTTAAAGCGTTAGGACCTGTATGAGAATTTGGGACGATTTTGGGAGCTAAGTATTGATTTTAATATATCGGGGCATGTATGAGAACTTGTAACAAATTTCTGGATCAAAATGCGTAATTTAAAAGTACCAGGACCTGGATAAGAACTTAGGATAAGTTTAGGGAGCTGAATGTGCAATTTAAAAGCACCGGGACCTGGATGAGAACCCGAAATAAGTTCAAGGACCGCCAGTGAAATTTACTCTATAAAAAAAATTCTAAAACGCACATCCAGGTTCCAGCTTCGCACACAAATTTCCTTCAAATTTTTTATTTCTTTCACGCATAAAATGGTTTGGATGTGGTGGGTCCCACCTATTGCACTGGTCCATGAAGTAGTAGGATCAAGGATGATGGAAATTTCTCCATAGGCCACCATGAGGTGAGTTCGTACTCAAAAGATAAGTGGAAGTGAGGTGAGTTCGTACCTTAGGCACGCGTCGTAGACCCCCATCGCAATGCCGATGCTGACCCAGGCCACCATGATGCGCGCCACGGACAGGGCCTGCATGCAAGCCCAGGCATGCATGAAAAGAACACAACACAACTTGGATCTCCAGCTGTGGTTCTCAATACGCTGATCATTTATATAAGCTGGACATCGATCAATAACCGTCTAATTTTCTTACGTACGTCGACGAGATCCTGGAAGCAGTTGGCGCCGGGCAAGCGGTCGTCGTCGGGGACGAAGACGTTCGCCATCTGGATGTCGCAGTTCTGGACGATCCTCAGCGACATCTTGTTCTCGATCTTGCTGATCTTCAGGCCAGGTCTCCCACCATGGACAATGAACCTGCAAATAATAATGTTTGGTCCAGTCAACAGAAACATTTGAGATGCATCGATCTTTGGTGTGTTTGTTTAGTAAAATCACTTCATGTTTCATGAGGTTCATGAGTTCATCTCATGAATTTTGGTGGAATCAACTTATTTCTCATTCATATACTAGTAATTATTAGCGTGCAAGAAATGAAACGGTAATAGATCATCAACCTATTCTATTCTACAAACTACATAGAAAAAGACGAGGAGTGAGAAGATGATAAACTGCCTTATCCCTCGATCCAAACACACCTGCACGTATACGTGACCTGCAGTGTATGCTGATAAAAATTGCACATATTATCCTTCCTAGTTACCCGTTGATCTGGTTGGTGCTGGTGTTCCGCGCAAGAACGACGAACACGTCGGCGAAGCTACTGTTCGCCGGCCAGCGTTTCTGACCGTTAAGGACCCACCCTCCAGGAACCTACATACAGCATAAGTCCGATGGATTAAATAAATTAGCAATGATGATAAGTTTCAATTTTTATTCAAAGCAAAAGATTACTAGGAAATTGCAGCTTTTTTGGAAGCATTGAATTGAACGTGATTAATCCATGAATTTAATCATTATATTGATTAGACACTTAGGGGCTATTTGGATGAAGGACTGGAGATCGGAATTGCCTCGCTTGGGAGCTGCATGTGATCTGCCTATGCTCTATTTGGTTGGACCTTGGGAACAAGCCAGGCGCAGACAACACGAGGCGTAAGAATTTGGTCGCCTAGCTGGAGCACGGAGGTTGCCTGGGTTAATCTCGTGTGCAACACAAATCTACCGTCATGTACACAGGGACAGGGAGGTGCATCAGTGCATGTACGGTCAATCTACTACCTTCTGTTCATGATGGTGTACTGTACTTAGTTTTTTTCAATAAATAAAAATGATTTAAACTAGACAAACTATTCTCTTGTGATGTTTTTTTCCTCTTTTATCTGTGAGCGCGGGAGGTACATGGTCAACGCTTATTTATAAAAAATAATATTAATATTATTTATATACTTAAGAAAAATAATACATACTTAAGCATATTACGTATTCTAAAAATTAATTTACTACCATTTTGTTAGGCAAAAAAATACTGTTATGCATTTCATTAGCCTTTTAGGCACAAGCTTCCAACCAAATAGATAACTCTTAACTTGCCTGGGCAGGCATATTTCATCAAATTCTTAGGCAATTCCTAGACAACACTTTTTGTTAGGCAAGTCATCCAGGGCTCCAACCAAAAGGGTCCTTACTCTTTTACTATGTTACCAAGCATCCACATCAATATTCACGAGACACATTAAAAAACTATTTCTCATAAAATAAGGTCAGTCTCAATATAAGATTTCACCTCCCACTTTCTTTGACATGAAACTTAACATGAAATAAGATTCTCTCCCAATGCATAGTTTCATTATATAGTTTCATGTGACTATTTAATGTCTCTTTCTTTCTTTTCTCTCTCTTCTTCATCATATACTCCCTTCGTCCCATAAAGACTGTCGTTTTAGACTTTTTAGAAACTGTGTTTAACCGTCCGTCTTATTCAAAAATTTTATACAAAATACAAAATCAATAAATAATTATTAAAGTGACTCTAATGATATAACAAATTGTAAAAATTAAATGATATTTATACAAAATTTTCAAATAAGACGAATGGTCAAACGTGATGTCTGGAAAGTCTAAAACGACAGTCTTTCTAGGACGGAGGGAGTATTTGCTTTGCATGCATCTCATAAAACTAAGAAAGGCTCTCAGTGCGGATTTCACACAGTTTCCAATGTTTTAGAAAAAGAAAAAGTCTATATAACCTCCTCAACTATTGAGGCTTGACTACTTCACACCCCAAACTATGAAACCGGATTTCTTGCCCCCCTGAACTTTCCAAAACCGGCTAAATAACCCACTAGAACGGTGGTTTTGTATTTTTTTATTTTTTCGCTAAATCTTTGAAAAAAACATAATAAATTACAAAAAAATCATAAAATAGAAAGTTTAATTTTGTTGGACACCACATGATTAGATCTACACAGTGACCATGTAATATGGTAGGCTTTGGTATAAATTTTTTTCTGTAGCTTTAGATCTATGCTTTTCTGTAATTAATTGGAATAATTCATAACTGCAATATACCATATTATTTGTTCACTGTGTAGATCTACTCATGTCAAATCTAACAAAATTAGATTTTTTATTTTATGGTTTTTTAATGATTTAATATGATTTTTCAAAGATTCAACAAAAATAAATAAAAAAGGCAAAACCACCATCACTGTAGCAAAACTGCTATACAAAACTGTATAGGGGGTTATTTGACTAGTTTTGGTAAGTTTAGGGGGTAGAAAATCCAGTTTTATAGTTTGGGGGGCTAAAGTAGTCCACCCTTAATAGTTGAGGGGGTTAGGTAGACTTTTTCCTTTTAGAAATAGTGTTGTATTGTTTCATCCCCATGAAACCTTTTCCTCTCTCTCTCTCTCCTCCTTGTTTCATGCAAAAAGTGCAAATATACTGATGTGACACCCGATTTAATGTGCATGAAACACCCCATTTAATGTGCAAATATCCATGGATTTACCTGCATATTTTATTTAAAAATAATCCCAAAGACTTCTACGTATGTACAAAATTATTTAATCCTACCATTACTAATAAATAAACAATAACTTAATGCATACATGAATGATTTGTGTCACTATGTATGCCATATGCATATATGTATGTAGCAATGAGCAGGTCTATTTCCATGGCAAATAATATAAATAGCTAAAGCTAAAGTTTTAACTAAACATATGTCAAACACAATGGGTGTATGATGCAAAGAAAAAAATCACATGTCTGACAAACACATAGTGCTACGATGCAATAAAAATAAACCAGAAAGAAAAAAAAAGTAGAGATTAAATTGGTCACTACGTTTATCATCAACATGTAAAAAAAATGGATGTGTAGTGGAAAGAAAAAAAATTACCTGTCGACAAACACGCGAGGCTATGATGAAAAAAGTAAATGAATGAGAATCAAAATACTATAAAAGAAATTAGTCACTATGTCGAGAAACACATCGGTTGTAGATGCCAATTTTGTAATATTGGTATCATGTTAGAATATGAAGAAATAAAAGAGAGCATATATAAAAAATGTTGATTAATATTGGATTCTAAACTTATACATGCTTTCTAGTTCTCCTCTCTCATAGAAATGAATATCTCATGCAGCCATATAAGCTTCCATGTTAAGACCAGTAAGCTCATGGATTTAGCAGAAAAGTAAACATGTCGATTTGTGTATATAAAACTCCACATAATAGTATTCATGGATAATCCTATCACAACATTTATGCATGTCGGTGCCAGAGAGTGCAGTACACAATTGCTTAAGTTTCTTCGATGAAAACTTCCCACTTGAGTTCGAGTTTTCATGCTGCATAATCACGTTTGTGGCTAACTATTTTTTAATGATAGGCTAGGTTCCCATTTACAGTAAGAAACATGTGAGGACTTCATTGATATTAAGAGCTACCATCCCAATCTGTTAAAATTGTTAACAAGGAGTAGGGTGTGCATCTATGCATTTATATGGGCTAATGTGCATTCATGTGTGTGAGCATTCATCATAAACACTTAGCATAAGTATGTTATTTCACAAAAATTGTGGATATAAATCCCACCTTAGCGGCTATGGTACTAAGAGTACTTGCATCGCTACCGTGGTCCGGCTCTGTCAAAGCCTGAAAAGCGAGAAGTTAGTTACACAGAAAGTAGGACAACAATCTAAATCACAATTAACGGTTGCCCTCTACACTTACATAGACACAAACTTTGTGCAATTTGCTCAGTGACGGTAAATATTTCTTCTTCTGCGCTTCAGAACCTAGTTGCGCTACTCGAACATATGAAAATATGTTAATAACTATTTGGTAGCTATATCACTATTGAAATTAAATAACTAAAAATTGAGTGGTTAGGTTTTACAATGAACACTAACAACAAGAAAGTATATCTTTATCGATGGTAAAGAAATTTATGCCCGACTTATAATAAAACATGACAGTTTTAGTTCATAGGATGTACACTATATATAGTTCCAATTTTTGCTATTGTTTGTCTACCCCTGCGTCATAATTAACAAGAATTGTGTCATTTCATATGCTTTCTATAACTATTAAAAACAACAATGATAAAATGTTAATTGATGATAACCAAGTCAAATGTGTCACATTTTCATCCTAAGTTTGTCTAACCCGTAGCACCTGAGATCCAACCAATGCATAACTAGCTCCATCTACATTAGTGCCAAGCCATTGCGATTCCCCATATGCACATTCACACCTAAAACTAAGGCACTAGTAGAGTTAGTTCTTTCTTAAATAATCCCTATTCGACACTACTAAAATGAAAGCTTCTTTCCATGGACACAAACACTTTTGAATTTCTTGATTTAATAGTATCTTTACCTTTTGTCCTATTTTTGACACTACTTTTTCTTTTTAGTAGTATTTTGTGTTAAGTGGAGGATGAAATGACCACTTTGGCCTCAGCGTGACTAAAGATATATGCAAATCACCAATGTTCCAAGCCAGTTTTTGAAAAGATCCATGCTTGATTTTGGTAACTGAGAAAACAAGTAGAACCTTTTGCTAAGTGTTGATTACAATTAAGTCCACACTAAAAGTTGACCAATGTAGCATCCATGGTGGAGATGATGTTTCCCACAAGTTGATCAAGTGCTTAACATTGGGAAGAAGATGCGAGCAGCAAGACTGAAGGCAAAGGTATATGTTAGCTAGGACTTTGCTTTTGCTGGCCGAGCTATAATAGAGTGTGTGGTCAGGTTAAGATAAATGGCTATACTAGAGGGGGGATCCAAAGTTTAAACGGTTATCTAAGTGCCACTAGGTGTCAATAACTTTGCATATGAATTGGACCTAGTGGCATGGTGATATGAAAGTGAAGAATGTTTTTGAAAAGCTAACTCATTGCCTAAGGTGAAGATGTTCTTGTTGGAACATACTGAAGTTAGAGAATTTGGAATGCTTTCATCCTTTGTGAGTGAAGGCTTTTCGCACTCACCATTGATCTGGTGCCCCTAAGGTCACTGGAGTATGCGCTATGTTGAGAGGGGTGCTTAGAATTAGCAGGGGCTAGGGTTAAGCATCACACTAGCCCGATGGTTGCTTACTGACTTGCACCAGATCACACAGGGCACACTGTTCACTGTGGGGTATTTTTCAGCAATTTCACCAAACATCCTGGTGCTAGACACCAAACTTATCCGCCAGGAAACACCAGATTAGTCCAGTAGTCCACTATTCAACGGTCATCGGAGCTTGCACTCGACTTGCAATGGCTAGACCCATTGAATTAGTCCAATATGGTATATTTAGGTTGCACTAGCCTAGGTTTTGGTTGTGCTTCTCGAGTGGACACCGGAGTATTCTGGTGCCTATGCAGACAAGCCATAGTTTTGGATGACTTGGTGTTGTCCGAATCTTCATGATATATCTTGGCATTCCCAGCATTCCAATATTTGTGCCAGCCTCAAAGAACACCTCCCACTTATATTCTGGCTTATGATTTATCCAAAGTGAGATTTGGAAGAGATCTAGTGCACATTTGTTTAGTTAATTTGCATCTAGTGGCACTAATTCATCGACTCAGCCTTGGTTTTCTTGTTACTCTTGGTGGTCAATGCTACCTAGACAACTCGGTGGATTATATTAGAGATCAGTGACGAGTTGTTGTTGACTATTGCCACCTCCAGTTAAGCAATTGTAAGGGGCTCTTGTGTTCATCCCTATGGGAGATCACGATGAGCAACTCTAGTGGAATGCTTATGTCTAGCTGGAGTTCTCCTTGAGTTTGATTCTTGTGTAACTCAAGTTGTGGGTGTAGCTTGAGTGGCTAGTGAGCATGTGAATCATTTCTTTGAAACTCACCACAACATGGACGTAGGTTGCTGGCAAGCAACTGAACCACAAGGATAAATCTTTGTCTCTATCACTTGCTTGGTTCGGTATTGTGCCTCATACTTGCTTTACTTTCATATACATTGGGCTTGTGTGTGGTAGTTGCTTGTAGTGTAGCTCTCTAGCTTAGTTGTAGCTTTATTAGTTGATTAGCTAGTTTAGTTGCTATCTTGTTTAGCTAGCTAGAGTAGTTTGGTTGCAGTTGTTGTTGTGTGGTGAAGTGATTTAGAGTAGAAATCAGTTGCTACTAGAATTGTGCCATCTCTTGCCCCATGTGTTTTCTTACTACCCACACTCTTGTTGTGTGGTAGTTGCTCGACTAGCTTAGTGTAGTGGTAGAAGTAGTTGTAACTAGTTTTTATTGCTCTTGTTAGTAGTTCTTACTAGTTGTAGCTAGTTTTTCTAGTTGGTACTTGGTAGCATGCGTGTTTGGGTGACATAGATTACAAACCAAGCTACTAGTATTGTGTAGGGGCTTGCATTGGGTAAATTAGTGCTCGTGCAAAGTATAAGCTATTAGGGACTCGTATTGTACTAATCACTTTGCTCTAGTTTTTGTGGTTTTGTAGAGAAAATTTCCATAGGATATTCACCCAACCCTCTCCTCTAATAGCCATCTAGATCCTTTCACCCTCGTACTCCTACCTAAAGCTATCACTTTACCAGGCCACATCTGCGAACTTAGATACACTGCAGTATCAAGAACTTTTCCATGTCTACTATTTCTATCTTGATTGTTTTTAGGGCTCTAAAATGATCATATGGATTCATAGTGTATATAATAAATCAACACATACCAATGCTAAGCATGGCAAGACACGACTGAACTAGGCAAAATGAAGCGATGCTTGCATCCACACGAGCCATCTCTGAAATGCACATAGCATAAGCCGTTGCTGATAGCCCAGGACATCCATAGCCCTGAAAATAATAACAAACTAATATTAACTGAATTCCACATAAACTTGCACATATACATCATGATTATGCACATATGTCATATGTTCACACTGTCTATCTCAAAAATGGATACATGGTGACCTTGTTTTGTTCCATGATTTTATATATATTAACAATAGCAGAATTGATTAATTATATTATTAACTCTTAATAACATATTGATTGAATCATGAGCATAATATGCAAATTTAGAAAAAAGGGTCACATTTTGTTTTTTTCTAAGCAATTACACTGAACTGCTCGATCGCTAATGCAATGTTTTACTAATTATAATCCATTTTAGCTGATTGGTGATGCCAATAATTCCCTATCTTTTTAGCTCTGCACCAAATCACAATATTTCTTTTTTTCTTCATAACAACACCTCCTGTTTTTAGGCATTATTTCTTCTCACTGATCTAGTCATCTAGTCTAACACCCTCAATTAGCATATAACATGCATGAAAACCACCAAGTATCCTTGTAGCATCTTCCTGATGCAATAAGATTCTCAACTCACAATGCAAGTCACATACCGGTGCAAGCATATATGCATCTACCAAAAGAAGTAGTGTCCATAAATTTCAGCAATACTTCTATGTCCCGTAAGCTAGTGGATACTTGGAGTACGGGGCTGGAAAATTTTGGATCAAATCAACTAAGTTATGTCACATATGTACATGCATTGTATATCATCAACTCCTACACTACATAGTCATGCCCCAATCTCAAGTAGGGATGGATCTCCATGTTAGCATACCCGAAAGATCCAATATATCCGTATTCAGTATAACGCCGATATGGATATTTGTATTCATATTCGATTCTAATGAGGGTACCAAATAGACTTATCCATATTCATTTTCTAAGATTTTCTCTATCTGATTCCACATCTGTACTCGAAAAAAGATGTCCAATAAAGTATCGTATAAAGCTATCTAAAACTTATATCTATGGATAACTAATATATGCATCATATAAACTATTTAAATCTTATCTATATGGATAATACCATTATATTAATTTTATTATTACTAGCAATATATAAAGGTTAATTTATATGGCTAATCTATTAATTTTAAGTACTTTAGATATTCATATATGGATCAAATTATTTTTTATATATTTTAAGCTATTTATTGATACATATTTATTTCTAGTTTTTTGGGTGTTGATACATTTAACTAGTGAAATATTTATCAAATATGTATTTATGAGTTGTTGTTATCTACGAGTATATAATCATATCCTCTACACACATAATGATTTTTTCTACTAAAACTATTAACAAGCAAATAGATATATGTTATCAACAAATAGATATTTGTTATGTTCAAAATCCAGTTGTCGGTGGTTAGATTAGCGAGTGCTACACCGGCTAGTAAACTTAGAGATTGCGGTTGAGGTCACGGATGGTGTGCAAGGAGGAACACGGAGTTTATACTAGTTCAGGCAATAAACGCCCTACGTCCAGTGTGAGATCGAGTCGTGTTGCCTTGCACCGGGGTGCTTATAGTAGGGTTTACAAGCTTAGTCGAGAGAGGGAGGGGCTCCCAAGTCTCTTGTGAGCGTGTAAGTGAGTACAAGTCTTGTTGTTGTGTGTAGTGAGGTGGTGTGTGTGAGAGTGTGAGTCCAGGAGATCGTGCCTGTGATCGGCCTCTGTCCTCCCTTTCATAGTTACAAGGGAAGGGCTAGAGTTACATCCGTTGCCCTGTGGTTACAGTGCCCGGCATGGCGGAGTCGGTGATGACTGGTGGCTATCGTCAGCCACGCCCTCGTCTTGGCGCCTCGGCGGCATGGCATTAGTCATTCGGCTGATCCACCACTGTTCCATTGGTGAGTTCCAAGGTGTCTCACAGTGCTGGTCATGGTTGGCTGCATGGCAATACGTCATGCCGTCACGTCCGTCCCTGCACAGTGCAACGAGTAGACAGGCTGACCTTTGTGTACAAGCTCCCAAGGCTCGGGAAACCTTGGTGCCGTCGGGGGCTTTGATGGGACAGAGCGGGGAGAGTGTCCTCCCTCAGGCGCTTCTTTTTCCCTGTGAGGTACACTCCGGGGGGTAGGCGAGACTGGTCGTAAGCCTTGCCCATTCCCCCGGGTTGGCCAGGCGATTGTCATTCCTCATTTCCTGGTGTCACATGTGCGACCGAGGTATGGCAGTCGCCGTCATAGTTGGCGAATCTCCACGTCAGTCTGGGGAGCCGTACGGTTGATTGCCCCTGTAGCGGCGTGGGAGGAGTAGGACCATCAGTTCGCCTGCCAGAGGAGATGGGGCAGTTGGTACGGCGGACGTGCGTGTTCGAAGCACAGTCACGTCGAGAATCTCGCCTGATGGGACAGTGCTTGTAAAGTGGTCAGAGAGGTCTCTTGTGGTCCAAGATTGCTCCGCTGATGTCAACTATGCATTGGATGCTTTAGAAAGGTTGCGCCCGAGGGTAATGAGGGAGCTCAGGCGAATCGGAGAATCGGCGCCCGAGGGTGTCGCTTTCCCGATCTCTCTCGGGGAGGCTCGGGCGAATCGGAGAATCGGCGCCCGAGGGTGTTGCTTTCCCGAGCTCTCTCGGGGAGGCTCGGGCGAATCGGAAAATTAGCACCCGAGGGTGCAGCTTTCCCGAGCTCTCTCGGGGAGGCTCGGGCGAATCGAAAAATTGGCGCCTGAGGGTGCCGCTTTCCCGAGGGTAGGCTGGCGTTGATGCAGCGCCGTCATGGGCCTCCGTGGGTACGGCCTTCATGGGCTTTCACAGGCTTTGCCTGGGCTGGGTCGTGTTGGGAATATGTGTTTTTGCATCGAAGTTGGGTACCCCATACTTTGGTACCCGACATTAACCCCCGAGCATGTGGCGGAGTGAAGGCACTCCTCCACAGGTTCAAGCTAGCTCTTCTCATTGAGGAGATGAAGTATAGGTTATTTTTTCCGGTGGGAGCGCACCCACCGGTGTAGCCCCCGAGGCTTTGGAGAGATGTTATATCCCTCCAAAGGCTTAAAATCGTAATTACTAGTCCTCGGGTGTTCTTTGATTTATTTAGGAGAGTTGTTCCCTTGGAAGCGGAGCCCCCGAGCCTCCCATCGTGCAAGGGAGGTCGTTCGGTGGTCTTTCCAAGGTGCAGGGTAAGTTCCCGAGTCTCCGTTTTCATATCGGAGATCGATCGGGTTCTTTCCTGTCTTTTTAGTTCGACCTTCATGCTCTTTTTTCGGGAAGAGGAAGGTTTGGTCCTGCTCGACTTCCCCGTTGGGGTACGAGTCGTCATTTCCAGTGAGCTACAAACGGGTTGGTCTAAGTGGAGGTCCATGCCCCGTTCGTTGGGGGTCGGCTAGTGGCTTGAGCACACTCCAAATGTTTTCCGAGGGTCAATTAGTGGATGTCGGGTTCCTTTGATGGGTCCCGAGGGCCTGATGCCTCCCACGGAGGGATTCCACGTAATCGACTCGCTGCTGGGACTTGGACACAGCACGGGATGTCCCTTGCGACGCTCGGGCGTCAGGATACTGGTCGTTTTCGTGACCCATCCACTTGCTGTCCCTAACTCGGTTTCCCTGGGGCGACTGTTCGAGCCACTGTGGGCCAGTCTTCGATCCCCTGGGAACGTAACGGGCGTCCGATCCCGGGGTTCCTTCGTCGAGAAGGAGAATGTATCGGCGGAACCGAGGTGAACGGACGTAATAATTTGGCTCACCTTTTGAGGCACGAAGCTTGACGGACGCGACGGTTCGGGGCAGTCGAGGCGGTTGCGTGCGCGAGGCCGGCGGCGATGCTGGGATCGTGGTAGGTCCCACGTAGTTAATGCGGCGGATTCTCCGCATCTAACTCGATTCGCCGCTTGGGTATACAAGAAAAATTGTGATATTTTCTTTCTACCCTAGCCATTTGCTTGCGCAGCCGTTCGCCTTCTTGCTTCCGCCGTCCACCTTCTTGCCTTCGTTGCTTGCTCGAGTGAGAAGCGCCGCCGTGGCCGACATCGTTGCCTTCCCACAGCTCTTCTTCTTTAGTTCACCATGACTTCCTCCCCTGTTCCCACCGATGCTGCCGCCACCGCCGGCATTCTCAGGCTCGAACCGTGGCCGCGCAGCGCTGTGACAGAGGAGGATCTGGAGCGGCTCATGGAGCTAGGGCTCCTACGCCCCCGCACCGACGCGGAGCGTCCGGAGTGGGTCGTGCCGTCGAGCGACCATGACGAGCCGAGCCCCGACGAGGGGTACGTGGTGAGGTTTATCGCCTACCACGAGCGTGGGCTCGGGTTGCCGCGAGCCGCTTCTGCCGGGCACTCCTCTTCAACAACGGGCTGGAGCTCCACAACCTCACCCCCAACTCCTTCACGCAGGCATCGATTTACGCCGCCCTGTGCGAGGGTTACCTCGGAGTACCCCCGCACTGGGACCTATGGCGCCGCATCTCCCGCGTTGATTGGTACACCAAGGCGGCTGGTTCGAAGAAGCCGCGGGAGATCCCGCGCGCGGGGGCTGTGGTTTCGTGATCCGCTCCGGCTTGTACATCCCCTGCAAGGCCCCCCTCCTCCAACAAGGGCTGGCACAACGGCTGGTTCTACCTCCGCAATGACGGGGATGTCTTTTCCAAGTATACGGGAAGGGCGTTCATCGCTCCCCTTCCTCAGTGGGAGTGGGGGTGCCCGGCTAAGGAGACCAAGCATCTAAAAGCCTACTTCGACGTGCTCCAGGTGCTGCGCGATCAGGGTCTCACGGGAGCCGCTGTGGTGGCGCAGTTCTATGCGCGGACGGTGCTGCCGCTGATGGAGCGCAGGCTGGCGCTGAACCAGATGCTCATTGGGTCGTCGCGGGAGGGCACGGCGATGCTGCCCCAGGATATCGGCCAACAGGAGATCATGCGCCGTGTTAAGTACATGGTGGGCGGTTATCATACCTGGGACGAGCTGAACCGGGTGCCCATGCACCCCCGCACGGGCTTCATCGCGCTGGTGAGCGTCATCTTCTCTATCGAGTTTGCAGTTCCTCCGTCTTCCTGATTTCCTTCTTTGTTTGTCGCAGGGTCTTTCAAGGACCGAGAAACCTTCCCTTCCACCTGTCCCGGAGGACAAGGCTCGGCGGACTTAGAATCGCCTTCGGGACAAGGCGACGAAGGCGAACAATGACCAGAAGACCGCACTGAGGTAGAAGAGAGCTCGGAAGATGGAGGAATCCTCCCGGCGCCGTCGTCGCCGTAGGGAGGCAGGGGAGCCGGAGGAGGACACCCTCACCGACGAAGATGATGAGGAGGATGACGATGAAGAAGATTTTTATGATGAAGCTTTGATGGAGTTGGAACAGCGCTTTGTAGCCACAAAGCCCGCGGTGGGCGCCGACGAGCCTGGGAAGGCTCCGATGTCAGCGTCCGCTGGCGGAAGTGCCGGGGCTCGTGACCCGAGCCCCCAGGCAAAACTGTCGGAGTCCGTGTCTGAAGGCGCGGTCTCTGGCAGCGTGACTATTGGAGCCATGGCTCCGCTTTCCAGCGGCCGCGAGGGCTCGCTGGGGAGGCCGGGAACGGGCCCGGACCCGGCGCCCAAGCCAAGCCTGGCTGTTGCCGGCGGGACCGGAGGGTTCTTGTTTTCTCGCACCCTCCCTTCCGACGCGTCGTTGATCGGCGCGACAGCCGAAGGCAGGGGGAGCGGTGGGCGGACGCCGTCGGAGTCGGAGCCGACCAGCGCCAAGACGCTGGAACTTGAGCTGGGGTCCTCCTAGACTCAAACTTCCCCACCGAGGAGCGGTGGCGTCGAGGCGACCCCCGGTGCCCAGGCAGGGCCCCCGACTCAGGGCGGGGCTAGCCCGGACGTCGAGGTGGCGCCCACTCCTCCGCCGCCGGCGCGTCCCACGCCGTCTGTCATCCCGCCGAGCGCGTGGGCGGCGAGGAGGAGGAGGGTGGTTCCAAAGACGAGGTAGGTGACTTTACCTGTTACTTCTTTTGTCAGAGAACTGTCTTGGCGTTACGAACGTTCCTTCCTTCCTCTGATATTTCAGGAAGCGCTCGGGGTCGGACCTCCAGGTCTCGCACCTGAAGGTCCTAAAGGTGCAGGGTCACAACACGGCCGGGGGGAGCGCCCGGTCGACGGACGAGGAAATCCGTCCCCCGCGGGTCCGGTCGTGACGTCCGAGGTTCCTCCTTCGGGAGGGGTCGTTCCGGCTGTGGCCGCCATCGTCACGCCCGTTGCTGACGTGGAGGCGGCATCAGCGCCGGCTCCCAAGGCTTCGGTCGTCAGCTTCGGAGACGCCTCGGGAGCGTCAGCTGATGCCGCCCCCACGGAGCCTCCCGCCGCGGGTTCGACGGTCGTGGATGTCGACGTTGGAGCTCCTCCCACTCGTGAGGAAGGTCCCTGGGCGTTGGCACTAAGGCAGCCCCTGCCTCGGGAGATGACCGCTTCCCGGATCGAGTGGGCGGACCAAGCGGATCCTTAAGCGCCGCCCGTCTTCTCGCTCCGGGATGACCTTGAGGCTCCAAAATAGGACGCCGTTCAAGAGCTCGGGCTTAGTTCGGCGGTGGGTCTCCGTGCGATCGCCGACGTCCTCGAGACGGAGCTTCCGGCCCAGCTTCAGGTGAGCCTCCGTATTTCGTAACTTTACCTGTGTATGGGTGTCGTTTTAACTGTCTCCGCTCTTCTCTCCTTTCTAGGACCTTATGCATACCTCCCGGGACAGGTCCGGCTTCCTCCGCGGTGGGCTCGGGCTCTGGAAGCAGCTTGACCACAAGGGGAAAGCCCTTGCCCATGCCCAGAGCGAGCTCGCCGCCGTGACCTCCAAGTTCGCCGAAGTGAGTGTTGACAACACTATCTTGAAGGAGGAGGTCGAAGAGGCGAAGGGCCGAGCTGCTGCCTCGACGACACGGGTGCAGGAGCTGGAGGGCGCCCTGGCCAAGGCGACGAGGGAACGCGATGTCGCCCGACAGCTTGCCGCCGAGAAGACTTCTGCTGCTGAAGCTTTGTCTTCCGACCTGAGTGAAACTCAGGCGGCATTGCGTCAGGCGGTTAGCGTGGCGGACTCAGCCCGGGAGGATGCTCAGAAGGCTCGAGGGGAGGCTGGCGGTATGTGCAGTGTCGTGCTTTTCATTCTGTTCATCTTGGTTGCTTGTTGCATTTTTGTCACCTCCCGGTTTTGCTCCCGCAGTTCTGCAGGCGGCTTATGACGGCGAGGCGGCTGATCACCTGAAACTGCAGAAGGCAGCGCGCGCGCTATGTGACTCCATCGGCACTGGTGGGGAACCTTCGGGGGTCTCCACTTCGGAGCCGACTGGAGGCGCTTTACAGCAGCGTCGGCGGCCGGGTCAAGGAGGCTTTATTGACGGGTGTCCAGAAGACATTGGCGGTCGTGAAGTCCCATTATGGGAACTTTGACGCCGGCCCTGTCAGCGAAGGCTTCCTTGAGGCCGACGACGGCGAGCTCCTGGCGCTGGAGGACTCGATGAAGGAGCCTGGAGAAGCGCTGGCGGGCCTGTTTGAAGCCGAGGTCGAACTCCCTCCATTGGACCTACCATGAAGAACAGCCGGGCCGCGGTGCCCTTGTAAAAAATAACTTTTCGTGAGTGGTTGGGAGGAAACAAACATGTGGCCCTTTGTGGCCTTTATATTTATGTAAATATTTGCTGCATATTCGTCTTCAATTCGTTCTGTGCTTTTTCCTTAGGCATTTTTTCTTGCCGATCCTGTGCCCAGGCCATCGAGCCTCGGGGGACTTTTTCGAGTGTCATAGCTTTAGTGGCGTAGACACGGCTGTGGTCCTAGGAGCTTTGGCAAAAAGAATCCTTGGACAAAAGGTTTAGTTGTTTCTTCCCGAGCCTCCTCCCTTTGCCGAGCGTAGATCTTATAAGTTTTCTTCCGAGTGCGAGTTAGCCTTCGAACGCGGAGTGGCGAGGGGAGATGCTGTAGCCCAGGGGCGTAAGCGGTCTCCTCGACTCGCCCGGCTCTGTCCTCTGGGACTTCTCTTACTCTTTCGAGTCTTATAAGTTCACGCTTTGTTTTAGGAGAGAAACATGTTTTAGGGAGAAATGATTTCAACGGGTTTTGAAATTTTTGCGTTTTCAAAATCGTTGAGGCTCGGGAGAGTCCGGGGGTTCCCCCGTCCTAGCCCCCGAGGGAGGGTCGGCCTTTCCGTAGGTTAGGCCGAGCCTCTCTTTTCTAATGCGCGGTGAAATGAAAGATCATTTCGCTCCCGAGTGTAGGCTCAGATCAAGAATCTAAAAATCATGTAAAAAGAGTAGAAGTCGGGTCTTTTTATTGATTTTGAGATTTTAGATATTGTACAATGCTCAGAATCTTAAGGATAGAAGCGATGTAACTGTTCGATGTTCCAAGCATTGCTGCAGGCCGCGGAGTCGCCGGAGGTGGAGTATGTTGTGGCTGGAGCGGAGAAGGTGCTTCGTTGTCGTCCCCCGAATGGACGTCCTCCACCCGTCCGTCTTCGGGGTGCACCAAGTGGTAGCATTCCCGAGCGGGGTCGATGTAGGACTGGTCGGAGTCGGTGACGATGCTCGGGGCATCCTCCCACGAGTCGTCGGGGTGGACGGTGAAGTCCACGTTCGCCCAGAACTCATCGTCGTCGTCGCTGAGGCCCCGTCATGACGGCGAGGTCCAACCGCGACGATCCCACTCCTCTGAGTATTCTCGGGGAGTGAGGCTGTCAGTGGAGTCCGTATCCCCCCGCCATACGCCCTGGGACTGCTCCCGGGAGAAGACGGTGGGGAAGCCACGTGGTCGCCCACGAGGTCATCTAGACGCTCGAGGCGATGGACAGGTGTCTCCACCAAGTCGTGCAGCAAAGCGCGGACTGCGCGGACGTGGGCGTCCACAGCACTTTGGAGCCCGAAGAGAGATGACGGCGCCATCTCCCTCCCCCAATGAGGGCGGAGAGAGAGCCCTGTCGATGCCGCGATCCCGCCCCCGCCCGTCCTTCGGGCGGTTGGCGGGTGTGTGGCCGCCGGCGCCAGAAGTGTCGGGGTGGCGGCCGGTGCCGAGTCGGCGTCCCCTGCGGGGGCGCTGGTTGGTCACGCCTTCCGCGACCTGGGGCAGGTTGACGCGGTTGCGCCTCCTCCTCCTGGTCTGCCGGGAAGCGCGGCGTGCGGCGTTCCCCTCGTCCTCTGGGACGGACGGAAGCATCGCCGTGGTCCCTTCTCCGGCCGCCTGATGGGCCAGAGTCAGGATGATGATGGTGCGGGGCTCGGTTGGGCACGGGTTCATCTCGAGTCCTTGGCCGGTGGCCACGAACTCAAGACTCCCGAATCGGAGCACCGCCCCAGCAGGAAGCGTCATGCAGCTGGCAACCATCCGGAACCTGAGTCAACACACAAAAAGGCCCCTATCTGGCGCGCCAACTGTCGGTGCTCGTTTTAGCGGGTGCTAACACCAGCTAGTGATTTTGTGTTTGTGGTTGAGGCTCTGGGTGGTGTACAAGGAGGAACACGGGGTTTATACTGGTTCAGGCAATAAACGCCCTACGTCCAGTGCGAGATCAAGTCGTGTTGCCTTGCACCGGGGTGCTTGTGGTAGGGGTTACAAGCTTAGTCGAGAGAGGGAGGGTCTCCCAAGTCTCTTGTGAGCGTGTAAGTAAGTACAAGTCTTGTTGTTGTGTGTAGTGAGGTGGTGTGTGTGAGAGTGTGAGTCCAAGAGATCGTGTCTGTGATCGGCCTCTGCTCTTTATAGCTACAAGGGAAGAGTTAGAGTTACATGTGTTGCCCTGTGGTTACATTGCCCAGCATGGCGGAGTCGGTGATGACTGGTGGCTATCGTTAGCCACGCCCTCGTCTTGGTGCCTCGGCGGCATGGCATTAGTCATTCAGCTGATCCACCACTGTTCCATTGGTGAGTTCCGAGGCGCCTCACAGTGCTGGTCATGGTTGGCTGCATGGCAATACGTCATGCCGTCGCGTCCGCCCCTGCACGGTGCAACGAGTAGACAGGTTGACCTTTGTGTACAAGCTCCCGAGGCTCGGGAAACCTTGGTGCCGTCGGGGGCTTTGATGGGACAGAGCGGGGGGAGTGTCCTCCTTCGGGCGCTTCTTTTTCCCTGTGAGGTACACTCCGGGGGGTAGGCAAGACTGGTCGTAAGGCTTGCCCATTCCCCCGGCTTGGCCAGGCGACTGTCGTTCCCCATTTCCTAGTGTCACACGTGCGACCGAGGTATGGCAGTCGCCGTCGTAGTTGGCGAATCTCCTCGTCAGTCCGGGGAGCCGTACGGTTGACTGTCCCTGTAGGGGCGTGGGAGGAGTAGGACCATTAGTTCGCCTGCCAGAAGAGATGGGGCAGTTGGTACGGCGAACGTGCATGTTCGAAGCACAGTCACATCGAGAATCTCGCCTGACGGGACAGTGCTTGTAAAGTGGTCAGAGATGTTTCTTGTGGTCCAAGATTGCTCCGCTGACGTCAACTGTGCATTGGATGCTTTAGAAAGGTTGCGCCCGAGGGCGATGGGGGAGCTCGGGCGAATCGGAGAATCGGCGCCCGAGGGTGTCGCTTTCCGGAGCTCTCTCGGGGAGGCTCGGGCGAATCGGAGAATTGGCGTCCGAGGGTGTTGCTTTCCCGAGCTCTCTCAGGGAAGCTCGGGCGAATCGGAAAATTGGCACCCGAGGGTGCCGCTTTCCCGAGCTCTCTCAGGGAGGCTCGGGCGAATCGGAAAATTGGAGCCCAAGGGTGCCGCTTTCCCGAGCTCTCTCGGGGAGGGTCGGGCGAATCGGAAAATTGGAGCCCGAGGGTGCCGCTTTCCCGAGGGTAGACTGGCGTTGATGCAGCGCCGTCATGGGCCTCCGTAGGTGCGGCCTTCATGGGCTTTCACAGCCTTTGCGTGGGCTGGGTCGTGTTGAGAATATGTGTTTTTCATCGAATTTGGGTACCCAAACTTTGTTACCCGACACCAGTAGATTTCAAATACCATCTATTTTATATTTGTAGCTGATAATATCTGTATCTATATACATGTTTGAATTAAAATATGGTAAATATGTGCTATCTGTATTCAAATTCATATGGATCTGATTCGATCTTCCTAGTGTCAAGCCTTCTCATCATTTTGTTCTTATACTTCACTCAGTGGTCAATTCGGTAAATAATTAAGTGAATGAATGCATTTTTTAGTAGCATGAAGAGGTTCTGTTGTGTACACACGTTGTTATTTTTATACTATGTAGTTCACGTTTTGTATATTACTCCCGTTGTCCTAATATATAAGGCGTAATAACTTCAAGTTCTATAATACAAGGTATACTTTCTCTATACACGAGTATATCTATGTAGTAGTGCTAGAGTTGAGACAGAAAGTTAAATGTATTCCTAGCTTATTGTTTGAATCAGAGGTGATTACATCTTATTTATTGGGACGGAGGAAATATTACAAAACATGCATATATGCATATGCTCCCAAACGTACCTTGATGATGCCACCAGTGAATCCAAGAGAGCCCAACTTCAGAATCAGATGGTATGGAAACTGTGCTGTCTCCCAGTACTATGAAGGTATCCGAGAAGGAACAAGAAATAAAGGCTAATAATCAGCGTGCATCAATATTTTTTTTCCAAATTAGTGTTATGAACAGCATTCAACTACAGAAATAAAAATATATACATATACATATACATATACATATACATATACATATACATATACATACACATATATACTGACTAGACTATATACATGTATATGAGACTGCAAGCTGCAGCCGCCTACCTTTGGTATTATTGGAGCAACTTCTTTCTCCATGAACTGCCGAATCTTTATTTGTAATTTCTTCTCCTCCGTGGCCAGGAGCTCATCAAAATGGTAATAGTCTGACACTACAAACCAGACAAAATGATGCCACTGATGAGTCATTTAGATTCTCATACATTTGTGGAGATTCTCGGAAACAATAAGTGGATGGGTCCAAAATATAACTTACTCACTTCATTATAAACTATCAGATGTTATACAATGGTGCAATCAGAATTTAATTTATAATCTCGGTTAAAAAAATATGACATCCTTTAACTTTCAAAAGAAGTTGCATGGGTGATGGTGCCATCACTAGATTTACGCTTATATTGATCAAAATTATGGTTCGAAAGTTAGGTAACGAACTTCTTCTGCTTAACCCAAGAAGAAATTGGATTGATTTTTGAGAAATCAAATTCAATAAAGATAGTGGAAATTAAGATAGCAATTTCTTAGCTGTATGAGGTAGGAAACTCTCAAGTACGGTTCTAGGGAAAGGAAGTGCCTATTCCGACCGAGGAAAACATGCCATTCTACAGGGCGATTCGGAAAATGCGGAAGCTTGGTTTAATCAAGTTGGTGAGTATTAGAAATAACCTATAGTGCTTACTCTAGGAAATTATATTGCAGGACAGAACTGGTTAAGGATTACGAAGTGCTTTGAATTTGAATAAGATCACTCTCCATTTTCATAAAAAAGGGTGGTTTGGTTGAAAGATCAAATCAAGAATCGGTCGGAACGTAGACGTGCCCTACCTTTGCTGGCACGGCACCCTCATGTGATGGTCCGGCCGGTCAAGCCCTTGCAATTGCATTTTGTGGCTCCATATAACTCGCACATATCATCGTTCTTTTACACAATTTTTCGTCACCGCAGAGAGAATCTTTGCTGCCAGTCAATAATTGACAGTGTAAACGTTAGACAGCTTACTTGGTCTTAAGTTTTACCCCGTCATTGATACGTTTTCGTCATCGCACATCTAGAGACTCTTTAATTTATTGCCAGTTAATTGACAACATAAACGTTAGAAAGCTTACTTAGTCTTAATTTTACCCCGTTGATACGACCGACTCGAGTTTACTTTGTTACTTTGAGTTAAAGTTCGAATTCGAAGGCACGTGTACCGTACGTTATTTACTGCTACTTGCCAAGTGTTCACAATTCTAGTTATATATTAGTACTTATCTAACAATTTTATAAATACATGTGTATTTTTGGCATAGGTTCATCAACCTCTTCACTTCATGGGTTGTTGTGATAGCTTTACCATAAATCTATTTTTTTTCTCCTCTCAGGTAGTTGAGCTGAGATGAATCTTAAAATATATTGGCTGAGCTGAATTATACAACTTAATTGATCTAAAATAAAAATACTGTTCTGTGCCTAAAAATAAGCTAAATCTATCTCAAGTGAACAGAGTGAAGCTTATCCCAGCGGCATCCCGCCCTTGTGGACCCTACCGTGCGTAGAGGACGAACCTGACCCGTGGGTTCAGGCGAGCTCCCTCAAGGAGTCCCGTGTGGCCACAGTGGCACGAAACCTTCCGTCACATCAATTTTGCGGCACATGCATTGAGTATTAAATGTAGATGGAATTTTTTACATGTTTGTACAGTTTGTTTGTAAATTGCGAGACGAATGTTTTGAGCCTATTTAGATTATGATTGACATTTATTGCAAATAATTTTACGCTGTTACATTGTCAAAGTTCTTTTTTTTTTGAAATAAACGGGCCTAAGTTTATGCGGGGTGACACAATGTCACTCCCGGTCAACACTCCGGCCGGAATTGAAGAATCATGCTATTTCGGTTTGGCCCAATCAAACTGAACCTTCTGGTAGAAAAAAAATATGGTAATTGGTGACCCCAAGAATGACGACAAGATTGAGAGACCTCAGGCTGTAAAATCGTGCTTGGGAAGTACTACTAGTACATGGAAGATAGAATAGAATAGAATATTAAAATCACCATAGACTTCTGAGTTTGCGGGGCAAGTGAAAACCCCTGCTAGAGGGGGGGAGGGGGGGGAGATGGAGCTGCTGCCGTCCAGATTATTAAACAGCAAGGTCGATGTTTTCACAGATCGGCCGAGGCAGGAATTCTATAGAGCGGATTCTTAGAGAGAATCACTCTCTCTGCTAAATACATTTTTTATAAAAAGTGATTCTCTATTAATCCTGTAAAGTGATTCTCCAAAATGAATTAAGCGGCTGAGAGCTAAAAAAAATAGTTTCTCCTAATTCTATAAAGTAGTTCTTTATCCTAATTTTAAGAGTTTATGCTAAAGAATAAAAAAGAATTATTTAGCCACAAAATTATTTCACCAGATAATCAGGAAGCACGACTGGAGAATCAGGGAGCACAGCTCTACCAAACGGGTCCTAAAGGTGGATCACCCCACACATCTACTCCCTCCATCCAAAATTATGAGTCATTTTAACAATCCTAAAGAGCCAAAATATCGCAACTTTGACCAAGTTTATATAATAAGATAATAATATTTACAATAAAAACTAAGTATCATTAGATTCGTGATCAAATATATTTTTATAGTATACTTATTTAGTGTCATAAATCTTTGTAATTTTCTCTATAATTTTGATCAAACTTGAAATGCTTTAACTCTTCAAGATTTACAATTTAAAATGGAGAGACTACAAACCAAGGGATGGAGATTGGAACTTGGAAAACAAATAAGGACTAGAATTCCTACAAGGAGGTGCAACTACAATCAGCTGTTGAGCGACTTTTGAATAAGTATACCGAACAAAGAGTCCTTTTGATGAATCGGCACACCAAAAAATAATTCTGGTCACTCCTAAGCAAATTTATGTGCCTAAAAAGAAGAAGGCTCCTGTTGCACCTACGAAGGGCGTCAAGAAAACACATCTTATCATTGGCTCTATCGAAGTCCCATTTGAAGAAATCAGAGAGTCAATTGCCATTGAGAATCAGGCTCAATCTGCTGTTCAAAAAAGTGGAAAAAGATGCTTCTGCAAGTAAAGATGAAGCCAATGGGTATTTCCAACCTAAGTTGAAGCCCTCGAAACAAGCTTTCCGAAATATTCAAGATCACTGAAAACGGAGTTCGGAGTAGAAAGTTACGGCGTTTTTCGTAAACTGACCTGTGCTATTTCTGGGAGGGCGGCAGTGCCGCACTTAAGGGGCGGCAGTGCCGCCCTTTGAACTCCCAACGGCTAGTTTCAGACCTCCAACGGCTAGTTTTGTTATGGGGGAGTATATATACCCTCCCCACGCCCTTTGGCCAGGCTGCTGTTGCTGAAATCACTCCCAAACCTTCCAAAGCCATTTGAGGGCTCTCCCTAACCCTCTCTTTGTGAGAGTGAAGTGATTAGTTGTGATTAAGTGTTGGGGCTGTGTGATTAAGAGCTAGTGAGCAGTTTAGAGCTGACCAAATCTTAAGCACTTGTTGGGGTTCGTCGATCTTCATTGTGCATCTATTACTCTTGGAGGTGAAGCCTCCTAGACGGTTAGGCATCGCCCGGCAAGCTCCCATGCTTGTAGTGAGCAACGGGAAAGTTTGTATTACCCTCTTGATTTAGTGGAAACACCCTCACTTCAAGAGTTCACTCTCTTGACTTGAGAACGAGGGAGAGGCAAGCCTTGGTGGCAAGCCCAAGCCTTAATGGCGTACCTCAACAACGTGGACGTAGGCAAGCCTTAGTGGTGAGTTAAACCACGGGTTAAATCCTTGCATGCTGTCCACTTACTTGTGTTGTTGAGTTTGTGTTAGGGTTGCTCAATCCGTTCTTGTGAGCTCAAGTTGTGATTTCCAGTCTTCGAACTGTCAACGGTGTTGCTACTGGAGGATAAGATTCTACTTGTTGAGCTATTTCTATCCATATATTATGCTTTGTAAGATTCCCTATTTCGCAGGTGATGCAGTGCCGCCCTCACAGGGAGACAGTGCCGCACTGCGTTTTTATTTCGGTTCGAGCTAACATTTTGCAGGCTTGCTGTTGGTCACCTCCAGAACATCCTCACCAAGTTTGGTCTGCAGTGGAGGATTATTTGGAGTGTGGCAGTGCCACCCTCAGATCTGATCTCGGATCGAGTTGAGTTTTTACAGGCCTATTCACTCCCCTCTAGGCCGACATTAAGGTCATTACATTTACCCTAGCTTATTTATAATCGTGAGACATAAAGATGATATGGTGGCAAACGTCCTTCGGACTATACCACTTAATGTGTCCTCTAGGCGAGGTTTGGTTAATGCAAATCGGACCGCATGGTTTGACCTAGTGGTGAAAGTAATACAAACACAACTCACAAAATGGGAGAGATGTTTTGATATGGAATATTACTAAGAATGGCTTCCGTTCAATGTATAGAAATTTGATCTGACAAGGCCTTGTTCCTGATAAAAACCCTCTTTGGAAGTTAAAAATACCGATGAAAATTAAAATTTTTCTGTGGTTTCTAAAAAAAAGGGGTAACACTTACTAAGGATAACTTAGTAAAGAGGAACTGGAAAGGAAGTATCAAATGTTGTTTCTGTAGTTCCATGGAAACTATACAACATTTGTTCTTCGATTGTCATTTTGCAAGCTTTGTTTGGAATACCGTGCATATCGCTTTTGGAATTCAACCACCTACTTGCTTTGCTAATTTGTTTGGTTCGTGGCTATATGGATTAAGTCCAAAGCTCAGAAACCAAATTCTTCTAGGAAGCGCTGCACTTTGTTGGGTGATATGGTTGAATAGAAACGATATGGTTTTTAACAAGGTGAAAACTAATACTTATATGCAGATAATTTTTAAGGCAACCTTTTGGATCCGACAGTGGTCCATGTTGCATAGAGAGAAGGAGCGACCATTATTTTTGGAAGGATGCAGAAGATGGGAGACCTTGCTTTAACCGTCTATGGGAACTCCAGTTGGAACTTCAGAAATCGTATTTCGGATTAGTTGTTTGCTTCGCTCATTATTAGTTGGGCTGATTTTCTCCATTCTTTATGGGTGTGTTAGCCTTATGCCTTTGTTATGTATCGCGACTCTCAGTTGTATACTATCTCTTGATAGTAGAGGTTGGAACTTAATTTATTCCATTATCTAAAAAAAAAAAGTATTGACTACTGTACTGTACACAGGTAACTTTCTTAACGTACCTGCTGCTGGAAAGGCTGATGCCGCCGGTGTTAGCTGAGGGCAATCGTCGACGGATAGCTCCAACGCCGATGGCCTGAGCTCTGAATGCTTCATCATGCCCTTGGAACAGGGTCGACCTATTACAATATCCATGTCTTATTGCCATGTGTATTTTGCACATGCACGCATGCTAGTGTACACAATAACTAATCAAATCGAGTTTATTTCCTTCAAGAAACATCTACAAAATGTAAATGCATCCATGGAAGACTCTCGATGCATAGAGCACTTGATGTTTCACAAAGGAAGAAAAACTGAGGACGAGCCTCCTGTATACATACATGTACATGCATGGTTGTATGTGTGTATGCAAAATTTCAGAGCTGATCAATGCAACTCACTAAGTTCTTGCACTGTCTTCTGGTTGCAATAAGACATGCTCTGGGGAGCGCAGTGGTCGCGGGTAGAGGACTAGATCACTAGAAAGATGGTTTGCTATATGTGTTGTAGGCAAGTGCAGGATGCAGGAAATGTATGCCCAAAGAAGAGACTTTATAGAAGTATTCCATGGCCACCTAATAAGCAAGGAAATCATAACAACAAATAAGGAATTCACCGGATCGAAGTAGACAATATGGTTCTTATGGAAAAAGGTATCATGCTTCATGGAGGGCTGAGATTACAATGCAAGGGACAGCATAACGGCTTCTGGCTTCACCTATAGGTGATCCGATTATTCTGTTTAGAATTGGTCGATATGACGATATATGTTGTCGACAGGATGTGGGGAAATATTATTTTAGATGGTTCGATCTGGTCCCCATATATAGAATTACATACAGCAAATTATTACGTACTAAACAGTTCCACTCTGTGTCGTAAGCATCTACCTCACACCCATAGGGATGCAGCCATGCAGGTCCCAGATCTCTTTTGTTGGAGCGTTCGCTCAATTTCAATCTAGTGAATGATCTGACTGTTGCGACCTTTCCTGTTTTGTTTTGTTTGTGTGGTGGGGTCCATTTCTATGGAGCCGGAGGTTTTGGGGAGCAATTTGTGCGTGATTAGTGACGATGATTTAGTGGTAGAGATTGACATGTCCACGGTATCCTGCTGATGGCACAGCCAGGTCGGATGTTGGGCCTGGCGTGGCATGTTTGACATCATTGGTGTGCGGTGACAGTAGATCAGGAATCTAAATAGTAATTTTTGTAGTTTAAGGGTCTAAACACAAATGCCCAATGGGCCGTTTGGATTATTTCATTTGGAAGAATTGAAATCTAGTTAACAACTTAAAACTTAGATTATCTCACTTGGAACGTGATATTCCACCACTTTACAAAGTTCACATATTAGCTTACCTCAAATTCATAGGGTGCCAGCCGAACAAATATTAGATCATTGTGCTGTATTTATACTCCCTCTACCTCAGATTGCAAGTTATTCTAAAAGTCTTGGAGAGTCAAAGTATCCCAAGTTTGACCAAAATTATAGAGAAAAATAAAAAATTTATGACACTAAATAAGTGTACCATGGAAATATATTTGATGAGGAATCTAATGACACTTAGTTGATATTAGTAATATTATTATCTTATTATATAAACTTACTCAAAGTTGAGATGCAAGATTCTTAGAATAAATTATAATTTGAAATGGAGAGAGTACTTTGCAATTTATAACATCCTCTTTAACTTACACCAACATGGTAAAAATACAACATATAAGTATCTCTCGTATAGTCAATAATAATATACAAATATAATTTATATATATAACCATATTAATTTAATTAATATGTGTGTAAATTATGTTTTTTAAAATTAATTTAATTTCAAAGATCCAAACGGGGCCTAAAAGCTTAAAGTCCTGAGATGGGTTTTTACATTTTTAGGCACTTGACAAACTAACTCATTTACTAACTACTACTTTTTCTTTTGGCAAAGCCACCAAAATTGGCGGCATCACTCCAAATCGCTAAGGAAAAAGGTCAACTTTAGTTCTCTCATCTTTTGGTAAAGTCTGTTTTGCTTCCCTCAACCCTAAAACCGGATAAACCATCTCCATCAACTCTTCAAATTGTGCACTTTACCTCCCTAGAGTGGTTTCAAAAGCGGTTTGCTACAGTGAAGGATGGTTTTTCTATAGTGACGGTGGTTTTGTCTTTTTCTTTTTTAACTATTTTGACTGAATTTTTTGAAAACCCACAGTGAATCACAGAGAAATCATAAAATTAAAAGTCCAGTTTTGTTGGCCTCCTAATGAGTAGATCTACGCAGTGAATATATATTATGGTATGCTTTAGTATAAATTTTTGCTATAAAGGTTTTGTCTTTTTCTTTTTTATTTATTTGGCTAAATATTTAAAAAATCATAATAAATCATAGAAAAATCATAAAATAGAAAATATAATTTTTTTGTCTCCACATGAGTAGATATACAATGAAATATATAATATGGTATGTTTTAGTCCAACAAAATAATTATAGAAACTACAGTTATGAATTATTTTAATTAATTACAGAAAAACATCGATCTAAAACCACAACAAAAATTCTATACTAAAGCATACCATATTATATGTTCACGTGTAGAATGCTCATATGGAATCTAAAAAAAAATTAGATTTTACATTTTATAATTTTTCTATAATTTACTATGATTTATCAAAGATTTAGCCAAAATAAATAAAAAAGAAAAAGACAAAACCTTCATAGCAAAAACTTTATACTAAAGTATACCATATATATGTTCACTACGTAGATCTACTCATGTAAAGTCCAACAAAACTAAATTTTTTATTTTATGATTTTTCTGTGATTTAATGTGATTTTTTAAAAATTCAGCCAAAATAAAAAAAAAACAAAACCACCGTCACTGTAGCAAAACCACCACTCAATGTAGCAAACCACCTTCGAAACCGCTTCAGAGAGGTAAAGTGCATGGTTTGAAAAGTTGAGAGAGGTGGTTTATTTGATTTTGGGGTTGAAGGAGATAAAAGAGACTTTGGTAAGTGGACTTTTCCGATGGCTAAACCCAGAACGAAAAGGTATTTACATTGGACCCGATCGACCTCGTTGCTGGGCCGCAAGCCCGTGACCAGTGTCAAGGACGAAGTAGCTGCTAATCTAGGTGGGCTTTGATGGACCCGATCGACCTTCTAGGCTGGCTTTTGTTTGGTCGATATATCCGGGTTTTTTTATTGCTGCCACTGCAATTTTACGAGGTTAGAAAAACGCCATTACTATTCGTCTATTTGGAAACATGCCATTGTAAATTTTACTCATCTTGAGTCATGCCATTTTCTACGTATTCAACATTGTCGGACCCATGTGCAGGTGACTAAAACTCAATGTATTTTCGTATGTCCCAAAATACCCATGCTACTTCTTTCTCCCTCCCCCTCAATGACGCGTAGGCTTCACCTGTCATCTTCTTCTTTCTCCTCCCGCTGAGCACAATCCACGGCCATCCATGGGTGAGCAGCAGCAGCACATGAGCGAGCGGCCTGGGCGGCGTGCGGAGGACGCATCCGGCACAGAGCTCGCAGCCCAAGTGCCGCACGGTGCTCCCCGTCGATGGCGAGCTGCTGCTGTTGCTCGTGGCCTGTCAATGGCGAGCTCGTGATTCCCAGATGGCGTGCTGCTGCTTCTCAACGCCGGCCGCGTGCTCCGCCGTCCATGTGCTGCTGCTGCTCCGCGCGCCGGTCGTGTGCTCCCCGCCCATGCCGTGAGCTCCGAGGGCACGGATGCATTCATGCATGGTGTCGTTGACCACTGCAACTAGCTCTTCCTTGCTTGCCTACAAATGTGTTTCGGCCTTGCTTGCTTGTCGCTGCCGCTGAGATGCGTGCGCACACCGCTGCCTCAGCTGGAGCCAGTGGCGGAGCCAGGATTTAAAAGTTGAGTATTCGTAAGTCCTTTAATAAATCTAACTAACAATAACATAGATTTTAAATATAGTTTATGGTAGTATTCTATACCACAAACTCTTCAAATTAATTGTTTTCTTCTTCATTTTGCAACCAAAAGTAATCTACAAGAAAAAACCAGGCACACTATTAACTAAAAATCACTAGCGCTAGCACACATTCACATTATAAATCCAAATCGGTATTCAGTAATTCCCTTATCGTCGGTCGTCCTAATGTCCTACAAGCGTGGTAAAGGTGCCCTGGACGTACGCCGCAGCACTAGGGCGCTCTGCACTCACGGCCTCCACGCCGGCAGGCCCTAGCCACCCGTGTCCCTACGTCCCCAGCACCTGTACTCCTGCGGCTGCTTGCCACGAGTGGAGCACCGCCGCCGCTCGTTAGGATTTTGCAAACCGAACAGGCAAAGTTGAACGTGCCTAACAGAGAAGGGTGTTATTGTCATGTGTGGCTAGTGGGCCACTGGGCCTTGCCCCTTGCGAGCTGGTCTAGCAGGCTGGAAACGGAACGAGGCTGCGAATAGGAAGCTGAGGGCTGAGTTTGTACACGAAAATTAGAAAATTAACACCAACATACATTATACACATGAATATATAAGTATCTATATCTATATCTATACCTATTAATAAAGCGAGAAGATTTCTCCACCAAAATTTTCGTCAGCCTCCCCCACCTACTACGGACTCTCGTCTGGTCGGTTTTCCTGTGGCACATAACTCCAGTTTTATTTACGTATGGTACGTGCTGAGAGTCCGAGTTTGAGTAGATTAGTAACCGTGCTGGGCGACTGGTCTCTGTTGGAATCATATCCAACAAAGACACAGCACGAGTGCGTAGCCTTGGACCAAGATAGCACGGATCAAATCTGCCAAAATTTTAACCTTGGGTATTCCCACGTAAAAAATCTAATCTATAAGTTTAATACATAGTTCAGAAACGAGCACAACAAGCTAAAAGACAGTTTTGTTGGCTATTTTAGGTTACAATGAATGAAAACACTACGAAAATTGTGTTATATATATATAGAGAGACACACACATAAGAGTACCAAAATAGTTGTGTATTCCCGGAAATACCTGGAAATACCATTGGATCCGCCCATGAGCACACCATCTACGAATTACGATGCTAAGAGGCAAGAGATTAATCGGGCGCCAGTTCGACAACGCCGTGCTGCAGCGGGACTGAAGCTGTTGTCCTACGAGGTCGTGGAGAGGAACAAGAAGCCGCACATGCAAGTTCAGGTGAGGGAAGGCAACATGTGCGAGTTTAGTCGAGGAGATCAGTGTCATGGTGCTCACCAAGAAGGAGACTCCGAGGTCTACCTCAGCGAGAAGGTTAGGGACGCCATTGTTACCGTGCCTGACTACTTCGACGACGCGCAGCTCCAGTCCAAATAGGACGCCAGCCACACATCGTGAGACCCAACGTGCTCCATATCATTAACGAGCCCACGGCCGCCGTCATTGTCTATGGTATGTACAAGAAGGGACCCGAGAAAATGTGCTCATGTTCGACTTTGGCGCCGGCTCGTTCGACGTCAGTGTTAAGCATCTGATATGCCAAACCAATTTAGGTCTTCTATATATATAAGGTAGTACTTCCATCTGATTATTGTTTAGTTGACAAAGCGTGAGGATGATGTAACTAATTGAATGAATTGGGGGCCTTCATTTATGTGCTATTGTTGAAGTAAAATAATAAAAATTTACGCAAAAAGTAGGTGGGCATTCAACCTGAAATAGGGGTTTTAATTTATGCCCAACCTGAAATAGGAGTTTTAATTTAGGAACATGTTGCAACGCACGGACAATTGAGGTGTACCAAAATAGTTGTGTATTCTCGGGAATACTGGGGAATACCCCTAGATCCGCCCCTGGCTGGAGCAGATCGATGAGTCCGGCTTCTGTTTGTGCGTTGGCTGAAGGTTGAAGGAGGAGCTGACATGTGGGAGGACCCACCTGTCAGCGAGTGGAGGAAGAGAAGCAGCATGGGTATTTTGGCACATACGAGAATACATTGACTGCACGTGGGCCCGATGCTGTTAAATACGTATAAAATGGCAAGATTCAAGTGAGAAAGAATTATAACGGCATGTTTCAAATATGCGAATAGTCAAACTCGTAAAATTACGGTGGCAGCAATCTAAAAAAACCCTTCCAGTTTCCACTCCCAGAACGCGCGACCCGAACTGCGGACTGCGATCGCCAGACGCCAGTTCGCTCCATCGTGGCGGCGGCGGCGGCGGCGGCGGCGGATTCAGCCTGATAGCGCTCGTAAGTTCCCTCCGTTTCCTCTTTTTTCTCCGGACCTGATTATCCGTCAGGATGCCTTTCTTGTCGCCTTCCACTATTGTTCTGTATTTCGGTTGGGCTAGGGTTTGGTAGGCTTGAAGTTAGTCGAGGCGCACTATGCGGAATGTCAAATGCTTATACATTAGGTAGGGAACACACAAGGGTTGAAATCTTTTGGCACATGACAGTGACAATTGGAGGGCTGCTGAATTTATCAACCGGGGGGGGGGGGGGGGATAGGGGAATGAAGTAGCGGATGCTGATGTGAGAACACAAATTCTGGTTGTGCAATGATCTTTATCGTGGTCAGGATTTTTTACTTAAAATTTCTCTAGTCATATTTTCTTAAACTACTCTTCTGTCATAGTTTGGACACTGAGATAAATATTGAGATCAGAGTAATTTCTTCTGAGTTTTGTTCTTTATATAGCCCTTCAAAGGACTGAGTATGGTAGAAAAAAAAACTTGAGTTTCGTTAGTGGATTCTTTGAGCAATGAAAAGCTAAACCTTCTAAGTAAGTTAACCCTTTCATAGATTTCGTGTTATTTGTGTGTGAACAAATTATATATGTTTCTGTAACTTGGATATACAGCGTTTAATTCAATCTTCAATGCACCACACATCTGGTTAAGTCTTTGCATGCATTTTACAGGAGTGTTTCTGCTTGTTTCGAACGGATCTGTGCCTTAAGAAGCTTTTCCTTTTCTGATCACAAGTTGGATTGTGGTTTAGTATGGCTTCTAAGAGAAGCACTAGAAGGTGGGTAATGAAGGAAAAATGCGTCATGAACTCCCTCCCTAGAGAACTCATTGAGGAGGTGTTTTTGAGGCTCCCAGTTAGCTGTTTGCTGCGGTGCCTTGGTGTCTGCAAGATGTGGCGCATCATCATCCGAGATTCGCAGTTTGCCATGGCACACCTGGAGCATGTGCCACCTTGTACACTTGTGTTCTCCCCAAAAGAGTCGACGCGAGGCAGGCTGCGCCCTAGTGATGCTGTTATCTTTGACGAAGTCTGGTCACCGTCAACATGGGCGGCACCAGTGATTGGGCCGGATGATCTCCTCTGCGGTACATGCAATGGCCTTCTTTGCTTACACACACCCACATCAACTCTCAAGATAGCCAACCTTGCAACTGGAGAATGTCTGCATCTAAAGAAGCCTACAAAAAGCTTAAAGGATGACCACTTCTCTTTCTACAGATTCGGATTTCACCCAGTCACTAAAGAATACAAGGTTATACATTTTTGTCAGGAGATCGGTCCCTTAACCGAAGGCAGATTTAATGTCATTCAATTTTACACACTTGGTGATGAAAAGTGGAAAGATATCGTAACTCCAGAAGCTATAAGCTTGAACTGTGTGAAAAAATCCGGTGTAGTTATTGTTGATGGTACAATGTATTGGCTTATTGAAGACGAGGGATCTAATTGGAAGCATGCAGTTATGTCCTTTGATCTTGGGGAAGGAAGTTTTGCACAGATACAACTGCCAGCGGTTGAGCTTGAAGATTGGGCATTTGGTGATGGCCGTAATTACTGGGTCACTGAGATCAATGGGAAGGTATGTGTATCAACTGCTCATAGTTTGCACAGAATGCTTATTTGTAAGCTGCAAGTCTGGGCACTGAATGGAACTGTAGATCAAAGATGGAGCCATATGTACAGTATTCAACTTTCATCAAATTTTGCCCTAACATTACATTTTATTTATGGAGATAAGATCTTGATTCAACATCGTGATAGTAGCTTGTATTCTTATGAATTGATTGGGAAGAACTTTGAGATTGAATCTTGCAAGATGGTTAAGGTGTCAGATTTGAGTCCCCGTGGAGAGGATGACTTGCAATTCTATACCTGTGTGAAGTCACTTGTGCGTTTAGATTTATATGCAAAGGCTGCTGTTGTGCGTAGCCCGAAGAGGCAGGGGGGATGGAAACTGAAAAAATGGAATGCTTGGCAGCGTGAGCATGACCTAGAGAAAATGTGGAGAAAGAGTTATCAAGCTGATCTTTCTGTGCTGGTATATTTGCTAATATGAAATTACCCTTGACAAATACCTGTTATACTGTAATACATTACAAATTACTAAATTGCCATATTTTTAGGAACTTGCAAAAGATGTGAGCTTAAGAGTCAAGGAGATTGCACAACGTTTGCTAGATGAGGTGTTTCGGCAGCGTGTAAGCATGGAAATTGATCAGATCTTGCAGCATATGCCAGATTGTCCATATCAGGTGATGGTATGTTGAAATAGAGATCAAAATTGTCTTATTTTCTTTTTTTTTTTCTTCATGGTTTCTATTGGTTTAAAGACTGGGGACATGCATATGTTTTAACAAATCTCTTGCCTGAGTGTCCAGCATCAAACTCCTGTACAGCGGCTTAATTGGGTGGGGAGGATGGAGAACTTGGAGAAGTTAAAGGTGTATGTTGACGGAGTAAATGATAGAATCAAGGTGTTGTGTGCTGGCATGTTGTATCTAGTATTATTAACACTTTTTAATTATGCCAAATTGACAAAGGTAACCATCCTATAGGTCTTTGAGCAGGCACGGGAAGACATGTTTAACACGCTGAGAAGAGAATTTGAAGCTTTTTGTGAGGTAATAATGGTCTATGTAATTTTAAATTTTTTTTTTTCTGCAGTACCTCTTACCTTTTGTTGTTAATCATTTCTGCCATGATGTCATTTGCCTTAGGCAAGATAGATACTCTCTCAAAACATAAGCAGATATTTTTGTTATCTCCTCTCATGGCAGAAATTTGTTAAAATGTGCCCCCTCCCTCAATGATTATAGCTTGTTCTAGTCTCTTTGTTGTGCAGCTTTGCTGAATTGAAATATGTCTAGTTTCTGTTTATTGAACTCTTTATTTAATGATTCATATATTATATGGATGGTAACCAATTTTTAAGAAAAGCACTAAAAATTTCTGAACTAAACTTTCTTGTCTGCACATATTTTTGTCAGTTTCCATACAAGAAATATTCAATTCTCATGTTTGAATATCCTATTTTTATCATTGAATCATGGAGCATACTTTGTGCATATAAGACACTGTCTTTGAGTTAATTTAAATGAAATGTACAACAGGGTAAGTAATAGCATGCTAGTTCTATTTTGTAAAAGAAAAGAACATGCTTCGTCAATATATCTACACATGAAGTTTGAAGAGATTGTGCATTGGTATTATATGCCCTTTGTTCTTAAAAATGGTGGATAGAAACAAGGAATCTCACATATTTTGACGATATATAGCTGCAAGATTCATGATGGCGCAACAGTTCTTTCTCGTTTTTTTAGTCCTGTCTTTGTTGACATGGGACCATGATCCATGTTCATGTTTCGTAGGCCAAGCTTAAATGCTCAATTGATGATGTCGGTGCAACTGCATAGTCATGGTGATGAATGATGAGCATGAAGACTGGACCGGCTTCTTGAAGTTGTAGCATTTTGTGTCTCTTGCGTTGCTCTTGCTACGTTGTCTTTTCTTGCGGGATTACTTAGCTCTTTCTGTGGATTGTAGACCAATGACGATTAAGTGACTTTGTGATGCCTTTAAGCACTTTAATGTATACATCCATCAGATAGTTCTTTCGAGCTTTCTACAATGAAAATTCTTTTTGTGATAAGTTCCAAAACAGAAAAGTAGTAGGGCTTGCTTGGTTTGTGTCCAAATTTTGCCATGCCAAAGATTTGGCAAGCCAAAAGTTGGGCAAAAAAGTTGCCTTATATTTGGCAAGATAAATGTGAGAGTTTGGCAAGTTTTGGTAGCAAACCAAATCTTGACCAAAACCTTGGCTTGCCAAATGTTAGGCATGGCAAATTTTGGCAAGAAACCAAGCAGGCTCGTAAAATCCTTTTTGTGCTCCAAGCGGGCCTCATTGTTCTCTTTTTTTTTTGGTGGGTTTAATTTGTACTTTGTCTTGTCACCCTGCTTGGTGCCACATTGCAAACGTCTCGGCATAGGAACATAGGTGTTCCTGCAGCTTCAGCGTATAATCATGAGAACTGGTCCTTTGAACCTGGCAGAACTATGGAAGTTCTAACAAAACGTGTTAACCTGCACTGCTTGCCCGAATGTGTGAGCAGATAATGGAGAGGCTTACGGCGAGCACTCGACAAGACACCACTTTTCCAGTTCTGATTTCCATGTATACTTACAAATTAGTAGTTTGTTGTGGGGTCAACAATGATGATTTGGTCCAACAAAAAGAGCTTCAACATTACAAGCAAAATGTCTCTGTTTTTTTTTTAAAAAAAAAAATCTAAGGGCAAAAGAAGCTTCTTGGATAAAAGAACATCTACAGCGTGGTGAAGCTAAAATCATGTAAAACTGCTGTTGCCTCGGTGCTTGGTGTTGAGCTGCTGGCCAGTGTTTGTGTTTCCTCTCACAATCAAGCTCTTTATTTGCCTTTCCCTTCGGATACCTTGATTACTACCACGAGGTATGTAATGCATGCATGCTATGTTAGCTGCGAATTGACGAAGTTCCATGTTTGGCACGTACGGTTGCGGCAGCTAGAGCCGGCTTGACGGCCTAATGCTGGAGATGCCAGTGATCTCCCTCGCAGCAACGAGGGCGTTGACGTCGTAGCTGCCCTCGTACGAGTACACCGACTCCATGTCGCAGAACGCCTGCGTGCGTGCACAAAATTGCATGCATATAATAGAACGGATCAGATATTCAGATCCAGTTTCCCTTCCAACATTACAAGACCGCGTTAATAACTTCATCATCAGCTATGAAAGGAAAAATGATGCTACACACGAGACGAGGGCGACCGATGGACCTTCCCAACGTGGAAATCGGTGACGATGCCGTTGCCGCCGAGGAGCTCCCTGCCGAGCGCCGCCGTCTCCCGCGCCTGTTTTGTGATCCAGGCCTGCAACGTTCGACAGAGACGGTGGTTGTTTCAGTTTCAGGCAGCAGTGATTGATTTTTGTTTGTTAATTGTTATTAGTCACAATCATGGCTCAGAAACCGTGTGTGGAAAGTGTCTGACGACTGACCTTGCCCAGGCTAGCCTGGTCTGAGGTCATCTTGCCGGTTTCATGCAGCTTGCAGAGTCGCCAGCCGAGGACCGACATCGCCTGGATGTTCCCCAGCATCCTCATGAGCTTCTCTTGGTTCAGCTGGAACGCGGCCAACGGCGCACCAAGCTGTTTCCTCTCTAGCAGGTACCTGATCCATCCAAAATGCGGTTACATGCAGTACACCAACATCATAAAATCAGTCATAGCACATGAAAATCCTCATTAGGAAACATTTGGTAGGAAAAGTTTATACTAAATGTATGATATAACACCAAGAGAGATCTCACGTCACTAGGATATGAGAAGTTGGTTGTGATTACTAATCGTAGAGAAAATTGTACTCAATAGATGATCAATACGCCGTGCCAACGAGGTGAGTTTATACCTTAGGCACGCGTCATAAACCCCCATCGCAATGCCGATGCTGATCCAGGCCACCATGATGCGCGCCACGGACAGGGCCTGCAACCATGCATGATGAATGAATGAAAAGAGCAGCAGCAGAAATTTGACTTTGATCTCCTGCCGGTTGTAACTTGTAAGCAATTTTCTTACGTTGACGAGATCCTGAAAGCAGTTGGCGCCGGGCAAGCGGTCGTCGTCGGGGACGAAGACGTTGTCCAGCTGGATGTTGCAGTTCTGGACGACCCTCAGCGACACCTTGTTCTCGATCTTGCTGATTTTCAGGCCAGGGCTCCCAGCATGCACAATGAACTTGCAAATGTTCGGTCCACTCATCAACAGAAACATTATATTATCTGAGATGCATACATGCCTACACGTATAAGCTGATAAAACATGTTTGCAAATAAAATAGTATCCTGTCTAGTCTAGTTACCCGTTGATCTGGTTGGTGCTAGTATTCCGTGCAAGAACCATGAACACGTCCGCAAAGCTACTGTTCGCCGGCCAGCGTTTCTGACCGTTAAGGACCCACCCTCCAGGAACCTACGACATAAGTGCATCGGATTAAATTAGCAATGACGATAAGTTCCAAATTTTATTCAAAACAAAATACCACCTACTACTAGCAAATTGTAAAAAAAATTTGGAAGCATGCATTGAATTGAACGTGATTGATTCCACGTATTTAATCATTATGAGGCACTTAATTAATCTTACTACATATATTATATTAGTAAGCATCCACATTAACATTCACAAGACAACGTGTAAATGATTCTCACAAAATAAGAAGCATTAGACCATCTACTCAATAGAATCTAATCATCTACATATATTCTATTTTATTAGAAAAAAACCATCTCTCTACCATTATACAAATAGTTTAAAATAAACCTCTAAATCCACCACTAGCATTACAAATGAAATAACCCAAAGTAAGTAGCTAGTGTTTATCTAAATTACCCACATATACCATAATAAAAAAATATAAAGTGAATTTCTAAATGTACATACAAATTTATTTATAGCGTCTTTGTCATTATTAAATCAACTTTAAAAAACTTCTTAAATCCAGATTGCATACATCTATCCTCAGTGGCCATAGAGCCATTAAAAAACTTGTTAAATTCAAATTACGTACATATCATGATGCCATTTGGGTATATGCCTGTGACAGAACCGCCTTAATCATAGGGCCCACGTGCCCCATCATCGTCCTTAAGAATTTTTGACTAGCCTGCACGAGTTTCCCTTGACTTATGTGGCCTGCCGGGTCTCCTACGAAACCCTAATTTCTCTGATGATCTCATTGTAAAGACCTTGCAGGTATTACAACAGTTTACACAAACGATTTGAATCAGAGTAAAAAGTGCGGAAGTATTACAGAAAATAAATTTACAAATTTTAGATTACGTTATCCCCAAACCAGAGTTTTTTAGTGGAACAGCAGTATACGACTAGACACCCTGCCCAAGGGTTATATCATACACACACCTTCATTCATGCATGATCCGTTGACCAGCACGTCCCACACAGAATTTCATTCTTAGTTTACCTGCAACAGGGGTTAACAAACCCTAAGTACATGGGGTACTTCGCAAGAATTACCCGACTAAAGGTGTAAAATTAGACTCAGGAATGCAGGCTGAGGGAAGTCGAGGTAAGGCTTGAGCAAGAGTCAAAATATTTTGCAGAAAAGCATTTCTATCCTATTTCATTATTTGATCTCAATATTATTTTATTCATATACATAATTCCAATATCAATTCTCGTATATTATGTACTTTCGAATTCATATTCATTATCAAAAACACCTAGTTCCGAACCACTCTTCGCTCTAAGGGTGAGGATTATGTCTCCATTAACCGAGGAGCAACGTCGATTCGAATCCAGAAGTACCCAGTTGGGGATCCCTATCCACACTGCATATGTAGCACTTAAGCTTGCATATGCCAACCCCGCCTACCACGGCTTTTCATACCCCAGAACCGGTCCTGCGCCACCCGAGAGCACAGTACTCCTCTCGTCTCCAGGCACGACGGCCACGAGGGTACACGCTACTCTCGCCATCTCTCCACTCCTAGTGCGTGGTTGTCAGTTCCAGCAGTAGAGCCACCGGAGTCAAAGGCTTTCCGTAGTATGTGGCTAGTTGCAAAGTCATGATCACAGCAGGCCGACAATGAATGGTCCCTAAATATTTTTCCGTTGGACACCATGCATTGGGACTCTAACCCAAGTACACTGGAGACGACCCGGTTTTCGCATCCCTTTTCCGATGGCGAGGATCATTAGGACTCTAACCCAAACAGATGGTCAACCAAACGAAAAACCCATCCATGTTGATGATAATGGACTGGCCAAGTACACCATCACCAAACGAGGATAATACCAATCCCATAAAATGATTCATTTGTTTCATATCATCACAGTTTTCAAAATAGCATTTTTACAACTCTATCATTAAGCATGACTAAGCATTTTTCAATACTTTAAATAAATCAGGGTCTCAGGTATAATATGTGGTCAAGGAAAGGTAATGCATCAATAGGTTATCACTCAACTCCTATTAACCTAATACAGTAGATTAACTCAAATGATAAATATTTTTAAATAACAAGGAGGGGCAAATGCACCGGGGCTTGCCTGTTGCTTGAAGCAGATAGTACTCTGAAGTCAATCACCGAGAATTTCCACGCCCTCCGAGTGAAAACCTTACTCGGGACTTGCTTCCGATAATAATTACCGTGCGTTCACTACACAAAATAATAATACAATGCTTAATATGATGATATGTATGCCATAATGAATGAGATGCACTAAATTATAAAAAGTAAACTTAATTAAAAGTTGAGTACAGGTTTCCTTCACGATAAAGTTATAAGCCAACAAACTAACCTATTGAGTATTAACTACTTTAGTTAATTGACCATTTTAACATTCGTTGAAAGTCTAGTTAGCTACCCTATAACACTATCACACTTTTGCTTAAGCAAATCATTAAGCCCTATTATTACATGTGAACAACATGGATTGTTAATGTTCCTAATTAACAATTTAATTAAGAACTTAATCACTAATTAAAGTGGTGGGGATCACTTGTAGGATAATGATCCATGGTCAACACATAATCTAAAAGTCATATCAAAGCTAAGTCATTAGGGTTGTCTACTTATTTTATTAATCAAATTATCAATTAGGATTTTTGGTTTAACATTTAATTACTACATAAAGTAATTTATTTTATACCTTACAAAGTAAATGATCATCAAAACTTGAAACAGCAGGGGTTCATGTACTACAAGGTATGTAATCAAACCTTAAATTATTAATCGAATCATTTAAAATTAAATTCTAATACCCTTTTCTTAATTAATCGATTAATCAAATAATTCAATAATAGATAATTAAATTATTTACATTTGAGCTCAAAGTTTTTCTACAGATAGGTCTTAGTCCCAAACAGTTCCAAGTCAAAGTTCATGATTTTTGGGATAAATATTATGGCCTATAAAAATCATAAACTTTCATTTTCCATTTAAAATGTACATTTTTATAGCATACAGAAAGTGCTCTAAATCTTTATTACATATTTTTCCCATGCTAAGCACATTTCAGAGAAGTTACATAAATATTTTTATGATTTTAGGAGCCCTACAGAAATTACCACAAAATAAACAAACCTCAGCACTATTTATTTGTTCACAAAACTGAAAAACTCATAAAACCATTCGCCAGAGCTGCTGGGCCGGTTCTGCTCGGCCCACATGTGGCCCAGCGCCCTCCCACACCCTCTCAGCGCATCCCTGCGCCACTGGGCCGGCCCATCATGACCTGCACGCGGCCCAGCTGGCTCTCCCTCTCTCCCAGGCTTGCTCCCGCGCGCGCATGGCGGCGATTGTTCCGGTGAGCCCTAGCCCACCGGCATACTCTACCCCACCTCCCGCACTGATTTGAAGACCTGACCCCAACCGAAGGACTCGAGCACGAACTCCAGGGCGGCAATGGCGACCCTGACCGCAGCGCACGGTGGCACAGCCACGTTCCGGCGATGACAGACCTCAACAGACCTAAATGGAGAAGTAAAAAAAACAGCACGGAGCTCACCACATGTTGACACATGAACTGGTTGGAGTAGAGCTGCAACCGAGCCTGCTGTCGCAATCGATGGTGGACCCGGCGGCTTGATCCGGTGGCAAACCCCTGTTCCGACGTACCCAGGCCTCCGCGGTTCGAACCACCTTCATATAAGAATCAAGGTGACCCAGAGAGGTGGAAACACAAGTCGAACATGAAGGAGAGGCTTTGAGATGAGCCCACCACGTGGAGCTCGAGCTCGGCGGCGCAAATGGCCGCCCGAGAGGAAGATGACGACCTGGGGCAGCTTTCGACGAAATAAGACAGTGCCAATGGGTCAGATAGGTTCGTGATGATGTCTCCGAGTTATGGGAGCAAGGAATTTGATGGTGGTTGAGTAAGAACGACGAATTTCTGCTTGAGCAGTGAAGCTCGTCGGTGGCGGTTTGGAAAACAGAGAAAGAACGACGGTGACCGAGCTATTTATATAGGTAGAGGAGAGATGAGCGACGTGGAGAGGACCCCTACAGGCCCAGCCTCGACGGCGACAGGTGGCCGGTCGGCCCCGGGCGTCACCGGCGAGCGGCGCGGCACGCGTGGCAGGCTGCCCCCCCTCCCACGCGCGTGCAGGGGCAGAGTACCACCCTACTGTAGCTGAGCCTAACCCCTATCACCCCTTTTTTTAAAAATTACTCTTCATTTTCTGTAGTAACTTGAGAAATTACCTTAATAAGAGTTGTAGGAAATTTTATGTTGGACAACTTTTGTTCTTGGGCCAGTTTCAAAATTTGAATATATTTTGAATAATTAAAAAGGGGGTAAAATGAATATTTGAATTTCATTTCAAATTCAATTAAATTCTCAAAATTTTCCTCAATAACTTGAAATTCTGCAAAAATAAAAGTTGTTCTACTTAGTAAGCCCTACAACTTTCATTCAGCAAGTTTTGTTAGATTCTTGATAGTTTTTGAACTATCATTTCAAATTTGAATTTTAAAACACCGTTTTGGGTTTAATTTGTAATTCCACTTAATAACTCCAAAATCTCCTAAAATGAAAGTTATTCCATTTTAAAAGGGATAAAACTTTTATTAAGGGACCATCATTAGATTCCTGCTAGTACTTAAATTTGAATTTCAAATTTAGATCTTTAAACATAGATTAAGGTTTTATTCAAAATTGTTTTTAATAACTTCAAAATTACCCGAAATAGAAGTTGCTCAACTTTTAAAGATTTACAACATTGGCTTTAGGCCCAACACCTAATTCCTCTTAGTTTTTGAGCTAGGGTTTGGGTCGATTTTAGGGTTTATCGATGAATTCCTTTTTAATTTACAATTGGGTTTAGATAAATATAGACAAACAAGTATTTACATAATAAAATCGCTCTAAAGCATCTATGCACAATCATATGCAAGAATAAAATTTATTTTAGTTAATGCACGCTAACACTGTTGAATGTGGAATGATTTGCATGCAATCATGATGACATGACAGTTTTAATTACAGTAACATCAGGGGTGTTACAATGCCATAAAGCCCCATCCATATAAGTTCTAACAAAGTAAGTTTTAGGCCTATATCTTACCTTTCAGAGGCAAATAATGTAACTATTTATGGTGGGGAAGCAGTATATATTATGTACGAGCATGAGATGATAGTGTATTCATATATGCATGAGACTATGGATGAAATCCTTGGGATCGACATTATAATTTAAACTAATACAGAGGCTATCTCATTGCCATGAACATTTACTAAGGCTTAATAAATTTGTCTCATGGTTTGACACACAAAGTTTTTACACCCTGGATCTAAACACCCCCTAGTCAAACTATCCTACATAAAGTAGCTCATTTTGGTACTAAGTCATGTCTAATAATTTCTATTCAATCTTGCTAAAATTTTAATGTGCAAATGCAAGGTTTTAATTTTAGGTGCGACTTTTGACATGGAACTAACATATAAGTCTATCCATAATGATTTTCACTAAAGTGGCCTACTGTCACACTAATTGATCTTCAATAAATTTTGGTTCATTTCTCTACTATGATTTGCAAGGATTCATATTGGATTGGACTAGGTATAAATCATTTTTAATTATGTTTAGGTTGGGTGTTAATTTTTTTCATTTCTCTATTTGGATTTGTATCGTGATAGAATATGAAGAAGTAGAAAAGAGCATAGATAAAAATTGTTGATCAATCATGGATTGCAAACTTATATATGACTGTCTAATTCTTATCTCTCATAGAATTGAATATCCCATGCAACAATATAAGTTCCATCTTAAGACTAGTAAACTCATGGATTTAGATAAAAAAATAATCACATCAATTTGTGCATTTAAGCCTTCATATATTGGTATCATGGATAGTCCTATTAAAATATATTTATTTATGGATTTGTGCATGCTCACAATTGTTTAGGTCCCTTTGATGAAGACTGCCTACTTGAATTTGAGATTTTGATGCAGGATACTCACATTTGTGGCTAACTAAATTTTTAATGGTAGGCAACATGCCCATTTACAATAAGATACATGTGAAGATTTCATTGATCTTAAGATGTTCCGGCACAATCTACTGAATTGTTTATAAGAGTAAGGTGTGCGTCTATGTGTTTATAGTGCGCTTATAGGGGTTAATGTGCATGCATGTATGTGAGCATTAATCATAAACCCATGGCATAAGTATGTTATTTCACAAAAAATATGTATAAAAAAATACCTTCACTGATGTGGTAATAAGATTACTCACATCACTACCGTGGTTTGGCTCTGTCAATGCCTGAAAAGTGAGAAATAAGATAAGCACAGTAGGATATTGTGCAAACTACAATGAAAGGTTGCCCTGAGCACTTACATAGACACAAATTTTGTGCATTTTGCCCAATGATGGTAAATATTTCTTCTTTTGTGCTTCTGAACCTAGTTGCTCTGCTTGAACATATACAAAGATGTTAACAGTTGTTTAGTACCTATAGAGCTATTGACATCAAATAACTAACAACTGATTAAGTTTTGCGATGAACACTAACAACGAGAAAGGAAATATTTTCTGATGGTCAATAAATTCTATGCCCGACCAATCATAAAATGTGTCAATTATATTTCACAGGATGTGCACCATCACCATGAGAGTTATGCCTTTTAGGAGAATCTATACATGTTGAACTTGGCTTAGCTAGTTTTATCAACCTAATCGGAGTTGGAAATTAAACTTTCACACAAGAATTAATATGAGTTTCGACTCTTAAGAGCGCAAGGCCTTCCCTTGCTATAAAAATTAAGGGCAACAACTGATTAATACTACAACCAATAGAAATCAATATATGTCTTTACTTTTCATCATGTTTTCTTCTTTCCTATACCTTTTCTGAAGCCTACTTATTGTTCATCTCTTGATTTGATAATCAAAGGTCATGTCCTCTCCCTGATGTGGTCTCCTTTGGGTGAGAGTTTTGAAGTTCTTTACTAGTTTGCTTGTAAGCTAATTGTTTATCATCAAGTAAGTGTGATATTTATCGTTTGTTGGTTTGCTTATTAACCTAATGTTCCATCACCATGAAGCATGAGATTTGTCTTTATTTGGTAAGCAATCTGAGAAAACTAGAAACCTAGTTAAGCCTGTTACCAAACCTATCTTAGTTGGTTTTCACAGACATCATTCTAACGTATTGACTCATATGATTCGCACACTCTAATGCTTTGCTGTTTGGCCCATATTTTTGCACCGACATAAGTTTCGTGACTCCACTAGGGAATGATTGTTTGTATAGCTTCCAATATCTACCCTAGCTCATTACTTCATTAATCTATCTTTTTACCTTTTTCCATTGCCATTGCATCATGTCCAAATGGTCGATTGCATCTATTGTTGATCACATGGATTACTACTAGAATACTAGATATGGTGCTATAGTTTCTATTGTGAAACTAAAAAACATGAAAGAAGCAAACAAGAGGCTCGATCCTCGAGACACATTCGTGAACATGGAAATCTACCAGGTGCTTTACTACAGTATGACCGCACCAAACATGAGGTACAACATGCAAATGAATCACCTGACTATATTTAAGTGTCTCAAATTCTATTATTCATGTTTTTGGGCCTATTGATGAGCATATTGTATCAACTAGTCATTATTTTTATAAAGTAGTTCTAGATATGCATATTGTAATTATGAAAATGTTATGTACAAGCCCATGTTACTATGAATACTTCTAAAATTTTAATGCTACTAGCAACATACAATGTGCACAAATGTATTCTTATGAATTTCTAGTGGAACATTCTTATACATTGCAAGTAAATCAATTTTATATGCTAATGAACAATTATCAATGCCAAACTAACATGTTGAGTTTGACCAATCTTTATGAAACGTCCTATGTAGATATGATTTTGATACTATGCAATGAGGCATTTCATCATTGAATTCATCAACAACATATCTATATCTCTTATAAAGCTAATCCCCACTAGAAATCTATCTCGGCATGCAAGCCATCCACATCATTCCTGACTAATATCCACATCATCTCACTAATAGCCATGTCATCCCACTAAATTTCAATCTCTTCATTGTAAGCTATCCACATACATCATATCTACTCAATTTTGTTTCAAATCCATCTCATTTCTCGCAGCAACGCACGGGATATCTTTTAATTCACAATATGATGATCCAACGGAAAACAAGCCAGTGAAGAAGAGAATTGGCCGCTCATGTTATTTATTCCGCCAATTATTCTCAACCCTCATATTGTACACAATATGCTACTATAACACATTTGATGCACCCCATGCCAAGAACATCTAGCTAGACGACACGGCTGACCCTAGCCCACAAAATCAAAAACTTGATGTTGCTAGCTGGACCAAGCAAGCCAACCAGGGGACAAACATAACCTTAGAGTGGAGGTTGCATTTAAAAATTAGCACCATATAAAAATCTTAATGTCCATAATTCAGCTTCATATATTACTCGCAAACTAATGAAAATTTTGAACCTTATGCAAAATCTAATAATAATGACATGACTTAATAGGTCACTAATAACTCTAGCTGAATCAGAGATAAGTCAGCAAATATAGATACACCCCACACATCATTGCAACATATAGTTTATCCCCTATTCAACCATGGATTTTTGGCACCACTCATTGTACCATATGAGTATTCTGTAGAGTCTAAAAGCATTGAGGGCAAATGGGTTAACGTGGGACTAAATGCTTTTGCAGCTTGGATAAGTATGATTACTATTGCGAAAAACTAATATAAGGTCAGTCCATTATGAGTAAATTCATCATAACTCTAGTGCTTCTAGGTGTCTGGTTTATCTTTTATGCCCATCATTATGTTTTGTCTATGGAGAGTAGTGAAATTCATGGTTCCACTAGTGCATCTACAAGCGATGTCCTCTTTCTTTGTGCCTCCACTCGCTTAGTGGTCCCAATACCTATTTTTAGCCAATCCAGTTGTTGTTGTTACCCATCATACTTCTACCTAAGGCTATTACTTTACCAAATCTCATCTGCCAACTTGGATATACTATTAGAAAAATTGTGTCCACTATTGCTATCTTTGACAATATAATATGGGGGCTCTAAAATGATCATAATGATTCTATAGTATACATAGTAAAGCAACACATACCGATGGTAAGCATGGTAAGACATGCCTGAACTAGGCAAAATGAAGCGATGATTGCATCCACACGAGCGACCTCTGAAATACAGATAGCATAAGCAGTTGTCGATAGACCAGAACATTTGTAGCCCTGAAATAGTAGCAAAACTAAAACATTAACCGATTTCCACATAAATTGAGTGTTGAAATTTGTATTGTATTCAAAAGGTGTAATTCACAATATAAAAAAGGAATGTGTCAATGTGATACCTACACAAGCATGTAGACCATTTTGGATTCACTAGCTAGTTGGAAATGACATTATTATTATTATGCTATTATTTTCCAAGGAATGATACATACTAATGCAATGAACATGAATATGTTGGAACTTATTAGACCATTTATATATACACCCTTGTTCCAAAGTATAGGTTGTTTTAGCTTTATCCAAAGTCAGACTCATCTAGTTTCGACCATGTTTGTAGAAAATTATATTGATATATTTAATATCAAACAAATAGGCTATAAATATATTAATATATAATTAATCTAGTTTATTGTTGTACATGTTTATGCATTTTCTATGAACTTGATCAAATTTGGAGAAATTTGGTTTATAAAGCTAGAATGACTCACAATTTTTAAATAGAGGGACTACTAGATTTGAGATCTTTTCTACTGGTGCACATATATATTATGTCCATTCCTTTTTCAATAACCATATGTTAATACCATTGGAATTTTTTGGCACAAATAAAACAAATACTAGAGTGACTTTACAATTGCCCCAAGTTTCTAAATATCAATATGTCTAATTGTTTTTTTTCCTTGATTACGCATATACATCATGATTATACACACTCTCTATGAATTATAGATATGTGGTGACATTGTTTTGTTCCATGATTCTATATAAAAAATGATGAATTTTAAATTACAAATTTAATCTTAATAATATATTGAGTAATGAGAATATTTGAAAATTTAAATAAAAAGGGACACACCTTGTTTTTTCTAAGAAATAACACCCACCGAAATATTTACTAATGCACTGTTTCACTAGTATTCCATATCACCTAAATGGCGATGCCAATAGTTTCTTTAGTTGTTTAGCTCCCACCCAATCACAACATTTCTATTCATACAGCATATTCTAGCCCTAATTTTATCTTGCATTATTTCTTCTAATGGATCTAATCATCTATGCATGTACCAAAAGAATTAGTGTCCATAATTTCAACAGTACTTTTAAGTCCTATAAGTGGATAAGTGAAGTACTGTTGAAAAATTCTGAATCAAAATTAACAAAGCTACATCACCTGTACACATGTATTATGGGTCTAATTGGTTGCCTGCGACTTTTATGCAGGCTTGGGTAGTACGTGGATCCAATGCATTAGCAAGTACGCTATATTTAGTCATAGTAGATAATGCAGGTTTGCACTAGCCGGCATACAAACAAAAAGTAATATTCTCTTCCCTAATACCTCAACTAAAAACATGAAACCTGAACTAAACATGGAACATTGTTTAACTGCATGTAACAAAAAGTAAACAACCAAATCCAAATTTATTAAATACGGTCTTCCTATGGAGAACGTTTATTTTAGCTTATGTTATACCGCATAAGGTAAAATAGAAGAGCTGAACAATACGCGCTTATAAGCTGAAGCCTTCTCAATCATTTGTTCTTCTGCTTCACTCCTCATTTTTCGGGTTGATTAGGTAAAATTAAGTGGATAAACACATTCTTAGTAATGAGAATAGATTTGTGTTGTACACACCATGTTAATTGTATTACAGTAGTATAATAACAAAACATACATATATACAAATGCCCCGCAAAAACAAATATTTTTATGTACCTTGATGGTGCCACCTGTGAAGCCAAGAGAGCCCAACTAAGGAATGAGATGGTATATATGGGAAATCCGCTGTCTCCCAGTACTGTCAAGATATATCCCACAAAAAAAAAACAAATTAAACCTAATAATCAGCATGCATAAATACATGTTTTTCCATATTAGCATCATGAACCAACATTCCATAAAATTTTAAAAACATACATATATACTGACTTCACTATGACCCCATTGGCAATTCAAACTATTGAAGATTTTTTTTGACAAATAACTTAATGAGCATAATTTTACGTGAAACTGAGCTATTTTAGAGAAACTGTTTGACAAAACAGCTTCACCACTTCATGCATGGCTTAGAGAGGGAAATAAGGGAGAGATCATGGAAAGCTATTTTTTAGCTTAACCTCTTTTCATTGCTCTGTGAGAGCGTAAAAAAGGAGCTTCAACCATGAAGCTGTTTTCAAAAGGATGTTTAGCAAAAAAAAATCATAAGAACTCATGAAGTTATTCATGAAGCTGTGCCAGACAAGACCTATGTGCACAAGTTGGTCAACCTTTGGTATTATTGGAGCGACTTCTCTCTCCATAAATTGCCGAATCTTGATTTGAAATTTCTTCTCCTCTGTTGTCAGGAGCTCATCAAGCCGATAGTAGTCTGACACTATAAACCAAATAAATTGATGTCACTATGAGTCATTAAGATAAATTGATGTCACACTGATGAGCCATTATAGATTGTAATGTAATTGTGGATAATATTTGAAAATATTATGTGGACACAGGTCCAAAATACAACTCATGTCACAACCATTTCTCTATATATTAGCGAGACACACTTGCGTGTAAATAAGTAAACACATACAAATTAAACCAAACATTGAAGGTCTAGATGACACTTCTGTGATTGGTGTTGGAAGATGCTTTCAACACTAAATCAATCATCATTTACTTATAACTTTATCTGTACCTATTGTTAATCTATATCTAATATTAAAGCATGAAAAAAAATCTTTCTCAGTCCCTCGTTTTGTGTAACAACCCGGGTTTTTCGAGAACCAAAAGTCCGAACTTTTTAAAAATTTTCTTGCAAATGTGTGAAGCATATAGTTTCTAGAACGAACTATGGCTAACCCACTAACAACCGTTGCATTCATATAGAGATTGCTTGTAGGAAATTGTCAGAGTTCGCAGATGGTCTAGGGTTCTGCGTCGGAGAGCACAAATCCGTAGCAACTCTTCTCGATTCCATAAATCAAAATCTTACACTGTAAAAAGAGAAATCCTTATTTCCTTATCTCCTACTTTCCATATTAAACTTCTACCAATATTCGATGCGGACCCTTGCTCCAAATACCCCTTGACACACCACCTTGGAATCCTTCCGATTTCATTTCAAATCTTATTTGAAAAGTATTTGAATCAAATTCGCAAATAGGAAAGGCCAAACTCTCTGGGTTCAAATCACCAGCACCGCAGGCCTGCCCTTTTCCTCACCCTGCCTCACACGGCCCAGCAGCAGGCGCACCGTAGCCCAGCTCGCCCCACTCCTCCTCAGCCCAGTCCACACGTGCACCTGCCCTGCACTTCTGCTACCCAGCTGCAACCACGGCCCAGGCGCCCCCTCCAGCCCCGCAGGCCCAGTAGCGCATGCGCGCGGCCCACGAGGCCCATAGCCGCGGCGCCCCACGCCCCACCGAACCCTAGGGCAAGGGCGAGCACGCCCAGCGCCCTGGTAGCCGCCGCCGCCACCAGCGGCAGAGCCGCACGCGCCGCGCCCCTGCTGCCTGCCCGCTCCACCCTTCGATCGAGGCCGCGTGTCCCTCGACCTGCACGGATGCCGAGGATGCTCGGAGCCCCGCGAACCCTAGCTGCTCGCGGGTATAAAGGAGACGAAGCCGCCGCCGCTCCTGTTCTTCTTCTCCAACAGCACCGCCGCCATCCTCTCTCCTTCACTGGCCACGCTACTACTAGCCATGGCTGCCGCGCACCACCTTGCTGCTGGAGCTCAGCTGGTGTGGCCACCGTCAAGCCGCGCGGGCGTCACTGCTACCCGCGCTACAGCAGACCGCGGCGGTGCGCCCCTCCGTGCCGCGACGCCGTGCGCCGCGTGACTTCGTGTGCAGGCCACGACCACGCCGTCGGCGTTCACCACCTCCACGTCGCCCGACAACCCGACCCGACCGCACCTCCGAGCTGCTCCTCCTAGCCGCGACCGGCCGGGGCCGTGAACACGGTCACCATTGCCGAATCCCCGAGCCACGACGTTGACCGCCCAAGCCGCACCCCGGCTCGCCACTGCTCGCCGACGCCGGGATGACGATGCCAGCTCCGGCCCCGTCCCGTCTTCGTCGGGCGCCGACGACCCCGCCACGACACCGGCGCCACCTCTGTCTTCGTCAAGCCGCGCGGCCACGACGACTCCGCAGCCTTGCCACGCTGCAACGCTGACCGAGCCACCTCGACGCCTCTCTGTGCTCGCCACGGCGCAGAGCTGCGGACGTCCGTCCGTGAGCTGCCGTCCACCTCGTCTGTACCCAAGCCCCCTCTGTCTTTTCTTCACCATTGGATCCTGACCCTGGCCTTCGCGCTGCTGATCTCACTGCACAGGGAAGACGGCTACACCGCAGCACCATCTTTTGGACGACCGTGGCCTAAACCTCGCTGTAGCAGCACCCATGACCTTGCTGGAGACCCTTCTCGGTGAACATCTAGCACCCAAAGCTCCCTTTCCGTCATCTTGTTGCAACCTATGCTGAAACCGGCCTTCGTGCCGTGTTCAACTACTACTGCAGGAAGCTGGCATCGTGACCACCTCCTTGCCAAGCCATGTCCACACCAAACCCCGACGAACCACTCGGCAGTACCGTCCCTGTCATCTCCATCCTCACTGAAGGTTCGCCCGTGGTCGCCGAAGCCGGAGATGGAGTCGGTGCCACCGTCGCGGATCGGCACGGCACAGCGATCGCCCTGCACGGCATCAACTTCTCGCTGCACCACCATCCTATCTTCGTCAGCACCACAGTGAGCACCACCACCCTTCTCGGACCCACCATGTACGCCACCGTGTCCCACTCCAGGGAACGCACCGGCAGAGCCACCACCGGCTCAGGAAGAACACAATGCACTCACACACACCGGACTAAACCCAGCCAACCGGACGACACATCGTGAACATATACGACGGGCATCGCCGTCGACTTAGGCCTTCGTGACGTGATCCAATGCCTTGTTGAGAACCTGGCCATGCTCCGCCACCTCCCGGTCACATGATGCCACCTCCAGCCAGCCTCTGGCCAGCCACAGCCCCGTCCGGCCAAGCCGCGACTAGCCCGCAGGAGGCCATGACTAGCCGCAGCCAGCCAACAGCAAGTCATAGTCGGCCAGAAGCTACCAAGAAATGGCCGAGAGGAGCCGGAACGTGTTGCAGCAAGCCTCACCACTTCTCGTTGACACCAACCCTGTCTGCTGTTGTAACAAAGCCCCGTTGCCAGATCTTGAGGCCCCATGAACGATGCTGGACTACTGGAGAGCCCCCTTTCACTTATTTCTTGTACACCTGTCCACTATATTGAACCTTATCATTACGATCCATCTGTCCATATATCTACTGTACCGTATCTGTTGTACCCTATCTCTATGAATCTGTACATCCATTGTTGTACCCTACCCTTACACTTTCTCTGTACTTGAATCTGTAATACAGGATCCATCCCTCTTCATGCTATGGAATTGTGCTACTCCGCAGTCTTATAATGAGTCTTTTGAGTCGTGTCGTTGGTTCTTATTGCTGGTTATTGTGTTGTTTGTCTGTGTGCCGTGCCTTCGTGCCGGTGGCGAGTTCGTACCTCGTTCGGACGTTGCGATCGCGGGATCCGTCCCGCCATGACCGTAAAGCCGAGTGTAATTCGACCTCGCGTTGCCACTCTCTGACTTTTCGTGCTTGACCCTCGTATGGTCGTACCCTGCGCGACCGTCGCATTCCTCTGGTTCTTGCGGTGACAACCGCATCGCTATGGATCCGAATAATGTCTTAGTGACAGTGCACCCAGGTCATGGTACCCTACGAGTGGTTCGCGCACTTGCGTATCTTACATGTCGCTCTCTTCTGACGCTCCGTCTATTCTGTGGCGTGCGTGTTGGAAGAAGTAGACCACTGTTGTTTTATGTTTCTCGCTCTTCGCTCTTGTATAGCCCGTTCTATTCGATCCCGACTTGTTCATGGCGACTGGATCAAAGATCGGACTAACTCGTTTTAGTTAGCAAAGCGATGGTCTATATCAAGATCTCGGATCTATACGAGTCGACTCGATCGACTACTTAAAACCATCTTCACTGAAGATGTGACTGAGAATATGATATAGATGTACCTAGCTAACTCCTCTCTCTCTCTGGATTCTTGGTGTTTAAGCACATGTATGATTGTACCCGTTTGAATCACAACCTTGGTACCCTACATGTGGATTAAACACTCGCACTATTTTGTGCAACATTTATTGTTGGAAATTCCTTGTTCTTTCCTGCTGATCGGCCGTCCTCTGATCCCCGTCTTCCCTGTGGCGTATGGATCGGAAGATCAGTGTGCCGTGGTGTTTGCTATGGATAAGCTTTGGCCTAAACCATTTATTATAAAGCCATATTGGCTTGGCTGTGACTTATGCTTGTGCTTAGCAAACCACCACTCCTGTTTCTTTGGCCTGATGAAATCAGACATACGCCGAGAGGGCTAAGCCGTGTACCTTTTATTATTTCTTTGCTGTTAATGGGTCTCCCCGCGTCCCGTCGTCTTTTGGTGTATTGAGTGTTTTATTGCCTTGTATAGCTTCTCGGAGTAGCCATTTCCGGATTAGCGACGACCGGACTGAGGCCCGCTGGAGGAGCAGAACATGGATGACGACAAGAACTGTGGAGTGGATCTAGGAGACCCAGCAGAACGACTACACTAACTGAGGAGTGCTCATACCACTACTTCCTCGACAACGCAGGTGTCATGGCAGCACCTTCTTTTAGAGAATCCTATTAGACATTGCAAATCTAGAACTGCTAGCGCTTTATATTTACTCCTTTGTTAGTATATGATGCATGTTACTACCTAAGCCGTTACTACCCCGCTTGCAACCACTCTACTATACTACCCAGCTTCGCGCTCACGCTCTTTTATACATATTCCTATCTACCTGCTTGCTTGCATGTTACATCACTATATTTATTTATTAACTCCACTCGCATTGTATCTATGATGTGATGCTGGTGGTGAACCCCTGGGAATGGTTTGGCTTGGGATGCCGGACTGGTGGTATGTGAGCGTGCTGCGTGTGTCTTGGGTGTGTGGTGAGGGTCGAGTCGACCAAGTGGGATACACGACGAGCTGTGTAAGCAAGTCTTGCCCGGAAGTTGCATCTGGGCATTCCCACGAGAGATACCTGTGGCGGGTAATGGTGTATGAGGAGGTTCTGGGGTAGAAAGCCTGCGTGGTTGAAACCCTGTGAACGGAGGTGCCATGGAGGCACGGGGAGAGTATCCCCTAAGAGAAGATGCCTGCTTGGTCAACCTAAGATCTACTGGTACTCAGGCTCATAGGAATCCTTTACTGCTCACTCGCTTCTGATGGGCGGGAGACGGCTGGACTACTTGGTAGGGCGGTGCCACTACTGCTAGGTTGTGAAGTGATTAGGGTGGGCGGTGAAGGATGTGGGATTCCCGAACCGTCCTAGATGCGCAGTACCACTGATTGGGCCCGGTACTGCGTCTCCCAGTCTCAGCGTTTCGGCGTAAGGGCCGAAGTTACCCAGGGCTGAGTGGTAGGGTGGCATCGACCTAGGCAAGCAAGCACCCAGAATTCTGCCTAGATGTATGTACAACATCGATGATGGCTAATCTTGTGAGTAGTAAAACCTCTGCAGAGTGTTATGGTTGATCGATCGATACATATGCCGACTCATCGGCTATGGACCTTTCTTGTGGTCTTCTACTGGTGTAGTGAGTGGTATTCTTTTCTCCCCCTGGATGATGATTGTCCGGCAGTGTGCCCGGAGTGGCAGTGTGCCGTTGAGGCAGGACCCGAGAGGGAGTTGGGCCTGTCGACTGAGAGCGAGGTGTGTGTGTGAGGTGGTGTATGGGTGAGATGATGGAATTGGGATGGGTTAATGGATGGGTGATATGGGTTAAAACTTGACGAACTATTATAATATCTACTACTGGGTACTACCTTGCATGCGCTTAGGATGCAAATCACCGTCAAATATTAGGATCGCCAGATCCTTTATTTTCTCTTTTTCACTAAAGCTCATCGGTGCTGACCATGGCCTGCACATATCTGGCGGTGTGCAGATTACCTAACTAATAGAGATATTGAGATAAAAAGTATTAGAAGGTCTCGTGCCTACGCTCAAGTTTGGTTCAGGAGATGAAGACTATGCTGCGCCAAGATTGACTCTGATGATGCCCGTGAAGGAGGAGCCTCCACTCGACAACATATTCCGCCAACTCTGATGACGACTAGATACGCTTCTGCTAGATTAACCCTGTAATAGGTGTATCCTCAAATGAGGTAAAACTTGTAAAGCTTGTAATCATACGCTGTATGACTGTGATTTCAACTGATATATGATAATGTGATGGAGTCAAATTTTGATTTGATCGTATTATAACTCATTCTGTGGATTTTCCCTTCGTGAAAAATCGAGGATGTTTCAATTTGACCATTCTCACTCCAGTCTTATCTACTTTGGAGCAACAAACTAGGTCAGTTTTTTTAGTCTCACAACAAATATAGACAATAGCACCTCTTTATGTCAGTTTCTTATATGAGATTAGTTTTTTTATTTCAGCTTGAATTTATTATGGGCCTTAAAACTTAATTAAATAATGTTAGGTCAAGCCCAATTAAATTCAACAAGATACCATATTTTGACTAGTTTACTTTATTCAGGTAATTAACGTACCTGCTGCTGGAAAGACTGATGTCGCCGGTGTTAGCTGAGGGCAGTCGATGGTGGATAGGTCCAACGCCGACGGCCTGAGCTCTGAATGCTTCATCATGTGCCCTTGGAGCAGGGTCCTACAATATCTATGTCTTATTATAGGATAGATAGATGATAGAGGAGGACTAGAAAGATGGTTCGCTATGTGCAGTATAGGCAACTAAGTGCAGGATGCAGGAATGTATGCTCAAAGGGGAGTCTTCATTTATAGAAGTATTCCACGAAGAACGACTGAGAGTCTGAGATCACAAGAAACAACGTAATAGCTTCACCTGTACGTACGGCTGCAGGTGGGCGGCTAGCAGCAGCTAGCCGAAAGACGTACCTTACGTACATACGTGGGTTGATGGCTTGATGCGGCGAGTAGCGACGATGCAATGCAGGTGGGGTGGCCGCTTGCATTATGTCCTACCGTGTACATGCACTTGCCTCGCGGTGGCCCGCGAACATACATAGGCAGCCCGCCGATGGCATGCTGTGTGAGTGTGCCTCTGTCTTTTCACGCTCAATCTGTAAGGACAAGTCACTAAATTCCTTGTTTTGCAGTTCAGTTCAGTCAATAAATTCACACCATGTTTTTACTCACAAAGTTAAAACCTTGCTCCGTGTGATCCAAGAACGGCATATAACGACTACACCACTTATCACTGAATTATGGTCTGCGCACGCGCGTCCGAGGACGTGCCGCGCAGGAGCAGTCAAAACGATCAGATCATTCAGAAACTCTGAATGCATGCTAGCTAGCTGGTGACCACGATCCAACCAAACTGCTCTCGGACCATGCTATAAAAGTCGGATTGCAATTTGCTATAATGCGTCTAACCACCAACCAGGCAACCACATCAGCAAGCTCTGGAGGCAGCAACAAGAAGCCATGGAGCAGAAGAGCGTACACCTCTTCGCCATCCTCTCTAACCCGGTGAAGGTCAGCGACAATTTTCAACAAATGTTGGCGGTAGCGGCCACAGCTGAAGACGAGATGCTGCCGGCGGTGGCAGCGAAAACGAAGGAGCGATCAAGGCCGGTGGGCGTGGATAGACACAACGCCGCCGGGACAAGACGATTCATACCATCTCTTCTTTTGGGAGGCAGAAGAAACGCGGGCTGTCGTCGTGGCGGCACTGGTACAGCGAGTAAAGCCCGCATCGACCGCTAGTCCGCTACGGTTTATGGGCTCACAAAGCAGGTTTAATGGGCTCTCAGCACAGGCTAACCCAGTGGGCCTCGTGGCGCAGCCCGGTCACTTGCATCCCTACCAGGCTACCACCACAGCGTCATCCAAGAATCTAAATGAGCCTTCTAGGAGGTAGGAGTATATAGGATTACTAGGAGAAAACCCCGCGCGTTGCTGTGGGAATCATCGATAAAATAATACTACTTATATTTACTATAATATGATCGAATAAATACCATAATATATATTAATGGATGATTTTTAGCATACTGATGTGAAAAACAAAATATATGTTAGCAAATGATGTGGTTTGCAAATGTGAAAAGGTTGAATGAAACATAATGACATGGGTAAGTTGGATGTGTTAGTGGATGATGACGTGGACATTTTGCATGGCAAGATAGAATGTGTTAGTGGGATGTTGAGTGAATGCTGATGTGGACACTTTACATGGCGAGAGAAATAGTTAGTGGGGTTTCTTTATATAAGAAGTATAGATTACAGACTTACAATCATAGGTTAGATCGTCCTACTCCTATAGAATTTCATTCCAACGACTAGAATTTCTCTATTTTTCCTTTGTTTCAAAAGAGGCCTAGAGGATGTGTTTACAGTAGTAATAGTCTGTTTGTGCTGTGATTGACTGATTTCTTACTGTGTTTTGGTACATTTTAAATATTGAACATGTTCATATAGCAGTGTCTTGTCTTGTAGTGGTACGTAGTTACTAAATCTGAGATCAATGTTTATTTCTTGCCAGGAAACTAGCAAGCATCCGTTTGCACTATCACTCATGTCAGTCGAATATTCGAATGATATCCATGTGGTTGTGGTTATAATTTGATAAAATTATTAGTTCCTAGGCCCTGAAAAAAGTTCGGTCTAGTTTCTTAGCTCTATTTTTATCGAACTTTGTTATTTAGTCGTAAAACAAAAGTTTCTTACTTTCTAGGCCCATCCGTCCACATCGAAAAATCATAATTTTTCGATATGACATTGGATGAAGATGATTTTTATATGAAAATCGTAGATCTCGACGAGATTCACAACTTTATATTTTTGAGTATTTTCATTTGAGGAAGTTCAGATGTCAAAAACATTAATATAATATATTAATATTTTTGGTATCTGAACTTCTTCAAATAAAAAAACTCAAAACTATAAAGTTGTACATCTCATCGAGATCTACAATTTTCATATAAAAATCATCTTTATCAGATGTCGTATTAAAGAGTTATTATTTTTCGAAGTGGACGAAAGGCCCAAAAAAGTAAGAAAATTTGTTTTAGAAACAAATAATAAAGTTCGATGAAAACAGGGCTAAGAAACTAATCCAAACTTTTTTTAGAGCTTAGGAACTAATTTTCTCTTATAATTTCTATGCTATATACCATCACATTTTCAACAGGCACCGCTTGCCTGAATCTTTCTGCGTCAGAGTTCCTGAAGATATGTATCCCGTTCTCTTATATTTCCAGAACCCAACAGGAGACAAAAATTTGGGTTTGCTGATAAACAGACTCGAAATACAAATGTGCTCGTCCCGTCTTTATTGCCGTTTGTCTCATGCTATCCGTTTCAGCTCCTGCGTTGCTTGCAGACGCCGGAGTCTCAGGCTGCTGTCGCCACATGGCCGAAACCGAAAGCCGCCGCATCTCGCAGCAAACTCGACGAGTCCTGGCGCACGGCGGCAGGCGCGTTCTTCATTCCAAGAAATCGCTGCGGACGCAGGAAACCGAGACGGGCAGGTTGGCAGGTGTCATCGATGAATCGATGATACTACGCATGGGTTGTGTGATGCAGCGGTGAGCCGGTGACGGCAAACGACGCGGACTTTTGTGCTGATCTCATGTGTTTTCATGAGGTTTGCAGACGCTGACACAACCAGCGACCGCCGACCGGAGAAGGATAGACTCTGTCGTGGTTAGGAGAAGCTTCATTAAAGACTCGTGTTCGTCAGATTGGTAGGGTTGTCTGCCCATGGGTGAAGTTGGGGAGAAATTGATGGCATCATATTTCTTTTATCTTTCATTAGCAAACGTGAATGTATATACGTGGTAATAGGATAGGACAGCCATCTTTCATAGATTTAACTATATTGTGTTCCTCTCATCGAGTTGGTAAAAAAAATATATGAAATGTTTAATTCGGAGTCTATATGGAGTTATGCCCTCATAAAAATGTCACGTTGTCGGAAGTTGCGACTGGTGCCGGAACTTTCAGGCGTCCTGTGCCTAGGGTCATCCCTATCCCAGAAGTTCCAGCCTAGGTTGGAAGTTCCAGCCCTCGAAACTTTCTGGACGTGTCGGAACTTCCGACAGACCTAATAAAAGACCCAGTTCAGATCTGACCTTTTATATTACGAATCGAACTGTTCCAAACTCGTGGGAAGCTTGAAAAATAAATCTTGGAGAGGTTTTCTACCGGAATAAGATCACCCCCTCTATATATACGAGAGGATCATGACCGATTGAGATCCCATCTATCCAATCGATGCAAAATCAATCTACTATACCTTTTACACTACTTTTACCCTTTTTCCAATCCCTATGTTGTTCATCTCTTGATCTGACGACCAAGAATAGCATCCTAGACTTGCTGGCCGACCTAGGGCAACCTGGCGACATTTGTGCCTTGACGGGGTCTCTCCCAAGCAAGAGCTTTAACTGTTTCTTTGCTAGTTTGCTAATAAACTAGCCGGTTCTTTTGTCACGCAAACACGTTGGTTACCCTTCGCTGGTTTGCTTATAACCTAGCCGTTCTTCACCATATAAGTGTGATCTTTGTTGCGTTCTTCTCGGTCCGTGATGGCTTGGGCATACAATGCCCTGTTGATGTGTGATCCGGAACCCATTCGATGTCAACTGTTGCCCAAACTTATTTCAACCAAACATTTATGCTGAAAATCTTGTAAGAGATTGGCTCCTATGCACAGGCCGGAATCATTCTTACTTTTTTTTTAAAAAAAAAGATGCAATAAAGAACTAATCATACATGTCCAATGAGCTAGAGATTGACTCTTCTTAAGTGGTAGTTATTGTGTGTATCTATTGTGAGGTTGAAAAGGTAGAACGAGCTGCACGACCGTACGCTCCGAGCCATGCCGCGCATGGGATCAGGTGCAGTCGTCCTAGATGAGTGTTGTAACACTAGTAAAGGTTTTGCAGCTCCAATATGTATCCCTGCTGGCTGCTGTGTTTGAGGATACAATCTAGTAGTACTCTACCTGCAGTGAGCCTCTGACTACTGCCATAGGTCTACGTTGCCATCGTCGGAAAAAAAAAGGGGTCTACAGTACGTTGCCATCCGTCAAAGCGAGAAGGTGAGAATGGAGTGGCCATGGGACATAGTAGAAGAGGGGTGGGAGTGAGAGATGACGGATCAACATTTGGCTCTGGGCCTCTGCCTTCCACCGTGGGTGTACGCTTGTCATCCGTGAAAATAAGGAGGAGAATAATGAAGTAGGTTATTATATATACTGACATCTAACTATTATAATTTGTAGACTCGAAACGTACAATGGGACAATCTCCCGCTAAATAGTTTTGTTTCTTCTGAAGCTCAAGCACTATGATATAGCTGTATACATGCATGCGTCTATTTTGTTCTTTAAAAAAATGAAAAGGGAAAACATGGGTTTCTGCTGAACCAATTCAACCCAATTGGTAGTCCAAAGCTAGAAACTAAAATATATTAACTATATGATAAATCTATTATTACCCAATCTTGACTAAAAATGATAAATTTTGATTTTCGAATGCATTGTGTGGATATGCACGAATGCATGCGTCCAAAAGGTTGGTGTATCATAAAGTAGGTATTGTTGGCCCCAAAGGCCCAAACAGCCCCCATTAATACATGCACGCTACACATTTAGTCAAGATTCCATCCATTTTACCTTTGCACATTTTTGTAAATATATTTTTGTTGTGCTTATTTTTCTTATTCCTTCATGTGGATCTTCCACATGTTCTCTCCGAGGCAAGCAAATCAAAAGAAATATCAAGATAATGCCTACACTAAATTCTTGTGCAGCACAACCAACCTTGGGGCCCCTTTGGCAATCTTTTAATTGCCCATATAAAGATAAAGCAGGTACATGTGTACTAATTTAGAGCAAAACCCTGAAATCAAGGAATGCAATTTCAGCTCCAACCACTAGGCATTGTGCTTAGAAAACACAGATGTGACCAAAGAAAGCGAAAGAATTCATGTTTGAAAAGGCAAGAATTCACATCAAACAGCAAATTCTTGGAAGAATTGGCAAAATCCCTACTCTGCAAACAAGGCCTAAAGTTTGAAAACCGTATAGGGTAGACATGGATCTAAATCCTGGCTTTGTAACATCTCCATGGATAAAGTTCGGAGGTTCCAATGCAAACATGGAAAAGTCATGCTGCAGTAGTGATACGGGTGTGCTCTTTTTGTGTCCTCCAAAGCTTGCTACAAGTCGCTCTTTTGCAACGTGTATTCTGGGAAAAACACCAAACATGGGGAAGTGCCGCCAGAACTACCAGAGTAGCTAGGTAGTTAGGTCAGGTGGTGTGGCCACCCATTCTCACAAACCCAAATGCAAAATCATCAATGCCTAATAAATCCACTTCTTTAAGAAAAGTTTTGTGAGAAGTTCCTTTCTGATTATTTAAATGTGACAAGTTGTTGATTTGCAATAATTGAACTATACCAAATGTTACTGAACAATTATTAGATAGCATGAAAGCCAAGTGTATTAAGCTAATGGAGTGGGCACGATTACATCCATATCCAGTTCTAGGATTTATAGTGAACAGCACGTGAGGGGGCTTAGACATAAAGATTTCTATGAATTATTAGATCCTTAAACTCCAGCTTTGCAGATCCTGCGATATAATTTGTTTTGCTTTTTTTTTTGCGAGTTGTTTGTCTTGTATCTTCTATTATATTGTCATTCGTGCACTGTAAAAAGGCTCAATTTTTTTATAGGTGTTCATCTAGTTCATAAGATACATCTAACTTGCACTAATTTTCATCTCTATGCACTACAGGATGCGGTTTCTTTGCCGAGTGCTTGGGGCACTCGGCAAAGACCACAATGCACTCGGTAAATCCTTTGCCGAGTGCCGCACTCGGCAAATGGCACTCGGCAAAGAACATGTCGGCAAAGGTTTCTTTGCCGAGTGCCAAATATCGGGCACTCGGCAAAAAAAAAGTCAACCGTCAACTTTGACGGATTCTTTGCCAAGTACCGACTGAGGGGGCACTCGGCAAAGATTTTTTTAATTTTTTTTTTGAAAAAATTCGTTGCCAAGTGCCCCGGCCCTGGCACTCGGCAAAGATATTTTTATTTTTTTTTGAAAAATTCTTTGCCGAGTGTCATGGCCCAGACACTCGGCAAATCTGAAAAACCAGGTCCCTGCTGCCCAGCTTTGCCGAGTGCCAGTACACAGGCACTCGGCAAAGGCCTCTTTGCCGAGTGTGGCACTCGGCAAAGAGGTCAAAAATGCTAATTTTCTTTCATTTTTGCTTTCCATCAAAACAAACAAACACACGACATATATATCATCACACACAGCACAGAATATATCACATTCATCATTCATAATTCACCAAATGCACATATATCGTCCATCGTGCATCACATACATATATATATCGTCCATAATCCGTCACATAGAATCCATAATCCATCACATACATATAAATATGTCTCTAGTGTAAGTCGAACACAAGTCTAAGTCCTGAACAAGTCCGAAGAATATGAAGAGAGACCACGGAACGGTACCTACTGCCATCCTGGCCACCCGAGCTGTTGAGCTGAGTGCCCGGACTGTGAAGGAGAGCCAGTTGGCCACCCGGATGCTGGAGAAGGGCCACCTTCCGGAGTCGGGTTCGAACCCGCCGACTGTGGCTGTACAAAGGAGAAGGGAATTCATGAGTATGTGCAGGAGGGCCGCAGTAGCTAAAGAAATAAACAGGTTCGATCACATACTAACCGGAGTCCCTACAGGAGGAGGAGCAGGAGGAAGAACTGGAGCAAGCAGCGACGGAGGCACGACCACGCCTGGCAAGGCCTGCAGACTCGCCATGAAGCTGAACATGTCCTGCATCCTCTGCTGCTCGGCCGGCCTCTGTGCTTGTACAGCCGCCATCTCTAACCGATGGGCCTCCGCCTGGGCCGCCTGTACCGCCTGCTGCGCCTCCAACCTCCGCACGTTAGCCTGCAACATTCCACCCGCAATGTTTAAACAATGCAAAGGTAAGGTACATGTGTAAAAGCAATGAACGACGAGTTTGTGAGTCGTAATCTGGAGTTCTGCCATCTGTTGCTGTGAGCTCGGCTGCCGATGGCCTATGGGAAGGGAGGAGTCCGTGCTCCTTGCTGAAATATCGGCGAGGCTGGCAACAGAGGCGGAGTCGACTGTGCTGTCTGCCATCCAGTACCGACCGTGCTGCTTCCCTCCTCCTAGCCTCATCAGGAGGTCCATGTCCAGGGGCTCGGTGGCCGGATCGAAGTCCTCCCCATGGCGCTGGCGAGCCGCCGAGATGTACTCGCTGAGCTTGCTGTGGACGCTCGCGTTGGTGTACGCCTCGGGCCCGTCCGCCTGGTTGTAGGTGACGTCCGGGGCCGTCGTCTTGCCCTTGTGTGCCAGGGCGTACGCCCTGAACTCATTGCATTCCTGACCTTGGTGCGCCTGGGACTGCGAGGAAAACACAAAGATGATTACAGGTAGTGAGAATTGAGTATTAGAATAGATAAATAATGTAACACCCCTGCTGTTACGATAACTAAAACCTGCCATGTCATCATGATTGCATGTAAATCATCACGCATAAATCCATTTTTACTGTGCATCACTAGAAATAATTTTTTTTATTTCTTCATATGATTGTGCATAAGTGCTTTAGAGTGATTCTATGATTTGAATGCTTGATTGGGTGTATGACTTTAAATCCATTTGAAAATAAAAAAGATGATTTATTTATAAACCCTAAATCGGATCCTAAAACTCTAAATCAAAATTTAAAAATAATTAGGGTTTGGGCCTTAAAACAAAGATGTAAATCTTTAAAAGTTGAGCAACTCTTGTTTTGGGCAATCTTGAAGTTATTAAAAATAATTTCAAATAAAACCCTAATCTAGGTTTTAAAATTTAGACTTGAGATACAAATTCAAAAAATATTAGGAATCTAATGATAGTCTTTTAATAAAAGTTTTAGACCTCTCAAAATAGAGCAACTTTCTTGTTTGGATATTTTAAAGTTTAATAGTAGAAATTTAAATTAAAACTCAATTAGTGTTTGTTTATTCAAATTTAAAATGTCATTTCAAAAACTAACTAGGATTTGGATAAACTCCTTTAATGAAAGTTGTAAGGATTTTCAAATTTAACAACTTTTATATTTGGGAATTTTAAATTTATGCATTGAGATTTCAAAATAAACCCCAATGAGTGTTTTGGAATTTAAATTTGAAATGGTATTTCAAAAACTATTAAGAATCTGCCCAAACTCCATTAATGAAAGTTGTAGGGTTTGTCTATAAGAACAACTTTTATATTTACACATTTTTGAGTTGTTGAGAAATATTTTATGTTTTAAATTGGATTAGATTTAAAATTCAAATCCTCTATTTACCCCTTTTTCAATTATTAAAAATCCATTCAGAAATTGAAGATGGACCAAAAATCAAAGTTGATCAGGATGAAATGTGCTACAACTCCTATTAAGGACATTTTTCAAGTTTCTATGTGAAATAAAAAGTAATTTGCAAAAGTAGAATTTGACCCTAGTCTTGTCTACTGTGCCGGACCCCCCCTTCTCTGCTCTGTTCACGTGCAGGCGCCAACCGCGCGTGCGCGCGCAGGCCGCCGGCACCGCCCGGGGCCAGCCGGGCCCGGCCACCTCCTGCTGTCGCCGTAGGGGCCCCCGGTCCCGTCCTATCCCCTTCGGCCATATATACATGATCCATCCTAAGTCGTCGTCGTTTTCCTCCCCTCTCGCCGTCGGCATGCTCCGGTTTGAGACGAAATTCATCGTCCGTAGCTCACCATCACCCTCTCCATCTCGAGGATAAGTTCTTCTACTCGTCCCGCTTCAATTGAGCCCGGTCTCACGCCTTCTCGTCACCGGAATCATCCGCGCGACCGTCATCTTCCTCGCGGCCGGCGGAGCGCCACCGCAAGCTCCCTCGCTGCGATTAGCCGTCTCTTGTAAGCTACGTCATAATTCAGTTCTCGTTCCAGTGTCTCGATTTGTCATGGATGCTCAAGCACCTGGCGGTTTCCCCGGTTTTGCACAGGACTCGCCGGAACCGAAGCTCGCCGCCGTGTCCGCGCGACCGAGGCTGCTATCTCCGCCACTGAACCATCTCTGGGTCGTCTCCGTTCAGCCAACGCGAGCATCTTGTCGTGGTGAGTCTACTGAAGCTTCGTGAGCGTTCGGTTAGGTCTGGGAAGGTCCCCGTTCGTCGGACCACCGGCGCCATCGCGGCCGAGCCGCCCAAGCTGCCATGGTCACTGCTACGCGTGCCGCAGTGCCCTAATTCTGAGTTGAGCCTCTGGAGTGGTTCGCGTGGATGTGGGATGCACATGGGGTTGCTCGGTTTTGCTTATAGGGCTACCGCCGGTGAGCTCCGTCGTCCTCACCGCCGTGCGCGCGCACGGACGATCGGGAGGGGCGTCGGGGGAAGAAGAGCAGAAGGGCAGGGCGCGTCGGGCCGTTTGGGCCGGCCTGTATGCGGCCTGGGCCAGGCCAGTTGGCTGGGCCGTTTGAATCGGAGAGAGGGAGAGCGCAGGGCAGCTCTGGGCCAGAGTGGGCCGACCCAGTTACAATGGCCCGAGTAGGCGTTTTGGTTTTTCTTATTTTCAGTAATATGAATAGTGCCTTGATTTGTTATTTTTGTATGAATATTTTTGTTGCACCAAAAATCACGAAATTAATTGTGGCTGCTCTCTGGGATGTGCTTAACACATTAAAAAAATTAAATAAGAAATTTGAACACTTTCTGAATGCGTTAAAATGCCCAGTTTAATTAATAAATGGCAATTCCAGGATTTTTGTTGATTAAAATATTATTCCACAAATCATGAAATTTGACTTGGTACTGTTTTAGGTCAAGACCTATCTATAGAAAAAATTTGAGCTCAAATGGAAATAATTTAATTATTTCTTATTTATTACTTGATTAATTGATTAATTAAGAAAAGAGTATTAGAATTAACTTTTATGATTTGTTAAATCTTTTAGGGTTTGGTTAAACCCCTTGTGGCACTTGAACCCTGCCGTTCCAAGTCTTGATGATCATTTACTTTGTAAGTATAAAATGAATCACTTTATGTAGTAATTAAAGGCTAAAACAAAAATCCCAATTGATGAATTGATAAATAAAAATGGGTAGAAACCCTAATTCACTTTTGCGTGGTGTGACTTTTGGATTGAGTAATGTCGCTGGGTCATTAACTTGAGATGATCCTTGGCACCTTAATTAGTGTTTGGGTTTTAAATTAAATTGTGGATTTAGAACATTAATAATATATGTTATTCACATATGATGATAGGGTTTAATAAGTTGCTTAGGCAAAGGGTTGATAGTGTTATAGGGAAAAACTAATTCGACTTTCAACGACCGTTAAAATGGTCAATAAAATAAAGTGGTTAATACTCAATGATAACTAGTTTCGTTGACTTGCAACTTTGTCATGGTGGCAAGTTGTACTCAACTTACAAATAAGGTTTACTTCTATTGATGAGTGATTTTGTGCATCTCCTGCATCATGGCATACATATCATCATGTAAGTGTTGCATTATTATTTCGTGTAGTGAATGCGCGGTGATTATTTTCTGAAGCGTGTCCCGAGTAAGGTCTTCACTCGGTGGACGTGGACCCTTCTCGGTGATTGACTTTAGAGTTTCGTCTACTTCAAGCAACAGGCAAGCCCCGGTGCATTTGCCCCTCCTTGTTATTTAAAAATATTTATCACTTGAGTTAATCTACTACATTAGGTTAATAGGAGTTGAGTGATAACCCATTGGTGCATTACCTTTCCTTGACCACATATTATACCTGAGACACTGATTTATTTAAAGTATTGAAAAATGCTCAGTCATGCTTAATGATAGAGTTGCAAAATGCTATTTTGAAAACTGTGATGATATAAAACAAATGGATCATTTTATGGGATTGGTATTGTCCTCGTTTGGTGATGGTGTACTTGGCCAGTCCATTATCATCAGCATGGATGGGTTTTTCGTTTGGTTGACCATCTGTTTGGGTTAGAGTCCCAACGATCCTCGCCATCGGAAAAAGGGATGCGGAAACCGGGTGGCTCCAGTGTACTTGGGTTAGAGTCCCAATGCATGGTGTCCAACGGAAAAATATTTAGGGACCATTCGTTGTCGGCCTGCTGTGATCATGACTTTACAACTAGCCACATACTACGGAAAGCCTCTGACTCCGGTAGCTCTACTGCTGGAACCGACAACCACGCACTGGGAGTGGAGAGATGGCGAGAGTAGCGTGTACCCTCGTGGCTGGCGTGCCTGGAGACTAGAGGGGTACTGTGCTCTTGGGTGGCGCAGAATCGGTTCCGGGGTATGAAAAGCCGTGGTAGGCGGGGTTGGCATATGCAAGCTTAAGTGCTACATATAGCTGGGTACTTCTGGATTCGAATCGACGTTGCTCCTCGGTTAATGGAGACATGATCCTCACCCCTACAACGAAGAGTGGTTCGAAACTAGGTGTTTTCGAGAATGAAAAGGAAATTGAAAGTACATGATATATGAGAATTGATATTGGAATTATGGATATGAATAAAATAATATTGAGCTTAAATAATGAAATAGGATAGTGATGCTTTTCTGCAAAATACTTTGATTCTTGCTCAAGCCTTACCTTGACTCCGCTCAGCCTGCATACCTGAGTCTAATTTTACACCTTTAGTCGGGTAAGTCCTGCGGAGTACCCATGTACTCAGGGTTTGTTAACCCCTGTTGCAGGTAAACTGAGTGTGCAGTTCTGCGTGGGACCGTGCCGGTCAACGGATCGTGCATGGATGAAAAGTATATGATTTAATCCCTTAGGTAGGGTGTAAAGATGTATACTGCTACTCCACTATGAAACTCTGGTTTGGGATAATATAAGCTAGATTTGTAAATCTATATTAATGTAACTCTTCCACACTCTTTACTCTAATTTATGTCATTTGTGTAAACTGTTGTAATACTTGTAAGGTCTTTACAATGAGATCCTCGGGGAAAGTAGGGTTTCCTATGAGACCCGACGGGCCACCTAAGTCAAAAGAGAACTCGTGCAGACTAGTCAAAGGTCCTTAGGGACGATGACGGGGCACGTGGGCCCTATGATTAAGGTGGTTCTGTCACAAATAAAGATGGAAGAACAAAGAAGTTTACCCATGTCTTGGCGTAAGCGCTGAGGCTCTGGTTGCCTTGGTGGTGTGGCGCCCAACCCATCTGCAGCCGGCAGTCCCGACGGATCTTGTGCTTCTCCGCCCACTCGGCCGAGAGCCACCTGTCCACAATGGCCTCCCAGCAGAGGCGGTGCCTGGCGCACCAATCAGGACATTGCTACATGCCATCAAGTTATTGATATGTCAGAAGATGAAATGAAGCCAACCTATTGTTCATGAAAGGACTACTTACTGAGAGGTACTGCTCCCTCGTGAGCGTCATGCTCCTGGCATCGCGCTTCCTCACTACCTGTCCAAGCACGTCGGCGTTGTAGTTGATGATGCACTGGAGCCGCGTCTCGTAGTACAGGTCCGAGAGTCGGGACCTGCAGACCTTGTCCTGCACGCGCACTGCCTGGGCCTCAAACCCAGCGTCGCACTTGTAGAAGTCCTGCATACAGACATCATGTATTGTTTAATTATTTTTATAACGACCAATGAATACATAGTATTGACCAATTTAGTGCGACGTAGACTCACCCAGAACTCGGCCTTGATCCGCGCCGCAACAGTGCCGTGCTCGCTGTCCTCGGCGGCGTGGAAGTGGTTCCATGCCCAGGGCGGCGAAGTCACCCCAGCGTAGGTGACCATCCCAGGGAAGTGCTGCCGAATCAGAAGGACCAGGGTGCCATTGATGTGCCGGCCCTTTCCGGACACAACTTCCCAGTTGCTGCAAGAGTCATTAAGAAGAATTGTTAGTCATTAAGAGTCAACATGTCATATGAAATAGTAGTGAAATGATATGTACTCATCGCCCTAGGGTCGAATCAACGGGCGCCGGTGAGGTGGGATCGGCCGCGCCAGGAGCTTCGAGGGCCCGCGCAAGTAGACTCCCGACAAGGTAGAGCCAGAAGCAGTAGTGGAAGTGGAACCCCTACTGTCGTGGTCGCCCCCTCCTCGTGGTCCGACGAGTCAGAGGAAGTGCCACCCCCTCCTGTCTGGAGGTCCACCGCCTGGTCGTCCTCGTCCACCGACGGGGTGGGAGTCGGCTCCACGCGCGTTCTCGGACGACTGCGGGGGCGGCCGGTCCTCGGCCTCCTCGGCGCCGGCTCCGGCAAAGAGTCGTCCTCGGCGTGGGGTGGTGAGCGGTCCCTCATGTAGAGGGAGTTGACCGCACGACGGCCCTGCCTTCCGCCCGGCATTTTATCGAGTGCCTGCAATTTCAAAGAGTAAACCAATTAGCACAGTTAAATTACAAAGTACTTATAAAGAGATGCAAAATGAATGGAACATAGTAATAATAATAATTATAATAATAATAATAATATAGTATTACATGAATTAGAAATATTCTTCACGATCGGCAGCGGCTGGATCATAGGTGTCGTCATCACTATCAATATTGTCAACTTGCACCTCTTCTCCCTCGTCCTCATCTCCATCGTTGTCATTATTGTCATCGTCTAACTGTAATCGCTCAAGCATTTGTAAGTCCTTCTCATCTTGCACCTCTTCTCCCTCGTCCTCATCTCCATCGTCTCGATCAATGTCATTGTCTACTTCCATGCCCATCAGCGAAAACATGTCTATGTCAAACCTTCTTTCTAGCCCCTCTGGTTGATAGAACTCCTGTGTGTGGAGGTCAGAATTGTAATCCTCATCGTTTGGGACAGGTAGTCTACCGCGGGGCGATACCATCTGCACAAGGTACCAACCCATAAGATTGGGGTCTTTTTGACACGCCCATGGGAGATAATAAACTTGCGTGGCCTGTTGAGCCACAATATAGACATCCTCTCCTTGATATACAGAATCCTGTCGAACTTCGACTTGTCCAATCTCAGGGGTTGTTCTCGTGACGTTAGGATCGAACCAATGGCATTTGAATATGACTGGATTACGAGATTTGCGGCACCCAAAATTGAGCTCGTATATTTCTTCTACTATGCCAGTAGTCGTGCCTATCGGTGCCGGGCGTACGAACTCCGGTATTTGTGGTTTTCTGATTGGCCCGACTCCGCTCGTAGTCGCTTGTGTGAAAGCGATAGCCATTCACAGTATAGTTGCTGAATGTCTTGACCTTGTAGGCGAAGCCTTTGGCTAGCCCTTTCAACTCAGCATCCATTGCCCTATCTTTGCGGGCCTGCAAGGTGAGGCCAGATAGATCGTTACATTACTCGCTCTTATGATCAAAGTGGGAAGGCAAAGAATTAACCAGGTACCTTCGTGTCGAACCAGGAAATGAAATCGGGCACACCATCTTTGAGACGACTATTTTTTCTTGAGGGGAAGGAGCCCTATTCCCTGTCCAGTATGTATTTAGAAATTCCCTGAAAAAACAAGAGACAAGGGGGGTGGATACATGGAGGATAAAGCATAAGGTCTTGGTGCAGTATGTAACAAGCTCATTGAGAACTTACTGCACATAAGGCTTCACTTCGTCAAGGTTCAACAACACATAAAGCATGATAATGCGCCACTCATCATGCCTTAAGGTCTTGGTGCACGGTGCGCTTGCCTTTCCGAGTTGCCCTTCGAAAAGGCTGAGGTTCGATGAACTCTCTTCGGCGTTGTAACGAGGGAAAGGATTGTGTACGCTGGGAAGGCTATCATTATAGTATGATGTTGTGAAGTTTGACACCTCCTCCATAATGAATGCCTCTGCCATGCTAGCCTCAATTTTGGCTTTGTTTCTACACTTTTTCTGAAGAATCTTTAGACATCTCTCGATTGTATAGCACCAACGGAACTGCACGGGACCCCCCATTCGTGCCTCATTCGGTAGGTGCAAAATCAGATGCTGCATCGCTAGGAAGAAGCCGGGTGGGAAGATCTTCTCCAACATGCAGATCAACACAGGTGCCACTTTCTCCAAGTCATCAATGACGTCTTGAGATAACTCCTTGCCACAAAGCTGGCGAAAGAAAAAGCTCAACTCTGCCAGCACGCGCCACACATGCTCGGGGACATATTCCCGGGTCATCGCAGGAAGGAGCCGCTCAATCCATATGTGGAAGTCATGATTCTTCATCCCTAACACTCGCATGGTGGACAAGTTCACTCCCCTACTCAAATTCGCCGCAAGCCCATCAGGGAACATTAGCGTCTGGATCCACTGCAGTGCCTCCTTCCTTTGGTCCTTTTTCAATACGAAATCGACCGGAGTCCTTCTCCATTTCTTGCCGGGCGCGGGAGTCTTCATCACTTGCTTTGCTCTATCGCACATCGTTGCCAGGTCCAGTCTAGCCTTAACGTTGTCCTTTGACTTATCAGGAATATCCATGAGTGTTGCTCAAAGCGCTTCGGCGATATTCTTTTCTGTGTGCATTACATCAATGTTGTGTGAAAAAAGGAGGTCATCGAAATAGGGGAGCCTAGTCAAGCCCGATTTATGAGTCCACTGATGTTCCTGCCCATATCCAATAAAACCACCTTTGTCTTTATCATCTTTGAGTGCCTCTATCTGAGCACAGACCTCGGCACCGGTCATCATTTGAGGTGCAGGGTCGGTAACTTGAACCCCTTTCCTGAAGTTCTTGACGTCTCGCCGAAATGCATGCTCAAGAGGGAGGAATTGACGATGCTGGTCGAACGAAGAGAACTTGCCACCCCTCTTCAGCCAAGTGAACCTCACAGCTGTCTTGCATATTGGACATGGGAACTTCCCGTGAACACACCACGCGCAGAATAAGACATACGCCAGGAAGTCATGCAGGGAGTAGTTGTACCACACATGCATTGTGAAGTTCTTCTTTGTAGCTCGGTCGTATGTCAGTACCCTCTTTTCCCAAGCAAGGAGCAATTCATCAATGAGAGGCTCCATGAATACTCCCATCTTGTTCCCCGAGTGTCCAGGAATTATCAGCGACAAGAATACGTTCTTGGGTTGAAACATGACGCTGGGGGGAGATTGAGGAGGATCACGAACACGGGCCAACAAGTGTAGGGGCCACCAGCAATCCATAGGGGTTGAACCCATCTGTTGCCAGCGCTACACGTACGTTCCGAGCCTCCTCAGCTTTGCGACGATGTATGCCATAGAAGTGGGTCCATGCATCGCCATCCGATGGGTGTACCATCTTGCCAGGACTGTATCTTTTGCCATGTTTGTGTCATGTCATCTGTTTCACGGACTCCTCTGTCATGTACAACCGTTGGATCCTCGGTATGACAGGAAGGTACCATAGGACCTTCGCGGGGATACGAAGCTGTTCCTTCTTGCCATCACTAGTGTCGACCTCCAGATACCTAGAGGATTTGAACTTTGGACAGTGCGTTGCTTTCTCGTGATCTTTCCTAAATAGGACGCACCCATTCGGACAAGCATGAATGTGCTCATACGGCATATTAAGTGCACGAAGAAGTTTCTGTGACTCATACAAGTTCTTCGGCAACATGTGACCCTCCGGAAGCAGGGATCCAAAAACTGCCAACATACCATCGAAGTGGTCTCGACTCATGCTACACTGCGACTTGAACGCCATTAGGCGTCCAATGGCATCCAGTTGCGAAACCATTGTCTTTTCATGAAGGGGCTTCTGTGCCAAATCCAGCATAGCATAGTACGCCTTTACGGATTCCTCTGGGTCATCCTCCAATCCTTCACCGAACCGTGCCTCGTGAAAGTCATCCATCCAGTCTGCTACCCCGGCATCTCCATCAAAAGCCTCGAGGCGTGGTCTCACCCCCTCCTCTCTAATACGATCGGCTTCATCATGGTGGATCCAGCAGGTATAGTTTGGCGTGAATCCATACTTGCAAAGATCTTCCCCCACGGTCTTTCTACTCTTTCTTACACGGTTGTCACATTTGCGGCAGGGACACGGCATCCGACTCGACCCTTTAGCAGCATCGCCAAATGAATGCTCCAAGAAAGCATTAGTCTTAGTAATCCATTCTGGGGTCACACTTGGGTGGCCTGTGTACATCCAATCACGATTCTCCATACTCTGGCATATACATATGTAAGCGAGTAATATAACCATGGTGCATCTGCTCGGCGTGCCTACCATCTAATAGGTGAGGATAGGTCCTAATCCCACGGATACGTAGATAAGGTCAGTTTCCATGCTTCGCTCCTATCCGAGACAGAATTTCGGCAGCACCTCCTCGCTGTTCTCCCGATACACGTCCTGCAAGGAGAGTGTGTATCTGGAGAACAACAGGGAGGTGATGCCGAAAGTCTGTCTCGGACCAGAACGAACCATGGAAACTAACCTCATCTACGCATCCGCGGGCTGTCCAAAATACGTGGACAATCCGAAAAAGATACGGTCGCAGATATGCAAAGATCTGCATACGTACGTGAGCATCGTACGTGACAACATAATCGAAACTTTTTCAAATTTTTACCACGGCATACGCATATGATATGACGACAACTCGACAAGTTTCATGATTTTCGAAATTTGTTTGTATTTTATATAATTAAAACTCCACTCGTACGCTAGTTGGCGACGTTGCCCCATGGGCACGTTCATCGCAATTTCAAGAGAGATCGTAGATTTAGCCTAAATTTATATTAACAAACAAGGATAATATTTTTTGAACGAACGAAATCTATTATTTCATACACCTGCAGTTCAAACTACTTTTTTTGAAAAAATTCAAGAAAACAAAATAAACTAAAGAAATATATCAAAATACAATGAAAATGTCCCAAACTTGAACATGTTGTTTGTGTTACTGTAAGAAAGCTTAAAAAAATTTGGTGCAAAAAAAACAAAAAAAAAGATTTGCCAAGTGCCTAGGGTTCGCACTCGGCAAAGTCCACATTTTGCCGAGTGCCAAATTGCTGGCACTCGGCAAAGATGACGGCGTCCGACGCCATCGGTCCTGGCCAATTTTTTGCCGAGTGCCGATAGCAAAATCTATCTTTACTGAGTGCCATGTTTTGCCGAGTGCCAAACACTTGACAAAGAAGCCTTTACCGAGTGCCAGGTTTTGCCGAGTGCGGCACTCGGTAAATAAGGCCTTTGCCGAGTGCCCGATATTTGGCACTCGGCAAACCACCAGGCACTTGGCAAATCGTGGGTTTCCTGTAGTGATGTTCATCATTTTGGACCGAATCGATGACCTTCTCATGGCCATACTACTAAATTTTTTAACCTGCAAGATGAACACTGAAAAGCTATAATTAGGTAGGCTCAGTGTCAGTGCAGCAAGCAGATACTATGCCCCCAAACTGATCATTCGGGTGAGCTGAAATTCAACTGGACTGAATTATTATGAGAGAAAAATACTGTTCTGTGACTGAAAATAAGTTAAATCTAGCTCAAGTTAGCGAAGCTTTGTCCGACCAGAAAATGTAGCATTTCATAGGTATGCTTCGCAAGGAGGTTAACAAAACTTCAAAAAGCTAAACCCATTCTACTAGCATCTTAAACCATTGCAGTTTGTTGGCCAAATAATGTTCTCATCAGAAATTACCATGGTAAAATCTGTAAATTTTACAGCGAAGAAGATTTATATTTGCCATTGAGTGTTTATCAGATAAGTTGGCTTGTGACCACTAGCAAATCTGAATTGATAGCTTGGGCCTATCATTTGGCAAGCAAGGAGTGACGTGGGACACACTGCAAACGCTCTTTGCTGAGCAGCATGATTGAACTGTTCTGATTTTGGAGAATGTGACTCCTCGAGCTACATATAGCTGGCTACGTACTGAATTCTGGAGGACGTGACCCCACAGCCATATATAGTGATCAAGATACCAAACAATTTTGACAGCTACTTCTAGCTTTCGAAATGCACTGCTCTATGCAAGCAAAAAATGACTGAAGGAACTCAACCGTGTCCTTGCAACATACTACTAGCCAACATTGTTTAACTGGTTCAACTTTCAACCTTCCAGTGAAGAATGTTCTTAACGGACAATTTATTCAACTTGCCTTTAATTTGACAGTACACCTAGAGTTATTCCCCCAATCAGATCTATCCGCGTAAAGTCGATCGAATTTTTATTTAAAAGATGTACTAGCATTTTTTTAACTGAAGTAACATGGTGCTTAGGATCAGATCTTGGCTTCAACCAGACCTGAGAAATGTCATACTGTCAGAGAACTAACGGAAGAATTAGCTGTCAAAGAACTGTGCCTCAGTTTAAGAACGTACAGGGTTTATCCTAATCAACCTGCGACAAGTCCGCTTCAAACTTAACCATGTGCTCCCTGCTGCCTCCATCTTGTCCACTACCCGATCCCTTGATGGGATCTGAATCCAAATCAACGCCATATTCCCTTGATGTTTACCACCACCCCATAATACCCCCAACATTATCAACCATGTGTGATGTGCGGTACCTAACATGTCTCCTGGGTTGTCCATCGTCACCCATGCATGTGGCCACATTCTAACCTCGAGTTAAGCGCGAATGACGGTTGATTGGAGTGAGTCGTTCCTTTGTTTAGTTTAATATTGGTATTACTACTAAAAAATGTTGTTTTGACATATTTGACTTGAAATCCAGAATTTCACTGATACATGTTAAAAGTCGACTAGTTCTAACTAAATAGGCAAAACAATCCCTCTTTAATTGAAATTCAAATTTTGCAACCATTCATCCCCAGTAAAATTTGGAGTGAACATTTCATCGGAATTGAATAAAAAAAGTGGTGGTCGATTGATTTGGAAAGATGGGAACACAATGTACGAGCAATAATGAAATAATTGTATCCACCAAGCAGTGGGCAAACATCTATTTCTCTTTTCAAGGATTGTGCATTGCCATTCGGGCTTTTAAAAGTACGTAGTGAGTTTGATGTGGAAATTTTAATTTAGTTATCATAATTAAAGGGATCTACCTGCCACGGTGATGATGATGCTAAGCTAAGATAGATCCATGGATTTAACTATGAACCATAGGGTGGTTATCTTAGTATCTTATTCCTCATTGTCCCTTCCACTCAAAGACATGAACATGTTCTCTCGCCAAAATTTTTATTTTTATCACCGTTCATCCAATCTTTTTTTCAGTTACTTTCCAGCGATTTGCCACCTATTCACATGGTTAAGTTGCTGAAAGTTTTTTTATGCCTTTGCATTGTACTAACCTTCACCTCCCTTTTCTTACTGCCATGTGCACCCTAAGATTCCTCTCTTATTCCCACCGTCTTACCCCTTTTGTTTAACCAGCAGGCCTCTCTCTGATGCCCATGATGAGTTCACACTTCAAAGGAAGCAATTAAGTTGCCAGTTCTAGTATCATGTGATGTCCTTTCTGTAGAAACTTGATCATGTGACTGAACATTCTGGGGTTCATACAGATTTACCCGTTACTGAGCTGCAGAAGACTAATTTGAGATCACTCATTGATGCACATAAACTGACAAGTACATACAAATTACAATGCCTGAAAAGAGGATGGAACAGCTTTTTTTTTTTTTTTTTTTTTTTTTTTTTTTTTTTTTTTTGCAATTATCACTAGCAATTCCTGAAAAGATTAAGGTCTCCGAGACTGTAAGTATTGCAGTAGCGGGCAAAGATGAATGCAGGTAATGGTAAAGCGAATGTGAACATTAAGACTTGAAATGTTGAATTAGCATCGAAAGATGCAATTTTTTTTACAGCTGTAGTAGACTTGTAGCGGAGGATACCTGCAGAGCACCAGCTATTACCTGTAAAGCAGCAGTGTCACAGGCTCACAGCAGGTTAACCGTAAAGCAGCACTGTCACAGCAGGCAGTCAGAAAACGTTTTAGAAGGTTACATACGCCTAAAGCCAGCAGCAACAGCCCCTGTCAACTCCTGTGCCAACGGTTCAAAGGTCGAGGGATTAAGAATAACTGACACTGCATGCAAAATGCTCTTCCATGGAACATTGGATAAAAGTCCGATTACCGAGAGAATTAGCATTAACCTTGTTTTCACAGAACACGAGGAAGCGATGTTTTCACCTCCAAAGACAGCAGCAGCATGCAATTAACAATTCAGGGAGGGAGGCTCCAATGGCAGTAATAAGTACACCAACTGTCGATAAACATATGCAGATCATGACACCAACCACACCATCTTCCTCTCATCTTCCCCATCACTAGCACAAAGTGCCCAACTGCATCCAGTATCCTGTATCCATTTTCCTGATTAAAAACTAAATCCAGTACAATTATTTTAAACGGTCAGGCCAAGATCCAATCAAGCCTGCTCTTTAGTAGCAGCAGCACACTGTCACACACAACACTGCAACAATCAATCAAAAATCTGTCCTTTTGTTTGGTTTTCTTTGGGAGGCAAATTGCAGGCAATTGCTTGGTGCTCATTTGGATCCAGATCTCCTGTGCTTTCTCTGTATAAACAATTCATGGGGTCTCCCCCTCTACAATCCCAATGTTGCGAGAGGCGCCAGCGCCACCTCACAAAGCTTGCCATCCACCGCATTGCCGCCCCCGTCGCCTCTCCTCACGTCACCCGCCCGCCTCAGCCTCGGCCTCGCCACCGAAGCGCGCGCCGCCAATGCCGCCACGGTCCCGCGCCGCCGCCCCGAGGAGGCTCCCGTTTCTCGTGCCGCTCGCCTGCGCGTTGCTGCTGCTGCTGCTGCCGCCGCCGTGCCACTGCATCAACGAGCAGGGCCAGGCGCTGCTGCGGTGGAAAGACACGCTGCGGCCGGCGAGCGGCGTGCTGGCGTCGTGGCGCGCCGCGGACGCGAACCCGTGCCGGTGGACCGGCGTGTCGTGCGACGCGCGCGGCGACGTCGTCGGGCTGAGCATCATCTCGGTCGACCTGGAGGGCCCGCTCCCGGCCAACCTGCAGCCGCTCGCGGCGTCGCTCAAGACGCTGGAGCTCTCCGGCACGAACCTCACCGGCGCGATACCAAAGGAGATGGGCGGGTACGGCGAGCTGACCACCCTCGACCTCAGCAAGAACCAGCTCACCGGCGCGATCCCCGCCGAGCTGTGCCGGCTCGCCAAGCTCGAGTCGCTCGCGCTCAACTCCAACTCCCTGCGCGGAGCCATCCCGGACGACATCGGCAACCTCACCAGCCTGGCGTACCTGACGCTCTACGACAACGAGCTCAGTGGGCCGATCCCGCCCAGCGTCGGCAACCTGAAGAAGCTGCAGGTGCTCCGCGCCGGCGGGAACCAGGGGATCAAGGGCCCGCTGCCGCCGGAGATCGGCGGATGCGGTGACCTCACCATGCTCGGGCTCGCGGAGACTGGCGTCTCAGGGAGCCTCCCGGAGACGATCGGGCAGCTCAAGAAGATCCAGACCATTGCCATCTACACCACTCTGCTCTCCGGCCGGATCCCGGAGTCCATCGGCAACTGCACCGAGCTCACCAGCCTGTACCTGTACCAGAATTCTCTCTCCGGGCCGATACCGCCGCAGCTCGGCCAGCTCAAGAAGCTCCAGACTCTGCTTCTGTGGCAGAACCAGCTCGTCGGCGCGATTCCCCCGGAGCTCGGACAGTGCAAGGAGCTCACGCTCATCGACCTGTCCCTGAATTCGCTTACCGGGAGCATTCCGGCGAGCCTGGGCGGGATACCGAGCCTCCAGCAGCTTCAGCTGAGCACGAACCAGCTCACCGGCACCATACCGCCGGAGCTCTCCAACTGCACGTCGCTGACGGACATCGAGGTCGACAACAACCTGCTGTCCGGGGAGATCAGCATCGACTTCCCGAGACTGCGCAACCTCACCCTGTTCTACGCGTGGAAGAACCGGCTCACCGGCGGCGTGCCGGCGAGCCTCGCCGACGCGCCGAGCCTGCAGGCGGTTGACCTGTCCTACAACAACCTCACCGGCCCCATCCCCAAGGCGCTGTTCGGGCTCCAGAACCTGACCAAGCTGCTGCTTCTCAACAACGAGCTGTCCGGGCTCATACCGCCGGAGATCGGTAACTGCACCAACCTGTACCGGCTCCGGCTCAACGGCAACAGGCTGTCCGGCACTATCCCCGCCGAGATCGGCAACCTCAAGAACCTGAACTTCCTCGACGTGAGTGAGAACCACCTCGTCGGCCCGGTGCCGGCGGCCATTTCCGGGTGCGCCAGCCTCGAGTTCCTCGACCTGCACTCGAATGCTCTGTCCGGCGCATTGCCGGACACGTTGCCGCGCAGCCTTCAGCTCATCGACGTCTCCGACAACCAGCTCGCCGGGCCACTGAGCTCCAGCATCGGGTCAATGCCGGAGCTGACGAAGCTGTACATGGGAAGCAACCGGCTGACCGGCGGCATCCCGCCGGAGCTCGGTTCGTGCGAGAAGCTCCAGCTGCTGGACCTCGGCGGCAACGCGTTCTCCGGCGGCATCCCGTCGGAGCTCGGGATGCTGCCGTCACTGGAGATTTCGCTGAACCTCAGCTGCAACCGGCTCTCAGGGGAGATACCGTCGCAGTTCGCCGGACTTGACAAGCTCGGCAGTCTCGACCTGTCGCACAACGAGCTGTCCGGGAGCCTTGAGCCGCTGGCGGCGCTGCAGAACCTCGTCACGCTCAACATCTCCTACAATGCCTTCTCTGGCGAGCTCCCGAACACCCCGTTCTTCCAGAAGCTGCCCCTCAGCGACCTAGCCGGCAACCGCCACCTCGTCGTCGGCGACGGCTCCGACGAGTCCTCCCGGCGCGGCGCCATCTCGTCACTGAAGGTAGCCATGTCCGTCCTCGCCGCGGTCAGCGCGCTGCTCCTGGTGGCCGCCACCTATATGCTCGCCCGCACGCACCGCGGCGACGGCGGCGGCCGCATCATCCACGGCGGCGAGGGCTCGTGGGAGGTGACGCTGTACCAGAAGCTCGACGTCGCCATGGACGACGTGCTCCGGGGGCTGACGTCCGCGAACATGATCGGCACCGGCAGCTCGGGCGCCGTGTACAAGGTGGACACCCCGAACGGGTACACCCTCGCCGTGAAGAAGATGTGGTCGGCGGACGAGGCGACGTCGGCGGCGTTCCGCAGCGAGATCACGGCGCTGGGCTCCATCCGCCACCGCAACATCGTGCGGCTCCTCGGGTGGGCGGCCAACGGCGGCACCAGGCTGCTCTTCTACAGCTACCTCCCCAACGGCAGCCTGAGCGGCCTCCTGCACGGCGGCGGCCACGCCGCCGCCAAGGGCGGCTCGCCGGCAGATGAGTGGGGCGCGCGCTACGAGATCGCGCTCGGCGTCGCCCACGCCGTGGCGTACCTGCACCACGACTGCGTGCCGGCCATCCTGCACGGCGACGTCAAGTCCATGAACGTGCTGCTCGGCCCGGCCTACGAGCCGTACCTCGCCGACTTCGGCCTCGCCCGCGTCCTGGCCGCCGCGAGCTCCAAGCTCGACGCCGGCAAGCAGCAGCCCCGCATCGCCGGCTCCTACGGCTACATGGCACCAGGTCGGGATTTCGTTTCGCAGCAGGTTTCGGGCGCTCTTCTGGATTCTAACAACATTTTTCGTTAATTTTTTTTTTCCTGACAAGATTGGTTTTGTTTTTTTTTCCTCGTGAAAGCAGAGTACGCGTCGATGCAGCGGGTCAGCGAGAAGAGCGACGTGTACAGCTTCGGCGTGGTGGTGCTGGAGATCCTGACGGGGCGGCACCCGCTGGACCCGGCGCTGCCGGGCGGCGCGCACCTGGTGCAGTGGGTGCGGGAGCACGTGCAGGCGAAGCGCGACGCGGCCGAGCTGCTGGACGCGCGGCTCCGGGGCAGGGCGGGCGACGCGGACGTGCACGAGATGCGGCAGGTGCTGTCCGTGGCCGCGCTCTGCGTGTCGCGACGCGCCGACGACCGCCCCGCCATGAAGGACGTCGTGGCGCTGCTCAAGGAGATCCGGCGCCCCGCGGCGGTGGACGACGCCAAGCAGCAGCCGTCGCCCGCGCCGGTGTCGCCGCCGGTGAGCGCGCACTCGAGGGGCCAATCGTCGAACTGCTCATTCGCCGTCTCGGAGTACTCTGCCTGACGGGAAGCGAATTTTTGCGAGCGTAGTGAGCCTAGTAAATTATGACGGAGTACATCTTAGCAAGCCGTAAACAGTTGTTGAGTAGTCAAGGATGTACTACCGGTAATGTTGTACTTAGGTGTAATCTGTCATTGTACATTAACCTCCAGAATGTCGAATTTAGTATCAGCTTTTTGGCCCAAACCTCTGCCAAATCTCAACCATCCGTTGATATATGAATATATGATCTATCAGTAATGCTCATCTCAAGTTCTCAACACTCTCTGAAATACGTTACATTACATGCACGTTCTGCAGGGGGGAAAAAAGGATCGGTAGGGAAAAGCATGCCCGTTTGTGTACGTGGTCACGGGGGCTATCATAGCCATCCATCTAGATATAGGAGCCCACACGTAAAGAGAGAGGAGACGCGAGGAGCGAGAGCCCGCGCTCGCCTGCACGGCCGCGCCGATGCCCAAACCCTAACTCCGGTGGGCTTTTTAGAAGGGGCCGGCCAGGGGTAGAGAGGTCGGCCAGACGGTGGGAATGGTCGTGCGGCGGCTTTAGGGTTCTGGCAGCGGTCGGGCTAGGTTGGGGCAGGGGCGCCATGGCCGGAGCCAGAGCTGGCCGGAGGAAAAAGATGACACTATGCACGCACGAATGTTGACGCATGGAGTCGACGGCCACGATAAGGCACACGCTCACGGACACAAACAGTAAATCCGCTCTCAGGATCGGTACCAGCGATACGCATACCAGTGAACGCGAAGTTTCCAACGTGGTCTGGTGAAGTACACGCCTCCCGGCATAGAGAATAGAGATGAAAACGTTTGTGAAATGATGTATTGTAACAGTATTCTGGCTGTTGAACCGGTTTAAACTAAATTTTATTGATGTGATGTTTTTTCTTTACTCTTTTTTTTAAAAAAATATATATAAACAGAGTTGAGGTTTGTGGTGCCTCCACTTACCCAGTTACCCGTCACTGGGGCATTGTTGCGGTCTCGAGCACTTGAAATTCCTTCTCTTGCCTTCGACATCTCGTTGCCTCCCTTGTCACCCCACGAGCAACAACGCTGTCCGCGTCGTCCTCAAGCCAACAATAACCTCTATCTTTATCGCTCTTCGTCCTGTCACGTGTCCATCGATATCTCATGTATCCTAGTGGTTCCCTAATATTTTTTTTAATCACTAATATTTTCATCGTCTTCGCTTAAATAAGGAGAGTGTTGCACCTTCCTCGTGACATGGGTCCCATTTCAAATATCATTTTCAGCCATTTGTTCCTATATATAAACACTTGTGGGCCCATCTTTCATGTGGATATTGAGTAGATATATTAAGGTACTGCTTTAACAGCTCTCTCAATATTCAAGGAAAAAATAGTGACTTATCCGATGTTCAAAAAAAATAAAATACTGACTTATCCAAATATCGTCTCGGTTATTGCTGGTCCAAGACAAGTGAATCGGTAAAAATTTCCCACCACAATCGCATCCTCATCGACCTCATCAATTGGGGGAACTTGATATGCTTTAGCCTTTCCTGCATAATCAGCTCAGAAGGTACCAAAAAAATATGCAACTTAACTATCCAAGCCTCTTACGGGCCTCTGCCTTAGACCTAGAGCCACCGTCACCATCACCACCACTGTCTTTCCTCCTCCACCACCGTTGATTCCCCTCTCTTCCCCTCCGGCATTTTGCCGAGCGTTGAAGGGAGCGAGGATCCATTGTTTTTAATAAGTTTTTCCTAATAGATCAAGTTATTAGGATTAGTGTCTCTCCATGTCAAAGTTCTTGATATTGAAGTTTTATCTCCTCCTTTTCTTCTCCGGCGAAGGAGAAGGGTGGAATCATCTTCTCCATGACGGTTTCGTTGAAGATGAGGGCGGCAACCTCAACGTCAGCATCTTCATCAACATGACAACATGGAGACCTTTGTTTCCGGACGGCGGCATCGAGGCTGAGATGATGTTGTCGCCATGGAATAATTTTTTGCAGTCTCTTCTCCGCTTTGTTATGCTTAGATCTGGCCATAATGAAAGGTTAGGGAGAACAAGTTTCAGATCAGTCTTCCTCATTTTTCGGTGGCAGAAAGAAGAAGAAGGGAGACGCAAGAAAGAAGAATTTTCTCAATTCCGCCTACAGGAATGTTGGCCGTCGTTCGTTGGTCATTTGTTTTCAGGGCATTTGCCGAGTGTTTGCCTGTGCGGTCTTCCACACTGCAAAGCATCAAATAGGTTAGGTTTTGAGTTGTGTTGTTCACAGCGTGGGTATTTGTCTGTGCTTCAGAGTGCTTGTAACGTATTGATGTATCCAGCTATCATATAATATAATTCTTCTTCCGTCGAAAAAAAATCGGCTCAGAAGGTTGAGAATATTTTTGGCAGTCCAAATGCCACTTTCATAGTTTTACTTTTTGATTTCAACTTGGGAAAATGATCAGAGGTCAACCAGGATTCCAAATCCATCTAATTTTCATGATTCACAGCTCCAACTACCCCTTTTGGCGTCGACTCAGTTGAGAACCCCCCACCCCCCCCCCGCGGGGGTCTTGGAGATTTTTTGACTTCCAGGCGATCTTAGTGGGGAAATTGTGAAATCCGTCGTTCGATTGGATGAAATCGAGTGCATCAGCGCAGCAAGCATAAGCCGGTGGTTCTCCATCGCAGGGGAAACATGCACCACTCACAAAACAACTCAGAACCAAACCAACTCCTATTGGTTCCCCATCGCAGGGAAACACGCACCGCTCACAAACAACTCAGAACCAAAACAAGTCCACAACAGGACGCAGGAGTGAAGAGCGCGCAGAACTCACTAGGCGAGAATTAGAGAAAAAACTCACGGTGAATCAATGGAGCGGTGGCCACTGATGAATATATCCTACTTTTCCGGGAAGGAAACCACCGCAGGATGGCGAAGATCGCCGAATTTTCCGCTTTGAGGTGTTCGCATTTTCAGCCGCCACCCCGTGCCCTCTAAACTCTTTTTCGGGAATCAGTACATGCTGACAAAATCCAAGGTGCCATTACTCCAAAGATGGAAATAAACATTGAACTGAGACGCGATCACTCTTCAGAAGCGATAAACATGAAAGCCAACATGTTCACAAGAGACAAAGAAATAGAAGTGGCTGGTGCCTAGAAATTTGACATGAAAACCCTCAGCACGACCACCCAAACAAGATCAGAGAGCAAGAGAAACCGAATCATCTGTCAAGCGAAACAAGAAGTGACGAAAAGTAGACAAAAGGAAGAAAGATCCATCAGCCGAAAGAGGGGAGTGATGTACACGGGTTCCGAAACGTTGATCAACTTCTTCAAATGCGGGACTAGGAGAGAAATTCAGCCAGACCACAAGGTTCGATGAAAAGCCCATAGATGCTACTAAATGAGATCAGAAGGGAGGAAGGAACTTCGAGGCAGCGGCAACAAATTCACTGGCAACGATGGGGAAGTTGGTGGGAGGGGAGGTGGGGGCGGAGTCATTAATCTATTGCCTCTTATTTTTGAAAGATCTGTTGCTTGCTTTCATTGAATTTAGAGAAGAACAAATACAATAGTTGTTGCAGACGCAAGCCGTGCCCCAACCTTTTGCCTAGTCCCTTGCCACCCCTGATTACATATAAGTCAGTCTACATAAATAATCACACGACTGTTACAGTGGCTACTGAAGATCCGATGCTCGTCTGCATTTTGTCTTGGTGATCAGCGGATGGTAGGAATGTTTCCAGGTCCTTATTCCCCGCTAACTAACGCCCACATACGCGCTTCGTTTTGAATTTTGTAAAGGAACTGGCGTACTTATATTGTTTCTCTTATGAAGACACGATTATTTCTCTCCCTTCATACTTCCCAAATTGTGACAGTTACCATTGATCAGAGCTCCAAGTGTGACGATGGTGGTGCGGCTTGCATCAGACTATGAACCGGTCTCGCAGGGTTGTAGCTTGGTCCTAGTTTTGGTGCAGCAACGAAGTTTGTTATCGCAGAAAAGGTGTTGCGTTGTCTTGAGGCTACGTATACAAAGCTGGCAGAAGTACTCGTTTGGCCAGCCCCTGACCTGCAAGCGCGCCGTCGTCCTATTCTGTCCTCCAGCATAGGAAGAATTGCATTTGGATGGCGCCTTTGTCTTCCACATCTGTTCTGCTATCACACACTGAATCATTCCTTGGAAGTGCATAGCATAGGCCGATTTTGTAGAGTATTTGCCATCAGATGTCTAAATTTATTGCCTCTTACAACTACGAAAATTGTACCCACGTGTTTTAGCTGTTTCCCGAGCTTTCAAAGCCGAGTTGTGCTTGCACCGATGCAGTGATGTACTGATGTTCTTCTATAGGTGTGCGGTTGTACATTATTCATGTCGATGCAGTGATGTTCTATACTTGTACCTTATCCAAGTCGGTGCACTTTTTCACAATTAAGGCACTCGTTGTCCGGACTCCTCACGGGCTCAAAGTAAAGCAGCCTGTCCGGCTAGCTGATCTTCAGCTATTGCTACGGATTTGCGGCTGATTTGTTGTGAGAAAAATAATCTATAATTAAAAAAAATACTGATTTTAGTCTGTAAACTTAAGCGACCACCGACCAGGGCACCTGGCAATGATTGGGCGCTTGGCCGCTCGCACTCACAAGGCAGTCGGGCTGATGTGCGTCACTGTCCAGATGCCATCCTTTTGGAATGATCATTCCCTCACGGCCTCATCACCTGATGATTGATCGTGAGCTTCTTATATGCTGCGGTCGTCGGCACGAGACGGGGTCGTCTCGCCACTAATGATGCATTAACAGTGTCCATGTCCTCGCTGGCGCGCTTCATGCTGTCTGCAGCCCCTTGCACTGTCGCCGGCTGCGCCGCTCTTGGACTCTTGGTCTTGGGTGGTTGGGAACGGACGCAGATTGGGTAACGTTCCTTCGGCAAGTCACGGCGTAACTTGCGGCCCCGTATCCAGCGTCAAAATTGCATCCGATGGCTAAAAAATCCCCCTCGCCTTTTCAAGGCATCTCCCTCACGCTGCCTGTAGCAGGCGTAGATTCAGGTGCCGCGCTGCAGCCCTCCCGGCGTCGCACCGCTGCATGCCACGCCCAGACCACTCCTCGCGCCGTCATGGGAAGTCGCACCGCTGCAGCGCTCCTGCGCCACGCCGCCATCCACGGCTCCCTGAAGGAGGCGGAAGGCGAGCCAAAGTCCCGCGTCCTCACCGGAGAGCGCGAAAGTCGAGCTGAGGAAGACCCACGCCGAGGCACAATGGAGGAGCTCTCCGGCACCACATTGTTCTAGAGGAGTCGGAGCTCCTCGCTGCTGTGATGGAGATGGCAGCAGTCAGCAAACTTGAATCATAAATGTCCGGGAGGCCTACGTGCCGTGGAGAAGCTGTATGTAGGGACAGATTCAAGCTCCGTTTCTTGACTTGCCTATGTTCATGTAATTAGATTCTGTACAATAATTAGTTATTGTAACCTTGTCAGATTCTTCATGTCTATACAGTGAAATCAAAACCTTAGAATTGCATCAGATTTGTAGCATATTGATGAGATATTCTCTGTTAATGAGGACACCACTTTGCGAAATCAGAATTGTAAAGAAAGAAAGCCATTTTGGCTCAGATTTGCACACAAACAGAAACATTTTAGTAAGCATATATTTGGTAAAGAGATAAGCACGCTTCAGATATGTGTGTTCCAATAATATTTGCCATTACTCAAGCCTGAACATGTGATACTCCTAACATTCTAAAGGCCATTTCACATTTACATTCAGGCCACAAAAGATTATATTTAGGCTAAAAAAGACTATAGTTAGACCTGTCCAAAATGTTATCTAGAGTAACTAGCTATACATGCTAGAACTGAAGGTGATCATCACCACATGTTGCAGTTGATATAAGTTGAGTAAAATTGCTAATGCCATTGTATTCTGGAGACTGCAGAACCGCTTCTTTGTTGTTGTCGTCATTCACTACACCATGACCTGCTTTTCCCTACACTCATGTGTTGGGGAAACAAGGATTTTGACAATAGATTATGTGTTGGCAAATGTATACATTTTCAGCGTTACATAAACTGTCGGCAATGATGGTGTAGGCCAACACGTTTTCTGTCGGCGTTGCTCGTTCCGACCCAACAAGTGTCGGCGAAAGTTTTTAGACAAAAAAATGTGTCGTCATAGCCCCACCAAATGACTGTACAAGTGTCGTCGAAGAGGTGCGCACAGAAGCAGATAAAAAAAATTCGGGTGAGCGGGAGATCGCGTGAAACGACCTCGATTTCCACGAAGGGAAATCCACAGGCTCGAATTGTAATTCAACAGATTGCTTGGGACAATCCATGAAATTACCCAAATCTCAGTTGCCACCAGGATCCATACAACGGTAAATAAGTCTTACATAAATATTTATTACATCGCCACACTGGCGGAATCAACAATCAGAGAAGGTTTAGAAGATACGGAAGCGATTCATCCTTTACGGCCAACTTGAGTGTAGCACGCGACCCTATTCCTCGTCATCATCTCCCTCGAAGTCGTACTCATTCTCGTCACCTGACAGCAAATTTATCAGTACGATTTGTACTGGCCACGGAGCCCACCTATGCAGCATTTGCTTTGTGGAAAGTGGATGCAAGGCTATACAAGCAGACCTATAGACTGAGGTTTTCCTATGCAGCTGTAATCAATGTTTTAATTAGTCAAGTGTTATCACCAGTTAACACCATCATCCCTTTTCCCATCACCACACCTCACATACCCACACCTCACTCTCATTCGACAGGCCCAACTCCCTCTCGGGCCTATCTCAGCGGCACACTACCACAACGGGTACACTGCCGGAAAAATGTCATCCAGGGGGAGAAGAGAACACTCACTACACTAGTAGAAGCTTCACAGGAAAGGTCCATAGCCAACAGGTTGGCATATGTATCGATCGATCAACCATACACTCTACAGAGGTTTCACTACCCACAAGATTAGCCATCATAGGTGTTGCGCAAACACCTAGGCAGAATTCCGGGTGCTTGCTTGCCTAGGTCGATGCCACCCTACCACTCAGCCCTGGGATATTCCGGATCCTACACCGTTATGCTGAGACTGGGAGACACAGTACCGGGCCCATCCAGTGGTACTGTGCATCTAGGACGGAACGGGAACCCATCGACCGTCTCCGCCCACCCTTATCACCTTTCAACCTAGCAGTAGTGGCACCGTCCTACCAAGTAGTCCAGCCGTCTCCCGCCCATCAGAAGCGAGTGAGTAGAAAAGGATTCCCATGAACCTGAAACTAGTCCATCCTAGGTTTGACCAAGCAGGCATCTCCACTTAGGGGATACTCTCCCCGTGCTATCACAGCACCTCCGTCCACGGGCTTCAAACCACCAAGGCTATCCCACCCGGAACCTCCTCAACAACTTTACCCGCCACAGGTATCTCGCTTGGGGATGCCCAGGTTGCACCCCCGGCACGACTTGCCCCATGGGCTCGTCTCACATCCCACTTGGTCGACATCAACCCTTACCACGCACCCAAGACGCACGCAGCACTCTCTCCCAGTGGTTATAATCAGCTATACACCGTCCCAATTCCACCACATAGCATATAGCAAGTAGAAAGTAGTGGAAGAGTAACAGTAAATTAAGCAGCAGCTAACCTAACAGCGGATAGCAGGGTAAAGTCTTATCAAGGCAGGGAATTCAAATATACTACCATGCAACCAATCCATACATAATCATAAAGCAATAGCAACAATGTCATTTGCAATGCGTAATAGGATCTAAGGATTTGGTGGGACATGGCACCTTCGTAGTCGTCTCCTAGCTCTTGGAAGTACTCGTGGTCGTCTTCCTTAGTCAGATCCTCCTCCGTCTCTGAAATCGAACACGAAATAGTCGCGTCAGCGACTCCTATAGAGTATTTCAGAAAAATCCAATAAAATAAAGAGCCAAATGCACACAAACACAGTCTTGGATTGTAGATCTCATTTTTCTGAGAATTTTGATATATGGTGCGCAATTTTTGGACTTCGTATGAATAAGTTATGAATTTCCAAAGATTATCCTATTTTCTGAAAATGAGAAAACTGTTTGGTTAATAGGGGCAGCTCGGGATTGGTCCACGTGGCGCGCGGGTCCAGTAGTGCGGCAAGTGGCGCCTCAACAGAACACAGACCCGATGGTCGCCCACCAGGTGTTCGATGCTGGTTCCCAGAGAGTTGCCGGAGTTGGCGTAGCTCGGCGTGGCTCGGCGGTGGTCGGTGGTAGCTCGGCTGTGGTTGGGGGTATCTCGACGGAGCTCGGCGGTGGTCGGGGGTAGCTCGGCGGGGCTCGGCATAGTTCGGCGTACCTCGGCGGGGCTCGGGCGAATCGGAAATTCGCGGCGCCGAGGGTGCCGCTCTCCCGAGCTCTCCCGGGGGGGCTCGGGCGAATCGGAGATTCGGTGCGCCCGAGGGTGCCGTTCTCCCGAGGTCTCCCGCGGAGGTTCGGGCGAATCGGACATTTGGTGCGCCCGAGGGTGCCGTTCTCCCGAGGTCTCCGCGGAGGCTCGGGCGAATCGGAAATGTGGGCGCCGAAGGGGCTGCTCTCCCGAGCTCTCCCGGTGAGGCTCGGGCGAATCGGAAATTTGGGCGCCCGAGGGTGCCGCTCTCCCGAGCTCTCCCGGTGAGGCTCGGGCGAATCGAAAATTTGGGCGCCCGAGGGTGCCGCTCTCCCGAGCTCTCCTGGGGAGGCTCGGGCGAATCGGAGATTTGGTGCGCCGAGGGTGCTGCTCTCCCGAGCTCTCCTGGGGAGGCTCGGGCGAATCGGAGATTCGGTGCTAGCAGGGTTCCAGGGCGTCTGTTCAAGGCGGCGGTGTCTCTCCGGTGCGGCGGACGATGACAGGGCGGCGATGACCATATTTCGGCAAGGCAGGGCTCGGCTTTCTAGCGGCGGTGCCGAGGCAGACTTGGCGAACCTCGGCGGCCTTTCTCCGCAGCGCGAGGCGACCGGGGGTACTCGGAACGGATCTTAGGCGAGGCGGAACGTGTCGGCGGCGATGTCGTCGCGACTGTGAGGTTCCGGCGGGGCTAAGGAGGTCTTCTAGGAGATGTATACGCGTCCAGGGTCTAAGGCGATGGTATACCAACTACCAATTTTGGCTACCGAGCTTTCCAAGGTGCTCGGTTGTGGCGGCGGCGTGTCGCCGACGACGGCGGAAGGCGGCATCGCGGCTACGACCAAGTATTGGTTCAATCGAATGCGGTCTTGTCAAATTGGTGAGGCCAGAGAGGCATACAACACTCTGGTGGCGAGCTTTAGCCATGGCATGACCTTCTTTTGGCAACGGCTCGCGGCGGTGCTCCGGTAAGGTCGCGGCGCACGCGGCCAGGGCGATTCAGGCTTCCTCTAGCGCTTAGATCCGCGTAGCTAGCTCGAGGGGGTCGTGGCGGTGCTCCACGACGCTCTAACCTATACGGGTGCTAGTCGGATTGCTCGGAACGGGTGATTCGGCGTCGGAACGCGTCGGTGGTGAGCGCGCTCCGCCGAGAACGCGTCGTGCTGCGTTCTCGGTCTAGCAAGCTTGTAGTCCGGGGGTTTCGGCCGGTCGAATGATTCATGGTGCAGCTGATCTTCCCGAGCCGGTAAAGGCTCGTGCCTGCGCGTTCCGAGGGTGGAACGCCATGGCAAAAGCAGGGCAAGGTTCGGACATGGCGTGCGGTGGCTCACCGTGGTGTCGGTGAAGCTAGGATGGCGGTGCAGTGGCGAGTCGGAGCCGTGCAGAGCGATCGCAGTGCCGTGCCGCTCCTCGTCCGCAGCTCGGGCTTCTCCTCCGTGTCCGGCTCCGGCGTGCTCCGCGGCGGCGGCGCTCCGGCAGCTTCTCCTCCTCTGCTCCGCCCTTCTCCTACGCTCTCTCTCTCGGTTTGGTGCGGTGTGCCGGTCTGTGCTGCGGTGGCGGCGAGGGGAAATGAGGGTAAGGCTTCGGGGTGCTCCAATTTATAGGCGAGCTTGGCCAGCTCCAATGGCGAACGGTTCTGATTGCGCTCGGCCGATCGAAGGGCCGTGGCTCGAGTGGATCTAGGGCTCTGGATGGGCGCGGGTTCGCTTGGCGGCCAAGAAAGGAGGGGACAGGAGGGGGACAGCGGGGTCAGGGCTCTGCCATGCTGTCGGCTGTGGGACCGGGGTCACGCCATTCGCGCGACACCCCCGGCAGGCGCGTCGCCTTCGTGAGGAAGAAGAACAGTGGGGGGGGCGAGAGCGGCTGACAGGCGGGGCCGGGTTGGCAGCGAGCGCGAGCGCGAGCGCGTGTGTGCTGGTCGCGCGCGTGCGCTGCCGAGCCGCGACGTGGGCCGCGCGTGGTGAGATGAGGAGAGGAAGGTCGGGCGGGCCTGGGGCTGGCTTAGCGACCCGGTTGGCCGAAACGAATGGCTGGCCTAACTCTCTTTCTCCTTTTCTATTTTCAGTTTAGTGTATATATACATATATTGCCCATTTTAATTATTGAGTAAATACAAACATAAGTTGCAATAAATCCCAAATGTGATGCATAAGTTATTATTCTATGTGAATGGAATTAAAATGCAAACTACACTCCATTATTTACCAATTTCATAATGAAACCTATATGCTTGCACAAGAAAAATGGTTTTTCACAATAAATAAATGAAAATTTTTAATTGGTTGGGATTTTTAGATTGTGTGGATTTTTAGGGTTGTTACAGTCCTCCCCCCTCATTAGGATCTCGACCTCGAGATTCAGGGATAACGTACCCTTCGAAGAGGTAAGGAAACATAATCCGCAAGTCCGATTCCTTCTCCCACGTAGCTTCCCTTTCAGTGTGATTGCTCCACTGTACCTTGCACATCGGAATGGTTTTGTTTCGCGTCTCTTTGGTATCCCGTGCCAAGATCTTGATCGGATGTTCCTTGTATTCAAGTGTATCTTGCAGGTCTAATGCATCCGTAGGAACTTGCTCCTCGGGAAACTTCAAACACTTTCTTAATTGCGAGACATGGAACACGGGGTGTACTCCAGATAATTCCTCCGGTAGTTCCAGCTTGTAAGCAAGCTTCCCAACCCTTTTACAGATCTTGTATGGCCCAACATATCTGGGTGCCAATTTTCCTTTTACGTGGAATCTGACAGTGCCACGAAGTGGAGATACCTTGAGGTAGACATAATCCCCAACCTCGAACTCAAGCTTTCTACGTCTTCTATCTGCATAGCTTTTTTGCCTACTCTGTGCAATCCTCAAATTCTCTCTTACTTGGGCAACACCTTCTTCTGCTTCCACAATCTTAGCAGGACCGAAGAATGTCCTCTCACCTGGTTCTGACCACATTAGCGGGGTTCTGCACGGTCTTCCATACAACGCTTCAAATGGAGACATCTTAATGCTTGTCTGATAACTGTTGTTGTATGAGAACTCGGCGTGGGGTAGACAGCTCTCCCATCCTTCCTTGTACCTCAATACGCAAGCTCGTAACATGTCCTCGAGAATCTGGTTCACTCTTTCTGTTTGCCCATCCGTTTGCGGGTGGTATGCGGTGCTATAGTCGAGCTTGGTTCCGATGGACTTGTGCAAGGATTTCCAGAACTGTGATACGAACTGTGAGCCTCGGTCAGATATAATACTCAGAGGCGCCCCATGTAACTTCAAAATGTTTGATACGTACAGATCTGCTAGCTTTTCGACTCTATATTTCCTTTTGACCGGTATAAAATGTGCAACTTTGGTTAGACGGTCCACTATTACCCATATAGAATCATATCCATGCTCGGATCGGGGCAGTCCTATTATGAAGTCCATGGATATGCACTCCACTTCCATTCTGGTATCTCAACTGGTTGTAGCAACCCTGCTGGTCTCTGATGTTCGGCCTTGATTCTATTGCATGTATCACATCGGGCTACATGCCCTGCAATGTCTGTTTTCATATTCTCCCACCAGAAGTGCTTCCTTAGATCATGGTACATCTTGGCTGACCCTGGGTGAATGCAATATTTGGAGTCATGCCCCTCTGACAGAATCTCTTCTCGTATCGCTGAATCCGTCGGTACACAGATTCTATCCTTGTACCATACAGTTCCCTGCTCATCTTCTCGGTATTCGGGGCCTCTTCCCAGTTTCATCAAACCACGGATATAGTCTATCTCAGGACAGTTCTTTTGCGCTTCACGGATTCGTGAGGTGAGATTGTACTCGACGCGAAGCTCATTTAGCATGCCATAGGAGACTACCTCGAGCTGGAACGCGTCAAACTCTCTCCTGAGCTCAGGTGGCATAGAGTTGGTGATGAGGGTATGGCAGTAGCTTTTGCGGCTAAGTGCATCAGCGACAACATTAGCCTTTCCTGGGTGATAATGGATCTCAAGATCATAGTCCTTGATGAGTTCCAGCCATCTGCGTTGCCTCATATTCAGATCTTCCTGTGTGAAGAAGTACTTCAGGCTCTTGTGGTCAGTGTAGATGTCGCACTTGTTGCTTATCAGATAGTGTCTCCAAATCTTGAGTGCATGTACCACGGCTGCAAGTTCTAGGTCATGAGTCGGGTATCGCTGCTCATGCTCCTTCAACTGTCTTGAGGCATAAGCTATCACTCTTCCTTCTTGCATTAGTACACAGCCCAAACCTTGCCGAGAGGCATCACAATATACAACAAAATCCTTGTGAATATCGGGCAGGGCTAGTACAGGTGTAGTAGTGAGCTTCTCCTTCAAGGTCTGAAAACTCTTCTCACATTCAGGAGTCCATATAAACTTGTTCTCTTTATTCAGCAAGTTGGTCATGGGTCTTGCAATCTTGGAGAAATTCTCAATAAATCTGCGATAGTATCCTGCAAGTCCCAAAAAGCTTCTGATTTCTGACATATTACAGGGTTGTTCCCACTCTTTCACAGCTTCAATTTTGGCTGGGTCTACTGCGACTCCTTCTCCTGACAGTACGTGTCCAAGGAAAGCAACTTCCTCAAGCCAGAATTCGCACTTGGAGAATTTGGCGTATAGCTGGTTGCGAGACAACCTCTCCAATACGGTCCTCAGATGATGTTCATGTTCCTCTTTTGTGGCTGAATAAACCAATATATCATCAATGAATACTACCACAAATCTGTCTAGCTCATTCATGAAGATTTTGTTCATCATGTTCATGAAGTATGCTGGAGCATTAGTGAGTCCAAATGAGACTACTGTGCACTCATACTGTCCATATCTAGTGACAAATGCAGTCTTCGGGATATCCTCTTCCCTGATCTTCATCTGATGATACCCTGATCGGAGATCAATCTTTGAGAAGTACTTGGCCTTACTCAATTGATCTAACAGATCATCGATGCGGGGCAGTGGGTACTTATTCTTGACTGTGACCGCATTCAGATTCCGGTAGTCAATGCACATCCTCATCGTGCCATCCTTCTTCTTGACAAACAAAACGGGAGATCCCCAGGGCGAAGCACTAGGCCTAATGAAGCCCTTCTCCAGTAATTCTCCCAGCTGCTTCTTGAGTTCCTTCAACTCATCAGCCGACATTCTGTAGGGTCTTTTGGCAATCGGTGCAGTCCCTGGCATCAGCTCTATAACAAACTCCACATCTCTATCAGGTGGCATTCCTGGCAACTCCTCTGGAAATACATCATTGAATTCACAGACTACTGGCACATCTCTGAATGTCAGCTCTGTCTTATCTGCTTTAGTCTCCAGGGCACATAGGAGGGCTTGGACTCTCTCGGTTTGGGGTACACATCGGACAGCTGTTCCCCAAGGGTGGGTTACCTGAACATATCTAGGTGAACAAGATATCACTCCCCGGTGTTTGGTTAGCCAGTCCATGCCTAAGATGACATCTAAGCTATTAGAGGGTAGTAGGGTTAGGTCAGCTCGAAAGTCAAGTCCCTCGATAGTGATTATCACTCCTCTACATATGTGAACGCTTCTGAAGGTTCCTAAGGGCGAGCTAGTTAGGATGGGGTTTGCTCTCGGGGTTACAGGTATGTTATGCTTACGTGCATATGCAGATGAAATGTATGAACATGTAGCTCCCGAATCGAACAGAACTGTAGCCATGTTATCCTGAACTAGGAACGTACCGTACACAGCATCAGGTGCAGCTTCAGCTTCCTCAGCGGTCATGTGGTTCAGTCTTCCTCGGGTAGCAGATCCCCGGTTCGGTGTGCCCTGTGCAGCTGCTGGTGCACGGTTGAGGTCGGGGCACACAGCCACACGGTGTCCAGGCTTTCCGCATCCGAAGCAAGTGAAGGGCGCACTGCCTGCTGTAGCTGTCGCAGGAGCCTTCCAATTGCTTGTCCTTGGCGTGTTGGTAGCGGGGGCGGGTGTGTTCTGCACAGCTCGAGTCGGCGCAGGGTAGGTCTGAGCGGGGCGGTGATAGTTGCTGCTGTTGGTACCACCACGGCTCGTTCCCGAAGAAGGTCCCTGGCGGGTTCGGAAAGGCGGAGGTGCACCCGTTCGCTGTCTCTGGGGTGGAGCAGTGCGAGCGGGTCCCTCAGAGCGGCGCTTCTTTCCCTTGTTCTGGGCCTCGAATTCCAGTCGTGCTTCCATGCGATCCTTCTCGATCTCAATACAGCGGTCAATCAGCTCACGCAGAGTGTAGCTCTTGTTCCCTGACAGAGCCAACCTGATCTTGGTCTGAAGTCCCTTCCTGTAGTAGTACATCTTTTCCTTCTCGGAACTCACGCAAGACGCAGGTGCGTAGCGGAGCAAGCAGTTGAAGCGGGTGGTGTACTCGTGGATCCGATCAGCTCCCTGGGAGATGTTGCGAAACTCGTTCTCCTTGGCCTCCATGACTCCCTCAGGAATGTGGTGGTCACGGAAAACCTCGGTGAACTCATCCCAGTCAATGCGGGCTGGGTCCTCGTGAGCGCTGGTGTAGTTGTCCCACCATGCTCGTGCAGCACCGGTCAGCTGGTGGCTAGCAATCCCAACACACTCCTCGTCGGAGCAAGTGGTCAGGTCCAGCTTCTTCTCCATCTCTTTAAGCCAATCGTCGGCAGCGAGGGGATCGCTGTCGGTCCCGTCGAAGGTAGGTGGCCTCAGCTTCAGGAAACCCTCCAGTTTCCTTTGGAAGTCATTCTGGGGTGGCCCGTGGTGCCTGTTCATCCCAGTAGCTATGGCATTCAGCAGCTGGGTCTGCTGAGCCATCACTTCCGCCAACGTCGGTGGCGGCGGCGGTGGCGGTGGCGGAGGCACGTTCTCGCCTTGTGGTGGCGGATCGATCACCGGCGGTGCATCCTCTGCCCGGCGCAGCTCTTCTTCCAGGTTAACTCCAGCACGTCTGCCAGCTGGGCGTCCACGGTTGCGACCACGCCCACGTCCTGGCGCAGGTGCGAGGGAGGGCTGGCGGTTCTCCAAACGCGCAGAACGTCTCATCGACATCTGAAATTATTAGGTACGTGCTCAGTGCAGTAATAATCTTGTAGTGGTTTAAGTAGGAGTTAGATGTTTTCAACGATTTAAATGAATTAAAATATTTTTCACGCTATCCTACACTCAACCAAAGAAGCATAGAGAACCATAAGAAGCATAAGATCCAAATGTCACTCATCACATGGTTATTATTACATAAAGGATGTTCCTAGCTGCTAAGAAGATCGTGCTATGCGCAGATAGCCAATGACAGGACAACTCATGGTATCACTAGTCTAAGGGCCACGCAGGGTCCCATAAGCTACTGGTGCATAAGGTCAATAGCCATTTGATCGGAATCTCAATAGTGCCATCGCGCAGTGGACGAAGTGGTGGTCCAAGGCTGGTCATCTACGAATTTTTCAAGAAACGGATTAGCAGGTCCTTGTATTAGATAAGCCATTGCATAAAAAGTGAATGTAAGGTCGGTAATATAACCGAAAGAGAGTCTGGCTTCCTATTCTAACGTCCATTTCCTATGGGTCTCGTCCTACAGTCAAGTATGGCTCCGATACCAACTGAAACGACCTCGATTTCCACGAAGGAAAATCCACAGGCTCGAATTGTAATTCAACAGATTGCTTGGGACAATCCATGAAATTACCCAAATCTCAGTTGCCACCAGGATCCATACAACGGTAAATAAGTCTTACATAAATATTTATTACATCGCCACACTGGCGGAATCAACAATCAGAGAAGCTTTAGAAGATGCGGAAGCGATTCATCCTTCACGGCCAACTTGAGTGTAGCACGCGACCCTATTCCTCGTCATCATCTCCCTCGAAGTCGTACTCATTCTCGTCACCTGACAGCAAATTTATCAGTACGATTTGTACTGGCCACGGAGCCCACCTATGCAGCATTTGCTTTGTGGAAAGTGGATGCAAGGCTATACAAGCAGACTTATAGGCTGAGGTTTTCCTATGCAGCTGTAATCAATGTTTTAATTAGTCAAGTGTTATCACCAGTTAACACCATCATCCCTTTTCCCATCACCACACCTCACATACCCACACCTCACTCTCATTCGACAGGCCCAACTCCCTCTCGGGCCTATCTCAGCGGCACACTACCACAACGGGTACACTGCCGGAAAAATGTCATCCAGGGGGAGAAGAGAACACTCACTACACTAGTAGAAGCTTCACAGGAAAGGTCCATAGCCAACAGGTTGGCATATGTATCGATCGATCAACCATACACTCTGCAGAGGTTTCACTACCCACAAGATTAGCCATCATAGGTGTTGCGCAAACACCTAGGCAGAATTCCGGGTGCTTGCTTGCCTAGGTCGATGCCACCCTACCACTCAGCCCTGGGATATTCCGGATCCTACACCGTTATGCTGAGACTGGGAGACACAGTACCGGACCCATCCAGTGGTACTGTGCATCTAGGACGGAACGGGAACCCATCGACCGTCTCCGCCCACCCTTATCACCTTTCAACCTAGCAGTAGTGGCACCGTCCTACCAAGTAGTCCAGCCGTCTCCCGCCCATCAGAAGCGAGTGAGTAGAAAAGGATTCCCATGAACCTGAAACTAGTCCATCCTAGGTTTGACCAAGCAGGCATCTCCACTTAGGGGATACTCTCCCCGTGCTATCACAGCACCTCCGTCCACGGGCTTCAAACCACCAAGGCTATCCCACCCGGAACCTCCTCAACAACTTTACCCGCCACAGGTATCTCGCTTGGGGATGCCCAGGTTGCACCCCCGGCACGACTTGCCCCATGGGCTCGTCTCACATCCCACTTGGTCGACATCAACCCTTACCACGCACCCAAGACGCACGCAGCACTCTCTCCCAGTGGTTATAATCAGCTATACACCGTCCCAATTCCACCACATAGCATATAGCAAGTAGAAAGTAGTGGAAGAGTAACAGTAAATTAAGCAGCAGCTAACCTAACAGCGGATAGCAGGGTAAAGTCTTATCAAGGCAGGGAATTCAAATATACTACCATGCAACCAATCCATACATAATCATAAAGCAATAGCAACAATGTCATTTGCAATGCGTAATAGGATCTAAGGATTTGGTGGGACGTGGCACCTTCGTAGTCGTCTCCTAGCTCTTGGAAGTACTCGTGGTCGTCTTCCTTAGTCAGATCCTCCTCCGTCTCTGAAATCGAACACGAAATAGTCGCGTCAGCGACTCCTATAGAGTATTTCAGAAAAATCCAATAAAATAAAGAGCCAAATGCACACAAACACAATCTTGGATTGTAGATCTCATTTTTCTGAGAATTTTGATATATGGTGCGCAATTTTTGGACTTCGTATGAATAAGTTATGAATTTCCGAAGATTATCCTATTTTCTGAAAATGAGAAAAAAGTTTGGTTAATAGGGGCAGCTCGGGATTGGTCCACGTGGCGCGCGGGTCCAGTAGTGCGGCAAGTGGCGCCTCAACAGAACACAGACCCGATGGTCGCCCACCAGGTGTTCGATGCTGGTTCCCAGAGAGTTGCCGGAGTTGGCGTAGCTCGGCGTGGCTCGGCGGTGGTCGGTGGTAGCTCGGCTGTGGTTGGGGGTATCTCGGCGGAGCTCGGCGGTGGTCGGGGGTAGCTCGGCGGGGCTCGGCATAGTTCGGCGTACCTCGGCGGGGCTCGGGCGAATCGGAAATTCGCGGCGCCGAGGGTGCCGCTCTCCCGAGCTCTCCCGGGGGGGCTCGGGCGAATCGGAGATTCGGTGCGCCCGAGGGTGCCGTTCTCCCGAGGTCTCCCGCGGAGGTTCGGGCGAATCGGACATTTGGTGCGCCCGAGGGTGCCGTTCTCCCGAGGTCTCCGCGGAGGCTCGGGCGAATCGGAAATGTGGGCGCCGAAGGGGCTGCTCTCCCGAGCTCTCCCGGTGAGGCTCGGGCGAATCGGAAATTTAGACGCCCGAGGGTGCCGCTCTCCCGAGCTCTCCCAGTGAGGCTCGGGCGAATCGGAAATTTGGGCGCCCGAGGGTGCCGCTCTCCCGAGCTCTCCTGGGGAGGCTCGGGCGAATCGGAGATTTGATGCGCCGAGGGTGCTGCTCTCCCGAGCTCTCCTGGGGAGGCTCGGGCGAATCGGAGATTCGGTGCTAGCAGGGTTCCAGGGCGTCTGTTCAAGGCGGCGGTGTCTCTCCGGTGCGGCGGACGATGACAGGGCGGCGATGACCATATTTCGGCAAGGCAGGGCTCGGCTTTCTAGCGGCGGTGCCGAGGCAGACTTGGCGAACCTCGGCGGCCTTTCTCCGCAGCGCGAGGCGACCGGGGGTACTCGGAACGGATCTTAGGCGAGGCGGAACGTGTCGGCGGCGATGTCGTCGCGACTGTGAGGTTCCGGCGGGGCTAAGGAGGTCTTCTAGGAGATGTATACGCGTCCAGGGTCTAAGGCGATGGTATACCAACTACCAATTTTGGCTACCGAGCTTTCTAAGGTGCTCGGTTGTGGCGGCGGCGTGTCGCCGACGACGGCGGAAGGCGGCATCGCGGCTACGACCAAGTATTGGTTCAATCGAATGCGGTCTTGTCAAATTGGTGAGGCCAGAGAGGCATACAACACTCTGGTGGCGAGCTTTAGCCATGGCATGACCTTCTTTTGGCAACGGCTCGCGGCGGTGCTCCGGTAAGGTCGCGGCGCACGCGACCAGGGCGATTCAGGCTTCCTCTAGCGCTTAGATCCGCGTAGCTAGCTCGAGGGGGTCGTGGCGGTGCTCCACGATGCTCTAACCTATACGGGTGCTAGTCGGATTGCTCGGAACGGGTGATTCGGCGTCGGAACGCGTCGGTGGTGAGCGCGCTCCGCCGAGAACGCGTCGTGCTGCGTTCTCGGTCTAGCAAGCTTGTAGTCCGGGGGTTTCGGCCGGTCGAATGAGTGCATGGTGCAGGTGATCTTCCCGAGCCGGTAAAGGCTCGTGCCTGCGCGTTCCGAGGGTGGAACGCCATGGCAAAAGCAGGGCAAGGTTCGGACATGGCGTGCGGTGGCTCACCGTGGTGTCGGTGAAGCTAGGATGGCGGTGCAGTGGCGAGTCAGGAGCCGTGCAGAGCGATCGCAGTGCCGTGCCGCTCCTCGTCCGCAGCTCGGGCTTCTCCTCCGTGTCCGGCTCCGGCGTGCTCCGCGGCGGCGGCGCTCCGGCAGCTTCTCCTCCTCTGCTCCGCCCTTCTCCTACGCTCTCTCTCTCGGTTTGGTGCGGTGTGCCGGTCTGTGCTGCGGTGGCGGCGAGGGGAAATGAGGGTAAGGCTTCGGGGTGCTCCAATTTATAGGCGAGCTTGGCCAGCTCCAATGGCGAACGGTTCTGATTGCGCTCGGCCGATCGAAGGGCCGTGGCTCGAGTGGATCTAGGGCTCCGGATGGGCGCGGGTTCGCTTGGCGGCCAAGAAAGGAGGGGACAGGAGGGGGATAGCGGGGTCAAGGCTCTGCCATGCTGTCGGCTGTGGGACCGGGGTCACGCCATTCGCGCGACACCCCCGGCAGGCGCGTCGCCTTCGTGAGGAAGAAGAACAGTGGGGGGGGCGAGAGCGGCTGACAGGCGGGGCCGGGTTGGCAGCGAGCGCGAGCGCGAGCGCGTGTGTGCCGGTCGCGCGCGTGCGCTGCCGAGCCGCGACGTGGGCCGCGCGCGGTGAGATGAGGAGAGGAAGGTCGGGCGGGCCTGGGGCTGGCTTAGCGACCCGGCTGGCCGAAACGAATGGCTGGCCTAACTCTCTTTCTCCTTTTCTATTTTCAGTTTAGTGTATATATACATATATTGCCCATTTTAATTATTGAGTAAATACAAACATAAGTTCCAATAAATCCCAAATGTGATGCATAAGTTATTATTCTATGTGAATGGAATTAAAATGCAAACTACACTCCATTATTTACCAATTTCATAATGAAATCTATATGCTTGCACAAGAAAAATGGGTTTTCACAATAAATAAATGAAAAATTTTAATTGGTTGGGATTTTTAGATTGTGTGGATTTTTAGGGTTGTTACATCGCGCTCCAAAACAAGTCGTGGGCGCCAACTAAAACGCTAAATGTTGAGCCTAGTAAAAAAGTCTGCCCTGGCAACCCTTACCCATTCGGCTGGACCACTCAGAAAAAAAAAACCCACCTCCCAATCGCGCTGCACGCCGCCGGGCGCCGGCAAGGAGGGCTCCGCCCGCCATGACCGCCACTGTCCGGAGACCTGCCGCCCTCGCCGACAAATCCACCGGACGAGGTACCCCAGCCCCCTGCCGCCCGAGCCTGCCGCCCCCAATCCCGCCGTCGCCATAGCCCACCGCCGGCCAGCAAGGGCAGTGCCGTCGCCGCGTCCCCATTCCCCTCCACATCCAGGTGCGTCATCTTCACTTCCCTTTCCTCTTATCCTCTCTCTCTTCCTCCCTTCCAGCCGACGGTCCCAGCGAAGAAGCGCGGCGTCCGGCAGCAAACGCATCCGGAAGACGAGAGCGTAGAAAGTTACGAAGAAAAACGAGTCCGTCTACCTGTTATGCTGCGTCCTGCTATGCTGCTGCCGACGCGCCACTCGCTGCAACGGCCTCACGCAACACCGCTCGCTGCAGCCTGCAGCTGCCCCATGTGGTTGCGTCCCGCCGCTCGCTACTTGCTGTGCGCCTGGGAGCCGGCCAATCAGGCTGCTCAATGGAGGAGGACGATTTGTGCATGCTGCGGCCTCTCTTTTTTTTTCTTGCAAATCGTTCTTTAATAGTAGTAGGCTGTATATCGTTGTTTAACACTCAGACACTAACTGAGTGTTAAATCTTCAAATTTACATGGTTGTTTGGATTTCGGCCTATTGGACACTTTTCTTATTCAGTTGGTCTTTATTAAATTAATAAACTACTGTCTTCCAATTAGAGGTAACCTCTTTAAATTTATCATATATCAGATATTCATATGCGTACTTGCAATGTTAATAAATCCATCAGCTTGCATATATGTTCTTTTATGCTGGATCTGCAACTTTTTAGTATGACGGCAAAGTTCACACTTATGGGAGTTTATAGTCTCTTTACTTTGGCCCTTTATACGAAAAAGCATGCTGTGTTTGTTATATATATAAAAAGTGTGTGAGAAGGGAATCAATTGAACTTCAAGCTGCAAATGGAAGAATAAGTTAGTTTTGGAACTATTGAAATGCATACACGTCGCCTCGCTGCAATATATCAGTTCTGAGTATTTCTTTCTTTCTTGTGCATGTTTCAAAATATCCAATAAGGAAGCACTAAAGGATTCAAGTCCTCGATTGTTCTATCTACACAAGTCATCACCACCTATAGCTTCGAAGTAAGTTTGCTTGTGCTCAGGTTTTCGACTTATTTGTGTTTCCTTGTGTGATTAATTGTCGTTGGCAATATTATCTACAGGGAGCACAGGCAAGTTGGCCTTCTAATCTTCATCTCCTCTTGTACTGTCACTGCTTGATTGGTATGCTCTCCTTTTCTTATGAACTTTGTCTCTGCTTTTGGCTTAGATGGTTGCATGTGATCTGTGATGTGATGATTTTGATTTCTTAAAACTGGACTAATTTTTCACTATAGTTCATGTTGATGGTGTGGTGAGATGATTTTTTTTAGCATCAAGTGTGGTCAAATTGATTTGATTTGGACAATAGTTTGGCAAGATCTTTTTTTTTGTTGAACAACCCAATCTGAAATGAGAACAGATGTGTATATATTTCACTAATTGACACTCCATTTTGTAAAAGGTGCGTCATGGATAAAACATGGATGGATCAGCCTAAGTACATTATAAACCTATGACCATATACTAGAATCTGCATGCATAGGGTGTCTGGTCTGATATTTTTATAATCATATGTAGGCACACCCTTGTGTATGGAGAAGGAGTGCATATGTTTTTAGAGTTTGCCTTTAGTAATTCAGCAAAAGGAAATCAGATTTTGTGTCCCTGCAAGGCATGCAAGAACTCTTGTTGGAGGGTCCGTAGTACGGTACTTGAGCACTTGATATGTGAGGGATTTACGGAAGGATATGTAACATGGGTGAATCATGGTGAACCTAGTTCCAGTTTTTCCAGAGGCAGCTGTAAGTTACAAATTTCTTTCTCATTTTCATAATGTATATAGTGGAGAATGATAAACATGACATAATTTGGTAGGCCCGTTCTTTGAGGGGAAAAGCAAATCGTTCAAAACTGACTCAAAACCATACAAGTGGAAGTAAGAGCCATGCACGTGTTGGTATTGAAATGGTATGCAATGTCTACTTTTCTTTTGTTTTCCCTTCATCCGTATCCTATAACTACAATAACATATATATGGTTTAGGGTGAGGAGCTAGGGCGCCCCCCTCGTAGAGATGAATTGTTTATCAAAACTCACACACACAAGAATGGAGTACCTCATAAAGGAGCTGCAACAACAATTGTAAGTGTGATAAACACAACAATTTCTCATGCCATCATATTTTGCTAATTTTTTTGTTTGCTGCAAAATGCCCTTCAAGATGCAATTAGAGATAATCCTAAATTGAGAGACAAGAGTATCCAGAAAGGAGATGCTTATTCCTATGTTTGTGGGGCAGAGAGGAATGGATATGTCCGTGTTGTGGGTTTGGGGCCAAGTCCAGCAGATTTGGACATGCCTGGAGCTAGAAAATGCCCATCAACAAGGCTTCAAATGGAGATAGAAGCTCATCGGGAAGCTGATAGGAAAGTGGAAGATCTATCAAATCGTCTAGAAATAATGCAACAAACTCTGGATATATTAATGCAGCAACAAAATGCCAATAGCACTCCCCATGGATCTAATAATGCACCACAGGTGGCAACTGTTAACCTTTATCTCTTACTATTTTCTTTGTCAGTGCAATAACTGTTCAATGGTATTTACTTTGATTTAGAACTTGAGGGCTGCACCAACCAATCATGATGAAGTACTCGAAGAAGATGAAGAACAAGATGCTAGATCATATGCAGGGGATGATATGGCTGATATGCATAGAGAAGATGAGGAAGACTTTCCGAGTAGACGAGTGATCCTTCAAGAGGAGCAACACTTTGACGTAATTTCCTTGTGCTCGCCCTCACCGACTATGTGTTCTTGCTATGCCTCTAAGCTGAATATGACTCTATTATTTGCTCCACTGCCATAGAAGAATCACATGCTAGTTGTTGTGAAGTCACCAACTCTATTGTCAGCTGTTCTGAATTCAGCTTGTTACAATCAGTTTTGTTCTAAAATTAGCTCTTTACTAACCCTGTTATCAGCCTGTTCTGAAATCAGAAACAAATCAGTAGCAATAGAGATATTTACAATCAGTTTTGTATGGTGTTCTGAAATAATTTTTGATGCTTCAGGGTGGCAGAGATGTGATACTATTTAATGTAGTAACGCCCTATGAAGTTCCTGTGGCAAAGGCTACCGTTCAAACACAAAACCCAAAGGCTATTGTTGGGGGTACTGCTCTTGGCGTGCAGTACTGTGAAGTGGTTGTAAACCATGTGTTTATGAGGAACGCAGTTCTGCCTCGTCCGTATGAAGGGGTCACCACCATTCTAGAGACTCGTGGGAGATGTATTGCATGGCCACATGATAGAGTAATGGTCAAACCTCTCTATATTCTTTAAGAAATGATCATTATATTTTGCTGATTAGTAATATATTTGTTTTATACTAGATGAGGGATGACAAGAAGTCACCGCAACACTCAAATGGTGGTGGCACAGGAAGGACATCACAGCTTGAAGGTATTTTACTTGAACATTTTGACTTATATATGTGATCTGAACTGGTTGAAATGTGGGAAAGCAATGAGGCTGTGTTGGCTGGCTGCTATATAAATTTGACTACAATATATATGTTCAAGAATTTCTGGAAAAACAATGAGGTTTTATAAATTTGGCTGGCTTCTATACATCCTGATCAGTTCAAAGACAGTATCAGGTTGCTGCAGCTGCTGTTACTCCCTTGAATTCTTACGTTGCTGCTGATGTTTAAGCTATTGGTACCTAGCTTGCTGCTTGTAGTTGGCATGTCTCTACTAACTAGATTGAATGGAATTATATAATGGGTTTGTATCACTAAATAGTTGATAGCATAGTTGTGCACTGTACAATAATATTGTTTCACTATTTGCACCCAATAACAAAGCAAGAGTTAATGATATAGAGCACGTTCCACTAATATTTCGCCTTCTTTTCCATGTTAGGTACTTAAGCTATGTGGTGTTGCAAGCATTTTGGATTGGGCAACCTTTTGGGCTTCGATCAGAGAGCTGTTACATGTTCTCTAGAGTGGCAGCAACTATATTTGTACCAAGTTGGTGTTCAAGTATTTTGGAGTGGCAACAAGTGTCTGAGAAGTGCTGCAGGAAGACATGAATTACAGTTCTGTTCTTTGGTTTACACCCACTAGGCTACTATCGTGTAGTCCAAAAACATATGAAGTGTTGAATGCCACTTTTGTGCCCAAGTCATGATCTATTGATCTCTTAGCTTTAGTCATAACCGGTTAGTATAAAACTTAGTATATGCTTATATATATGCCTGCTAGTGACTAATCTACATCCTGGACCTTTATATGTGTGGTTGTATGTACTATAATCATGACTTGACTTGCTATGGATGATCATCATTGGACCTATATATGGCTGTGTTACGATCATCCAGTTGGTGTATGTATGGAAGATCTGATATTTTAATTCTGTAAAATCATGTGAATTTGCTCGATCAATGTGTGATGTGTATTTATCAAACTATTCAAATTGTATCTACCCCCTATTATCTGGAACATAGTTTTGCCGACACTTCTATTGTTGGACAAGGGTATGGTTCATGAAATACATGGGAAATGGTTTTGCCAACATGTAAACTGTCGGGATATGTCATAGCTGTCGGCGTAGGTCCTAACTATCGGTGAAGGTTTAACTGCCGGTGAAAGTTCCAAACGTCGGCGTAGGTACGCCATTTGGCTACACAAAAAGTGTCGGCAATGCCTCTAACTGTCGGCAAAAGTTTCGCTGACTGCATCTACCGCGACTGTTTGAAAACTGTCGGCAAAACTTTTCATGGGAGGTTATGTGCCGGCAAAGGGTACCTTTGCCCACTTTAAAAGTGTCGGCAAAGGTGGGTCATGTTACAGTGATTCTCCTATTGGACTTCAGCATAGACCAAAATTTTGTCAGATCAGGTACTTTTCTGATGGGAAGCCATTACAGAGCCCCTCAACCGTGTGCTAGGCCAGCAGCACTGCAGCCGAGCGGCGTCTCAGCATCCTGGTGTTGGTGCTGCGCAGTTGGATGGCTCGGCTCCTCCGGGCAGCGGGTGACGGTTTGCTTGGCTCCTCTGGACGGTGGGAAACCAGCAAGGGTCAGCGCAGGCCACAGAAACCAACGCGGCGCACGGCTCCGGCGTCGGTGTTGTGCAACTCGGTGGCGACTCCCTCCTCCGGGCGGCGTGGCGGACTGCTTGGCTCCTCTGGACGACGGCGAGAGTAAGCGGGCGTCGTCGCCGTAGCCCGCGGGAAACTAGCGCGGCATGCGCGAATTAGCTAGCTGCACGGAGGAAAAGTGAAATATCTCCCTAGAAACGCTGGCAACCGTCAGATGCAACTTTGACGCTGGATAGGGTGCCGCAAGTTAAGCCGTGACTTGCCGAAGAAACATTACCCAATCTGCGTCCGTTGGGAACTTATGGGGGTCATCCGGGCATGTCCTAAGCCCAATCAGACCGGTGTAGCCCAAAAAAATCAAGGCCCACAAAGTACTTGACAACCATGCAGGGTCCAAAAGTTGCTAGGCCCATGCAGTCAGCGCGTACTCGATATCGAACTACAAAAAGGTTGAGCAGAAAACACGTGAACGAGGGAGACACACATATGCTAGTTAATTCTCTCTTGGAAGTACTGCAGGCAAAGTGCCTGCATTCCGTTACCACCATGCGTTCACAATTTGCCTGTTCATACAGCACGAAATACGAATGTATTGCGTCAGCACATAACAAAAGTGGGCAGGTCAACTGAGGACTGTGACTTTGACAGTTTCGCTTAAGCTTCGTGGCCCTGGAAACTCGTGGAGATAAAACGACACCCAAATTGACTGCTGTCAATTTGTGCCTCTTGGCCTGGCCGGCCACAGCTCTACGGTAGTTGTACGGCCTCACCGGTCACCAACACCGAGAGCTGCCCCAAGTCCAAGGATACTGATTCCAAGCATGACCCCAAGGAACGGTGCCTGCAGTATAGCTGATCCCGATCGGCTGGGGGATGCAACCTAGAGCAGGAAAGGAAGTAAGTGATTATTAGATCAGGATATTGTGAATTGCATGCATGAAAGGCTAAGATGTAAGTATCTAGCTCATGGCGTCATTGGGGTTAACCATCCATGCACATACCTGCCTCTGCTGGACGATAATACCATGGAACAGCTTCATGGACGAAGAACTGTGAGAACACTGGCACGCTAGGCATGTGAAATGGAACATAATGCCGAGGCATTTCTGGAACGGGTAGAGGTAGAGCTGGATTAAAAGGACTGAAACCGATTGGATGGTCGCTGAAATGGGCACTCCTGCTGTTCCCACTGTATGCGATCGGATCAAGCTTGCGCACCCTTTTCATATTCTTAACGTCTCCGATCTTGAATTTGAAAGTGCTGCACTGGCCTAGCAGAAAAGGCTGATCACACTGCAGCCCGTCCCCCCTTTTGTTGCTGTAACCAGGATAATCCTGAATGCAAAAGTCAACTTGCTCAACCAGAAAGAGAGCGAAGTCTGAGGCAAGCTCTTCAAGGTTCCATTTTCTGTATGGGTTCTTCGTCTTGTGGCTGACATGAACTTTCCCCATCAGGTCGGAGCAGGAGACTCGCACTGCGGAAGAAGTCTTTCACAAGTTTCTTATGATGCGGGTTCTTTGCCGAATGCTTGGGACACTCGGTAAAGAGCCGATTACACTCGGCAAAGGTTTTGCCGACTGCCGCACTCGGTAAAGGGCACTCGACAAAGGTTTTCTCGGCAAAGACTTCTTTGCCGAGTGCCAAATATCGGACACCCGGCAAAGGCTTTGCCCAATGCTAGGTCAGCACGCGGCAAACTAAGTTGGAACCATCTACTTTGACGACTGCTTTGCCGAGTGTCGATTGACCGGGCACTCGGCAAAGATTTTTTTTATTTTTTTAATATAATTTTTTGCCGAGTGCCAGGTCAGCACTCGGCAAAGAAATTCAGCCGGCTGTTTTTTTAAAGACCCTTTGCCGAGTGCTCCAGCCACGGCACTCGGCAAAGAATTTTTGTTTTTTTAAAAAAAATCTTTGCCGAGTGTCATGGCAAAGGCACTCGGCAAATCTGGGAAACCAGCTGTCAGGTTCCCCAGATTTGCCAAGTGTCTTGACCATGCCACTCGGCAAAGAAGCCTTTGCCGAGTGTTACACTCGGCAAAGAGGTCAAAAATTTTGTTTTTTTTTTTTTGCTTTCCATCAAAACAGAGAGACATATGACATATATATTATATACATCATCACACACAGAGCATAATATATCACATTCATCATCCAAATCATCCATAATCCACGAAATTCACATGTATGATCCATCCATCGTGCATCACACAAATATCGTCCATAATCCATCGTATATAATCCATAATCCATCACATACATATAAATATGTCTCTAGTGCATCACAAACACAAAGTTTGAGTTTTGAACAAGTCCGAAGAACATGCAGAGCGGTACTTACTGCTGCCATCCTGGTCCTGGCCACTGTGGAGACTGCTCGGTCTGTGGAGGGGCAGTTGGCCACACGGACGATGGAGACGGGCCACCGTCCACAGACGGGGCACTACCCACCGACTGTGGATGCACAAAGGAGAAGCGAGAATCATGAGTATGGATGATTGGACCAAAAGACTAAAGGAATCAACACGTTGACATACTAACTGGAGTCTCTAAAACAGGAGGAGGAGGCGCAACTGGTGCGAGCAGCGACGGAGGCACGACCACACCTGGCAAGGTCTGCAGGCTCGCCATGAAGGTGAACATGTCCTGCAACCTTTGCTGTTCGGCCGCCCTCTGTGCTTGCACAGACGCCATCTCCAGCCGATGGTCCTCCGCCTGGGTCTCCATCGCTTGGCGTTGGGCCTCCGCCTATGCCGCCTGCTGGGCCTGCAACTGCCGCATGTTCTCCTGCGACATTCCAACCGTAAGGATTAAACAACGCAAAAGTAAGGTACATGTGTAAAAGCAATGAACGACGAGTTTGTGAGTAGTAACCTGGAGCTCTGCCATCTGCTGCATTGAGCTCGGCTGCCGAGGGCGTATGGGGAGGGAGGAGTCCGTGCTCCTGGCTCGAATATCGGTGAGGCTGGCAACAGAGGAGGAGTCGACTGTGCTGTCCGCCATCCAGTACCGGCCGTGCTGCTTCCCTCCTCCCAGCCTCATCACGAGGTCTGTGTCCAGGGGCTGCCGAGTCGGATCGTAGTCCTCCCTATGGCGCTGGCGTGCCGCCAAGGTGTACTCGGTAAGCTTGTTGTGGACGCTCGGGTTGGTGTACGCCTCAGGGCCGTCCGCCGGGTTGTAGATGACGTCCGGGGCCGTCACCTTGCCCTTGTGTGCCAGGGCGAACGCCATGAAGTCGTTGCATTTCTGGCACTGGTGCGCCTGGGACTGCGAGTAAAACATAAAGACGATTACAAGTAGTGATAATTGAGTCTTAGGATAGAAAAATAAAGATAATAGCACAAAGAAGTTTACCCATGTCCTGGCGTACGCGCTGAGGCTGAGGTTGCCTTGGTGGTGTGCCAGCCCACCCATCTGCAGGCGGCAGTCACGGCGGACCTAGTGCTTCTCCGTCCACTCGGCCGAGAGTCACCGGTCCACAATTGCCTCCCAGCAGAGGCAGTGACAGGCGCACCAACTAGGACATTGCTGCATGCCATAGAGTTATTGAACTGTCAGAAGATGAAATGAAGCCAACCTACTGTCTATGAAAGTACTTCTTACCGAGAGGTACTGCTCCCTCGTGAGCGTCATGCTCCTAGCTTCGCGCTTCCTCACCACCTGTCCAAGGACGTCGGCGTGGTAGTTGATGATGCACTGGAGCCGCGTCTCGTAGTACAGGTCCGAGAGGCGGGACCTGCAGGCCTTGTCCTGCACGCGCACTGCCTGGGCCTCAAACCCAGCGTCGCACCTGTAGAAGTCCTGCATGCATACGTCATGTAATTTTTAATTTTTTTAGAGCGACCAATGAATACATAGTAAAGATGAAATTAGTGTCACGTAGACTCACCCAGAACTCGGCCTTGATCCGTGCCGCAACGGTGCCGCGCTCACTGTCCTTGGCGGCCTGGAAGTGCTCCCACGTCCAGGGCGGCGAAGGAGCACCACCAACGTAGGTGATTATCCCAGGGAAGTGCTGCCGAATTAGAAGGGACAACGTGCCATTGACATGTATGCAAAGAAGGAGGGGGTTATACCTAGGATGGCGGTGAAGTAAGGCTACTGGGGCGGTGGCGAGTCGGTGCAGTGGTGAGGCGAAGCGGTGCAGGCAGACCAGCAGCACGTGGGTACTCCGGCTCTCCCACCAAGCGCTCTTCTCTGTAAAAAAAGAACATATAAGCCGATCAATAGAAAATTTTGGCAGCACCTCCCCTGCACGGGGAGGTTTCGAAAACCTGCACAAAAAACAACTCGGCACGACGGCCGACGTCCACACGCATATCAATGACACGATGGCCGACAACCACACTCTGACATTCAGTCCATGCAACCAAAACAACATATCACTACTACTATCACACTACCATACTACCATCATTTTTCGCATACCTTAAGCCGAGATGACACTTCTTCTTCTCCTCCTCCTTCTTCTTCTCCTTCTTCTCCTCCTTCTCCTTCTACTCCTCCTCTTCCTAATCCTTCTTTTCCTTCTTCTTCTCCTCCTCCTCCTTCTTCTTCTCCTTCTTCCTCTTCTCTTCCTCCTCCCTTCCCTTCTTCTTCTTTCCCTTCCCTTTCTCCTTCCCCTTCTCTCCTCCCTCCTCTTCTCATTTCCCTCCTCCCTCTGCTACTACCGGCCGGGGGTGGGGTGGGGATGGGGCTGCCGGCCTGGGCGGGCTTGGCCAGGCCCTGCCGGCCGGAGGTGGGGGGTGGGGCGCCGGGATGGGGGGTGGGGGTGGGGCGCCGCCGGGATGGGGGCGTGCTAGGGCGGATTTGGCGGCGGGGCTGTGGGCGACGGTGTGGCGGCGGCGGGGCTGCGGGCGACGGTGGGGCGGCGGCAGGGCTACGGGGCGGGATTGGGGGGCCGGAGGGGCGGCGCTCCGGCGATGGCACGGGGCTCCGGCGTGGGGCGGGCCTCCGGCGGCGGCGGCGAGCGGCGGGATTGGGGGCGGGGCGGGGCTATACGCGCGCGCGTGTGTGTGAGAGAGAGAGAGTTAGGGAGCGCCGGGTAGTTTTGATTCGGTTTTTATTTTTTTTTTGAAAAAAATAACTTTGCCGAGTGCGAGGGCCCGGCACTCGGCAAAGTAGTAGGTTTGCCGAGTGCTAACCCTAGACACTCGGCAAATTTTTTTTTTCACCAATTTTTTTCTGAAGCTTCATTGCACTAAGACAAATAACTTTTTTAAGTTTAAGACTTTTTTATTGCAGTTTGTCGTATTTAGTTAGTTTATTTTGTTTTCTTGAATTTTTTCGAAAAATCTTGGTTTGAACTGCGTGTGCATGAAATAATGAAACGTAGCTCTACAAAAAATTATATTCATGTTGAAGGTTGTGTTTTGAGGCTGTATCCAGAAACACACCTAAAAATTTGAACGTCTTATTCGCAGAACATGACGACCCGCTTGATCCCGGAATGTATTTTAATTATATAAAATTCAAACGAAGTCCGAAAATCACGAAACCTGTCGAGGTGTTGTGTTATCACATGTATGGGCTATGATAAAAAATTGAGAAGATTTCGAGGTATTTGCAACGTCGGATGCCTAAAATCCCAGACTTCTCCACATGAAACTTGTGGAGGTGTCGTGTTATCACATATGGAGATGTCTGAGTTTTAGCCATTCGACCGAGCCACTAGCTCGAAAACATCTCAAATTTTTATCATGGCCTCTATATGCGATAACATGGCACCTCGACAAGTTTCATGATTTTCGGACATCATTTGAAATTTATATAATTTAAATACACTCCGACAACAAGCGGGTCGTCATGTTTCGTGAACCAGGCGTTCAAACTATTCGGTGACTTCCTGGATACGGCCTCAAAACACACCCTCTAATATGAATATCATTTTTTGGATGCCTACAGTTCATTATTTCATGCACCTGCAGTTCAACGTCATAATTTCTGGAAAAATTCAACAAAACATAATAAACTAAACAAATATATCAAAAAGTAATGAAAAAGCCCCAAACTATAGCATGGTGTTTGTGTTACTGTTTCAAACCTCTACAAAAAAATTGGTAAAAAAATCAAAAAAAATTATTTTACCGAGTGCCTAGGGTTGGCACTCGGCAAAGTGGACAGTTTGCCGAGTGCCAAACGCCTGGCACGCGACAAAGTTAACGGCGCCCGACGGCGTCGGGTCCTGGCAGTTCTTTGCCGAGTGCCGATATGTCTGGCACTCGGCAAAGAATATCTTTGCCGAGTGCCATGTTTTGCAGAGTGCCACGTTCTTGGCAAATAGGGATTTGCCGAGTGCCGAGGTTTGCCGAGTGCGGCACTCGGCAAAGAAAATCTTTGTCGAGTGCGCGATATTTGGACACTCGGTAAAGCTGTAGGTACTCGGCAAAGTCTCAGTTTCCTGTAGTGCCGAGCTAGAGCCAGGGCAAAAGGTTAGTATAGTAGAAATGAATTATATGGATCAAGATGCGAACAGATTGACCTAGTCCGTAAGAACGTTACTCCAGAGAAAATGCTCTGGGAGGCTGGGGCGAATTTTAAGTTAAAACATAGAGCTATTCAGTTAACAAATACAGAAAACCTTTTTTTTCTGATGAGAAACAAATGCTGTTAAACAAGCATTAACGCTACTGGAGGCCCTGACAGAAACTAAGCCTTTTATTGACAAAGGCTAGCGATCGGCATATTGCTTAAAATGGATTTTACCTATATCTAGTAGAGAAAGGAAATGGCATACTTATCTTATTTCACTTGACATAAAATTAAACAATTCACAACACCAAAATGAAATCTATTCCTGAAGACCTGCTTGATATTTTTGGAAAGTAGCCTCAGAGACAATTCAAAACTAAATAATGCAGAAATATATGAGCTCCAATAAGTAGATTAGTTATTTTGGCTAGTGTGGTCTATCTATGTGGTAAAAAACCTCTCTCTTTACCTGCTTGATGTGCTATTGTCTCAGAGTACACTTGAGTACGATTCGCAAAAACAAAAAAACAAAAAAAAAAAAGAGAGTACACTTGAGTACTACATGCAGCAAATATAAACTACACAAAGTGTACATACTTGATCATATGTGGTTGGTCTTCTTTCCCTCTAAACCCAGCATGGGGGAAGTTGAAAACAACCCTGTCAAACCATTTTTTTTAGATCAGTGTGCAGCTTCATCGTTTTCGCATTGACTCCATGCAAAGTTACCGTCCCCATTTTTTTTAGTTCAGCCAAATTGGATTCTGCTCCGCTGTACTTCTTCTTCAGGGTGTCTGGACAATTTCATTTGAAAATAAGTAGAAATTAAATAGGTTAAAAATCGTCCCATCAGAGTAATCTATGAAATTTCTGCATTATTCATATCAGGCTATGCAGAAGTAATAGGACCCAAACAATATCTATAGTTAGCAATCAGGAAACATGGTATGACAATAGTTCTCCAAAAAAAAAAAAACTAACACTCATAATAAATATCTCATGGCAACAGCCAACAATGCAACACCGCTGACAATGAATACCGAAATCCGCTGCTCGTTCATGGGTATAATGAGAAATTAGACGAAGGAAAGCAAACCGTAGGAGTCGAGAGAAGTGGCGACGAGGTTGGCGCCCGAGCCGAAGCCGGTGGCGAGCGCCAAGGAGAACGAGAAGTCACCATCGCCGACGAGCAGGATGCTCTGGGTCGACGAGTACTGCCCCACCCACCTGATCTCCTCCTCCTCCTCCTCCACCTCCTCATCACTGCTCTCCCCTGTGAGGTCAATCACTAGGACGCCCTCCGCACGTGGGCCATCAACACCTTGACCTTCCTTCTCATCCTCGCCTTCCTCCTCTGCCGGCGCCGTCAAGTCGATTCGGGACTCCCTCCGTGCGTAAGCTATCATATGATCTTTCTCCTCTTCCTCCTCCTCCTCCTCCTCCTCCTCCTCAGCCATCGCTGTCGAGTCGATCACCGGGACTCGCTCCGCGCGTGGGGCCATCGAGCCGACCACCAAGACACCCTCCGCCGGGGCCGGGTACCCCCGCTGACTCCCATTGGCGGCGGTCGCGGCGACGCCCGCAGGCAGCGGGACCCCCTCCCCGCTCTCACCAGCGGCTGCTTCCGTAGCTATCGCCATGCGCGCCTCCTCCGCTGTGCTCTTCGCCGGCGATCAGGTATTCATGTGAGGTGACGGCCTGACAGGTGGAGGTGGCCTCGCGTACTTTTGATTACGTCTGCCTGCGTGCCTTGGGTTTGAATTTTAAATTTCAAACGGCTGCGAGGTGCCAGTATTGTTGGGCTGGGCTTCTGTCGATACGCATTGGGCTTTTGGAGTCCTTCAGTCCGCCAAGAAAGACAGCCATATTGATGAGCAAGAAAAGTCAGTTCAGTCAGCAACGGATACCTAGCTGGCTGGTTTTCCCGCAGGCTGCACTGCTGCAGTGATCGGCGGCAAACTATGTTGTTTCTATTCTTGCAACCAAAGTATTCAACATCTTTTTTTTTCTTTTGACAGTGAATTGTTTTAAGTATCGTTCAATTTGCACCTATTTTGTCCATTAGCTTAAGTTAGGGAATTTTTATATTCTGAATTTTCTTAGAACAATCTTAGAGAACTAACTAATACAATTTAAAACAACTTTAAATAAATTTATATTTTTTAAATTAAATAATGGTAAATATTTTATCCGAACAACAATAGAAAGTTTAAACATTTATAATATATTACATATATGTATCTCAGAGGAGTAGTTATCATAAAACAATAAATTATCCACTCGTGATTTAAGCATTTTATTTATGGTAATGACGTAGCTTGAACTTTCGGATGTTCCCACTCGATCTCGGTATTCACCCACCGCTCGCTACTCTCCTTATCCACTCTGATAAGTTTGGACGTGCTCAAGGTCTCGCATAATTAATTTTAAGAATCATAATTTATACATATATTAATTAATTTAATATGATTATATATAGATTATATTTGTATATTATTGTTGTCTATCCGAAAGAGGTACTTATGTGTTGTATTTTTATCATGTGAAATCTAATTGAACAGCGTGCTATAAATTGTAAAATAGAAATATAGCATGGTGTATAAAATCAAACTGCATCTCTCACCCTATATAGATTAATATGTGAACTTTGAAAAGTCATGGAATGTCACATTCCAAATAAAATAGTCTAAACTGTTAACTAGATTTTAATTTTTACAAATAAAAAAATCTAAACGGCCCCTAAATAAAATCCGCGCATGTAGCTCGAGCGACGACAACGCTCCAGCCGTTTTTCACGGCAATGCGCCTGGCATTCTCCACTCCACTGTGATCGAGGAAGTCACTATACTCTAAACCATCCTCCAGGGCGAATATACCCAATGAAGAGCCGCGCACTCTAAACGTGTACACTATCAGAACTCATCCTCTATTTGTAGCGCGTTTACGGATGTCCTCTAAAGGCCGGCAGGCCCGCATGCAGCAGCCACAGCGTGCGCATGCGCGGAAGGATGCACAGCTGAGCCCCACTTGTTAAACTAACTAAAAATATTATAACTCATAAAAAAAAACCAAATTAAATTTCGATTACACCAATAAATTTATTTCAGTAAATTCTTCAAAATAAGATCTCATATGGATATGTTTTAATAAAATTATAAGTGAACCAAACTAATGGCAGTTAACATAGAGGATGATGAGTGCGAAATAAACGAATATAGATGAGAGAATTTTGATGACTAAAATATATAGAGGATGAAAATAGAAAATAATGAGTACGGATAGTCTAACGCCTGAGAGAGAGAGAGAGAGAGCGTCTTCTGGGAATAGGTGCGAGTCTACGGATTCCTGAATCGCTAGTGTTTTCTTCTATGTCCTCAGCAGCCAAGGAAATTCCTCCTAGCCTATCGATTTGAAATCCGTCGGGGACGTCCTTAGCACTCCTGCTCAACTGTATATTTTTACTGTTTTTGATGTTCAGGTCAGATAAATATTTTGGTATGCTGTTGCGGACATCCTCAGGGCCTGTTTTGCGTGCGAAATTTTTACAAAAATTACACTATAGCACATGTGTTAATTTTTACAATAAGTGTCAAATCATGTTATAAATAAAGTTTAAAAGATTCGTCTCGTGATTTATACGTAAACTATGTAGACATATAAAAGATTTATCTACATTTAATACTCTATATATGTGTCTAAATATTTGATGTGATTAGGGTTTTGAAATTTAAAAGTGCAGCTAAACATGGCCTCAGTTAGGCCAGCCTTGAGGCAGCTTTTGACAAAACCGTGCAATGCCATGGCCATCCATTGGATACAGCCAAAATTTGAGTCGTGGTCATCCGTTGTATACAGCCAAAATTTACGGCTGAGGCTGTTTATATTCATTCATTTTGCAAAATAAATTACTATAGCAACATATTAACTTTTGCAATAAGTAATCAATCATGTCTGAAGTGGATTTAAAAGATTTGTCTCACAATATTTTGTATAGCTGTTAAATTAGTTTTATTTTTTATCAATATTTAATATTCTTTATATGTGTCTAGAAATTGATGCTACGAAACTCTTTATATTTGATGGTAAATCTAAACACTGTGGAACCCTGAAAAACTGTATACACTGTCTTTTCACTCTGATGCCATGCGTGTCCTCTGTAACTCTGTGCCTCTGTGCCTCCGCCATCGAGGGATGTGTCATATAAAATAGTTATTATTTTCCCTTAATTTTTTTTAACTACATTTATTTTTAAAAAATATTAATATTTATGACACATAGTAATTAGTATCACTGGAGAAATCTTCAAATCTATTTTTTAATAAATTTATTTAGAAATAAAAAATGTTGTACATATTTTTTTAAATTAAGTCAATCTTGTGACAAGGAAAACGAAAACGATATCTAATTTGAGACGGAGGAAGAATATACATCTTTAAAAATTATCGTTCCTTATTTGATCATTTGTCTTTTAAAAAAAATTATAAATATTATTTATTTTATTATTAGAGATAGTTTAATAATAATTTATTTATTTTATAACCTGAACAAAATTTTTGAATAAAATGAATGGTCAAACAGGATGTCTGAAAAGTAAACACTTTTTTAAAGATGGAAAGAGGAGGAGTATATAGAAAGTGTGTTTTAAACATAGACGAAAAAATAACTAATTATATCGATTACGTGTAAATTACGAGATTAACCTTTTAAGTCTATTTAGTTCATGAGTTAATAATATTATGCTACCGCAAACATTTGTTAATTAATTAGCATTAATAAATTTATCTTGCGATTTACTAACGTGTTATGTAATTTTTCTATTACTATCTGAAAAAATTCTTCCGATATCTGAAATAAAAAAAATTACCCAGAGTTAAAAGACCCGTGCATGCTAGTGTACTGTACTTTTTCAGAACCGGGCCCGTCTATACCAAAGCGTGCATCCGCGGACGACACTGACATGTCAGCGCCGACCACAGGCCGGGCAAACTCGGGGTTGCAGTTGGACGACGACGACACTTGACTCGAGTCCACAACGCTTCGCCTCCAGCCTCCACACGTGCGCCCGGATGGCCGACGGCGTGGGGGTGTCCACGCCGGAGGTAGGGCACGACGCGGCGGCACTCGGCGGCGGGACGGGGGATGAGGAGCCATTGGTGTCCACCGGGAAGGAGGAGCCCCCGCCACCGGGGGATGGGTTGTCGGCGGAAGTCGAGGAAGAGGGGAAGGGGGCGGCGGCGCCATTGGTGAGGCCACCCGCCGTGATCGCCGTGGAAGGAGAGGAGGAGGAGGAGACCCGCGGCGAAGATAAGGAAGAGGCGGAGGAGCAGGTGCAGGAGGAGGGGGATGAAGGGGCGAAGTGGCTGGGGCATTACTCCTCTGCGCAGACCATTCTCGTCGTCGGCGACGGAGACTTCTCCTTCTCGCTGGCGCTGGTCACCGCATTCGGCTCCGGTGCCAACCTCGTCGCGACGTCCCTCGACACCTATGGTTTGTCTACTGCGATCGCTTCCGCTTCCTTCGCTATTGGGTACGAGGTACGGCTGGTACTAGCAGAGCAGTTAATGGTTGATCCTATTTTTGGCCTTCTGTGCCTTTGGTATGAGAAGTAATTGGAACCATGAATGGATGGATACATTCGAGAGTATGATCTGCTGGATTTGATGATTGTCATAGGATCTAGCTTTGTTGGTTAAATGAGGATTCATCATTTCCGCTTTATTACCTTTTTAGCAAATTATTTGTGTCACGTATGAAAAAAAAATGATAGAGCGATCCAAGCAGCTGGTTACCAGTTGGACGAAAAATGAACTTAAATGAACCAGTGAGACATTAATATTTAACAAAAGGAAAAAAAAAAAAGGGGGCACAACATTAAGCCATGCAATGATTTTTCCCCCCTGATTTGACTGTACATAGTGACCACAGTTTGCCTTTAGTACAAATTTTCAGCTTTCAATAGTTCCGTATGCATTGTTGATGCTGTCTTTACACATACTGTGGTAGTATGGTTTTTGTTTTCTTGTTCATCGCTCTTCTTATCTACATTTTCTGCATTTCTTATCGGAAATCCTCATTTGCAGAGGTTCTGAAGCGTAAGTACAGCAAAGCAGAGTCAAATATAATGGAGCTGAAAAGATTGGGCACCACAGTTTTGCATGGTGTTGATGCGGAAAAAATGAAGTTTCACACTGACCTGAAGAACAGACGATTCAATCGTATTGTCTTTAATTTTCCTCATGATGGCTTCAAAGGAAAAGAGGACAGCTTGCATATGATCAAGTACGTGTACTACCTCATCATGTTATTTGAAAGTTAACATTAATTAAATTCTGTATTAGGAATTTAATATAGTCATTCATGATCTTCATATGGATCAGTTCATTATTTGTCTTACTGAGCTCCTTAAGTCCAGAGTTGATTGAATATTTCTAAGGCTACATTTTCATACAAAGGTTATCTCTTCTGTATTGATAACCTACGCAGAAATGACATTGGTAGAATCTCAGTGAAAAAATTAAAATGTCTTCTTTCTCATTCTAAACAGCGTACATCGCTGCTATAAACTTGTTTCTCAAAATGAACTATATCTCTTTGTAAGTACATTTAGAACAAGTAGCATCTATGTTACCTCAACAATAAGTTGAGAGTTATCCTCGGATGGTAGAGGCTGAGATCTTTGTGGCTTTGTTCCATTATTTATGATGATTCAGTAAAAAAAAATCAATCATACAACCTTGATGGAAGAAGAACTAAGATCATTATTTTGTTGCCTTTGTGGATATAACTTTATTTCGATCACTTATAGTAGTTGTTGTAATATTTTGGTATAAGTTTTTTCCCTGACATATATGGTTCAACTTTGCATGTCGGTGGTCGTAAAATAGTTACCTGATGTTTCTTAGTGCACCTAAACAATACCGAAACTCAATCGGAACCTACAACACTGTTACTTTACTGCCTTTGTTTTCGTAGTTAAACTATTATTAACCATATGCTGCGACTTTCAGCTTGCACAAGAAGTTGGTGTGGGGTTTTTTCCGCAATGCATGCCACCTTGTTTTGCAATATGGTGAAGTCCATGTCACCCACAAGACTGGGGAGCCTTATGATAGCTGGGATCTTGAGCACCTGGCCTCTGAGTCTTCTCTTACTAGGGTTGACAAAGTTCCTTTTCGAAAGGAAGACTACCCAGGTTATAACCAAAAGAGAGGAGATGGTAGGAGGTCCGACGAACCTTTTGATCTTGGTGCATGTTGCACATTCAAGTTCCGAGTGAAAAGGAAGAGATCTGGTTTAATCCCAAACCTTGGAGGCAGCAACGTTCATCCAGGCCATTGGGTAACTGATAGGGGACCATTTTATCCTGTTGCACTTGCACCTGTTGAAGTATGGTCTTGGCATCATTTTCCTCCACCAGCTCCTACAGGCCGCATGCTGATGCCTCCACAGCCTTACATAGCTGATCAATGGCAACGACCAGGTTTTCCACTGAACTCTAATGGCATGGTGGCTGGACCTTATTTGCATACACAGGAGAGTTGCCATCCAATGGTGAGCATGCCAGGCCCATGGCTGAATGATTTGCCCGCTCAAGGTGGCATTCCTCCTACTCTACCAATGGGCAGAATTCCTGATCTCCTTGCACCTCAGGAGCAGCCTTGGCATCAGCAGAGAACTATTTCTGATCAGCCAGGAGTCGATGACTACTTCTTTGCCCGGGAACACCAATTGAGTCTGCAGAGGGAGTATGAAATGCAGAGGCAAGTCATTCCCAGAGCAACCGGCTTGACCCGCAACGCCTTCTTGGAACATCGCCACAGGGAGAGGGAGTCTGTTGAGAGGCTAGAGTGGCTGCGCTGGATGATTTCATTGTATGGTAGGAAGTGAAGGATCTTTGGGAGGTGCCAATATGAAGGAGCTAGGCCTACGAGTTCCAGCCTTGTACAGGTAAAGGCCATTTTGTGTGGCATACACTGACCACGGCAGTGCGATGAGCTGTTATCATGCTGTTAACAATGTCTGTATACTGTACTCATAGACAGTTAAGGAAGCCTGTTTTTGAAGTGGACCTGTCCGAAGGGAGTTCCTGATTAGTTGCTCATTCTGCAATAAAGTATGGCTTGCATTTTCGTGGATTGCAACATTGGTATACAAAGATCATGCATGGTAGATAACTGAAGGTCTGAAGACGCGTTATATGCTTAGCCAATTAGCTAGCTTATAAACTCCACCCATTCCAAAATTACGGTTCACTTCAGTTTTGTCCTAAGTCAGACTTCTCTAATTTTGACCAGGTTTATGATAAATAGTAATTAGGCCATGTTTGGATCCGCTAGTGATAATAGCTATAAGTATAGCTGATAGCTAAAAAGTACTAACTACTAGCTACCTAATTGTTATTGATACCACACACTTAATATTGGGGAAAATCAGTGAGGATAGTAGGGTAGCTATGAGCACCTACCGAGAATCGTAACATGTATATATGCACACAATTATGCGAAATAAGTAGTCAGAAAGAAAAACTATAGCTTTCTCATTAGGCCTGGGCATAATTATCCTTAAAGAACTGAACAGAAAGGACTGGAACCGAAAAAAAAAAACTCGAGTATTGCATGTCTACACCAACATGCCTCGTTGAAATGTATCGATATTAGCACGATTGCTACACCAACACTCTCTCCATCCAAAAGTCATTCCAAAAATCTTAGAGAGTTAAAGCATCTCAACTTTGACCAAATTTATATAACAAAATAATAATATTTATAATATCAACTAAGTATTATTAGATTCTTCACCAAATATATTTTTATAGTACATTTATTTGGTGTCATAAATCTTTTTTATTTTTCTCTATAATTTTGGTCAAACTTGAAATGTTTTGACTTTCCAAAATTCTTGTAATGACTTATAATTTAGGATGGAGAGAATAGAACATACCAGACGAATGAAGCAGGAGCAGGATCTATGGACTCTTTACTTGGGCCTCCTTAGTTCGCAAACTTTTTTTTTAATTTCCCATCACATCGAATCTTTAGAAACATACTATTAGTATTAAATATAGATAAAAAATAACTAATTACATTGAGACGAATCTTTTAAATCTAGTTAGTCTATAATTAGATAAAAATTATTAAATACAAACTAAGTGCTACAATATCAAAACTAAACTTTCCCCCCAAACTTCCAAAACTATGGCTTGTTTTTTTTAAGCCTTAAACTTTATTGCAAGTTGTAGTATCTGAACTTACATATTAAAACTCACACCACACACACGCACACCCCTAATATATAAGCTAGACCTACAACTAGAGTACACGGTTTACATAAACACAAAGATGACTTCGTGCGTGACAAAAAGCCACTAATCTATCCAGAGCATCCGTGTAGAGACGAGGCGTAGACTTTCCAGTACAAAACAGATAAAAGAAAAATGATTAAAAACCCCGATGGAAAATTCACTTCGAGCAGCCCTCGAACTGCGACCGATGGCCTCCCAACCGGGAGTGACCCGAGCTAGTGCTCGGTAAGGCTCGATAACGAGCCGAGCTGGCTCGGCTTGGCTCGGCTCGTTCTGGCTCGTTAAGATAACGAGCTAGCTCAGCTCGGCTCGTTATCCTAACGAGCCAGAAAGCCAGCTCGGCTCGGCTCGTTAAAACCTCGAGCTGGCTCGTTAGGCTCGCGAGCCAAGTATAAAAAATATATAAAAAATAATATTTACATTTATCTAAATTTTGAGAAGAGTAATAATACAAAAGTAATACACCCAACCGTCTTAAATTAAACAAAAAATTATTTTGGGCCAACATATATTATATATTACACCATACATCTATGATTTATACTTCATATTATACATAATACCATTCATCAGCAATTATACATCTATTAAAAATAAAACTATGAAAGCCATAATAATTCTAAGTTCATATAGTATAATCAATTATCAATCAATTATAAAATATAAGACATGAAGTAGTACAATATTAATATAAGGTCTGTTATTTTTTCTTGTAAGCTTGGCTTGTTTAGCTCGTGAGCAGCTCACGAGCTGGCTCGAGTTAGCTCGTTATAACTAACGAGCTAAAATCTAGGATGGGCTCAGCTTGTTATCCTAATAACCCAAGTCGAGCCGAGTCAGCTACGAGCCAACAAGTTTCGAGTTTTTGTTGAAGCCTTAGTGCTCGGTGCCCAAAACTATGGCTCGTTGTTCCATTCGTCATTTCGTCTCATCGTGATCGGTGTTCCTTCCTCGAGAAGCCACCGAGAGCCATTCCGCAGCGAAGCCCAAACGCGGCTATGCCTTGTGGGCCCCACCTGGCCGAGTCCCCCGACCCCGAGAGAGTGGTTTGAATTCGGTGCGACTGCGACGTTTGGACTCTCCGTCCACCACTCCGCTACCACTGTACCATAACTCCACAAGAGCTGATGGCGGTCGGGGTAGCCTCACCAGCGGTACGGCACGACTCGGCGGCGGGCGGCGGCGGGTCGAGGGAGGAGGGAGCGGCGCCGGCAGAGGAAGGTGTGCAGGTAGATGGGAACAGGGTGGCGGCGTCAGTGGAGGGGGCACCGGCGGAGATCGCCGTGGGAGGGGATGAGGCGGAGGAGGAAGCAGACGAGGTGTGGCTAGGACAATACTCCTCTACGCAGAGCATACTGCTCGTCGGCGACGGCGACCTTTCGTTCTCGCTGGCGCTGGCCACAGGGTTTGGCTCCGGGGCCAACCTAGTCGCCACGTCGCTCGACAGCTACGGTTTGTCCCGCTTCCGTCGCTCTCTCTCTCTCTCTCTCTCTCTCTCTCTCTCTCTCTCTCTCTCGTGGCTCGTAAAGGTGACGCCCTTTTTGCTGGGCATTATCGGTAATTGGGCGATGCCGCCCTTTGTGCATTGGATACGGAAGCATATGAACTGCTGATTCGAACGATTCGGATGTGGCATTGGTTATATACTTGTATGTGGATTTGATGCATGTGCTCCATCGAGATCAAGGTTAACCTGAAGTGCGTGCCAGTACAGTGGGTTGGGTGATAGAAGCTGCATTGCAATTGCAGCATGATTCTGATGTCTGGAAGAGCTGGGATTACGGATGAGTTTATTTATTCTTGGGAATGGACTTCTTCCTATTGGGGAAGATTTTTAAATTAACTAAAAGCATCTTTAGTTAACTTCTTTAATCAGTGACGGTGCTTAATACTTCTGCGTTGTACATTGTTTTCTAGTACTACTACATACTCCAGTCATTCCAAAATGTAGGTTGTTTAATTGTTTTAGTTTGTCTGAAGTCAAACTTCTCTAATTTTGTTCTGCCTTGTAGAAAAACGCACCAACATCTACAATGTCAATTTAGTTTAATTAAATCTACACACCCACATGTCAGCTGCATGGTCCCATCGCGCACGGTGGGGATGGTCCTCCCCCATGGTAGTGCATCTACTTGATATTATAGATGTTTTTTCTATAGACACGATCAAAATAAAGAAGTTTGATTTAGGACAAAACTAAGGCCTACATTTTGGAATGAGGTAGTATAAGTATTTACTGAAGAACATACTTATTGAGCTAGAACTCTTTTTTTTTTCTTCCTTTCACATTTCATGTAGTTGGAATTTCAGTGTTGTCAAATGGTCGAGTACAATGTGTGTTTATGAGACATTTTGGTTGTGCAGTTGAAAAGGTTTGGTTTTTATCACTTTGTTTTATCTTGGACTTGTAGACTGATCCCTTATTACAATTAGATGTTTGAAGCACCTTGCCTTTTGTTTGTACATTGTTATTGCACCTCCAACACAATTACACTCTGTATCAGCAACTTCTCTTCATCAAGGTTAATAATAGTGCAAAGTCAGCAAATCAGTTGCTTTATGACCATATTTGAAAGAAAAGTAAAGAAAAATAGGTACCTAGAATACTAACATCGTGCCTAGAAATCCCTGCCCATGCACGCAACCACCCCGCACCTATAATCTTATATCAGGCTACCTAATAAAATTGTCCCAGAAAATTTGTATGCAGTAACTGAATTTCATGTCTAATTTTGGCTCAAGACACATGTAGCACTGAGCTGACTCACTTACATAATATTAGGAGGATAATTTGTGCGAAAAACAGACGGTTTGATCGGATTGTCTATAACTTTCCTCATTCTAGCATTAGTGGCGTTCGTGCCTCGTAAATGTGACTCCCTTATTGCTGGGCATTAGTGGTAATTGCATTACCCTTTTCGGCATTGATTGGATTGCCCTTTTTCGGCCCTTTGTGCATTGGATACGGAAACACATGGAGCTGCTGATTCGACGATTTGGATGTGGCATTGGTTATATGTGGATTTGATGCATTTGCCCCATTGAGATCAAGGTTAACTTGAAATGGATGCCATTATAGTGGGTGATGGAAGCCGCATTGCAATTGCAGCATTATTCTGATTTTTTTTGAAACGAATTAAAGCGAACATGATTCTGATTTGTGGAAGAACTGGGACTACGGATTGGTGGGACACCCTTGAATCTCGTTGCAGTGCATTATTTATTCTTGGAAATGGACTTAAAAATATTGGGAAATATTTTTAAGTTAACTAAAAATTTATGCCTCTTTTTTTTAAAGAAGTTTGAACCCAAATCTTTTCCATTATCTAAAAAAAATTTAGTTTAACTTCTCTAATCAGTGATGGTGCTCCAGACTTCACCGTCATCAGTGTCATACATTGTTTCATAGTACTACTATGTACTCCAGTCATTCCAAAATGTAGGTTGCTTCAGTTTGTTCTGAGTAAACTTCTCTAACTTTGACCTAGTTTATAGAAAAATGCACAAACATCTACACCATCAAATTAGTTTAATCAAATCTACCATGAAATACATCTTGATAGTGCATTTGTTTGATACTGTAGATGTTAATATATTTTCTGTATACTGGATCAAAATAAAGCAGTTTGATTTAACAAAAGTAAGACATACATTTAGTAATATAAATATTTACTGAAGAACTTATTTCTTTTCTGCCTTTCACATAGTTGGAGTTTCAGTGCTGTCAAGTGGTCGAGTAAAATGTGTGTTTATGAGACATGTTGATTGTGCAGTTGAAAACGTCTAGTTTTGTCACTTCATTTTATTGGACCTGTAGATCCCTTCTTTGATCAGATGTTTGAATCACCTTACCAGTTGTTTGCGCATTGTAACTTCCAACACAATGTATCAGCCACTTCTCTTCATCAAGGTTAATAATAGGGCAAAGTGAGCAAATCAATCGCTTTATGATCAGATTGGAAAGAAGACTAAGAAAATAGCTAGCTAGAACAATACCATTGTGACATTGTGCCTAGAAATCCCCTGTGCACGCTTGTACTCACCCACCCACCCACACCTATAATCCTATATCAGGCTACCTAATTAAATTGTCCCAGAAAATTTGTATGTAGTATCTGAATTTCGATTTCCTATTTGCTTCAGTCTTTTTGGCTCAAGACACATGTAGCACTAAGCTACCTGATATTAAGGGAATAGCTTATGTGATATTTTAATCCTTTTTAGTTGTACTTATCTATTTCCTCTGTATATCTTGTGGGCAATCCTCTTTTACAGAGGCACTGGGCAAGAAATTCTGCAGAGCGGAGTCTAATATAGCAGCCCTGAAAAGTTTGGGGGCTACTGTTTTGCATGGCATTGACGTGAAGACAATGAAGTTGCACACTGACCTGAAAAACAGGCGGCTTGATCGGATTGTCTATAACTTTCCTCATGCTGGCTTCAAAGGAAGAGAATCTGAGGAACACATGATCAAGTATGTGCGCTATCCTGTTGTTTTCGTTTTTGCAGTTAACTATTTTTTAAATTCTGTGTTCATTAACTCATTGTTGTTATTCATGTGGATTGGTTGTAATTGTATCATTAATTTTCTTAGTGAATTCCTTACGTTTGGAGAAGTTAGTATTCTATATCTTTATATGAAGAGTAATGCTTTTTTGTTTAGTACACATATAGCGTGAAATGACATTGGATAGAATCTCAATCAAATTGTTCCATTTTCAATTTTCATCTTGGCCACCACCTATCACTGCTAAAAAACTTGTTTTAGATGAACTTCAAGTTCTTATGCTTGCATTAAGAATATGAAACATCTTATATATGCCTTCAAGAATAAGTTGCAGATGTTATATTTCTCCTCCATGGTTTGCATGCAAGAGAATGTTTATGCTTTAAATTTTAAATGGGTTTTCTTTGCAGTACTTTATGGTACTCAATGACACTATAGAAATTGTTCTTGTCATCTGTCAACAGAAGTTTCTACACATGATTATATGAAATAAGATGGAGAGGTCTGTCCAGATAGTTTATTTTTGTAAGACAGTTGCTCTTAGAAAACAACAAGAACCTATTCAAAATTTATTGTGTCTTCATTTAGCGGCCTTATGTTTCTTGTCTGATTTCTTACTATTTTTTCCTTGAATAATACATCTAAATTCTTATTGACCATTTGCTTTGACCTTTTAGCTCACACAAGAAACTGTTGAGAGAATTTTTCTGCAATGCACGCCACCTACTTCGGCCTTATGGCGAAATCCATGTTAGTCACAAGACAGGAAAGTGTTACGACGAATGGGGTCTTGAGCACCTAGCCGCTGAGTTTTCTCTTATTTTGGTTGAGAAAGTTGACTTCCAAAAGCAAGATTATCCTGGTTATGACCAAAAGAGAGGAGATGGTCCAAACTGTGACAAACCTTTCCCGCTAGGTACCTCTTGCACATTCAAGTTCAAAATTGGAGTTTTGAAGAAGCGGAAGAAACGGAATGGGTCCTTCGAAGGCAACACAAGGCAATGCCATCCTCTTACACAGCCATGGTCTGGGCTACAGTTTGTTCCACGACCTTACACGCCTCCTCTGCCATCTCATGTAGTTGATCAAAGGCAACAGCCAGATATGCCACTAAACTTCGTTGGCATTCCGAGGGCTACTTTCATCGACAGGGCACAGAGCGTTCACTGCTCAGCACGCCAGGGCCATCACTCATCACTGATGAATGGTTTGGGCGCTCCAGGCTGCATTCCTTCACCAATGTGCAGAATCTCAAGCACCAGTTTGCTCTCTCCTCAGGGGCATCCACGGTATGAAAGGAGGGTCATTGCTGAACCGCTAGGAAACACCGACGACTACTTTGCCTCCGAATACCAAAGGAGTTTGCTCAGGGAGTACTGGATGCAGAGGCAACTAGTGCCTGAGGCAACCAGCTTGAGCTATTCAGCCTTCTTGGAAGCCCGGCAATGGGAGTCTGTTCAGAGACAGGAGCGGCTCCGCAGGATGATCGCGTACGGGCTCCCTATGAAGGATCGTCTTCCAGACTCCAGAGTTTGGTGATGTTTGTGTCTCCGGGCTGAGGGTCGGTCCTCCGAGTAGAGGAACCTGGTCTTCCTAGATATAATCACGATGTGTTTTGTGTATAGATACGGCCCTTTTGTGTGGCAAACACTGCCACAGTGCCACAGCAGAGAATGGAACGCTGATGCAAGTCCAGGACAGGTAGCCTGTTTTTGCTTGCAGCAAGTGGCAACCTCACTTTTGGCAACAGTACTCTGTATCAAATACTACTGTTAACTGGAGGTGCTACTATACTAGCTACTCTCCATTGTTGAGTGAGTATCAGGTACTGCTAGCAATTGTTGACGCAAAGTGGCTACAGTTAACAATGGCTACAATACTTAGACGTTACTACTATAGATATTGTTGACTGAAGGAGTCCAGTACCAGATAACAGTTGACGCAAAGGTCATCCTGCCATGGATGGAACCCGAGGCTGCGTTTATATCCATTTAGAATTTGAAATTTTGATACTGTAGCAGTGAGGAATCTTTTTTAATAAGTAACTAATCATAACCTAAGTAGGTTTAAAAAATTCGTCTCGTGATGTACATACATACTATACAAACATGCAAATATTTCGTCCTACATTTAATGCTCTATGCATGTACTGTAACATTAATATGACTAGTTGCAATTGGAAGTTAGAGGGTATTTAAACAGGGCTTGATTGGACTTTCATAGTTGTGTAGTACTCCCTCCATCCCAAATTGTAAGTCATTCCAAAAATTTTGAAGAGTCAAAGTATCTCAACTTTGATCAAGTTTATATGATAAGATAATATTTACACAATTAACTAAGTATCATTAGATTCTTCATCAAATATATTTTCATGCAACACTTATTTGGGGTCATATACTTTTGTATTTCTTTTAAAAATTTTGGTCAAACTTGAAATGGTTTGACTATTCAAGATTATTAGAATGACTTATAATTTGGGATGGAGGGAGTACTTGAGTACTTTCTTCATCACAAAATAAGTGTCGTTTTACGATATTGACCATCTTTTTTTATTATTTGTCTTATTTAAAAATTTTATAAAAAATTAATTGTTTTATTATAAAATGATTCTTATTATAAGTACTTTAATCTTGATTTGTTTATTTTTATATTTTCATAAGTTTTTTTTGAATAAGATGAATAGTCAAATATCGATTTCAAAAAGTTAAAAATTATAACGGAGGGAGTACTCCTGAACACGGTGTAGGAAGCAGGAATGCACGCATGTTAGGACGCCAGGAATGCACGCACGTTCTGGCAATCCATATCCCATTGATGAAAGCATGGAGTATGATCGCAACAGGAACGTGAGCGTCCGTCGCCTTGGTCAAGGTCAGTCAGTGCAGGTTCGATGAGGTTTTAGAGTTTTCAAAATAATATTAGTAGGAGTAGTTTTCTTTTTTTTTAAAAAAAAAGTCACATGGAAGTTTGCAGTACAAATGCCATGGACTGGCTGCCTGGCCGAGGGTGCGTGTTGGGATGACATTTGATCGATGCTTTTGCAATTTTAACAATATTTCTCTCTCCCAAAATCCTTTAGAATAAATAAGCAATTTAGTTTGAAAATATCATGACTCTCTTTTGAAAAATTAACAACATGATGTACAATTTAGACAATATGATCTCTACTGATATAAAAGGCACCAGTTACAATTTTTCTAATGCCACACAAGTCTATCCCACCAAAACAAACCTCCAGTCTATATCTCTCCTAAACTTCACTAAGCGCACCCCAAATCATGCACCCAGAAACCCAACTCATCTTAATCCAACACTCCAAAGACACCCCCACCTCCATATTCTCTTACTCACTCAAATCTAATGGCTCAGAGTCTCCAGATCATGGTCTAGATGGCTATACATATATTTGTGAAATTAAAAAAGCATCAGTATTTATCAATTAGATCAAATATGCATTGCATGTGAACTTTTTCAATTAGAAACACACCATACAAATATCAATCTCTTTTAGGGCCTCAGATTTCCTTTGTATGCAATGCATGTGAACTTTAATTATTCATTAATTTACTTAGTGTTTGTATTTATTCAAAAAAATGAAGTTCTAAAATTTATTTCACAACTTACCTCTTATTTACTAGTGGGAGTACCGTAGCTTATGCTAATAATACAAAATAACTTACCTTGTCTTAATGCAATGATACACAAGCCTTTGGAGAAAAAATATAAATGAAAAATTATAAAATAACTTCGCATTTCTCTTAATCCATACTCCCTCCGTCCCAGAAAGACTATCGTTTTAGACTTTTCAGAAATTGTGTTTGACTGCCCGTCTTATTCAAAAATTTTATACAAAATTCAAAATTAATTAATAATTATGAAAATATCTTTAATGATAAAATAAATCATAATAAGATAAATGATATTTATATAAAATTTTCAAATAAAACGAATGGTCAAACGTGATATCTGAAAAGTTTAAAACGACAGTCTTTCTGGGACGGAGAGAGTAGGTATTAGAGAAAATGGAAAGAAAAATAAATAGAATGAAAAAATAAGTGTTAAAAGCTCCTAATGTACAGCCAATGACACCATGTGATTTTTTCTTCTATATAATAATGGAACAGTGGCACCATGTGAGTGTTGGAAATAGCAGCAATTTAGCGATGCAGAAATTAATTCCAACAATAAGAAAAGGACCAACAACATGTAATACGAATTTGAGATTTAACATTAGCACTACGATCAGAGGCAAATCCGCGCCATCTAATGCTAATAACATAAGAGAAATAAAAACGAACAACAAAGAGGCCATGGACATCCTTACAGTGGGGATGTCGGAGAGAAGGAGGCAGACTGTCGATGAAGATCCCGAAAGATGAAGCAGACCGTCGGCGAAGATTCGGATCACCAGCGACGTGGGAAGAAGACGTGCAGCGAGCAGTCGCGACGGCGCTTCCCAAAAACCTGATACGCCCCCTACCCCATGCAGGGACACGAGAGGACCTCGGCTTCGGAGCCCGCTCTCCCAGCGTCGATGGCACGTTGACGGCGGGATGGGGAAGACGGCGGCAGCGCAGCAATGTGCAACGGGAAGAGATGAATTCTCTGTTCTGAGGACGACGTCGCGCCTTTTATTTATACACGCGCACGCGTCGCAGCTAATGCCGTTTGTGCAATTACCATAATACAAGAATAATTGCTTGCCAAAACAAACCAGCGTAATTTTCTCCATTCATGCAAAAATTCCGAGTACCAAAAGGAAGCCGCGTACCTGTAAGGGTTGGACCGGGAAATCGCCGGACCATTCACGCGCATGTCGTGCGTGCGCGCCCATTAGCCCCGCCCGGCCCGGCCCGGCAAGGCGAGCGCGCGCGCGTGTGTTTCTTCCTTTCCCTCTCTCACATATGTTCAACTAGTTGGAGATAGGCCACACTTTTAAGTTGGCTTGACTCCTTCTAAACTAGCAAGATGGGACTTAAGTCTCCCACCAAGTCACATATGCATGCATGTGTGAGTGGGCCTTTGGAATTTCTATGGAGATATTTGGGCCTTAACCCAAAACTTCTAACAATCCCCCACCATATCCCAAGGGCACGCGAATCATACTCCCTGTACCACAGTACTGTTAATATACCAGCTATTCAGTGGAGACCGGTTAAGGTTGAACATCCACCTATAACAACAAGATAGACCCACCCACAACTGCACAATGGACTAGGCCTTGAATTGACAGTTTGGTGTGAATAGGCTTCTCTTTAAGTCTTGACTGATACTAGACTACCATAGCCAACCCCGCGAGTAGAGCGTATAAGTCATACTCCTATCTCACTTCATGAGCTTTTAAAGAATTCCCAATTCTTACAAACTGCAACTAACAGTTGGGCTCACATAGGTGTGTTCTTACAGGGATACTCTGTAGGACAGTATCTCGCTATAAAGCCTCAGAACACATTAAGACAAAGTCATCCTGCCTTACAGAAATGAGAGTACTGCATCTTCAGCGGATTGAGTAAAAATAGAATTGTATTCTCCCGTTAACCAACAGCTTGTTCTTCTCATATCCTAATTCACGGGATCTCCGATCACATAGGCTAGGTTACTACTGAGGTTAACTCACTTGGGGTCTCAATCCCATCTCTTTCGATGCATTGTCAATCATGGTACGTGATAGTCCCTTAGTAAAGGGATCTGCCAGATTCTTAGCTGCCTGGATATAATCCAAAGCTATTATTCCAGAGTTCCTCAATTTCCTGACAGACTTCAATCTACGCTTTACATGTTTGCTGGACTTCACATTATCCTGACTACTTTTGACCTTTGTGATCACTGTTTGATTATCACAATTAATGAGAATAGCAGGAATTGGTTTCTCAACCACTGGTAAGTCCATCAACAGTTCACGTAACCATTCAGCTTCAGTAGAAGCGGTATCCAGGGTTGTGAGCTCTGCCTCTATTGTAGACTTTATAAGTATTGTCTGCTTACAAGACCTCCAAGAGACAGCGCCACCACCCAAAGTGAATATGTATCCACTGGTGGCCTTAAGCTCATCAGCTTCTGTAATTCAATTTGAATCACTATATCCTTCGAGTACCCCCGGGTACCCAGAATAGTGAATTGCATAACTCATAGTACCCTTTAGATAACGCATTACTCGATCAATACCACGCCAATGATCAGTTCCTGAATTAGAGGAAAATCTGCTCAACTTGGTCACAGCAAATGAGATATTAGGGCGGGTCGCGCTAGCCAGATACATCAAAGAGCCAATAATTTGGGAGTATCTCAAATGATCCTTCCCTAGCCTCTTATTCTTTCGAAGTATTAGGCTAGGATCATAAGGTGGTGGACAAGGTTTGCTATCCATATAGTCAAAACGGCTCAATACCTTTTCCACATAATGAGATTGCAAAAGAGTAATCCCATTCTCACTCTTGTTAAGTTTAATATTGAGAATCACATACGCTTTCCCCAAATCTTTCATGTCAAAATTTTGGGATAAAAATGACTTAACATCATTAATCTCATCGATACTTGTCCCAAAAATCAGTATGTCGTCAACATACAAGCACAGGATTACTCCTTTGCCCCCACCATAGTGGTAGTATACGCAAGTGTCGGCTTCATTTACTGCAAACCCAGCAGAGGTCAAAGTCTTATCAAACTTCTCATGCCACTGCTTGGGTGCTTGTTTTAAGCCGTACAAGGATTTGAGTAACCTGCACACCTTGCTCTCTTGTTCTTGTGCTATAAATCCATCAGGCTGATCCATATAAATTTCTTCCTCTAGCTCTCCATTAAGGAAAGCCGTCTTCACGTCTATCTGATGAACGAGAAGACCATGGGTTGCAGCCAAGGATAATAGCACTCGAATTGTAGTTAATCTGGCAACCAATGAGTAGGTATCAAAATAATCCTCGCCTTCCTTTTGTGTATAACCTTTAGCAACAAGCCTGGCTTTGTACTTTTCAATAGTACCATCAGGCCTAAGCTTCTCCTTAAATACCCATTTACAGCCAATCGGTTTGCAACCCACATGTCTGTCTATTACTTTCCATGTACCATTTGCAATAATTGAGTCCATTTCACTTCGGACGGCATCTTTCCAATATTCCGCATCAGGTGATGCATATGCCTCTGCAATGGTAGTGGGAGTATCATCCACGAGATACACAGTGAAGTCTTCACCAAAGGATTTTGCAACCCTTTGTCTCTTACTCCGTCTAGGAGCTACAACACTGTCACCTCTTCGTTACCATGTGGAGTTATAAATGATTCAACAATGGGCATTGGTTTAGGAACAAATTCATTTGATGAACTGGGCAAAGAGTAAACATCCTTCATCGGGAATATATTTTCCAAGAATGTAACATCCTGTGACTCCAAAAGTGAATCAACTAAAATATCAGGCGTTTTTGATTTTATCACTAAGAACTTATGCGTTGTGCTGTAGTGCGTGTATCCCAAAAGGATACAATCAACTGTCTTTGATCCGAGCTTGCGCTTCTTAGTAATTGGTATACTAACCCTGGCCAAACAGCCCCAAGTGCGAAGTAGTGGAGAGATGGTTTCCTCCCTTTCCATCCTTCGTACGGAGTCACATCACTGTTTTTAGTAAGAACTCTATTTAGAACGTGACATGCTGTCCAAACAGCCTCTCCCACCTTGCCTTAGCCATACCGGACGTTCCTAACATGGCGTTCACCAAGTCCATTAACGTCCGGTTCTTTCTTTCGGCAACCCCATTAGATTGAGACGAATATGGAGGTGTCCGTTCATGAATTATTCCATTCTCCGTACAGATAAGATCAAATTCATAGGAGAAATACTCCCCGCCGTGATCAGACCTAACACGTTTGATTTTCTTTTCCAATTGATTCTCTACCTCAGCTTTATAAGTCTTAAAATATTCTAGCGCTTTATCTTTAGTTTTTAGAAGAAACACATAACAATACTTAGTAGCATCATCAATTAAAGTCATGAAATATCTTTTTCTCCTTTTGTCAACACACCATTCATTTCACAAATATCAGAATGTATGAGCTCTAATAATGTCGTGCATCTCTCGTCTACAGCCTTATGTGGCTTAAGAGGTTGCTTTATTTGCACACATGCTTGACACTTAGAGCCTTTGACAGTAGAAAAATTCAGAATTAAACTCATACTGGATAGACGCGACATACAACCAAAATTAATGTGACACAAACGTGAATGTCATATATCAGCCACCGAATTGTTTGAATCACACACATGATTCACAACTTTATTACAGAAATCGAAGAGTGAAAAGCGGAACAAGCCTCCGCTATCATAGCCTTTGCCAATGAACTAGCCATATCTCGAAATGACTACTTTATTAGACTCGAACACCAGCTTGAACCCATCTCGACATAGGAGGGATCCACTAACGAGGTTCTTCTTTATTGAAGGGGCATGCTGCACGTTCTTCAGCCGCACGATCTTTCCCGAAGTAAACTTCAGATCGACCGAACCAACACCAAGAACAGTGGCATGTGACCCGTTTCCCATCATGACGGTTGAACCTCGGGTGTCCTAGTAAGATGAAAACATGGAGATATCAGTACAAATATGAATATTGGCTCCTGTATCTATCCACCAATCATTAGATTGACATACAGAAAATACACTAGCTAATGAATTACCGTACCCAGATCCGTTAGAATCGCCAATAGTCACGTTGGCAGATTTCTGCCCCTGCTGATTCTTCTTGCCCTTGCGGTTCTTGCACTTCTTGGCGAAGTGTAACAGAACCACCTAAATCACGTGGCCCACAGGCACTTGTCATCGCCACTAATGACATCTGACAGCCGGGCCCATGTTCCAGATGAGCTAGGGCAGCTCTACCGGGCTACATAAGCACCCGTTATCTCCGACAGGATCCCATTGCGAAGCCATTACAGGATTACAACATTTCATAACAAAATACATCAGAGTAAAAGTGCGGAAGATTAAATAGTACTTAGTTTACAAACCGGTTGTTCAAATAGAAATTAAGTGCAGTTATTACAGACCATAATTAAAAGTGGTAACAGTAGCGGTAGAACAAGGTAAATAGATAATACACGAACCCAGCCCACGGGTTCAACTTTACTCCTCTTCGTTTTCCTGGATAATAGTGACACAGCACGGAGCAAGACAGACTTCGGGCTCCTGCTGGCTACCTGCAACGGGGTTAAAAAACCCGGAGTACTGGGGTACTCCGCAAGACTTACCCGACAAAAGGTGTAAAATTAGACTCAGGAATGCAGGTTGAGGGGAGTCAAGGTAAGGCTTGAGCAAGAGTTCAAGGGTTTTGCAGAAAAAGCATTTCTAGGCCTATTTCAATATTTTATTCTCATAATGTTGTTAATCATCAACTACACTTCTAAATCTTTCCAAATGTCCATCATCATTCTTTCACATTTATTCCAAAACATTCTAGTTCCGAACCACTATTCGATGTAGGGGTGAGGATCAAGTCTCCATAACCGAGGAGCAACGACGATTCGAATCGATTAATACCCAGCTGGGGATCCCTATCCACACTGTGTATGTAGCACTTAAGATTGCATATGCCAACCCCGCCTACCACGGCTTTTCATACCCCGGAACTGGTCCTGCGCCACCCGAGAGCACAGTACTCCTCTAATCTCCAGGCACGCCAGCCACGAGGGTACACGCTACTCTCGCCATCTCTCTACTCCCAGTGCGTGGTTGTCGGTTCCAGCAATAGAGCCACCAGAGTCAGAGGCTTCACGTAGTATGTGGCTAGTAGCAAAGTCTTGATCACAGCAGGCCTGACAACGAATGGTCCCTAATATTTTTCCGTTAGAAACCATACATTGGGACTCTAACCCAAGTACACTGGTAACTACCCTGTTTTCACATCCCTTTCCGATGGCGAGGATCATTGGGGCTTTAACCCAAACAGATGGTCGACCAAACAGAAAAACCCATTCCCATGGATAACAATGAACTAGTTAGGAACACTGCTAACCAACAAGGACATAACCAGTCCCATAAAGTGATTCATTTGATTTATATCATCAGAGTTCAAAATAGCATTTTTGCAAATCTAATCATTAAGCATGACTAAGCATTTTTCAATACTTTAAATAAATCAGGTTCTCAGGTATTGATAAGTGATCAAGGATGGTAATGCATCAATTGGTTGTCAATCAACTCCTATTAACCTAATGCAATAGATTAACTCAAGTGATAAACATTTTAAAATAGTAAGGAGGGGCAAATGCACCGGGGCTTGTCTTGGATTGCAAAAAGAGTCGGGTCGGGGTCGGTGCCACAGATATCAAACCCAGGCACAAACTCCGCAGCAGGTTCTTCAACTGTCACCTCGGACTTCACCTCTTGATTCTCGTTCACTACACGTGTGCAATCATGAATGCATGAATACGATGCAACATGAAATGACAGATGAGATTCAATAAAAATAGTATAGATTCGTTCATAACCCTACCACAGGCTAACCATGGTCATTCTAATTCATCATACCCTAGGTCACAAAGGTGTTTGACCTAGAATTTCAATCAATTCAAAAATCACACCATTCAATAATTATTTCATTTCCTATTCCTTTTATTAATCGATTAAACAAACATATAACTAAATAATGATTAAACTTTTTCCACATGATGCCAAATTTCACCAACAGATAGATTTCAGTACCAAACAGTGACACAACAAATCTTATGATTTTTGGAATAATGCAGAAATTACTAAAAATCACCAAAGTTCCATTTATTAATTAATGTGTTGGTATATAGCTCCTACAGAAACTGCCCAAACATTATATTTAGTATTTTTATTAAATACTACATGTTACAGAGAGCATCCACAAAATTTTTGGTGATTTTAGGAGCAGTAAAAATATTCCTACAAAAATATTAATTCATGTCACTATTCATCCAAAATATAAATGGAAAAGCCCCTTTTAATCCCTCGGGAAAAATGTAAAACGAATTTAGCCCGAGCGGCCCACTAAGCCAGCTAGTGGCCCAGCATGGCCCGCTCGAGCGCGCGCGCCTCCCTCTCACTCGCCGGGTCACTGACAGGCGGAGCCGACCTGTCAGCTTCGGCTTCCTCCTCCGGCCGGGTGCTCGCGCGCGCGTGCACGCGGCGGCACGGCACGGTCCTCGCCGCCGGCGACCCCAGCGACGATTCCGGGCGGCCTAGCGCCTACTCTACGCCTAAACTGACACCTCCAAGCACCTAGCCCTAACCCGAGACGCCTTCGACGAGCAGGAGCTCGCCCATGGCGGAAAGTGGCGGCACGGCGGCCCTGTTTCGACCACCGCAACGCGGTAGCGACCAAGGGAAATGAACGGGGATGAACAACGGCTCACCACGAAGCTAGCAGGCGAGTCGTTTGAAGCAGAGGTGATACGGGAAGGTGAGTTCGATGACGTCGACGGCCGCGGCGGCTCGGCTCCGGCGACCACGGTTGTTCCGGTGATCCTAGTGCACCGAAAAGGAAAATATTGCGCTCAATAAGACACACGCGGGTCGGTGAGCACAAAACGTGAAGTAAAATGAACGGGAGCTCACCACAACCGGCTGATGACTTGCGACTACACGCGGCGGCGTTCTTGCCGGAGCAGAGGAAGAGGAAGACGGCACTGAGTGAGCCCCCGGCAACAACTCGCCCACCCGAGCGGTCCAGAAGGTGCGCAAGGGAGTGGCGGCGCTGCTGGCAAGATCGAGTGGACGGAGATGGTACACAGACGGTGAATCTCACCGGCGACCGCGAGCGTTCACCGGCGACCGAGCGGAAGAAAAATGAAAGGGGAGGGTGCTCGTCGCCTTTAAAGGGCAGATGGTGAAGGGATAAGGTCGGGGACATCCGGGGCCCCCTCCTCGGCCGCTCGACAGCGCCGCGGCGTGCCCACGCCGGCCGGACGACGGCAGCGCGCGGCACGGCACGCGCGGTACGGCCGAGAAGATGAACATGGGGACCCCCTAGCTACAGTGCTACTCAATCTAGGTCAAATGCTATTCGGTTTGATTCGATCTGATCCGGCCAGAATCTGAGGAAGTGTTGAATACAAAAGTTGTAGAGAATTTTGTATAGATCATTTTTGCTTTTGACACCAAGTCCAAATTCAGTCAAATTTTTAAACTACAGAAAAGGGGGTAAAAGTAGGGTTTCAATTTCAAACTGAAATTTTAAAAATTACTTTTAATTTTTCTCAACAACTTTAAAAATGGTCAAAATAAAAGTTATTCCACTCAGTGAGCTCTACAACTTTTATTAAGGAAGTTTTATCAGATTCTCAATATTTTTGAAATTGAGGTTTCAAATTTAAATTTTAACATAGTAATTTGAGTTTAATTTGAATTTCTGTAACACAACTTCAAAATCTCCAAAAATAAAAGTTGTTCAATTTTAAAATCTCTACAACTTTTATTAAGACACTTTCATCAGATTTATTATATATTTTGAATTAGGATTTGAGGTTTACTCTCGGGCTTAATTTGACTTTCTATTTAATTAAATGTTTGACTTATGATTAAAGGCTTAATTACACAATCCACAACACATGAAATCAAAGCACTCTAGTGACCCTAAGCACAATCATATGCAGATGTTTAAATTAAACATGATGACATGGCATTATTAATTAACCGTAATACCCGGGGTATTACACGAAGTGTCCAGTCTCACCGCAAATGAAGCACACAACCTCGTCCATGTTCATCTTTTTCTTCTTGAACTCAGTAGTCTGATTTGGCTTATGCTTGTTCTTGCCAGCATGCTGCATCACATTAGCGCTGGACTTCCCTTCGGGTACTTTTGGTGGAGCATCCTTTACCCGAGCCTTCTCCTCAACATTAAGACCAGCCAACAAATCTTCAACAGAGATCTTCTGTCTTTTATGTTTCAGAGCTGTGGCAAAGTTCCTCCAGGATGGAGGCAACTTGGCAATAATTCCTCCGGCCACAAACTTATCAGGCAAAGCGTGTCCGAGCTGTTCTAATTCTCTCACAATAAGTTGGAACTCATGAGCCTGTTACAAGACTGAACGGTTTTCAACCATTTTGAAGTCATGGTACTTCTCCATCACATACAGCTCGTGCCCAACATCTGCAGCACCGAACTTGTTCGAGTGCCTCCCACAGTTCAGCAGCACTTTTGATGTTCATATAAACAACACACAACTGGCCAGAGAGAACGCTAAGAACGCATCCGACGAAAATCGTCGTAGCCACAGTAAACTCCTGCACCTCTTTCTCAAATCCGAGAGGTAGTGCGAGAGGGTTACTAACGGCTCAAAACACGCCCATAGCCGTGAGCCACAACTGGGCCCTCGTCTGCCATCTCTTAAAATTCACACCAGTGAATTTCTCCAGTTTCATCGCATCAGAGTATCCCTTAGTCATCGCTAAATGCCTATCAGGTTTTTTATTGTTGGAAATAACAGCAATTTAGCGATGCAGAAATTAATTCCGACAATAAGAAAAGGACCAACGACATGTAATACGAATTTGAAATTTAACATTATCACTACGATCAGAGGCAAAGCCGTGGCATCTAGTGCTAATAACATAAAAGAAATAAAAACGAACAACAAAGAGGCCATGGACATCCTTACGGTGGGGATGTCAGAGAGAAGGAGGCAGACTATCGATGAAGATCCCGGAAGATGAAGCAGACCGTCGGCGAAGATCTGGGTCACCAGCGACGTGGGAAGAAGACGTCCAGCGAGCAGTCGCGACGGCGCTTTCCAAAAAGCTAATACGCCCCCTACCCCGTGCAGGGACACGAGAGGACGTCGGCTTCGGAGCCTGCTCTCCCGGCGTCGATGTCATGTCAACGGCGGGATGGGGAAGACTGCGGCAGCGAAGCAACGTGGAACAGGAAGAGATGAATTCTCTGTTCTGAGGACGACGACTCGTCCTTTATTTATACACGCGCACGCGTCGCAGTTAAGGAAAATAATTAGCCGCTCAATCACAGTTATTATAATAATTACACCTAACCTGACGTTTGTGTAATTATCATAATACAAGAATAGTGAGGAGCCACTCAAGGAGCCTCATCCGGTGCTCAGACGGGCATAAGAAGGCCAGCAGCCGGCGACCTTTCTATCTCGCCGCCAAGCATCAAAAACCTCCAATCCATTTGGACTCTGAAACCCAGCCGAGAGAGCAGACACGCACACACCACTCCAGAAGGCGCCATTGGAAGCTGCTGCCTCGTTGGGATGGAGAAGCCAACAACAGGAAAGGGAACGGTGAAGTGGGTGAAGCATTACTCCTCTGCTCAGAGCATTTTGCTCGTCGGCGACGGTGATTTCTCCTTCTCTCTGGCGCTGGCCACCGCGTTCGGTTCCGGCGCCAACCTCGTCGCCACGTCCCTGGACACCTATGGTTAGTTCTTTGAACGCTTCTGCTCTCTCATCATGCATGTGTAGTTCGCCATCTTTCCTGTGCCCGTTTTTTTCCTTTGTCTTCTGGCTCTGGGTTTAGCACAAAGGAACCGTACATATGTGATAGTAGTGATGTTTGAAGAAGGCTTCATTTGGTGCACACTCGGCTTCTGCTCTCTCATTATGTGGCTCGCCATCTTTTCCTACTTTTTTTGTATTGTTTAGGTTACTCAGTTCTATCGTATTCATGATCATGATGCGTTAGATGGTCACCTGTTTAGAGTAACCTCTCTGGTGCTTTCCTATGTTTCTTTGCACCTTTTTATACGGATATGGTCTTTTACACCTTGTAACCCACTTTGGGCCTTGTTTGGACGGATTCACCTCAATTCACATGTGTTGGGCTGAATTTGGGTATGATTTAGTTCAAATTCCACTCCAATCCACCTCAGCATATTTAGGTTGATGCTAAAGGGTTTTTAACAGTTATTTTCCTGTCAAGTGAGATACAAGTAAAGACGCTAAAAGCAATTTCTGGAGGACCCATTGTTGGGTGGGGCAGGGGGACCTTTAAATGTTTACCTATTTGCTTCGTTCTAATGTTGGCCCTTGGGCCTTGACCCATGTATCTGTATGCATTGAGTTGACATGGTTACCTAAGCTCAACACATGTGAGTGAGTGAGTTAGTTGTACGTATTCATTTGATTTCTCTGCATTTGCTGTGGGTAAAACGTCTTCTGCAGGGGCTCTGACGATCAAGTACAACGAAGCAAAGTCAAATGTAATGGAGCTGAAAAGATTGGGGGCAAGGGTTTTGCATGGCGTCAATGTGGAAACAATGATGCTTCACGCTGACCTGAAGAGCAGACAGTTTGACCGAGTTGTCTTTAATTTTCCTCATGCAGGTTTCAGAAGAAGAGAGTCTGAGGTGCACATGATCTAGTATGTTTGGCTTTTTTCCCTTCAAATTTGGACTGGTTGCAGATAATCTGTCTTGTCATTCCTAAAAAACCGATGCACATAAGTAATCAAGCAAATGGAAAGGGATACCATCACTAAACTTGTTTCCCGAAACAAACCAGAGCGCTTGCTTACAGTAATTCCATAGACCATGAGCAAGAATTCATTATGCTTAGATAACATGATAAGCCTAGCATGCAGCACCCTTTAGTGCAACGAGAATATTGAGCAATATTGTGCAAGTATTATTGTAACATGTAAGTAGAAGTTTTTCCATACACATTTGAAATGGTAGGTTTGGAAGCAAGTATAGTATGTGTATATCACTACTAGAAAAATGGGCTTTAGTCCCGGGGCACAAGTGCCTTTAGTCCCGGTTATTTCAACCGGGACTAAGATTCCGGGACTAAAGGTCCCGGTCTTTAGTCCCGGTTGAATACCTGGAACTAAATGTCTCTACGGACCAAAAAATAATTTGCGTCTCATGAGATTCGAACATAAGACCACATGCATAGGATCACTCATGACTTACCACCCCACTTATAGAGCACTTATAACTTTAGACAGGATATTTTTCTCTTGAACTAACGCATAGGTGGGTTGGTGTTACGAACCAGGACTAAAGGGTTTAGGCTTTTAGTCCTGGCTAGTAACACGAACCGGGACTAATATTGAACCTTTAGTCCGGGTTGGTGTTACCAACCGAGGCTAAAGATCTTTAGCCCCGGAAAAAAAAATACCGAGACTAAAGCCAAAACTTGATGTGGACCAAAAGTCGTTTCTCTAGTAGTGTATATGCATAAGTAGTTAGCTGCTGGCTTCTTATTGCATATAAACAAACAAATGGAAAATCTTCTGTTTTTCATTGGACTTATTTTAGATGATTTCTCAGTTATCATATTAACTATCTGCTCTGTCACTATGATCAGTTCGCACAAGGACCTTGTGTCTAAGTTTTTCCGCAACGCGTGCCACTTGCTTGGACGCTATGGTGAAATCCATGTCAGCCCCAAGACAGGACACCTATACGACAGCTGGGATCTTGGGCACCTATCTTCCAAATCTTCTCTTCTTCTGACTGAGAAAGTTGAGTTTCACCAAGAAGACTATCCCGGTTACAACCAAAAGAGAGGAGATGGTAAAAAGTGTGACAAGCCATTCAACCTAAATCCTTGTTGCATGTTCAAGTTCCAAATCTCAGGAGTATGAAATGGATGCACAAGGTTATCTGGTCTGGTAGTAAAAAGGATGGATCAAAATCAAATAGACGAACTTGATCTCAACACAATCCAGAGTAATGGTATGTATGTAAGTACGTCCGATACCGCCAAGTGTTTTGTGTAAAGGTAGGGCCAATTTTGCGTAGCAAAAACTGATCAAGGAGGAAGGTTGAAGCCAGGATCAGTGTCCAAAATGTAACCCTGAGTAGCCGAGTCTGCTTTTGGAATAGGACTGTCTTGTTCATTGTAATATATATCTGGTATTGTTTATAAAAAAGTCTACTTAACTCGTTTAACTGTTGCAGTTAGTTTACTTTATCCTTTTACCTAGAAAACCAGAAGTATTTTATTTTATCCCCTAATGTATTAGAGTGGTTTTTTAATATAATATTGCCATATAACATAAGTGTTATCATAAGATAAGGTTCAATAATCTTGGTTATAGGCCAAGTCTAGTCAGTAACAGAAAAACGTAACAGCCCAAGCATACAATAATTAGTCTCCAGTCTAATTTTAAATTTTATTTTTTATTATCTATGGGACCCATCACTCTTCTACTCACTCCTTCCTGCACAGTCGCTTATTAGCTTGCTAGTTAGGAACGCTTGCCGCGATTGTTGGCCGAGCTGACACGCACGTGAACCTAGGTGACAGCAGGTCCACGAGTGGTTGGAAATTGTGCAAGCACTCGGCGACAAAACTGGTGCCAAGCAGCTTATCTGTGGTCCTTTCTCTCTCCTCCAAGTAGACTTTTTTACTGATGTGTCTTGACTATAAGATAAGGTGACATGTATTATTGTACTTGCTCTATATGTAAACATTCCGCCACTTGCTGTCCCTCCGTCCACTTAAATATACAACTATAGGTACCGTGTCGGTCAAACTGTGTCAATTTTAACCAAATTTATAGGAAAATGTATTAGCATTTATATCTTGAAATAAATTTATTATGAAAATATATTTCATGGCTGATCTAATAATACTTATTTTTGTCTTATAAGAGTTATTATTTTTTCATATAATTTTAGTCAAAGTTTATAATAGTTGACTTCTCGATATACGAGAATTACATATTCATTTAGACGGAGGGAATATAAAACAATCACTGAAACGGGCAAAACGGCTATTTAAATGGGATAACCGACCCAATAATGAAAATGGCCTACTAGAGTGTAACATTTATTAGACGAGATTAAACGACCAAATTACAGTGGTCTACCACAGTGTACCGTCTAAACAATATATTAACGGGCTAAACGATCTTTTGCGGCAGGTAACATATTATGTGAGCAAACAATAGAAGAGAAAAGCCAACGAGACTTGAGATGAGCAACACTACAAATGCACTAAGGGCACATGAATACATGATAGTTTCATTACTACAGAATTTGAAACTATCGTGCACTATGTTCTATAGTAAGAAGCCACGCAAATGACAATTCCAAGCGTGCGAACTTCGTTTGATCTGATGGGCCACGCAGATGAATCATGTTGTTCACCTTTTTCTCGCGACGTTGGGGCCACATGGCAGTGTTCGTCGTGTCTGTGAGTCTGTCGGAGTGATTTTAGGCGAAGTCGTGTAGTTGGACTCACTCGAGTACAATCACCGTACACTAGGGCCTGTAGGCTGTAGGCCACAGGCGCGCCGCGGCATGGCGGTGGGGGTGGCCACCTCGCCGGCGGCAGCGCATGCCGCGCAGACGATCGGCAGCGGGGACAGGACAGGGGCCGGGGTCAGGCGACATCGGAGGTCGCGGAGAAGGAGGAACCGCGGCCGGGGGAGCGAGTGCCCAACGGATGGGGTACCAGCGGCGACGGCCGTGGAGGGGGAAGAGGAGGAGGAGAATGCTGCGGCGGCTGAGGAGGAGGAGGAGGAGAAGTGGCTGAAGGATTACTCGTCGATGCACAGCATACTGACCGTCGGCGACGGGGACTTCTCCTTCTCGCTGGCGCTGGCCTCCAAGTTCGGCTCCGGAGCGTTCATGGTCGCGACGTCGCTGGACACGTATGGTTAGTTCCATCGCTCCCGCTTTCCCTTCCGGTGCATAAAGGTGCGGCCTTTGGCAAATTTCCCTTTGCCCTGTGCGCCTGTCTAGGGAAACGAATGCCATAGATGGATGCACATGAGAATGCTGATCAATGCGGAGCCAGGCAGGCAGCTACTAAAGCGGCCAGGCTCAAAAGGTTCACTAAACACCAGTTAAACCTACTAGTTAATTGCCGATTTGTATAGCATTTTCCAAATTTTATAGGGGTCAGCTGACCCTAACGAGTACATGTAGCTTCTCCCCTCATTTGCTATCTTGTGTTGGTTGAACAAGGATTTGTCGCATTTTGCCCTGTTGAGGTTGAGGTTATCTTTCAATGAGTTCCCTTACGTTGGGGGGTGATTGGAAGAGCTATTGCAGTTCCAACGCTTTAGAAAGATCTGGAAATTGTTTAAAAAAGAAAGAAAGAAAGAAACAACGACCCGAACGTAATTTGATACTGATTGATATATTGGATTTGTGGGTGCCTTGAATCTTATTCCAGTCATCCAGTGTATTTCTTGATTCTTGGAAATAGGCTTCTTGCTACTCTGTTTCTCAAGACACTCCAGTTAATTGTTAGTACTTATTAGGAAGAAAGTCCAGTGCATGATGTATTGTCTGTTCTCTCTTCTCAACCATGGTCAGCTGTGCCAAAGCTTTGGCTCATGCCATGATCCAAAGTTGAGAACTTGAGCTTCATCCCTAATGAGCTGCAGCACCCATTGAGAGTTAGGTGAAGCCCTGTTAAAGAGTCGATTGTTCCAATGTTTCCAAACTGTCCAAGCTCTCAAGGTGACCAAGGAGTTAAGACCAGCCCTTATACCATCTGTCACTAATTTAATAACACCAGACCACCAATAAAAAAAATGTGACACCATTGCTTGCATTTTTCTTTAGGAAAATTGGGATCTTTCAATAGATTTTGGGTTCCCTAGTTGCTTCATTCTAATTTTATTTTAGCTTTGAACCGACTTCATATCAAAGCTCAAAGGAATATTGTGGTCTGTGTGATTTTGTGATCAGTAAACGGATGTACTTGTCTATATTTCCTCTCCATTTATTGTGATCTATTCCTATTGGTTATCTAATGTATGTAGAATGAGAAACGAGTTTCTTTACATTCTGGTCATGGAAGAGCTATTGCTATTGTGACACGATCTAGTAAGTTCTGGAGATAAGTCTTAGATACATTGGATTTATGGGTGACTTTGAATCTTATTTCAGTATGTTTATTTATTCGGAATGATCTTACTCAAGTTAACTTTGTGCAAAAAGTCCAATTTGTATGATATATTGATGTCTAACTGCTAGAGATTATATGTCATGAAGGAACATACCCACTGAGCAAGGAATTTATATATTTTCAAGTTTCTCTATCCTTTTTGGACAATGGGAATCAGAAATTATAAATTGGTTTAGTATAATATGTATATGTAATTTTTTGGAATTGTGGCCCAAGTCTCCATTCATTTTTTTGGACTTTGGAGTAACTATCTGTTGCTTTCATATGGTTTTTGTACCTTGTGGCCTTGTGGCGCAAGATATTTACTTTAGTACGCATGTCTCCCAAACTTATTATGTCAAGGACGATACAAGGACTGGTAAGGCACTAAAGCAATTACTTTATTACCCTAATTGGAAAAGAAATGAAGATAAAACATGGGGAACATTAATATTCAGTCAAAAAAACACTATTTTGGCTATCCAGTTAAATGTCCTGACTTAACTCTATGTAACACCACTGTTTGTATGTTTCTCTTAGAAAAAGGTTAATAGCTTCTATGTTTCCTTTGTTTCATTCTGTTTTTTTAGCATTGACCTGACCTCTTACCTAAGCTTGATCATCTGTGTGATTCTGGGGTCAGCAACAGCTGCACATAACTATTTTTTCTGCATTTGATGTGGTCTATTCTTCTTGTGTAGAGGTGTTGATAAGACAATATAGCGATGCAGAGTCAAATACAATGAAGCTTAAAAGACTGGAAACCACGGTTTTGCATGGCATTGATGTGAAAAGAATGAAATTTCACGTTGACCTGATGAACAGACGGTTTGATCGGATTATCTTTAATTTTCCTCATGCTGGTTTCAAAGGAAAAGAGGATGGCATGCATATGATCGAGTATGTGCACCTTTTTATTACGTTTTTTTGTATTTAAAGTTGGACTAAATCCTGGATTAACAATTGTTGCTAGTCTCAAATGTACAAAGGTGTATCATGGTTTGTCTTAGTCCTTCAAAAAAAAAATTTCTAGTGATTTTCTGAAATCTTGAACTGTCTAGCAGTGGTTTGTTTATAACATTATCTTAAAAAAATGCCTTTTTGTGTATAAAAGCTATCTGCTAATGCAAGTAGCATGGGACAGGTTGTCAATGAAACCATTTCCTTTTTGAATCTTTTTTCTAGGAGTGCTGAACTGCTGATCACTTCTGAAATTGTTTCTAGAAATTGACTATAAATCCTTATATGCCTCCTGTTTTTCTTTTCTTTTTTGTTTTTTTTAAAGCCTGAACTCTTGCATAGAGTAGTAGACTCGAGAGCCGAGACTATAAGAGTAAATAATATATTATATTATCTAAAGAATAAAGATCCTATCTCATCTGTCCTCAACAGGACATTTTACCTCAGATCTTATGATACAGAAAAAAAAAAGTTCCCATGTGCCGACCTCTGATGCAAGAACAATAAGCTAAGAACAGTATTGGTGGTTTTATAGTCAGTTGTGTTTTATCCTTTTTTCAGAACTTTATAGTAGTTTTTTGTTAGTTAATTCTATGTAGAGACACTATACTAGAGTAATTATTGGAATGCATTAGTTGAATTATATCTATGTATATTAAACAAGGTCAATACTTGTGACGGAAGTTTATGACAATGGTGACTAAGTACTTAACAGATGGTTTCTTACTGATCTTTTTCTTCAAATTTGTTAAGTTCCATTCTTAATACTTATTTTATACTTATCTCCCTATTAATCATCTGCTCTTGACATTTAGTTTGCACAAGAAGCTATTGAGGTATTTTTTCAGCAATGCACGCCACCTGCTTATGCCTTATGGGGAAATCCATGTCAGACACAAGAGAGGAGGGCCATACGAAAGATGGGATCTTGAGCACTTAGCCTCTGAGTTTTCTCTTATTATGTTTGCGAAGGAAAGTTTCCAAAAAGCAGACTATCCTGGTTATAACCAAAAGAGAGGAGATGGCACAAGGTGTGACCAACCATTCAATCTTGGTCCTTCTTGCACGTTCAAGTTTCAAATAGGAGACTTGAAGAAACAGAAAAAATTGAGTGGAAACAGTGCTGGTTCAACCTCATCCCTTTGAGGCAGCAATGCCCCTTCTCACAATCTGGAAACAGAGACTAGGCCATTTCATTCACTTCCACTTGTTCAAGCATGGTCTTGGCTACATTTTACTCCACCAGCTAACGCAGTTCGCATGCCAGTACCACTGCATCCTTACATAGTTGATCAAAGGCAACAGCCAGATCTTTCACTAAACTTGGATGGCATTGTGAGGGCTCCTTTACATCAACTGCCAAGCTTCAGCATCCCAGGGCCATCGCCAAATGAGTTGTCTGTTCCAGGCGGCATTCCTCTGCCAACCTGTGGAATCGCATTTCCCAATCTCCTTGCACTCTTGAAGCAGCCTTGGTATCAACAGGGAAGTTTCACTGGTTTGCCAGGACATGTACATCAACAGCCAAGCTTCTGTATCCCAGGGCCATCGCCGAATGAGTTGTTTGCTTCAGGCGGCATTCCTCTACCGAACTGCGGAACCGCATTTCCCAATCTCCTTGCAATCTTGAAGCAGCCTTGGTATCAACAGGGAAGTATCACTGGTCTGCCAGGACATGTCCATCAACAACCAAGCTTCTGCATCCCACGGCCATCGCCAAATGAGTTGTCTGCTCCAGGCGGCATTCCTCTACCAATCTGCGGAACCGCATTTCCCAATCTCCTTGCACTCTTGAAGCAGCCTTGGTATCAACAGGGAAGTATCTCTGGTTTGCCAGGGCATGTACATCAACAACCAAACTTCTGCCATCCCAGAGCCATCGCCGAATGAGTTGTCTGCTCCAGTCCTCTACCAATCTGCGGAACCACATTTCCCAATCTCCTTGCACTCTTGAAGCAGCCTTGATATCAGCAGAGAAGTATCACTGGTCTGCCAGGACATGATTAGGGATGCAAGTTCAAAATTTTTTGGGCCATCAGGTCGACACAAACACTAGATCAAATGAACTAGAATGTCATTCATGTAATTGATAGGAGAGAAGAGAAGAAATGAACTAGAATGGCATTTGATCGTAATTCGTTTGCTGACCCAAAAAACACCGTTGGGTAGCCACTTGCATCCGTAGACATGATGATTGTTCTTACATTCGAACACAAAAGGAGTCTGCAGACGGAGTGTGTAGTGCAGAAGAGAGCTATGATGCCTGCAACAGCCGGCTTGAGCTATTCTTCTGCCTTCTTGGAACAATGCAATAGGGAGTCCGTTCAGAGGAGCGGCGGAACAAGATGATCGCGTAGGTTGTGAAGGTTAATCGCCGGAACCTTGCATTGGTACCTCAGAAGTCTATCTATGGACACGTTTGGTTTGTGTACCAACACAACCCTGCTCGCATATACGATGCAGGCTCCAATGGGCCAGGCTATGATGATACAACTGCGGTTTGTCTGGGTACCTGGTTGAGCAGAGTCTGGACGCACACAGCTTTTGTTTGGTAGGCCGGATTAAATACAGTATAAGCACGGCAGTACTTGTTTTTCTACTCCACTAGTGCATCCCACGCCGAGCCAGGTATCCGGGAAACGCAATTCAGATTCGTTTCTCCGGAACCAAGCCAGGGGGAGCAATATGCTATCACTAATCAATTTGAAGAGCTCAATTAGAAATTTGTGCGTTGTGAGCCTGAAGCGGCGCCTGAGCGCCAAATAAAGACCCGCCTTCAACTTGCTACCCACCACCATGGTGACCAAAGGAGTAACTGAAAACTATGATGAAGTGTGAGCTTGCTGAAGAAACACTGAGTTTCTTCAAAAATCTGCTTATGTATATGGCATCTCTTACAACATCATCTTCACGTCGTGTAAGGATTAATCTCTTTACATTTGGAATAATAACAATTATAAGCTGGCACAAGCTTATCTGGATTTGGACAACCAAGATGTGACTAATTCTACCAACACTGAAGGCTTGGACCACAATGAGACAAAATTAGAAAACTAAGTTCCCGTATTGCATCCACACCACAGTTTCACAAGAGGGTTAGATGAAAACCCATCCTGACCCGCTTAAAATGCGCCATTGCGGTGGTCCAGGCAGCTTAGCGGTTTCTGATTGAACCGAGGACACTCCTGCATTTAGAGTAGAGTGGAGTCATAAAGTGGATATTTTACTATTAGTAATTGAAGGCTCTCAGTAGTCTCTATGTTAACAATCATGAGATTTGCTAGAAAACTACTAAAATTTTCAAATTTCAAAACATCACACCATCAATTCGGTAGACTCTATAATAATCATGATTCATGAGCACTAGAAGCTACTGAATCTATTCTACTTTATAAAAAAAGTGACCACATTGGCTGTTATAAAAAATTAAATATACAAATCCCCTAAATTTGTATCATAATTAATTAGCTATGCCACTATAAAAGAGAATCCAATGTAACACCTTAAATTTGCATCTAAATCAACCAATCACTCTGTTTTTAAAGATAAGATATATATAGTAACTCTAAATTGTTCTACATTATACGCATATGCCAATAAAAAATAATCTAAAGCAACCCTTAGATTTGCATCTAAATTACCCACTTTTGTCCTTACACAATAGATAATCTAAGCATATGTTTGGTTTGGAGATATGATGGGATGCAACAGTCTCATCCCTGTTGTTTGGATGGGATCATCCCACTTCTGGAAATGTTTTGTTCTAGCCAATAAACAGCATCATACATATTAAAAGTGCAGCATAAATCTATATTGGTTGGGAAGTTGATTCCACTTGCCTTCTGTTGACCAGTAGACCTTGGGGATTTGGTTTAGCTTTCCCATTTGAAGGTTCCTTGCAAATTCAGAATGCATCCTAGTAAAGTATGCTTCTTTGATAGAATTGAGAAATTTGATACCTAGAGGGACGTCCCATAAATTCTTGAGGCTATCAATGTGAAGATATTCAAGGCTGACCAAAGCTCCCTCATGTATGCATATTTGATTGACCTGCGGCAAATCCCACAAGACTACCTTCTTCAGCTTTTGGAACATCTTGCCGTGGAAGTTTAGCTGTTGTCCAGTATATGCCCTTGTAAGACGTAATTCAGTTAAATTTGACAATTCAGAAAGTTGTGGCACTGGACTATCTATGAACTGACACCATGCTAGCTCCATTAGCAATAGTTGACTTCCATGAGTAGAGAAAAAGGGGGATTCCAAAGTTCCTTCAGACAACCGCCCTACCAATTCTAGCTTTTCAAGAGGATTTTGCAATGTCAAATCTCCAAGCAGGAGGAGCTCAGCTTCATTGATGGCTCTTATTTGTAATTTTGTAAGGAGGTGCATCTTTGATAAAGAGTGGCACAGTTGTGCACAATGGCTACTTCTCAAATAAGTAATGGTAATAGATCTCAGCTGGGATAAATCAACTAGTTTTGCAACAAACATTTTAGTTGCTCGAACTTCGTTCAGCGATTGCAATTCCTTCAAATACCAGAAGCCATCAAATGGCTCCATAGATTCCCAATTGTGGAAGCTTCTATATGTTGCATCTACCAATTTCCAACCAAGGAGGTGACGTAATTTTTTCAACTTAGAAAACCCATGTGGAAAATTCAACGCACGTGTGCGTTCAAGGCTCAATGTTTGTAAATTATGGAGCTTTGTAATAGATCTAGGGAGTTCCTTCACATTTGTGTCATTTAGGCACAGATACCTAAGGTTGAATAGATCCCCAATCGAATTAGGAATATCCTCAATAGGCATTCCTGATAAGTCTAACACTGTAAGGTACTTAGACTCAGATGGAATAAAAGAATACCATGAACATGATGACATGCGGGTGTCAAATGCTATAAAGGTGCGAAGCCTGGATGGATCCATGCTGGATTGAATGCCATTATTGCACCGGAGTACTGATACACGACGAGGATGTAATCCCACCTGAACCACCCCCATGTCATCATAAATTGCACAGAAATTTTCCTTTTCTGATTGGTAAATGGCCAGTTCACGAACAAGATCATGCATACAGAGACATTGTATCCGATCAAAACTGTTCCTTGCTACAACCTGAAGCATGCTTCTCTGAATGAGTTCTGTCAGATATATTTCACCAACATCTTCCAAGCTGCATCCTCCTCTGTGTTCAATAAACCCTTCGCTGATCCACAATCTAATCAATAATTTTCTATGGATCAGATAGTCTTCTGGGAACATAGCACAATATAAGAAACAATTCTTCAAATTGTCTGGCAGGTACTTGTAGCTTAGATTTAGAATTTTTTCCACACGGTTTAAGTTCTCATTGTTGTGTAGCTCTGAAATGAGTTGATTGTAAAAAAGCCTCCATTCTTTATTTTTCCTTATTTTGAGGGACAATAAACTCCCTATTGCTACAAGAGCTAATGGTAAACCATCACATTTCTCCACTATGTCTTTACCACACTGATCTAGTTCTGGGGGACAAATATGATTTTTAGTTTTTGGAAATGCCTTCTTGCAAAATAGAAGCCATGCATCATGGTCATTTAAAGGCTCAACCTTGATTTTACAACCAGCCTCAGCTATTGAAGCTACTTCCTCAATTCTTGTCGTGATTATCACTCTACTTCCTAGGCCATTATCAACAAGAATCTCTTTAATTTTAAAAAGAACTTCAGCCGTCCAGACATCATCCAATATAATCAAGTACCTCTTTTTCTCCAGAACTTTTGTCAGCCGCACTCTTAGTTCTGCACTATCTATACTTCCCGCATCAAATGCCCTATTGTCATTTCCATGAATTTCTTTCAGCATGTTTCTCCAAATATCATTTATCTTATATGATTGAGAGATAGAAACCCATGCATGGCAATTAAACTTGGATATTACCGCTTCATTTTTGTAGACATTATTGACAAGGGTGCTTTTCCCAAGGCCACCCATACCCCAAACAGCAATGATCCGAAGAGGCGGATCTTCCAGATGCAGTGAATTAATCAAGCTTTCTCTATTTTTATCAATTCCTACAAGTTCATTGTCATTGATTGAATGATCATGTCCAGGATGATATAGTTGCTGCTCACTGTCATAGTTTACAGTTGGAATAAAATTCATACCAGCTATTGGCTGGGCCCAACGACCTATTCTTTTTGAAAGTTCCACAACTTCTTTGTTTATTATATCTGCTTTCATGGCAATTTCATCAAGTGAAAATAATGATGGATGTTTATTGAAAAGTTTCTTCACACAATTCCATGTCTCTCTCTGTTGGTACTCACTGATATGATACATAAATTGATCCACAATGTCTTCCATATCATACGCCAATCTTCGGACTTGCCTTATCCAAGTTTGTATGACTTCACTATTGCACTCATTCATGCCAACTTCTTTAAGAAATGCATTGATAATCTCAAGTTCATCTTTTATCAGTTTCATGTTATCTGGAAGTGCCATTTGCAACTTAGAATTCTTTCCAAACAAGGGTTTGGCTAACTTTAGTGTTTCACATGCGACAGCTATTCCTATCTTTTTTATGACCAAAAGAACAACAACGTCAACCATTTCTCTCTGTGGAGTTTGACTTCGATATGCCAGGACAATATAATTGCAATAACGAAGATGGAATCTTATGCACAGATTCCAACCTTTTACACCATATCTACAAAAGTAATACAACTTTTTATCAAATAGGAAACACTAGCTATTATAATAACTATTAAGCGAAACATAGTTATTGAATAAGACTTGATTTTGTTGAAAATTGATATGCTAAGCCATTTGAAATACCTGCAGGCTTGCAGAAAATTGATGAAATAAATGAATTATCCTGGGAGTACATGCACTTGCGGGGAAACGATGATGTATGGCCGGTAGATAGCCCTGATGGTACTGTTACTTTCACAATGGTTTCAGCTGGGGGAATGGCGGAAAAGCTGTAAGTTAGGGATAAAAGGACATGGAAACATTTAATTTCGTCTCAATTGTGCAAACAATATTAGCAAGAAAAAGGACATTAATTTATTTCATTGGAATAGAGCAACAAGTTCAGTTCCCAAGTTCTTTATGTCATAACACATGAACCAATTTAAATGTATCATACATAGCTGTACTGTGATTGCTGTATAAATTGGCAACAATAGTGCTCTGAAACTTGGAGGCAAATGGCCTTTTCACTACTACAGATACATCGTCCAAAAGAACTTAGACCTTTCGAATGAGGGGCTTATCCTGGAATTGTGCAGCGCAAAAGAGGAATGTAGATCTTTAATGTTCTCATGGCTGGCCTTGGGACGCAATCTTCACAAAAAAAATTCTTTCAGGTTCCCCACAGTTCCCCACGGAAGGGGGGAAACAACCAAACTCCAGTAGACTTGACTAGCTGACTACTGACTATGGGCTAGTGGACACATCAGTACCTTTCTTTACTTAGGTCAGAGATAAATAATCACTCCATTACTCTGTGTTACAATCCCAATCGCTCAACGTTTAGTCTAACTAATCATATAGGCACGAGGGAAAAAATGAACTAGGTTTGATCAATGAGAAATTTCTTAACCAGATTCTTCATGGAACACTTAATGTAGAAAAGGAAATGGCCCAAATAAGACCTATGTCATTAATCCTATCACTTTCAAAGTTAACACACATCTGGCTCAGAAACATCATAGTTGTCCACTAATGGGATGGCTCCATGATTGTGTAAACCGGAAGGCGATTTCCCGACTATGTTTGGCTGGCTGGCTGACTGATTATTGTGAGAGAAAAACACTGCTGAATGGCTGACTGGTAAGTTCAAGCGAACAGATACCATGAAAAGAAAAGGAGAAATATGCCTAAATCAAAATCGTGGTGCAGGGCAGCCTCTAAATGAACTCAGATTGGGGGAATCAATGAGTAGCGTATGCGGCTGCATTGCTACGAAATTAGTTGTGTGTCTGAGTCTGACAGGTGAAAGATGAAAGGCGCGTGCATGACCAAAGGCTCGGAGGAATCGAAAGGTACCGTTTGAGGTCAAGTCGCAACCAGTCTCTATTCCTCTTCTTCGCGATTCGCGAGCCTGCAAAGCCACGAAAAGCATGGAGCTCTCCTCTCAGCCGTAGCAACAAGGCGCCGCCGCAGTTGCGTACGGAGCTCTCCTCGCTACGGCTGCCATGCCCCGCCGAGGCGCCCGGCGCTGTGATGCTCCATTATAAGGGAGGATACATCAGCCCCGAGGCACCGCTATCTTTTCGGCAGGAGCAGACAACGCTGATTTAGTTAGAGGTTGAGCGGGAGATAGGGTGCGACTTTCCGATCCTCGCCGGGATTCAAACAAGGAAGGATGCGGGTTGGGGGTAGCGGCCTTCCTGGCCGGCGGTAGCCCCCAGCCCCAGTCGCATTGCTTGTTTCCCATGGCAGGCATGGTGGTGTAGTGTACTGGTGTTGAACGTTCCTGTGGGCCGTGGGTGTTTAGGCTCTGTTCGATTTAATTTATAATTTATAATTTTGGTTTTTTAGTCATAAAATAATATTTTTTCACAAGAAATCAGCATAAGCTATTATAAACTTTCAACTTCAGCTTAAATTCATTGCATAAAACTTTTTTCAAATCAGATGTTTCAGGATGAAAGAGGTTTTCGGATACTAATAAAAGAAATTATATAACTCGTGCTAATAAAAGAAATTATATATCTCATTTATAAATCGCAAGACAATTTTTTAAGTTTAATTTAGGAAATGTTCTATAGCATAATATTATTAAATCATGGACTAATCATATTTAAAAGATTTGTATCGCAATTTATACATAATTTTTGTAATTAGTTATTTTTTCATCTATATTTAATATTCTATGTATTCCCTCCGTCCCTTTAAGAACATCGCCGTTGATGTGCGTGTCACAATTTTGACTCGATTTATAAAAAATATGTGCAACATTTGTATCTCTAAATAAATTTATTAAAAAACTAGATTAAAAAATATTTCCAACGATACTAATTATGTACCGTAAATATTAATAGTTCTTAATATATATTTATTCAAAATTGTTTCTTGGGAAGTAAGAATGACTCTTTTTAGTACGGAGGAAGTATGTGTCAAACATGTGATGTGATGGTATTTGCTTGTGGACACTTTTAGGCCATGTTTACTTTCAAAAAAAATTTCTCTTTTCCTATCACATTAATTGTACTTTACGCCTGCATAGAGCATTAAATGAAGTAGCAGTGATTGCATATTTGTACTTTTTGCCTGGCTAGCTCGAGATGAATCTTTTGAGTTTATTTGGGCCATGATTGGATAAAAATTATCAAATACAAACGAAAGTGCTACAGTACACTTTTCACCTCCTTTTCAGCCAACTAAACAGCCCCTAAGTGATTTTGCTGACAGTGTGGTCTTGGTTGGCATGTTGTTTGTCCCTCCTTTGTGAGGTAATTGTTTTTTAATTAAGTCTTTGTTGTACTTTGCTTCTTCTTTATTAATACAGCAAATTTCTTGTTGGTGGCTTTTGAAAACAAAGCACAACTGTGAGCTTCTCCAGAAAAAAAAAACAAGTTAACTACGAAACTTATTTGAAAAGCCATCCAGAAACTTTAGGTAGTATATAAGTTGTGCTAAGACGTTTTTCTGTAAAACTATGAAAAGTTTTTTCTAGTATAAGTTGTCCTTTCTAAAGATTTTCTTAAAAACTTAGTCAATCAAATAATCATGAAAATATCTTACAAAACAACGTTGTTGATCCATAAAATCATTTTTTACAATGCATCTCTCTTATGCTACGATGTTACTGAGTAAGATGAAAATAAATGAAAGGAGGGTAAAGAGTGTTGGACCTTTACACGTTTGATCATTTTGCCGGCCTTGTCCTCAAGTCGATGTGGAAAATGTCCCCTTTCTAAGCAATGGAAGATAGCTTCATAAAAAGACTCAATTGTCCTGTAGGAGAGCAAAATTAAAGGCAAAAGTAAAGCAGCACCAATTTTGGTGAGGTACTCAAGAGTTCAGAGTTGATGAGCAATGTGGCACTCCCGTGGTGCTCCATATATAGTGATGGACCCGTCACAGTCACTAGGTATGCTACTTGGGTTCAGCAATTGCGGAAATCACAAGGAATTTCAGATGCTAAGTCAATAGAAGATTATAATGCCTTTTTAGAAAAATAGAAGGCTATGTTCGCTTGAACTTATTAGTCAGTCATTCAGCAGTGTTTTTTCTCACAACAATCAGTCAATTAGCCGTATAATTCAGCCAGCCAACAGAGCTGAAGATTTTAATATATACTTACTATTCTACCTGCAAATTAAACTATGAAGCAAGTCGTCGATAGAGTTGACCTTTTCTTCATAAACTCAAACGCAAAAGACCCATTCATCCCTTTGTCATGACTACCAACAACGTGGGTCTAGTTGACTTGACTAACTGACTCGTAAGAGTTGGTGTGTATGTTTATACTTGTCTATTTTTTTAATCCAGTAACGCGGACGCTTACATACACAAGGTATACTTACTTCTATAAAAGCAAACACGCACTCTATCTTTGTGAGGATATTGGAAGAACTGAGTTGGATCGGCAAATCACGAGATTAACAAAGTCATCATTGGCGTCTTAGACACCTACCGTCGCCATAAACGCCTCGCTGCTAATGGACATGTCGTCTACCATTGATAGAATAGCTTTGTTAAATCCTGCAATAAATCAAAAAAAAAGGAGCACTCGTATCAAGCAAGTGACTTGAACTCAGTTGGGCAGTTTCCACTACAAGGAATTCAACCAACTGAGTTATGCTCAATTCACCCGCACCTTGTCTACTTAATAAGAATAGATATACATAAGCATCCAACATAGACGACTCTAAGCTAATATCATAATAATTCACTTTCACTTGGTGTATAAGCTAAGTAACTACAAGCATAGTATGGAAGCACTCTTATTCCTGGTCTATTCAAACAGACCAAGAAAAACTTTTTAGACGAGATACATGACCTAGGTCAAAAATTAATATCCATGAATAATTACATGGCCCTTTAGCTCATGCCATACACCACAATTTGATGTCATCTCTAATCACATATGGTGGTAAAAAGCAAAGCCAGACTACCTAAACAATATATCTATTTCTGTGTCTCCAAATTTACAATGCTATAGTCTATTTTTTTTCCTGCCACCGTGTCTGGGCAGCCACAAACCTAGCGCCGTCACCCCCACACTCACCTCTTACCTGTCTCACCGTTGTTTGGAGCACACCACTGAGGGTCGCGCGTGTGCTAGGAAGGTGGCAACGGGGCCATCTCGCCTGGATGGCCGGATCAAAGCGGGTGCTACTAGATCTGGGCAGGGAAAGTAAAATACTAAAGGTGGAGGTGACGAGGGCACATGCCCTCGAGGGCAGAAAAACCGCGTTTGATTTGGGCATATAGAGCCCAACGGCTATCGAATTTGGCAACCCGTGCGGAGGCGACGTGTGTTGCTACACATGCGAATTCTGTCAAGAATTTGTACCCATAGTTTCATTTTTCCACACGTCTCTTACTTGTTCAAAGAATCCCTAAGTAGCCAACATAATTCAAATTGTAAAGGACATTGGTTGCCTCGAGTAGTAGAAGTTGCACAACCCAGCAATGGTATATGATCTGAAATATCTCTTGTCCAAGCCTGCACAATCGCTAATGAGAATTTTTGTTCCTAGTTTGTACTTACTAAAAACTCTATCTAACCTTTCAAATGTCGGTGTATCAAGAGAGATAGAGCCAGATAAAACGTCGGACAGAGAGATCTAATTATCTCAAGTTAAGACTTTCGATGCAAGCATTAAAAAAAAGACCATCTATCATTGTTGTTAGCTCTCCTGCTGGGTTAGTTTAAAAAAAATCACCATGCAACTAGCACGAGTGCACGACTAAGGAGTTATAGCCCTTTCGCAAATGATCGGGTATCCACTGTAAAGCTCGGTGCCGCTGATATGTAAAAACGCAGCCATCCAATTCCAGAGCTGAAAGCTACAGCCCAATTTGAAAACACGAATGAAAACCAGCTCCTTGCAAGTTGCAAACACACGCAACAGAGGGCAAATACTGCACATTCTCCTATTGGTCACAAATAGGAGAGCAAGGTACAAGGAAGACTTCGCCAATAATCAAGGACAACTCTTAAGTCATGACATCCGATGACTTTCAAAGGATTCGGAAAACCACTGGACAAACTTCAAGACTTTATGCGTGTGAACTAGTTTTGAGACTTCAGTTTTATATGTGGAGTCTTGGACCGCATTAATTTATAGGAGTAAACAATATGGTTGGGTTCCAATCTAAATTGTAGTGGGGCATCTAACATGTTGACAAATACTAGCATCAATAATGAAACTAGATTCGTCCCATCATATAGGCATTGTTTGAGAAAAAACGGTTCAGCATCTAGTTTGGCATGCATCACTTCTTCCTAGTAAAAAAAAATGTCACTTTCTCCCCTCAGCAGCTCATAGGTTTTGTTTCATTTTATTGGCCGCACCTTACTATTAAAGCATTTCCAACCGTATCCTATTTTTTCTTCTAAATTCATATAGTTTTGCAACTCCTAAAAAAATATTAGGAGAAAGAAAAGAATATCATCTCCAAGAGTTTTCAATAATCCACTCCTAAAATATATACTCCCTCCATCCCAAATTGTAAATCATTCCAAGAATCTTGAAGAGTCAAACTTTCTTAACTTTGACCAAGTTTATATAATAAGATAATAATATTTACAATATCAACTAAATATTATTAGATCTTTCATCAAATATATTTTCATGGTACACTTATTTGGTGTCATAATTCTTGATATTTTTCTCTATAATTTTGGCCAAAGTTGGGATAATTTGACTCTCCAAGATTCTTGAAACGACTTACAATTTGAAACGGAGGGAGTAGAAGACAATTTTACATCAGGAATCCTATATTAATTCTAAATTATTGTAACCACTTTTATATATTATTTCTCTCGTACATTTGCATCAGGAACCCTTTCCTACTCTCTATTATTTCCTACACCCTTCCACCATTAGATTGACCAACAAAACAGCGTGGGAAAGATCGACGCATACGAGAAAGGTTGTGCGCATTTTACGCACGATGTCGGTCTATTTGCCAATTGCCTTCCAGATGGGAAAACTGATATCGTTTTGGACAAGGTTTTGGTCAAGCAGTGGAAATATAAATAATGAATAATTTTTAAATTGTTGAGTTTGGAAATATGAAAATCATACAAATAGATTTGTCTTCAAATATATTTTCATAAAAGTCTGTATATATAACTTTTCAATAAATATTTTTATATAAATATGAAATCAAAGTCATACTTTGAAGATCGTGTCATTATCCTAAACTATATCTAAATCATATAAGAATGGAGTATGAGATACTGTTGGACATGAGTTTTCTTCTTTGTCGAAAAAATTATGGATGGAGAAAGAATATAGGGTATTGTTGGAGCTTTTTAGAGCATAACTTAAAGGCGCAACGCCGTAACACAAACCTAGAGGACTAGCATCCCCTTTTACTCACCTCTGTCATTTGGTGTTGGCGGCGTTAGACTAACTCCAACAATAGAATGCAAAATATGAGATCCATTCTAGTGTTTGGGTCGTGCACAGGGAAGAGGTGAGCACCCAAAAATAGCCTATCTCCAACAGGCGACCCAAATATCATCCTCCACCTCTGTCCTCCTGTGCGCTGAGCTCCACCTCGCCGTCGTCCTCTACCTCGCCGTCCTTCTCCGCCGCGCGGACCATCCTCCACCTCCCTCCTCCTCTACCTGCGCGCGGACCTCCACCTTCCTCCTCCTCCGCCCCACACGTGGACCGTCCTCCACCTCCGTCCTCCTCTGCGTCGCCCGATGTCCCCAAGCCGCCTGCTCCTCGCTGCGCGGCTTGCTCGTCGCCGTGGCCCGTCCTCGCCACGCCCTGCTCCTCCCCGGTGCCGCGCTCCTCCTCGGCGACGGCAGCTCCCCGATGTGGATCCCCTTCGCCGGTTGCGCCGCGTCGAAGATGCACCTCGCCGTTGTCGATTCGACGTCCGCGGGGCGCGGATCCGCCTCGCCGCCGTCGCTATCCACGCCTTGCCGTCGTCGATCGTTCCACCTCCATGGGCCCACCACTTCTGCGCGAGAGAGACGGCAGTGATTTGCATCGGTGGAAAGAGAGAACTCAATTTTGCCTCGCGGATTGCCTCACACGCAAAATGGGTACCTTGTTTGCCTCTTCTGTTGGAGTGCGTTTTCAACCGTGAAAAGTGTTGTGCGCGATACAAAATGAGTTTGCATTCCCTTTTGCGTAGGCTGTTGGAGTTAGTCTTATGTCCGTTTCACGCGGGGATGACCGGGCGAGACGGTCGGCGTGACTACCTCGTGAAATCATCAGCAGTCCGGTTGGTCTGCGCGTGCCTTCTCTTCCCATTCTCTCTCGCGCACAACACGCAGCCCGCCGCTACCGGTCAGCCTCGTCTGCGGCGACGGCAAAGCCAGCAACAGTAGCGCGGCGAAGCGCGCATGCCTAATTTGAAACATAAGATGGAGTCGGCTAGTAATTACGCATCATATATTGTACTGATATATCTGATGGTTCGGAATCCGGCCTAATAATTAAGTTAGCGGAGAAGCTCAAGCCAAGCACGCATACTCAATGGTGAACGGTGGAGGGAGCCAGCTGCGGTGACCATCCCCACGCAACGTGGCGCCATGCACTCCTCAGTCCGCGCCGCGAGGTCACGTTCGACCTGGCGCGCGTGCGCGCGGCAATAGTCACCTGCGGGCTCTGTCCCGGTACGAACACCGTCGTCCGGGAGCTCGTCGCCGGCCGCTCTGGGAGCTCTACGGCGTGCGCGCCATCTTCGGCGTTTTCGGAACACGGTTACCGCGGGTTCTACTCCGACGACGAGGACGAGCCCCTGCCGCTGGCGCCCGCGACGGTGCACCACTGGCACAAGGCCGGGGGCACCGCGCTGCGTGCTCGATCGGCACGTCGCGCGGGGGGTTCGACCTCGCCAGGATCGTGGACGCCATCGGCCGGCGCGGGTTCAACCAGGTGTGTACGCCATCGGCGGCGACCTGGTGGGCGGAGGAGCACGGCGGGGAGCTGCTTACGGTGAAGCACATCGACCCGGCGTACATGGTACGCGCCGTGGTGGCCAACGCGGCCGACAGCCTGCACTGCACGCTGCGGGCGCACTCGGCGATCCACGGCGCCATGGCGGGTACACGGGGTTCGTGCCGGTGCCCATCAGCGGCAACTACGCCCCCTGGTGGAGATCGCCGAGGCCCGCAACCCCGTGGACACCAATGACAACAAGTGGGCTTGGGTCAGGTCCGTCACGAACCAGCTTGAGTCCAGAGCACGGAGGTGCAGGCCCGCCTTTACAAGGCTATCTGATTTCCAATCAAGTTGAGCGCGACGCCATAGATTTTTTTTTCTTCTTCCAAGTGCTGCTTCGATGTTCCTGCACGGCTGCACTAGTACTAGTACAAGGTTATCCTCCTCCTCCTTTTATATAAGTGGAGTGACTTCGATCCGCTTTAGTATGTGACAAAAGATATTCATAATTTAACATAAAATAAAAAGAAAGAAATCAAGTTGCTGTCATCATCAGTCAGTGACTCAGTGTGAATCACGTTCGCTGCAGAGAGACTTTCGTTGACGAGACCAAGCAAAGTTTTGGGCCCCCACAAGCCACGCAAGGCAGCCGGCCCAGCCCAGCAGCTTTGCCCTTTTGCTCTTTGCTGTCGTGAATACCCAAAACGCCCCTTCCCTCTCCCCCAACACACGCATGATGTTTCGTCACCTGATAATGCGCAGTCATCATTCGAGATGGGAACAATAAGCCACAAGCTCCGTCAGTCCGCACAAACAAACAATGCACACTTAAAATATCTCTGCACAAGACACAGAACAGAAACAAACCCACCATCAGTTTCTCAAAAAAGCCAGCGGCCCTCGCGTTTTGCACGAGTTCGACGACACCATCACCTCTCCAGCTGAAGTTCTCTCCGCAAAGGCTTTTCCTTTTAATCAGCGTAATCTCAGCCCAGGGGCAGGGCCGGGGGGTGGGGGGATAACTGAAAGGCACGCGGCTTTGCTCACCGAAAGGGACTTTTCGGGAAACAGAAAGCCCCCACTACTTTTTGTTAGGACAAGACCCACCCCCATGGCCCCATGCCATGCCTTGGGACGTCTGCCTATATAATGCCAACAGTGCCCAAGCAAGAACAACATCCACTCTGCTCTGCATCGCTCACTCCATTGCCCGCTCCACTCTCTCAACAATAATAACCAGCTCCTACTGTTCGTCAGTCCAACCAAGCATCGATCAGCACAAGGAGGAAGGAGATGCGCGCTCCAACCTGTCCGCGAAATCGCCGTGCTCCTCTTCTCTCCATCATCATCGCGCTGCTGATCGCCTGCTGTGCTCTGCAGCAGCCGGCCTCGGCCTCAGCTGCCAAAAAGGCACTGCGTTCTTCTGGAGCTTTGACTCGCTGCTCGCTCTCTTTCGGTTGTCATCACTACTGTTTCTGTTTCCGCTGACGGAAAGCTGGGGTGCTGCTGCTCTCTCTATCTCTCTCGTGCAGTCGTACGTCGTCTACCTCGGCGGGCACACGCATGGGCGGGCGGGCGCGGCGCTGGCGTCGTGCCGGGAGCGCGCCAGGCGGTCGCACTACGCGCTCCTGGGCTCCGTCCTGCGCAGCGAGGCCAGGGCCAAGGACGCCATCTTCTACTCCTACACCCGCTACATCAACGGCTTCGCCGCCACGCTCGAGGACCACGAGGCGGCGGAGCTCTCGAGTACGTGTTGTGTTGGATCTCTCTCTTCTCTTCTCCGGCGGCCTAGCTAGCTCTGCGGGCCGTTCTCTCTGCTGTTACACTGCTGTGATTCTTTTCTTCCTGCACTGCGTACACGATGCCGATGGCATGCAGGGCATCCGCGCGTCGTGTCGGTGTTCCCGAACCGAGGCCACCGGCTGCACACGACGCGATCGTGGGAGTTCCTTGGGATGGAGGAGGAAGGTGGCCGGGTGAGGCGCAGCTCCATCTGGGCCAAGGCCAACTTCGGCGAAGGCGTCGTCATCGGCAATCTCGACACAGGTAACGTCGTAACACGCTCACCTTCACTGCGATTTATTTCTACGTTCGCTCGCCTGTGCCTCCTCCTCTCACTGGTTGAGAGTTGGAGATTTTTTTTTTTTTTTTTGAGTGAGACTAGGAGATTAATTAGAGCCACTGAACTAATAGTACTACTAGAGATTAGTACTAGAACACATCCAAACAGTCAAACAGACAATCCTAGCTTCACATTCACGCTTAATTAAGACAGATCTGTGTTGGTAAAGACCAAAAAACCAGTCCAAATCCGGAGTGCAGGTGCAGCAGCTGCGACTGCGAGGTCTGTGGTTCTGTTGGCTTGTGAGGCGCGCGCAGAGGTGCAATCAGAATCTGGGCAGATGCAGACGCTGGGCGCTAGCTTGCGCTTCGCGATGAGTTTTGTTTTTGTGCCGGTGGAGTGGAGCGGAGCGAAGATCAAATCGGAGCCGATCGAGCGCATGCAAGCGTCTGTTCCGCGCCCGTGGGAACGGCTGCCAGGCTCCCGCTGCCGTCCGCGGGTTTCGTGGCTTTTCGACAGTTTTCCTGGGTGAGAATCGTGGCGTTTCGGGCTCGATGGAGCTGCTGTGTGAAGTTTCCAAGCAATCGGGAGCCTAGGTTGCTTGGATTTTACTGTAGGACAGGCGGCAGTAGGACTGTAGCACTAGATATGTTGTAATGTTGATGATTGCTACATGTACTCGCTGTCATTTTTCAGGCCTCCTGTGCATGTTTAGCACAGCTTTCTTAGGCAGTCTGGCTCCACCTCATTCCTACAGCTAGAGATGATGAAGTAGCATTTTCTGCTCTTACTAATTCATTCTGAGAAAAAAAATAATAAAAGCAAACTCTTGTTACTTACTTACAATTTAGCTATTAGAGCACGAAGGAGAGGTATAGCCAAAACAACAGGCTAGAGCTCCAGCAAATTAAGACCTACTGTACTCGTGGCAATTAAATACCTCGTCATCGATTTGCCTTTTGCAAACAGATACTGTATAACATGCGAGAAGCACATACTCGTGGTAAAAGGTTACTAGTAGTTCATGTACGCGGCCGAGCTCGTGAAAGCAGGCAGAGACGGCGGTGTTCAAAGCATGAAAAGGGCTTTTCCACGGCTGCCGCCGCAGTCAGAGACGTACCGTCCGTGGTGGCGGCAGCCGGCAGGGAATCCCGCATGTGGAGTCAAGTCCGAGTCCGATCCCCCTGCTGGGCTACTGCTCCCCTTCCGCCGTCCCTCCGTCGTCTCCGTCGTCTCCTTGCCCCACCCAACTCAACCCTGCAAGCTGCTGACTGCCGTGCCCCGGGCTACGGGGGATGGCCTGGATTACAGTATTCGCGGGGCCATGCCCGCGTGCGATGATTTGAATTAAACAAACAAAGGGTGGTGCTCTTCTTGTGCAGGGGTGTGGCCGGAGGCCGGCAGCTTCAGGGACGACGGCATGGGCCCGGCGCCGCCCGGGTGGCGGGGAATCTGCCAGGACCAGCAGGCCTCTGACGAAGCGCAGGTTCGCTGCAACAGGTCTGTCTCCCTCGTCTCCCACTCTCGATCGCTGCATTGCTTTGCTTCGCTCGCACCCCGCCCATCCATGCCGTGGAGGTGCGGAGCTGCCCTGGATGCTGCCTCCATGCCTCTGGTGGTCTCGGCCGCCGTGCGCGCGCCCGTGGCTACCCAACGCAGAGCAGTAAACAAACATCCACGCCACGCCATTCATTATCCTCGTCGGGGCGGGGTTGTCCCTGTGCTCATCGTGTTTATCTTTAACCCGTGCGGTGTGTCTGGCAATGGCTGTGTCTCTTTGTCTCTGACAGTCTGACTCGTGTTTGTCCGGGTTTTGGTAGAGCACGGCGTTCTAGACCGTATAAACTAGCAATAGGTGACAGACACCGTGACAAAGAAGAGCCGCGTCGGTTTCAGAGGCTTTGTTTAGGCTTGCTCTGCGAACTGCATCTCTATTATACTACGTGTCCTGAGGACACGATCGACAAAAAACTGCCTCTATTCAACTCCGATAGGCTTACCAAACTCGCTTACTTGTACTCATCAGAAGCAAGGGCGACGCCCTAGTTGTCTCTTCACATGTATACTCACTTATTTTGTGAGTGTACAGGTGGATCACGTAATATTGACCCCCACTGGCGCATGTTACCCCTGCCATTTACAAAAGAAAAAAAAAACAGCGATGTCTCCCAAGAGGTTTTTTAGATCTCCAACGTGTTTCGTGGGCTTAGAACATCTCTCACTCTCAGATCGACCTCGTTTGGATGTCCATGTATTCTCTTTAAGCGATGTGTGTTGCGCACTTGCGCTGGTTTAGTGTGGATTTTAGTTAAAATTTCACACATAGTTTAAAATTTACATCAGGCCACTCTAATTCACATGAACTGAGGAATAAACATCGTCATCCATGCAAGGCCTCAGAAGTAAGGAGGAAGATACGCCTGATGGAGGACCATTTGTTGGTGGATGATGTCGATGGCATGGATTTAGGCGAGTTTATGGCATACAACTAATGGAGAAATCCAAATAAAGTGTGACGCAAGACAAGATCTAGCGGCACAGAATGAGTGCAATCACATGAAGTGAAGTACCTCCCATACAAAATCCCATGCACGAGCCTCAATTGCAATTCTTTTACAGTTGTTACTGTGCATGTTGTTGTGGCACAGCCCTGCGGATCACGCATGTGGTGAGGGAACGAAGGCAAGAGCTGGCTGGAGCTGGTCCGATCACGCAGATCCCCTTTCGCTTTTGGCTGTTATTGCCACCACCGATTGCTGTCATGATTCTGCAAACATTAGCTAGGGCCCAAGCTGCGCCTCCAACCCTACAAAGATTTCGACCTCTTTGCCGTGCGCTTTCCCATGATTACATGATGACTGGATGATCAGATCACATCACACCTTTCCTCTCGGGGGTCCCGCTCGCTTCCTGCCAAATCCGCCTTGTCCTGTGCTGCCGTGCTGCATAGCGCCACACCGCCACGGCCACGGTTTCAGGTATCGAGGATCGACAAGCCGCAAGCAGACACCAAGGCCAGTAATCTTCGGAAAAGCTCCAGGAGGACGGGATAATCCACGCACTAACAATCAGGACGTAGCTGAGGCGGGTGCATTCATGGTCACTGCACAATCAGCGCCTGTTTTGTGATTGTTATGCGGTGCAGCAGTAGCAGCCAATAGCTCCACAATCTATAGTGCAGTGTGTCTGCCAAAACCTGATGAACAGCGGTCGGTCATGACTCATGAGAGAACTCTCAGAGCTCAGTGTTTCTGCTTCTCGGTCTTGATTCATGAGAGAACTCTCAGAGCTCAGTGTTTCTGCATCAATCAATGGACCATCAATTCTTATCGCTCTGATGCTCTTCTGCAAAATCTTTTGTCCCCTTCGTGAATCATGAGCGCAGCAAGATCGATATTTCTGAGACGCTGACACGGCCATTAGCGTTAAGCACCGCTGTTTTTGTTGTTTATTATGCTTGGCGATTTTGAGAGTGAGATGCAAAAGAATCGATTGCCGTGCTTGTTTGATTTACGCCTTGGTTCCTGCCTGGCTGCAGGAAGCTGATCGGCGCGCGGTTCTTCAACAAGGGGTACCTGGCGACGGTGGGGCGGCAGCAGCAGCAGGAGCAGGCGAACCCGGCGAGCACGCGGGACACGGACGGGCACGGCACGCACACGCTGTCCACGGCGGCGGGGCGGTTCGTGCCGGGGGCCAACCTCTTCAGCTACGGCAACGGCACGGCCAAGGGCGGCGCCCCCGGCGCTCGCGCCGCGGCGTACAAAGGTGTGCTGGCGCCCCGTGAACGGCAGCGAGTGCTTCGACGCCGACATCATCGCGGCGTTCGACGCGGCCATCCACGATGGCGTGCACGTGCTCTCCGTCTCCCTCGGAGGCTCCCCCGCGGACTACTTCCGCGACGGCGTCGCCATCGGGTCGTTCCACGCCGCCAGGCACGGCGTCACCGTCGTCTGCTCGGCCGGCAACTCGGGGCCCGCCGCTGGCACCGTGTCCAACACCGCGCCCTGGCTGCTCACCGTCGGCGCCAGCACCATGGACAGGGAGTTCCCCGCCTACCTGGTCCTCGACAACAACAAGCGGATCAAAGTCAGTAACAGCTACTTTCATCTTTCAGCACTGTGTTGCTCCAAGACTTTTATATATCTGACAAAAATGCAAACATTTTATTTTGACAGGGACAAAGTCTCTCGCCGACCCGCCTTCCTGGCAACAAGTACTACCAGCTGATCAGCTCGGAAGAAGCAAAGGGAGCCAATGCAACAGTAGCGCAAGCGTAAGCACATACATGAGCATCAAAAGACTGAAACTTGGAAAGTGATGGCTGAACTGAGATCGTCTGAAAATTTGCCAACATTTTCCGCAGGAAATTGTGCATTGAGGGATCACTGGACAAGGCGAAGGTCAAAGGGAAGATCGTCGTGTGCATCCGTGGGAAGAACGCGCGAGTGGAGAAAGGGGATGCGGTTCACCGGGCTGGCGGAGCTGCCATGGTGCTGGCGAACGACGAGGCTAGCGGGAACGAGATGATCGCCGACGCACACGTTCTCCCTGCCACGCACATCTCCTACGCAGATGGAGTCGCGCTTTTGGACTACATAAACTCTACAAGGTTTATTTATTTGTTTAATTAGTATTGGTTGCAACTCTAACACAACTGGCCTATTAGCTCAGTTGGTTAGAGCGTCGTGCTAATAACGCGAAGGTCGCAGGTTCGAGACCTGCATGGGCCATAAAAGTTTTTGGTTTGTCCTTTTTTCGGTTTTTTTTTTTACCTTTTTTATGATCCATTTGTCCTTTTCGGCGTAATGCTCGAGGCCGTTTTTGATTTTTTTTGTTGGCCCATTTACCCACTTTGGCCCAATGTCTGAGCCCTTTTTTGATGGTTCATTTGCCCATTTTGGCCTAATGTCGTGCAGGTCGGCATCCGGTTACATCACGGTCCCGTACACGGCGCTGGACACGAAGCCGGCGCCGTTCATGGCCGCCTTCTCGTCGCAGGGCCCTAACACCGTCACGCCTCAGATCCTCAAGGTACAACAAACATCACTCGCGAGTGATCAATCGCCAGGCGCTCTACACCAGCAGCTTCCCTCTAACTGTACCTGCACGTTTTCTTGCCGGCCGGCATGCAGCCTGACATCACCGCGCCGGGGGTGAGCATCCTGGCGGCGTTCTCCGGGCAGGCGGGGCCAACCGGGCTCGCCTTCGACGACCGCCGCGTCCTCTTCAACGCCGAGTCCGGCACCTCCATGTCGTGCCCGCACGTCGCCGGCGTCGCCGGGCTCCTCAAGGCCCTCCACCCTGACTGGAGCCCTGCCGCCATCAAGTCGGCGATCATGACAACCGCCAGGGTGCAGGACAACACGAGGAAGCCGATGAGCAACTCGTCCTTCCTTCGGGCGACGCCGTTCGGCTACGGCGCCGGGCACGTGCAGCCCAACCGCGCGGCGGACCCGGGCCTCGTCTACGACGCCGACGCCACGGACTACCTCGGCTTCCTCTGCGCGCTGGGCTACAACTCCTCGGTGATCGCCACGTTCATGGCCGGCGCCGGCGACGCGGCGCCGCACGCCTGCCCGGCCAAGGCCCCGAGGCCGGAGGACCTCAACTACCCGTCGGTGGCGGTGCCGCACCTGTCCCCCACCGGCGCCGCGCGCACCGTGACGAGGAGGGTGAGGAACGTCGGCGGCGCCGGTGGCGGCGCCGCCACGTACGACGTGCGCGTCCACGAGCCCCGCGGCGTGGCTGTGGACGTGCGGCCGCGGCGGCTCGAGTTCGCGGCGGCCGGGGAGGAGAAGCAGTTCACCGTCACGTTCAGGGCCAGGGAAGGGCTCTTCCTGCCCGGGGAGTACGTGTTCGGGCGGCTGGTGTGGTCGGACGGCGACGGACGCGGCAGGCACCGCGTGAGGAGCCCCCTGGTGGTGAGGGTCGTGAACAGCGAGAAGAAGCCCATTTCCATAGCTTGACGAACGAACGAATTCTCTTAGGATCTCATGCATCGTGATGAGCAATGAAGCCTGACCAAAGAAGGTTTGGCTTCATGAACAATATAAGGATATATGCTGACAACGGGAACGGATCTTCAGTGGTAAAAGTTCAGAGGGTTGGGTCATTTTCTAACATTTGGATTTGAATTCTACAATGATCCATGAAATTTCTTGAGTTTTTGTTTGCCCATTCAAGAGAGATTCCATTCTTACGGAAGACTTATGAAATGGGAGCAAAAAATTCCTTCTTTTCTACAGTGGAATTGAAGCTTTGATTCGTTGAATACAGAGATTTCAGAGCATACTGCGCTTTTGCTTAGTGCAGGTGAAAGAATCCCAGTTAAGAACTGACCAATGTTTAATGGTTACTATGTGAGGGGTTATGTGATTTAGCTTTGAGAGGTATGAATAAAAAAACGATACCCTCACGTGCAAAAATGTGAGGTATTAGGGGCTCGAGCCTATTCTGGCCCGATGCTAGATATGCCTCTGCCTCTGCGTCCTCCGTGTTCGAGCTCACACGAGAACATGTGAGCTAGTGCATGAAACGAGCACTGTATCTAGCGACGATGTGCTCCGATGCGAAGTGTCGGTGAGGAGAGTGGTAGAGAAGAGAAAGAAAGAAAAATTAGGGAAGCCCTGTTGGTGTCAATGATGGCCAATTGTATTGGAATGAATTTATGGGCCGAGTGCAAGTCCTAATGCCAGAATTGATTGAATTTGAGAGTTCGAAAAGGATGAGCACAAACTCAATTAGGAACAAGGTTTAGAGCGACATTGCTGGAGCCTAGAGCTGATCAGGCAATAAGGTATCTCCATTGATCTCATATTATAAATGGTTTGCTTTAAAATCACCTATGATAAATTGAAAACATTTTTATTTAGAAACCATATGTGATGCATATATATGTAAACGCTCCAAAAATGTTTGTGATATAGTTTCTTGTATATATTTTTTATAAAAATATTTAAATAATAATAATAATATCATGAAGCATTTTTTTTATAGTTTTCATAAAGTTGTATATGATAGCAAGGTTTTGTGGACAAATCATACTAAGCATAGCATTAAAATGGGTATCAAATTTTTTCCCTCTTTATTATTATATTAGGTATGGATATAGATATAGGCCCTGTTTAGTTGCCAAAATTTGACACTATTCCCCATCACATCAATTGTACTTTCCGCCTGCATGGAGCACTAAATGAAGTAGCAGCTGTTGCATGTTTGTACTTTTTGCTTGGCTAGCTCGAGATGAATCTTTTGAGTCTACTTGCGCCATGATTAGATAAAAGTTGTCAAATACAAACGAAAGTGCTACAGTGCACTTTTCACCCCCTTTTCACCAACTAAACACCCCCATAGATTTGATAGAGAATTTTTGTGGAGAAATCATACTAGGCACATTGTCTATGTACTTATGTCTATACACCACATACATTGTCTATGTACTTATGTCTATACACCACATATTCCGGCCGCTGTATATTGTGGGAAAGCATCCTCTACTTGGCAACACATGAAAACGAACATGTATTTCTGTTTTCAGACAGTCGAAGAAAAGTGCTCATCAACAACGTAATGCAGAAGGCGAAGCGTGATTTATTGGTCCCAGCAACAGCCTAATGCAGCCTTTGCAAAGTAGGCCCTGTTTAGATCTACTGCAAATTGCAATTGTAACTAGTCACATCAACGTTGCGGTACATGCATGGAGCATTAAATGTAAATGAAATGTTTACATATTTGTACTTTTGGTATGTATATCATGAGACGAATCTTTTAAGCCTACTTGGGCCATGATTAGATAAAAGTTGTCAAATACATACGAACTTGCTACAGTGCAAAATAGTAACTGTAACTGGGATCTAAACACAGCCGTAGTATTACGTGCAAATGCAATCCAACACACCAACAGAACCGCCTTTTCGTTTACTCCTCATCAGTAGACATCAGGAGCAGTTGTTCACACCATACTTGTAAATTCCATTCCGGAGGCCGTTCCGTTTTTAATCAGTAGACATCAGGAGCAGTTGTTCACACCATACTTGTAAATTCCATTCCGGAGGCCGTTCCGTTTTTACTCTTGGAATGGAACATTCCGGTATCGACCGATACCGGTGTACCATTCCGGACTTTATTATATTAAAAATATATGAATATACATATACATAAATAATCATATAAATATATACTTATGGCATAGTTACGCTTCATCACACTGACATTTTTTTCTAAACTCACATATTTTTTCTAAACTCCATAGCTCACATATGGAAAAAATGTTTCGTCACTTGGTTTTAGTCCGGTACCAGAATGGGTGGAACAGACGTTTCGGCCGGAATTGACCGGAATGGCCGGTATTGACCGGTATTTGACCCGGTACGGGATTGCAGCCCTTCTATACCGGTTTGGGTACCGGAACGGGACATTTCGGCCATTCCGGCTGGTACCGGAATGGAATTTACAAGTATGGTTGACACACACACGCACTCGGGTAGTCGGGTGGGTGGACTGGCGTAAACGCCACTCACCACTTTTCTGGCGAGCGAGCGCTTGACTCTTTGAGCACGCGGTGCAGTTCGTGCGTGCGTTGGCGTGCCGCGACTGCCATCGGCCAAACCCACCCATGCCGGTTGCGGTTGGCGTGACAAACAACTCCGACCGTGACCGGCGCCTAACGGTTGGGCAAGCAGTAACTCAGATTACCCAAGATCGACGCCGCGGGCATGACGAATCAACACAAATCAGCGGGCAGCAGGCAGGATAACATTGTGTCCAATCTCACTCAGTCATTAACAAATCGAAATCAGCCAATCCAAATCGATTGGTTCAAACAAACAAGCAATGGAAATCCCATGATTCCTTTCCTTTTTACAGGCGGCGGCGGCGGCATCAGTTCGTCCAACTCCATCGAGAGGCCCTAGATCTCGGAGAAGGGTCCTTCTAGTACGGCGGCGGGGCGAGGTGGCCGTAGGCGCGGAAGGAGCCGCCGGCGCCGGGGCCGTAGCCGTAGGCGTCCTGGAGGTGGCTGCTGCCGGTGAGCTTGTGGAAGCCGCGGGAGTAGATGCCGAAGCCGAAGACGAAGCCGACGGCCACCAGCACCAGCACGATGAGCGTGCAGATGCAGCACGCCTTGCTCGGGCAGCAGCACATCTCGCCTCACCCCCCTGTTGTTCTCGCCGCCGCTCGGTGACGGACGGAGAAGGGAGAACCGAGGCGCGGAAACGGAAAAGGCGAGCCGCTTTTGCGTTTTGGCTGTGGTGGGTTGGGTTCGAGCGGCGAGGCTATAAAGGACGCGCGGCGCGGATGGCTCGCCGAGTCCGGTCCGATGCGGGGGCGAAGACGAACCGAATCGGGTGCGGTGCGCTCGTCCCGTCAGATTGGTTGGGTTTGGCGGCCGTTTGGGTGGGGACGTGGTGGGGTGGACGGGGTGGTGGCCAGTGGCCTCACCTTCGTGCAGGCGGCGGTCCCGTCCCGTGGAGGCGACGCCTCGGCAGCCGGAGCTTGGACTCTCTCGGGGGGGTGAAAAAGATTGAGTTTGTATTTAATAATTTTTATCCAATCATAAACTAATTTTGGTTTAAAAGATTTATCTCGACATTTATAATTCGTTATTTTTTACCTACATTCTACTCCCTGCATCCTAAATTGTAAGTCATTCCAAAAATCTTAGAAAGTCAAATCATCCCAACTTGGATCAAGTTTATATGATAAGATAGTAATATTTACAATATCAACTGAGTATCATTAGATTCTTCACTAAATATATTTTCAAAGTATACTTATTTGGTGTCATAAATATTTGTATTTCTCTCAATAATTTTGGTCAAAATTGAGATACTTTGACTCTCCAAGATTCTTAGAATGACTTACAATTTAGGATGGGGGAGTATGTTTCGTGCATGCGTTTAAAGATTCGATATGACGGGGATTCTCCAAAAGATTTGGAAACCTAAGCTTTCGAACGAGAGGGGTTGAGCACCTCGGGACTTGTGTCGTGCTCAGTGGGCCTAATTCACTGCAAGTAGTGTTTTCATCTGAGGAGTGTTGCTTTCTCCATAAAGTAAATGGAAACAAAACAGTTCAAATCCATTTTCACCGTTAACAAATTTAGCTTTGTTTTATTTACATTTGCGTTGCCATATCTACAACCAAACAACAACTGATTGTTAATGAGTTCGTTACATTGAGAGTTTGAAATAGATTGACATTAGGTTATCGAGTTATAAGCTGCTGGTACTTGTTACTCTCAAAGTTTGTCACCTTCTAGACAATTTTGTGGTGTGGTCTCTGTAGCGCACGAAAAGTTTGCGTGGCTTTGGAGAAGGATTGTGAGGGATGTTGCGCTCGTCCTGCGGGAGATGCAAAGAACAAACCTGATATAGTGAGGTGTGAAGAACGCTAAGTGGTCTGGCCGAATCCAAAACCAGAGCTCGTGGTAAGCAGTGCGTATGAGTGTATGACTTGCGGGTTACCACTAGCTAGAAGGGTGAAGTATTGGCTAGATGGATTAGTTTAATTCTATATTTATTTGGTTAGCTTTTGCAGTTAGTTTCAAAAGGAATTATCATCCTCTCTGATCTGCCATTTTAACCCTATACAACCTCACAGCGTGCCTCTCAGCATGTCTTCCTGGATGACAAGATTTCAAGCACGAAATCGTGGCTGGCTAGTTTTTGGATATTAAAGATGATTTGGAAGTTGAAGACGTCCTCTGATGACGTGGTGTGGATCATGGTGGTGGCTTTTAGTAGTTGCTTTGTTTGAGTCTGCTGGTGTAGTGGCCTTTGAACCTTTGTTGCACTTTCTGTATCAGCACTCTTTCTTTTATTTTGTGCTACTCGGTTACACTTGTTGAAGTTTTCTAGAAAAGCTAGGTTTTCCTCTGTAAAAAAATAGAGATTAAAGTTATATAATATATATACACACAATATAGCTCACAAAATAATATAGTTATCAATAAATATTTAAATATCAATTAATCAATCAATATTATATTTATATAAATATTTATGATCAAATTGTAATTTATATAAATAAATGAAATGAATAAATAAGTAAATAAATAAAAGTATTACCTTAGTTTACAATAATAAATATATTAAGTTTAACTAAATCCAGAAGAACATTAACATTAATTTAATCTTTATGTATACTTAATAATTTTAATTAATACTAAAAGTAATACACACACATATATGCGATTAAATGGTTTCTATGCATCATTAGTAATAATAAAATTAAATAATTTGTCACTCGTCGTGAGGAGATAATTTTTAAATAGGTTTATGATACCTTATTTTTTTGCGGATACGAATATCAACAGATATTGTTAAATAATATGATCTAGAATCGGATAGAGAAAAAACATTAGAAGAAAATTTTAATATATATGTTTAGTATCCATATTAGTAACTTATATAAATACAGTTATACAGTCTACTAATATATCAGTTATCCATATTAGTAATATATTAGTAAGTTTTAGCAGGTATCCTTTCATTTTTCATCCTTGCCATGCCAGGCCTAGGAAGCTGAGCCGTTTAGGATCACAATGTCAGTGCCGTACAAAGCCATAGTCCCGCATGCCAGCTCTCGCTCGCCCCGCTTTACAGCTTTCCTTCCCGCGGAAGCAAATCGTGTCCGTCCGTTCCCCCACACCCACCGCCCACTCCATGTGATGTGCAGTGTGTTCTTCAGCTTTCCCCGCTCCGCCGCTCCCGCTTCCCGCCGCCATCGCCCATGTCGCCGCCACCGGCAGCCGCCGCGGACGCACTCGCGCAGATCCTGCACGCCCTCCTGCCTTCGCTCCTGCTGGCCGCGGCGTCGGTCAGGGCGCTCCACTCGCGGTGGCGCGCGCTCCAGGCCTCCCTCCTCGCGCTGCAGTCCTCGCTCGCCTCCGCGCCCGCCTCCGCCACGTCCCACCCGCTCTTCGCCGATCTGGTGGCCGCGCTCCTCCCAGTCCTCCGTTCCCTCCACGCGCTCTCCGTCCGGTGCCAGGACCCCGGGCTCCCCGGGGGCCGGCTGCGCCTCCAGAGCGACCTTGACATGGCTGCCTCCTCGCTCTCGCTCCTTCTGCACGACCTCTCGCTGCTCCTCCGCTCGGGGCTGCTCTCCGTCGACTCCGCGGCGTCCACTTCCAGCGACATCGTGCTGCAGGTGCCTGCGCCGGCGGCTCCGCGTGCAGACAAGTCCCTCTTCGTCCGGGACGCCTTCACGCGCCTCCAGATCGGGGCGCTGGACCTGGACCTGAAGCTGAAGGCGCTAGCCTCGCTGCTCGACCTGCTCGGTGACGACCCCACTGCGGAGGCCGCGGAGATCGTCGCCACCGAAGGCGACGTCGCCGCGCTGCTCCGCTTGCTTGACGCGTCGTCCCACTCGGCGCTGCGGGACCGTGCGGTCACGGCCGTGGCCCACCTTGCGACCGCCTGCGCTGCGTCCCGGAGGGTGGTGTTCGACGAAGGCGGACTCGGCCCACTTCTGCGCGTGCTCGACTCAGGCTCGCCGCCCGCCACGCGTGAGCGCTCTGCTGCGGCCATTGTGGCCATCACTGGTGATGCCGGCAGCGCGTGGGCTCTATCGGCTTATGGTGGATTGTCCGTCTTGATTAATGCTTGCCGTCCTGGCTCTGGATCCCCCGCATTGCAGGCATTTGCCGTGGCGGCAATCAAGAATGTTTCGTCCATCGATGATGTGCGCGCCACCCTGGTGGAGAGTGGTTTGCCTGTTCTTGTTGACCTGCTTGCCAGTGGCACTGCCGAGACACAGAAGAATGCTGCTCTCTGCCTCTGGTCACTTGCTTCGATGGGAGACCATGAGACACAGAATCAGATTGTGCAAGCCGGTGCATTGCCGCCACTCTTACAAGCGATGCATATCGCCTCTGATCAGGATCTCCAAGATTCCATACTGCGTGCTATACATGCACTTACATCAGCCCCTGCTGCCACTAGAATTCTTTGTTCATCGCCACTGTTCTTTGCACGACTTACAGACCTCATATGCTGTTGTGGTAGCATCCTGTTACAACAAATGGCTGCTGATATGATTGCTGACCTTGCACCTGCTGTGAGCGATGACACAAAGAGGTACATGGCACCATGCATTGGTACACTGATTAAGATGATGGAGGTGGCTAAGCCAGCAACAATACAGGATTCAGCTGGCCGCGCGCTGCTTGCATTGTTTACCTTGAAGTCTAACCGGAAGGGTTTTCTCAAAGATGACAAGAGTTTAACAAGATTTGTGCGGATGCTTGATCCCCAGTTTCAGGAGATTGATAAGAAGTATCCAGTCTCAATCTTTCTAGTTCTTGCTATGGGTGGTGGGAACGGGACACGACGACGACTAGTTGATGCTGGTTCTTGCCAGCATCTGCAGAAGCTAGCTGATGCTGATGTGCCTGGTGCAAAGAAGGCTTTGCAGAGGATATCCAGCAATCGTCTTAAAAGCTTGTTTTCCATAGGATGGCAAAACTAGTCCATATGCTACATTGGGGGTAAAGTTTCATCTTGTCCTCACCTGTCCTTTTTCTAATCTGTTGTCTTGGCCTACTAATTGAGAACATGAATGTTCTCACCAGCTTTGCTTGCAATTAGAAATGTTAGCGTTTACAGGATAGAGTTGCCCTGTGATATTCAGTGTCTTTTCCAACTGCCGCGTGATTTTTGAAGGTGGTTGTGGTGGCGCATCACTGAAAGTTTGGTCCAATTCTTGCAGTGTGGACATTTTAGCTATTTTTTGTTTCTTTATTGTTCACACATTGCAATTGCAAATGATTAAATGATATGATATTGTGCTAGTGTGTTACCTGCCAATGCCTTGCTTACTGGTAACTTTATCGACAGCCCTTCCATGAGAGTATTGAGTGATATACAGTAGACTGTAGCAGTGCTTGTATGATTTAACTATGCAGGATTTTAGCGTACTAAAATTATCATCACCAGAGAGGTTAGAGGGAAGAAAGATTATATTTTTTAAAAGAGAGAAGATGATGGAAATTGAGCATGCCTTATGATTGGGGCTGTTGGGAAGGTGAAACGATCCACGATTTTCACGAAGGAAAATCTCCAATCCATAATTGATAGTTTCAGAATATCACACTATCACATTATTGAAATTCAGCTTTTATCACACTCATACATATCGAAAATCTGTTTTAAGAGTACAATAGAGGGGTTTACTCACTATTACATCGTCACTTGGCGGAATCCATCATCACATAGCATCGAGAACAACATCAAAGGCGCAACAGCGGACGGAGACTCCATCTCTTCAGGCAATCTTGAGCGCAGAGAGACCTCTAGTCCTCCTTTCCCCGGGACATCGAGCATTCGAGCATTGGGCCGCCGATCACCCTGGCGTTCATTGCGATCGGCGCCGGCCTCCGTGGTCTGACCGCTTGGAAGCCGTGACGACTGGCGAGCCCCCTGTCGTCAGTTAAAAAAACGTTGCTTTTGTCAACGGTCATGGTACACATGGACCCCGGTTCTGTTCTTGTGGTCGGTCGGTAGCAGGGGAGGAGGCAGAAGGTGGGAGAGGCTGAGGCAGGATGCGCGGGGAGGAAGGAGGTTAACGTTGTCGATTAGAAGAAAACCCAAAAATCATTCGCAAAGACGAATCCATAGGCAGTATTCCACCATTGCTCTAGTTACCACGCGACACACGGCCACTCTTGAGGCAAAAAGTCGAACGCCAACCGCCGCCGCCGCCGCCGCCGCCGCCGCCTCCTCAATGAGAAAGCACCACAAGCTTCTCTTCCATCACCTCCGCCGTCGCCGAACCGCCAAACCCTACACCTCGGCAGCTCACCTCGCCGTCCCCGCCTCCTTCCCCTCCAGCCCCGCCTCCTCCTCCTCCGGCCTCCGCGAACTGGACCTTCTGCACGCGGGTGAGCTCGCCCCGACCCCGCGCCTATACCACTCCATCATCACCGCGTGCGCACAGTCCAAGAACCTCGCCGGTGCACGCGCCATCCACGCGCACCTGTCCCGCTCCTGCCTCGCAGGCGATGCCTTCCTCCTCAACTCGCTCATCCACATGTACAGCAAGTGCGGCGCCGTGTCGGAGGCGCGCCACGTGTTCGACGGAATACCCAGCCGGGACGTGGTCTCATGGGCCTACCTCATCACCGGGTATGCGCAGAACGGCATGCCGGCAGAGGCCCTTGGGCTTCTACCCGACATGCTCAGGGCGCGGTTCAGGCCCAGCGCGTTCACGTTCACCAGCCTCCTCAAGGCGGCCGGCGCCTACGGTGGCAGTGGCATTGGGGAGCAGATGCATACGCTCACTGTGAAGTACAACTGGGATGGGGATGTCTATGTGGGGAGTGCACTTCTGGACATGTATTCACGGTGTCAACAAATGGACATGGCCATTAGGGTGTTTGACCAGCTGGACTCGAAGAACGAGGTATCTTGGAATGCGCTGATTGCTGGGTTTGCAAGGAAGGGCGATGGAGAGACCACGTTGATGAAGTTTGCAGAGATGCAGAGGAATGGATTTGGGGCGACACACTTTACGTACTCGAGCGTGTTCTCTGCACTTGCTCGAATAGGAGCTCTTGAGCAGGGTAGATGGGTGCATGCACATATGATTAAGTCTGGGCAAAAACTAACCGCCTTTGTTGCGAACACTATGCTTGGCATGTATGCAAAGTCTGGGAGCATGGTTGATGCTAAAAAGGTGTTTGATCGTGTGGATCAGAGGGATTTAGTTACTTGGAACACAATGCTCACTGCATTTGCACAGTATGGTCTTGGAAAGGAAGCGGTTGCTCATTTTGAGGAAATTAGAAAATGTGGCATCCAGCTTAATCGGATTACCTTCCTTTCTGTCTTGACAGCGTGTAGTCATGGAGGCCTGGTGAAGGAGGGCAAGCACTACTTTGACATGATGAAGGACTACAATGTGCAGCCCGAGATCGATCATTATGTTAGCTTTGTTGATCTTCTTGGTCGAGCTGGCTTATTGAAAGAAGCTCTGATCTTTGTGTTTAAAATGCCCATGGAACCAACAGCTGCTGTTTGGGGAGCCTTGCTTGGGGCTTGCAGAATGCATAAGAATGCTAAAATAGGGCAATATGCAGCTGGTCATGTCTTTGAACTTGATCCAGATGATACTGGTCCACCTGTGCTGTTGTATAACATATATGCTTCTACAGGTCAATGGAACGATGCTGCTAGAGTGAGGAAGATGATGAAGGCAACTGGTGTAAAGAAGGAGCCTGCATGCAGTTGGGTTGAGATTGAGAATTCGGTGCACATGTTTGTGGCAGATGACAATACCCATCCGAAATCAGAAGAGATATATAGGATGTGGGAGGACATAAACATGAGAATTAAAAAAGCAGGATATGTCCCCAATACAGATTATGTGCTTCTGCATATAAATGAGCAAGAGAGGGAGACAAAGTTGCAGTACCATAGCGAGAAGATTGCACTTGCATTTGCACTGATCAACATGCCTGCAGAGGCAACAATTCGAATCATGAAGAATATTAGGATATGTGGGGATTGCCACTCTGCATTCAAATATGTCTCTGAAGTATTCAAAAGGGAGATTGTTGTGAGGGACACTAACAGATTCCACCATTTCAGCAACGGCACTTGTTCTTGTGGAGATTATTGGTGATCGTGATTTTGAATATTGGTAAATTCTAAGGATCACCTACTCTTTAATGCTTCCACAAAAGTCACGATTGGCGATGGCAAGAAGGCTAAGTTCTGGCATAATAGCTGCTTACACGGAGCTGCACCAAGGGTCATTGCTCCACAATTATTCAGCCTTGCTAAAAGGAAAAGCAAAACAGTGGAGCAGGAGCTTCGTAACAACTGGATCAAGCCCTTCCGTGGGTAGATCACAACAGCCATGCAGCTCAAAGAATTTGTTTCCCTCTAGATCCACAACCATCAAATTAACCTTCAACCAGGTGTCACAAATTGCATTAGATGGTGTTGGACTGTGGATGGAAAGTACTCGGCAAAATCAGCTTATGATACAGAATTCAAGGGCAGTTTCGTTTCCTTCAAGCCAATCCCAATTTGGAAGGCAAGAGCTGAAAACAAATGCAAATTCTTTGGTTGGACTGCCATACAGGACAAGATCCTCACGGCAGATAATTTGGCAATCCGTGGCTAGCCTCATCAACCAGCCTGCTTCTTTGCAGTGGTCCCTTGGAAACTGGATTACATTTATGCTTGCAGTGCCCTTATGCACAATTGATCTGGTCTTGAATCCTAGCCTGGGAAAAGATTATCCTGCCTCCTACTTTGCAACAAAGTAATTCTGAATGGATTGTGAATTGGTGGGACATGGCAGCGAACAGTCTGCCAAAAGAGCAACGACGATCCTTTTGCGGCATCGCAATTTACGTCATGTGTAATATTTCTAAGTAAAAGAATCGCCGCATCTTCCTGCCGTCAGATGTTGCTGCATAGCAAAGGAAGATATTCTGCAATGAAGTTGTGCCTTTCTAAACTGTTACCCAGGGTAGGACTTGTGTTTGTGCGCTTTTATTGACCTTGCTTTTTAGCATTGTAATTTTCTTGTGTGTGCCTTGGAGGGCCCTTTTCTTGCTGGCTGGGGGCTGGTGTTCCATGCCACTCAGCGTGCTTGCACAAATTTGCTTTTCTACCTTAAGTGATTAGGCTCCTGCCATTTTTTTTTTTCAAAAAGAACGGTGTGTTCAGAAGGGCATGTGCTATTGTGGTCCATGGTCCATGGCTTCATGCAGTGATAGCAAACAGGACTGCATGATGAAGATGTGCACTGCATAATGTAATACTATTTATAGTGTATTCTTTCCTGAAATATTATATATTTGATTGAGGATGCTGTGCTCTGCAGCGTGCAGCCCTGAAGATTATTCTGTGGAAAGTGACTCCAGTAGACACGAATTCTTGCAAGTTCAAAATCCAGATTATTGTCCATGTGTACCTGATAGACTGGCTTATGGGTTCATGTGAGGAAGAGAAACATAGAAATGCATGCATCCCAAGTTCATTCCTGCAGTGCAATGTCTGTGGGATTCGCTGGGTGGGAATGCGCTTGGGATGGCTTTCTTTCAGGTAGTTTTCTTTCCTAGAATCCATTTTGCTGTGTTGACATGAACCGGATAGCTTGCAAGATGATATTTGTTCACAATGAGTGTAGGCATAAGTTCATGATTCTTTACTGGTGGACGATTTTGCTATACTTAGTGCCACATTGTCTGGCAAGTTGAGTTGTAATGGAGCAGTTCTTGTAAGTCAGTTATAGTCTTATAATAGATCGTGTAGATGACAAGAAATCATGAAATCAGTGCTCTCACACTTCCTGTTGTGAGAATCCTTCTTAGAAACGAAAGATGCTGCACTGATGTTGGTACCAGATAGTACTATGACTACTCTGTGTTGATGTACTGGTTGCCGGCGACTCCATTTTGGATCAAACATTCAAACTTGAGGATAATAGGACACCTCTTCCCAGATGTATCAAGGAAAGTCTGGGAAGAGGGTGCGAATTGGATTCAGGCAGCGACTCTGATGTCTGCAAACTGAATCACACCTACACCATGGTGACTGGTTCATTGACTTGGAGGCTAATGTTACAGCTTCAACAAGACCTGGGCTGCAATCGATGGCAACGCTGACGATCTGGGATATTTGGCGACAGAGAAACAATCGCGTCTTCAGGAAAGAAGCAAGGACTGTCCAGCAGATTGCGTACAGAATTCAAGAAGAAGCACGAACTTGGAGATTCGCTGGGAACATGGATTTGGACTTGCCGCTGACGGCGCCCGCTGCTCCCGATGAGTGGGGTGCTGTACTGCTCCATGATCTTGCATGCTGCTGCTGCGTCAGCCTTGCACACTGAATGGGAATAATATAGTGCTTACATGATCTGACGCTCTCTTCAGAGCTTTGTCGAGAACTTATGCAATTTTGAGAGCTGCAATTTCGTTTTTTGCCATGCTTCCTGCCCCTTAATTTATCATCAACGGGCTTGAGGCCTGAGCCATCGGCGAAATGGATCCGTAGGCGACCTCTATTATTGTGACTGTGAGTCGTCAGTTGGTCACGGCAGCAGGACGCTTACCCTGACCCTGACGATGAATGGCCGCAGAACCTGCTGGCGGCTCAGAATCCCAGATCGCGGCGTTCTTACTACACTCCGAGGTTGCGTCATACGACCAAGCATGCACAGCAGTGCCAAGGTTGCAGCAGCGTGAGTTGTGCATGACGCGCTCTTGCATAATTTCGCACGGCGCCGATATACGCAAAAAACAACCTACCAAATCAAAATCATGGTGCCGAGTGCGGATGGAGCCCTTGCCTTTGCCGTGGAGACCGGAAGGGTAGGGTGAGCCGGTGAGGAAAGAAAGGGCGACGGGAGGGAGACCCGCGCGCATGCAAACGTGATGCGTCGTCGCGTCGGCAAGCGCCGGGCCAAGGCCCCAGCTCAGTTGTTGGCTTGTTACTGCCAGGCCACTTGCCGTTGCCCGGGCCCCAAGCTCAGTTGCCGTCTCCGTGCGTGCGGTTGCGCTTTGCGCGTACTCGTACGTGATGCTGGCTGGCTGTTGCCGTTGCCCTTGCCGCTGGGCACGCCGGCCGCACGCGATCCCGGGCCGTGGCGCGGAATTCATGCATGGTCGCCTCCGCCCTCCGGGTTGCCGTTGCCGCACCGCACGACCCGCGTGGCACACAGAGCCGTTGGTTCCTTTGTTTAGCGAAGCAGGAGAGCGCACGCGCGGTTCCGGTTCCGGTCCCGGCCCGTCGCGGCTCTGCAGACCCATGTGACCCATCCAGGAGCGCGTGTGTATGTATGCACCGGACACCGCTGATGCACTAGTGACATGGTCTCCTCCTGCTCGATCAGTTCGTTCGTTTCTGGCGTCCGGTTAATATAGTAGGCCCGTGCCCGGCCAGGGGCGTCCCGGTAAAATAGGAGGCCCCGTAGGAAAAAATTGTGAAGGCCTATTCATTAGCGTCGAAACATAAAAATAATGATATATATTAATTTTTTTGCAAAGTATAGTAGTATAGAGAAAGATCGATCGTACGCTACGCTTTTAATTTTCTAGTTCATATGTCCCGACCTACTGCTATAGGGTATAATAGGGACAGCTCTAGTTTCTTAGGAATAGAAAGAAAGCAACGAAGCAAGCATGAAAATGAGTTGGAATCGTGTGACCGCTTTTATCTCCCGAATGAAGTAACATATTACCGTAGGGTCGTGAACTCATATGTTACAGAAGGCTATGTTTATGGGCTAAAAAATACAGTGTTGCTAATTTATTAATTAAAAGAAAGTTCATAATTACTATACGCACTTAGAATACTCAGTAAAGTTTGGGGCCCTATAATTTTGGGGGCCTTGTTCCGTCGCACAGCTCGCACGGGCCCAGGGACGCCCCTGGCCCGGCCCGGCCAGCCGAGCGCGAGCATTGGGGTGGCGTGCGCGCGAAACGCTCGATCGCCTGGCCGCCTTCTCCGTCTCTTAGCATAGCAAGACCCACACCCCCGGCACCTTCTTCACCCGGCCCTCTCGTACCATCGGCACCACCTCGCCAAGCAAGCAGCGTGCAAAACCTCTCCATCGGATCGGATCCTGCTCTCTGCTGCTGTCGTACGAGGTACTACTACCATCCAATGCTGATGCATGGATAGCCGGCACCGGCAGGGTTCTTGTTCTTGCACGAATGCAGGCCCGGCGTATGTTTCATGCACCATGCAGGCGTAAGAGCGGCGACCTGCGGAGATCGATGGCGGTGATCCGTGCGGCGTATCCATGATTTTTTTTTCCCCCGCCTGAATTATGGATTTTCTGCTGCGGCGCAGTGCGTGCATGGACCAGCGCCGTCCGGCGGAGCGCAAGCGCAAGGCGAAGCGCGCGAGGGAGGAGGAGGAGGACGAGGGCGAGGTCCGTGCCGTGCCGCCGCCGGACTTTCCCTTCGAAGAGGAGGCCGCGCTGGGCGACGTCGTCGGGGAGGCGTCGCGGCGGCCGCCGGGGGTGTTCCAGTTGCCCTGGCAGAAATGCCGCGGCGGCCTGGGCCTGGGCGTGCCCGACTTTGCCGCCGCGGCGGGGTGGTCGTCGTCGTGGGAGCTGCGCGACGTCTTCTTCCGCTCCCTCGTCGACGGGGGCGCCGCGGCCATCGGCGTGCCGGGGGACCGCCTGGTGTCGCCGCCGCCCAGCAGGCGCGCGCTCCTCGACGGCGTCGACGCCTGGCTCGCCGCCGCCGACGACGGCGAGGTGGACCCGGTGTGGCGGTCCGCGCTCATGCATGGACGGACGTCGTGGGCCCTCCCCGCGCATGCTCCGGCCTCCGGGGGTGAGCACGTGAGGTGAGCACCGCGTGGGTGGCAAGGTGGCAGAGAGCCGCGTGACGCTGACGTGGCTCGAGGCAGCAACGCTGTGGGGGACCGTGGGTACTGATATGATGATCTGGATGGAGTAAGCAAAAGGACCTAGGAAAATGGCTAATGTGTGATCCTTGTCTTTCCAATGTCCTTTGTATTCCGTCTTCTATTTTATCTGCACAGTTATTATTAGCCATTTTCTGGTACAAAGGAGTACGTTCTTTGGGAAATCATTCCTGACATTCGTTTCTAGTAGTATTTCATCTAGATACAAAGGAACCCTTTACCCAGTTTTCACCACACGCATCCTGCTCTCGCGCTCTCATCTGTCTCAAATCCACTGATGCACTCACAAAATCCTCCCGGCATTGATGCTCGAAAGCATGATGGTTCGCTTGCCTTCTTTTCCCCGGACAAATTACATATTGAAATGTTTATTAGGGGTGTCTTTGTTGGTGGATTGTGGTAACCGTATTTTAGAAAAAGAAGATGAAGATGTTTGGTGAGGTTATATATGAGTGGATGAAAAAACTAAGGCTGCGTTTAGTTTGAAAGTTTTAGGAAGTTTTGCAACTGTACCACTTTCGTTTGTATTTGACAACTTTTGTCCAATCATGGTCCAAGTAGACTCAAAAGATTCATCTCGAGATAGCTAGACAAAAAGTACAAACATGCAACAGGTGCTACTTCATTTAGTGCTCCATGCAGATGGAAAGTACAATCGATGTGATGAGAAGATAGAAGGAAATTTTGTGAACTAAACGCTGCCTAAGACATTGTTTGGTTATCTGTAGAAACTGATGAAATCTATTAAATCTAGGAGACTGACGTGTGGAACCTCACGGGAGAGCTTGCATCCGCATAGCCTAGCTCCTTTTTTTTGTGACAGGCAGCATAGCCTAGCTCCGCTGTGAAGGCCGAATCGGCATGCGGCCATGCATTTGTAATTGTATGCACGGATGCTGCGTCGAACAGTGGAGTCTGCTCACCAAAGAGACCGCTTTTTCTCTTTTATACGGACGAACTCGTCCAGGCTCCCGACGTCTAGTGTTTCCAGAATGCAGCATCCTAAACGTCTGAGAGAGACACCTCACAGTTAAGGTAGACCGTCTTCAATAAGAAAGTTACTGGTTAATCAATAGAAAATAAAAAGATTGTAACCAACTAAGCAAATCTCACATGGTAAATACTAATTAAATATTGAGGAAAATTCACCAGCGGTCCTCTAAGTTGGCACAAGGTATCATTTAGGTCACTGAACTTTCAAAGTGATATCTGTAAGTATCTAAACTTGTCAAAGTGTGTTATTTAGGTCCCAAACTTTTAAGATGATCACCGCAGGTCCCTAAACTTGGCAGAAGGTAGCATCTAGGTCCCAAATACTGTAGCAAATTTCAAAAAAAAGAAAAATCTAATTTAGGTTTGTAGGTATAATTGTAGAATATTTTAAAAATTGTATCTTTTCCATACGATCTCGGATCAAGATAATTTTTATATAAAAAATGTAATTCTCAACGAGATCTATAACTTTTTAATTTTGATTTTTTAAATTTGAGGTCATTAAAATGCTTAAAAAAATTAAATAAATTTTCAGCAGTATAATAATCGCGTACAAGCGTCTATCAATAGGAAGTTTCTTATATGCTATCAAATGGAGATACTTTCTATATGAAAGTTGTAGCGTTCAAGGAGATATACAACTTTCTAGTTTTGAGTTTTTTAGTTTGAAAGCATTAATATGCTAAAAAAATAAAAAAATATAAAATCACTATGTATAAACTGAAATCGGTGGTTTATTTTTTTTAGCATCTTAATGACCTCAAACTAAAAAACTTAAAACTAGAAAATTGTAGACCTCCTCGAGCACTACAATTTTCATATAGAAAGTATCTCCATTTGATAACATATAACAAAGATATGATTTTTCAAGGCGACAAGCGTTTGTACGCGATTATTATACTGCTAAAAATTTATTTAATTTTTTTTAGTATTTTAACGACCTCAAATTAAAAAAATCAAAACTAAGAAGTTGTAGATCTCGTCGAGAACTACAATTTTTATATAAAAATTATTTTCGTCTGAGATCATATGGAAAAGATATAATTTTTGAAATATTCTACAATTATACCTGCAGTACCTAAAATTAGATTTTTCTTTTTAAAATTTTTTTCTGAAATTTTCTACAGTATTTGGGACCTGAATAACACTTTCTGTCAAGTTTAGGGACCTACAGTGATCACCTTGAAAGTTTGAGAACTAGATGACACGCTTTGCCAAGTTTAGAGACTCACAGATATCACTTTGAAAGTTCGAGGATCTAAGTGACACCTTGTGTCAACTTGGAGGACCGCTGGTGAATTTAATTTTTCTTTTAAATATTCACCATTCAATATGCCGTCAAAACCATAACACGGAAAGTATACTTGCTTGGGAAGGCAAGTGGCTTTTGCGTATGGCGTCATGCAAATATCCTCGAGCCTTGTTGGCTGGCATCCTCAATTCCTCTTCCTCATCCACACGCACGAGTATATCGCCGGCCCCAGCTCAACGGAAGCGGCGAGGGCCACGTGGTCGCCCTCGCTCATGCGTGCCGCGCCGCGCTCGACCGTGTGCGAGCAGCGCTCGAGATGTGGCGAGGGGGTTGACGGCCAACTAGAACCGGCCAACAGCACATCCAATTCCCCTGGTCCCAAAGAAATAAGTACAATCTTAAATATAAATGTAGAATAAAAATAATTCAATTTATATGGAACTGTTCATGGTAGTTGAAAATAAACGCTGATTTTGTCTGATACTGAACACTGTTAAATAAACGTGCTCTGTTCACTTCAATTTATCAACGCTTATTTTTTCAGTTCGAGAGCGTGTAGATTCCAGCTAAAATCTCGGCAAATCTCATCTTATGTTGTGCGTCCCATTTTCACCGTATGCCCAGAGCAAAAGCGAGGCCCAGCGAAGCAAACCGACGCGCACGCGGCACGCACGGATGTCACGCTCCTGGCGGCACCGATCGCATGTTACCCCTTTACCCGCCGGCCGCCCCCGAAAATTCGCGTCGCGCAAGCCGACGTCCAAACCCCACGCCGTCGGCCCCCACCACCAAAATAAGCGCCTGCCCCGACCGGAAAGCGACCGCCCTCTGCCCCTCCCCCCTCCCCTCCGTTGCGGCGGCGGCGGCAAAGGCTCGCCGGAACTGGCGGCGAGGGCAATGCTGCGGGGCCGGCGGCGGTGCCGGGGCGCGGTGCTGCTGCTCCTCGTCGCGTCGGTGCTCGCGCCCCTCGTGCTGTACGGCGGCTCCCCCGTCTCGGTCGCGCCCCTCCCTGACTCCACCGGTGCGTTCCCTTCCCTTCCCTTCCTTTAGTCTGGCCTCTCGCCGTGCGTGCGTGCGTGGTTTCGGCAATGCGGGTAAGGTTTCGTGTCTGATGGGGGCGCGGCGGTGCTCTGGTTTTTGCAGTGGCGAGCGGCGCGTTCGACCCGGAGGTCGCGTCCAATCTGGTGTGGCCGCACATGGCAGCGTCCGCGGTGTCTCTGGCCAAAGGTATTATCGCCATCTCATTCTCGAATTGAACCTATTTCGCCCAGGGGAATTTTAGCATTTCGTACGTCTTGTAATACTAGATTAGATCGTGTAGTGGTACGGACGGACGACGGGACGGATGATTTTCGTTCCGCACGGCTATGCTAGCACTCAAACACCACCAATTGATGCGTTTTTGTAGATTTGATAATCGAAAGGCTTGGGGAGCACAAAAACCGTGTGCTATCAGCAACGGATCGCTGGCAAGTGGTCGAGGCAGGGAGCAGCAGGAGCCGTGCATCTGGAAAATCGGATACTGCTGCGGTCAGGGAGGAGCATGAGTTGCGCAGGGCGGAAGAGGAAGACGACCCGGTTGTCGTTGAGAATGGCAGTGCTGGGCTGGGACAGGAGGGCGTCGTTAAGGAGGTTGTGGGAAGCCAGAGATGGGCAGATGGATCTGGTGAGCCCGGGGATAGCATGGAGGTTGGTGAGCAGAATGGAAAAGAAGTTGGGATAGCGATAGAGTTGCCTCACGCAACTGACGTGGTGCACAGAAATGGGCCAGATGGACTAGAAACGAACAATGTTTCTGGACTGCGCACTGTTGGAATCCTTAATTCACCATCTATCAAGGTATTTTCTTTCTTGTAGAAGATCAATCTAGGTTTTAATGTTCCCTTGTGGGTAGCTTTGGCTTCTTGGTGCCCTCAGTTAATGTTTACTTGTTTAGGTGATATGTAATATGTTAGTAGTGGATTGACAGATTTTACTCTTATGAAATTGTCACTTTGGTCTTTAAATGAAATAGGTATCTACGCTTCCTATTGTATCGCGATATTATGGAATCATGTGGTTGTTTGTGTTATTTGTTCTTGTCACCAATTTCAGGTAGGGTTCTATCTTGATCTAACTGCTAAAGGCCTATTTTTCCAGGAAAGTGCTACTCGTAGTTTATCCAACAAGACTAGAGAGCATCAAACGAGTGCAAGTAACAGTAGCACTGCTCACCATGCAACAAATAGTATTGCTGGTCAAACCACAACTTTTTCAGATGCTACGATCCACATTATCAAGGACCAGCTAACAAGTGCAAAGATGTACCTTGGATTGTTTGCTTCTAGGGGTAATCATGGCTTTGCAAGGGAGCTTCGTGCACGGATGAGGGATATACAACGAGCACTAGGCGATGCGACTAGTGATCAGCAATTACCTCAGAAGTACACCCTATTCTACTGTACTAAGAGTTTTATTCAGCCTGTCTAGTGATGGTGTATGATTGCTGTTGCTGTACTTTTTGTTCGGACCAAACATCTTTGACATGATTTTCTATTTTCACAACAGTGTCCACAGCAAAATTAGAGCAATGGAGCAGACTTTGGTGAAGGCCAGGAAAATTCATGATAGTTGCTCTAGTGCTGTGAATAGACTCAAAAGAGTCCTTAACTCAACAGAGCAGCAACTCGAATCAAACAAAAGACAAGCTAACTATCTAGCGCAAGTGGCAGCAAAATCTCTACCCAAGGGTCTCCATTGCCTTACACTGCGGCTTACAAATGAGTACTATTTCACCAACTCGAAGAATAAGGACTTTCCTTATGCGGAGAAGCTGGAAGACCCCAAACTCTATCATTATGCCTTGTTTTCTGACAATGTATTGGCTGCTGCAGTGGTTGTTAACTCAACTCTTGTCCATGCTAAGGTATACCACTTGGCCTCGGAAAGATATGAAGTTGCTAATTAGGTGTCCAGTTAATTATTGTGAATCAAGAATCAACTTCTTTTTATGCTGAATATTCTAACTGATTTAATCATTTTTCACCGCTAACGTTTTGATGCTATATTTAATGCAGAAACCAGAAAACCATGTATTCCACATCGTGACAGATAGGCTTAACTATGCTGCAATGAAAATGTGGTTCCTGGCTAACCCCTTGGATAAAGCTGCTATTCAGGTTCAGAACATTGAAGAGTTTACATGGTTAAATTCAAGCTACAGTCCAGTTCTGAAGCAGTTGGAAAGCCAGTTTATGATTAATTACTACTTCAGAACAGGGCATGCTAGGCATGATGAAAATCCCAAGTTTCGGAACCCCAAGTACTTGTCAATTCTCAACCATCTGAGATTCTATCTCCCTGAGATCTTCCCAAAGCTTAACAAGGTGTTATTTCTGGATGATGATACTGTAGTGCAGCGAGATCTAAGTGCGCTTTGGTTAGTAGATCTCAAAGGCAAGGTTAATGGTGCTGTTGAGACCTGTAGACAGGCATTCCATAGGTTTGATAAGTACCTCAACTTCTCAAACCCTCTTATTGCCAAGAATTTTGATCCACGTGCTTGCGGTTGGGCATATGGCATGAACATGTTTGATTTGTCTGAGTGGAGAAAGCAAAATATCACTGAGGTCTACCATACCTGGCAGAAGTTGGTGAGTATGAACTTTACATGTGAAATTGTGATTCTACTAGTTCCTTTTGCTACACTAGAGTATGTACTCAAGTGCTTGAGCTGAAAATGTTAATAGTGACCTAATGCATATATAGAATTTCCTATCAGGCACTTCACGAACAGTTTTGCAGGCTGTATCTTAGTAGGGTTGCAGCTATATTTTGATACAAAAGTACAGTCCTGTCCTGTAGGATTTGAGCATTGTTTACTGTCATACTCTTTATCTTCTTTTATAGTTCACTCACTCATCTCCTTTGTGCAGAATGAAAACAGGCTATTGTGGAAGCTAGGTACCCTCCCTGCTGGCCTTGTAACCTTCTGGAACCGCACGTTCCCTCTTGATCGTTCATGGCATCAACTAGGACTTGGGTACAACCCAAATGTCAACAAAAAGGATATCAGGCGAGCTGCTGTCATCCACTACAATGGAAACTTGAAGCCCTGGCTTGAGATCGGATTGCCCAAATACCGCAAGTACTGGTCAGCACACGTCAATTACGACCAAGTGTTTCTACGCGAGTGCAATATAAACCCATGAACAGCAAACAGTGTTGCATGGTTTATCCTTCTCTTTCCAATTATTTCTTAGACCGATTCTTTGTGCTCTAGGTGATTCTAAATTGCCCAGAGTGCTTATTCTTTGTAACTGATAGCTTTCCTGATGTAAAGGTGCCAGCAGGTTGGTAGTAAGTAGGCTTAGATCATACAAACAGTTGTAGCCAAGGCATATTTCATTTTGTGATTATAAATGCTAATATGGTAGATAAATTTTGACTGTATGAAGTACTGAATGCTACGTTAGATGCCTTCACAAATATTGTAACTTTGCAACGCCTTTCCACTACAGTTTGCTGCATCCTGTGTGGTCTCTCTTCATGTTAATGCACGACCGCATGGGATCCTTGTTGTACGGCCCACATATGGTTTTGTGATGCTGCGTTCAACTTTTCATGCGCAAATTCTCTAATGTCAATGGGGCATGGAGAGGATCGGCGTCTGTTGCGTCGTCGGCGACTTCTCCAGCTTCCCGTTCAAACCAACGTACCCGCAGTCCCGCACCTCGTCAAGAACGCCTGCTGTCTCGCCGCGTGAGGCTGAGAGGAGAGGTCGCGCAAACGGCCTGTACCCTGTAGCTAGATCTTTGATTCACTACGGTAGTACAATAACAAGACTACCAAACACGTGTATACGTTGTAAAAAGCTACTCCCTCCATTCTAATTTATCCCTCCGTTCTAGTAATTTATAAGTTTGATTTTTTAACTCTAACTTTGACCACTCGTCTTATTCAAAATATTTACACAAAAAGAGTTAAATTTAAATCATTCTTGAATAATTTTTATTAATAAAGCAAGCCATAACAAAAGAAATAATATTTTGCATAAATTTTAGTTGAAACAAAAAAGTCAAACGACTTATAAATTAAAACATATTTATTATCAAATATTCATGAGGAAAAGGACATGAATGAAACACACACATGTTATCTTTTACATTTTGTATAAAATTTTAAAACCACTCCTATAATTCATTCTAGGATAACCATGGAATCTCTAATATAATTCAATGTTGACAATATAAGATAATAATATCCTATTAACCATTGTATATTGAATTAAAATACAACTTTGGTAGAAATTATCTCTCGTTCAAAAGCATATAACACAACTTAAATTTTTTATACTATCCAAGTTGGTACAGTTGAATATCAAGTTTTCTAACTTCCTTCGAGAACTCATAAAAATCTACTCCTATAGTTCTAAGATGTGATTAAAGTGAATATAAAAAATTAGTTGCTGGCTTGCCAAGATTAACTTGTCTAATGATGATTATTATAGAAGACCTCTTTCGGCAGCCCTAGTAAAAATTGTTTAGATATATTTCAGTTTACGGTTTGATTAGTTAAACCATCGATGAAAAAACTATATTAACAAATTAGTGGTAGAAGAAGTTTTACATAGGAGGCTCAATGGTTGAGAGGTCCATGATATTCGTTTTTTTTTACATTTACAAGAGGAAAAATAGGCTGAGGATGGTTTGATCGGGCAGAACATGCCCACTCTGTTCGGCTAGATGGTCCAGCCAATACCAGCCAGTCATTCAGCAGTGTTTTTCTTTCAGAATAATCGGCCAGCCAGCTGTACCGTGTACCAACTAGTCGAACAGAGTGGCAAAGGGACGAACATAGGATTGGGCGGCAGGAAAATAATGAACTTCTGATCGGACGAACGCGGAAACGAAACCTTCGGGCGACGAGAAAACACCATCCTAGGGAGCATCGGATGGAAGAAAAACGCGAACGCGGGGATCGGACGGAAAACCCAGACTCGCTGAGTGCCGTCCGGGCGGGAACAAAACCATCGGATCGGCGTAGGAAACAGGAACGAACCTATGAAATTGCTACCAGGAATTTTGCTGAATATTGAATCCAGCCCGATCGAGACGGCTCCGAATTGAACCTCCGAAGTCCGAACAGTCCGGATAACTATAACCAGTACAGTTGGAGATAATTATGTACAGTATTCGATACGTTTAGGAACTATTATTAGGAAGATAATCCCTCCCCGTACATAGCTATATATACACCTGGCCGGCTGGGATCAGTTCTGAAACGTGGGCAACAATCTGCTCTTATATTATATTCATTCATCTTCTTGTTCTCGCTGTTCCACTTCCATGGCGAGAATCCTTGCGTCCGCAGGTGGAGCCGGAGCCGGCGCCAGCGCAGCGGCGACCGCCCTAGGCTCGTCGTGGTTCCTTGGGCTCTGCATGGTCGTGGTCTCCGTCTGGGTCGTCTCGTTCGCCGTCTTCATCTGCGGCCGTTCTCACGACGACGACAGGCCCAAGAAGCAGCCCGCCCCAGCGCCCGCCAAGGTGAGGCCGGCAGCGACGGCGAGGCGCAGCGCCGCGAGGCCGTCAGGGACGGTGCCTGACATGACGAGCGCGTACGTTGCCGCTGCCGCCGCGGCCAGTGGTGGCGGCCACCACCATCACCATGGAGGAGGCGGCTGCGGCGGTGGCGGCCATCACCATCACCATGGCGGAGGCGGATTTGGAGGTGGCGGCTGTGGTGGTGGCGGTGGCGGCGGCGGCGGCGGTGGTTGTGGTGGTGGTGGTGGTGGTAGCGGTGGAGGCGGCAGCTGTGGTGGTGGCGGTGGCTGTTAGAGTGGATTTTGATGCTGCTATCTCGTTATTAGTTGCCTTATTAATAGTCGCATCATCTTGTTACGCGGTCAGTCATTTTAGAAACAGCACATCGTGTGGTAGCTCTGCTTTTAGAGCAACTCCAACAGTTCATCTAAAATTAGTAGTCAAATTACATAGTTTAGCCATTATGTAAAATACAAAACTTCTCAAAACAGTAGAGATCTACAACAGCCTAGTTATTTTCATCTTCTATATTGAAAAAGTTGGCCACGTCAACTAACTGCCATCAATTTTCACCTGCTTGATTTATTCCTGGCGCTAAAATTAGGATAGGATCACATGTACCAGCCAATCACAGGAGAGGATAGGTGCCTGAGTGAAGAAGGCCATGCAAGAAAGCCATAGATAGCGAGCAGGAATGGCTCGCAAAAGATAACGAGCGAGATAGCCGGGATAGCGCTTAGAGGGAAAAAGGAAAACGCGATACAAGAGCTGTTGGATTTGATTTTTGGCTGACAATCGCCAAATCGGGTTTTAAGTAGCATTATGCAAAGGCTGTTGGACTTGCTCTTAGTGTCAGCATTTCGTTTTCTCCACCGCAAATTCATGTCATGACCGGAAATGTGTACTCGCTCCACCCCATTCAATATGCAATTATTAAAAACGTATCGATCAAACTGTATCAACTTTAATTAAATTTATAGAAAAAACATTACTATTTATGCCTTAAAATAAATTTATTATAAAAAATATATTTTATAACCGATCTAATGATACTTATTCTATCTCATAAGAGTTAGTATTTTTTCATATAATTTTAGTTAAAGTTTGTGATTATTGACTTCTCGGGATGTGAGAATTATATATTCACGGGGATGGAGAGAGTAGCAAATTATAATGTCAATATGCTTAAATTCATTGTGAAAAATACTGTAGTTTTTTTCTGTACCAAGATGGGGAAAACAATAATAACGTGCCTCATCATTTAGATAAATGGTATGAAACAGTGGAATCACGTTGATGACCACCATACTTCATACGTTAACGTGACATCGATTTCAGTTCAGTCATGAGAAAGAATTCCTTTTACTACCTCGGTTGGCCAGGCCTGATCTCGGACTCTAGCTATTTTTGCCATGTTCACCCGCTGCCAGGGGCGGAGCCAGGATTCGAACATAGGACCATTCAAACCGACAATGATCATATACAGAATAAAAGAGAATAAAATTTATTTAGACTGTCTCTAGTTTCTCGTTGATCAATCTAATTTTCAGCTTAAACAAGAAAGATAACACAAAAAATTATCGAAAATAATATAGATCATATTAGAGATCAACAGGAAAGAGAACAAACCAGTACTCCTCCACCTTAAATTGTAAGTCATTCTAAGAACCTTAGAGAGTCAAAACATATATTATTAGATTAACTATAAAATATTAACTAAATATTATTAGATTTTAAAAAAATGTATTTTCATAGTATACTTATTTGGTGTCATAAATTATCGTATTTTTTCATAATTTTGGTCAAACTTAAAATGCTTTGACTCTCTAAGATTTTTGAAATGACTTATAATTTAGAATGGAGGAGTAAAACACAAATTTTATTCATTTGTTAACTAATTAATATAGTAATACAAGGAATTATCAGAACATTGGGTAACAAATAATAAAAATTACATAGAAATAAAGAGAAGGAGAAATAGTAGAAGACTAATCCTAAACTCTATAGTTATTATAGATAAGTACAAAACAAGAACAAGCAATTATGAGCAACCTGCTGCACTCCGATCCGTCGCCCTCCTCAATTCCATTTGATCCGTGTGTCTTTCATCCTTCCAAACTTGAGAAATATCCAACGCCTGTGCACAACTACTGCCTTTGCCCCACCGTTAAAGCCGGTGATTGTTGTATGTGTCCAACTCGCTGTGGAGCTTCGGCAACCCGCCGGCTAGCTCTCCGAGTCGTGTACCTTTAACTGCTCTTAAATCATCCGCACTCATCTTCCTCTAAATACATTCTCTAAAAGAAATATTCTGTCCTGGTCATAGATTGTTTTTTCTATACCGCTTTCTCCCGCACTCATCCATCGTCTATATCTCTACTCTATGATTTTTTTTCTTTTTTTAATCTCCACCCACCCTCCCCACGTTTTCTCTCTCCCCACGTTCTCTCTCTCCCTCCCGCGAGGGCGCGCGGCCTGGCAGAGAGTGCGGCCCAGCAAGGGCGCGCGAGGAGAAAGATGCCGGCGGGCTGCGAGTGAGGAGAGAGAGGCCGGCGGGCGGCGAGGCGGATCCCGACGGTGGAGAGTGAGGAGAAAGATGCCGGCGGGCGACGAGACGGATCCTGACGGTGGTGAGCGCGCAGGTGGCCGCGAGGGCAACGTGCGGCCCTGCAAAGGCCTGACGCGAGCGCACCGAGCATGAGCGTGGGGAGTACCTCCCTGGCGATGACCCGCGTGGGCACGGATGTCGACGGCGCGGCCACCTCCACCCGGTCCCTCTCTTTCTCCTCTTTCGGCGCGTGGTGGGCCCTCGACTGGCAGTAGCGGGCCCTCGCTACTCCGCCATCCTTACCGGAGGCGGCGGTCGTAACGGACGGAGTGGAGGACCCGCTGCGGAGCTCTCGTCCGATAAAGCAACCCTGGAGGATTGCTTTACCGGACCCGGTGCGCATGGTCTTAACCAAGAACGTGCACAGCACGCTTTCGGAGGGAAAAAAAAGAAATATCAGACCACTAGCCATCGCGCGGTTGTTCAGTTCCACTCGATCAACCGTCAACCACTTGGCATCTACACATTAATTAGTTGTGTCTGTCTTCATGCGTTGAATTCCACGGATAAAAAAAATGGCACGAATTGGCCTATCGAACTTCTTTATACGCTGCCAAATGCAGTTTTGGCTATTGATTCTGATGTTACATGTTTATTGTGATACATTTGATTCTTTAGGTAAATATCGGAACAGAATTGAAAGTGCCGATATTGAATTTTCTCGGTATCAAGTTTTAGAAACCGATCGGTACTAGTTTATTGAGAAACAGAATATGCATGAGTACCGAAGAACAGAATCGATCGGTTCAGTATTACCGAACGACAGGACTATACACTAATTCTTTTATTAGACTTTTTTTCCCAAAATATGGAAATCAAATGAATAACTATTTCTATAAACTTGATTCGACGTGTCATTGCGTCGGATTGGCTTGGAGTAGATTTTTTATTCTGTCATTTTCTTCAATCTGACTTACTAAAAGACTTTCGATCATGACTTCTATGGCAGAGATGTTGATTTCCATGGTGAAGAATACTGCAAATCAATCCAACGATTCAGAATAGTCGGATCACCATCAAGATGGCAATAAGGGCCAGACTTGCGGCCCGAACATGACCCTAGATCGTGCCCGTGCCAGCCCATCGTGCCTAGCCCATTTAGAAATCTATAGCTGGAGTGCTGGTGTTTGGAGCGTGAGTGCGAGGGGGCTGCGATTGCGAGCCAAGCTGAGGGTTTTTTTACAACCAAGTTGAGGCTCCGTTTAGATATAAAATCTTTTGGAATTTTGAACGGGGAATTTTTTTTGCAATAAGTGTCCAATCGTAATCTAAGTAGGTTTAAAAGATTTGTCTCATGAATTATATGTAAACTGTGCACTGCAAAAATCTTATCTATATTTAATGTTCTATGCAGAATTTTGAAGGTCATCTAAACAGGGCCTCAGGGGTCGTGGCTGGGGAATTAAATTGGATGATTGACACGTGGCAAAATACAATATCATGTGGATATTAGGCAGCATGCGTAGAGACTAAATTTAGAAAGCTGAAAATAACATGCAGGGACTCATGTGTTGCAGATTTTTCTACACGTGAGATTTAATTACCTGAATAATCCAACATAGAGGTGCATATGTGATAGTTTGGACCTAGGGTCCATCCAATTTATTTCCCATGGTTGGATGGTAAAATGTCCACATGTCATGAATCATAACAGAGTTCTCGTGGCTGTCCACGTGGAACAGTCCCATGCATCCCCCAGCTTGGCTACCATTATGGTACGACGACGGCCGAATGGTGTGGCCACAAGTATGGCACTGCAAGCGTTCTCACTCCGTGCAGTGAACTCTGAACAGCGGTGAATTCATGTCCACCAAAGCCATCATCAGACGACGTGACAACGATCGAAGATAGCCTCTGAGTACCTGACCTAACGCTTCTCCTACGCAGCGGCAATCGTATAGTAGTAATGGTAGTTTAGGTTCGTAAAATCGCAACATATATTTCACGTATTTCATCAAGAGCTTTATCAATAATAAAAACCAAGCTTACTAAGAAGAAGTGTTAGAGAATTTAGGTTGTGACCCAAATAATTCCAAATAAATTTCAAAGACCCACTCATACATGTATGTATGAATGGTATAGTGGAGACTTTAAACCCACATTGCTACTCTAAAAGAGTGAGGCTACTTTAAATGTGTGAGTTATCTCTAACTAGTTGAAACTATAAGAGAGAAGTAAAAGGGAGAAATACGCGCGCACTCGCTCGGGGCGGGGCTAATGGGCGCGCACGCACAACATGCGCGTGAATAGTCCAGCGATTTTCCGCTTCGATCTTGCGGGTGCGCGGCAATGTCAATTACCTTAATGTTGTGATTGAGCAGCTAATTGCTTTCCTTACCTGCGAATCTCTTCCTCTTATCACTATGCTGCGTTGCCGCCAGGCTCTGAAGCCTTCATCCTCCCCCGTCTCTGAGATCCGGATCTCCATCAAAGGTCTGCTTCGTCTTCCTTCGTCAACAACCCCACTGTAAAAATGTCTATTCTTTCTCTGTTGTTCGCTCTCCTATTTTCTTTGTTACTAGCACTAGAGAGCATGCTTATGTCTCAGATCGTAGTGCTAATGCTGAATCACATATTCATGTTTATGCTGTTGCCATTTTTCTTATTGTCAAAATTAATTTACGCATCGCTAAATTGCTATTATTTCTAACAAGAAGGAGGACCAAAAACACGAGTAAAAGAAAATGGAAATCGAAAGGGGCTAAGCATGACAACAAGCTTAGAGGCGGCACCAACTGCAGGAAAATTGCCAACGCCCAAACCAAGTCCACCTGGGCTACGACACCCTAACCACCCAACATCGCGCTCGGCCACTGAGGCCATGCACAATTCATCTCCTTAGCACCACTCGACCAGAAGCATGTCAACCTCTGGGGCGGGCTGAGCTAAATCCGTGAGCCCCAACATGACCATAAGAACCTGCTGCGCCTGAATTGATGGGTTGGTTGCCCGAGGTTTAGTAGCAAGGCGAGTACTCGTCCTCGGTGTTCCGATGCTGAGTTTGACTCGAGGCACCCTAAGGTGAGTCTTCCCTGAAGTAAGAGAGTTTGCAGAGGTAAGGAGACCTCGTCCTGGATCATTTGTGGAATGTCGGTGATTGGGGAGGACACCGTTTCATCGTCTCCCGAAGGACCCGAACTTTTGAAGCCATCCCACTGCAATGCATAAGCGAAGGTGTCTGGCTCTGTTCGGCTAGTAGGCTCCAACTATTTGGATGATAGGGAGTGAGGCAACGAGAAGATTTAGAGTTTGTTGGATTCTGCCCCTTAAACTTTAAAACTAAAGTTTCAAATAGATAATTTAAAGTTGGCTCTAATTTTTAGCTAACTCATGTTAGAGCATTAGACGTTAAAACTAAGCTAAAATACTCTAAAGTTTTGAGAGGTACTGTAGGAGTTTAGAGGACCAAACTCATGCCCTTAACTCCACAACACATGCAAGCGCGGCTTTGAGGTTGGCTTGACCTCGGGATTGGTGTTCAGTTCACAGCATCTGCCAAGCGGAAGCTGCGCCAGCGAAGGCGGGCGAAACATTCAAACTTGGCCTGATGCAAACAAGTCGTGAGTCGTGACAAATTTCCTCGGACCGCTGCCCCGTCATCAGAGAGTTAATGAGCCTGGTACTATTTCTCGATCCTTTCTTAGTTCGTAAGGAAACTCCGCTCCCCTCCACTCCACCCGTCAGTCAATGACTCAATTCCATCCGCAACGGCGCAACCGCAAGCCGTTTTGCCCCAAAACATAGAGAGGAAACACCACGCCGCTAAGCAACCGCGCGATTCAGTTTCATTGCTTGCTTAATCCAGTCGCTCAACCACTCGCTCTGCCGCCTACTACGTTTGATTGCCCACGTCCACATCGCGCGTTCAATTCCAGCAAAAAAAAACGCCACGACTTGCTTGACTTGGCCAACCTGTGCGTACCACCGCCAAAAACACACAGCAGCACTAACAATAGTGCACATCAGCGCATGCAGTCCCTGGTCACTCTCGTGGGCCGACCGAAACAAGAGCACAGCTGCAGGTACAAGAAATTCCCAATAGGGCAATAGGATAGGCGCCGCCGGGAACGGACCGCGTCCACGCCCGCCCACAGGACAGGGGTGGAGGTGGCGAGCCGAACCGACCGACCCAGACCCAGACCCAGCTCCTGCAGCGCACGCTAGTCGCTAAGCAAAGGGGCCAAAGGCGCCACGTTTCCGCCCGTGACGACACCGTTTTCCCGCCGTGGCGGCGCGCGCGGATCACCCATCGACCGACCGTCAACAGTCACCGCGGAGGCTCCGACGACTATAAAGGCAGCAGGCCAGGCGGCAGGTGCAGTGCTTCACACCCACCGCTACCACCACCACCAAGACCGGACAGGGACACGGCACTAGAGCGAGCGAGCGAGCGAGCGGAGATGGGGGCGGATCGGTTCCTGAGCGTGGCGGAGGGCGGCCTGGGCGGCGAGGCGGTCTACTGCGCGGTCATCCTGTGGCTGTCCGTCATGGCGTGGATCATCTTCACCTGGGTCGGCGGGGAAGACGAGGGGAGGAGGGGCAGCAGCAGGAAGCGCCGGGGCGCCAGCCGCGGGAGCCCCGTGTTCGTCGGCGCCTCGGGGATCTGCGACGGCACCGGGCCCGGCTGCAGCGGCGGCTACGGCATCTGCGGCACCTGCCTCGACTAGCCTGCCCGCTCTGCAGCTACTAGTAAGTTAGTTCGTGTGAGCCTCAGCGCGACCATCTATGTCACATGTCGTCGTCGTCGTCGATGCGTGGCCTACGACCTCGATCGATATGATGAGCAGAGCAGGAGCAGCTCCCCTGTGTGAAGACAATAAGAGGGAGCCTACTCCTCAGTCTTATTACTTCGATCCTGTAATTCCTCTTTTCGGTTGCACGAACTGATCAGTTGTTGTTGCTAGCTCTTTTTTTATGCGCTTTGATCGTTCTCGATCCTCTGTAAATTTAAGCTTCAAATAAAAAAAAAAGAGTACGCGATACTTGTCTCGAACAATAAGTTTTAGGTGCTGTGGGTGGGAGGATTTTCTCTTTTTAGGGAACGGAAAGATATAAGTTGGGCACATGTCGTTTTCAAGTAGACAATTTGTGCACTACTTAATTGCGAAGCCAACAGCTTTCGGCAAGCAAAGCAAAGCCAAAGCTTATCTCGCTTCCTCAGCACAGCCCACCGTTGAGCAGATGCAGAGCAGGCTGCACAAGAAGCGTTGAGGAGCACAGTTAGGCCATATTTGGATGGTTTATTTTGTTATATCGTTTACACCTCTATCTAAATCAAATGGTTTCCAGGTGCATATTCTTGATTCTTGTGCACAAGGATAAGTGACGAAGCTAAAATAAATTAGAGAAATGCTCTCTCCTCTGGCTCCATAGATATGTGACATATGAGGTGCATTTTGGCGTGCATTTATATGTAAACATTGTTATGACATTTTTTAGATGATGCATTTGCACCCCTAACTACGGTATAGTTTTGTCCATGAGAATATCATGGAATTAATCTGTCACAAATGAGGTATAATCTAGAGGAATGCTAAACAACACCTATGTGTTTTACACCCATCTAACGATTTTTTTTATGTTAAACTCTGTTCGCTTGAACTTACCCGACAACATCAGCCAGCCATTCAACAGTGTTCAACCATCAGCCGGCCAGCCGAACAAAATGTTCGAATAATATGATGTCCGCATAGTATATATTTGATGTTCTATGATACTTTGTCAATGATGTTCTACAATGTTTTTCATTATGTTCGTATGGTGCGCAAGTGATGTTCTATGAATTTGAGTGCTAATTAACAAAAAAATATATATGAACTGATTACCAAATAGATGCTATGATACTCTATTATGTATTCTGTGATGTTCTATAAAATTCATGTCTTAGTTGAAAAAAAAACACAAGTGTAATATAGACATCCAGGCGGGACGGATAATTATCACAATCCACCTAATCCACCCCCACAAAATTAAATAATCTTTGTGGATCACACAAACGAGCTGCATGTCAGGATGGCTCCCGTGCAGGTGGAGTCCATCACGCTGGACTCGCTGGTGGAGCTTGCATGACCGGATGACGCCTATGGCGGGGGCAGGGGCATCCCCGCAGGACAGCCAGCATGTCCGGACTCAGGATGGCTCCCAGGCAGGTTGGACACGTACTTGTGGTTGGACACTTGTGCGAAGCTATCGTCCACTCACCACACTTAGCCCAAACCCTGGTCCGTTGGGTGTCCTGGTGAGCTACCCATATAACACACGAGTCTGGCTTTCATCCAGGATAAATTGCAAGAAACAAGATATCACATGATTAACCCCAAGTCCACATCATATTTAAGGTGTAATAATAATACTTAAGTCTATAACACATGTGTTCCTATAACTTAGTTCAATAGTTCATAACACCACAACAGACATCAGAGTTCATAGTCTAAACGGAAGTCTTAACACAACATAGTTTTTGTTATATGTCCATGGTTTGTACCACAGCCATGGACCCATAGGGCGGGTCTCTAATACTTCCAATCTGTAGAGGACTCAGGTGAAAGGATCAAGCCCAAGAGGGGAGGGTAAATTGAGCAACTAATAAATTTTTTCGCAAATACAATTCAACCTATCGCAATTTGCCCAATGTCACCCCACAAGTGCTTGTGTCAATTCTATTCTAAAACAAGTTATGCAACCTAGAGCCAAACCCTATCACAAGTATACTACTCTAGGAAAGTAGAGAACACAAAGGAAATACGGGAATGTAAAGGGTTAGAAAGACAAATCCGATTTTTCCCGAGGTATCGGAGAGTCGGCACTCCCCACTAGTCCTCGTTGGAGCACCCACGTAAGGGCGTAGCTCCCCCTTGATCTTCGCAAAAACCAAGTGCTCTCTACGGGCTGATCCTTTGCCTCTCTGGCGTGGTGGATCGCCCACAACCGCTCACAACTTCGACTTGGGCCGCCCACAAGCTCTCTAAGCAGTCACCAAGCCACCGATCGCCACCAAACCATCTAGGTGATGCCGATCACCAAGAGTAACAAGCCTAGACTCTCACTTGACCAAGAACAAGGCCAAAGATGGTGATGGATGCACACAAGTCACTCTTGATCTCTCTAGGGAAGAAGCTCACAAGCAATGGAGTAACTCAATGCTCCCTAGGGCTCTTGCTCTTTCACAAGATCAACAAGGGTTCCTTCAGATGTTAGAAGTGGCAAGAGAGATAGAATGGAGGCCTTGGTGGAGTATAAATACTCACCCTCTCCAAAACTAGCCGTTTCTCACTTTCCTGCGAACCGTCGGACGCTGCCGAGGCTCGACCGTCGGACCATCCACCACGGTCCGACTCTCACAGTCGCACTGTGCTCAGGCCTGTGCCAGAGGGGCGTCGGACCGAACTCGATGGTCCGACGCTCCTCAGTCTGACGCTTTTGAACAGCTGGCACAGTGCCTCTCAACGGTTATAACACGGATCAATGGTCCGACGCACACAGTCGGACCAAGTCCAACGCTCTTTTTCGCTGCAGGAACCTCTCTGGAAGCGTCGGACACTAAGAAACATTAGTCCGACGCTCACTCTCTCGACGGTTCGACGCTCGCTGAACACCTAGAGGCACCGTTGGACTCTGGCCAATGGTCCGACGACCATCCAGCCAGGGTCCGACGCTCCTTGGCACGCTGAGAATCGTCCAGGGGCTACCACGTGTTGTCGGACTCTAACTATTGGTCCGACGTCCGTACTAGGTAGAATCCGACGCCTCTAATTTGATCAAAACTTCGCCGAATCGAAAACTTTCCAAAACGAAGTTTGATCCTCTCTCTCTCAAGAGTCTCTCTGAGCTGTCTAGAGTTATGTTTGACAAGTGTGCATCATATCTACACTCTCTAATCTTGCTCTAAGTCAAGCTACCCATCCAAACCCCTCTTAATAGTACGGTCAAAGAGAAAAACAAAACATAAGACTACGCCAAGTGTCTCTCAACTCCAAACGACACTTGGCACTAGCCTATCACCGTCTTGTCTTCCATCCTTTGAAAACCGAATCGAATTCCATCGCTAGGGGCTTGAACCTACATGTTATTATGAACTAACCTCTAGGTTATCCTGCAAAACACACGTTAGTCATAATAACCGTCTTGTTGTCATTAATCACCGAAACCACTAGGGCCTAGATGCTTCAATCTCCCCCTTTTTGGTGATTGATGACAACAACCTCAAATAGATTTAGAAAGAGTGAGGTTTTTTAAGGCTTGATTCATATAAGCATGTGACAATAAGAGCAAAGGGGTTAGGTATGCTTATACAAATCAAGACCACAAGGTACATATAAGATATGAAATAAGCATAAGTACCAAACAAATACGCTCAAGATCGGAGTGAAGTGCGGAAGCTAAGACAAGAGCGTAACCAAGTGACATGATATATAAATAACATGAAGCTCAGACACATGTCACAATCAAGTCTCAAGCATGAAAATAAACATAAACATGATGCATGATTATATCACATCAAAAAGAACCAAAACCCTCTCACGCGCTCCCCCTAAATCTATGCTCTCTCCCCCTTTGGCATCGGGCACCAAAGACTTAAGACTCAGGAGAAGGAGAAGAAGCTGCAGCGTCGCGGTTGGAGGAGTGAGGAAGAATCACAAACTGAGTTGGGTCTCTCTCTGACTCTGAGCTCTGAACTGCTTGACCCTCTGTCTGAGCACGTGAAGGTGAAGCGGTCTGGGTCTGCTCAGCTGTATCTATAGCTGCTGCTGTGACTACTACGGTCGCAGTCCCTGCTGTAGTCGGGAGGGGCTCTGAGGAGGCGACTGAAGACGGTAGTGTCTCTGTAGTCCCAGTGGCAGGTGGAGCTGTGGTGGTGGTAACAAGCTGTCGCAACTCAGGAGGTGTGGACAAGCCTATGATCTCGCTGAAAGTAGCACCCAAGCTCCTGGTCATTGAGGGGCCACCTAGGTCAGGTGTGAAACCGGTGTGAATTGGAGTGAACCCCTAAGTGCCTGGCGTGGCAAACCACTGCTGAGTCTGCTGAGTCAGCGTGACGAACTGACTCTGGAGTGAAGCTGTGCCCTGACTCTGAAATCCACCAGACTGTATCGCTGGAGTCACCTGGCTGCAGTGGCTGCCGGTCCAACCTGTTGGACTGGAGAGGCAGTGGCTAGGTACGGTGGGGCTCCGGTGTGCCTGATGATGTGCTGGATGAACCCAAAGGTCTGTAGCTGTATCTGCTGGCTCTGGACCTGCATCTGGAGCATCTGCTACTGGAACTGATCCTGCTTGAGCTGAATTTGAGTGAGAGCTGCAGCTTGCTCCCTGGCAAACCGGGCCTGCTCCTCTGCCTGTCTCTGTTGTGTCTGTTGTAAGCTCTGAAAAATGGCAAGTAGTGCAGGGTCTGTCTGTGAGGTCTGTGGAGTGGAGCTGGAGCCACCGGCCTCCGAGTCGTGAGCTCGTGGACGTGAAGGGATGGGCCGGTAGTCCCTGTCAGAGCTGGACGAGGAGGTGTCGACGGGGTCGTCGTCTGCAAGTAACTGCTCAAGCTCGCTATGGGCAACGTGCCTCATAGCCTCGTCCTGCTGCTGTACCTCTGCCATATCTGCCCCTGAAGTCTAATGGCGCTGAACTCTGTGTAAGGCTCTGCTGCCACGGCATCCGTCAATCAGAGAGGTCATCCTATAGACTGGAAACTCTGTCTCAGTCTGGCACAGCTCACGGGAGATACCTATCCAAATCCGGTGCAACCTCCGCTCAAGGATGTGAGAGATCCAGTGAGCGTAAGGGAGCTGTCGCCTAGACCTGATGCCCTCTACGATGGTGTCCTCCATCTCGCTCATGATCAAGTCTGCAACGTCAAACTCTGAATGCTGGACCAAGGCACTAAGGAGCCACAGCTGTAAGTGAGTAGGAACCTCCTTGTACCCCTCCCGCGGTAAAAGTGTACGCCTCATCACGTCGTTCAAGTGACGAACGACGGGACGAAGCTCCGAAGGTGTCCTGCGGGAGCCGTCTCCGAACAGTGGTCGAAAGCACGCAGCTATGTGAGCAGTACCAGGTGCAAGTCCTCCGTGAGCCCTCCTCGACGGGTCTGTCGTGGCATAGTAAATGCTGTGCAACCTGGTAGCTGACTCTGGCACTCCAAGCAGCTCTCGCAGAGCCTTCGTGTAGAGCCGGTATGGCTCTCCGCCGAAGGTGTACTGCAGGTACTGGTGGTCGGGGCTATGGGAAGCATAGAACTCTCTCACCCATGACTCCACGTACCGGCCTGATCGGCCAAGAAGCTCTGCTAGTCCAGGCAGGTAAGTCAAGTATGGCCTGATCTCCTCTCCTGCTGCCTGGACTATGTCCTCTAGGGGACATATCCTGTGCTGTCGCAGTCCAACTCCTGTGGACATGAGGGCGGTGAAGAAGTCCTCGTGAAGAGTGGTGTACCAGCCCTCAGAAGCTCTGGGATCTCTCTGATCCAAAAACCAACTAGCAAGCGAAGTCAGCCGGAGCTCTCTGACTCGGGCTGCAGAGGTCCTCCGCAGGTCCAAGTAAACGTCCGGCTGAGGCTCCGGCTGAGGCTCGGAGGGAGCAGGCGCCCTGGGGACTCGGTCTCCGCGCCTCTGACTAGCAGGCCGGGGTGGCACCGAAGGTCGAGTGCGGCCCGAGCGACGAAGAGGTGGAGCCTGGTCCTGCTCCCCCTGAGTAGCTGCCTCCTGCTGCTCTGGCTGCCTCGGCTCTGTCTCTGGCTGTGCTGACTCAGTCTCTGGCTGTCTCTGAGGCTGTGGCTGCTCCTCGGACTCATCCCTGCCTGACAAGCTGACAGAGATACCTCCAATATGTATACCTCTGCCACGCTCTGCCTCCTCTGCAGCCTGTGCTACCCTGATAGCCTGCCTCTGCTTAGCTGAAAGTCTCTTCCTTTTCTTGCAGCTCTCAACAAGAGGGGCCTTTCTCTTGTCCAAAGGTGGACGAGGAGGAGGCCTCTCGTTTCCCCCTGTGCCTCCCTGACTACGGCTGACCTGCTTGCACCGAACCATCTCTGCCAACGGTCACTGTCTCTCAGAAACTGACAACTGCCGCTGACACTCAGAGGCTTGGCCTCGTTCCGTATCCGCGGGCTTGGCCCCGGATTCACTGATCCACTGCCAAACACTCTGACCACGACAGCTGCAAGAGAGAGATAGACAGGGATACATAAGCATATATAATCTAGAGATGAGTAAACCTAGGAAGCAAGCATATGGGAAAAGAGAGGAGCAGCAAACCAACCTGACGGAAGACCCGTGAAGAGGTGAGATCTCTGTCGAACGGGGGCACCACGAGCAAGAAGAACAGATCACACAGGAGCAACGAACACTCCCACGAACCCTTGTAAGCCGAGAGAAGGTCCCTGCAAACAAGGAACTGCAGAAAAGGTGAAAGAAGTGATTTAGGCAATCTGTCGAACACCTTATGGGCAGAGATAAGGAACAGGGCTAGGGCAACGCTGCTCTCACCACCGAATGGGAGTAGGAAGAGGAGAGGGAAGCTTCTCGGCGAGAATGGCGGTGATCCCACGGCGAAAAGGCGAGGCTACCCTGAGCCCGGGGCGCGCGGAGAAGCCGCAGCAGCTGGCGGCGGCGCCGCCGGGGCTGGCGCGGCTGCTGCTGAGCAAGAGCCGGCGGGGCACGTGGGAGAAGCTCACCGGCGGCGAGGGCACCAGTGAGGAAGAGCGGGATGAGACAGAGGATGGTGGCACGGCGGTTAGGGCTCAGCGGCGGCGAACTGGGCACCGCGGCGGTGGCGCGGCGCATGCAGCTCGCGGGCGTGCGCAGGAGGAGGACGCGCACGCGCGGGGAAGAACTGGCGGTCGGCGGCGAGGGCGCCGGTGAGGAGTGGGGCGCGGAGCGACGGCGGCGAGCTAGGGTTTGGGTGCGTACGGGCGGCGAAGCGGCTTACGGCGCGGGACGAAGAAGAAAACGCACAGACGGGCCCCACGCGATAGAGAGAGAATTTGAACTGAACCGCGCCTTCAAACCGATCGTCGGACGGTTACTGTCGCAGGCGTCAGACCAACGCTCTGCAGGGTCCGACGCCTCCAGTAAGCTCCAGTGCCCGTCCGACTTAGTCCGACGCTCCTCATCGGACTAATATATTCGGTCCGACGCCGTGAACGCGGCGTGAACTCCCTTTTTCAATAGTCCGACGCCAAAAAATCTCGGTCTGACGCTGCGTCCGACGCCTCCTTCAACAGGGTCAGGGACCGTCAAACTGAGGCAATTGGTCCGACGCTGGGAAAACCAGCGTCCGACGCCTCGGGCCGACGCCCTAAAACCTGTTTTCTTCCAAATTTCTTTGCGCCGATTTTTCCCAACTAAGTTCCAACCCCAATAAGAGTCAAATAAACACCAGTTGGAACTAGTATGAGATGTCCTCTCTCAAACCCTCAATTTTTCAAATATTTTGCCTTAGGCATATGTGAACTTTATAAAGATAGGCAATGAAATCCAAGAACGAAACGACAAAACAACAACCATGCAATATGCAATGCAAATTCACGTAAATTAAACTAGTTGCTTGTCAAGTTTGTCCTCGGGTAAGCTTCTTCACACGCTTTTGGGCGGTTATCTTAACCGAGTTAAACAAGCCCTACGTGCAATTCAATGTTAGACATGTTTTATATTACAATGCAATGCACATGACAACACAAGATCATCTTTTAGTGAAGTTGCTTAGATCAAGGCAATTAAGTTCATTCCTTAGAGTACAAAAGCATGTCTCATCCAATAGTTTAGTGAAAATGTCCGCCAAGTTATCATCCGTTCTCACTCCCTCAAAGAAAATGTCACCCTTGATAACGTGATCTCTAAGGAAGTGATGACGGATGTCAATGTGCTTTGTGCGGGAGTGTTGAACCGGGTTGTTGGTAAATTTTACCGCACTCTCGTTGTCACACAACAAAGGCACCCTTTTTAAGTTGATTCCATAATCAAATAGGGTTTGTTTCATGTAAAGAATTTGTGCGCAACAAGCACCCGCGGCAATGTATTCCGCTTCGATTGTTGACAAGGCAACACTGTTTTGTTTCTTGGAGGACCAAGAAACTAGTGATCTTCCAAGCAAGTGGCACCCTCCGGATGTGCTTTTCCAGTCAATCTTGCAACCGGCATAATCCGAATCAGAATAGCCGACAAGAGTAAAGTTAGCTCCTTTGGGATACCAAAGGCCAATGCTTGGAGTGTGCTTTATGTACCTAAGTATTCTTTTTACCACAACTAAGTGAGGTTCCTTAGGGTTAGCTTGAAAGCACGCACACATACACACACTAAACATGATGTCGGGCTTAGATGCGGTCAAGTACAAAAAACTACCGATCATAGAACGATAGAGAGTTTGGTCAACCGATTTACCTCCCTCATCAAGGTCGAGATGTCCATTGGTAGGCATGGGGGTCTTGATGGGTTTGCATTCTTCCATCTTGAAGCGCTTGAGGAGATCCTTCGTGTACTTCTCTTGCGACACGAACGTCCCCTCCCTCATTTGCTTGACTTGAAAGCCAAGGAAGAATGTGAGCTCACCAATCATGGACATCTCAAACTCCTTGGACATCATATCACCAAATTTCTTGCAAAAATCTTCATTGGTCGAACCAAAGATAATATCATCAACATAAATTTGACAGATGAAGATATGCCCTTTGTGCTTCTTGGTGAATAGTGTGGTATCAATCAAGCCGATTTTGAAACCCTTGTTGATGAGAAAGTCGCGGAGGCGCTCATACCAAGCCCTTGGGGCTTGCTTCAAGCCATATAGCACCTTGGACAACCTATAAACATAGTTTGGATATCTAGGGTCTTCAAAACCCGGTGGTTGCGAAACATAGACAAGTTCATTTATGAAGCCATTCAAAAATGCACTTTTCACATCCATTTGAAAGAGTTTTAGATTGTGATTAGATGCATATGCAAGTAGGATACGGATGGCCTCAAGTCTTGCAACCGGGGCAAAAGTCTCCCCAAAATCCAAGCCTTCAACTTGAGAGAACCCTTTTGCCACGAGCCTTGCCTTGTTTCTCACAATGTTGCCCTTGTCGTTTTGCTTGTTGCGGAACACCTACTTGGTGCCTATGACTCTTGCTCATTTTGGTTTCTCTTCAAGTGTCCACACTTGATTGCATGTGAAGTTGTTGAGTTCTTCATGCATGGCATTCACCCAATCCGGATCTTGAAGAGATTCTTCTATGCTAGTGGGCTCAATGCAAGAGACAAACGAGTGATGTTCAATAAATTGAACATGCCTTTGTGAGCGAGTCATTAACCCCTTGAAGGACTCTCTATTATGAGATCTTGAGGATGTGCTTGTAGGAGTGGAGTAGTTCTTCTATCAACCACTTGAGGAGGAGGTTGTGGAGCACAACATCTTGTGCTTGTGCCTCAACTTCTTATTGTGTGATGTGGGTGTCTTCATGTGGATCCACCCCATCTTTATCTTCATCATCCTGAGGCACATTTGATGAAGATGGTTGATTGATCGCTTGCACATCATCACCATCATTTTCATCATCTTTTGGCTTGATGCTTCCGGTTGGCATGTTCTTCATGGCCTTCCTCAAGGGTTCATCACCTACATCATCAAGATTCTCATGCTCTCCTTGAGAGCCATTAGATTTATCGAACTCCACATCATATGTTTCTTCAACAAGGCCGGTGGCTTTGTTGAATACTCTATATGCTTTGGACTTCAATGAGTAACCAACAAGAAAACCAATATCACAACGTCTTTGAAACTTCCCTAGGTGTTGCCGCTTCTTGTAGATGTAGCATTTGCAACCAAACACCCGGAAGTAGGAGACGTCCGGCTTCTTGCCAATGAGTAGTAGCTCATAGGGGGTCTTCTTTAGCAACCGGTGAGGGAATAGGCTGTTGGATGCATAGCATGCGGTGTTGATTGCCTCCGCTCAAAACCTCTCCGGTGTGTTGTATTCATCAAGCATAGTCCTTGCAAGGGTGATCAAAGTCCGGTTCTTCCTTTCAACTACACTATTTTGCTAAGGGGTATAAGTGGATGAGACTTCATGCTTGATCCCAACTTCATCACAATATACTTCAATATTTGTGTTGTCAAACTCTTTCCCATTGTCACTTCTAATCTTCTTGATCTTCACTTCAAATTCATTTTGTGCTCTCTTGGCAAACTTCTTGAAAGATTGGGCAACTTCGGTCTTGTCATGAAGAAAGAACACCCAAGTATATCTTAAAAAGTCATCAACAATCATTAAGTAATAGAGCTTGCCACCAATGCTTGCATAAGTTGTTGGCCCAAATAAGTCCATGTGAAGTAGCTCTAATAGTCTTGAAGTTGACACAAACGCCTTGGATGGATGTGTATTTGCCACTTGCTTCCCGGCTTGGCAAGTACTACACAATTTGTCCTTCTCAAATACAACATCTTTCAATCCTCTCACCATCTCCTTCTTCAATAGCTTCTTGAGTGTGCTCATCCCAACATGTGCAAGCCTTCTATGCTAAAGCCACTCAAGAGATTGTTTGGTGAATAGACAAGTTTTCAAATTTGCATCTTCCGAGTTGAAGTCCACTAGATAGAGATGATTGTACCGAAAGCCCTTGAATATCACTTCATTGTTATCTTTCTTGGAAACAACCACTTCTTCACTTATGAATAGGCATTGGAAGCCAAGATCACACAATTGACCAACGGATAGCAAGTTAAAGCTCAAAGAAGCAACTAGAAGCACATTTAATATGGAATGATCATTAGATATAGCCACTTTGCCAAGCCCTTGCACTTTGCTCTTGGAATTATCACCAAATGTTATCTTTTCTTGGTCTTCTACATTCTCTTCAAGAGAGGTGAACATACGAGCATCACCGGTCATATGTTGAGTGCATCCACTATTAATTACCCAATGAGAGCCACCGGTCTTGTAGTTCAACTACACACAACAAATCAAGCTTGATGTTTAGGAACCCATACTTGAGAAGGGCTCCGGACTTTCTCAACCAAAGCTTTTGCCACCCATAGTTGCCTAGGCCTATTCTTGTTAGGGGGTCCTAAGAACACGACTTTCACTTTGCCCTTAGAATCTTTCCTTAGCATGTAATGAGCATCAAAGGCAAAGAGCCTAGCATGCTTGGGCAAAGGTTGTGGTGGCGATGTCTTGCACTCATGAGCAAAGTGACCTTCTTGTCCACATTCAAAGCATCTCTTAGGTTTGGGTTTGGGCTTGTTCTTTGCTTTGTTGAGGCAATTTTGAGCTCTAATGTTTTGCACCTTCTCACCCATATAGCCAATCCCACTTCTATCAAACTTCATCACGGTGTTCATGAGGAGATCATTCTGGAGATATTGGCCTCTTGTGAATTTTTGCAAGCCCACGGTGAGATGAATCTTTTATTGCTTTAACTTCTTGTTTTCTTCCAATAAGCTTGCAAGGTGACACTTCTTATTCTTGAGGATCTTGTTTTCTTCTCTAAGCACCTCAACTTCATCATCTTGTTCCACCGCTTCAATGACAATGGTGTTGGTGGTTGATTGCTTCTCAAGCTCTTTCTTCAAGTTTTCATTTTCAATCTTGAGCTTCAAATAGTCATTATGGCAATCGGCCACCACCACTTCCTTGCCTTTGCTACTAGCACCTTACTCAATGATCTCATCAATCAAGTCATCACATGATGTAGCTATGTCACACTTAACAACATGGTTAGAAGCATCATGTATTCCATTGGAAAGCAAGTCATAAGCCATAGTAAGGTTGTCATGTTTCACTTTTGCTTGAGTGTAGTCCTCTTTTAGCTTGTTGTAGCTAGTGGTAAGCTCAATGTGTATCCTCTCAAGTTTATCATGTTTTTCTTTGAGCTCTTTTATGTTAGCTTTGAGCTCCTTGAGCTTGGATGACATATTTTGATTTTCAACTCTAAGCTCATCACTGGCTTTAGTGAATTATTCATTTTGAGCTAAGAGGTTGACATTTTCAAGTTTTAGATTTTCATTTTTTCTTATTAGCTTTCTTATAACTTTGGTATAGTCATTAAGCAAGCTAGCAAGTTCATCATAAGTGGGTGAATCATATTCATTGTCACTATCACTACTCTCATCATCACTTTGTACCTTCTTGTCCTTAGCCATAAGGCAAAGGTGTGTTGGAGATGAGGGTGGTGATGGCGGTGGAGGAAGTGAAGTCCCAACCACAAGAGCGGCCACCTTCTCCTTTTCATCATCACTTTCTTCACCGGAGGAGCCACTAGAAGATTTAATATCAGTGAGCCAATCACCAACAATGTAAGCCTTGCCACTCTTCTTACTTTTGTGAAATTGTTTCTTCTTGAATGGCTTGGTCTTCTTCTTCTCATCATCACTCTCAACACTAGAGTCTTACCTTTTGCCTTTGTTCTTGTTCTTGAACTTGTCTTTTTTGGGCTTTGGGCATTGATGAGCAAGATGCCCAAGCTCTCCACAATTATAGCAATCCATCTCGGAGATGGGCTTTCTTTTGCTACTAGTGAAGAACTTCTTCTTGTTGGAATCAAACTTGATTCCCTTGTTGTTGAGTTTCTTGAGCATCTTGGTGGTCTTCCTCACCATGAGAGCAATCTCCACATCTTCATCATCATCTTCACTTGTGGAGTCAAAAGAAGTGTACTTGACTTGAGCTTTGCCTTTCTTGTCGGTCTTGAGTGCCAAGTCTTTCTTCTCTTCTTTCTTGAATGATGATCCATCTTGAGGAGTGATCTTCATATACATCTCATGAGCATTGATCTTCCCCAATATTTGAGTAGGGGTTGCGTTTGAGAGATCCGTTTGATGATGTACGGTTACAATGTGACCATACTTCTCAATTGGAAGAGCATTAAGGATTCTCCTTACAACCTCGGCCGGTGAGATTTGAGTGAGTCCAAGGCCATTTACTTCCTCTACAATGATATTCAAGCGAGAATACATGTCATTAGCACTTTCATTAGGAAGCATTTTGAAAGAATTGAGCTTGTCAATGATAAGATAATATCGTTCCTCTCGCTCATTCTTAGTTTTCTCATGGAGCGCACAAATATCCGACCATAGTGCATGGGCGTTTTTGTGGTTCCTCACACGGTTGAACACCTCTTTGCTAAGGCCTCTAAAGATGATGTTTTGAGCCTTAGCATTCCACTTCTCATACTCTTCCTCAACGGGTGTGAGGGTTGCGCCGGGTTTGGGAGTGGGGTACCCTTGTGTGGCGGCTTTGTGAACACCAAGGTCCACCGCCTCAAGATATGCTTCCATACGAATCTTCTAATAAGGAAAATCGTTACCGTCAAAGACGGGAGGGGGACCATCGTGACCACCGGATATCCATTCTCTTGGCGGTTAAGCCAAATTAATGAGCAACAAGGCTCCGATACCAATTGAAAGGATCAAGGATGCCCAAGAGGGGGTGAATTGGGCAACTAATAAATTTTTCGCAAATACAATTCAACCTATCGTAATTTGCCCAATGTCACCCTACAAGTGCTTGTGTCAATTCAGTTATGCAACCTAGAGCCAAGTGCTATCACAAGTATACTACTCTAGGAAAGTAGAGAACACAAATGAAATGCGGGAATGTAAAGGGTTAGAAAGACAAATCCGATTTTTCCCGAGGTATCGGAGAGTTGGCACTCCCCACTAGTCCTCGTTGGAGCACCCACGCAAGGGCGTAGCTCCCCCTTGATCTTCACAAAGACCAAGTGCTCTCTACGGGCTGATCCTTTGCCTCTCCGGCGCGGTGGATCGCCCACAACCGCTCACAACTTCGACTTGGGCCGCCCACAAGCTCTCCAAGCGGTCACCAAGCCACCGATCGCCACCAAACCGTCTAGGTGATGCCGATCACCAAGAGTAACAAGCTTAGACTCTCACTTGACCAAGAACAAGACCAAAGAGGCTGATGGATGCACACAAGTCACTCTTGATTTCTCTAGGGAAGAAGCTCACAAGCAATGGAGTTCACTCAATGCTCCCTAGGCCTCTTGCTCTCTCACAAGATCAATAAGGGTTCCTTCAGCTGTTAGAAGTGGCAAGAGAGATAGAATGGAGGCTTTGGTGGAGTATAAATACTCACCCTCTCCAAAACTAGCCGTTTCTCACTTTTCTGCGAACCGTCGGACGCTGCCGAGGCTCGACCGTCGGACCATCCACCACGGTCCGACTCTCACAGTCGCACTGTGCTCAGGCCTATGCCAGATGGGCGTCGGACCGAACTCGATGGTCCGACGCTCCTCAGTCCGACGCTTTTGAACAGCTGGCACAGTGCCTCTCAACGGCTATAACACGGATCAATGATCCGACGCACACCGTCGGACCAAGTATGACGCTCTTTTTCGCTACGGGAACCTCTCTGGAAGCGTCGGACGCTAAGAAACATTAGTCCGACGCTCACTCTCTCGACGGTCCGACGCTCGCTGAACATCCAGAGGCACCGTCGGACTCTGGCCAATGGTCCGACGACCATCCAGCCAGGGTCCGACGCTCCCTGGCACGCTGAGAATCATTCAGGGGCTGCCACGTGTCATCAGACTCTAACTATTGGTCCGACGCCCATACTAGTTAGAGTCCGACGCCTTTAATTTGATCAAAACTTCGCCGAATCGAAAACTTTCCAAAACGAAGTTTGATCCTCTCTTTCAAGAGTCTTCCTGGGCTGTCTAGAGCTATGTTGGACAAGTGTACATCACATCTACACTCTCTAATCTTGCTCTAAGTCAAGCTATCCGTCCAAACCCCTCTTAATAGTACGGTCAAAGAGAAAAACAAAATCTAAGACTACGCCAAGTGTCTCTCAACTCCAAACGACACTTGGCACTAGCCTATCACCGTCTTGTCTTCCATCCTTTGAAAACCGAATCGAATTCCATCGCTAGAGGCTTGAACCTACATGTTATTATGACTTAAACTCTAGGTTATCCTGCAAAACACACGTTAGTCATAATAACCTTCTTGTTGTCATTAATCACCGAAACCACTAGGGCCTAGATGCTTCATCAGGCGTATAAAAGAACTCATAAGCAAGGGCTACCTCACATATAAGACTCAATGGGTAGTATGATGACTCATGAGTACATAATTGTAATCAACAGTACTTGTCGTGCTCGTTACGCTTGTGGGAGAAGCACTAGATATACTCTCAGAGAATCTCATCGTGCTTTTAGCCTGCCATTGCGAAGATCCCATAAGTTGCCGAGGCGGGTGAATGTACATTGGAAGTGTCCTTGCTGATATAGTCATTGTTGAGCTGTTCGAGGTATGCCCGGCCTATTCGAGTTCGATAGGAGCAGTGGAGGGTACTAGACCTTGAAGTCGCCAAACGCCCCTCTAGCCTTCATTGTGAGATGATAGTCCTCAAGCCAGCAGTCAGGGCTGGTCTTGCCGTCATACATACCAACGTGACTCGAAAGTCGAAAGTCCTTAGGGTAGCGAGCCGTCCATCCTAGACCCAAACGTCTGGGACCAAAGTGGTCTTGGCTCGGACTCCTTTCTCTTTGGTTGGGCCATTAGTCATTCCAACAGTCATCCATTAGGTCGGGATGTGGGCAGGAGACTTTGCTCGCGTGCGTTGTCTTGCTTCGATGGTGTCCAAAACGTCCCCGTTCTCTTTGATCCAATCACACATAAGCGGATGGCGTGGATCATGCTGGCGTCGTTGCTCGCACTAGGCTTCACGCATCGCACCTTCGATCGGTCGAAGTTGCCAGTGGAGCTATCTTACCTGTTGTCGTCATGTAGGACATGGTCGTCAAAGCCCTCGCCCTCCGACAGTGACACTTGTTGGGTTGTCCATGATTTCGTGGCGTTGCGGCGCCGAGAGAGGTAACTCTCTGCCTACTACCCTAGGGCGATGCCAATGAGGCGTCTAGATTCATGTAGCTTTTTATTGATGTACATGTCTGGCGTCTCTAGGATGTCGCCCAAGTAGCACGAAGTGCAACCTATCATTTTTCATTCTATATAATATCAACATTTTTTTTTAGATTTATAAGTTGGTCCAGAACAAATTATGTAAAAACTTATAAGATAACAAAGCTTATGTATATAAGTTATGTTATTCATAAAACTATTACAAAAATTATGCTAGAAAATTTACGTTGAGAAATTGTTATGATGAGTTTGCTCACTAATAGTTATGTATAAAAATTAGATTGTAAAGATAGATATGATGAGTTACTCTCATGTGTCTATCATTAGATTTAGGATCAATATGACACGACGAAGTGTATATAGATTTGTAGACAAAGTATATGGTCATACTGGATCGTCTGGAGCAGTATGTATGTCAAGTATACAAGTAAAAATAGAGTATATAGTACTGATATATTAAAAAATATGTGCTCTTTTGAAAATTCATATAGTAAGAATTAACGTATCTTAACATGAGTATATACACATAACCAAATTCATAAATGAATATGCATGCATTTGCAGTGTGGTTTATTGAAAATGGGAGTAACTACTCCCGATACTTGAAAAAACACACCCTAATTTTGTAACTTTCCAAAAAAAATGTTCATAAGTTTTGTTCTTCAAAATATTATGCATAAAAGTTATATGTTCTACTTTGCAACTTCCCTACAAAAAATATATGGTGAATTTCTAAAAAAAACACATAAAACTTCCCTAAGTTTTGTTCTACTTTGTAAATTTCTAAAAAAATACATAAAACTATATAAAACATTTATGATAGGAAAAGTATGACGATACATTTGTTCAATAGTCTTATACACAAAATTTGTGTATAATTTTATACTTCTTCTATTCCGAATTATAAGTCATTTGATTTTTTTCCTCAAGTTTGACCACACATCTTATTCAAAAGTTTGTGCACAATATCACTTCTTTTTTTATGACTTGCTTTATAAATAAAATTTCTTCAAAATGACTTAAACTTAGCTATATTTACATAATTTTTTTTAATAAGACGAGTAATAAAACTTAGGGGGTCAGAAAGGTCAAAGGACTTATCATTGGAATGGAAGGAGTAACTATCTAAGAAATTATGGTGAGAAGTTTTGTTCTACAAAATATTTGTAAAAGTCATGTGCGTTACTTTGCAGCTTTCTAAGAAAATATGGTGATCACTTTTGTTCACAAAAAGTATAAATAAAATTTATGAGTATAATTTTGTAATTTTACAATAAAAGTTTTGACTTTTTTTAAAAAGGAAAGTCACGGGACTTTTAGAAACGTATTTTCACGTCTTTCTTTTTACTTTTTTTAAAAAAGAAAGATGTGAAAATACATTTCTTTTAGAAAAGTAAAGTCATGGTGATTGTCGAATTAACCGATGGATTCTAGCCCAATGGTCGTTTGCTAATTAGTTGGATCGCGGCAACTTCTTATTTAATTCCCTAATTAGCTTCTCATCTAATCAGAGTTTGTTTGAATACATAAGAGCATCTTCAAGAATCTTTCTAAATCCCTGTCTCTAAATCATATATAAAAAGTCATTTGCATAAAAATCGTTTTAGAACAACTGTAAGAAAAATTTAGTTTTAGGGTCCTGTTTGGTTGGCCCTCCTCTCGCTAAGCCGTAACGCGGGCGGTGCCAAAACTAGGGTGCTCGATTTGGTCGCCGCACATTTGGCGAGATACGGCGGAGAAACTGAACTGGCATGCGGTTGCGAGGCCGCGGCATGCCGTATGTGCGAGAGCGATCCAAATGTGCGCCAATACCATTGTGCAGATATACGGTCCAAGTTTTTATCGAATTATAGCTAATTTTGACTAATTTTAGCCCTAGATACTAAGGACCAGTTCGATGAACTAGAATTAGTAATTAACTATAACTAATGATTAATTAGACTAATAGTTAGTTTAGTCATGTTCGGACCAAAGACTAACAAAGTGCTACTATAAAGTAGAATTAGTTGTCAACCCAAATAGTTGGGTTGTATGGACTACTAAACTAACATCTAGTTAGGGTTAAACTAATTATTAACTAAAGTTTAGCTAACTACTCCCTCCGTCCACGAATAAACGCAATTCTTTAACTTCTATTCTTTCTCTTTGACCATTCGTCTTATTTAAATTTTTTATACAAATAATAAATTAAATAAATCATTATGAAAATATCTCTAACAATAAAACAAGTCATAACAAAATAAATAATATTTATTAAAATTTTTTGAATAAGACGACTGGTCAAACAGAAATCGTAGAAGTGAAAGAATTGTGTTTATTCGTGGACAGAGGGAGTAATTGTTAGTCCATATGATCCGAAACAAGTCCTAAGTAACTGTCTATGGTTTTTTTATCAAACAAAGCTCAGTGAGGTCACATCGCTATTTTAAACTTAGTTAGTCTGTACTCAGTGTGGATACATGATTTAAAATGATTTGATTGGTCTCGAAACTTTATTTTATTTAACATACATTTACCGGGTTTCATAAACATAAGGATGTTAGGGGTTAAGCTGACACGTGGCGATGAGAAGTATGTGAATAATGGTCTCACGGTCAGTGAGACAGAGAATGAGGGAGGGTGAGGACAATCAAATACTAGAGCACCAAACGCAACCTCCTCATAAAAATCACCAGCTGAAAAGCAGCATCCCCTTCCTCTGCCTCCGCCCCCAATCCCCCTCCTCGTCACACCCCAGGCCACAACCCTAGCTGCCCCCGGAATCCATGGATCCCAGCAAATCCAGCACCCCTCCGCCGCCTCCAGTCATGGGCGCCCCCGTTGCCTACCCTCCGGCGGCGTACCCTCCCGGTGCTGCCGCGGGCGCCGCCGCCTACCCGCCGCAGCTCTACGCGCCGCCCGCTGCTGCCGCGGCCCAGCAAGCGGCCGCCGCGCAGCAGCAGCAGCTGCAGATGTTCTGGGCGGAGCAGTACCGCGAGATCGAGGCCACCACCGACTTCAAGAACCACAACCTCCCGCTCGCCCGCATCAAGAAGATCATGAAGGCCGACGAGGACGTCCGCATGATCGCCGCCGAGGCCCCCGTCGTGTTCGCCCGGGCCTGTGAGATGTTCATCCTCGAGCTCACCCACCGCGGCTGGGCGCACGCCGAGGAGAACAAGCGCCGCACGCTCCAGAAGTCCGACATTGCCGCTGCCATCGCCCGCACCGAGGTGTTCGACTTCCTCGTGGACATCGTTCCGCGCGACGACGCCAAGGACGCCGACGCCGCGGCCGCCGCAGCTGCCGCGGCCGCGGCTGCCGGGATCCCGCGCCCCGCCGCCGGAGTACCGGCCACCGACCCCCTCGCCTACTACTATGTGCCTCAGCAGTAATGTATCAGTTTGGCCTTGTTATCGTTCCGTAAGCGCAGATTTATTGTTTGTGTCTGTCTTAGTTGCTGCAGCAGCTCTTGTTACCGCGTAATAAGACTTGGTGATTTACGGGCCTCCCTCGAGCTTAAGAATTGAGCTGTTTGATTCTAGAATCCCGGTAAGGTTGTTGTAACTGGGGGCTGCTCTTTGATTGGGCTGGTAGTGTATGCCTAAGCCTAACTCATCCGATGCTGTAATGAGACAAGTATTATGCGGTTGTCTGGTAATTATTGTGCAAATAATGCTCTTCATGTTTCTGTGTAATACTCTAACCGGAATGTGCCTGTGTCATGAAGGTGCTGTTTGTGTGATGCTAACACGATTTAAATATTTAGGTGATTTGAGCTTTGAAGAGTGTTCTTTTAAGTTCTGATTTGATGTACTGTGCCAAGTAGTAGTTTGGCCTAACATGGAATCAGTTGATAAACTGAATGGGTGTATTTGATTGGACAACGGGTTTCTTCTTGTGCTGTTATGTAGTTAATTGGATATGCTTTGATTCTTTTACCGTTTTCTTTTTAGATGATCTCCTTTTGTTGACACATATTGAAAAAAGCTTTAAAAAGCCATTTGTTTTAAGCATGATTTTTCATTGTTGATCAGTTAGTTCTGCAGTGATGGCCTGGCGACCTATTTGTTGGAGGGTCTATCTTAATCCACAGATTTTTATATATGCACTCTGTATGGCATTTCCTGTTATTTGCTTGTAGGATATAAAGCATACAAATTATTAGAGCTTGCAACGCAGAATCGTACAGCTGTGCGCATAAAGGATGATTTATTTCTCCAATTCCTGGTGTTTTCAGTGTCCACATTTCAGACCAATGGGTTTCAAGTGTGGTTCCCTGTGACTGATTGGTCACCGAATCAATCACAAATATTTGTATATGTTTTCTTCTTCCACCAATTTATCCTAACATGACGCCTACTCATATGGAGCCATTAGTATTGTCTACATGCATTGATCGTACATGTCATGCGGATGTGACGATTGTTGGGATGTCTACTCATATGTAGATATAGCCATTGGTATTGTGTACATGCATTGGTTGTACATGTCATACGGATTTGATGATCGTTGGGATGTTTTTTCCTCTCTTTCGAAACTTGGTGATAACTGAGATCCTTTTTGTTGAAGCATGTTGTGTTAAATACTTAAACTAGCCTGTTCACTAACATGCAGCGAACCATTCCTTTCTATTGGAATCATGAAACTGCCATATGATGTTTGGAAATGCTGTCAGCTTTGCCTTTGTCAATACCTTGCTAACTTGTTCTTATTGTGGGAAAATGCATGCATGTAACTAATTGTACTCTGTTCATTGTTGTATCATTTTCTCATACGCTTGGTGTTAGAGCTTGCCCGTTGTATTCTGAACTAACATGAACTCGTACCATCACTAAAACGCTTCGCTTGTATTCTCCACATTCAGATGGTTTTGTAGTTGACTCTGGTGTTCATCTAAGTATTATTGTCGGTATGATTTCCTCTTTTTATCTGATTCCCGAGGAGTGCCTCGGTTCTATTTTTCCCACATGTTGCCTGTGTCTTGGTAGTATCTCTTATGCAGTGCTCATTGCTCAACTCATTGACCAAACAATATGCTGGGATGCAAATACTTGAAGCCTAGACGGGGGCATGCTGGGTTTTGCAACACTATAATCTCAGTGTTGGTTTCATTGCTGCGGACTGTATAGTCTACTGCTGAGGTCATTCTGCTGTGTAATGCGTTGATGGAGGCCATATGCTCACATTTTTGCTAAAGATGCGAAGCAGGAGAGCAGAAGTTGCTTTTTCCTCCTGTAATCTCAAGCTTGTCCGCAGCTAGAGTTTGTAATCTCTACTCTCAAGCTTGTCTTTCTCTTTTCGCTGCAAAAGCGGACTCTAAAAGCAGTTGCCAGAATTCAGGTCGGGCAGTGCAAACTGCCGTTGCCGTCCTCCAAGTCCGTTTCCCTCGCAAACGGCAGCCAGGATCAGGTCGCCCGGTGCCCGACGGCACGACCCCCCAACCCGTCGCGATTGGACCGCGGTTCGCATTGGGATGCGTCTCCCCTCGCAGCTCTCCCGCCAAGCGAGCGCGCGCGCGTGTCCTCACGCCGCGGGGCGGTTGCCAGAAGCAGCAGGATGCTTTGCAGTTGCAGTTGCAGGCGGGCCACTACTGACCGGAGCGAAAGGGACACGGGGCACCGACCCGCCCGCAGCCGCAGGCGTTGTGGCGGCAGGCAACGGAGGACAACGAGCGCTTTCAGCAACAGCCAAGCCAACAGTCGCGTCGGCCCAACATCACAAAAGATCGTATTCCGATCGTCCCAGATCGACCAATGCAGCTGCTCTTGCCGACATCATCAAGCGACAAGGTTCGTGTGCGTCGATCTTCATTTCCGGCCTATCTGATCGAGATGGACACAGTGGAGCTGAAGCTACGGTAGCATTTTGTCACTACGTCAGGCACGCACGCGCGCAGCACAAGCTCTGCTAGCATCCACCGGAGAAGAGGAAGCAGGCGTCCGTTTCAGTTTCACGTCGCTCTCGTTCCTCGTACACGCCACAGTGGACTCGCATTCGCAGCATACGATCGCCCAAGATTCTGTTCCAGACACTTTCAGTTCCGTTGTCGCTCTTGATCTCTGATCACCAGTGGCAGCATCGTCTCCAGCGGTCGCCCGAGCAATTCTCTCCTTGCAAACAGCCTGTAACGATCTGTGGACCGTCGGGCCGTGTAGTGGGCCGGGCTCTGTGTGTGTGGGTGTTGAGTGGTGAGGCGCGGACGGCAGATATAAGCCGATTCCGTTGTAAGCTGAAGGCATGACAGAACAGAACTCATTTTCGAATCCAAAATAAACGTAATCCCACGGATTCAGCCGTGTTCTGTCTGTTCTTCCTCAAATCCTTGCTACGTTTCCCTCCCAATCCATCTCAGTTATCCAGGATCGTTACATTTGGTATCAGGAGCCTATCGGATTTGAGGCGAATTTTTTTTTTCCCCAAATCGATTCGGACCTGGCGCCTAAGAAGCGCAAACCGCCGCAGTACCAGGTCGAGATGGCCGCGTCCCTGGACGATTTGAAAGCGACGATGGAGAAGATGGCGCAGCAGTTTGCCGGATTCGAGGACATGGTCTCCACCTCCCTTGACAAGCTCTCTGCCATCGAAGGCTGGCAGACCACAGCCGAAGTCTCGATGGGCAGCTTTTTCAAGCGTTCGGAGGAGGCGACGCTACGACTGGAGGATGCGGCGGCGCGCCTGAAGCAACTGGAACTCCGCCCGCTCATTCCCGCTCCTCCATCGGTGATGTGGCCACAACCGCTTCCCCACCAGCCACCACCGCTGACGTCGATGGGTGGGATCAACCTCAACGTCACCGCAGCCGCGTCGACATCTACGTCACCGCTGCGTGTTGATCTGCCTATGGGGCCCGGTGCGGGCGGAAGCCTCCTAGGAGCGCTTCCGCCGAACTTCGGTCAGGGTACGCTCCAGCATACTGGGCCTCCTGCTTTACATGATGATTCCCATATGCATCGCCCCCTGGTTCCGAAAATGGAGTTTCCCAAATTCGATGGTACTAATCCTCGTTGGTGGCGGGATCAATGCGAGGTCTACTTCGAGATCTACGCAGTGCAGGAATCAATGAAGACGCGATTCGCCTCGCTGAACTTCAAGGGTGCCACGCGTGCCTGGTTGCAGACGGTGCAGCGACGCGGGCGCATCACGGACTAGAACAAATTGTCCGAGATGGTGCTGTCCAAGTTCGACAAGGATCAGTACCAAATCCTGCTGGGGAAGCTCAATGGGTTGAAGCAGACCGGAACGGTGATGGAGTACCAGGAAGAGTTCGAGAAACTCGCCCATGGCGTCCTGTTGTACAATCCTGCCTTCGACGACACGTTCTTCGTCATGCGCTTTGTTGCGGGTCTGAAGGACGACATTCGTGCTGCGATCCGCCTTCATCGACCCCGCGACGTGGACACCGCGAGCGCTCTGGCACTGATTCAGGAACAAGAGCTGGAGTGTGACACATTGAAGACCTCTGGGCGGAATTTCACCAGAGCACAAGCCCGCACGACAGCGGAAGGCAAGCCCAAGGATGCAGGCAAAATCACCGTCAAGGCCAATAAGTCTGATGCTGAGGATAAATTGGCCTGCCTCAAGTCATTCAGACGTCGGAATGGTCTTTGCTTCAAGTGCGGTAAGAAATGGAGCCCTGCTCATACTTGTCCCGCGCTTGTGTCGTTGCATGTGTTAGAAGAATTTTTGGACGCAATGGACATTGTGCCACGCAATGATGATCTATCTAGTGATGATGGGACACCAACTGAGGAACCAGAGGTGTTCACTCTCCAGTCTGAACAACCCAGGGTGTCGATTCACAGGCAGACCCTCAAGCTGTTGGCCCAGATAGGGAAACACCAAGTGCTGATACTGGTGGATTCAGGTTCAGTAGGCACATTTGTTAGTGCTCAGCTGGTGGATCAGCTCAAGATTCCAACATCACCATGTGAATCCGCTTCATTTAAAACAGCTGATGGGGGTATGATGCTGTCTGAGCAGAAAGCAATGCAGTTGCAGTGGTGTATTCAGGGCTATTGCTTTGAGTCTGACGCTAGGGTGTTACCCCTCAAGTGCTATGATCTGATCTTGGGTGAAGACTGGTTGGAGGACTTTAGTCCAATGACAGTGGACTATAAGCTCAAAACAATCCAATTCACCCATCAAGGCAGGCAGATAAAGCTGCAGGGCGTGGTTGACAGTCCACATACTTGTACTCCAGTGACTGTACATAAGCTTAAAGGCCTTCTCAAACATGGAGCAGTCTCCCACTGTATTCAGCAGCTAACCATGCCTACACTAGCCACTCTAGTGGATAGCAATGTTGAAGAATTAGCTGCATCTGCTGATCAGTTACTTCCTGAACCAGTGGCTGAGTTGCTAACACAGTATCAACATCTATTTGCCTTGCCAACGGGTTTACCACCTGCCAGAGTAGCAGATCACAAGATTCCCTTAGTGCCTGGAGCTCAACCTGTCAAAGTCAGACCATACAAGTATTCACCCATTCAAGGAGTGATCAGACCCAGTACAAGCTCTTTTGCTTCGCCAGTCCTATTGGTCAGAAAGAAAGATGGAATATGGAGATTTTGCATAGACTATAGGCATCTCAATAACATCACCATCAAGCACAAGCATCCAATGCCGGTGGTGGTTGAACTACTTGATGAGTTGGCTGGAGCAGCTTGGTTCACTAAGCTTGACTTCAGGTCTGGATATCATCAAATTCGCATGGCATCTGGTGACGCGTATAAAACAGCATTTAGGACTCATAATGGCTTGTTTGAATTTCTGGTGATGCCTTTTGGTTTGACAAATGCACCAGCCACATTTCAAAGTTTCATGAATGAAATATTTGTTGATCTGCTCAGACGTGGTGTATTAGTCTTTATGGATGACATTTTGGTTTACTCCAAGACCCTAGAAGAGCATGTTATGCTGCTGCAGCAAGTATTCAGCATCTTAGAGAAGCACCAGTTTCTTATCAAGCACTCGAAGTGCTCTTTTGCTAAGCAATCTGTGGAATACTTAGGCCATGTCATTTCAGCAGCTGGTGTGGCTACTGACCATTCCAAGATTCAAGCTGTGAGTGAATGGCCTATACCAAAGACAGTGAAGCAATTGAGAGGGTTTTTGGGCCTCACTGGGTATTATAGAAAGTTTATCAAGCACTATGGCATGTTGAGTAGACCACTAACAGATCTCTTGAGGAAGAATGTGTCCTTTTAGTGGACTCCCCAAGCAGATCAGGCCTTTCATGCACTGCAACAAAACTATTACAAGCTCCAGTCCTTGCTGTTCCAGATTTCTCCAAAACATTTGTGGTAGAAACTGATGCCAGTGATTTGGGTGTGGGAGCAGTACTCATGCAAGATCAGCATCCAGTGGGATATTTGAGTAAAGCCTTGGGACCCCGAAATCAAGCATTATCAGTCTATGAGAAGGAATGTATGGCTATTTTGTTGGCAATGGAAAAATGGAGGCCCTATTTGCAACACAAGCCCTTTATAATCAAGACTGATCACAAGAGCCTACAGCATTTGACTGAACAAAGGATGACATCTAAACTGCAGCATAAGGCATTGATCAAACTCATGGATTTACAATATACTATTTAGTACAAGAAAGGATCTCATAATGCAGCTGCAGATGCCTTGTCCAGAGTAGATTGTGACCAATCTGTCCATGCGGTCTCTGAATGTATTCCCACATGGGTGGAGAATCTCCAAGAGGGTTATAAGCATGACCCCCAGGCTCAACAGTTGCTTACTGAATTATCTCTGGCCCCTAACAGTCATGAAAATTTTCAACTGATGAATGGTGTTCTTAGATACAAGGGCAGAATCTGGGTAGGCAATAATGTGGTGGCACAAAATCATATTCTGATAGCCTTACATGATAGTGGTTTGGGCGGTCATTCTGGCATTAGTGCCACTTATGCTAGAGTCAAACAGTTGTTTGCCTGGCCAGGATTAAAGAAGTATGTTCACAGCTTTGTGCAACAGTGTCAGACCTGTCAACAAGCTAAGACAGAAAGGGTTAAAACACCTGGGTTGCTGCAGCCCCTTCCAGTTCCAGATCAGGCTTGGGAGGTCATCAGCATGGACTTTGTGGAAGGCTTACCTCCATCTGATCACTATAATGCATTGCTGGTAGTCATTGACAAGTTCACTAAGTATGGCCATTTCATCCCTATCAAGCATCCATTCTCTGCATTACAGATAGCAAAAGTCTTCATGACTGAAGTATATAAGCATCATGGTCTGCCTAAGGTGATCATCTCAGATAGAGATAAAGTGTTCACAAGTGGACTTTGGCAGCAATTATTTCAACTGTCAGACACTAAGCTGGCGATGAGTTATTCTTACCATCCTCAGACAGATGGTCAGACAGAACGTCTAAACCAATGTGTGGAGGGCTTTTTGAGGTGCACAGTACATGCTTGTTCGAAAAAATGGACCAAATGGATTTCTGTTGCAGAATTTTGGTACAACACCTCGTTTCATTCAGCTCTGGGCAAATCTCCATTTGAGGTCTTGTATGGTTATACTCCCAGGCAGTTGGGTATTGCTAATCTTCAGCTATGTACAATTCCAGATCTTGAGCAATGGCTTACTGATCGAGAATTACTCTCCCAACTCATTAAACAGCAGCTGTTAAGGGCTCAGCAGCGTATGAAGGCTCAAGCTGACAAGAAGAGAATGGAGAGAGAATTTGAAGTCGGTGACACAGTTTTTCTGAAACTGCAACCATATGTTCAGTCGTCGGTTGCCAACCGCTCCAATCAGAAGTTGTCTTTCAGATTCTATGGTCCATTCAAGATTGTTCAGCGCGTGGGCCAGGTAGCTTACAAACTGGACCTTCCAGCTGAAGCCAAGATACACCCGGTGGTGCATGTGTCACAGCTGAAGAAACACATTCCTGCTGACACCCCCGTCAATGCTGATCTCTCCTCAGTGTGCTTGGATCCAGATCGGATTTCTTGGCCTACAAAGATTCTGGCAACAAGGCACATCAGACGAGGTAACTCTATGGTACAGCAATATCTCATTCAGTGGGATCATCTTCCTCTAGCGATGGGCACGTGGGAAGACAGTGTTCTTCTTTCAGAACATCTGATGATGCTTTGTGAGTGATATTGTCGGATGACCGTCAGACTTGAGGACAAGCTCTGATTCAAGGCGAGGGGAGTGTAACGATCTGTGGACCATCGGGCCGTGTAGTGGGCCGAGCTGTGTGTGTGTGGGTGTTGAGTGGTGAGGCGCGGACGGTAGATATAAGCCGATTCCGTTGTAAGCTGAAGGCATGATAGAACAGAACTCATTTTCGAATCCAAAATAAACGTAATCCCACGGATTCAGCCGTGTTCTGTCTGTTCTTCCTCAAATCCTTGCTACGTTTCCCTCCCAATCCATCTTAGTTATCCAGGATCGTTACACAGCCTAGGAGGGGCGAGCTCTGAAAGGCTCAAGCATGGCACTGGGGTTTTGCTTATGTGACTCTGATCCCATGGCGTGCCTCCTCGCTCTGGTCAATGGTCATCATCGCCGCGGCTAACTGAAGTCCATCCAATTGAGCTTTTTTTATAAAGGAAAAGAATCCGACTCCATTCATTGCAAAGCAAGGGAATCGGATCAATATTGCAAATTCCTAACTCCGTACAAGGAAATTCTACTTAAAACTCAATCCTAACATCACTTAACCATCCAAAGTAAGCAACAAAATGCATAACCACTATTTCTAGCGTTTGATGCGTTTGGAGAATCGGTTCCTCGTTGTCATAATATCTTTGCAGCTATTGAATGAGCAATGACGCAACTAGTATGTCCCTTGAACACTACCAACAAAAATTCAAAACAATTTTATTTCTTGTAAGTTGTATTATTCAGAAAATGGTTGCACCCCTACCAACATTAAAGCTTTGTTTGTTCTACCCCTTACTTGTACCACCCACTAAAAAGGTTGGGGTAACATCACTAGGTGTTCGCGAACCTAGTATGAGGTCAACCACACGTCATATATTTAGTATAACATCAACCTAAGAATAAATGCTAAATTGTTTTCTCCATCTAGCCAAAGAGACAAAATTGTCACCATTCTAATTTGTTTATGTTAAAATAACACCTCACTTTATGAACCACATGAAAGTCTTAATTTTTTAATGCAATTGTAAATGCCAAAGAGCCATTGAATCTTTTCATCCTCGTGTTATCAAGGCCCGGATTGTTTTTCAAAGCAAAAAAAAGTCCCTTTCCCCTTTTAGATCCACATTCATTAACCTTACTACATTAATATTCCACTCTTGAATTTTATTTCCCACTAATGCCTTTCTAAACAAAATATATAATAAGAGTTGTGCCAAGAGTTTGTGCTATCTTACCATGCTTTTTGACGAAATAGTAACAAGGTTATAAAATTGCAATTTATGTTGGATGCATGCACAACCAAATCTTCAAACTCATAGTTTGTGCCACTTATGCTGACCTTGCTAGCTTTCTTAATGAGTATGCTAAAGTCATCAAGAAAACATGTGCTAAGGCAAAAAAGCTAAAACTTGAAAACAAAACTCTTTTAGCTAAATGTGAATCTATGAAAAATCTAGTCATGAGCTTTGAAATCAACATAAATATGTGTTCAACACCCTCAAGGAGCTCAAAGTGAAACATAACGAAGTCACTGAGTCATAAAGAGCTTAAGAAACATTATAAACCAGAGGATCACACCTCGAGCTCGACACTAGACATTACTTGCTAAAAGAACAATAGCATGAGGTTAAAATTAACCATGATGTCTTGAGATAGCCCTTGATTGCATGAAAAAAATAAAAACCTGATGTTCTTCATGTTGTCAAAGTTGATCTAGCTACTTCTTGTACGTAATGACTTGCTTAATGTTCTAACTCTCAAGAAGCAACCTTCGAAGGTAAGAAAGTAGTGGTGGACGAATTATATAGCGACTATCTCTAGATCAAGAAAGAAAACGAGAAGCTCAAAGATGTTAATATAAAGAACGATAATGCCCATTAGAAAGCGATTCCACCGGCCAAGCGGTGCCTTGTATTATCCGTCCGCTCGACGCCTGGTCTTATCTGCCCGCTCGATGCCCTCCCCATCCTGATCTCGTGTCTGAGCGCTTCACTTCTCTAGCTCTTCTCACCCTGTTCTCCTGGCTCCTCCACTCTCTCATTCCGCTTGCACGCCGCCGCCCCTTCCACCCTCCGCAACCTCCATGTCACGATGGCTGCGGCTTCCGGCGAGCTGTCCCTCCCTACCTTTCTCCGCCCTCCCATACTCAATGACCTCCATGACACCAGAGAGGAGGGCGACGATAGCGGCTCCGGCGACGTAGGTGGTCCTTCTCTAGATCTGAGCCCTCCTCCTTATTTGGATTTGAGCTCTCCTCCTCCTCCTTCTCCCCGTCCTCCTACTCCTTTGGATCTGGATCTGGAGACGCAAAGTTGGCTAGAGTTCCAGCGAGCTCTATTTCAATAGACTTGCTTTGCTACTGCAACAAGCAATATTTGTTTGTTGCAATAGTTTCTTTCCTGGTGTTGCATCTTGAATTTTTTTTTGTTTTTGTTCCGTTTTTGTTTCTGTTGTTGCAGCGGTGTTGTTTCACTGATGCAACAAGTTTTATTTGTTGCATTAGTCTTTTTCCCTGATGTTGCATATCTCACGACGCTTTTGGTTTGTTGTTGCAACAAGTATTTTTTTCGTTGTTACATTAATCTTTTTTTTTATGTTGCATCTCGCATTGTGCTTTTGTATTTGTTGGTGCAGTAGCTTTGGTTTGTTATTGCAACGAGTTATATTTATTTGTTGCATTAGTATTTTTATGATATTGCATCTCGTATTGTAGCTGCTTTAGTTGTGTTGTTGCAATCGCTCTTGTTCTGATATTGCAGTAGACTTGTGATGATGTTTCACCTCGTACTGTGTATTGTTTGATGTTACAAACAATTTCGGGCGGGCAAGGTTGGAAGGGTGAATGGGAAACCCATTCTATTCGATTCGTTTCGTGCACGAGGGGCTGTGGGGTTCCATGCGCGTTGGGGGCGAGTTCCGTTTTTGAGGAGCGGAGAAAGGGCGGTTTCAATTTCTTTTTTATACTATCTGGACAGGCGGGTGTGATCCCGCGCAAGAGGGCAAGGCATGGTACGAAGGGTCCAGTGTCCTTGCAACGACGGCAAGGAGCGGCGCGAGCGTCTGGACACTAGCCTAGGTCCAGACGTCCGGGCACTGGCCTTCCGCCTTCCCTTATAAAGAAGCTCCCATCTAGTGTTAAGGATGGTGTTAATATTGATTCTAGTGATTTTGACATGTCTCCTGAGAATGATAGGAATGATACTACATGATTCGAGGACAGCACCAATGGCGTGGAGGGAGCAAGCTTGTGTCCGTTTGATCTCGGTGTTAGTATGCAATATGGCAATGCACATTGCACTTGTGGACACATCATCGCCAAGATTTTATTCCACGATCCAAATAATTTCTGTTTCATGTCACCCTCACTATTTTCGTGTGTAGTTATCGTATAATTGACCACAACATGTTAACACAAAACCAATTCTCGGGTCGATCGAATTATTAGTTCTACAAGGAGAGGCACTTTCTATAAATTCGGTGCCCCTGCTTTTGCATTTCCTCGCAAGTTCGCCGCACAGAGGGACTCGCTCGAGCTGGCTTGGCTTGGCTTGGCTCTCTGCAACTCCCATGGCGTGCCTCCTCGCCCTCGTCATTGCTGCCACAGTACTAACGGTGCAACACGAAGCCATAGCTCGATCAGAGCATGATTCAGATGCAGCTGGAGCTGGTGTCAGTTTTTTGTTGTTGTGCTGAATACTGCATTATGTCGCTTGATCCTCAGGGTCCACCAGGAAAACTGACGCATGCCGCTCGGACGACGTCGCCGGCGGAGGCCTTCTGGCGCACGGCGCTCCCCGGCGCTCCGATCCCCGAGGCCATCCGCGACCTCCTGCGCCACGGTGCTGCCGTCGTCGATTGCTCCAACTCCAAATTATGCAGAATCATGAATCTATGACCGAACACCATTGTCACACGTAAAGCTGAACGCGTGCAGGGACCAACGCGCGAAACGTCGGCGTTAGACCCGAGCACCGCGGCGACGAGCCGCCGCCGTTGCCTCCCATGAACTTCGACTACGACTACAGGAGGTCCTCGCCACGGAACGAAGCCGCCGCCCCCTCTGCCAAGGCTCCGGACCACATTGCCGGCGGCGCCCGGTCCCGGAACGCGGCCGCGTCGCCGACGGTGTTCTTCCTCGAGGACGCCGTGCGCGTCGGCGGGGTCCTGCCGTTCCCTAGCATCGTCATCCCGAGGGACACCGCCGCCGACGCGGCGGCGGCGGCGGCGGCTTCGCCTCCTCCGCTGCGGCTGTACACGGTCCGCGCCGTGCGGGCCGTCGACGGGCGCGGGTTCGTGGTGTGCCGCCACGACCGCGAGGCCGGCGCCGGCGCCGCAGCCGCCGTGTACGGGTGCCGCGTGACGGGCCCCGCCGCGAGGGCGTACGTGGTCGCCGTGGTCGGCGAGCGCGGGGAGACGGTGACCGCGGCGGTCGTGTGCCGCACCGACGACGTGCACCAGGCGCGCGCCGCGCTCTGGCCGCTCGACGAGAAGCCCGGAGGCGCGGCGGTCTGCCACGCGGCGCTCGACGCGCAGGTGATCCCGGTCAAGAACGGCAGGTGCTCCGCCTCCTTGGTGTAAGGGCTCCGACGTGTTCCGTCTGTTGTTGGCGTCGTTGCGATGCAACGTTACTGGTACTAGCTAGTACTGTAGCTACTATGTATACGCATGTGGTGAAGCGTGTGCTCATCCTGTCATCCATGTGTAGTATTCGATCTTTTGATTCACTGCCTGTGCTCAGTAGAGTGATCAGCGTCGTCAAAATAAAGAAATGCTTGCTGTGCTTGTCTAAATGGTCGATCTTTGTCTTTTGCAGTGGAGAATAGTAAACTATCACCATGGCTCTGTTCGGCTGACTGGATTGTACGGCTAACTGATTGATTGTTGTAAGAGAAAAACATTGCTGAATGATGCTATCTGATAAATTCAAGCGAATAGAGTCCATGAAATGTGAAGTGCCAGACGATGAACTGACAATGAAATGGGGATGTGCAGTAGTGGGCTGGCAAATGAAACCATCTCAGATTTAAATTAGACTGAGACATGTGGGCCAGTCGATGCCCTCATGGGCCTCCAGCGACAAGCTTGGCATGGCGGGCGATTTGTGTGTTTTTTTTCTTTTTTTGGCGAGTTAAGTGATATGATAGAACGCTCAATCAAAGGTAAAAAAAAATATACTGTACTTCCAGAAACAAATGTGGATGCAAACAGCAAGGGCTGAACGCTCTTTTTAGCCGGATATTCCGGTACGTGCATGCATAGAGCAACATGGGTGGTGGCGGTACATAGGCTGCATTTAAATTCATTTGAAATTTAGAATTTTAACGCTATAGTAGCGGGAATTTTTTTTCCTATAAGTGTCTAATTATGGCCTAAATATGTTTAAAAAATTCGTCTCATGATGTATATATAAACTGTACAAACATGTATATATTTTATCTATATTTAATGATTCATACATGTGCCGCAATATTAATGTGACTAGTTAGAATTAGAAGTTAGAAGATATTTAAACAGGGCCACACCACACAGACCCTTGGAACTTGGTAGTTGGTACAGCACATACATGGACAGGCCACCTGTGGTGACACCCGGCAGACGCACCTCACGTAGCCGAAACCGACCGCGTCGGCGGTGCCACGCCCGCCATGCGCGCGCCGCCCATCCGTCCACCATCCGTCCCCTGCAAAAACCCTGTATCGGGCATCCCTCTCACGTGTCCACCCTGACACCTTGCCGGACGCTGACCTTCGCCTCGCCCTCCTCTCCACGCGCCCGCCGGCCGGCCGGTCTCGCATTAATTGACGACTGATAACGGAACCTGTAAGACCGGATGGTCAATGTTCATGCCCGCACGCCACGCGCACGTTGGCCATGCCCAGCGCCCACGCTCTGCGCTAGACGCGCTCGCCGCGCCTCCGCCTTAGCCGCTACGCCGCAGCGCATGATAGCACTCAGCAGTTTTGTAGGAGAGGCAGCTGTGCATGTACTGTATAAATACATATACATGAGATCAATACAAGATTCGTGGTTGATCTAATCCTGTTTTATGGTATCAGATCGGGCTTGATCCCCTGTCGCCCAGCGATTCTTGTGACAGAACCGCCTTAATCATAGGGCCCACGTACCCCGTCATCGGCCCTAAGGACCTTTGAATAGTCTGCACGAGTTCCCTTTGACCTAGGTGGCCTGTCGGGTCTCCTAGGAAATCCTAATTTCCCCGAGGATCTCATTGTAAAGACCTTACAAGTATTACAACAGTTTACATAAATAATTTGAATCAGAGTAAAGAGTGCGGAAGTATTACTTAAACATAGATTACAATTACATTATCCCAAACCAGAGTTTCGCAGTGGAGTAGCTGTATACAACTAAACACCCTGCCCAAGGGTTTCATTATATACACATCTTCATCCATGTACGATCCGATGACTGGCACGATCCTTCGTAGAACTGTTTACTCAACTTACCTGCAACAGGGGGTTAACAAACCCTGAGTACATGGGGTACTCCGCAAGACTTACCCGACTAAAGGTGTAAAATTAGACTCAGGAATGCAGGCTGAGGGGAGTCAAGGTAAGACTTGAGCAAGAGTCAAAGTATTTTGCAGAAAAGCATTTCTATCCTATTTCATTATTTGATCTCAATATTATTTTATTCATATACATAATTCAAATATCAATTCTCGTATATTATGTACTTTCAAATTCATATTCATTCTCAAAAACACCTAGTTCCGAACCACTCTTCGCTGTAGGGGTGAGGATCATGTCTCCATTAACCGAGGAGCAACATCGATTCGAATCCAGAAGTACCCAGCTGGGAATCCCTATCCACACTGCATATGTAGCACTTAAGCTTGCATATGCCAACCCCGCCTACCACGGCTTTTCATACCCCGGAACCGGTCCTGCGCCACCCGAGAGCACAGTACCCCTCTAGTCTCCAGGCACGACGGCCATGAGGGTACACGCTACTCTCGCCATCTCTCCACTCCCAGTGCGTGGTTGTCGGTTCCAGCAGTAGAGCCACCGGAGTCAGAGGCTTTCCGTAGTATGTGGCTAGTTGCAAAGTCATGATCACAGCAGGCCGACAACGAATGGTCCCTAATATTTTTCCGTTAGAAACCATGCATTGGAACTCTAACCCAAGTACACTGGAGACCACCCGGTTTTCGCATCCCTTTTTCGATGGCGAGGATCGTTGGGACTCTAACCCAAACAGATGGTCGACCAAACGGAAAACCCATCCACGTTGATGATAATGGACTGGCCAAGTACACCATCACCAAACGAGGACAATACCAATCCCATAAAATGATTCATTTGTTTCATATCATCACAGTTTTCAAAATAGCATTTTTGCAACTCTATCATTAAGCATGATTAAGCATTTTTCAATACTTTAAATAAATCAGGGTCTCAGGTATAATATGTGGTCAAGGAAAGGTAATGCATCAATGGGTTATCACTCAACTCCTAATAACCTAATGCAGTAGATTAACTCAAGTGATAAATATTTTTAAATAACAAGGAGGGGCAAATGCACCGGGCTTGCCTTTTGCTTGGAGTAGATAGAACCCTGAAATCAATCACCGAAAAAGATCCACGTCCTCCGAGTGAAAACCTCACTTGGGATTTGCTTCAGATAGCAATCACCGCGTGTTCACTACACGAAATAATAATGCAATACTTAACATAATGATATGTATGCCATGATACAGGAGATGCACAGAATCACAGATCAATAGAAAGTAACTTAATTCGTAAGTTGAGCACAACTTGCCTCCATGATAAAGTTGCAAGTCAACGAAACTAATTATTATTGGGTATTAACCACTTTACTTTATTGACCATTTTAACAGTCGTTGAAAGTCGAATTAGTTTTTCCCCTAGAATACTGTCAACCCTTTACCTAAACCAACTATTAAGCCCTATCATCATATGTGAATAACATAAATTATTAGCATTCCTAATTAACCATTTAATTAAGACCCAAACACTAATTAAGGTGGCAAGGATCATCCCAAGTTAGTGACTCAGGGATGTCCAAAAGTCACACCTAATTCCATGTTATAAATATTGATATTGCTTTCATTATTTATTACTAGAGTTTTATTCAATCATGCATGGTGATTACAATAAGTCGATCATTTCATGCCATGGGACAGCAAGGGTTAAGTGCCTTATGGTCTTCAAACAAACTCCCAAAAGTAATCAAAGACTAAGCTAATCGTCTCCCTAATTTATATTATCCTTTATTAAATATTCTGAATCTCTAATTCAAGTTTGAATTAATTATTTAAGTAAAATTTATTCAAATAGATCCAAACTTTTTCTACAGATAGCACTGAGTCCCAAACAGTACCTAGTCAAATCTCATGATTTTTGATAATCAATGTGGCCTACAAAATTATTGGAATCCACAGTTATGAATTAAAAGAGGCATTTTTATCCCACACAGAAAACACTAAAAATATTTAGTTTATATTTTTCATGCATCAAGTATATCACAGAGAAGCTGCACAAAAATTTCCATAATTGTTGGAGCAATATTTATATTCCTAGAAAATTGATAAATTGAAATACTATTCATTTTCTCAAAAATTGGAAAACCCCTTTAACCCACTCGGACCAGCAGGAAATGGCCGGCCCACTACGGCCCAGACGCCCGGCGCCTCTTCTTTTTTTTTTTACCCGTGCCTGTATTGGACCGGCCCACACGGCTCCACCCCTTCTTCCTCCTCCGCACCGCCGACCGGCAGAGCGCGCGCATGCGCGGCTCGACCGTCGAACTCGCCGGCGGCGGGTACTCCGGCAACACTGAACACACCCTCGTGCACCCTTATGGAAAACACACTATTCTAGAGAGTCAGACGGACCCCTAGAACACTCAAGCGAGCTTAGCGGGCGGCCATGGCGGACAACCGCGGCGGCGCGATGCGTTCCCACCACCTCGACGCGATAGAGCTTAACTCGAAGATGCTACAAGTATTAGGGAATCACCTTGAGCCTCCTGCTCACGCTAGACGGGGACGAAGAGGGTCAAAGACTCGCTAGTGACATCCATGGCGGACGCGGTGGCGCGCTCCAACGACGAGGACCGCGTTCCCACCCGGCCTGTCAAGAAAAAGATCAACCGGCTAGCCGAAGTGCAACGCCAAGCCAAGGCAGAAAGGAAACGGAGGGACCCTTGAGGAGAAAAACACCACAGTGACCCCGCCGCGTAAGGACGAGCCGCGGCGGCGCCCCAGCCGGCTGCGGAGAAGAAAGAACTTGGCCTGACGACTCCGTCGATGGCAGGCTACGATTCGAGGCTCAAACTACGCGCACGGAAATGGCAAAACTACGCACGAGATGGAAAGGATGCTAGTTGAGTATGCACGATGAATTTCTGCTTGAGCAAAGAAGCTCGTCGGCGGCGGTTTGGAAATCAGAGAAAGAACGACGGCGACCGAGCTATATATAGAGGAACGGACGCATGACGCGGAGATGGCCCCTACGGGCCCGGCCCGACGGCGACACGCGGCCGGCCGGCCCCGGGCATCGCCGGCGGCCGGCGCGCGCACGCGCGCCTGCACCTGGGCAGGAACAGAGCCGGTCCCCCCCTCTACAAAAGGTCAACTTCTATTTTGAACTAGATCTCCCTATTTTATATAACAACAGGAAAAATTCTAAAAATAAAAGTCATGCCAAATTTTGTGAAGATCATTTTTTATTTTTGGACCATATTCAAATTCGAATCAGATTTGAATTTATTTAAGAGGGGGTAAATCCCCAATTTGAATTTCAAACATAATTTCTCAAATTACTTTCAGTTTTTATCAACAACTTGAAAAATGGTAAAAATAAAAGTTTCTCTACTCATTGAGCCCAACAACTTTCATTAAAGCAGTTTTCCCCAATTCTTGATAGTTTTTAAAATAGCATTTTAAATTTAATTAAACAAACAGTAATTGGGTTTAAATTTAAATTCCCACTGGTAAACTTTAAAATCTCTAAACATGAAAGTTGTTCCATTTAGCAAGGGCTAAAACTTTTATTAAAAGACCATCATCAGATTCCTATTAGTTTTTGAATTTGTATTTCAAGTTTAATCTTTAAAACCTAGATTAAGATTTTATTTAAAATTATTTTCAATAACTTCAAAATTACCCAAAATAGAAGTTACTCAACTTCAAAAGATTTACAACTTTTGTTTAAGTCCCAACACTTGATTCTATTTAGTTTTTGATTTAGGGTTTCGGGTCCGATTACGGTTTTTAATTGTTTTTCTTTTTATTCCCCAATTTAATTTAGATAATTGCATACAACCCAAACATTCTCATAATAAATCACTCTCTAGCACTTATGCATAATCACATGTTGAAACAAAAATTATTTTTGTTAATGTATAGTAATGAGTTTATGCAGGATGGTTTACATGCAATGATGATGACATGACAGGTTTTAATTAACCGTAACACCAGAGATGTTACACTCCTCTTCTCTTCCGCTGCCCGCCATGGACGTCAACCCCTTGTTCGAGTTCGAGCAATCTGTCAATGGCGATTCCTCTTCCTCTTCCTTTTCTGCTTCTGTTGCTTCCTTCACTGCGCCGCCGCCGCCACCGCCGCCGCCGGCCTAGCCACATCCTCCCACTTCTCTCCAGACTGTCAACATAAAATCCCATGTTCCGGCGATCCTCGACATCGTCAACCCGAACTACCCCGAATGGCGGTGCTTCTTCGACTCCGTCGTCGGCAAGTTCGGCCTCCAGTCCTATCTCGCCGCAGCGCCTACTGCCACCAATGTCGCCGATCCGGACTGGGTTATGATCGACCAGTGTCTGGTGAACTGGATGTACAACACCGTCTCGCGCGACGTCCTCCGCATCGTCCGCGTTCCCGGTGCCAACGCCTTCACCATCTGGGGCGCCATCGTCGACCTCTTCCGTGACCACCAGATGCACCGGGCCGTGTATTTGGAGGTCGAGTACCGCAGCTTGTACCAAGGCGACCTCAGCATCACCGACTACACCGCCAAACTAAAGGAGCTCGCTGACGCTCTGCGTGACCTCGGCCAGACGGTGTCCGAGCCGTCGCAAGTCCTGAACATGCTGTGCGGATTGAACGGCAAGTATCGTCACACCATCTCCGCCATCACTTCCAAGCAACCACCCCACACCTTCCTCTCGGCGCGCTCTTTCCTCCTCCTCGAAGAGCTCTACGAGCAGCAACATGGCAAGATGGCAGCACACCATGCCATGGTTGCCCAAGGCGGCCAACGCTCCACCAACGGTGGTGCTCCCTCGTCTGGTGCTCCTCCCTCCGGTGGCTCTCAGGGCGGCCCACCTCCTTCTGCTGGCGGCTCCAGCACCAACACCGCTCCAAGCGGCAACCCCGGCGGCACCCGCAACAGGCGTCGTCGCGATCGCGCCTACGGTCAGACCGGCGGCGCTCCTACGGCCAACGCCGCCAACTCTGGCTCGTCTTCAACGGGCCCGCGGCCCACCTTCCCCAACACTCCGTGGGCCGCCAACTTCAACCCGTGGCAAGGCATGGTCCAGACGTGGCCCATGCCGTTCCGTGCCCCGGCGACCGGCGTCCTCGGCCCCGTCCCGGCACGCCGAACCAGCAGGCCTTCGTCGCCGGCGCGCCACCGTCCGCACTGCGCCCCTCTGCCTTAGCCGCTACGCCGCAGCGCATGATAGCACTCAGCAGTTTTGTAGGAGAGGCAGCTGTGCATGTACTGTATAAATACGTATACATGAGATCAATACAAGATTCGTGGTTGATCTAATCCTGCTTTAACGACGACGACGACGACGACGGGGAGCTTCCTTTCACGCGCACGCGCAGGCACGCACGATGGCGCGGACAGCCCCAGGCAGGCTACCGTCCAGGCGACGCGGTCCATCAGGTCCGTGGTGCGCCAGTACCAGTACGGGCGCGGCTAATATCATGCGCCACGCAACGCAACGCTGGAAGCACTGCAGCCAACAACAGGCACGGACACGGTCTGCCCGGCGCCGTACGCCCGTACGCGCAGACGCTACAGCGTGCGCTAGTGCCGATCGAACAACCGCGCCGGCCGCCGCACATGGCACATGCACTGCACGCGGCGCGGCGGACGTGCCACGAACGACCACGAGACGTGCACCGCCGTAGGAGTACGTACCGACACGCATGCCTACACGCTTTTCTGATCGTTGCGGTAGCGCACCGTGAATCGCGAATGCCGAGACAGAGCGGGAGTGGAGAGTGATGCCGACTCGTCGATGCAGGCGCAGGCCTCGTTCTCAGGCTTTTCGCGGACTAAGGGCACACTGCCCCGCCGGCCGCCGCAGCGAAAATGCAGGGAGCTGGGAGCCTACTGTACGTGCAGCGCAAAGGCGTTCAGTCGTCTCCATGAGACCATGACCACACTGCACGAATCCACGATACTACATTGGAGATGCCCTTATTACGAGTAGTACAGACTCCCTCCTTGCAATTCATTGACTTGTACTCTTTCTTTTTGACCATTCATCTTGTTTAATCTGTTTATACAAATAATAAATTAAATTAATTATTATAAAAATATTTTTAATAATAAAATAAGTCATAATAAAATAAATAATATTTATTAAATTTTTTGAATAAAACAGATAGTTAAATAAAAATTATTAAAGTTAAAGAATTATGTTTATTTATGGACGGAGGGAGTACCTATCGATCAACGAGACGGCCGGCAAATAGAAAACGCCAGAGAAAAGGTCGCTGGTGCAGTGAACCCGCAAGCCGTTGCCCGTGCCTGTCTGTCGAGCACAGAGACCGCAGATCGTTTGTACGCGCGCGGCACTGCGAGCGCTCACACCGCTTAGGTGAGGCTAGCCCTGTCGTTGGGGAGGGTACGGGCACACCCGCGCTTGCCCATGCTCACACCTATGTCTGACACACCTATAAATTTCCTTCTCCACTTTTGTCCGAACCCGATTACTTATGTTTACTGGATAATTGAATATTTGAATTACTTTAGTCAGTGTACGTTGCGCCTGTGCTGTTGAAAACCAATCACGTGGCTGCTGCTATACTTGCTGCTGAATAAACTAATCACATGGCCGCTACGAAGACCAAAGATAGTAAATAAATATCAATCACCATTCATCGTGCGAAGCAAATAAATTACAATAATACTGGACTAAATGATAACAAACTTGTACCAATGTTTAATTTATACAATTCAGTCTCCCACTACATGAATAAATATGACTAGTTGAATAATAATCTCTTAGAAGATATTAAGCAAAGGGCCATCATCCAAGCATAATTTCAACAAGCTCAGATTGCCTTTTTCTCTTCACCTGTTGAGCTCATCACCACCTGTTAATAGACTGTTGAAGTCAACCAGAACTAAAAGAGTTGCACTACTTCAGTTCTTCTGAATGGGCAAAATGAGATGCACAACAAGGCATATGCATGTAGTCTGAATGGGCAAAATAAGATGCACAACAAGGCATATGCATCAATGCATATATTGATGGACTGACACTGCTGCATCCATACTCTGTCTCAACTCTCAAAAGTCACTGTCCAGTCTGAACATTTTAAACTAGTCAAAAAATTGCCTGACAAAGAAAGGAAAAAAATATCTATATCATTAGGAAAGAAACAATATTAATGAGAAATATGTGAAAAAGAAGTCTTACTTAACACCGTTGCTTCCTTCATATTGCTCATCTATATCATTATCTTTAATCCTGATAGAGCTATCACTAGTACCCATAATTTCATTGGAACTCCTCGAACCATTTGGACCTATACTCCCTAGGTGGCCATGCATCACACCCAAAACATTTCTATGGCCAGTGTTTCTAGTTGATTCTAATCCTCTCTGTCTAGCACTGTAAAAATAATTGTTTATTAGGAAAGATTATTGTAAATAACTTAACATTACTAGTAATTTTATAAGGGACGAATTACACCATTTTTTTCTGCAGTACCTAACCACCACCGAAATTTTCAACTAGAAAAATAATGTTCAAAGATAATTTGAGAAAGTTTCAGCAAACCACTATATACAATGTACTTAATAAGTAGAAAGGTAGTAGTCCTCGTAGTAATAAGCAGAAAGTTTTGCTAAAAAGATGCAAAATCACAGGAAGTAAAAGATGTTGACGAACAGAGTCCCAGCCCTCTAATTAGCTACTGCTAGTTGCCAGAAACATCCATCCGCCTCCACCCCAAAAAGCACGGAGAAAAGAAAAAGAAAAGACAAGCAAAAAAGGCGCAGTGCAGGCTTAAAAAAACAAAACGTAGCCATAAACTAGTTGAACAAAAACATCTGTCTAGTGTAGTAGGATTAATCTTCACCTTAGCATGGCTGGGTCGGATCTGGCTGAGAGCGTGGTGCTGCCGCGGCTGTGCCCATCGGTCGCGGGGGCCTGGCGAGCTCCCTCTGCCTCTGTCATTCAAATCGGACGCATCTGACTGGGACCATGCACAACAGCTGTTAGGGTTTAGGAGGAAGGAAAATCACAGACAAATGACATCTAAATACCTTTCTTGGGGCGCTTCAATCCTGGGAGCAAGGTTCTTCCTCGTCGACGACTGGGATGGGCACAAGGGCCGGGACCTGCGGCCACCGCCGCCGCCGCCGCCACTGAAGACCGGTTGAGATGGAGGCCGGTTGGAGAACGATGAATGAAATAAATGAGTAATACCCTCCCCGTACCCGTGACTCATTGGGTATTACCCGTACCCGTGCGGGTACACGATTTGTTACCCATGCCCGACCCGTTTTAGATGGGTTTGGATTTGAACAGTGGGTATGAATACCCAGCGGCAGGTTTAGTTGAGGCGGCCATGAGCCCATTCTGCCCATGACTCATGCCCACTGCTTCCGCGGTGCATGGCGACATGGCGCCCCGCCCAGCTGCAGCTGCAGCCTTCAGAGTACATGGCGCTCCTGCTCTCGTCGGGATGGGTGGGCACTGGCACAAAGTTGGCAAGGGCACTGGGCGGCAGGGCCACCAACGTCGCGACGGAACGATCACGTGTACTCTCCCTTCATACTTCCGGGCTCCGTCCAAAAACTTTTGGAAATTCAAATTTTGCCTTTAGAGTACATGACACTCATGTTTTCCAATACACATGTCTCTTATACTAAAATACACTCTTTTTCTCCACTTCTCTCTTTTCAATTTCTGTGTACTATACATTTCACTTTTCCTTAATTCCGTGTCCAAATACGAAGCGTCTACTATTTTAGAACAGAGGGAGACGGTGCAAAAGATGAAATACCAAAATATTTCTTATCTTAAAGATGAAGATGTAGTAAGAAAAAATATATTAGAAAAAATGTATTGCCAAACGAGAATGAAAAATATTTTAGAAAGAATTCGAATACTAGGGTGTACAATATATTGGTACCGGACTACGGGTGCATCGCGATCGCGAGCGCCGTATCACACTATCACTTATATGCCGCAAGGGAGCACTGCAGCACGGTGAGCTGTGCAAACACAGGAGTATGTGAGATGGCTTGCCAATTTAAAGACGTAGTACAACCGTACAGGGCAGGTGTGGTAGGGGCGTAGGGCATCATGTCGTACCGTCCAGTGTGTGCTATGGCATTCTGTTCGGTACTCGTGGAGGAATACTTTAATGTGAAACAAGATCGAATAATCCATATTTAGAGGAAATGCCGAAACAAGATAAGCAAGGCACATATTTCTTGCAAATACTATAAAGGCTAGTATAGACACACGTACTACCCCGTTAGTCGGTTTAGTGGAGTCACCTTTGGGGTCGGTCTTACGGCCCTGCCCAAATTGAGTGGAAAATTGGCCACGATGGCCCATAACATTACATGTGAGTTATGATGACAACCCCTCTGGCTCTGCAGGTTCGCCACGAGACGGCAATACCGTTTGACTTGTCACCACCACCAACAACACAAAGCATCCAGAAACCGCTGGGCCGTTCTGCTGGCCGCTGCAGTGGCCAGACCGCCAGACCGCCAGACGGCCAGAACCCATCTTTCCGCAGCCATCTTCTTATGGCTTTCGTGGACTTCGACGCACATCAACCGGCAAGATGACAAGGACCCAACATGCAATAGGGCAGAGGTGGGGGGAGCAGTTCCTCAATGCTCATCTGTCCATGGCGGCATGGCCGGACTGATGAAAGGAAATTCACCAACCATGCCGGGCGGGTGCGCTGTGATGCTTGCCAGACCTGGACGTCCGAGAGCCCCAGGCCCAGGCCCAGCTCGGGGTGTGGATGGCACGGCGCCACCAACACTGCCGCCTTACCGGCAAGTGCAAGCCGTCGGCACGTGCAGCTCTGCTCTCGTACCCAAGAGTCACATGCTCCCAGCTCTTGCATTGGTCACCGCGCATTTTCGATGCGAGAACACAACACCGGCGCGCGTTAGATTTGAGGAGTAAAATAGTCCTGCGCGGTGGAGGTGGGAGTGGAGCACGGCACGGCGGAGCACTGTACAGTCACGAGGCCACAGCTCGAAGCGCACCGTAACACGACAAATGGAGGGTTTGGTATGACTCTGACAAAACCCTACTGCAGCCTATTCAGTACAGTAGTTTGCTTTTATTACGTGGAAGCGTCAGCGGCGACGTCGAGTTTTGACTGCAGTCGCCGCGCGCTCGAGCGTCCTCGGAAAGCACCACCGGCACAGTCCCCCGCTCCGTCGCGCGTCAGCTAGCGCCAGCCCGGTCCGGCAACTCCGGCCGACACGTCTCATCCACGACGGCGAGACGGGACGAGACAGCCTCTGTCGCCTCCGTTGAGCATTGGGCTGAAAAGAGTCCAATCGGTACACTGCAGCGGATCAACAGACATGTTGTGCTCAACTGCTCATTTGTCTCTGATTGCATCTTGTGATAAAGAAACCACTGTTAATCGAGCAGCTAGCATTATTAGTTGTTAATTGAAGCTAGCTGGGCCGAAAACTGCTCGCCATTGGAGTACTCCTACGTCCGTCCACACCAGTACGTACAAGGTTGTCTGATGCTCTTCGAGCCTTTTCAGCTTCCGTAAAGTATTCTGACATCGGAGTGGGACGGGGTGCCCTGCCGTTCAGCGGCCCGTGAGCAACCCAGCTTCGTTTTCAGCTCAGCTAGTAGCAGCCTCGCAGGCAAGCAAACGAAACAAGACGCCTTTTTTATGTCCGCGCTCCGGCGTGTCTGTCTGAGGACGCCTGCGTGTGTACATGAGTCACCGCACCCGGATACTCGTACACGCACGCATCCGCGCTCTCTCAAACAAGTGTTGCGTTGCCCTTCCAGTCTCGCGGCCGCCGGAAAGAGGCTGGAGCGCCGCACCACCGCAGCGGTTACCTGCGGCGGACGGCAATCGGGGAGGTAGGGCTCCTCACTGGCTCTGGCTACTTACCATCTCGCGGCTGCATTCAGGGCGGGCAAAGAATGTCTGTTTTCGTGCATCTCGTCCGTTGCGCTTTTGTTTTCATGGATGTGTACAAAGACCGGTTTTTTCGCGTGAGTTGAGCTGTTGCTATCATCACTTCTTGTTCGTTCAACTTTCTTTTCTGGAGCTCCTAGGATTCATAACTTCGGCGCCATTTGCTGCCTCTTTAGATTTAGGCCTTACAACGACTTGTTTTTTTTTGTAGCAGCGAGCGAATGCAAGCTCTTATTTGACTGATCTTCGGGAGCTCCGATAGTGCGCGCAATCCAGAAATTTGACGCGGGATCACAACAATGTCAGGTGGTAAAACGCACTTTTCTTGGTTTCTTGGCTGAAATAAAACAATAATGAGACCTGACGCGCCGCTCTCTCACTGCAGTGAGCCGTGCCGACGAGCACGAGATATCCCTGTGCGACCCCAACTCCGAGGACGACCGGCGGCGTCGGAAGATCGGGTCGCTGCCGCGGAAGGCTATCCATGCGCTGCGGAAGAAGCGCGCCCGGCGGCGCGTCACCGACTTCCGGTTCCCCGCGGCCATCTCCATCGAGGACGTCCGCGACGCCGAGGAGGAGCGCGCCGTCGCCGCCTTCCGCGACCGTCTCGCCGCGCACCGCCTCCTTCCCGACAAGCACGACGACTACCACATGATGCTGAGGTTCGATCGGTTATAGTAGTGGAGTAGGCGAGGACACTGAGGGGCACTCGTTCTAGCAATTCCACATGACGCGATGTCGTGGTGATAAATGCAGGTTTCTGAAAGCCAGGAAGTTCGATTCCGACAGGGCGATGCAAATGTGGTCGGAGATGTTGAGATGGAGGAAAGAGTTCGGTGCCGACACAATCTTGGAGGTGACGAGAGACTTCAGATTCACCATCTTGTTTCACAAGTTGTCAATCCAAGCCTATTTCATTTTTAGTTTATTATACATTCCATTGATAGACGATTGGGATCTATTTTGTTAGGACTTTGAGTTCGACGAGCTCAACGATGTACTCCAGTACTATCCTCAGGGCTACCATGGCGTCGACCGCGAAGGCCGGCCGGTGTACATAGAGAGGCTCGGCAAAGTTGATCCGAATAAGCTCATGCAGATCACCACGGTGGATCGCTACATCAAGTACCATGTGCAGGAGTTCGAGAGGGCCTTCAGGGAGAGGTTCCCTGCCTGCACAATGGCAGCCAAGAGGCACATTGACTCCACCACCACTATACTGGACGTCCATGGTGTGGTAATGCTAATGGCCCAGTGAGTGGGCTGAAGCATTCAGCTTTCATGCCTATGTTGCCAGTACTGTCAGCTTGTTGTCGACTCAGTTTCTTATCACTGTTGTTTCAGGGGTTTAAGAATTTCTCAAAGACTGCGAGGGAGCTTGTCCAACGGATGCAGAGAATAGACAGTGACTGCTATCCTGAGGTACCTGTGCATTTGAATGAATGTGCTGTGCCTGCTGTTTTGGTTGAGCAACCTTTCTAACTGAAGATGAATTTGCAGACGCTACATCAGATGTATGTTGTGAATGCAGGCAGTGGGTTTAAGCTTATCTGGAACAGTGTTAAGGGATTCCTTGACCCAAAAACTTCTTCCAAGATCCATGTAAGCTCGATGAGTGATCTTCTGACATGGCTCATGTTCCATATAAATTAATCCTGCGGAACAAGAGCTTATATATTCTTCTTCATAGGTTCTTGGTTCGAACTACCAGAGCAGACTTACAGAAGTTATTGACTCAAGGTTGCTGCCAATTTATAGTGTCAAAGTTCTTTAAACTGTATATTCGGCTTACTATCTTATGAAAATATGTTTTTATGGGTGTTTTTGCAGTGAATTGCCAAAATTTCTTGGCGGATCATGCACATGCAGTGACAAGGGTGGTTGCCTCGGGTCTAATAGAGGTCCATGGAATGATCCAGTCATTATGAAGGTACCCTAATCCCTAATAGAGTATATAATTCTGTAACCATGTCTTATATAGGTTCATGCTTTTGCAATACATTAATGAATCTGTCCAGCAGAACTAGGGAACTTCATGCGGAGAACACTTTCCTGTGACAGCAGAAATATTTGTTTTCAATTCCTTTTCAGGCATGAAAGAGTATGAGAGTCCATCTATAGACTAATGACTATAAAATTTTCATTGTAGCTAATACACAGTATGGAAGGTGGTAGTACTAGAGAAATAAAGCAAGTTTCTGATGGGGACGAAAGAAGTGGCTCTTCCCTAAGGGCAGAAAACCTGAAGGCAAGGTTCTGACATTCCATTTTCTTAAACCACTGCAACATTTAAAGACCTGCCTACAGCTATAGTTTTCCAGGACATTGATATTATTATTTCTCTTGGAAGCAGGGCATGCTCAGTGACATATCGAATGCTGAATCCGAGTCGGATGTTGATGACGTTGGTTTAACAGTTGTCCAAAAGAGTACAGACCACAGTTTACTTACCCCAGTTCATGAAGAAGTATGTGTCATGTTAATTATCGAATTCTCGAATTCAAATCACTGTTTACCTTAACTAGGATAAGCTTTGTTCTACATGTCCAGTATATGTATGTATCAATGGTAGATTCTGAGCTGATTTTGTATCTAATGGTTTTCTTAGGTCAAGGGGTCAGATTCTTCGATATTTTGTAGTTCTGACAGTAAGTATCTCCTAGATATAACTCATGGATCTCCTCAGGGCTCCCCTCAGATGGAAGTGCCCATTCAGTTGACCAGTCAGAAATATTTTCCTACCTTTGGATGGCTAAATAATTTAGGTATATCTTTCTACTTTTTTTTTTCCCTTGAACATGCATCTTTTTACTTTTTGATATAAGCTTTCCTCCATTAAAATATAAGTGAACAACTTCAAAGCATTACAAAATGTTCCTTGGTAAACGATTCTAATATGAACTTGTCATTTCCATCTGCATGGTATCTTTACCAAAAAAACATACTAGTAGTTACTAATTGAACCATCTGATATAAGCTTTCCTCCATTAAAAAAAAAGTAAATGCCTATTGCATTGAAAACTGTCCATTGCGTTGAACAAAATGTTCCTCGGTAAACAGTTCTAATCTGAATTTGTCATTTCCGTCTTCATGATGTCTTTACCAAAACATTACGTGTTAATGACTTTGTTCGGCGGTTGGCTGAATTGTTGTCAGAGGAAAATACTGTTCTGTGGCTGAAAATAAGTTAAACCTTGCTCAAGCGAACAGAGCGATTAACCATTTGATATCAGCTTTCCATCATTAAAAAAGAGAAGTGAATGTCTATTGCTTAAACTTTGGAGCATTGAAAACTGTTCATTGGGTTGAATAAAATGTTTCTATGTAAACAATTGTAATCTGAATTTGTCATTTCCTTCTACATAATGTCTTTACCTTAAATTTATCACTAATTGAACAATCTGTTAACTTTGTTTATAAATTACTGTTGTTCCTTTATAATTTCAGGGAATACTTATATTAGTTTCCATGGTACATCTGCTGGAAGGACTTTGGAAAACCTTGTTACGGGACTGATCAGAGTCTTGATCAGGATATCAGCTTTCATCCACCTTTTCATCTATAGAAAAGAAAGTTTTTTAGAAAATGTCCACCCTTATGCTGCAGCAGAGCAACCAAACCCTCAAATTGTTAGAGAAGAGGACATTAGTGCTTGCTTACAGCGTCTCAACAAGCTCGAGTCACTGTGTGATCACCTCATGAGTAAACCTCCGGAAATACCGAAAGAGAAAGAACTTGTATTGCTCCAGTCCTGTGATCGGATAAAATGCCTTGAGGCTGAACTGGAGATGACGAAAAAAGTAAGATATTTTCCCTACTAATTACTCTTTAGATTCATAGGATTTGAATGTCATGATGATTCTCAATGCTCTTGTGTTGTCACATTTTTAGTTTTTTGCTGCTATCACCCTCATTCTCAGAGTGATTTGTTGTTACTAGTGGATAGTGGTTTGTGATTCATTTGCCTTGCAGCATTTTTAAGATCTAGTATGATATATGTGCTTCAAATAAACATATAGTTTTGTGTATCGTTAGCAAGAAACCTGTTATCTGTGACAGGCATCTTCATAGATGATTTGTCATTTTGTTCTTATACTGCCTCTACTGTCAGCACCTTTTTAGTTTGCTCCCCAGATTCATCAATTGCCCTTGTGTTGCATCACCTTTTGCTGAACTCATCATTTGCTCAGATTTCTTCTAGTTCAATGGGCATGCGCGCTTGCAGTTAATAATAGCTCTAACCCATGTCTCGTATCTCACCAGGCGTTGCAGGCTGCCGTGGAAAAGCAGATGGAATTGGTGGAGACGGTGGAAGCTCTGCAGCACCAATCGTCTAGCGTTAGGGTAAGCCCATTCATGAGAATTCCTTTTGTAGACTTGTTGATGCATGCAAACTTCCCTGATGTCATACTTGGCGAAACCGAACATACCATTCTGAATTCCTGATTACTTGTGCAGCGGAGATTTTGCTGTTCATAGGAGTAACATCCATCGTCGTCGCGCTGCGCCGAAGATTGTCTGGGTTAACTGACGCTGCCGGCGCCATTTTCCATTTTTACTCACTTTTGAAACATGGCGACGCCCTGTATGCGCGCATGTAAATCGATCAGTTTTTGTAGCTACTAGCACCAGTCCCTCCTGCCTGTTAGTTGTTAGTTGTTACATTGGCTTCTGTGACTGATCTCCAGAGCCTGCAACTGCAAGTCAAGAATGGGTTGAATGAATGCCAAAGCTTTCCTTTGCTGTGCTGTCTACCTTTCACTGTGAATGGCAAGATCTTCACGAACGTCTGGTTGAATTGTGCCATGTATGTACAGTACCCATGTGGCAAGTGTCGTCCTTGACATTCTGAACCGTCCATAGCACCGGCTATTTTTGAACGCTCCCCGCCCATTTTGAGAATGAGAAGGCCAGCCGCGCGCCGGCGCCCACCTCCAACTCCTCCGCGTGTCCCTCGCTTCGTCACGCTTCTGCCTCCCGCACGTTTCTGCTCGCCGGGTAACCCCCCTCCTCGCATCCTCCGACGTGCATTGCCGCGCCGCCCGTCCTCGATCTCCCCTCGCCTCTCCTCTCCCTTCACCGGAGGAGAAGGGTTGCTACGATCGGGGAGGAGGCGTGGGCGTGGCCGGACATGGGTCCCCACGGAAGCGTTGCGCTCCGCGCGGTCGTGCTCGCCGCCGTCGTCGGCTTCGCCGCCGCGGGGTTCATCTCAAGTCGGTTACCCTTTCTGATAACGCATACGCCGGCCGTGGATCTGTTTTCGGCAGGGTTCCTTCCCGTTTCCTCCTCTTCTAACGCCCCCGCCGTTTCGCCGTGGATGCAGATGACGCGCTGCTGGAGCGCGGGCACGACGCCACCACCGGCCGGAGCCTGCTGCAGAGCAAGAAAGGTTCTTCCTGCATTTTTTCCACCTCTTTTCTTGGGGCTCTGTTCTTGATCTCTGCCGCCGCTGCCGCCGTCGTCCGTCTGATCTGATCTGGTCTGCATCTGGTCTGGGACAGATTGCCCGGTGAGCTTCCAGGACGCCAACTACACGGTGATCACGAGCCGGTGCAAGGGCCCGCTGTACCAGCCGAAGCTGTGCTGCGGCGCGCTCAAGGACTTCGCGTGCCCCTACTCCACCTACATCAACGACGTCAGCACCAACTGCGCCGCCACCATGTTCAGCTACATCAACCTCTACGGCAAGTACCCGCCGGGCCTCTTCGCCAACACCTGCCACGAGGGCGACAAGGGCCTCGCGTGCCCCGAGGACACCCCGCAGATCGACCCCGGCCAGAAGGCCTCCGGCGCGGCCGCCGCCGCGCCGGCCGCGGCCCTGGCGGCGGCGGCCGCGTTGGCCGTCTCGTTGCTCATGTCTTGCTGAGACACCCGGTGGCCATTGCGAACACTGCAGGGGAGGCTTCGAGTCCGTCACAGCGCAACCAATTGCGTCTCTTTACCACCTTTTCTGGACGGATGGTTTTCAAGATATATATGGATGGATACATGTTTATATCTGGATGAAATCCGAAAGGGTGGGTGGTAGACAGGCAATGCTAACCGGCCAAACCCTGCTTTCACTTGTTGAACATGGTAAAAATCCGTGAAATCTAGAAGAAGTAAAGAACATGCAGTGCTGTCACCATGTTCACTTTACTTTTACATTACAGGGGCTCTGGTTACGCTCAATTTGCGAGGGAGTACAGTCCCTTCTGAAAAATTAGGCATTATACACACATATACATATCATTTCCTTGTCAGACATCAGTTATTTTCGCCAGTTTTTTTTTTCTTTTTCTTTTTCTTTTCTCGGCAAAACGAAGACGTTCTAAAATGGTAGCCCTGAGAATGACCAACAGCTCATCCGGTACATCTTTTATGGTTACTCTGAGAAGCTCTGAACATGCTCAACCAGGAAGAAAATTGGGTGAGCCACGGGCGCAGCAACGCGTCCGTGCGCTCCCCTGCTCGATGGACGCCGTGTGTCACTCCTTCTAATCAAAGGGCAGGCATCAAGCGGGCCGGACGTCGTTGGCCCCCTCGGCTTCTCGCGTACGCAGATGACTTCATCGCGGCTCCGGCTCCGGCGTGAGCACGGCTTCTCCGCCTCGACCTCGAGGCGGCGGCGGCGGCGGCCCCGTGGGTTCGCGGCCACGCCACGGAGCAGCAGGCGGCCGCGGCGCATCTCTCTGAGCAGCAGCTGGCGGAGACGCATCTCTGGCAGTACTGATGCAGACGTCATATCGTCGCCATGAAACTGCCTTGGATATGCATCCTGTGCTATCTGCTCTTCGTCTTCACGACCACCACCAACAACAAATTCCAGTGCACATAAATTCTCCATCAGAGAAGAAGATGGCTCCAGTTCATCAGTAGTGATGTCTTCTTGGCCTCCAACGCCTGCCATGGAGGCTGCTGCTTGGTCCATGGAAGTGGCAGCCGTAGTGGCTCAATAGAATGGCGAGCTCGCAGTCGCCTCCCATGGCGCCGCCGCGCTCGAGGTACCGGTCGCCGCCGAGGATTTCACGGCTGAGTTCGCGAGGCCGCCCGCTTCGTCCTCGTGCCCTCTACGTTGCCCTGCCGAGCTCCGTAACGCGAGCGCCGCCGAGTTCCAGCGAGTCGCGGTCGCCGCCCATGGCCGTGCCATAGCCTGGAGCGTCCTTCCGGTGACCAAGATGTTGGCGGCGGGTGGCGGCGTCCAGTATTCCAGACGAGACTGAGAGGAAGGGAAGAAGCCGAGCTGTATGCCGATTCCGAGCTGGTCTGCCGGTTGAAGCCGTCGCTCATCTAATTTTCATCCGAGCAGACTCTAAGGTCCGTGCCGTCAGATGGAAGCCAGTGCCACGCGGCGGACATCAGCGATGGAAGCGCACGCCAGCCACAATACGCCCGTCGCTCACCCAATTTTCTTCCGCTCAACCAAGGACGTTTCTGAATGCAGAGTTGCACGAATGCGCAGCCACCGCATTCACCGTGGCTCCCTGGCCACCCGAGCTGAGTAAAACTTGCCAGATGCAAAGACAGTGACATCGCTACCGCCTACCGGAGAGAAATTGGCCTGCTCGGATACCGCCTTATCCGGCGCCCTCCAATGGGCACACGCCCCCAAATCCTCGTCTCCTCCACCACTAACCTCGCATTCGCACGGCCCCGCCATATCTGCCAAGTCAGCATCCCACTATATACCCAACTCCATTAATCAAGCAGGCACCTTGTTGCTTGCTGCCAAGATCGATCAAGAACACCACCGCCGCCGCGCCTCCAGTACTCTCAACTCGAGGAACACCAGTCCAGCGCAGCGCCATCGACATGGCCACCTCGACGACCGCCGCCGTGCTGTCCCCGCCGTCCGTTGCCGGGCTCCGCCTAGCGCCGTCTCCCCGGGCGGCGTGCGTGGCGTTCCGCGCGGCGCCGGCGCGGCGGTCCGTGGCGGCGCGCGCGGAGCTGAGCCCGTCGCTGGTGATCAGCCTGAGCACGGGCGTGTCGCTCTTCCTGGGCCGCTTCGTCTTCTTCAACTTCCAGCGGGAGAACGTGGCGAAGCAGGTGCCCGCGCAGAACGGCAAGACGCACTTCGACGCCGGCGACGAGCGCGCCAAGGAGTTCTCGGCCCTGCTCAAGTCCAACGACCCCGTCGGCTTCAACCTCGTCGACGTCCTCGCCTGGGGCTCGCTCGGCCACATCGTCGCCTACTACATCCTCGCCACCTCCAGCAACGGATACGACCCCAACTTCTTCTGAGCGCCGGCTGCCCGCCCCTGTTCTTGAGCTTGTATTCTACTCCGCGTGTGTGTTTGGCTCTGCGCCATTATGCATGTATCTGATGCTCAAACATTGGTTAATTTGGACAAGTAGTGCAACTGCGCGTGTATATGAATTTTATCTTCCTCTTATTTCTCTGTCTTCAATTACTCCCCTGTTTCAGTATGTCATGCGCAAAGCCAAAGCCAACGTATGTTGTGCCACTTCACGACTTGGGAACAACACATAGGATAGGAGTACATCAGCAGATCAGATGTCTGATACATACAATATAGAGAAAATTGTCTACCAGATACCTAAAGTAGAGATTATTTGTTGGTGGACATTGGCAATACAAATTTCCTAGTATAAAAATATGTACGGAGTGTCCTCCAGCAAATGGTTTTTACTTTGGGTGTCTGATAGTCAATTGCCCAGGAGAAAAGAAGAAGCAAAAATAGCATTTCCACTATCAGGGGAATTGGGAAAAAATAAAAAAAATACCTAGATGACATGTTTCTTATCGTGCAAAAAAGAAATAAAAAAGCAATTTGAAGTTTTGAACTAGTGCGACCACATAGTTTACTACTACGAGAATTTGGTATTAGAAGAAGTAGTGCAATTCAGTATTTACATTACAAGTCCAATATAGTTATCATAACATCATATTGCACGACTGTTGAACCGCTACAGAATTTTAAACCACGAAGGAAGGCGTCAAAGAACGTCTCACGGTGGTTAGGTTCCCACATCTTGCACAAGTACTATTGTGTGGTGTGATGGGATGCATTTTCTTCTTCTTCAAATGTACTAACATCTTGGGTCCTTGATCTTGTGCTAGCGCTTGGCATTCTCAACCTCCTGAAAGCCCTCTCAGAGCTTACGCATGGTAGATAGCATCGTATCGGATTTATTGCAAACACCTGCCAACGACGGGAGGCCTCTTGGATGGAAATTAGTCCGGCGTGTCTTTGATTTTCATCTTGTCTTTACCAGTGGTGACAGGAGTCATCTTGAATGAAATTTTGGTCAGTGTGTTTGATTTGTGGCTCATCTTTGCCGGTGGCGACGGGCACATTGGTGTTGATGACGGAGGCGAGTCTCTCTTTCTCAGGCGATATAGGAAGAGACACATTGTTAAGGACCTCCATAGCCTTCAGTTCGTTGTTGATAGCCGACCGCCACTCGCACACGACGCCGCAGATTTGCATTGACTCGTGCTACCTAAGGTGGAGACGATCACTTGTCTATAATGCAGTTTGAGAATTTACAGAAACTGCCCATCAATGAATCGATGAGGGACGACATGCTCTATCAGATTACCCGATCTGACCCATGGTACGCACATATTGTTAATTTTATGGTTGATAACATGGACACTTCCATTGAGAGCCAAGCAGAGCTGGACCGCTCTCTCGTTATCATCTTCGGCATCGCACATCATCTCGACGATTTTGCCCCTCACGGTCCCGAACATGGCGCAGGAGATGGACGCGTGGGCGGCTTCGATAGTGGTGTTGATGTGACCGAATGTCGAGAAGAAGTGCTTCCATCGGCACAACGGGCCTTGCCTGGCGGCGGACGGCAACCTCTCAAACCCTATCGATCCGACATAGTGGGAGTGACGATATGCAATGTTTTCAGTGAGTTATCATTGATTTCCAAATAAAAGACGCGAAGGTGAGTTCGGGACAAGAACGGATTGGTGTGTCGCCGCACGCGATGTGACGTGTTTCGGTAGAAATGATTGTGCTTATAAAGTTACAGTATCACGCCCTCTTCCATTCCAATAGTATTGCTGCTTAAGGTTGAATTCGATTAACAAGCTTGGCGCCTTATTTTTTGTGGTCATGCTTTTGTTCCGAACGTATGAGTTTATTATGCATGCGGTCTGTTCCGATATACACAACTAAAGATTAGCTAGCTAAACATTAGAGGAGGAACAACATTAGTTAACTCAAAATCATGAATAGGATAGTGCTATTCATGGTGTTTTAACTGACAAGAGATAGGCAATGACAACCCTCTTGTATAAACATCGGATGGCTTCTCGATGTTAGGTTGAGCTAGAACAGGGACAATGGTTAGAAGATTCTTTAGAGTTTTGAAAGCTTCGGTGGCGGTTTTCAATTTAGAATATGCTTAACCTTGCCTCCTAATTCTAATCTTGCTAGCTATGCCCTATAATATGATGGAGCTATGTGACAGAACCGTCTTAATTATAGGGCCCACGTGCACCGTCATCGTCCCTAAAGACCCACGATCAGTATGCACGAGTTTCCCCCTGACCTAGGTGGCCTGCCAGGCTCATAGGAAACCCTACTTTCCCCGAGGATCTCATTGTAAAGACCTTACAAGTATTACAACAGTTTACACAAATAATTTGAATCAGAGTAAAGAGTGTGGAAGTATTACAGAAATATAATTCACAAATTTAGATTCCATTATCCCAAACCAGAGTTTTGTAGTGGAGCAGCAATCTTACAACTAGACACCCTGCCCAAGTGAAAGGTCCTAGTATGGCTAGAGGGGGGTGAATAGCCTAATAAAATTTCTACAAAGAACTTAGGCCAAGAGGTTAGTAACAAATATGGCTAAATGTGCAATGCTAGTGCAACTACTAACCTAGGCAAGCCACCTACACAATTCTAGTTAATTCTTAGTTCTAAGCCACACAAGCAAGCTAGCAAAAGCTAAAAGACTACACAACAACACAAGACAAGAAAACAAGCTACTTTGCACAAGAATAAGAAAGGAAAGATCGTCGATTAAACATTTGCCTTCTGAGGAAGTCAATCACCGAGACAATCAATAAGCCACTCATTCGAAGGTGAGGAAATCAATAGAGACACCAAGATTTATCCCCGAGGTTCACGTGCTTGCCGGCACGCTACGTCCTCGTTGTGTCGACTTCAACCGGTGGTTCGGTGGCTAATCGGTATCACACACCGAGCCTACACTAGGCGCCACAAGAACCTACCACGGAGGAAGTAACTCAAAGACACGAGCAATCCACTAGAGTTACCTTTGAGCACTCCGCTCGGGGAAGGCACAAGAACCCCTCACAATTTGCCGGGTGTGGGCAAGCACAATCACCAAGCTCCTCCACACCTTCTTCTCCTCCAAGCCGTCTACGGACACGGCAACGTCCCAAGAGAATAAGAACTGAACCAAGGCTTGCTCTCAAGTGCTCTAGAATGCAAATCACAAGCAATGATGCACTTGAGGTTCACTCAATCTCACTAAAGATGATCAAGATGATGAACTACTGAGAGAGTGGGAGGCTAGAATGCAACAAAGTGTATGACAATGATCCAAGTGTGCAAAAGTGTCACCAAGTGACCAGAGAGGGAGTATAAATACCCCCAAGTGCAAATCTAGCCGTTACCCCACTCAAAACAGCCGTTAACCACGTTTTTCGGGGCGTCGGACCGACAGCGTCGGACCAAGCGATAGCGTCCGATGCTCTAGATCTCGCCACGTGTCAACAGGTTTGAACATCATTCGTCTGATCTCAACGGTCGTCGTCGCGCCAGTTCTTCCATCGTCGGACTGGGGGCGTCGGACTAAAACTCTCGATCCGACGCCCTGTTCCCAGTATACTGCGTGCGTACCGTCGGACGATCGCGGAGGGGTCGTCGGACTAACGAACTCGAGAGTCCGACGTTTTCAGAGAGGTCCAGAAACGCTAAAACACCGTTGGACTTAGTCCGACGCTCGGCGTCGGACGATTCACCAACGTCCGACGCTCTCGGAAAGTGCCACGCGTCACGCCTCGCTGCTCTCCACCATCGGACTGAAGAAAGTAATGGTTCGACACTCGGTGAACGAGCGTCCAACGCTCGGCAACAGTCAGAGCTAGAGTTAGGCGTTGGACGCTACCCAATGGTCCGACACTACGTTGGCAAACGGTCCGACGCTCCTTTTTCAGCGTTTTTCAAGTCTATTTTTCACCCCTTGCTTCTATGTGGTAACACTCAAGGTCTCCAAAACTTGTGCACAGTGTGTTAGCATTTTGCAAACATTTTTCAAGGGTTTTCAAAGAGGTTCTCTAGGATGGTTAGATCAATGCACATGAGATGCAACGTAGAGCACTTGAAAGTAATGCAATAGCTTAGTTCTCCTCTTGATTGTCAGCTATCTATCCTAAATGTGATCACTCTCACTTGGAGTCTTGATCACTAAAAGAAAAGCCCTATTTAAATATACATTAGCCTCTAACTTTCCTTCTTTAAGTCCTTTTCTTTCTCCTTGATCATTTCATCTTGATCTTCACTTGAGCTCATGTCATCTTCCTCCTTATCGCTAATCTTCTCTTGGCTACACATACTTAGCATTTAGATTAGTAACTAGGTTTCATCAATTACCAAGACCAAACTAGGGTCTTTCAATCTCTCCCTTTTTGTTAATTGATGACAACCCATTTACAAAAGAAATATGCACTAAGATTTTTAACTTATCATGTTTGTTCATGAGTAGATCATGAAAGGATTTGGACAATCATCATAAGTTCTATTTTAGTAGTATTGGCTCCCCCTACATATGTGCATCGAGTTTGGATTGAAAGCTAGCACATATATATTGAATAGAGAGTAATTCTACCAAAATTGTGCTAATGGTGTATAGAATGGACCTTTAAAGCGTGATACCATCGGAGTTGCCATGTACACCATCCTTAGCACCTTAGTAACTAGAAGGTCACAAATACTAGAGCATACAATGAGATCACATTATAAGCAAGCTCTAGTAACCACTTGAAGAAATACGACCAACTAGTTACTCCTACACATGTTAGTTGTTCAAATCATCATTCAAATCCTACTACTAGCAATACACCACACAAGCATGTATAAGAAAGTAAATACAAATGCAATGAGCAATCATATGATTAATGTCCATCCAAATGCAACAACTTGCATATGTGATTGCTCCCCCTACTTGTGTGCTTTAAAATTTTAATTACCCCTTTTCTTTGGCCTATTGCTCTCCCATCATCGGCCTAATGATGGTTCATTGCGCCATCTCTTTCTTTTGTAACTTTCTCTCCCCCTTTGTCAACAATTGCTCAAAAAGGTTAAGTGGAGTAGATATAGTTAGTCAAGTTCATTTGATTGTGGAAAGAGAGTTGATTTTTCACTTTGGTTCAATCTAGTGCACTTGCCTAGGATATATAACTAAGTTTGATCCAAGGACAAGTTTCTTCACGCCACTAGGGGTTATCTTGCCCATGTTAAGTTATACACCTTGAGCTAATGAACTAGATTGAACACTAGGGGATTAAGCACACATGCATGTCATATGTTACCACTAGATCATACAATCAAACAAGGCAATAGTGGTAGCATATATCCATCAAAACCTTTTTAATTTCCACGAATGATTCTAAGAGGTGAATATGTCTATATGCTCTAAACATGTCCTATCAAGTATGATGTTATGTCAAACAATTTTACCTTGCTTTGTCGGAGTAGAGACATATCATATATGTGTGGGGATGATCTCAACTCATATTGGAGAAATCAAGAATATTCAATTCATTCCTAACCTTGCAAAACCTCTTCTCATCTAGTGGCTTTGTGAGTATGTCGGCTAATTGATCATCGGTTCCAATGTTTTGAATATCAATGTCACCCTTTTGTTGATGATCCCGGATAAAATGGTGCCTCACATCATTATGTTTGGTTCTTGAATGTTGGACCGGGTTTTGAGTTAGTTTGACGGCGCTCTCATTGTCACATAGAAGTGGCACTTTCTTGAAGTTAATTCCATAATCTCTCAAAGTTGCCATCATCCATAAGAGTTGAGCACAACAACTCCCCGCACTAATATATTCGGCTTCGGCGGTGGAGAGTGAAATGCTATTTTGCTTCTTGGATGACCATAAGACAAGAGATCTTCCCAAGAGTTGACATGTGCCCGATGTACTCTTTCTATTTATCTTGCAACCGGCATAGTTCGCATCGGCATATCCAATTAACTCAAATTTTGCACCCTTGGGATACCACAATCCAACATCTTGAGTGTGCTTCAAATATCTCGATATCCTCTTTGCGGCCTTCATATGACTCTCTCTAGGAGATGCTTGATATCTAGCACACATGCACACACTAAACATGACATCCGGTCTTGATGCGGTGACATAGAGCAAACTTCCAATTAGAAACCGATATGCCTTTTGATCAACCATATTGCCACTTTTATCGTCATCCAAGCTTCCACTAGTCCCCATGGGAGTGCTTATTTGTTTTGCATCTTGCATTCCAAACTTCTTGATCATGTCTCTTGTGTACTTGCCTTGACTTATGAATGTGCCATTCTTCATTTGCTTAATTCGAAGTCCAAGAAAGTATGTGAGTTCACCCATCATAGACATCTCAAATTCTTTAGCCATCATCTTTTCAAACTCCGCACACAAAACTTGACTTGTTGATCCAAAGATAATGTCATCAACATAGATTTGCATGATCATCAAGTCACCATCAACCTTCTTGGTGAATAGAGTGGTGTCAATCTTGCCCATCTTGAAACCTTTAGAGAGGAGAAAATTCCTTAGCCTCTCATACCATGCCCTTGGTGCTTGTTTCAAACCATAAAGTGCTTTCCTTAGCTTGTACACATGATTTGGTTTCTTCTCATCTTCAAAACCGGGTGGTTGTTCAAAATATACTAACTCATTGATGAATCCATTGAGAAATGCACTTTTGACATCCATTTGGTAGAGCTTGATGTTGTGAGCACAAGCATATGCTAGAAGAATTCTTATTGCTTCCAATCTTGCAACCGGAGCATACGTTTCACCAAAGTCCAATCCCTCTACTTGAGTGTATCCTTATGCCACTAATCTTGTCTTGTTCCTTATTACAACACCATCTTGCTCTTGCTTGTTTCTAAATACCCATTTGGTGCCAATAACATTGTAGTTCTTTGGTCTCTTTACCAATTCCCAAACTTCATTTCTTTCAAAATCGTTGAGCTCTTCATGCATAGCATTTACCTAATCACTATCTTTCAATGCCTTCTCAATGTTCTCCGGCTCTTCAAATGACACAAATGAATAGTGAGCACAAAATGATGCTAGTATTGATCTTGTTTGCACACCCTTTTGAATATCACCAATAATTTGGTCCAAAGGATGATCTCTTGCAATGTTTGTGGGTTGAAGCACTTGAGGTTGATTGCTTGAGCTTGATTGTGCATTTGATTGATTTGCATGAGAGGAACTAGCTTGATCTTGATTTTGCACTTGAGAGTCACTAGCTTGATCATTTGAAGGAACTTGCACTTGATCTTTGTCATCTTCTATGTCAACCACTTGAGTCGGCCTTATGTCACCAATGTCCATTTCTTGCATAGCCTTTGCCAATTGAGGTCCACTCACATAATCTAGATTCTCATTTTGATCTTGAGACCCATTGGTTTCATCAAATTCAACATCATGAACTTCCTCAAGTTGACCACTTCTCAAGTTCCAAACTCTATAAACTTTACTAGTGGTGGAGTAACCAAGTAACAATCCATCATCACATTTCTTCTCAAATTTGCTTAATCTAGCTCATTTCTTCAATATGTAGCACTTACAACCAAACACCTGAAAATATGCAATATTTGGCTTTCTTCCATTCAAAATCTCATATGGAGTCTTCTCTAACATAGGATGGCAATAGAGTCTATTTGAGTAGTAGCATGCCGTGTTGATTGCTTCGGCCCAAAAAGATTGACTCACATTATACTCACTAAGCATAGATCTTGCCATATCAATAAGAGTCATATTCTTTTATTTCAACTAGGCCATTTGATGGAGGTGTGTACTTAGTCGAGAATTGATGTTTGATTCCTAAGTCATCACATAGCTCATCAACTCTTGTGTTCTTGAACTCACTACCATTTCACTTCTCACCCTCTTGATGGTTGTTTTAAATTCATTGCAACTTCTCTTGACAAAAGTTTTGAAGATACCATTAACATCACTTTTGTCATTTATAAAGAAAACCCATGTGTATCTTGAGAAGTCATCCACTATCACCAAACCATACTTGTTGCCGCCAATGTTTGTATATGTAGTTGGTCCAAACAAGTCCATGTGCAATAACTCAAATGGTTTGCATGTGCTCATCATGCTCTTCTTAGGATGAGTGTTGCCTACTTGTTTTCCGGCTTGACATGCACTACATAACTTGTCCTTCTCAAACTCAACATCTTTAAGACCTCTAACCAAGTCATGCTTCACAAGTTTGTTCAATTGCTTCATTCCAACATGACCAAACCTTCTATGTCATAACCAACCCATGCTTGACTTAGAGAGTAAGCATGTCGACAATTGTGATTCTCTAGCACCAAAGTCCACTAGATAGAGATTCTCATATCTAAATCCTTTGAATATCAAATTTGATCCATCCACACTAATGATTTTCACATCATCAACACCAAAGATGCATTTGAAACCAAGATCACAAAGTTGAGCCACCGACAATAGATTGAAGTTCAAACTCTCAACTAATAGCACATTGGAGATATTTAGATCATTTGATATTGTAATCTTTCCAAGACTCTTGACCTTGCCTTTGCTATTATCCCCAAATGTGATACTATCATACTCGTTGCCACTAGAATTGATTTGATTGAACATTCTTGAATCACCGGTCATGTGTTGAGAACACCCACTATCAAGAACCCAATGCCTCCCTCCAGCTTTGTAATTTACCTACAAAACAAATCAATGTCTTTTAGGTACCCATACTTGTTTGGGTCCTTAGAGGTTAGCAACCAAAGCCTTTGGTACTCAAATAGCCTTCAACCTTGGGCTCTCTTTAGGTGTACCAATGTATTTGGCTTTGACACCTTTCTCACCCTTGGTAAGCATGTAACAAGAGTCAAGTCTAATAGATTTAGCACTTGCAAATTTTATTTGCTTGTTCTTGTTGTTAGTGATGCAATTGGCTTCAATATGCCCAACTTGCTTGCATTTGTAGCAAAACCGACCATTGCTCTTCACAAAGCTAGGCTTTGGAGTTACAAAGGCCGCCTTACCTTTCTTGGGAGTATAGCCAAGTCCCTCCTTAGAGTTACTATATCTTTGGCTACCCAAACATTGTAGCAAGCGGGCATCCCCACCATAGGCATTGCCTAATGCGTGGGTTAGCTTGTCCACTTCCTTTTTCAATTTCTCATTTTTAATTTTTAGTGTTGGATCAACACTAGTAGTGAAGGTAGAAGTAGAAGTGGATGATGATGAAAATCTAGTGTTATTAGGTGTGGTTGCAATAAGTGTTTCATTAGTTGATTCATTCATTAGATCACAAGTTACACCCACATCACATGTTATAGCAACATCCTCTACCTTACTTAGCTCTAAGAGTGAGGAGTGAGCTTTCTCAAGCTTGGTGTGAGCTAGTTTGAGATCCTCATGGTCTTCCTTTAGACGCTCATGACAAGCACTTAGCTCATCAAAAGATTGTTCAAGAGTTTTTAATTTGTTGGACAATTCTTTGCACTTCTTAGACTTAGAGCTAATAAGATATTCGGCTTGCTCTAACATGTCCATGAGTTGTGCTACACTAGGCTCATCATCATCACTATCACTATCATTATCATCTTTTTCATCATCACTTGAGTCATCGTATTTTACCTTGGTGGACTTAGCCATGAAACATGAAGAATCAAATGATGAAGATTTCTTGTTGATAGCAATAGAAGCCATGGCCTTCTTCTTGGATGTCTTCCTCTCATCATCATCACTAGAGTCATCATCATCGGAGGAAGCATCACTATCCCATGTCTCCACATAGGATCGACCCTTCTTTTTGGAGAAGTTGAACTTATTTTTCTCCTTCTTTTCCACCTTGTCCTTGTTGTCCTTCTTGCCTTTCTTCTTGTAATCATCTTCATCATCACTAGCATTAGGACAATCCGCCACAAGATGATCCGTGCTCTTGCAATTGTAGCACTTCCTTACTACATTCTTGCCTTTGAAGTTATCTCTTCTCTTTCTAGCACCATAGCCCTTCTTCTTCATGAATCTTTCAAACTTGCGCACAAAGAGAGCTAGTGCCTCATCATCACTATCAAGGCTAGATGCATCATCATCACTAGATTGTACTTTCCTACCCTTGCCCTTGTTCTTGGAAGAAGAGGTAGTGGACTTGAATGCCACGGTCTTCTTGCTCTTGTCATCCTCCTTCTTCACTTCTTCACTATCACTTTTCTCATTGTATTGATCTTCGGTCATTACATCACCAAGAACCTCATTTGGAGTGACACCCTTCAAGCCGCCTCGGAAGATGATAGTTCTTAAGGTCTTGAACCTCTTGGGTAAGCACATGAGAAACTTGTGAGAGAAGTCCTCATCACTTGTTTTCTCACCCAAGGCCTTGAAATCATTTACAATCACTTGAAGCCTATAGAACATTTCCGGAATGCTCTCTCTATCATCCATCTTGAAGTTTGAGAGGTTGTCCTTGAGCATGTACAACTTGGCACTCTTTACCGTTGAAGTGCCCTCATAGGTTTGCTCTAATCTTGTCCATACTTCACTTGCTCTATCCAAATCCTTGATTTGCTCAAACACTTTTGAGTCAATGCTATTGTAGATGGTGTTGAGAGCCATTGTGTCATATTAGTTGTTCTCTTGATCTCTAGGTGTGAGGCTTGCGGGATCAAGCACAATGTATTCCTTCTCGGTGACCTCCCACACCTTCTCATGAATTGAGCCAAGATACATCCTTATCTTTCTTTTCCAACAATCAAATGAGCTTGTGCCATCAAAGTGAGGTGGTTTGCCCCCAACATGATTGAACATGATATGAGCCATTTCAATGCAACGAAGGATGTTAAACCATGACTAAACGGTGACCACGGCTCCGATACCATTTGAAAGGTCCTAGTATGGCTAGAGGGGGGTGAATAGCCTAATAAAATTTCTACAAAGAACTTAGGCCAAGAGGTTAGTAACAAATATGGCTAAATGTGCAATGCTAGTGCAACTACTAACCTAGGCAAGCCACCTACACAATTCTAGTTAATTCTTAGTTCTAAGCCACACAAGCAAGCTAGCAAAAGCTAAAAGACTACACAACAACACAAGACAAGAAAACAAGCTACTTTGCACAAGAATAAGAAAGGAAAGATCGTCGATTAAACATTTGCCTTCTGAGGAAGTCAATCACCGAGACAATCAATAAGCCACTCATTCGAAGGTGAGGAAATCAATAGAGACACCAAGATTTATCCCCGAGGTTCACGTGCTTGCCGGCACGCTACGTCCTCGTTGTGTCGACTTCAACCGGTGGTTCGGTGGCTAATCGGTATCACACACCGAGCCTACACTAGGCGCCACAAGAACCTACCACGGAGGAAGTAACTCAAAGACACGAGCAATCCACTAGAGTTACCTTTGAGCACTCCGCTCGGGGAAGGCACAAGAACCCCTCACAATTTGCCGGGTGTGGGCAAGCACAATCACCAAGCTCCTCCACACCTTCTTCTCCTCCAAGCCGTCTACGGACACGGCAACGTCCCAAGAGAATAAGAACTGAACCAAGGCTTGCTCTCAAGTGCTCTAGAATGCAAATCACAAGCAATGATGCACTTGAGGTTCACTCAATCTCACTAAAGATGATCAAGATGATGAACTACTGAGAGAGTGGGAGGCTAGAATGCAACAAAGTGTATGACAATGATCCAAGTGTGCAAAAGTGTCACCAAATAACCAGAAAGGGAGTATAAATACCCCCAAGTGCAAATCTATCCGTTACCCCACTCAAAACAGCCGTTAACCACGTTTTTCGGGGCGTCAGACCGACCGTCAGACCGACAGCGTCGGACCAAGCGATAGCGTCCGACGCTCTAGATCTCGCCACGTGTCAACAGGTTTGAACATCGTTCGTCTAATCTCAACGGTCGTCTTCGCGCCAGTTCTTCCATCGTCGGACTGGGGGCGTCGGACTAAAACTCTCGGTCTGACGCCCTGTTCCTAGTATACTGCATGCGTACCGTCGGACGATCGCGGAGGGGTCGTTGGACTAACGAACTCGAGAGTCCGACGTTTTCAGAGAGGTCCAGAAACGCTAAAACACCGTCGGACTTAGTCCGACGCTCGCCGTCGGACAATTCACCAACGTCCGACGCTCTCAGAAAGTGCCACGCGTCACGCCTCGCTGCTCTCCACCGTCGGACTGAAGAAGGTAATGGTCCGACGCTCGGTGAACGAGCGTCCGACGCTCGGCAACAGTCAGAGCTAGAGTTATGCGTCGGACGCTACCCAATGGTCCGACGCTACGTTGGCAAACGGTCCGACGCTCCTTTTTCAGCGTTTTTCAAGTCTATTTTTCACCCCTTGCTTCTATGTGGTAACACTCAAGGTCTCCAAAACTTGTGCACAGTGTGTTAGCATTTTGCAAACATTTTTCAAGGGTTTTCAAAGAGGTTCTCTAGGATGGTTAGATCAATGCACATGAGATGCAACGTAGAGCACTTGAAAGTAATGCAATAGCTTAGTTCTCCCCTTGATTGTCGGCTATCTATCCTAAATGTGATCACTCTCACTTGGAGTCTTGATCACTAAAAGAAAAGCCCTATTTGAATATACCTTAGCCTCTAGCTTTCCTTCTTTAAGTCTTTTTCTTTCTCCTTGATCATTTCATCTTGATCTTCACTTGAGCTCATGTCATCTTCCTCCTTATCGTTAATCTTCTCTTGGCTACACATACTTAGCATTTAGATTAGTAACTAGGTTTCATCAATTACCAAAACTAAATTAGGGTCTTTCACCAAGGGTTACGTCATATACTTTTTCATCCATGCACGATCCGTTGACCGGCACGGTGCCATGCAGAGCTTTACACCTAAATCACTTGCAACAGGGGTTAACAAACCCTGAGTACATGGGGTACTCCGCAAGACTTACCCGACTAAAGGTGTAAAATTAGACTCAGAAATGCAGGCTGAGGGGAAGTCAAGGTAAGGCTTGAGCAAGAGTCAAAATATTTTGCAGAAAAGCATTTCTGTCCTATCTCATTATTTGATCTCAATATTATTTTATTCATATACATAATTCCAATATCAATTCTCGTATATCATGTTCTTTCAATTTCATATTCATTCTCAAAAACACCTAGTTCCGAACCACTCTTCGCTGTAAGGGTGAGGATCATGTCTCCATTAACCGAGGAGCAACGTCGATTCGAATCCAGAAGTACCCAGCTGGGGATCCCTATCCACACTGCATATGTAGCACTCAAACTTGCATATGCCAACCCTGCCTACCACGGCTTTTCATACCCCGGAACCGGTCCTGCGCCACCCGAAAGCACAGTACCCCTCTCGTCTCCAGGCACGACGGCCACGAGGGTACACGCTACTCTCGCCATCTCTCCATTCCCAGTGCGTGGTTGTCGGTTCTAGCTGTAGAGCCACCGAAGTCAGAGGCTTTCCATAGTATGTGGCTAGTTGCAAAGTCATGATCATAGCAGGCCGACAATGAATGGTCCCTAAACATTTTTCCTTTGGACACCATGCATTGGGACTCTAACCCAAGTACACTGGAGACCACCCGGTTTTCGCATCCCTTTTCCGATGGCGAGGATCTTTGGGACTCTAACCCAAACAGATGGTCAACCAAACGGAACACCCATCCACGTTGATGATAATGGACTGGCCAAGTACACCATCACCAAACGAGGACAATACCAATCCCGTAAAATGATTCATTTGTTTCATATCATCACAGTTTTCAAAATAGCATTTTTGCAACTCTATCATTAAGCATAACTAAGTATTTTTTAATACTTTAAATAAATCAGGGTCTCAGGTATAATATGTGGTCAAGGAAAGGTAATGCATCAATGGATTATCACTCAACTCCTATTAACCTAATGCAGTAGATTAACTCAAGTGATAAATATTTTTAAATAACAAGGAGGGGCAAATGCACCGGGGCTTGCCTGTATTGCAGGTCTGTCACTCCTTTTAGAATACCAGAGAAAATCCACTTGACTCCTCCTGACGAATAATCCTCCCGTCGGGGAATCAATCAAACAATTCTTTCGAAAACCCGATCACTACACGTAATAATAATACAATGCTTAACATGATGATATGTATACCATGATGCATAAAATGCACAAAATCATGGATCAATAGAAAGTCAACTCAGTTAGAAAGTTGAGTACAACTTTCCTTCTTAATAAAGTTGCAAGCCAGCGACTAATTACTATCAAGTATTAACCACTAGGGCTTATTGACCATTTTAACAGTTGTTGAGAACTGAACTAGCTCTCCTATAACAATAACCAGCACTCACTTAAGTGATTCATAAAATCTTATTATCATAAGTGTATAACGCAAACTAATGTTTTTAATTAGCAATTGATCTACTCACTTGAAGTTCATTCAAACATCTTAATTAACATGATTAGCATAAGCTTAAACAAGTTAACAAGATACCAAGGGTCAGCACATGATAATGACCTAAGGTTAACATACAATCCCAAAGTCACACAAACCCTGAATTGATTAAGGTTTCTATTATTTCACTACTCGATCAATAGAGCACTAAATAATAATTACATAAACTATCTCTATTTGGGCCCAAACTTTTTCTATGATAGGTCTTGACCTAAAATATCACCACCTTAAATTTCATGATTTTTGAATAATTATTTTAGACTACAAAATTCATAGAAATATCATTTGCTAATTAATAGGGTCATTTTTAATCTCTATAAAAAGTACTCAAAATTCCTATCTAATATTTTACTTAAATACTACACCACATAGAGAAGCTACCACATTTATTTCATAATTTTTGGAGCTACAGAAATATTCATACAAAATAAGCAAAATTGAGCACTATTCCTATAATCCAAAAATGAAAAACCTCTCATAGCTAACCCATCCAGGGTTACTGGGCCGAAACCGACGGCCCAGTACGGCTCACACCTTCCCCCTCACCTCCTCAATACTCTCCAACCCAGATGGCCTGGCCCAGCCAGGCCCAGCTCGCGCTCCCTGCCCTCTGGCCAGCCGGGGAGCTGCAGCCATGGCCGCCGGCCGGCCAGGCCAGTCCCGACCAAGGCCGCGGGCGGCCAGCAGTGGCCAACGGCTCGTTAGACTCCCCAAGACGTGGCTAACACACTGGTGCACTTCATTTGACGAAATGGCTACCTGAGCTAGCGCAGCTGTGGCCATGGCGGCCATGACGGCAACCTGCTCGTCGGCGAGCAGTGTTCCAGTAACAGCGGCCTCACCCCATCCTACCCGAGACCAACTACAAGCCAAGGATGCTCACCCAGAGGTTTTGTTTGTGTTGGTTTGGAACGGGCTGGGTCGGAGGTGTTCTGTCGTCGTTGGAAGCGGATCCGGCGACACGAACCCGACGTCGAGGCGGCGTTCCACATCAACCTGTGTACCAACCCGCAAACCATCTAGTGCTTGAACATCTAGGAATTCCAAAGGGGATAAAACACGATCAAGAGAAGAACGGAGCTCACCGCAAGAAGCCAGCCACGAAGAAAGGTTGCGGCGGCGCTCTGGCCGTGCCCCGAGAGGAAGAAGGGCGCATGTGGCCACTCCGATGACCAAATGATCGTGCAATCGGGTCGAACAGATGCGCTAGAGTGTGGTAAAGCTGGTGTATCAAGGAATTAGATGAAGGCAAATGGAGACCGATGAATTTCGTCCTCAACAGAGACCTCGTCGGCATGAACCATGGAGGAAAGAGGAGGAGGCACAGCGACGATAGAGGGCTTATAAAGGATAGTGGCGGGCTCAAGACGCGTCCGGGACCCCCACGACTCCCTTGCGTGCGGTGGCCGGGCCCGGCCGTCGATGACAGCTGGCCGGCCGGCCCCGGGCAGTGCCGGCGGCCGACGCGGCACGCGCGCTCTGCCGCGGCAGAACAGAGCAGGCCCGGCCCCCACCCCATCTACTGTAGCAGAACCTAGGCTCTACCCCTATTTACTGCAATTACTTTTTATTTTATGTAGTAACTGAAAAAATTACCCAAATAAAAGTTGTAGACAATTTCATGCTGAGCAACTTTAGTTTTGCAAGGAGTTTGAAATTTTGAATAATTTTTGAATAATTTAAAAGGGGGCAAAAGTGGGTTTTAGATTTTATTTCCAATCCCGGGAAATACTCAAAATTTTTCTCAATAAGTTGAGAATCTGTAAAAATAAAAGTTATTCAATTTGCTGAGCCCTACAAATTCTATTAAGGACGTTTTATCAGATTCTTGATGGTTTTGGAATTGTTGTTTCAAATTTGAATTTCAAAGGAGTAATTTAGGTTTAATTCAAATTTCCACTTTATAACCTCAAAATCTACAAAAATAAAAGTTGTTCCATTTTAAAAGATCTACAACTTTAATTAAGACACTTTCATTAGATTCCTTTTATTTTTTAAATTTGAATTTCAAATTTAGATTTTTAAACATAGATTAAGGTTTTATTCAAAATTGTATTTAATAACTTCAAAATTACCCAAAATAGAAGTTGCTCATCTTTTAAATATTTACAACTTTTGTTTAAGGCCCAACACCTAATTCTTTTTAGTTTTTAAATTAGGTTTTTAGGTCCGACGTAGGGTTTATAAATGATTCCTTTTAAATTTATTTGATTTTATTTAGCTAATTACACACCAACACAAATATTTACATAATAAATCACTCTAAACCACCTATGCACAATCATATGTAGGAACAAAATTTATTTTAGTAGATGCACATTAACAGGGTCACATGCGGAATGATTACATGCAATCATGATGACATGGTAGTTTTTAGTTAATATAACTCCAGGGGTGTTACAAGCTATAAGGAGATGAAGACTTGATCAATAACTTTTTATTGACTTTATGCTTTGTTTCAGGGGCCAGGGGCTACTTATATAGGCTAGGGCAACGATTACAAGCCTTCGCATCAAATTGACTTTAATCAACGGTGGTGATGGAAACCTAAGTCGGTGGAGCGCCGTGATGCAAGGATGCTTTAGCTAATTGAAAATCTTGACCATACTACCCGTCGTTAATTTTATTGTTTAGATAAATAAACTTTAGCTAGGTGTTTGGATGCTTAAACCAAAATTTAGTTAGGGATAGTTTTGTCATTGAAGCCTGTTACGTGGTTTTAAGTAGGCTGAAACAACTAAATAAAATTATATACATTTTGACCATCAGCTAAAGTTTAATTGGGTGCATTAAACAGGACCTATATTGTATAGCCCACATCAAACATCATGTCAGATCTCAGCATAAACTTTACCAAGGTGACGAGATCCCTTTTGAACATTTTATACTGGCCATAGAAAAAAATGGTGGCATTTCCAGAATCAAGAGAACTTAGAAGTACAGTAAATTCATATTCATAAAGAAATTACTAGCAAAATCGAGTTGCTGGTACAAAAACGAAAATTTGTAAGGCGATTGATGCCTAATAAGTTACAGTGAACAATATTTCAACAATGCCTAAACAAAGGCTGACTGGCATAATTCTCTAACCTCAAGTAGGTACAATCTCCGGAGAAGAGGGCAGGAAGCGAACGAGGACGGTCCCGATGGCTATACATAGCAGAACAAACTGGACCGAGCAGAACAAGGAGGCTCTGCTAGCTCTGGCCTGCAGCTTCAGAACTTCTGAAGTCTCGGACAACTCCTTGCATTGTGACTCTAATTTATCCACCATCTCCTCCAGCATCATAGCCCTGTTCTCGGCATGCCGCAGTTTAGTTTCTAAGGATTTGTGATCTGTAGGAAGGGATTTCTGTGCCTCGTTAAGAGCAAATTGAGCCTTGGCCAAGAGTTTCCAATCGTGCGAAGCTCTTGTAAGGATAAAGCACTGAATCTCGGCCTCCATCTTCTCCAAGAGCAATTGGTCTACAGCAGACTGTAGCAGATCGTCGTTACATGCTATGGTATTCTCTGGTTGTACTTGGCTGAGTGCACCTAGTTCAAGTATTTTTGAATCCTGCTCATTGATAAGCATGGTGGCTTCTTCCAGCTCCGACTCGAGCATCTTTATCTTCTCATTTAATTCTTCTACAGGTGAGCTGCTCCATTCTATTTCACTTTGGTTAGACGTGGAATCTTCGTCAGTTTCTTTCTTGATTTCCACGAACTTTTGGATCTCTGCAATATATATATAGAAGGAAGCAGTCAATAGAAAACACTTGACTGGGCCAAAAGAAGATTTTCTTAGGACAAAAAGCAAGTTTTTGTAGGAAATGCTACATAAGGTTTCAGCAAATCATAAAAATATATAGGCGAGTTATGACTGTGCAGCAGATGTTAACTAGCACACCGCAATTTACAGTAGAAATATAGTAGTATTTCTCAGAAGAAGCAAAATAAGCATGAAAAAGATGCTAGCTGAATACAACGATGAATACTCCACTTCCAAGAAGTTATGAAGCATGTAAATTACTCATTTTTAACTGAAAATTCTAAAGTACACAAGTATATCACAGCACACGGAAATTCTGGCAGGTGTTTCGCAATCAACAATTGTGGTAGATAATTACAGTAGACTTCGTATTTCTTGGGAGAAAAACCATGACCTTTGAACTTCTTGATGGCTATGATATGTCAATCAAAATGGCAAAAGGTCAAAGCTACTGCATTTGTTTTAGAAACAAGCATGCCTTCACCTTGACCAGCTCTTCTTACAGGTAAATAAATGTTTAAATAAAAGGCAAACAAGGACCATTTGGCAGGATGTTCTTAGCTAAACTCTTCTAGTGGAGCAAATTCATTTGAATAGTGGTGTTCTATTGAATTAATCACCATCAGCATGAAAGAAGCATGAGAGTGGAAAGAAATAAGTTCATCAAAAGATTATCCTATAAAACCAAACATTCCTGTATTGGTTGCCCCTCTTCAATCAACGTTTTTTCATTTAATTGCCCATTTCATTCCAGCAAATAGAGTGCCCACATCATAAACCTAAATTAATTAATCTCGTTGAGAAGATCCAGGGCATCACCCCCTAAACTAGCGAACTGAAAGATCAAATATGCCAGCGTGTCCGTCAAAAGTAGTAATGAACAAACACTCTGAAACAAGCATACCAAATAACAATAAACTTTGTCTCTTCAAAATCATGAGACACTCTGCAATGAGCAGAATTCCACAATGGTTTAATCGTCTCTAATAGGCAAGGTTTGAATAAATTGAAATTTTGCAAGTTACGCTGGTAGTGAGGAATACAAACCATACCATTCTCAAGCGCTTCTTGTGCCGACTGAAGCAGCGCCATCGACTCTCCATACGGATCCAAACCAGAATGAGTCCCTCCATTCTCAAACTTGCCGACACTCGCTTCATCAAAGATATTTTTGTTGGAATCCGAGTCACAGTTCCCCAATCTCCCTACTGCACTCCCATTCTCCTTGTAGAAACCTCCTGTAGCATACCGCAGGTCCCCACTTGGAGGTTCGTCGTCACTTTGATGACCATCGGGGAATAGAACCTTGTGGACACCGTTGCTTGTGACGCCAGCACTAGATCGCCGCGCATGGGCAGCGTTAGAGCTTCGGAGGTTGGACTCGACGCTGGAGCGAGAATTCTCTGCTTCAGCAGGGGAGGTGGCAACGCGCGCACCAGCGCCGCGCACACGTGCAGCGCGGATGCCCTTGCCGTGAGCAGCGCCGGGGGCGCGTGATCGCGCCCTGTCGCGCTCCCGGCCGAAGCCGACGGACGAGAAGTCGTGGCACGGCGCGCTGGCGGCCGTGGAGAACTTGCTGGTGCGGTCGTCGCTGTTGTCCGAATCGGCGCCGCCGGCTCCCACCGAGAAACCGGCGGTGGCAATCAGGTGGCCCAGATTCGGGTCCAACCTAGTCAGCGCCGGCGCCGGCGGTGGGGACGCCTCCAGCGGCACGAAGCTGGAGTCCACGGACGCGACCGAGCTCTCGACCTCATCCACAGCCGCGTCCTGTTTTCCCTTGGGGTCGTCGGCGCCAGGTCCATGACGACGCTTGTGGAACTGCGCCGCCAAGTCCTCACCCGCGCTAGCTCCAGCGCCGGCACCGGCCCCAGGGCTCGCTGGGGACCCGTCGTGGTGCTGCTCGCGCGGGATACGGCGCCACCGGCGGAGCCCGCGGCCCTTGGTGACCGGTTCCGCTGACCGTGTCTGATTCTCCGGCGCCGGCGCCGGCGACTCGCCCACCGACTCGCCGACGCTGTTGGCGCCGGAATCCATGCCGCCCGCCGCCACGGAATTGACGACAGAAGCCGCCGGCCGCGGCTCTAGAAGCCGGATGGGATGAGTTGGCGCATCGGAGGACGGGAGGCACGAGTCCTTGGGATCGGCGCGAGCCCTTGGTGAGGGCTCTTGGGATAGGAATTCCCCAGCTCGGGCCTGACCTGGAGCTGGAGATCCAGGGCAGTGGAAGGCGAGAGGAAACAGACAGTATCAGTAAACAAACCAGAAAAAGGCTGATTTTTTGTTCTCCAGCCACCCTTATCGTTGTGTCATTGTGTGTGTTCGCTCGCTCTTCGCTGTACGCGTCCAGTTCTTTGTGTGGGACCCAGTGTCCTAGCTGTCGGGCCCTACAAAGCCGGCGTCATGCAGAATCCGGGTCACCGGTCACCCGGCGCCGCCGGCTGTTCCTGTTACCGCAATCGGGCCGCACGAAGAAGTGGGTTGGGCTCGCCGCCGCTCCGCTCACTCTGGGCCCAACTACAGACACGCATTCACGGCCCAGGTGCAACGGTAATTATAGTAAGAAAAGTCTACTTTTTCTCCCTCGATTTTTTTTAAGTCTGCTTTTCGTCCTCAAATCGTAAAACCGGATAAACTACCTTCCTCAAATTTTAATAAATGTGATTTACCTCCCTGGTCCGGTTATAAGCGGTTTTGAAGGTGGTTTTGTTTTTTTTCTTTTTTACTTATTTTGGCTAAATCTTTAAAAAATTATAGTAAATCACAAACAAATCATAAAATGAAAAATAAAATTTTGTTGGACTCCACATGAGTAGATCTATACAGTTAACATATAATATGGTATATTTTAGTATAAAATTTTGGTTGTAGATTTAGATATATGATTTTCTATATTTAATTAGAATAATTTATAACTACGGTTTCTATGGTCTAATTATGGTGAAATTTTTACGGTGACCTAGTTAAAATTTCATACTCATTAGATGATGTATAACTTAGTTATAGATTTCTTTAGGGTTTATGCTTGCTAAATCCAAATAAATCTATAGCTAATTTATACATGATCCAATAAGTATGAAAATTTTACCATAGTTGAAGCATACAATAGTCAGTCCACTATAAAAATTTCACTACAATTGGATCATAGAATACTGCAATTATAAATTATTCTAATTAATTACAGAAAAGAATATATCTAAATCTACAGCCAAAACTTTATACTAAAATATATCATATTATATGTTAACTGTGTAGATATACTCATGTGGAGTCTAAAAAAATTTAATTTTCCATTTTATGATTTGTTTGTGATTTACTATGATTTTTAAAGATTTAGCCAAAATAAATAAACAAGAAAAATAAAAAAACCACCTTCAAGACCCTAAATAACCGGGTTAGGGAGGTAAATCGCATTGTTTTAAGTCGAGGGAAATGGTTTGTTTGGTTTTGCGGTTTAGGGAGGAAAAAGTAGACTTTCGCAAAAGTTAAAGGAGGGGTACTGACTTTTTCCTTGTAGTACGCAAACGCAACGCCACTTCGATTGAGCATGATATAGTTGATGACACACGCAAGCTTTTCGCTCAAGACCAGACGAGTTCGTTATTACAGTATCGTACAAACCATGGCCACTTGACCATTTCCAGTACAGACTAGCAAGTGTCTAGCACAGCAACAGCCGCCCCGCAGCTCTGCATTTCGGGTCGGGTTCGGGCAACCGGGTACGGATCAGGCGACGCGGCGGCACAGCGTGAGCCCGTCGGCGATGGCGACCTGGCAGACGTGCACGCGGGGATCGGCGGCCATGGCCGCGTTGAACTCCCTGGTGGCCGCGGCGAGCGCGCGGTCCCGCTCGGAGAGCGGCTCGTCGTCGGGGGACGCCGCCACCGAGCCTCCCCACAGCGTGTTGTCGTAGGCGATGAGGCCCCCGACCCTGACCAGCTGCAGCAGCCGCTCGTGGTAGTTGAGGAAGTTCACCTTGTCCGCGTCCACGAACGCGAAGTCGAAGCCGCCCTTGTTGCCCTCCTGCAAGCCAAAACCGCAGCGGCCGGCATCATCTCATCTCTGCACTGCACTGCGCGAGAAACATCCGATGCACAGCGCGTTGTGCGCGCAAGGACTTGACGCAGACAGAGGAAATTCTCTTCACCTCGGCCACCATCTGGTCCAGCACCGGCAGCGCGAGCCCGACGCGGAAGTCGATCTTGTGCGCCACGCCGGCCTTCTCGATCACCGGCGATCCTATCTGGTCGTAGCTCTCGCGGGTAACGTCGATGGCCACGATCTGCGGCGGACCAAGAAGGATGATACAGTACAGTACAGAAGGGATCACGCCGCGGACAACACCAAACAGATTGCAAAGTCGCAGGTGAACTGGCCACGCACTGACCTTGCCATCGTCAGGGAGGGCGAGGGCGGTGGCGAGCAGCGAGTACCCGGTGAAGACGCCGACCTCGATGGCGTTCTTGGCGCCGAGCATCTCGATCAGGAGACCCAGCAGCTGCACCTCGTCCGGCGACGCCGCCATTCCGGCCCTGCAGCGCGGCTCGGCGCATCGGGACAGACGTCAAACACCTGCCGTGCAAGAAGCGCTCGCGGCCGACAGCACGAGGCGACGTATGCATGGAACGAGCAGCTAGCGGATCCGCCGATCCGGGGGTGGGACTCACATCGGGTGGGTCGCGGTGGCGACGCGGAGCTCCCGCAGGCAGTCCGGCTCGCGTGGGAACACGGTGGATTCCAGAATGTACTAGACGCAGCGAAGCAAGGTAAGCGGACGAGATGAAGGCGGGTATGAAGTCTTTGGAGGGATGAAACAGTGTTTGTGCTTGGGATGGGTTACCTGGTACAGTGATTGGCTCTTGAGGAGGGTCTTCCTGTGAAGGCTGCTCCCGGCAGCCGTGTTCCTGCCTTCTCCAGCGCCGGCGGAAGCCATCGGAAGGTTTTGCTATCCGCCGTTGTTGCTGCGGGAAGGAGGGTTTTTTTTTTTTTTTTTGTTTTGCGAGGAGCTGCGGGAAGGAGTTGTGCTTCACCTGCTTGCTTTGCCTGCCGGTGGGAACCCCCATTGGCAACTTTTATGTGAGATGTATTTATGGCCCAACAGACCCATAGGGCCGAAAGGCGCGAGACTTCAGTGGGCCCTTGACATCGATGGGCTAAAAATAAATAAAAAAAATTCCCCAAAGAGCATCGAGCACTCGTCTCGACAGTCAAAACTCAAAAACCGAAGACACGCCAACACGCTGAGATGCTCTTTTGTCTTTTCTCGTGTCCATGGCAGCAGCTTAGAGGCTTTAGTTGGACAGTACACATCGCGTGCCGCCCCTGACGGTGGTCATGTTCGTGTAGTACGCAGCATAGAGGGCCACGTGGATGGTCAGGGTAGCAGCCTTGGCGCTTCAGCGGTGGCCTGAGTCGCTGCAAGGAGGATGCTGCGATCAACCGAGGCAGCGACACCGCCGGCCGAGCTGCCAAACGGAGTGCCCCTACCCCTGACCGTGAACTGGGCGGCGGCATTAGTCATTTAGCTGCAGCTGCAATTTCTGACAAGAGGGCAAACTCCTAGAGGGGTCATGTTCGCTTGTCTAAAAATTAGTACTGATTTATTATAAGAAAAAAATAATATCTGAACTTCGCTTGTCCTACAAATAGTTGTCGCATAAAGGTAAATTCTCAACCTCCATGCAACTTCAAGTTCACGGGTCGCAGTAGTTGGTGTACACCGAACGCAAAAGTTAACATACCACTTACCACAGTTGAGAGGGAGCCTAGACCAATGTCGGGTAAGGAAATGGAGACAAGGGAAGTCATCCGGTTGTTTGGCCAGGTTTGTATGGTCCTGATTAGTATGAGGAGCCAACAGAGAACTGCCAATTGCAGGGTTAGAGTGATTTCCGTCCATCAAGTAGGTTGCGATCATATGATAACAACAGGGTAGAAAAGTAGCCAAAAATGCTGTCACGGTGAAAACTGCCCAATGCCAGATATATGCTGGAGGGCGTCGGTTCTTTAGATGCCATGACTAATGTATAGGCGGCTACGGTCTACATTGAGTAAATGGAAAACTAAAATCCAAGAGTAATCCAACAGCAGCCAAGCATAACCCCATGGGGAGTGCACCAGTTATCACCAATCAGCTGAGTTTCATTGAAGCAATGCTGTTCGCGAGTGCCATTGCTTCCTTGAGCTGAGAAGCGTCACTTCCCTGCAGTAAAGAAATCGCAGAATTGATTTAGGCATTTATTACTTGATGACTTGCACCGAAGACCGTATAATAATATTGTAGGAATGGATTGTTCACTCACCTGGCCCTGGGCGATGCCGTTCTTGCCGCCACCCCCTCTTCCCTTGAGTGGTGCAATTGAAGGTGTTAGCCAGTCCAACACCTTGAAGCCGCTAGGAGCATTGGGAGGCACACCAGCATAGATAACAGCTTTGTTTGATGCCTCGTCAGTGCTGAATAACATTATAGGCAAACCCTGGGCCAAGACATCCAAAAGTTCAGCAGGAAATCTAAGATCTGAGATAGGATGAAGTAGTTCTACTGCAACTTGGCATGTACTATAGCAATTTACTGACTAACATTATTTTTAACAATAAAGCGAAAATGAACAATGTAAGTACCTTCTGGTCCATGACTTTGATAACTGCCTCCCGGACAGCTGTAGTATCAAGACCCACATCAACATGAGTAATACAAAACGGCTTATTTCCTGAAAGAGCAGCTTCTGCGGCATCCATTGCAGACTTCACAGCCTTTTGTATATTTTGCTCACCCATTTTCTTCTTTGCCTTCCTAAGTTCATCCTGAACGTGCAACAGTTATAATCATCCTAAAACTACTCCCTCCATTCCAAATTGTATGTCATTTTGGCTAGATACATAGCTTTTGTTGTGCACCTAAATATACACTATGTATAGAAAAATCAAAACGGCTTACAATTTGGAACTGAGGGAGTAAATTACTAGGTGGTAGTTTTTATTAAAAAGAGAGCATAAATGTCGCAGGTATTTCTTCTTTCTTAAACATGAGCATATTTATGACATCCGAAATAGAAACATTCACAGACCTCTAACTTTGAAACCTTGCCTCTCAAATCAGCTTTTTTAGCGGCAGGGATAGCAGCTGCATCCAGCCCACTCTTGATGGAAGCAATTTTCTGATAAAGAGACATTGATATTAGATGGTAATCTTAGAAATGATATATATCTCAGGAGAAAAGACAAAGAAGTCTTCAATTCAACAGGAGTAATGTTACAGATGCAGTCCTTCAACCTGCCCAAAGGTGTCAACTAAATCTATAATAGACACTTTAAATGTGTATGTGACTCGACAATTCTATAACACTCGTGCATTACAGTTATTCTGCAATTTGCATCAAACCATCTAGTCTATAATACATATGTCCTATTAAAGAGCGGAAGTATCTTCGGTCTCTTACTTTCTCCAAACCATGTATCTCTCACACCTCTTCTGTCCCTCAGTCAGTCATCCCTCACATCTCTTTGAACAAGAGTGCCATGTTACGTATATCTATATTTATATATACATAATATTAAAGAGCGAAAAGTTCTTTCTTCCGTCTCACTTTCTCCTCCGCCATCCATCCATCCCTCAGTAAGTCATTCATCACTCTCGCCTTTCTCGCTTTCAAGTTTGGAGCTGCAAAACCTTTGTCGGCGCTGCACTACTCATGTTATGGCCTGGCTGACAGAACCCATTCGCGTCGTGGCACGTATGCAGTTTGCCCTCTACCTTTCTTAAACTCACAACGGGTGCACACAATATCCACATATTTATGTTGAATCGATCTCCTATCAATTTTCTATATGGGATTAATACTTGATAGCACTACCATTAACATTTTATAGCACTAACATGAATTAAAGGCCATGGAATCTACTTCCTCCATCCCAAAAAGAATGCAATTCTACGTGTATTCTATGAAAATATATATCATGACAATTTGATGATACTTAATTGATAGCATAAATGTTGATGTTTTTTATATATAGTTAGTCAAACTTAAGATACTTCAATTAAATCCAATAAAAATAGCTTGCTCGTTTTCATTGGCATGATAACTGCAACAAATTGTACATCCCATTACAACATACAGGCATGTTAGCAAGTGGTTATTAAAGAATAAAACATTACTAATGTAAGACATGCATCGGAACAGCTTTCATTAATGTTTTTTTATGCTCCCATGAAAAATATTACGCCTTGGTTCATTATTGCAGGCTTGTAGTGACTGATCATGCTATGTCAACACTGCAACTCCAGCAGAGACAATCCCTAAAAAATGATAAAAGCTTAATACCTTTTCCAACAAAGCTCCCTCCAACTGAGATGCTTCATTGATACCAGAATCAATAGATGATGCCAACTCCATAGCCTGGGTGGCACATCCAGCAGTCACGGCTGTTATCCTCCTAACACCTTTTGCAATACCCTCCTCAGATAAGAGTGCAAATGCTTTAGCATCTCTTGTGTTTGTGATATGTGTACCTGATATATACAAAAAAAATTTAGATATCGTAGTCATGAACCATAAAATTACATAGCAGAGAGCTGAAAAGAAACCTCCACATAGTTCAGTTGATATGGATAACCACTCTTTGCTATCAGGTTCTGCAAGCAGATCTTCCACTTTGCGACCAACTGATACAACTCTTACTGGATCAGGGTAGATCTACAAAATAAATATGCAAACCCCATCAATAATAACTAGCCAAACAAGAAATATCAACATTCAATGAGCAAGAAAACTTACTTCACCAAACACAGCACGAAGACCATTTATGCGCTTTGCATCCTCTAATTTTATTTCAAGTGCATATACACCCAGCTCGTCCTTTATTTGCTGGTTCACTATGGACTCAATTTTTCTCAAATCTTCAGGCTGGACAGGTTTCCCTGTTATATGAATTAACAACTTAGTAAACGGGCTCATAAAATTCAGTCAGTGGAATATAAAGGAGACACAGTACCATGAGAGAAATCAAATCTCAGCTTCTCGGGTAGAACAATTGAACCCTTCTGGTCAACATGATCACCAAGTACTTCCTGTAAATGCAATGACAGAATCATCAGGGGAGAAAGAGAGCAACTGTATAATTTGGACAAGGTAGAAACATACCCTTAGAGCAAAGTTCAACATGTGGGTACATGTATGGTTTGGAGCAATCAGTGTGCGCCGGTTGTAATCAACCTGCCAATGGGTTTACCATATAATGAAATACAATCGACTACATATGAACCAATCCAATGTAAAAAAATATAGCCAGTAAAAGGCATCACCTTGCATATCACACTATCACCAAGAGACAAAACCTTGGAACCTTTTGTAAATGAGCCAATATGCAGAACATAGCCAGCAAACACTTGGACATTATTCACATTGAAAGTTCCAAAAGACCCCTCAATGCTCCCAGTGTCAAATATCTTGATGCCAAAAAAAATCCATGTTAATCCAAAAGATTTAGCAAGTGTGTCTCAATTATGACATTTGAAAAGGCAGATAACTTTGAATGTAAAGTGCAATATATTATTGCTGCGATATAATGACATCAAGCTATAGAATTATTGAAAGGCAGATAGCCCACAACAGGATACTGAGGAACTCTAACACATAAGCGTACACAAATACAGTGGATTTGGTGGCTAGAGAATGACTTATCATTTTTTCTGTTTTTCTCTCTTATATATAGGCAGCCATGAGCTACTTGCAGCTGTGATTGCCTCCTAAGTAATGAAGAATATTACACAAATAATCAGCCTATTGCTCCTATTACTCCATGTTGATTCTGAGCTAAAGTAAATGCTATGAACCTTCACACTAGCATGCACCTAGACACACAGGATTGTTGCCAACAATTATATACTATGTTTCAAGTTTCATATTAAAAGTAACGTTGAGAACCCTTAGAGCTATGCATCAATGTTCCCACGCTACAATTCTAGTCCCGAGATCAGGAGGGATATTACAAACTTTGTGTTTCAAATGGTAAAATGATACAGATGACATAAATAAAGTTAAAAACAGAATGTTTTAACATGACAATGGTTTGGCAATTGAAAAAGGTCCTAGAACAGCACATTTGGATCGAATATACCAGCAGTAACTATCCAAGAACTGCCTGAAAATAATAATTAAAGAGAACTTGCCAGAAAGACGGAGACTGATATTTTTAAACACTGAATAAGGCTAACGGTTGATGGTGTGAATTTAATGCCAGATTTCATATCGCTATTGCATTGATATAGACATGGTGTACCTGGCCACCCTGTTCAGCATAGAAACTTGTACTTTCCAGCACAAGGCCAAAGTCCTCATCACCAGTAGCTGTAGTTATGTATTCTGAGCCAGTGTAAATAGCCTTCACCACACTTTCATGTTCCTACAAAATCTTAATGGTAAGATCAAGAAAAACATAGTAAACACTGGCATAACCCTAATGGTTGATTACAAATATCAAAAGTGTGGGATGAACCAGGAGTTGGGTATAACTCAAAAGGGCCCGTCATAATCCATTTGGATTCTGAGGATTCAGATAAAAAATCTACGAGCATTCAAATGAGGCAGATTACAGGTGGATTCTGGAAATCTGACGCCGGGATTCTGGAAATCTCTTTATCCTTCCAAACACAGATAACGCAGGATAGTACATGCAAAAAGTCATGTTTGCCTTGACCCTTATCTTCCCCTGTCGGCTGCTGTCCTGTGTCGTTCTCACCTACGCAGCCACTCTTGCCGCCTCCAGCCCCGCCCCAGCCACAAGCGCCACCACTAGTAGGCAACTCGGATCCACTGATTGGTGCTTCAGCAAGGTTGATGAGCGTCAACAAGCGGCCTCAAGCCTACTTTGGATGCGGTGTGGAGCAGTGTACACACGGCTGCCAATGGCATGACAAGCACACATGTTGGATCTCTGAGCGATCGGAGCCATGCTATCTGATTGGTGGGGCGGCTGTATTTGAAGCCATGCGAGGCGGCGCCGGCGCCGGCAAGCCGCTTTAAAGGAAAGAGAACGCCCCAGTGGATGAGAGAGTGGCAAAACGCCGCCTAAGTAGGTGATATCACACAATGGTGCCATTCAGATTTACTTGCTAGTACGCACATGCTTCCTCCGTCGTGGCGTCGTCCTTCCCCTCTACAGATCTGGGCCCAATGCTTCACACTCCACGACATTGGCGACGACATCCACATGTACTATACAGGCTTCCTCACACTAGAGAGAGTGGACAGGGAACCGGACTTGGGCTGCTGGTTGTGATGGTTGGTCAATGGAAAGGTCTAGGAAGGGACGGACATCATGGAGGTGGTGCGGGTGTGCGGCAACCAACGGGGACAGGGATGGAGAAGAGATGCAATTCACGTGGACCTAGGCACTTTGTATGTCCTTAAGTTTTCCTTTTCTTAACCCCACTCACCTAATTGAACGCAATACTGAGGGGTATTTGAGAGAAAACTCTTTGAAATATTTAGAATCCAAAACTAAAAACTGAATACGGCAGGGCTAGAGATTTTATAATCCAAAATCTGGATTCTAGAAATCTGGAATTTAGAATCCAGGTCCCAGAATCCCCTAGGATTCAAACGGTACCTAAGTATAGATATGATAACATAAGGTCTAACTAACCTTGGGCCACAGAAACTTTGGGCTATCGTCCGTGCTGGCAAGCCCCAGTTTGCGCAACTGCGCAGTAGCATTTGCATCCATAGCAATAGAGTTTCCTCCAGACTGCAGAAAGAAACATATACATAGTAAAAATTGAAGGGGTGAAAAAGAGTTACCATGAGATTCAAAGAACAAACATGGACAACAGATTTCAATACCAGTAACATATAGATATTGGAAAATGTTATCAGCAAATATAGAAACACAAACAGCCAGAATAATGGGATAACAAATGGCACCACAAGAGACTTAGTATTAACTTCTACACTTAGTAGAAACATAAAAACAACCTTGTTACGGGCATTTCTAGCTTTTTGCCTTGTTTCTTCCATAGAAGCATTAAAACCCTCCTTATCAACAGTCAGCCCATAGTCGATTGCCATAACCTACGCAAAGAAATAATAATACATGATAAACATAAAAATTATTCTAGCAAATTAGCTAGTTAAAAGATAAATAACAAATGTAAAACTAACCTCAGTCAAATCAATTGGATAGCCATAAGTGTCCCAAAGAACAAATGCATCCTGAAAGAATAAATGATCTATTTAAGTACATCAAAGGAAAGACAACCCAAACTCAGGAACCATTTCATAGGGAGGAATGCCTAGCACTAGCCAGGTCCACTCATGCAGCACAACAGTTTTCGGATGCCAAACAAGCATGTGCCTGGCCCAAATGGTGCAAGAAGCACCCCCTGCCCAAGCTTGGCACAACAGGTTAATGAGTCCATAAATCAAATAAGCTAATTATGTTGTAATCTGGATGAATGTGTACCTAAATCTTTTGTGATGTACTCTACATTGATAGATTTTTACCGATGCTAATTATTTAACGTTGTTACATTGTAAAAATAACTAGTCACTGCTATAGATTCCACTATTATTAGCCACCACAAGAAACCTACGATGACCTAGCCAAATTCCAAAGAAGGAAAAAAAAAGGTTCAAACTAGAGGGTAACCACACCAAACACCATCAATCGGGCCAAGGCAACAATACAAAGGGCCTGCACCCCACGACACATCCAACTCATACGACATGGCTATCACTCACACTACAGGGTGCCTTGCACCAAACAGCATGGACGCACCCTTCGACACATCCAACTCATACGACATGGCTATCACTCACACCACAGGCTGCCTTGCACCGAACAATATGGACATGCACCCACAAGCCATAGATTTGGGTTGGGATAGTTGGGCGTTCAGGCCAGGCTAGCGAATTCACCTTGAAAATCACACCCTTAAATAGTTCAGGCAGGGGTGCGGTTAACAAATAAGACTGGATTATCATCCATGGAAAAAGATCCATGCATGACAGTTCTAGAAACATTTGCATCTGACTCAATGAGAAGGAACTACTTCATCAGCCCCGCCCCAACACACACACAAAAAAGACTTTCAAGTATTAACAGACAAAGTTAATTAAAAGGACTACCACAATCACATGGCAATATGATGCCACAATAACCAATTTAGATGTCTTGAGATATTCACTGGCCACTGTTGCTACAGCAGACTAACAATGGGCAACAGGTACAGGTTGTAAAAACTTAGAAGGAAGAACCCTGTGAACAGTACAACAGCATAGAGGTGCCCTGCCCACCAATCTCAGAAAACAAAGCATTTTTATCTTCGAATGAAATTAAAAACAAATAACACGTAGAAGTTGAAAAACCAAAATCACTTGCCTGGCCACTAAGTACAGTACCACCATTATCCTTAACAGCATCTGCAGCTTTCTTAAATTTTTCATAACCCTGAAAAATACACCAACAGCACTAGTTGTAATAGAGGCAAATAAAATACCAGAAAATAAACCTACAATAGAAGATTCATGCTCTAGTGAAATAATAAAAAGTTGTTGTAGTCAGAAAAAAAATCAGGAAACTAATATTACCTTTGCTAGAGTGTTCTCAAAGCTTTCTTCTTCATCTCTAATAATATCTTTGATCTTCTTTTCATTGTTTTTTAACTCAGGAAATACATCACCCATCAATTGGACAAAAACGTTTACAAGCCTGTTCAAGAATATTAAAATTTCAATAGTAAATCACGTCAGCACTTTAAGAGATATGCATATTAAAAAAAAATCAAAGCAGAGATGTTGATTGAATATTTTAGTAGAGACAAATCCATCCCCAGGTTTAGCAGCACAATACAAAGTAATATATATACACAATACATAGTGATATGAAGCATTAGCTATTTTGTGTCTATATACATGTATATCTAATATGCTTAATATACTTGATACTGATGCTAGAATCCTAGAACCACTCCAAATACTAAACATATATCACTATACTTATATGTTATTGCACCTTCATGACACATATCACAGCTCACATCTGCTACGGCAATGTATTTTGAAAATATAACCCACCGCAGACACTGAGTGATTTATATGGGAAAATCTTTTTTTTTTTCACAAAGGAACCTATACGTTACCATCCATGAATTAATTATCATGTATCAACCTTCAACCTCATTTCACCTCAATTTGATATTGATGTCAAATATAGTAAACCTTTACACAATATATGTTGCCAGTACTCAGTACACCCAAGAAACAGCAACAACCGAATAAAAACTATAAGAAAATAGTTTATTGGTCAACAATACAACATTAAACGTGTAAAATCAATAAAATAAAAAGGTAGCCTTCTTGATACTCAAGAATACAACATCCAGTAAGAAAATAGTGTTGTTTTCGATATGTAAGTGGAGGGCTAATCAATTTATACATTGATAATCAAGTTACGGAGAATAAGATTGGTAAAACAAAAGGCATTACTAAGTCTCCGAAAATATATTCCAACCAGTAGAACTATCCTGGGACAAGAACAACACGGGCAAAAATTGCATACCATGAACCAACAGTATAAATATCACAAGGCAGAAAACTTTTGTGCGCAACAAACATCCAAAAATCTTACTTTCATCTGAGTATCATACTTCACAATAAACATAGTAACTTTACAATTGTATAGTGAGCACAAAGCTTATCCTTGTCATCATACCATATGGCAACACCCATCCCTTTTAAACATATATTTGTAGCACTCCATGTTCAAATAGAGTTATGCAAGATAAAGGCATGGCATATTACACAAATCAATGACTTGTTTCTTACGAGCTAAAAAAACTTTTCTTTGCCTTCAATTTCTGATGACCAAAGTGAACAGCTCGCCTAAGTATGCGCCTCAGAACATACTCTCTTCCCTCATTACCTACAGACGAACTCATATTTAGGTGGGGGGAGACCATTCTGCAATAGATAACAAAGCCCTAGAAGCATAATTGAAATAAGAAAAGGAAAAGTGTTTAAGAATGAGTTCACACACCAGGTTGAGAACCATCAGCAATAGCGAAAGAAAGGGTTCTTATGTGGTCAGCAACTACTCTGTAAGCCATATCAACTTTGCCAATATCATCAGAACCTACTTTACCAGAGTATGGCTGAATTCCATCGCCAGCCAACTGCATTTACATGTTTGTACCAATTTATCAATGTCTATCCATAGAATACGGTATCTAGATGCACTCCTGTGCATAAACATAAATAAAGTAACTTGAAGTATAATGCGTGCAGATGGCAAACATACTTGGTGGATGGCATCAAATATTGGCATGAATACATCTGTATCATAATTGCTCATTTTATTCTGAAGGATTGAAGTTAAACGCTCAAAGCCCATCCCAGTGTCCACATGTTTTGCTGGCAAAGGTCTCAATGTGCCATCTGCCTCCCTATTGAACTGAAAACTGAGACCATTACAGTCAGTACATAGAAAGAATTAACAAAGAAGTATGAAATATGGCACTTAGAATTAATAACTACTTAAAGAAAAGATAAAAAAAGAATAATATATTGACCTGAATGAATACAAGGTTCCATATCTCGATACAAGTTGGATCATCATTATTAACTAAGGAAGCAGCATCACGGTTGCCAATACGATCAAAATGAATTTCAGTACATGGCCCACAAGGACCAGTGTCACCCATCTCCCAAAAGTTGTCCTGTTCAAGCAATGCATTTCAATTGTTTGTTATGAATCAAATAGAAAATAAAAAGAATATTAAGACTAGTAACAACAAAACCTTTTTTGTCCCAAGCAGGTTGGGCTAGGGTAGAGATGAAAGTGAAACACAACAGTAGCATCTGTAGAAGGATAGCGGAACACCTCATACCCTTAGAGGTTAGGTGGCTTTATGAGTACAAGTAAACATAATTACATAGGACTAGGACTCCCTAATTACATAGGACTAGGACTCCCTAGGATATATACAAACTATATATTTAACATCCCCCCGCAATCGAAGCGGGAGTATCTCGGACGCATAGACTGGACCTAAACTCAGTAAACAACTGTACAGGCAGGCCCTTAGTCATGATGTCAGCGAACTGATGGGAGGATGGCACATGTAGCACACGAAATTCACCAAGCGCAACCTTCTCGCGGACGAAGTGAATGTCGATCTCAATGTGCTTGGTCCGTCGGTGATGGACAGGGTTAGCTGTCATATACACAGCACTGACGTTGTCGCAGAAGACAACAGTGGCAGAGGATAGCGGCAGATGCAACTCCTGAAGTAACTAGCGCACCCAGCAGCACTCGGCGACGGCGTGGGCAACAGCGCGGTATTCCGCTTCAGCACTGGAGTGAGAAACTGTAGACTGTCGCTTGGAAGACCATGACACCAGGTTGTCGCCGAGAAAGACGCAGTAGCCAGAAGTAGAACGCCGAGAATCGGGACACCCGGCCCAGTCAGCGTCGGAATACACGGTGATGGACTGGACAGGGCTGGTCCCAATGTGAAGCCCGGTGGAGAGGGTGCCCTTGACATACCGAAGAATCCGCTTGACCAGCGCGAGATGCGGCTCGCGGGGATCATGCATGAAGAGGCACGCCTACTGAACAGCATAAGCCAGATCCGGTCGAGTCAAAGTCAAGTACTGGAGAGCACCAGCGAGGCAGCGATACTCAGAAGGATCGGCGACAGGAGCACCATCAGAGGCAGACAGCTTGGCCTTGGAGTCCACTGGTGTCGACGTAGGGTGGCACTCTGCCATGCCAGCGCGCTGGAGCAACTCAGGCAGCGTACTGACGCTGAGACAGGAACAGGCCATCGGAGGAGCGCGTGATGGAGATGCCGAGGAAGTGGTGGAGCTCGCCGAGGTCGGTCATCGCAAACTCAGAGCGCAGACGCTCTGTGATGCGAGTACGGAGTGCAGAAGACGAGGCCGTCAGGATGATGTCGTCGACGTAGAGCAGCAGGTAGGCGACACCATCAGTCTCTTTATAAATAAAGAGAGATGCATCGGAGGCAGACGGGCGGAAGCCGAGTGTGTGAAGATGCGCGGCGAAGCGCTGGTGCCAAGCACGGGGAGCCTGCTTCAGGCCATACAGCGACTTTTGCAGCAGACACACGTAATCAGGCGCCGAGGGATCAACGAAGCCGGGCGGCTGCTGACAATAGACCGTCTCATCGAGATGACCATGAAGAAAAGCATTCTTCACGCCAAGCTGATGTAGGGGCCAGGAGCGCGAGGCGGCAATGTTAAGGACGATGCGGATCGTGGCCGGCTTGACGACTGGACTGAATGTCTCGTCGTAGTCAATGCCATGCTGCTGGGAGAACCCGCGAACCACCCAGCGCGCCTTGTGGCGAGCGAGCGTGCCATCAGAATGGAACTTGTGCCGAAAGATCCATTTGTCGGTGACGATGTTGGCGCGGGGTGGGCGAGGAACCAGGCGCCAGGTGCCGTTGTCGATGAGCGCCTGGTACTCGTCGGCCATGGCCGCACGCCACTGTGGATCGGCGAGGGCGCTGCGGTAGTCGCGTGGCAGCGGTGAGGCGATGGTGACGAAGGCACTGCTGTAGTAGTCGAAGGACGAACAGTATCGGAGGGAGGTACTGCACCGCTGTCGGACGCCGCAGCAGTACTGGGCGCGGCTGCTGGACCTCCGGGCGCCTGGGCAGTGCCGCTGGGCGCCAGGGCGGGGCTGCTAGGTGCCTGGGCAGGGCTGCTGGGCCGGGTGGTGGCGTTGTTGACGAACTCAGTGCCGTTATCCGCTTGGAAGCACTTAACAGGGAGGCTGAACTGAGTGCGTGCGTAGGCGCAGAAATCCACGAGATATTGATGCACATCGGATTTGCGTCGAATGGGAAACGTCCAGCAACAATGAGTATAATCATCCAATATGGCAAGGTAATATGAATGACCGGAAACACTAGAAACTGGAGATGTCCACAAATCACAATGCAAAAGCTCGAAGGGTGCAGTAGTACATGACGTGGAACTAGAAAACGGTAGACGAACATGTTTGCCTAACTGACAAGCATGGCACAAACTAGACTCAGCCTTAAGACGTGGAAGCAAGGACTGGAGACCGGTGATGGCGGCAGGACCAGGATGCCCGAGGCGGGCATGCCACAAATTGACGGCTTCGGTGGAGGCGGCCAAGGCGAGACTGGTGGCAGCGATGGGAAAGGTGTAGAGGTCAGCATCACCCGACTGGTCCGAGGATCCTTAATGGAAAAACCAAAGGCGTCAAATTCAACGGAACAATGATTATCACGTGTGAATTGACGGACTAAAAGTAGATTGCGAACAATATGTGGAACCACCAGAATGTTATTTAAAGCAAAGTTGGATGAAGAAGCTGCGAGCTGGGAGTCACCCTGGCAAGTGACCGGTAGGGAGCTGCCGTTACCGACAACAACCGAGGAAGAGGAAGGACGGCAGCGAGAGAGGAGTATACCGTCATTGGAGCTCATGTGTGAGGTAGCACCGGTGTCCATTACCCAGGGAGCGCTACCCTGGGTAAGCTGCATCTGGTTCAGGGCGGCGACCAGGGCAGCAGGGTCCCACGCCTGCTGCTGCTGGGTGTAGGCGGTGTGCGCCTGGGGAGGTTGGCCGTACGGGCCAGCGCCGGCTGGAGGACGCCACTGCCCGCCCCCGGCAGGGAGGCCGACCCCCGGGTTGAAGCAGTACCATGGTCCGGGGGGCGGCTGCTGCTGCTGCTGGCGTCCTGGCTGCTGCTGCAGGGCGCCGTTCTGCTGGTGCTGCTGCTGTCCACGCCGCCCACCACGGCGGTTGCCGGTCCCGTTGCCGCCCTTGTTACCGCCTTGGCGAGGCGGAGGTGGGTTGGCAGGGGAAGCGCGGGGTGGAAGACGAGGAGCGGCAGCCATCAGAGCTGCAACCGGAGGAGGACGAAGAGCCCGCAACCAGGGCTGTGTTCTTCAGAACAGTCTCCTCATTAGCGAGGCGAAGTTCCTTCAGAACCAGCATGTTGCGGGCGGCGGCGAAGGTGGGCAGCACGTCTCGGTTGGCGATGTCGTCGGCCGTGCTGGAGAAGCGAGGGTTGAGCCCACGGAGCAGATTAAGGACAAGCCGGGGTTACTCGACGGTCTGGCCGACGTCGCGAAGGGCGTCGGCAGCCTGCTTCATGCACTGGCAGTACTGGTCGATGTTGGAGTCGCCTTGGGTCATGGAGTGGAATTGCTCGCTGAGGAACACGGCCCGAGGCGCCTTGTTGGCTTGGAACAGGGCGGCAATGGCATCCCAGAGAGCCTTGGCGTCCTGATCTTGTGCCATGGCGAGGTCAAGGACGTCGTCGGAGACGGAGCCGAAGATCCAGCCACGTACGGTGCAGTCCGCTGCGTCCCACAGCGGATCGGCGGGGTTGGCGGGTGTGGTGCCGTCGATGTGGCCACGGAGGAGGAATTTGCCGCAGAGCGCCCTGAAGAACGCGGACCACTTGGTGTAGTTAGGGTTGGCTAACTGCAAGGTGATGGGGACGTGGTTCCTCATGTTGACGGCAGCGTAGGCAGGGATGGCGGGCGGTGTGGGATCGGTGGCACCATCAGCGTCGGCGGTCTTCGGGGCGTCATCCGTCTTCGGAGGCATGGCGGCGGCGGCCTAGGTAGGCGGCGGCGGCAGGGGTGGGGGGAGGCGGCGGCAGCGGCCTGAGCAGGCGGCGGCGGCGGCCTAGGGTAGGGCAGCGGCGGCCTAAGCAGGTGGCGGCGGCGGCCTAGGTTAGGGCAGCGGCGGCCTGAGCAGGCGACGGCGACGGCCTAGGGTTAGGCGGAAGCGAGGATCTAATTATGCTCTGGTATCATGTAGAAGGATAGCGGAACACCGCATACCCTTAGGGGTTGGGTGGCTTTATATATATAGTCATACATGACTTGGAGTACAAGTAAACATAATTACATAGGACTAGGACTTCCTAGGATATATACAAACTATATATCTAACAGCATCAGGAAAGAGCATAAAAAGATGTAGGCCTACAATACCAATAGCTTTGACCAATAAACACATGCATTATACCTTGCAGCCAAAAGGCAGAACCTTTTCTTTCGGTAGATATTTCAACCAAATGTTCTTCGATTCAACATCAGCAGCAAGACCAGATTTCTCATCGCCACCAAAGTATGTGGCATAAATTCTATCAGTAGGGCAATTTATATACCTGTGAAGACATGACATAGCAATCAGTAGGTCATAAAAAGGTGGGAGGTATTATTTTCATAAACCAGTTGGTAATTTGTACCACCCTCTGTCCCAAACTGTAGGTCGTCTTGGGTTTTCTAGGTACATAGCTTTTGCTATGCACCTAAGGTATACGATATGTCTAGATATGTAGTAAAAGTTGCATCTCTAGAAAAGCCAAAACGACCTATAAATTCGAACGGGAGGGAGTACATATACAAATCCCCCAGCATTTAAATTCCAGTTTATTTGCTACTGAAGGCACTATTTCAATGAGACCATAGTACACACTCATGTAATTACCTATTTATAACGGACTATAATCATTCAAAGTGCAATTTGATCATCACAATCAGCTCAGAAACACGAGCACTGAAATCATTACAGTATTACACGCAGACAAAAATAGAGCATATTTCCTTAAAACAGAGGTAGCTAAGCTCAGAATCAGCAAAAGATAGTATGCTTCTTACAAATTTGTGGGAATTTCAGCTCTAAACAACCAACTCATCTATCACAAAAACTTCCAAATCGGTACATGGATAACAAAAAAAGTCCATCTTGTTATATTTCTTATATTCATATAATCATATAAGAGTCCAGAAAAGTGCCTCTGACCATTGGAATACCAGATCACACAAATCAAAAACCCATTTTTATCATGCTGTGCCTACCAAATCATTGAAACCCTGAAATACGACTAAAACCCAAATTTCATGCAATGGCCCCAACTTTCCTTACCATAAGCAGCTCCCTCCTACATCTGCAGCCTGGAACAATCTCATTGAAATCCAACTCACTAGCCTCGAAGCAATCAACCCTCAATTAGAATTGGGCAGCAAGGAGTACCTGGGTGAGAAGCTCCCAGGCCCATCCGATTGCCTCCTCCTTGAAGTAGTCCCCGAAAGACCAGTTCCCGAGCATCTCGAAGAAGGTATGGTGGTAGGTGTCCTTCCCCACGTCGTCGAGGTCGTTGTGCTTCCCGCCGGCGCGGATGCACTTTTGGGTGTTGCAGGCACGGCGCAGGCGGCCGAGCGGCGAGTCCGGCGCCGCTGTGCCGAGGAAGACCGGCTTGTACTGGTTCATTCCAGCGTTGGCGAACAGCAGCGTGGGGTCGTCGACGGGGACCACGGGACTCGAGGGCCACCTCGTGTGTGCCCTGGACTCGAAGAAGGTTTGGAACACCTCGCGGACCCGCCGGGCCGGCCACGCTGGCGACGCATCCATCGGAAGCCGAGCGGCGGCTGGGGAAGGTGAGGACGATGACGAGAAGGAGACCCGGATGGAGGCGGCGGCGACGGCGGCGGGCAAAACCCTAGCCTCCAGATGAGAGAAGACGCGAAGCAGGCGGCACGCGCGTGGTGGGGTCAGCACGGTTAGCATCCACCCATGGAGGCTTCGTGTGGCAAGGACGATAAATAATCAATCACACAAACACCACCTCGCGCAGGGAGGAGCAGCCGCCGGAGGTCGTGCTCGTCGTGGAGAGAAGAACCGCCGCCGGCGAGGAGGGCGCTCGTCTCGGAGGGAAGAGCCGCCGCCGGAGCCCGGAGAAGAGGAAGCGGCAAGTTGTTTGTGTGGGACCCGTGTCCTCTCTGTCGGGCCCAATAAAGCACACACTAGCCTGCGTCATGCAGAATCCGGGTCACCGGTGACCTGGCCGCCGGCCGGCTGTTAGCGCCATTGGGCCACACGAAGATGTGGTTGGGCTCGCCGCCGCTCCGCTCGCTCTGGGCCCAGCTACAGACACGCATTCACGGCCCAGGAAGACCAGGCAGAAGAAACGTGTTGTATCACACTTGCTCATGAGAGAACATGAGATGCTCCCTCCTGCGTTAAGAGTACCTGCAGCAGAAAACGGCACGTCGATCAATCTAGGAGCCATGACATGCCTATTCTGTGAGGGTATGGAAGGCAAGGAGGACAGTGTCACAATAGCCTCATTTGCATCTACTGCAATTTGCATGGCATTTGCAACAACAGTACAGGAGTCTGTCATGAGGACAGTCTGAACTTCTGAAGGCAAATGCGTAGGTAATGGGCGCCTCATTTCATGCAGATTGTGCAGAGATTGGAATAAAAGCTTCCCTTTTTAAAAGTAAAATCTTGCCTCATTACATGGTCGGTGCTCACTGGAAATCCTTTCTCTGCTAACCAACTGATCGAGATTCGAGAAGATGGATGGATCCGAGAGTAGTCACTCACACGTAATGCGTTCTGTCCATGGTATTTATGCCTGGCCATGTCCATGGCTGCCGCCGCCGCTAGTGCTGGTACTGAGGTAGGACATTGATCGATCGGTACCTGTGCCTCCGGGCATGGACGTGACCTTCGTGTGCTCAGGCGAGGAGGCCTTCAAGATGGAGGTGGGCTACTTCGACACCGTGCAGGACGTGAAGGAGAAGCTCCAGAGCCGCCGAGGCTGGCCCGCGGTCCGCCACGTCGCTCCTCCACAACGGCGCCGTGCTCGAGGACGACGACGTCGGCGGCGGCGGCAGCAGCGGCATCGAGCGGCACGGCGTCGTGGAGGGCTCCGTCATCCACGTCGCCCTCGTCCTCGACGGCCAGCAGCACCAGCATCATCATCAGCCGCAGAACAAGAGGACCGAGAAGAGGAAGAGGCGCGGCGAGGGCGCGCCGCCGCCGCCGCCGCCGCTGCGGGTGATCGTCGTGTCGCGGTGCGGCGAGGGCCGCGTGGAGATGGCCGTGGGCGCGCGCGCCGCGGTGTCGGTGCTGCGGGCGGAGCTGGAGCGCGCGCGCGAGGCGGGGGCCCGGTTCCCGCTCCCGCGCGACGGCGCCTACTTCTTCATACATGGGCAGAGCGTGATGGACGAGTCGCGGTCCTTCGAGTGGCACGGTGTGGCCACCGGCGACGAGATCGTCGTCTTCGACGGCTCCGTGACGAGGAACTAACTAACCCGGCGTTGACTACTTGCACACGTGCGCGCCGTCGCCTGCGACCGGTGCAACCCGTCGTGCGAGCACTTCTAACTCGTGGTTCGTGAACTGTTTTACATGTCAAGATGCATCTTGATTCTTCTGGGCCCCATCCCCATTGACATGGATACTTGGCGACAACACAGTCTTCAGGTTTTCAGTACTCGTAGGAAGTAGGAACAACAAAGGTCTTCCATGGCGTCAGGGTGGCAACCAGCCAGACGAATCCATACAAATTGCCTTCAAAACGCAGCGGCCCACCTGATCTGTTTCATGGCCTATTTTCAATTTCGGTGCTTCCAACTTGCTCATACCAGTCCATTTCCCTCAAAAGGGAAAGGGCATCAGTTCCAGGCCTGAAATACCTGGAGCAGCGCCAGCGGCAACACTAAAAACAAGCGGCTTATGCCCAAATTCCAAAGCTATCAGCTCAACTGCTTAACAATTGTGGACTGATGTTTTTCCTTTGAAAAGGTTTGAAGCTACGGCTTCTCCATTATCTAAAAAGAACAATAGTATGCTAGTAAGTCCGGCAGCACAATTCATCTGATCTGTATTAACAACCAGAAATTTTGATTGATCGTTTTCGAATCTCGATAGTCACAGAAAGATGAAAGGTATCCTCTCCCTGATTACAACAGCACTGACAGGGTATCATCCTCAGCATTCTTTTCTTCAAAGAAATGCGAGAGCAGAAAACTAAAATAGAAATAAAAATTGGACGATCCATGAACACTAGAATAAAGCCATGTTGCAGTGTCACTATCATGTATACAAGCTGAAGCAAATCTATTTTCTCTTTCCTATTTATTTACATCTGATGACCAAAAGGAGGCCTGCTCAATATCTGTTGGTAAGCTGATGGAGATGCATTTGCCATTGGGAAGAGTGGTTGCGACACAGGCTCTACCTTTGGTTCTCCTTGCATCATAAGCCCTGGGTACCCCTGCATAGCTGATGAATTCCCAACCATCTTTGAAGGGGCAAGTGATCCTAGAGAGGGCATTGGGATCGTCATGCCTGGCGGAACCATCCCGAAGCGGAAATTGCCAGCTGTTGGTCCCAACTGTCCGCTCGGTGGGAGACCGAAGGAGCTGAAAGGAGAAGTCGTACCGAAGTGAGCAAAGCTGGCTTGTGCAGGTTCTTGCCTGCGGTGAGAACCACCAGCTTGTGGTGCAGATGGAGCGCTGCTAGAACCAGAACTGCCTTGCCCACTATTTCTGGCTGCTGGAACTTCATGGTTGTGCTTTCCCTCATATGTTGTGATGACTGATTTCAGATCATGTGATGCTCTTTCTACATGCTTGCGCACTGAACAGCCTGGGTGTGTGCATTTGTAGTAGCTCCTGCAGACAAGTGAATCAATGTTACTAATTTTAGGGAACGGAGAAATACAGTGAAGTAGTGTAAGAAATGGTAGTGAAAGTGTGACCTTGGATTTGGATTGCCCTTAACAACCTTCTGCCCATACTTGCGCCACCGATAACCGTCATCAAGAATGTCTACCTCACTTGTGGTCTGAACAACCACCCTAGGCTCCCGGACAGCTCTTGAGGATGCAGGCCCCATGTCAATGGTACTGGTGGTGGAGGTAGTAGCAATAGCAGTAGCTCCTAAAACATCTAATTCCAACTTCCTGAAAAAGAGTATAAGTGAATTCAGTACAGTGCCTGCATCAAGTCTTAAGTGGTTACCTGATGGATGATATTAACCTTCTTTTAGATTCAGTCTCGTCTTCATCACCATCACACTCTATAGAAACAGTGCCATGCGTTGCCCTCTCGTCCTCTTCATTAGACAGTGTCGATGAGACATCAACTGCATCTTGAGACTCCAGGAGAGATGCATCACTATGCCCTGATACAGGAAGAAAAGCAGCTGATCTAGCCTCGACACCTTTGCCTTGCACCTTTATGCTTGTCTCGTCAGCTTGTTGTTGGTCAGCTGAATAGTGACTATCACTGAACATGGAGCTAGATGTCTTCGCTTTAACGATCGTTGCACTAGTGTTATCCTTGACTGCGGTAAAGCTTGACTGAAGACTGGATTCCTGCTGATGAATATTCGACAAGGACTGCTTTTGCTGATAGGCACCATAGTCCTGTAGATCAAAACTTTTCTCAGGATATGTATCAATTAAAAGGTATTTTATACAAAAAATAAAAAGAGGGTATTTGGTGGTGAGGTTGGCAATAGAAGGAAGCCAATAGTACTATAACACTGCACTGCAAAAAGGAGGAAAAATACAGGTAGACACTAACAATCAAGGAAGTCACCTTTTCTGCAGTAGAGAAGTTTGTTTGTTCAGAACCTAAGTGGGGTTGGAAAGAAAACACATCATTATCAAATGTAGAATCTTCAGTTATCTTAGCAGCTGGTGGTATTGTTGACTTATCATTCGTAGCCATCAAAAATGGCAATGTACCAGTGGTTGGAGAAGGCTGTGCCTGCAATGTATCATAACAAATTCAGCTATGTCCGCATGGCAAATATTAAAGGGCAGGTACAGAGATGAATTTGTAAGTGTTGGTCCAAAATTAACAGCTATAGAATCAAAACAGAAGCCAAGCTTCTAAGACACCAATCAGAGAACTATATTTCTAGTACAACAATATTTTGCAAAGTAGACAACAATTGGTGTTGTAGTCATATGCATAAGTATGTACACTACAGAAAACCATGTTCTATACAGTAACACTAATCAGTGTTCTTCTATACTGTACCGAATTCATGTCTAAAAACTGCAATATGAAAGTCTTCAGTGCTTGCCCCAATTATAACTTTATTTCAACCTTTGATAATAATAGTGTAACAGATAGATCTTAAGAAACCAATTAAGGAAATATCACATACCATTTTATTGTAAAGAAAAACAGGAGACTCAAGAAGTGTAGTTGGACTTAGGCCAGGTGGAATTGACACAGGAGATCGAATAACTGCAGATGAACCAACTCGAGAAGTATCAATTTTCGGGACACTGAAACCTGCTCTTGCAGCCCTACGCTCCGCCAAACCACCATTGGAGTTTGATTTATGGTTAGCACTAAACAAGTTTGGCTCCAGGGAGAAACCCTTTTGAAATGGGTCTTTGACAGCATGAGCAGGGACCTTCTCGCTCGAATTCACAACTTCTCTGCTCTTTTCAGATTGATCATGGGGTTTGTTGGTGCCATGTTCACTGAAAAGACCAGAGAATGGCCCAGAGCTGAATTCTTCATTCAGAAAGCTTGACATGAGAGTTCTTGGGCTTGGTGTAGGGGGTGGCAACCATTCGTCGATGAGGGATCCATGGTTACTTGCGCCGGCCATGCTAGTAACCTCTCTCAACTGAAACGAGACCCATGTAATACGTATCACATTAGTCATGTTGAAACAGTAGGTTGCCCGGTAGTAAAATTGAGCAAAAAGGAGAATATTTTCTTTTTCTCTTTACATAGCGATGAAAACAAAAGTTGAAAACCAATCAGGATCATATGGCAGAAGAAATTAGCCAAAAGGCAGAACAAAAAAGTCAAATAAATTGTATAAGGCCAATAGCACACATCAACTGAACTCCAGTAAACAAACGTCGACTAAAATAATTGAGATGACAACAGTCAAATACAGGAGTTGAAGAGTTGCAAATCAACTAAAATAAATTGCAACCTTTACAAATTTTTTCCACAAAATTCATTAGCGTGGAAACAGAACACATTCGCATGCAGAATGAAGAACCCATAATACAGCCAAAGCAAGTACTAAATATCAAACCAAGCGGCGAACTTTCCCCAAGAAAGCATTGAATCGCCGCAACTGAAATGAGAAAAATAGAATCCAAAGACGCGAACTTTGCGATTCCCAAACGATCTCATCAAATCTCAACAACTCTGGGAAAAAGGGAAAATTCTATTGCGACCTACCCGGCTTCATCATAAACCCAGATGCAAGAAAAGGTACAGTCATCAAAATAGAACAGGGGAAGACTTGCGAGTGGCACCTGAACTTGGAAGGGCGACGTCTCCAATACCAAATGATTTGAGTCGAGTCGTCTTCTCCCCGAAAGCGAAGCAGCAGAGCGCGACAAGGCCGTCAGGTATAGGCACGGATCATGTGAACGGAAATTTCTCCTACAAGATCACGAAGAGGCTAGAAATGGGGGCACCCTTTATCGATGTTCTTGTGTGCGCGCCTTGCCCTTCCACCAACCTACCAAAAGGCTACACACGAGGGGAACGACGAAGATCTCGGGGGCACAAATGGAGCTGCTGAGCTTCCATTCCACCAACCAAGAACCCTAAGAGAACAAAGGAGTCGGAAACAGAGGAAAAGAACTCCCAACAAAGTGAGATTTTGCTCCCTCTTTCCGCCTTTCTTTCTCCAGCCTCTCGGTTCTCCGGGCGCTACTTTTTTAGAGAGGGGAGGGAGAGGAGCCGGGAGGCAGGGAGGAGAAGAGTAGGAGAGAGAAAGGCGGTTTGACCGAGGAGAGGAAGGGGTGGGAAGGAAGACTTGGATTGAGTGGAGGATCTTCTGTGCAGTGCAGACGATGGCTCTACTAGGCTCTACTAATCTCCTGGGCCCTGGCTCATCCCTCTGGTTTTCAACTCTCTTCCCTCTCTAGTCTTTCCTAAGGAATCTTCTCTCACTCTTAAGTCCCTCCCAATTGGCCATGGAGGCTACACATGGTGATTTCTTCTTTTCTCAATTGGTTTTTACCTTCGGCTTGATCTTGTGTGAACACTATTGGACGAAAATGAGTCATAGGATTCTTAATCTATGGACGCGGTGTGGAAATACGGTAGTACTTTTGCCTCACTTGCGTCTGTGAGCTCGTATTCGCCTTGACCACCGCCGTAGCGCGCTACTCTACTCGCGTGGGCGTGGCAGCCAAGTCAATATAGGAATGTATTAATGGGGCTACAGAATCACACTGAGCCCCGCTAAACATTAATCAGTGCTAAATGTGTTAAGGGGACCAATGCTATTGACAATCGGAAAACATTGTCAGAAAGAAAAGAAAAAGTGTGCACAATGTTGATATAGCAAAGAATAAAGAATCTATGTCTAATCTAAAATTTATAATAAGTAGGAATACTCCTACTTTGGAAGCATCACTCTTGATGGTTCTGTAAATAAAATAAATGAAAGGCGAGCTGAAACATCACAACTCAGCTTGTCAAACAATGCATGCCCGATGTTAATTATTTTATGGGCAATATGTGAAAGTGTAAAATTTGACGGCACAAAAAAAACATACACATGTAAGCGCTCCATACACTAGTGCGTCCACATAGTGGAAACATGGACTATTTATGCTTAAAAGATTTATCTCGTGAAATAATATCCATCTTTGAATTTTAATTAGTTCATCTTTGTGAACACAAGATTGATATGTACCCTTATAATTCGGGTTGTGATGAGTAATTATCAATGGTGCTATGCAACATCTCTCCCAGCTTGTAGTGCGCAGGTGTGGAGCTCGGAGACAATGGTTCACGACGAAAGTGAAGGTCAAGCTGGTTCGTGCTAATGAACTGGGAGCGGTGAAGAACGGATGCCGAGGCTTGGACTTAGGGACCGGAATCACCAGGAGATTAGCTGTGGTGGCTAACACATGGGGACATTGACTAGCCCCGGTATACATGGAGACGGATCGTGGGCTGGTGCGGTCGAGATCTTGTTAGACACGGGACAAGACGCGGGGGACGCGTCGAAAGACACTACCCGCAGAGGTTTGGTGGTTGAGCCCAAAAGCACCTCGAGCCGGGTTTGCAGGTTTCGGCCTCAAAACCCGAGGCAGAGTTTCCGAGGAAGCGTGACGGCACATTGTAGAATCCTAGAGGTTGCATTGAGGCGATAACAAGTTCAGATAGGAAGCAAATCCATTGGATCAGATCAGTAGAGGGGGCTGTTGTAGAATGCCTTAATGTTAGCTGGTTCACTTAGTAGTTAGTAGAGTAGACATGGAGTTAAGTGGAAAATGTATAATAAGTCTCAATAAATGGATAGAGCTGTCCACTTCATTACTTATCACTTATGTTTCGGACTTGCAATAGTTTTCTCTCCTCCTTCCTCTCTTAGGCACATAATGATCCGCAGATGATTTTTCTAGTTTAATCAATCATATGGGTAAGACTCAAGTGCTCATGAAGCATGACAGTAACCGCGGTGGTTCATCTGAGTTTTAGTTCCTCAAATTCGTGCAAGTTTTTGTTTGGTGTTCTTGTTTTTCTCCTTTCCCTTCTTGGTGCTCAGTCTCTCTCTCTTTGATCTTTTCGTGAACAGTTTGTTGCATCTCGTGTTACGAGTCTTTGTGAAGTTTTCCACCGACGGAATTGTGTTGGCTTGGAATGAGCACATAGATCCGGCAATTTTTGTGTTTCTAGTCCATTCTTTGTTTTCTATCTTAATGATTCCTAAACCTTGTGAGGCATGGAAAGCGGTGGTTTTCTTAGAGTAGCTTCGTAGCTACTTAGAGAGCCTGCCCACAAAATATAGGGTCAATCGAAGTTGTGTGAAAAGAGATCGGTCACTTTTTTTTTAAGTTTGCGGCTGTTCTCAAGAGTGTCGTACAAGGTGTTAGGGCACCAGACAAAGCGTGGTAGCTGTTCAGGGTGTTTGGCTTGTCAAAACCCCGCACCACTCTGTCCGTTGTGCACGGGCAAAGTGGCACCAAACATGAACAGTGATTCTCTAGTGCATTGTACATGAAGAGTACCTGACACCGGACAATGAACACCTGCAATGTTCTTTCGTTCGTTTCTTATGCGTTTGAGCTTCTATTTGCGATCTAATCTTTGCGCTGGTTTTCGAGCAACCCAAAGATGTTCTCTAAGTACTCTTATTCACCGGTTGGCTTGGGTATTTAGAGTTTGGGAACCTAGTCTTTTTCCATAGGAGTTGAGTGTACCGCTAAGTGCTTCTCGATTCGTTTGCTTTGTCTGTGTTCTTAGGGGATATCCTACCCATTCTTTTTTTGGGTTGTGGATATCATGGTGTTTGTTTCATATGTTTGGTGGTGATTTTGAAACGGTGGCCAAATATTTCAAAAGAAGTTTTAGGCTCTTGTTCACCCTTCTCTAATCGAATCGCTGTTATAGGTCCTTCTATATTTAATACTATAAAACAGTGTCCACATATACGCACGGATGTGGTAAGGACTAAATTTTAGTACTGGGAACCAAACATTTCTTAATCTTTCAAGGAACTGTGTTTTGTACGCATCAATAAAATTACGTGGTGCCCAACATAAGCTTAATTACCAGAAAAGTATTGTCATGTCAAGTCAGTACTATTTTTGCATATATGGAGGTCACTTTCAGATACTATTCTTGTCCAAATGCAAACTGGGCGCTTGTGATTCCGCGACAAGTTTCAGCAAATTAGGTAGGGAAAGTCCCTCTTTGGGTCCATGCATTCCTCTTGGCACGGAAAATATGCCTCTTGGCATGAGCCTGAGCGCACGGTAGGTGAAATGCAACTTTTTTTGCAACAGGATTAGGTGTCATGTTTTGGGAATATAAACAAAAATAAAAATTGTACGTCTTCCTTTTTCAAGCAGGAAAGATTAAAATTTGTTTAGGGATTTTGTATACTTTCCTACCGACTAGGCAAGTCATTTATTAAGAAATTAAATTTGAATAGTTACTATTTGGTATAAGTGGTGATTTTTAAATTTTGTTGTCTAACCATTTTGAGGCAGAAAATATAATCTTATCAGAAACGCTGGTAAACAACGAAAATTGTGCCGAATTGTCCAAATAATTGGCAATATTTTTCTTAGAAAGAGCCAAACGAAATGTCTATATGACGACGCTTGATGAATTTCCTTGTACAAAATGTATGTGTATGCATTCAGACTTGAACCAAAAAAAAACATGAAGGAGTTTCCTTGTACGATCTAGAATCGCTCCCCGAGCATTCTATGAAGCTGAACTGAACTTTATCATGGCCAAAGCACATTTGCCAAACTTCGAGTACCTACCGGGCACCGCAAGAGAGTGAGAGTGAGAGGCACAATCAGATATCACTATTAGCGTTTTTTAACGTCGTCACCAAAAATAGACCTAAACTCTATCCCCAACAACGATGTCACAAAACTTATTGGTGTTTCTTAGTGTTGTCACTAGAAATAGTTATATTCTATCCTCGGCAACGACAACAGAAAGACTATTAATATTTCTTAACGAATGCAGATGAATCCGCAAGCGTAAGAAATTATCGTTGTACTTTTCATCTGAAAGTATTCGGGGCATCATATTTTTCACAGGGAACGGAGATATTTCCTTCTAGCTAATTCGTGCAAGGACAACATAAACGTAGAGATAGAAAGGGATAGAGATGGATTCTTATAGCTTTAGGGTCTTCTGGATAGCTAAACTTTACTTCTACTTGCTCGCTTCGACACCGAAGTGTACATGGTCTGCTAGTTAATTTTGGCCTATAGCTCTACGTTGTACCCGAACATGGGGGAGTGTTAGGGAGGGACAGGACTGTCACTACCTACCACCTACCCCTCAACCGTGGACTACGAGGCAAACAAAGGTAACCTCTAGCCTAGACTCTACGTCTACGCTATTGATCACTACTCTAGTGTGTTAACAGGGTTAGCCTCTTTATTAGGGGCCCTCTATTAGATAAAGCTCAACTAAACAAAAGTACAAAAAGCACAAACACTTACTTAGCTAAGATCCCGTGAAGGAGCCAATCACTTGTTCATCGAGATATAAGCTCCGGGAGACACTGACAAGTCTGGCACTTTCCCACTCTCTTCTCTCACATCTCACTCTCCAACTCTAGATAGCTACTAGGGCATAGCCCTTTGGAATGATGCTCTAACTCAAGTGAGGAGGGTGAAGTCCTCGATTTATAGGGGTAGAAGGGTGGAGTGTCCATGGAGTATACCCCATTAAACCCCCTAAATCGACTTTTATTGGGGTAACTGCACCAACCCACCCCAAAACGCCTTCAGAGAGTCGAGTGAGTCCACGTGTAATACCCCGGGTATTACGGATTTAATTAATCTGCCATGTCATCATATTTAAATTAATCATTTGCATATGATTGTGATTAGGCCCCTAGAGTGATTTGAATTTAATTAGTATTTGTTTGTAAAATTAAAATTCCCAAATAAAGGTTTAAAATTTACTTTTATTAGGACCAAAACCTAATTCAAAATCTAAAAGGAATTTTGAGATAGTCCCTTAATAAAAGTTTTAGATATTTTAAAATGGAGCAACTTTTATTTTTGGAGATTTCAAAGTTCTGTGGTGGAAATTCAAATTTATTTCAAAACAATGATTTAAAACTTAGTTTTGGATTGGCATTTCAAAATTATTTGGAATCTGGCAAAACTTCCTAAATAGAAGTTGTAAAGCTCATTGAGTAGAACAACTTTTATTTTGGCAATTTTTCAAGTTGTTGTGTAAAATAAAAAGTAATTTTGAAAATGCAGTTTGAAATTCAAAAACCAAGTTTACCCCTTTTGCTGTAGTTTCAAAAATATTGCTAATTTGAACTTGGTTCCAAAAGCAAAGTTGTTTAGAATTTCAAACCCTACAACTTTTATTTTTGCAGTTTTTCATGTTGGTATTCAAAAACGATCGCAATTGTGCAAAAACCGACAGCCCTAGGGTCTAGGTGCTACAGTGAAATGCCCCCTCTTCCTGTTCGCGAACAGCGCCGACCCGCCGCCGTGCCGGGCGCGCGCGCGCGGCCATCCGTGCCGGCCGGGATCGTGTCTCCGACACCGTTCCTCGCGCGGGCGAACGTGCGCCACGCCGTGATGCTCCTGTCCCCTCTCCTATGCCCCTTAAAGACGACGACCGCCTCCCCCTCGTTTCTTTCTCTCCGCTCGGCCGCCATTGCTCTCTCGGTCCCCGGCTAAATTCGCCGCGCTCCGTCCATCACCACCCTCTCCATCTTGCAGCCAGCTAGCTAGCTTCCTTGCGCATCTCCTGCGACCGTCGGCGGGAGCTGTAGAGCTTCGTAACCACCGGAACACTGGTGTCTCCTTCGCGGGCGGGCAGAGCGCCGCCGCGAGCTCCGCCGTCGTCTCGAGCTAGTCTGGGTAAGCTCTGGGCCTCGGATTGTTGCGTACCGTGATCTCCGTGACCCCTTGAACCTTACGCGTGCGTCGGCGTACTCTCTGGTTCCCTAGGTTCGCCGGAACGCGTGTTCGCCGTTGTGCCGAGCCGCCGGGATCCGCCGCCGTCGCCAAGTCGCCTTCTCCGAACCACCTCCGTCTCCACCGACCCCTCGGCCAGCTTCGTGGTGAGCCCCAGATGCTCGCGCACCTTTTTCCCCTCTCTTTACCGGCTTGTGCTCGCCGGCGACGTGCTCGCCGCCGCCACCGAGCCGCCGCGTACGTGTCTCCAGGTGCTGCGCGCCTCGGATCTCGTCGTATCTTAGCTTGGTAGACTCGCCTTGGAGTGTAGAGTCCGTCAGTGCCCTCGGCTTCGTCCCTCGGCTCACCGTCGGCGAGCTAGGGGCGGCGAACCGCCGGCGCCCTCGCCTCTGTCAGAACAGAGGAGAGGCCAGGGGCCTCAGGTTAGAAGGAGAATAAAGGCAGGGGGTTAAGTGCAAATCCTGTGACTCATTTGAATAGTACTCGTTGGACTGCGGGTAGATTTGCGAGTTTCTCGGGGTCTCTTTTGAAAAGTTGTTGGCGCCGTGCGGGGCAGGCCGAGTGGGCCGGTTTGTGCTGGGCTTGGGCCGTAGTGGGCTGCTTTGGTTTTTCTATTTTCCCAGTGAATTACTAAATGCTTTTCTTTTATATATTCATATGAATAGTGCTGCAGTTTGTTATTTTCGTGTAGATTAATTTACTGCGCCAAAAATGATGAAATTAATTGTGTATGCTCTCTGAAGTATGTAGTATTTGTTAAAAATATAATATAGGGTGTTCCAGTGCCTTTAATCTGCTGTATAAATCAGTGAAGTAATTAATAAATGCAAGTTTGTGTAATTTTAATTAATTATCTGTAAATCCAAAAATCATGAAATTTATTGTGGCTCTGTTTGGTGATAAAACCTAGCTGTTGGTAAAGTTTGGTTGAAATTGAAGTTAGTTTGGTCAATTAATAAATATATGTGAAATTAGGGATTAATAAAGTAAATAGAAAAATGAATTTAGGTTTGTTGTGTGAATTTTTGGGTTGAATGAAGACCAAGGATCTTTCGCTGTGTGATCCTTGGCAATTTGAGAACTTAGTGCTTGGTAGTAGTCATAAAGCTGTGTAGCGGCTTTCTGTGACCGTTAAAAAGGTCAATAAAACAAAAGTAGGAAACATTACTTTTACCTTCCGTAGATTGTTTACAACTTTACCGTGAAGGAAAGTTGTACTCAAGGTATTAATGGTTTACTTCCAAGCATTTCATTTGTTGCCCTCATGCCACGCTAAGCATACATCATTGCATACGTGTAGTGCCCGTTCCCGAGGTGGTCCAGGTCGAGACTACTACTGAGGAGGCCACTCCAGAAGTCATCCAAGGATTCGACATCTGCGGGACTGATCCCGATCCGACGCTGTACACGATCCAAGGCAAGCCCCGGTGCATTCAGCCCCTCTATTACAAAATATTTATAATTCGAGTTAATCTACTGCATTAGGTTGATAGGAGTTGATTGTCACCTATCCAGATGCATTGTCTCAAATAAATACCCTAAAATCTGATTTAAATAAAATGGTTTGAGAAATGCTTAGGCATGCTTAATGAACTTAGCTTTGCGTAAAAGAAAAACTATTTTCTGTGCCATGATTATACTTATACTTTGATTGGAAGAACTGGTTATCCGCTGGTCGATGTGTATTTGGGTTGGAATCCCAATGCATGGTCGCTTTCGGAGTAATTTGGAACTGGTCGATGTCTTTGGAAACGTGTTTCGTTGGGTGGCCAGCTCATGGGGCGGCGTTCCCTATGTCTCACTCACCCGACAGGCACGATAATAAAAACTGTCGGGTAGTCTTGTACTTGGGTTAGAGTCCCAATGCAGGATTGGCGGCAGGAAGGAAGTAGGGACCGTTCGTTGTAGGCCTGCTGTGATCATGATGGACAGCCTAGCCACATACCAATGCGGAAAGCCTAGAGTCCGGTGACGCTATTGCTGGAACCGACAACCACGCACTGGGAGTGGAGAGATGGCGAGAGTAGCTTGTACCCACGTGGCCGGTGTGCCTGGATAAGAGTGGAGTACTGTGCTCTCGGGTGGCGCAGGACCGGTTCCGGGATAGCAAAGCCGTGACGACGGGTTGGTGTATGTATGCCGGCGTGCTGCATATGCAGTGTGGTTAGAATCCCCAGCTGGGTACTTTCTGGATTCGAATCGACGTGCTCCTCGGTTATGGAGACTTGATCCTCACACTCTACACCGAAAAGTGGTTCTCAACTAAGTTATCTGAATGAATAAAGTAATTGAAAGAATGATGATACATGAGTCTGAATATTGGAGCTATAAATATGATTATAATAATGACAAAATAAAATATGGAACAGGATAGATTGCTTTTCTGCAAACTCCTCATCCTCTGCTAGCCTTACCCATAGCCTTGCATTCCTGAGTCTCATTTTACACCCTTAGTCGGGTAAGTCTTGCGGAGTACCCCAAGTACTCAGGGTTTGTTAACCCCGTTGCAGGAGGACCGCAGTCGGAGATCTGTCTTGCTCCATGTTGCGTGACCGTGGTCGAAGAAGAAAGCAGCGATGAGTGAAGTAGAACCCGTGGGCAGGGTTCGAGTTATCTTATCTAGTATTGTGTAACTATTCCACTGCTACTGTTATGTCCTCTGGCCTGTAATAACTATATTTGAATCCTATTTGAACAACTGGTTTGTAATCTAAATGTTATGTAATCTTCCGCACTGTACTCTGATGTATTTTATTATGAAATGTTGTAATCCTGTGATGATTCTGCAATGGTGATCCTGTCGGAGAAAAGGGCGCTAATGTAGCCCGACAGACCTGTCTAGATCATTTGGGACACGGGCCCGGCTGTCAGAAGTCGTTAGTGACAATGACAGGTGCCGGTGGGCCAGGTGATTTAGCCGGTTCTGTTACAGTTGGTATCAGAGCATTCCATTGCTAATCATTATGGATTACTTTTCAAAAATTTCAAAATGTTTTGGATCATAAAAAGTTTAACCTATTATTTTGGGTCCAAATTGCTTCTATCCTTATCTTGTTCAGTAGTTCTTGCCTTGTTCTATATTTTACCTTATGGGATTAAGGTAGCATGTGGAATAATATTATTATTAGCCCTATGTTAAAAGTTTATTTATGTATGTAGGTACCTTGCATGATTTAAATTCGTAAGTACGTACATGCATCATGATAATCACACCTGTTAATTAACTTCCTCCTTAAAGTGGGTTTTTGGGATAGTTTACCAAACCTATTCTTGCTAACCTATTATATCTTAAAATTCCACTTACCTTCTCCAGATGGCCCGTTGCAAGCTCACAGCACGCAAGATGACCGGACCACGTGGCGTTCCACGCCACCAGTTGGCGCCACGCGCTGGCGAGGGCGGAGCTTCTGGGAGTCGCCCACCTCGTCGCAGCAGCGAGGAGCTTGAGGCTGAGGTTGGAAGGCTGCAGGATCTAGTCAGGCAGTGGGAGGAAGAATACAGAGTGGCACGTCTCAACCACTACCGGGACGTGAGGACCAATCGAGATCTGCGTCGAGAGATCGATCGCCTGACCAAGCAGAGGGATGAAGCTTGGGATCGTGAGGAGACGATCATGGACAGGATGCTCGAGGCGGAGCAGCGTGTTGGTCAGCTTGAGCTCTACAACAACGTCTTGCACGAGGAGGTGCATGAGCTCTATGATGAGCTCCACCCTATTCCTGCACCGCAGGAGGAGGATCCTGAGTTGGGAGTTGTTCTCGGTCAGGAGGATGCGGACGTGGAGGATGTTGACGTGGAGGTCGAGCCGGTCGAGGTCGTCGAGGCATATGCCGAGGAGGACTTCGAGGAGATCGACGAGGACAGTGACGCTTCTGGCGCGTCTGGGATCGATGAGGACTAGGCCGGTGTGGCCTAGAGTTGTCAGCTAGATGCTCTCTTTTGTCTGTAGTATAGGCGCTTGCCTAGAAAACCTTAGTTATGGGTTGTGGGTCTTGCCTAATGCAAGCCATGTTGTGTGAACCTTGTAATATTGCTGTGTGCTGCTATGTTTGCTTAACTAATATAAGACTCAAGTTGGGTTTGCTTATTAACAGATGGGAGACAATTCTGATAATGCAACTGGTGTTCCCCAACCACCTCAGTTTTCCACCCACTCTGGCAGAGGCCATCGCTGCATTGACCAATGTTGCAGCGCTGCTAGCTCAGAATCAGCAAGATCGTGGTGGACGTCGTGGCCGCCGGGATAATGAGGATACCACCTATGTTGACTTCACTGACACCCGCCCACCGGTGTTCACTAAGGCTGATGAACCTTTGGAAGCTGATGATTGGCTCCGTACCATGGAGCAGAAGTTTAGTCTGATTCACTGCACCGAGATCCAGAAACCGCTGTTTGCAGCTCAGCAACTCCGTGGCCCTGCGACTACTTGGTATGCCAACCTGTTGGCTGCGCAGGATGCTGGACATCAACTTACCTGGCAAGAGTTCCGTGACGCCTTTCGTGCTCATTACATCCCTGCGGGTGTGATGAAATTGAAGCTGGATCAGTTTCTGGCACTGAAGCAGAATGAGTCTACTGTCGCTCAGTATCTTGGGCAGTTCAACCACTTGGCACAGTATGCACCTGAGCATACCAACACTGATTCTAAGAGGAGAGCCTGCTTTGTCAGAGGTCTGAATTTCAAGATTCAACGCAGTCTGTCTAACAACCTCAAGTGCACTTTTCATGAGGCAGTGGATAGTGCAATAGCTTTTGAGGAAAGCGACCGTCAGCTCCAAGAGGAGAAGAAGAAGAGCAAAAGGTCTAGCTCTTCTGGCAGTAAGAAACGCCAGAAAGTTATCTATCATCCTACCCACCATAACCGTCCGTCATATCCCCATCAGCAGGTAGTTGTGCGCACTGCCGCTACCTCTCATACCTCTAATCAGCAAAACACCACTCAGCCGAATGCCCCTGGCGTTCGTATCAACACTCCACAGACCAACTACAATCACCCATGCTACAACTGTGGAAAGATAGGACACTGGGCCCGTGATTGCCCTTTTCCGAAACAGAACAACCAGAATGTGCAGAAAAGTCCTGGTGTTCCGCAACAGCAAATTCAGCACCGTGGTCACCAGCAGCATGCTCAGAAGGGCAAGATTGTCAAGAAGGCAGGTCGGGTTTATTACACTCAGATTGAAGATATTCCTGCTGGAGAACCCGTCATGATGGGTAAGTTTCCCGTTGCTAGTCATTCTGCCGTTCTGCTATTTGATTCTGGTGCATCTCATTCGTTCATCAACCGTACATTTGTGGTTAAGCATGAAATACCTATTGGGGAAATAAAGGAAGATTTCCTTATACATTCGCCCGGGGGGCGTATAACTACTAAAGAGGTAGTTCAGGGAGTACCTATAGAGCTGGGAGGGCATAGATTCCCAACCACAATGATAGTACTTAAGGATCAGGATATAGATGTGATATTAGGTATGAATTGGATGTATCAGCACAAGGCCTTGATTGATGTGTTGAATAGAACCATAAGAGTGAACATACCTAATAGTCAAACTCAACTTCTTATCCAACTTCCATTGCCCGTAAGAAAGATTGAAAAGACCGTGCAAAGGTTGTGTGCCACCGCAGTTGAAGAAGTATTGAAGATTCCAGTGGTCTGCGAATTTCCAGACGTATTTCCTGATGAGTTGCCTGGTTTGCCGCCTGATCGAGATGTGGAATTTGCTATTGAGCTAAAACCTGGAACCGCACCTATATCTCGTAGAGCCTACAGAATGCCTCCCAAGGAATTGGCAGAGCTTAAAGTGCAGCTACAAGATTTGCTAGATAAGGGTTTCATCAGACCCAGCTCATCTCCTTGGGGTTGTCCTGCCATCTTTGTCAAGAAGAAAGACAAATCCCTCCGACTCTGTATTGATTACCGTCCACTCAACGAGGTCACCATCAAAAACAAATATCCTTTACCCCGTATTGACCTACTCTTTGACCAGCTGGCTGGAGCTAAGGTGTTTTCCAAGATTGACCTTAGGTCTGGCTACCACCAAATAAAGATCCGTCCCGAAGACATCCCAAAAACAGCTTTCACCACTAGATATGGCCTATATGAATACCTCGTCATGTCTTTTGGCCTAACCAATGCCCCCGCCTATTTCATGTACCTCATGAATTCCGTCTTCATGCCTGAGCTCGACAAATTTGTTGTCGTATTCATTGATGACATCCTGATCTATTCTAAAACACCCGAAGAACATGCCAACCACCTCCGTATCGTCTTGAACCGTTTAAGAGAACATCAACTCTATGCCAAATTCAGCAAATGTGAGTTCTGGTTGGACCGAGTTCCATTTCTTGGGCATATCCTGACAGCGGAAGGTGTGTCAGTAGATCCAAGTAAGGTGGAAGAAATCTTGAACTGGAAACCACCAACCACTGTGCACCAGGTTCGCAGCTTCATGGGAATGGCGGGATATTACCGCCGATTCATTCCGGATTTCTCAAGAATAGCTAAGCCTATAACCAACCTATTGAAGACTCAGGTCAAGTTTGTCTGGTCGCCAGAATGCGAAACAGCGTTTCAAACCTTGAAGAGATGTTTGACCACTGCACCAGTCCTTGCTCAGCCAGATATTGAAAAGCCGTTTGACGTGTACTGCGATGCGTCGGGTACTGGCCTTGGTTGTGTTTTGATGCAAGAGGGCCGAGTCATTGCTTATGCTTCACGACAACTCCGGCCTCATGAAGAGAATTATCCCACTCATGATCTTGAATTGGCAGCTGTGGTTCATGCATTGAAGATTTGGCGTCACTACCTGTTAGGCAGCACATGCAATGTCTACACTGATCATAAAAGCCTGAAATACATCTTTACACAAGAAGAATTAAATATGAGGCAACGAAGATGGCTTGAGTTGATAAAAGATTATGATATTGAAGTGCACTACCATCCTGGTAAAGCTAATGTGGTTGCCGATGCACTCAGTCGGAAGGCTCATTGTAATTGCTTGACTGTGAAGCCATATGATCTGTCGTTGTGTTACGGGTTAGAAAAATTGGGCATAGAAATAGTCCCTCAAGGCAGTTGGAACAATATCAGCATCAAACCCTCCATCCGTGATGAAATCGTGGCTGCTCAGAAACATAGTAAAGGTATCAGGCACATCAAAGAGAAAATCCAAGCAGGGAAAGCAGATTGTTTCAGAATTGATGATGAAGGGATTGTATGGTTCAAGAATCGGCTTGTAGTTCCAAAAATTCCAGAGTTACGTGGCAAGATTCTTGACGAAGCTCATTTGACAAGATACTCCATTCATCCGGGAAGCAACAAAATGTACCAGGATTTGAAGCAGAAGTTTTGGTGGACTAAGATGAAGATCGAGATTGCTCAGTATGTAGCAAAATGCGACACTTGTCAGAAAGTAAAAGCTGTACACATGAAGCCTGGTGGAGAGCTGCAACCATTACCTATTCCTGCATGGAAATGGGAAGACATCAGCATGGATTTCATTATGGGTCTCCCAACAACCTCTAGGGGTTTCAATTCCATCTGGGTTGTTGTGGACCGCCTCACTAAACAAGCTCATTTCCTACCTGTCAAGAAAATGTACAGGGCTCCGCACTACGCCAAGCTATACATAGAAAATCTGATGAAGCTACATGGAGTGCCCAAGACCATTGTCTCTGACCGAGGCACTCAGTTCATATCCCAATTTTGGAGATCCTTCCATAAATCATTGGGTACAAAACTCCTGCATAGCACAGCCTATCATCCTCAGACTGACGGACAGATAGAGAGGATAAATCAGATACTTGAAGACATGTTAAGAGCCTGTGCACTCAATTACCCTGAGAAATGGGACGAGTGTTTGGCATTGGCCGAATTCTCGTACAACAACAGTTACCAAGAAAGTATAAAAATGGCTCCGTTTGAGGCAGTATATGGCCGCAGGTGTCGTACTCCATTGAATTGGTCCGAGCCTGGAGAAAGATGGTTCTATGGAGTTGACTTGGTCAATGAAGCCGAAGAGAAGGTTCGACTGATACAGGAAAATTTGAAAGTGGCACAGTCACGACAGAAAAGTTATGCCGATCAGCGGCGCAGACCTTTGACATTTCAGGTTGGAGACTATGTATACTTGAAAGTTTCGCCCATGAAAGGAGTTAACCGTTTTGGAGTCAAAGGCAAGTTAGCCCCGCGTTATATTGGACCGTTCTTAATCATAGGACGCGTGGGAAAGGTAGCTTACAAGCTTGAATTGCCAGAACATCTCTCGGAAGTACACAATGTGTTTCATGTTTCTCAGCTGAAGAGGTGTCTCCGAGTACCTGGACAAGTCATCGATGTAGAAGGAGTAGCACTTGAACCTGAATTGACATACTCGGAGCAGCCAGTACGAGTTTTGGATATAAAGGACCGTGTTACCCGAAGGACCACAACCAGATGGTACAAGATCCAATGGAGTGATCATTCTGAAGATGAAGCTACCTGGGAATCTGAAGATTTCTTGGCAGAAAACTTTCCTGAGTTCTTTGCTACCTTGTAAAGTGTAAACCTGTCTTTTAATGCGTATGTTTTCCCTTGTCTCTTGTTTAAGCTTGAACTTGTGTTGTCATTCTTTTCCATTACTTTGTTTCAGCCTTGGTTATGTACCTAATCTCGGGACGAGATTTCTTTTAGGGGGGAAGACTGTAATACCCCGGGTATTACGGATTTAATTAATCTGCCATGTCATCATATTTAAATTAATCATTTGCATATGATTGTGATTAGGCCCCTAGAGTGATTTGAATTTAATTAGTATTTGTTTGTAAAATTAAAATTCCCAAATAAAGGTTTAAAAATTTACTTTTATTAGGACCAAAACCTAATTCAAAATCTAAAAGGAATTTTGAGATAGTCCCTTAATAAAAGTTTTAGATATTTTAAAATGGAGCAACTTTTATTTTTGGAGATTTCAAAGTTTTGTGCTGGAAATTCAAATTTATTTCAAAACAATGATTTAAAACTTAGTTTTGGATTGGCATTTCAAAATTATTTGGAATCTGGCAAAACTTCCTAAATAGAAGTTGTAAAGCTCATTGAGTAGAACAACTTTTATTTTGGCAATTTTTCAAGTTGTTGTGTAAAATAAAAAGTAATTTTGAAAATGCAGTTTGAAATTCAAAAACCAAGTTTACCCCTTTTGCTGTAGTTTCAAAAATATTGCTAATTTGAACTTGGTTCCAAAAGCAAAGTTGTTCAGAATTTCAAACCCTACAACTTTTATTTTTGCAGTTTTTCATGTTGGTATTCAAAAACGATCGCAATTGTGTAAAAACCGACAGCCCTAGGGTCTAGGTGCTACAGTGAAATGCCCCCTCTTCCTGTTCGCGAACAGCGCCGACCCGCCGCCGTGCCGGGCGCGCGCGCGCGGCCGTCCGTGCCGGCCAGGATCGTGTCTCCGACACCGTTCCTCGCGCGGGCGAACGTGCGCCACGCCGTGATGCTCCTGTCCCCTCTCCTATGCCCCTTAAAGACGACGACCGCCTCCCCCTCGTTTCTTTCTCTCCGCTCGGCCGCCATTGCTCTCTCGGTCCCCGGCTAAATTCGCCGCGCTCCGTCCATCACCACCCTCTCCATCTTGCAGCTAGCTAGCTAGCTTCCTTGCGCATCTCCTGCGACCGTCGGCGGGAGCTGTAGAGCTTCGTAACCACCGGAACACCGGTGTCTCCTTCGCGGGCGGGCAGAGCGCCGCCGCGAGCTCCGCCGTCGTCTCGAGCTAGTCTGGGTAAGCTCTGGGCCTCGGATTGTTGCGTACCGTGATCTCCGTGACCCCTTGAACCTTACGCGTGCGTCGGCGTACTCTCTGGTTCCCTAGGTTCGCCAGAACGCGTGTTCGCCGTTGTGCCGAGCCACCGGGATCCGCCGCCGTCGCCAAGTCGCCTTCTCCGAACCACCTCCGTCTCCACCGACCCCTCGGCCAGCTTCGTGGTGAGCCCCAGATGCTCGCGCACCTTTTTCCCCTCTCTTTACCGGCTTGTGCTCGCCGGCGACGTGCTCGCCGCCGCCACCGAGCCGCCGCGTACGTGTCTCCAGGTGCTGCGCGCCTCGGATCTCGTCGTATCTTAGCTTGGTAGACTCGCCTTGGAGTGTAGAGTCCGTCAGTGCCCTCGGCTTCGTCCCTCGGCTCACCGTCGGCGAGCTAGGGGCGGCGAACCGCCGGCGCCCTCGCCTCTGTCAGAACAGAGGAGAGGCCAGGGGCCTCGGGTTAGAAGGAGAATAAAGGCAGGGGGTTAAGTGCAAATCCTGTGACTCATTTGAATAGTACTCGTTGGACTGCGGGTAGATTTGCGAGTTTCTCGGGGTCTCTTTTGAAAAGTTGTTGGCGCCGTGCGGGGCAGGCCGAGTGGGCCGGTTTGTGCTGGGCTTGGGCCGTAGTGGGCTGCTTTGGTTTTTCTATTTTCCCAGTGAATTACTAAATGCTTTTCTTTTATATATTCATATGAATAGTGCTGCAGTTTGTTATTTTCGTGTAGATTAATTTACTGCGCCAAAAATGATGAAATTAATTGTGTATGCTCTCTGAAGTATGTAGTATTTGTTAAAAATATAATATAGGGTGTTCCAGTGCCTTTAATCTGCTGTATAAATCAGTGAAGTAATTAATAAATGCAAGTTTGTGTAATTTTAATTAATTATCTGTAAATCCAAAAATCATGAAATTTATTGTGGCTCTGTTTGGTGATAAAACCTAGCTGTTGGTAAAGTTTGGTTGAAATTGAAGTTAGTTTGGTCAATTAATAAATATATGTGAAATTAGGGATTAATAAAGTAAATAGAAAAATGAATTTAGGTTTGTTGTGTGAATTTTTGGGTTGAATGAAGACCAAGGATCTTTCGCTGTGTGATCCTTGGCAATTTGAGAACTTAGTGCTTGGTAGTAGTCATAAAGCTGTGTAGCGGCTTTCTGTGACCGTTAAAAAGGTCAATAAAACAAAAGTAGGAAACATTACTTTTACCTTCCGTAGATTGTTTACAACTTTACCGTGAAGGAAAGTTGTACTCAAGGTATTAATGGTTTACTTCCAAGCATTTCATTTGTTGCCCTCATGCCACGCTAAGCATACATCATTGCATACGTGTAGTGCCCGTTCCCGAGGTGGTCCAGGTCGAGACTACTACTGAGGAGGCCACTCCAGAAGTCATCCAAGGATTCGACATCTGCGGGACTGATCCCGATCCGACGCTGTACACGATCCAAGGCAAGCCCCGGTGCATTCAGCCCCTCTATTACAAAATATTTATAATTCGAGTTAATCTACTGCATTAGGTTGATAGGAGTTGATTGTCACCTATCCAGATGCATTGTCTCAAATAAATACCCTAAAATCTGATTTAAATAAAATGGTTTGAGAAATGCTTAGGCATGCTTAATGAACTTAGCTTTGCGTAAAAGAAAAACTATTTTCTGTGCCATGATTATACTTATACTTTGATTGGAAGAACTGGTTATCCGCTGGTCGATGTGTATTTGGGTTGGAATCCCAATGCATGGTCGCTTTCGGAGTAATTTGGAACTGGTCGATGTCTTTGGAAACGTGTTTCGTTGGGTGGCCAGCTCATGGGGCGGCGTTCCCTATGTCTCACTCACCCGACAGGCACGATAATAAAAACTGTCGGGTAGTCTTGTACTTGGGTTAGAGTCCCAATGCAGGATTGGCGGCAGGAAGGAAGTAGGGACCGTTCGTTGTAGGCCTGCTGTGATCATGATGGACAGCCTAGCCACATACCAATGCGGAAAGCCTAGAGTCCGGTGACGCTATTGCTGGAACCGACAACCACGCACTGGGAGTGGAGAGATGGCGAGAGTAGCTTGTACCCACGTGGCCGGTGTGCCTGGATAAGAGTGGAGTACTGTGCTCTCGGGTGGCGCAGGACCGGTTCCGGGATAGCAAAGCCGTGACGACGGGTTGGTGTATGTATGCCGGCGTGCTGCATATGCAGTGTGGTTAGAATCCCCAGCTGGGTACTTTCTGGATTCGAATCGACGTGCTCCTCGGTTATGGAGACTTGATCCTCACACTCTACACCGAAAAGTGGTTCTCAACTAAGTTATCTGAATGAATAAAGTAATTGAAAGAATGATGATACATGAGTCTGAATATTGGAGCTATAAATATGATTATAATAATGACAAAATAAAATATGGAACAGGATAGATTGCTTTTCTGCAAACTCTCCATCCTCTGCTAGCCTTACCCATAGCCTTGCATTCCTGAGTCTCATTTTACACCCTTAGTCGGGTAAGTCTTGCGGAGTACCCCAAGTACTCAGGGTTTGTTAACCCCGTTGCAGGAGGACCGCAGTCGGAGATCTGTCTTGCTCCATGTTGCGTGACCGTGGTCGAAGAAGAAAGCAGCGATGAGTGAAGTAGAACCCGTGGGCAGGGTTCGAGTTATCTTATCTAGTATTGTGTAACTATTCCACTGCTACTGTTATGTCCTCTGGCCTGTAATAACTATATTTGAATCCTATTTGAACAACTGGTTTGTAATCTAAATGTTATGTAATCTTCCGCACTGTACTCTGATGTATTTTATTATGAAATGTTGTAATCCTGTGATGATTCTGCAATGGTGATCCTGTCGGAGAAAAGGGCGCTAATGTAGCCCGACAGACCTGTCTAGATCATTTGGGACACGGGCCCGGCTGTCAGAAGTCGTTAGTGACAATGACAGGTGCCGGTGGGCCAGGTGATTTAGCCGGTTCTGTTACACCACGCGCAGGGTGGAGGGGGTGAGTGGGTCCGCGGGCAGGGCAGCGCCAGTGGGTCCACACCTCCAACCCACTTTGCTCTGGTGGGTCTAGATTTCCACCCTGCCGTGTGTTGGCCCAAGTTTTTCTTTATTTTCTCCTTATTTTGCTTTGGGCCAAAATAGTATTAGTTATTTCTTCACTCTTTACTCTACTTTTGGCCCACTTTAACTGTATTTCCATATAAGCCCTACTAAACAAGTGAAACACCGAAACTCGTGAAAAATCGTTAGTATAAAGCCCTATTTACTAATTTTGGTGTGGTTTTTATATAAAAGTTGGTGGTAAAAATATGCAATAAGGACCGCCAACAATCACAATCATCTAGTGTACGGTGTATGTACTAGGCAAGTACACTAGGAAAGCACAAGAACTTGTAGTCATAGCTGGGAACTATTCATGCCCTTCAAGTTCAACCGAGTATCGCTTTTGTCTCTGACTCTCCTTCGACTCTCTGACAAGAGTGCTGTCGGTGCTAGTTTTAACGGGGCTAACACCGGATAGTAAATATGTGTTTTACGGTTGAGGCTACGGATGGTGTGCAAAGGGGAACACAGGGATTATACTGGTTCAGGCCAAGCAAGCCCTACGTCCAGTGGAGAGGAGAGTCGTGTTGCCTTGCACCGGGGTGCTTGTAGTAGGGGGTTACAAGCTAGGCGAGAGAGGAAAGTGCTCCCAGGTCTCTTGTGAGTGTCTAAGTGTATGCAAGTTGTTTGCTGTATGTGTGAGTGAGAGCTTAGGACTTCCGGGGGTCTTGAAACTTGAGAGCTCCCCTAAGGCTGGCCTCTGCTCTCCCTTTTATAGTCACAAGGGAGAGGCAAGGGCAGCGCGTACATTGCCTTGTATGTTAAACTGGGGAGTTGTGGTCTATTTGACTGTCGTCAGCTACGGTCTTGTCTTCGCGTCTCCGGGGTATGGCCGTAGTGGTCGATACGATCTTCGTGAGTTCCAAGGCGGCAATAGTCGTCGGGATTACGGCATGACGTAGGGTCACACCTGATGGCTGTCCTTCTGCACGATGTGACAAGAGGGCGAGTCGTCTCGTGACGTTGTCTCCCGAGGCTCGGGACTCCTGGAGGCGTGATGAATGGAGCAGGGTGATATCTCCCCTTGGACGTATTTTCGGCCTTTGGACAGTACTTCCCGAGGGTTAGGTGGGCCCGGATGGAAGGCGTGCTCGTCCTTTCGAGTGGATAGTGCAGTAGACGCTTTTTCCGTTCTTGCGTAGCCCGTCGTCAGGCGCTCGGACTGTCGCAGTCGTAGTTGGTAGAACCCGGCGGAAAACGGGGCGGCGCACCGTAGACCATACCGTGGAGAGGACGGCCGTAGTGAGCCTATCAAATCTACTGCCAGGGAAATCCTGACAGGTGGTATGGCTGTCAGGGGCGTGCGAAGCACAGTCGCATCGAGAGTCTCGCCTGACGAGACAGTGCTTGTAAAGTGGTCAGAGAGGTCTCTTGTGGTCCAAGATTGCTCCGCTGACATCACCTGTGCCTTGGATGCCTTTGTGAGTTTGCGCTCGAGGGGGATGGGGAAGCTCAGGCGAATCGGAGAATGGGCGCCGCTCTCCCGAGCTCTCCTGGGGAGGCTCGGGCGAACCGGAGAATGGGCGCCGAGGGTGCCGCTCTCCCGAGCTCTCCCGGGGAGGCTCGGGCGAAGCGGAGATTTGGCGCCGAGGGTGCCGCTCTCCCGAGCTCTCCCGGGGAGGCTCGGGCGAATCGGAGAATTGGCGCGGAGGGTGCCGCTCTCCCGAGGGTTGGCTGTCATTGGTGCAATGACGTCGTGGGCCTCTGTAGACGCGGCCTTCGTGGGCTTCGGGGGCGGCCTTCATGGGCTTCTACTGGCCTTACTTGGGCCAGGCCGCGTTGGGAATGAGCGTTTTTGCATCGAAGTTGGGTACCCCAAACTTTGGTACCCGACAAGTGCTGCCAAGTGTGGCTTCATGTTTAAGAGGTTAGGAGCAGCTCCTAGCGTGGCTTACAAAGTTAGGTTACCAAAAGATAACACAACAAGATAATAACCGATCTATCTATCTTCATACATAACTAACACAAAGCCTTACGTCGAGCACATCTGAAAAGGAATGAGTCAACAAATCTTGAGATTGACGAAATCACTACAAATATTTGTCTGCTGATGTACACATCACCTACCACTAAAACATCTCCCTCCCCCTCTACCAAGGATCCTGATGCGTTCCTAATGGACTCTAACATCTATATTTCTATATTATACATGCACCATAGTTGCTCAAAAGATGGCATTGCAACACCCTGATAGAATATGTATGTCCACTTGTTTTGACAATTCTTATTGACTCGTAATAAGGAATTTTGTTATAAGATTAGTGCCATTATTGGAAGCTTATCTCCTTAGCTTTCCATGCATATGAAAATCGTAAAAAAATAAAGTTCATATGTAACATAGTAAGTTGCTCCTGGAATTTCAGGTGGACTCAAAACAGATATAGATTGGACCTGTAATTTGGCTTGGACACCTAGTTCTCCGCTTACATGCCTCTCTCCAAGTATTTTTTTTATCACCTCCACAGTTCCTAAGAATAACAATATTGCTAGGTAGCAGTTTGTTATCACAATCATGAAAGTGACTAAATGGTACTTATGAAAAGCTTACCTGGAGATTTGATTATCATACCCGAGCTCTAATAATTGGCCCTTTCATAGCAACATGAATAGAGTTGTGTGTATCAAAATGAGTGATATCCTCATCATAAAGGGTGTTATATATCTATAATAGTAGAGGGGAGTAGTTTAGATATAGGCTTATAGACTTGCTTACAATGTTTTGTGTGGGTAATTTAGTATAAACAGAAGAGATCAAGGATTATGCTGTTAATTATCATTAGAATCTATACTAAACTTCATGGTCGTGTGTTTTTCTAATAATGATGATGGTTGATAATTTATCGCAAATCTATATGGTTACTGTAGATTTTTTTTTTTTGGAATAGGGAGATAATTTAGATGAGAATTGGAGGTCACGTTTTTTCTTGAAAATGTGGCCGTTTTAGCTATAGGTTCGGGTACTTTTAACTAGTTTTTATATTATAAAAACACAATAAGCGGGAGTTTATCAAATTGATGACTTGAAGGCATATTATGGAGTCTTAAGAGCTTGTTTGGATTCACTATATGCTATATAATAACTTATTATCTAATTTGATCTAGATACTGAGATGTTCGTTATCTAGCGATCTAACTAATAATTATCCAATCTACTATATATGCATATTTAGATATAAAGAGATAGATATTAGTAGATAGTACTATCTAGCAACCAAACAGGGTCTCAGAAAACCTTTAACCAGAACACACCGTGTGAAGGCACACGTGAAACGAGTGACATGGATGCACAGCTCTCTTTGGCAGAGCTTCTTGAGGGTTTTCTACTTTAGCATCCCTTCTATAAAATGAAGTGTTGATTTCAGATGATGCTATTTTTTATGAGAAAAATATTATTCTATGTTTAGAAAAAAAAAAATAAAACAAGACAAGAGAACAAGGCTGTGAATCTGAATGAACACGGCTGTGAGAGAAACTCCAGAGGGAGAAGCTGTTTTTCTTTCACTAGAAGGAAGAAGTAATTTCTGGGAACTGGGACGTGGATAATACTATGATGCCTCGCGCGGCCCAAGAAACGATAAAATTGGAGCGGTACATGTAGTACATCTCGCAGCTCGCAGTGAGAACGCAGCATTTTGGCATGGAGGCGCGGCAGGAGCCTGATCGGAGGGCATTCGAGGACAGACAGCTGGAGTCAGATAGAGTTGTCTTTCACCGATGGTCGCGTGAAAGCATCTCGGCACAAGGCAACAAGGATTTGCCCCGATCGCGTCCCGGAATCCAGGCGCACGGGCGGCGAAACTAAACTAAACTATTCGGCCTTGTAATCCACGTCTAATCTTCCTCGGAGGCGCTAATTTGATGGATCCTAGGAATGGCCAGAGAACACGCTGTATGACTGACTGTAACTAGTAGTAGTACTATATCTGCAATGAGAGAAGAAACTTCCTGTCCTGTAATGGAGAAGTTGTTTAATGCGGCATTGGCAGTCCATGCATGACCTGTTAGTGTTAGCGATCTGCTCTGCCATTCTTGCAAGTAAAAATCATTAGCAAGTTTTTTTTCTTTGATAATTAAGATGATACGAGTTCGTCTCGTACAAGTCACGAGCTCAGCTGATGTGATGGTTGTCTTTGGTCTGTCCAGTCCAGTTAGAGAGCACACACATGGGGCAAGCGCAATTAACGTACAAGAGGCTAGCTAGATCACACGCGTAAGTATGGAGTAGCGACGGGAAATTTAACAATTCTTGGCTGACCCAAAAGATGGTTATCCTGTGTTCCTTTCTCCCTGATAAGCGATAGCTGAAGACCGATGACGCGCTTAGCTTATTAGCCACCAGCAAGCATCACCGTAAAACGTGGTGATACACTGAAGCAACCCCGGTTACGTTGTACGTACCGAGCTTTGGTCAAAGGGAGATTATTATCCCATTCTTATATTAGGATGATTAACAAGAACTGATTAATTCGGGTCGAGATGCCTTCATCGATCATTTAGAGCAGCGGACAGATGCTATATAGTACTTGCAAGCACGAACACACGATCACCTCACGTGGTGTCACATGCGGGAGCAAGGACTTTGGCGTCGCGTTACGCCCAAGATCTCTGAAAAATGCAACCTGCAAATAAAACTGCAACTCTCTTACATACAGTAATCTCTGTCGTGATGCTAGCTTCTCCATCCATCAATCCAATTGCAGTCCAGCAAAGGGCGTCGATCTGGTGGCGTGGCGGAGGCGCCTTTGGCTCCCTGATTATTCCCCAGGCTTTTGTTTGGCCTTACATGGAAGTGGAACCGGATCCTCGCTAATCTGGCCGACAACCCCGATCCTAGGCCGAGTAAACAACTACCAGTTGGTATAAAATATAATTATACTAATGGCTTCTGAATTATTCAGAAGCAACCTGACGAGAGGGAGAGCCCAACCACAACCACAGCAATGATCCTCCCCGTGCAAAGAATTCAGCTCAATGATGGCGGTTTGCGTCGCACACGAGAGCCAGAGAGAGAGAGAGAGAGAGAGAGAGAGAGAGAGAGAGAGAGTGATAACTGAAGATTCCTCGCACCACTACACTAACCAAATGATTAGCCAAGAGCCCAGGCGCCGTCGAGCTCTGAAACTGGACACTGGTTGAGAGAGAGAGAGAGAGAGAGAGAGAGAGGACCACCGCAAACGCTGGACCGGCCAACACCCAACCCAACCCAGCAGCGACGGAGTACTACTGCTGCTGACAGAACAGGACAGGTCCGGTCACCAGTTGCCAGTGCAGTCAGTGCACAGTGGGTTTATGATTGATCCCGAGAGCGATCATGGCGGTTTGGACCTTGCAAGCCGAATCTGCATGGCCCAGAGATGGCCACTTGTCTGTCAGATTTCAGAGTTGCAGGATGTGGGTGTTTGTGCAATTGTGCAGCAGAAGTGTGGAATCCGCAGAGCAGGCTTCCGAGTTTGGCGTTTCAGATACCGTGCACTCTTTCATGGCACTATCTTTTTTTTTTTTTTGAGAAAATTGCACGGCCTCAGCAATTGAGGTCCATGATTTCGATCGATGACTCGGGTCTCTTTGGATACCCTCAACTTTAGTCCTAAATATCCAAATATACAAATTACAAGTACAATTTAGTTTTCATCCTAAGTAGCCATTTGTCCATTAGTTGACAAATGTGGACCAAAGTTACGACATGTTTGGTTTGGAGAGTGTTATCTTCCAGAATCGATTGATGCGGCACAAGGTTGTTCGGCGGTTTCATGTGAAACGACTCTGTCTGGTCATTTTTCTCTTTATGGTGGAACAAACCAGTCAGACCATTCGGTGAACCAAACAACACGTGCAGGCTCGGATAGAAAATATGATGATTCTGGACGGGTCACGATGCAAATCAAACAGACTACAAAAGATGCTCATAAGTCTAGAATTTTTTTCGCTTTTGGTTCAGACGTTCAGTATTAGTCCATATGCCCAAACATACTTAAAAGTGTTCTACCTGAATTATAGCTTAACTATACATTGATAGTGGTAGGTCATCCAAACATGGCCGAAGGAAATTTCATAGGTTAGTACGAAGAGTTCCAATCATCAGTGCAGATTTTGGGAATTTGTACGGCGGTTCTTGGTTTCTTGTGAGGACTGGCAGACACCAGACTGACACCAGACTTGGTCGCTCGTCGTGTCACTTTGGCGCCGAAATGCGCACTCGCTTCGCTGCCCAGCACCAATGGACCATTGCTAGAAAAGTAAAAGTTCCTCAGTCTGGGGGCACATCATTCTGCTACATGTACTTGATAACGACAAACTCCAGCTTCTCCGGTGACTGTCATCAAGATTGGTTTCTATGCAAAGCAGAAACAAAACGTGCCAGAATAAAAGGTTCATCTCAAAAACACAAGCACATGAACACATAATAGTAAGCTTTAGAGTGACTTAGGAAAAACAGCCACCAGTTTTAGCTATTCACTCTTCACAACTACCTAGCTCCCTGATTTTTACACGAATGGTGAACCGTGACCCTAAGGGCAACTCCAAACAATCTCTCTCTGTATTCTTCCTTATCGATTCGAATAGAGATTTCGTTAAAAAAATATTCTCCAACAATTTCTTTAACTAGATCTCCAAATATAACTCTAAATTCTAGATTTCTTGCTACCCAAAAATAAAGAACGATGTTCACTCTCTAAAATGTGCACGTACAAGATATAGATGGGTTCCTCGAGGGTGAAAAGATACTTAAAAGGATTTTTTTATTGGGCTATTGCGTTTCTACCCTTATTTTAAAGTCCAATTGTGATTTTACCCTCGCTTTTCGCTCCGTTGCGTTTTTACCCTCGCTTTGTGAAAACGAAATTACAGTTTACCCTTCTGTCTAGCTCTGTTAGTTGTTTCTGCAAAAAAAATTAAAAACACAAAAAAAAAACCTTCACTGTAAGACCAAAGATAATAATACCCCCTCTCTTTCTTAAAAAAAACACCCCCTTCCCTTTACCCTTTACCGCACGCCCTCCCTCTCACGATTCGCACGGCGGCGGCGGTGGCCGAGGCGCATCGCTAGGTTTGCTCGGCGGCGGCGTCCCTCCCCACGGCGTCTCGGCGGCAGCGTCCCTCCCCACGGCGGATTGGCAGGCGGCAAAAGGAGCAGAGCCTCGCGGGCGGCACAGGCAGCTTTGGCGGCCCCGCGCGGCTCCCTGCGCGCGCGGCGCGCCGCGTCGGAGGACGGCGGCCTCACGCGGGCTGGTAGCGGCCTCGCGGACGGCGGCCCAGGACTCGCACGGGCGGGGCTGCAGGGCCACACTGTGTCGGGCCAGGGGCCTCGGCCGGGCGGGCATCCTTTTCTTCCGTTTCTGCTGAGCAAGGTATGCCTGCCCCTCCTCTTCCATTTTTTCTGAGCACCCAAGCTTTAACTTGAACTGAGCACCCAAAACCTAACTTGAATTGAGCACCCAAAACCTAACTTGAACTGAGCACCCAAACCCTAACTTGAACTATTTCAGATTTTAGGACAAAATTATTGTGCATATAGATCCCTTTAGCTAACTGTGTATTCGATTATATGATTTGTAGGCCAAAATCAAATGGATATGGGCCTTGTTGTTAGTCCTATCATTTTTCAGTTTGCCTGATATGGGACCAAAAACATGGCAACAGGGTAGAACCTTGCGTACTCAAGTTGTTAACATGCAGAGCTTTGACCTGCTGCAGCTAGTTAATTTCATAGCTGAGCACTATATATGGGGTTTCAAAACAGTACTTAGCTGTGTGGCGTGCATTGGAGGATTGTTCGAGTGAAAATTCTATTGAGATTAAAACTGATAAGCAGTTGCTTGAGTGGTTTGAACTCAATAAAGACAAGGGAAAGGTCTACATTAATGCCCAAATTAATGATTTCGAGGGCCCTATTCAGTTTTCACCAACAAAACGTAGATGCCACCCTTCTGTGAGGAATAGAGTGCCCAACAATCAGACAAACGCTGCTGAGAGACCCACATCCACAAATGAAAAAGAGAGAGTCACAAATGAAAAAGAGAGAGCCACATCCACAAATGAAAAAGAGGGAGCCACAAAAAAAAAGAGAGTCATTAAAAAAAAGAGAGCCACCAAATCCAAAGGTGAAGGTGATGATGATGATGAGGGTTTAGGAGTTGAGGAGGGCATACATTCAGACACTGATTCACTTGTGGCTCCAAGTGATAGTAGCTATGATAGTGAGTTGGCTGCGTCCTCTGATTCTTGTGACGATTGCTCTGACCCTGAGTTTAATCCTGATTGTGAAGTTGTTGATGATGAAGATGAATATGACCCTCCACCCTTCTCATATAATGCTGATGACCCCAACATTGATGTAAATGTGATGTTCCCAGACGTGGATGCATGCAAGGCTGCAGTTACACATTGGTCCACTTTGCATGATCATGCTTTTGATACTAAGCAAAAGGACCAGACTAGATTTAGAGCCAAATACAAGAGAGCAAATCAGGGTTGTAAGTGGGAGTTTTTTTGCATCTACAAGTAAAAAGTATATTGGCTGTAAGGTAATTTCCTTACAGTTTTTTGCACCTACAAGTAAAATCTGCATGTATTAGGTGCAGCAATTTACTAATAAATGGGTAGTTTCCTTGCTGTTTTTTAATTGCAGGTTAAGACTAGTGGTCCAAAGCATTCTTGTGGTTCATTCAACAATTGTGGTGAAACTATGGCCTCCAATAAATGGGTAGCTGAAAGAGTTGTTGATTTGTTGCGGGAAGACCCTGAAATGACACCAAAGGAATTGCAAGGTAGACTCAACAAGAAGTACTCGATAGAAATTCCATATCATAGAGTTTTCAGAGGCAAGGAACAGGCAAAAGAATTGAGAAGGCTGTAGAAGATGTGTACCCGGGAGTGGAACGTAGGGAATGCATGAGGCACTTGTGGAAGAACATGAAGAAGAGTGGGTACAGTGATAAGCTTTATGGTAAGAATATGTGGACAGCTGTCAAAAGCTTCACAAAAGACAAGTTCACGTTCTTCATGCGAAACATAGAGGAAAAGGATCCTAGTGCACTATCCTGGTTGGATGACAACCATCCATATATTTGGAGTAGAAGCCTATTTGGGGAAGAATGCAAGGTGGATTACATCAACAACAACCTCTCTGAAAGCTTTAACAGTTGGGTGTCCCAAACCAAGGATTTTCAAATTGTGGATATGCATGACAAGATAAGACAAATGATCATTGAGAAATTTGTTATGAGAGCCAAGATTGCTAGAACAATGTCAGGCACAATCATTCCAAGTGTGATCAAAGCTCTAAATGCTAAAGCCAAGAGCATCAAGGACCATGATGTGTTGATATGTGGGGCTGGAAATGCTGAAGTAACAGTGAACAGATTTAGGTATGCAGTCAACTTAGGCAAAAAAAATGTACTTGTAGGGCTTGGAAAGTAACTGGAAAGCCATGCACTCATGCTTTATCTTTTATTTCTAAGATTAGTAGAGAGGTACAGATGGATGACTTTGTGCATGAATACTTCTCTGTTGATCGGTTCAATAAGACATATGCATGGTCTTTCAATCCAATGACATCCAAGGATAATTGGCCACGTGTTGATTTGGGCTATAAAATCAACAAGCCTAAACTGAGAAGAAAACCAGGAAGACCAAGAAATGGTAGGATCAAGTCCTTTGATGAGGCCACCACTAGTAAGAAAAGGAAACCATGTTTTGAATGTGGAGAACTAGGACATATACCCAATTATTGCCAAGGAGGACCAACTGCTTGTCAAAAGAGGGACCGCTCATCTTCTCAGAATGAGTCATCTTCACAAGCATCAATGTGAATCATGCTTATTTATTTTTTTTCTTTACTCTTGATTATGTAGTCAACTTGTTTAATTGAACCATTTTTCTCCGTACATGTGAAGTGCAAATGCAAGTGGAAGGGGAAAGGGAAGGGGCAGGGGAAGGGGAAGAGGAAGAGGAAGAGCAAGTGCAAGTACAAGTGCAGGAACTAAAGGAGCAGAAGGGGCTGCAACACAAGGAAGAGGTAGAAGAAGAGGAAGAGGAGGAGGAGGGGGTGGCAGGTTGGCTGCATTGTTAGGAATAGTGTGATATATGACAATGAACATGTAATATCTCACTATTAGCTACTGGTTTTGTTGGACATGTATGGTGGATGATGGAGATGGTTGTGTGTGTTGGATGATGGTTGTTTATGTTGGATGATGGTTGCTGCACTTTTGCTACACTTGCTTTTGATGTGATATTATCTATCTATGTTTGCATGTTGTGTGCAATTCTATATAACAAGTTGTCCAGTGTTGCTGTCCATTTTTTTAGAAAACAAGGGTAAAATCACAATGAACTTATAAAAGTAAGGGTATTTTCGCAAGGGTAAAGTTGTCATTGCCAAGCCCATTTAACACTGTTAGCTGCTATTAACGGAGCATGGGTAAACTGTGACTTCGTTTTCACAAAGCAAGGGTAAAAACGCAACGGAGCGAAAAGCGAGGGTAAAATCACAATTGGGCTTCAAAATAAGGGTAGAAACACAATAGCCCCTTTTTTTATTGAAATGGCCATCCAAAGTTTTTTCTATTAAAATAATATCCTAATGATGATTTAGAGAGTGAGTTTTTCTTGAAGATGCTCGAAGCGGCAAAATAGGGCTCTGCCCTAAGACCATGAGCAGATATATTTATGTACTGATCATGAGCATGCATAGTAGGCCACAAAGGATCCATGTCCAGAAATACTCAACACAGGTCTGTGGAGCTCAACATCAACATTGGATGCAATTATTTTTAGTGAGGAATGAGGATACGCATACATATGTATAGAGTAGAGGTGCTGAAAAAGTTGGGAAGGAACAAGAGATGAGAAGAGCAAAATGTCACATATTGCTGACACTATGAATAAAAGTAGAACTAACACGAGACTTGATTGATAAACGGTGCCTAGTCTTGTGAGTTTGAATACATTTGTGGGCATCGCTGGACAAAATAACCACAGGCCCGTACTGATGAAAATAGTATTTCAAACGATATATGATGATCACAACAACTTAAACACATCATTTGTAACGACGGCGATAACTGGCAATAATATCTTAATCTAGGCATGTGTATCATTGCCAGGACCTTTTCAAACACAAGATGATGGTCCTCAAAGAAAAATCATCACACTTCCCCAAGAGTAGGCCCCCCTCAACAATGCCATGCAGCTTCTTGATAATTAATACTAGAATAGGCACCTCCAAATAATGGATATCTGCAACCAACGTGTATATGGTGTAAAAGCAAACCATATAGGCACTGCAAATCCCTGAAACTGGAACTGTGATTGTGAAAATACAGGAAGTCAGGTCTAGCATATTTGCTCATTCAGATTCAGTTTCATCAGTTCAGGTTTTCACATTGAGGATGGCGAATGTTTTTGTCATGTGAGCCTGAATGATGATTGAATTAAAGCGGAGTTCATGCTCTCGTGATTCGTAGTTTTGACATTAACAGAGTACGGAGTACAATAACAAGACTAATTGTGTAGGAATGTAGCCTCCAAGAAGAATTTTCCTAAACAGTGTAGGTGCTGTACGAAGTAGCACTCACACTTCTAGTCCAGGACTAATTCTGAAGACTGAAAGCGTGTCCCTTTTCCTGAACCTCAATGGCGCACATACTGATGAATCACGAGATTGATCTAAATTGTGATCATTCGATACCTCAGAAAGCAGCGGGGCCATCATCCAATTGTTTCTCATCCTCTATCTCCACCTCCAAGATTTCCTGAAATAAAAATCAGGCCTCACTGATCACAAGCTACACCTTGATTAACGATCACCCCATTTCCTGCACCGGCCCACCCCGCATTATATTCGTTGAAGCAAGAACAAGAACTCAAGAAACCCTCACCGGAATACGGTTCTTGAGGTAGTTGCCGATCCGCGCGACCACGGTGGCACGGGTGTGCCAGAACTTGCCCTTGAGCCGGAGCTTCACGAACGGCCCGTCCAATTCCGCGAGATCGACTTGCCCTGCAACCACCAAATTAAAGGAGCATCGACGAAAATGAGAGAAGTCACAAGCCAGTTCGATCTTGGCACAATTAAGCACTGCAGCGTAGGGTAAAGCGCTCGGGCTGTGGCCTTCACCTGTGATGCCCACCGACGTGTCGAACAGCTGCCCAAGCTGACGTGCACAAGACCAGCGACAGCGTTAGCTCGAGCCTGCAACGGCATTTCGATGTGCGTGTGGCGAATGGGGGAGAACGGAAATCAGTTCAGTTTTCCTTGCCTCGGATTTGGCTTCGTCTAGGGCCAGCCGGACGTTGTCCTCGGTAAGGTCGAGCGACGCCGACGCGGTAATCGCCGCGGCTGCGCGCCGGCGGCTCGGCCGGCCCCGTCGTCGGTACCGTACGGCGCGTGCTGCTGCTGTGAGGCGCGGTACACAGGCGTAGGCCGAAGTGGCGAAGAATGGCGGCGGCGTGGAGGTGGATAGCGGAGGGGGCACCGCGACGGGGCGGGCGCGGAGGACGGCGGCGAAGGCCATGGCCGTTGCGGGTTCGGGTGCGGAGAGCAGTCGCTGCCGGGTGGGCCTCCTTATCCTTTTTTATTTTTTCCTTTGAGGATAAGGAGGAAGAGGAGCCTTCTTTAGTCCAGAAAAGTTGCTACGGGAAGGAGGCCCAATGCATGTTTGCTAACATCCACGATTTTTTTGGGTTGGCCTATGTTGGTTGTTAACTGGTAACTACTGGGCCTTGGGCCGTGCTTGTAAGGAAACTGCGCGCCGGCTCAGCCAACCAAGTTTTATAATAACAATTCTTTTTGCTAAAAAAAGTTATAACAGTTCTTTATCCATTTGAATCTTTGAGAGTACGAATTGCTCAAGTCTTAAGCACTTTGGAGAACTTAGTATATGATCTCAAAGAACAAAAAGGAGAACCTTATCAAATATGTACTAGTGCTAAGTAGGAGTACTCACTTAAGTGAAACGTGGATTGTTAGTACAAGGTTCTCAGTCAAGTGAAACATGTGGATTTTTATAAGGATGATCAGTTAAAGAGTACACACAGAAGTTTGTGTTTTGTCTAAATTTCTGGCACATATGATCTCGAGATATACCCATTGGCCATTGCATCATTTGTTTGAAGTTTATGTCGGTTTCACGATTACAGCATTGTATTGTATGTATAATCACTGAAGCTGCTCAATGTAGAGTGTCACGCTCGGATAGAAACCTGCATCTCCGAGAGTCATCCCCAGCTGCTGTTGACCGTACGTTTTCCTTGGGTAGCTGCGTACGAACTGATAGCTTCCAATGCCTGGTATGCCCAAGGAGTCCACGTACTTGTAGACCTCTCTGATGGTGTCCGTGTGATGGAAGCTCTTCTGCCTTCTTTCACCGTTGGGTAATCTTATCAGGATCTGCATAAAAAATGCCGTAGTTCATGTGAGAACACGTAGTAGTAATATGTTTCTTGAAAAACAGAGAACACTCTTGTCTGCAGAAGGTACGCGTTACCATATGTACCTTGGTATTTGGTTCAGTTCTATGCGAAGGTGCAGTTTCCTTGTGAGGGGATCTTCTGATCTGAGTCGCCGTCTTGGTAGGTTCTCTTGGGGCCTGGCCTGGACGTCTTGGGCGAAGCTCGTTACCTGCTCTCGGCCTGGCAATGGCAGCTCCCTCTTGCTGACTCTTTAGGGATCTTTCTTTCTCCTGCAGCCAAAAGAGTTCAGTAGGGTCGTCAGAGCTCATAGGACTAGATGTGTGGTGCCATTGGCCATTGCTCATGATGACAAGAGAAGACTACCTGGTCCTTCCGGAGGGACTCCATGTAAGCAGCGTCCTGTTCTTGTCGTAGCCGCTGTGCTTCTCTCCTCCTTCTCTCTTGTTCCTCTGCCCATCTGGAGGATCTGGCAGGTGCAGCTTGGTCGGCAGGCATGGAGGGTCTGAAAGCTGCGCCCTGCTCGTCAATGGTGCGCTGCAAGATCTCCACCAGCTCGGACGGTGAGACTGGTCCCTCTACCTGCAGTGATGGTGATGGAGATATCATCACAAGGTGTGTGTGTGTGTGTGTGTGTGTGTGTGTGTGAGTGTGTGTGTGTGTGTCTGTGTTTGTTGCAGTTCTTGGCAGAAACACCACACCGAATAGGATCAAATTACAATTGTTGCAGGCAAAGATATGCATTGCAGACTCTGCCATTCAAACGACGAGAGGGTTATTGTATTGTACCTGTTGCAGGACTGCGATGCTTTCGTCGGAGACGGGAGCGACGATGGCGCAGAACGGGAAGCTGCCGGGCTGCAGCGTGGCCACCATGCCGGGGCCCTCCCCGGCGCCGGTGACGGCGCCCCAGGACACGAAGTTGGCGTCGAGGTACTCCACCACCACGTCGGCGCAGAGCGTGCTCCGGCAGAAGGCCTCGGTGTAGGGGTGGCCCTGGTCGTGGAGGTACACGAAGACGAGCTTGCCCTCCCCCCGCGCGGCCCGCAGCGCGTCGGCGAAGCGGCACCCGTAGAAGAAAGGGTGGTGGCCGCCGTACTGCTGCTCGAACACGCTGAAGAAGAAGAGCTCCTCGGGCACGAGCGGCGGCGGCGGCGGCGGCGGCGGCTGGAGATGGTGGGGAAGTGGAAACGAGGGGTGCCTCCTCCTCGGGCCGCGGCGGGGGATGGACCTCGACAGCCCCTCCATGATGCTCGCCGGCAGCCGCGCCAGGGTCCGGGCGAAGTCGTTGCACGAGTTCCGGAGGCTCTCGCCCGCGCTACCGCTGCTCCCCCTCGCTGGACCTGACGACGACATGGCTGGGTTCTTCAGCAATGCCCGCCGGCCGGCCTCTGCGATCGGTCAGGTCAGGTGGGTGAGCATCTGATGCGTCGTTCGCGATTGTTGTTGTTCTTGCAACTAGTTGGAAGGGACTGATGAATGTGCGGCGGCCACGGCAGTCCGCACTAGTCGGTTAAGGAATGGATTATGCTTTGCTCTTTTGTTAAAGCTTTCAGGGGAAATAAAAAGAAGGGGGGAATTGGGTTGCTTTGGGAGCTTTATGTCTTGGCCTCTGAACTGATGCAAAGAACATCGGGTTCTTGCCAGACGTGTTGGTGTTGCTGCTTTTTCGATTTTGAACTGATCACTAGTGAGGAATTGTGTGCGCCACAAGCTAGCTGGGTAAGCAGTAATAGCCCTGCTAGTGGGCTAAGCCTATAACCCACCCCATGCCCAAACCAAATCCATAACATTTCAGGACGATTCATAGGTACAAAACAAAAAAAAAAGAAAAGAAAGATTTTGCCTTTCCTGTATTCATTCCTTATCGAGTTTGAAATGGGCCGCGCCGTCTTCCACAAATCTTAGAGAACTCGTGTTTGCACATGCCGTTTCACTTGGGTGTATCCACTGCCCACCCAGAACCCAGTACCCAGGGCAATCGCCGAATTGGCAGGCCCAGCTAATCAAATTGCTACCCAACAACCGGTTGTTTAGGCCTTTTGGGAGCCCACAACAACTGATTTTTCTTGCCGTTGGATCGCCGTCATCCGTTGAGGAGGAGTAGGCGCACCGCTGAGCGAGTGCTTGCGCTCGCTCGACGCGCAGCCGCCATCGTCCCTGCGCCCGGAGCAGGTGTGCGAGCTGGCCGCCACACTACGAGACAGCGGGGCGCGCTTTGTGTGGTTGCTGCGTGACGCCGACGGCGCGCGCGCGGACCTGCGCGACGGGGAAGGGGATACTATGCTACGGCCATGACCTCCGTTCTGCCGCGGCGTCCGAGCACGGCCCCGACACCCCTGGCGTGGCGCAATGGCGGCGTTCCTGAGCCACTGCGGGTGAGCCACAGGAAGCCCTTGCTGACGTGGCCCATGCACAGCAAACCAGGCCTGGGATGCCGAGCTCTTCTACAAGTACCTCCGCACCGGCGTGCTCGTGCACCCCTGGGAGCGGCGCGACGACGAGACGCCCACGACCGCGATCAGCGACGCCATGGCCCAGCTGCTCACATCACTTTGTCTACCGATTGGTAATTTTTTTTTCTGAAATTTACGAACAAAACATATACTCTGTTATTTGCAATTCATAAAAATAGAAATAGTTTGTAGATTCTTTTGAAAAATTTAGGATATTTTTTTATATTTGCAATTCATATTTTTTAACAATTTGACATATATTTCTCCAATATCCAGTATCCATAAAAATAATAGATGTGTCTCTACTGTCTGTAACACCCTAGTGTTAGTTACTACTTTCACATTTGCATTTGCATGCCATCAAGCATTGATCATGTCATTTCATGCATCATCATCTTTTGAATTGAATTAAATTCCTTTATAAGCTATATGTTGGTTTATATGCTTACAATGCCATAGATGTGTTAGCATGCAAATGTAATGCTTGTTTACTGTTCTAGAGGAGTTAAACATGTTTGGGTTAACATTTGGAACAATGTTCATGTTGGTGAAATCCCCAAAATACCCCTTTAGCTTATAGTTGACTAGAAAACCCTTTTAAAACTATTTTGTTTGACCAAACAAGAAGGGTAATTTAGAGACTTTGCATGTCAGTGCACCCTTAATCAAAGTTGTGTAGAATTTTGTAAGCAACAAACTTTATTTTTTGGGTCAACTCATGAAAATGGATGGAAGGTGGTCAAAAAGTTGAATTAGTGCAGATTAGGAGCTGTTTTGAGATTTCAAAATTTTCTCTAAGTCTAAACTGCATTTCAGTTTCATTGTACCCCTGTTCATCGATCTGTATCTCTCTATTCATGCCGATCTAGCTCGAGTTGTCCTAATATAGATTGGAGTACTCGTGTAGTTCTTCCATCTCTATTAGTGAAGTTTTCTCTGAAACGGTTTAGATCACGAGCTAGAGATCGATCAAAAGTCGAGTTTCAGTCTGTCGCCGGAGCTGAATCGAGTCGATTCAAATCGGCATTCAGCCGAGCAGCTGGCGCGGCCGTAGGCAAACGGCGCCAAGTGGCGACCGTACGCCTGCGTCGGGCCACGCTCGCCTGCCGTCGCCCTGCAAAGGCAAAAGGGCACTCCATCCTGTCCCCCAGCATGCTCCTCTCACTCTCCCCCGCTCTCTCGTCTCTCTGCTCGCTCTTTTCTTCTCCGCCGTCGCCATTGTCTGCCGCGCCGTCGCCGCGGTGAAATCCGCCGCCACCGCGCCGTCTCCGACCACTCCATCTCCGCACAAGCTTCGCCTTACTCCACTCTATCTCCTCGACCCGTTGCTAGCCTCAGCCGAGTTAAGGTATAGCGTTTTTGACCTCTCCGCCGCCGTGAACTCGTCGGAGCGCCACCGAGCTCTCGGTTTGCCGCGACGAGAGCAATGCCGTAGCCGTTCCTTCTAGTTCTTGCTCGTCGTGGCGTCCTCGTGAGTCATAGATCTAGCCTAGGTCGCTGGTTGGGTCGATCTCGCCGTAGTTTTGCCGGAACCCGAGCTCGCCGGAGTTCCGCCCGCCACCGCGTCGCCATGCGCGCGGTTAGAACAAGCTGTTGTGCACCACTGTTCGATTCATCGAGCACGGAGCTCCGTTATGGTCTAGGGAGTGCAGAACGTGGGTTGGTTTCATCGGTGAAGGCCGGAATCGGCCGGCGCATGCTCGCCGGACCGCCGCCGTCCGCCATGGTCGCCGTTGAGCGTGCTCCAGTGACGGTTAGGTGTCGGAAGTGGGTGCATCGAGTTCGCCTCGTTGCCACGAGTCGGTAGGTCGTCTCGGTGCCGCCGGAGACCTCGCCGTCGGCGAGCTCTCGCCGGTCAGCGCCGGCGGTTCTGTCTCTCTCTCTGACGCGTGGGGCCCGTTTGACCGGGGAGCCCACCGGTCAGTCGTTCTGGGGCGCCTCGGGTGCTCTGAGCCGGGTGTTTGTAGCATTTTGAACCGAGTTTATTTTAAAGGATTAATGAAATTGATTTTCAGAAAATGTGTAAAATCTTCCAAAATTCATATTTGAAGCTAGGAGTGTCCAAATGAGGTGAAACCAATTTTGTTGGGTTTGTATTTCTGTGCTCTATGTATGAAAAATATAACATGTGCTTTTTCGATAACTTTTCTATGCATTTATATTTAATTTGTTAATTGCTTGCAAACTTGATAAATGCATAAGTAATTATAGGAATGTGCTAAAAATGTGATTCCACTTGCATTAATCTTGTTTAGGGAATTAGAATCTGGAAAAAATATGCTTGCTAGTGTTGCACTATTATTTATGTGATGTCATGTACAATGTGCCTTTTATGCTTTAATCTTGCAAAAATCACCATGCTTAATGTGTTAAGGATATGGTCATAAATATTTTTCTTGAACCATGTTATGTTGGGAAGAAGCTAAGAAAAATGGGAAATATGTTGTTTGATACTTTTCACTGTGTTAAGTATTTTCCATTGCTTAAAAGGCTGGTTGTTTGTTATTTTTGTGTAGACTGTTATACTTGTCCAAATGACTTGAAATTTTAGAAGTAGGCTAATCTGGAAATGCCTTATCTACTGTAATTTTTCTAGATTTTTCTGGACACAGTAAACAGTAGGTCCAGTTATAAGTTAGGGTTTGTTTAATTGCTTTTAAGTAAGTATTAGTTCGTTAAAATATGTTTTCATGCAGTTTGTGGTGGTCCAGCATTGCCACCATGTTGAACACTATGAATCTGATCCTAACTTGAGCTTAGGGCAGCAAGGGTGCTATTCTTGTTTGTGTTGCTCATGCTTGTTAGCTCAAAATGATTAATATCTAGTTGAGTTGATGTAAGTTTAATGGTTAGTGCAGGTTGTAGACCTCTTACGAAAGACGAGAAATTGTTCTATGCCTTGCTTAAGAAGGGTGAGTATGAGTTGGTTGTGTAGAGAAGAAATATGCACGTACTCAGTAAATGAGTGTGGATTGTTAAACTGATTGCATCTCATGGTTTAAGTTGTGCATCTCTACCTTGCATTACATGTGCATTCTCAGTTCTCATATATGCATATCATGCATACAGGATCGCCGGGAGGAGTGACGCTGTTGCAGTTCGATCAACCAGAGGAAGGGATTCCGTCGGAAATTGAGGTGTCGTAGGTTCCCGAAGGCCAGCAGGAGAAGGCTGAATTTCCTGAGTGCTCCGACCACTAGCCATCTAATTTCGTGAAAGACAAGCCCCAGAGCATCTCTAAGCCTCCACCTATTCTTTTTATAAATGCACTGGTCTTTATTAAATCGTATGATTGTGCACTTAAGTATAGGAGTTGATATGATACCGTTGCTGCATTTATATCTTGTCCACTTATACTTGATCCTGAAGTTATTACTAGACAAGGGATGGGTTCGATCTTATACTTAGCCATGCTTAGATCGGTAGAAGTCGAAGGATTTCCTGTCCTTCGGGAGCATAGGTGGTTACTAATGATGATGTTGGGGATGGATTCCACATGATGGACTATATGTGCCACCATGCCACAGTGTCTAATGAGAGAATCAAGGCTAGGTAGCGGGGAGCCGCATGACATGGTGAAGGCCATGCCGTCTTCGGTGCTACTTGCGGCCGACTAGGACTGAGGCCACCAGACATCAGTTGAGATTGAAGGACGTCGTCACATAGCTGGTCCGATAAGTCGTTCTGACCGAGAAACTGAGTATTTCTTTCTGAGCCGGAAATTGGGGCTGATAAGTTAGACATATTCTGGAGGTAGGAAGTATGTGTAGAGACACCATCTTACCAAGGGCAGGTCAAGGACTTGATGCTTCCTGGAAGTAGGTTCGTCTCTGAGAATATGGGTCCTCCCAAACCCGCGATACATATTACGTCTCAGAAAGATTTAACGGTGACCCAAAAAGCCAGTGGCTCGGCTGACAGGGTTTGTGATTGGCATATTTGCCAGCTGGTACAATCGATTCGAATCGCCATCTCTCATAGTTAGTGAGAAACTGAACTGATCTTCTGGTGAGGTAAAGGCTAATAACTTGAACATAATGATTATGGTGAGATGAGGTTGATATCTGTGGATATCAGAAATTATATGATTTTATTGATTGCTATAATATTCAGTGATTGCTTAGTATAGTGGCAAATCTTAGTTTAAATAGCTCAACTGAAATCGAAGCTGAATCACATTTAAATGTATAAGTTGAGGAACTACTGTAATAATGCTTTTTATGCAAAATGTTGCTATCCTCTGAGCTCCACCGAATAATCCTGCATATCCTTGAGAGTCTTTTTATTTACTCCCTGTTGGGTAAGTCTAGCTGAGTACAATCGAGTACTCAGGGTTTTATTCCCATTGTTGCAGATGGTGTAGTCTACTATGCGTACTGCAAGAACTGCTTCACCCCTGCGGGCGAAGAAGACTAGACCTGAGGGCAGGGTCATTATCTATCCTTAGTCGTTGTAAGAATGCCGTGACGTGGTCATGTGTTGGTACTCGTATTTGAACTCTGTGGTGTAAAACTTTGTTGACTTCCGCTACTACTGTATTTATGTAAAAGACTATGTTGTACTCTAATGTTTAAATTCGGTTGCGAACTTATGTATCATGTGATCGGTTGTTACTGAATGAATGATCCTTGGGGTATGAAAATGTTTGAAATCTTTCGAGATTTTTGGACTACCGGGTTTATATTGGCTCAAGTGCGACTTGATTGCTATTAAAAAATGCGATCGTTGTACTTGTGCTCATATAAATTGGTCGGTTCTGTGACACTGTAGTCGCCTGATATTTTGCATACGTATCAGTCACCTCCACCTCATGCTTTGGCATCGTACAGCTGCGGGAGGTTCTTCCTCCTCGCCTCCGGCGCCCGTCCTCACGTTCCACTAGAGACGCCCGCACCCGCGTCGCAACCATCGGCAGCCCTCGCACCTAGCGGTGGCCTCAGGACCCACGAATGCACGCATACTGTAGGTGAACTGGTGAAGGTTGCATGTGCCTCCTGCTGCTGGGATTGGATTGGCCCGTCCGCAGCAAGCGACCGGCCGGGCATGATTTCCCGCTGCAGCCAACAAGAGGAGACGACGGCAACAGCCACCATACCAAGGCGATTGAGCTCCGTGACCTGCGCGCCGGTGGCAGATGGCTTCGGCTTGGGCGATGGGGTTCCCCCTGCTGGCGTTCCTGACGGCGAGGGGGCTCATGCCGGCGTTCAACCTCGGCGTCGCTCAACCTCTGGCTGCCGCTCGCGCGCCACCTGCCTGAGGCCTCCGCCGTCCTGTATGGTGTGCTCGCCTCGCACGCCACAGCGGGAACCTGGGCGGCATTGACGAGTACGTCGCTACGCCATGCTCAGCATCTTCGCCTTCTCTCCCAATAGCGCCGGCCACAACAATAGCCAAAAAAACAGCTGCACACACACACACACTCTGAGAGACAGCTCTCATCTCATAGGGATAGGAGTATACATAAAACAGTCACAGCCACAAATCTCAGAACGGACACGCCATGGAAGTTGACTGACAGAAATACAACATATCAGGCGACTGCTGCTGATTAAATCTGAAAAATAATTATATTTTTTTTTTGAAAAAATGGCATATATATTTCCATCTAAATAGAAGTCATGTTATCCTCAAATTACATCACTCAGTCAATAACTTACATTGAATAAATTATTATAAATATAGTAATAAGACCGTGTAAAAATAGCTAAAAGAAGATATAAATGCATAAGAAAAATTTAGTTGTTAGGATCTAGAATGATTAATGTCACCTAGAGAGATCCGATACGACACCACCTCCTCCATCAAGATCAATCTCAACTGCTTAGGGCCTGAGGCATTGCACACGACGTTCCTTCTCGCGTGCGCACCTCCCCATTCCTGTTTTATTAACCATTTTTATATTATTAGTCTTAGTACTTCCTCTATCAAAAAAAATAAATCTTGTTTTACAAGGATCAAAACCTTTAAAGTTTGACAAAATTTATGAAAGATATTATCTATATTTAGATCTCCCGTTAGATCTATTATAACAATATATCACATAATAATCTAATACTTCCTCCATTTCAAATTATAAGTCATTACAAGAACCGGACACATGTGTCGGAGAACCATTGAGCATTTTTTCTTCACCTGCCCCTTTGAAAGCCAATGCTGGGCCTCTCTTAACTTAGTTTGGGATCATTCTTCACTCAACCTCCAGGATCGGTTTATTCAGGCTAGGCAGGCTCATGTTCACAATTTCTCCCTTCTAAAAAAGGCTCATGTTCACAATTTCTTAATCGAAGCCTCGATGATTACTGCTTGGGAAATTTGGAAGATGTGAAATGATAAGGAGTAGGGAACCAAGTCACGCCAGATGGCTTTGTAATTTTAAAAATTAACGTTTTCTTCAGTTGGCTAGATTCAAGGCTGATCTTAGGTCTTTTTTTGTTTTTGCTTAGGTGCATTTAGTTAATTTCCTATGTAAGTCCTTTGAACCTTCTTTAAATTTATATAAAAAGGTGTTTTTATTGTAGGGATCTCTGCCACAGTTTTTGCCGTAAAACATAATCACCTGACCATAATACCTTCATATTTGAAGTACTCATATTCTTTCTGTTCAAGGATAAATCTTCATACTTTTTTTTTAACTAACCTAGCTAGATAGTTAAATATATAAAAACTGCTCTAATAAAACAACACAGTGTTTGTGCCTTGCTTAATCTTCTACTCCCTCCGTTCCAAGATGTTTTGACTTTTCTTCGTACAAAACTTTTTCTATACACTTAAATATATATAGAATGTCTAGATACATAGTAAGAATAATATATTTTGGGAAGACAAAGAGTTCTAGACTGGCCACAATGTTATACATCTAATTCGATGCTTTACATACCAAACAAGGAGCGATGCTTCATTTTTCATTTCACCTGCAGCGGAGAAATAAATATCATTTTATTCTCCCAGAGCATGTACTTTTCTCTGAGAGCTGCAGTCCCCATATCACTTACAAGTGGACCATGTACATTTCTCCAGAGCAAGCACCGGTATATTCCTTCCCCGATGCCAGGATTCTCGATGCTTGAATTCATCTTGCAATGTGCAGTCATCGAGACTGAGATCACAAAAGGAGTTTGAAGCATCAGTATTCCAACATACCGTGGCTAGTCTTACAATCTGCAACGGATGGTTTTTCGTTTTCGTTTTTGTTTTTGTTTTTGTTTTTTGTTTTTTTGTTTTTTTTTGCTTAGTGATGATCAAGAATTGTGTATTCTAAACTTTTTTTTTGCTCAAATCATGTTATTGGGTTAATCCTTTTATGTCATTTCAATATTATATTCTACTTGAACAAAGAAGTGGTGGGTAATATTGGTGATCCATTAGATCCTATATTTACTCACAATTGAGTGTCTAATGTAGCGGTAGGATGTCTTAATGAGAACGACCGGGCTTTTTGTTTGAGTTTTTTTGGTTTTCTAAAAACCATAATGACATTAGTAGAGGCAGTGATCTATCTTAATGTGCTGGCCGTCTCTATAAATAGTAACAATGACAATTAATTAGAGACGGATAGCTTGTACACCTCTAAAAATAAAAAAAAATGATCGCCTCCAAAAATACATAAATTATGTAGTAGTGCTCGGAGAGGGAGCTTAGTTGGGCAACAAAAAACTCGAACCGGTATACATGTGGGCCCTACCCTGGATGATCCAACTAAAATTACCATTGCTCCTCGTGCTGAGATTACAAGACTAGGCGCAGATACATGAAACGTATGCAGATGAGATCTTATCTGTGCCTTCACTGCATAGAGATTATTTGGTGTCATGCACACTTGTGTAAGACCGAAAAGCTACCACTTGGTATGTATAAATCAAACAAGTCGTTCGGTTTGCTAGAAAGAGGCTATTGATTTTGAGTGATGCTGGTTTGTTGTGAGAGAAAAATACGGTTTCATATAAAAAATGCTGATTTTGACTGATATTAATTTGTTGTCAATTTTGTCAAATTTAGTGGGTTGGCTCCTCCCTATGCAGCATGATATATACTCCTAATAAGAAATGCTAATTAAACATCCTATTTCCAATTTTCCAAGCACTGGTATATGCGCCCAGCGAAACGTGGATTCCGCCTTGTGGTAGTCCTAGTCAATCTCGTAGGCCTACACATGTCAACGGGCCGTGCCGTGCCGGCATGGGCATGGCAAAGCCACCGCACGCCGTGCCGCCCGTGCCGTGCCCCGGCGTGCCTCGTGTCTGGGGGTCGGCCCAAGCACGGGCCTGCGTGCCCTAGTTCGTGCCGTGCTGGCCTGGCGAGCACGGCCAAAACGCCGTGCCGTGCCAGCCCGAGGTCCGGTTAGAGGGGAAGGGGAGAAGAACAGCGAGCTGCCGGAGTCCGAAGATGGCCATGACCGCTAGCAAGCTTCTCCTCGGGCCCTGCGCACCGGATCTGGCGTCGCGGCGGAGCTCGAGGCCAGCGGCTCGCTCCCGCGGCGTCAGCTACCATGGCGACGGTGTGGGGAGGGAGGAAGCGAGGTCGCCGCCGTCTGCCGGTGGTGCGGCGCCGTGGGGAGTCGTTGGGAGGGAGGAAGCGAGGTTGCCGTCGCCGACATCTGCCGGTGGTGCAACGCCATGGGGAGGGAGGAAGCAAGGTCGCCGTGGGGAGGGAAGAAGGCGCAGCGAGTGCGGCGCATCCGCGCATGGCCGCGTGGGGAAGCGATGCGGGAGCCGGGAGGGGAATGCGATGCGGCTGCGGGAGGTGGGATGGGGATGCGGCTCCGGCCTGCGGGAGGTGTGGGGATGGTGGGAATATGGGATGGGCCGACGGGGAGTTTAGGAGCCTGCTAGCCACCGGGCCTCCATCGTGCCTAGTGTATTTTTTTCGGGCCGTGCCATGTAAGCCCACGTGCCTGGGGGCGGCCCAGGCACGGCCCTCGGCATCGGGCCGTGCCGGCCCGGGCCCAATGCTCACCGGGCCGTGTCGTGCTCGTGCCGGGTTAAAATATCGTACTTCGGGGCGTGCCGTCGTGCCTCGGACTATATGCACATCTATACCTAGGCCCCTTGCCGGTAGCCTCTCGCGTTTCGTTTCTGCGTTCTGCCGAACAGAAGGTTCGACTGCGCTGCGCTAGCCGCTAGGTGTGCCATGGCATATTGGCACACGGGTTAATTATCAGGTGGATCTGTGGTGGATCTGTGGCTACGCATGCCTCCCTGACGAAACACGTTGGTGACGAAGAGAAGGATCGATTGGGTAAGTCAGCAAACGTAGAACTTGGAAGTCATAAAGGCAGGGCTTTGTTTATTACGAGCGTTAACCCTCGCCGTTGCTTTGGCTGCGGCGCTGTCGCACACTACCTGATCCCCGGAGCTGCGACGACTTTGACGCTGCGCCGGCGATGGATGGCCAGTGCGTGCAGTGCTGGCGCACGCAGGGAGTTGTGTTGTGCAGCCAGCGCTAGCTTTTATAAGCGCAGCGTGCGGAGCAGCGTCATTTGGAGCGTCACAGCGGCAAAGACCTTGTGCTTATGGAGTCTGCCATGTTTCCCGGCTGCTGCCTCGCAGCTGTTTTGGCGCTCGCAGCTCTCGCCTCTCCCCACCGTCTGGCCGCGGCGGCGGCGGGCGAGGGAAGCGAGACGAACTGGCACGTCGTGACCGTGAACTCGCTGCTGCCGAGCACTGTCTGCACGGCCACGAAAGGTAGCCAGTCTTCTTCCGTCTGTCTTCATATGTGGCTAATTAATTTATTCGAAAAAAAAAGATTGGGTCACATGACTGGCTCCGACCTAGTACGTACATACATGATTCGGCTCATCAGTTCCGTTGCTTCTGTCCTGCATGCAGCGGCACCCAGCTCCTCGGCGCTCACCGTCGTGGACAGGCACGGCCCGTGCTCGCCGCGGCAGTCACGTGGCGGCGCACCCGCACCCGCACCGTCCCTTACCGAGATCCTAGCCCGGGACCAGCACCGAGTCGACGCCATACGCCGCAAGGTCGCCGCCGCCGCCGTGACTGCTGCGTCGTCCAGCTCCACGTCCAAGGGCGGCGGCGGCGTGTCCCTGCAGGTGGACTGGGGCAGGGATCTCGGCAGCAACAACTACTTCGCCTCGGTCCGCCTGGGCACGCCGGCGACGGAGCTGCTGGTGGAGCTCGACACCGGCAGCGACCAGTCGTGGGTGCAGTGCAAGCCGTGCGCGGGCTGCTACGAGCAGCACGACCCGCTCTTCGACCCGGCCAAGTCGTCGACCTACTCCGCCGTACCCTGCGGCGCGCGGGCGTGCAGGGAGTTCGGCGGCTCGTCGCCGTCGCGCAACTGCTTGTCATCGGACAAGAAGAAGAAGAAGTGCCCGTACGAGGTTTACTACGGCGACCACTCGTACACAAACGGCAGCCTCGCGCGCGACACGCTGACGCTGTCGCCGACCGACGCGGTCCGGGGCTTCGTCTTCGGGTGCGGCCACAGCAACGGCGGGACCTTCGGCGAGGTCGACGGGCTCTTCGGCCTCGGCCGCGGCAAGGCGTCGCTGTCGTCGCAGGTGGCGGCCAGGTACGGCGGCGCGGCCTTCTCCTACTGCCTCCCGTCGTCGTCGAGCGCCGCGGGGTACCTGTCCTTCGGCGCCGCCGCCGCCGCCGCCCCTGCGAAGAACGCGCAGTTCACGGAGATGGTGACCGGCCAGGACCCGTCGTTCTACTACCTCAACCTCACCGGCATAAAGGTCGCCGGCCGGGCGATCAAGGTCTCCCCGTCCGTGTTCGCGACGGCGGCCGGAACCATAATCGACTCCGGCACCGCGTTCAGCAGCCTTCCCCCGCGCGCCTACGCGGCGCTGCGGTCGGCGTTCCGGCGCGCCATGGGCAGGTACTACAAGAGGGCGCCCAGCTCGGACGTCCTCGACACGTGCTACGACTTCACCGGCCACGAGACCGTGCACGTACCGTCGGTGGCGCTGGTGTTCGCCGACGGCGCCACCGTGCACCTGCACCCCACCGGCGTGCTGTACGCCTGGAGCAACGTGTCCGAGATGTGCCTCACGTTCCTGTCTAACCCCGACGAGACGACCTTGGGCATACTTGGGAACAAGCAGCAGAGGACGCTCGCCGTCATCTACGACGTGGCCAACCACAAGGTCGGGTTCGCCGCCAAGGGCTGCGCCTGAAATCCACCGTGGTTCGCAACAGATCTACGGCTATAACGTGATGCGATCCTAGAGATCGTGGCTTAATTCTTAAATATGATGATAGCTACATTAGTAGATACCATAGCGGTTGAGAGGAAGATTTTCAGACTTTTGAGATTACTAATATACCCTTACGTTGCAATGGGACATATGTATTGTGCATTCAAAGACAATTATTTATACCTCAAAGATCATCTAACTGCCTGGTCTATAAACAAACACAACGAAGGTGCTCAAGATCCTAGCTTCGTGGTGCTTGCGCTTACTCTGCGCGATCGGGTCCCAGTTCTCGGTGGTGATGCCCTCTGCCGCGGACCCCATGAAGGCACCTGCCGCTGCCGCTGCCGCTCCGAAAGAGCTCCCTCGAACACGAGGCACAAGGCCGATTATTTTCAGTTGCAAACTTCCGTATGGTTTTACATCGAACACACGGGCCAGCGCACAATGACAGGGCTCGGTCATGTGTGTGCTGCGCATCCGTCAAGACGCGCGGCGCTGACGAGACCCAGCAAAAGCCAAGCTAAAAGCTATGGCACGCCGTGGCTGTTGATGGCGTCGGTGGCCGTGTAAAAGAAATAACACCAAGAACACAACTTTTTTTTTCTCGAATACGCAATAAGTTTGCGTATCTTTGTATTTAAGAAGAAATAGAATACATGAGCGTTGACTCGCTAAGAGGGGCAAAAACACAGTAATAATACAATAAGCCAAGCCCCCCTCACTCTCAAACTCATAACTCTCTTACTCGCGGACTAGACGACTCAAATTGCGAGCACCCGCGTCGATCCAGTGGCCGGCGGCATGCTGGACCAATCCAAGAATTTGCATCTCTAAGGAGCTAGCGTCTCTAAAGCATCTCACATTCCTCTCCATCCAGATTTCCCAAAGCTACTAGCGCAAAAAGACTATCGGCCCCTTTCTTCTTCGGCTCTTGCCAGCGTGCTCTCCACCCGTACCACCAAGCTACGATCGTGTGGCCTCTAGCGCTAGTGTCGTCTACCCTAAGGTAGTTCAGGATGCGCCACCAAACCTGCCTCGAGAAAGAGCAGGAGGCGATGATATGGTCGATTGTCTTCGGCTCTTGGTCGCAAAGAAAACAGTGATCTGGCACCTCGAGCCCATGATGTCGTCTTCTATCGGCAGTCCAATGCCTCCGTCTCAAGGCGAGCCGCAGGAAGATCTTCACCTTGAGGGGCGCCTAGGTCTTCCAAATTCTAGCACAACCCGGAATGGTGTGTGATCCGAGATGCGGCGCCCGGTATGCAGATTTAGCCGAATATGTCCCATCGGCTGTCCACTTCCAGATCACACGATCATCGGCGTATCTAAGCTGGAAACCGTCCACCAGGTCCCAGACTTGGAGGTACTCCTGTAATGCCGGGGTTGTGATGCCTCCAATGATTTGACGGACCCACGCGCGGTTGTGCAGCCCGGCCGCCACTGTGGTGTTTCTCAGGTCGTTTCTTCCGACATGCTGAGCAAGCGATAGTGCGATATCTTTGATTGCAGCTCCTTGCACCCATTTCCCTATTCAAAATGACGTTTTTCTGCCGTTCCCAATCACCACCTGTGTAGAGGCTTCGAAGAAAGCTTGAACTTCGCTGGAGACGGAGATTGGCAGCTATGCCCACGCTCGCTATCCATCTGTATGCTGCAGCCAAAGCCATCTGACCTGCATTGCAATTCCCGTGAGCCGAAGGTCGGAGATCCCCAGCTCGCCGAGGTCCGTCGGTCGGCACACAGCGAACCATGCAACCATGCATTTCCAGCGGATGGACCCTTCTTTGCCCGTCCAAAAAAACACCTGCATATGTTTCTGATCTCCTTAATCGCCCACGGGGCAAGCCGTCGGCGATTAGAGTGTAGATGAGTATGGTGGCGGTCACTGATTTGATCCATATCAGTTGTTGACGGTCGTTAAGTACCAATTTTATACCATCAACTAACACTAAAAAAGGGGCAATAATAGAAACATAGGGGTTATTACTGACAGATTCCACGAGTTTTGGTGAATTGTCTATTTTCTAGGGAATTATCTAGAAAAGCTTAAAAGAAGAATTAAAGTGCATAATTACCACGAAACTTGATCGCAAAGGAAACAAACGTTATCGGCAAGATAGAAGAGTGTAGAAGGTACCCGAAGCAAGCTTAGCCCCGCCTGACAGGTGGTGGGGCCGGGCGGCCCCAAGGGGGGCCGGGCGGCACCCCCTCTAGGGTTTCGCCGCCGTCTTCTGGAGTCTTCTTCCACCACCTCTGAAGAGTCATCTAAGGCACACCAATTCATTCCTCCTGCTTCATTTGTCAAGAGTAGAGTAGACAGAAGTTAGGATTTTCAGAGATTAGAAGTAGAGCTCTAGTTTTTTAAGTTTATTAGTTTAGGCGTCTAGCAAGGTTCAAGTAGAGTTGGGCGCTACGCTCGGGATTCCGGATCTGTTCGTCTGGAGATCGGTAATATTATCTTGTATCTCATTATGACTTTGCTCTATTTTAATATATTGCTACTTATTCAGTTCTTAGTTTATTCTAATTGCATATTCGATATAGTTGTGATTGGTGATGATTATTATCATATGATCGTAAAGCGCCTAATTCAGTACTCGAGTAAGTTAGGTAGTATGCATTATGTAGACGTGGTGTCTAGATATATTACGTATCTACGGAGGCACCCTGACGTACCGGGTCGTGTGGTAGTCCGCGTAGGTGACAACTGCGTTGGTTCCTCTGTAGTCCACCCCCCGTACGTAGGACGAGCAGAGCGCGGTCACGAAAGAGGTGACCCTTGTGTCTTAATATCCTCATTAGATGATGCTCCTTATGATGTTTTCTGAGTCGGTTCTGCTATAAATGAAGATATATAATATAGCGTAGGCTGTAGACTTTATATTTAGTAATTACATAGGTTTCTTTTACTTTAGCTGAATCTCGAGATTGTCTTACTACATTAGTGAGTCTCTATATTCTATCTCTGGAATACCATTTACTTTATTTACTTAGTTATCATTTATCATATTATCATTGACTTATTACCGTTAAAGCATTAGAGTTACTGGTCATTATAGGTCTGAACATTTATTAATTTTCTTTTGAATCACTATAGTAGATTATCCTAATGAGTAGAATGTCTATTTATCCTTTTGGCATAAAACAAATCAACGATACTCGGAATACTTACCGAGTGAAGTGCTACAATGGGAGAATTATCTGTGCGCTTGCGGATATATTCTATAGTTTTATATTTTTAGGTGGCAAGTGTAGATTATTTTACCAATGGTTTTTGGCATCATGTTAGGGTTGACAACTTAACTTGAAGTGATGTTAAAAATACCAACAAACATTTCTGGCGCCGTTGCCGGGGATGACAATTATATTCATTAGGATAATTTATTGGACTTCGTTGATTTTATTCGCCAGGATATTTTAGAATTTTATATAGGGGAGTTTTTTTCATAGATAATATTATAGAAAAGCGTAAAAATAACTATAGACATAAATACCTATAGATAGACCATAATCTTTTGTTTTAGCAGACTTACCCGTGTTTTGTCTATGTTTAAATATTTTATATAGGGTAAGTGCAGGATTGGTTGTAATACTTTAATTCTTATCAATCAAGAACAACTATAGGAAGAAGGGTCTTACATTATTTTGTGAAGCCATGGTTAAGAAAACTCTGTGTGAATTCTCTACTCCAAGCACTGAGAATATTCGCGTTGGGCCAACCTTTAACCTTGAAGATCATGATTTCGAGATCAAGCCAAGCCTCATCAAAATGGTGCAAGCTATCGCATTTAGTGAAAAGAAGGATGAAGATGCAAGTGTCCATCTGCAGAATTTCCTGGAGATTGGCAATACCATCGACATTAAGGGCATTCCTTAATAGGTCGTGCTACTTCATTTATTCCCGTTCTCACTGGAGGGAAGAGCGAAGCAGTGGTTTTATCAGAATAAAGATCAAGTTAAGACATGTGAAGAATGTTCAAAAGCTTTCCCAAAAAAGTTTTTTCAAGTAAGCAGAACCAACGCTTTACGAGGAAAGATTTTAGAATTTTGTCAGCAGAAAGGTGAACCTATTCCAGAAGCCTGGGAGCGTTTTTAAAATTACATACCAGATTATCCTCATCATGGTTGCTCTGTGACAGAACCGCCTTAATCATAGGGCCCACGTGCACCGTCATCGTCCCTAAGGACCCACGTTCAGTCTGCACGAGTTCCCCTTGACCTACGTGGCCTGCCAGGTTCCCTAGAAAACCCTAACTTTCCGAGGATCACATTGTAAGCATTGCAGTATTACAACAGTTTACACCAGTAAAATGAATCAGAGTAAAGAGTGCGGAAGTATTATATAACCATAGGTTTACAAATATAGATTACATTAGCCCGAACTAGAGTTTCGTAGTGGAGTAGCATCATATAACTAGACACCCTGACCAAGGGTTATATCATACACCTCATCATCCATGCTCGATTCACCAACCGGCACGGTCTCAAGCAGAACTGTACCCTCGGCTCACCTGCAACAGGGGTTAATAAACCCTGAGTACTGGGGTACTCCGCAAGACTTACCCGACTAAGAAAAAGGAATGAGACTCAGGAATGCAAGCTGAGGGGAGTCAAGGTAAGGCTTTAGCAAGAGTCAAAGTATTTTTGCGGAAAAGCAATACCAATCTTATCTTCAGTATTTTAGTCAACATTATTATAATCAAGATCAATAGTTCTCAATTCTTTCACATATATACTTCAATTCCAATTACTTATTCATTCTCAAAAACATCTTAGTTCCGAACCACTTTTCAGGGTAAGTCAGTGGATTAAGTCTCCATTAACTGAGGAGCAACGATGATTCGAATCGATTAATACTCAGCTGGGGATCGCTATCCACACTGCATATGTAGCACCTAAACTTGCATATGCCAACCCCTTCTACCACGGCTTTTCCAACCCCTGAACCGGTTCTGCGCCACCCGAGAGCACAGTACTGCTCTCGTCTCCAGTGAAAGGTCCTAAATGGCTAGAGGGGGGTGAATAGCCTATAAAAATCTACAAACAACACTTAACAAGCCGATTAGTAACAGTAGCAAGCTTTGCAAAGCACTAGCTCTAAACTACACTATGCAAGCCACCTAGACAAGTATACTATACTATGATCTCTAGTTTACACTCAAAGGCTATGTTACTACTTCACACTACTCTTAAGTGAGCAACTAACTAATCAAGCTACACAAGAGAGAAGTACACAAATGTAAAGAGTAAAGGTGATTTCAATACCGCCGGTGAAGAGAAGATATGAAGTCCAATATAACCAATTAATCACATATAAGGGAAATCCTCGGTAGAGAGATGACACAAGATTTTTTACCGAGGTTCACTTGCTTGCCGGCAAGCTAGTCCTCGTTGTAGCGATACACCCACTTGGAGGTTCACGCGCTAATTGGCATCACACGCCAAACCCTTCTCAAGGGTGCCGCACAATCAACACAAGATGGGGATCCACCAAGCTACGAGCAATCCACTAAAGATGCCTTTCGCGATCTCCCACGGGGATAGACTCAAGAACCCCTCACAATACCTTGATCGGAGGCGGAGACAATCACCAACTCCCCTCAACGATCCTCGCAGCTCCAAGCCGTCTAGGAGTCGGCAAACTCCAAGAGTAACAAGAGAAACCGCTGCGAGATAACACTACCAAGTGCCTCTAGTTGATCTCTATCAATGCAATGCACTTGATGCTCTCCAAACTCACCAAATGATGATTACAATCAAGTAGGATGAGTGAGAGTGGAGTGGGAAGGCTTACAAGTATGTTATGATGTTTAAGAGTGCCAAAGGATGATCCTCAAACCGGCCAAGTGACTATTTATAAGCCACACACAAAGAACTAGCCGTTTAGAGTTCACTGCGCACCGTCGGACTGTCCGACGGCCAGAGCGTCGGACTAATCCGCACGGTCCGACGCCTCGGATGAACGCCACGTGTCACTAGCCGTTTGAAGTCGAACGTTGGATCACAACGGCTATTTCCTCGCGCCAAAACGACCGTCGGACGGTAGGCCGTCGGACCAAAACTCACGGTCCGACGCACTACACGTATCCACCGTCGGACTCTAAAACAACAGGCCGTCGGACTAAAACTCGCCAGCGTCCGACGTTTCCAGAGAGCTCCCCGAGCGCTGAAAACCGTCGGACGTTAGTCCGACGCCCACCGTCGGACTAACGCCGAGAGTCCGACGCTCCTCTGCTCTCCACGTGTCACCTCTTCGTCGCTCTGCACCGTCGGACGCTTCGGACAATAGTCCGACGCTCCGAAACTGAGCGTCCGACGCTCTCAGCAGTGTTAGCCGTCGGACTGAGGCTAATGGTCCGACGCTCTGTGACAATACGGTCCGACGCTAGTTTTTCTATTGTAACGTTTCCGAAATTCGCCGAATCCTGCCTCGCAAGCTCGGCAGGAGGAAGAGAGGACCAAACCCTCTCTAACCCTCAAACTTCACCCAGTTTCTTAAGTCACTAACACTCCAAAGTGTCTCTCACTTAGGTGCACGTGTGTTAGCCTTTTTCAAAGAGTTTTCCACGGGTCAAGTTAGTATCACTAGCATCTATATGCATATGCAATGATCATGAACACCTAGTGGCACTTGATAACCGTATTTCATCAACGATTTCGCCCCTCTTGATAGTACGGCTATCTATCCTAAATGTGATCACTCCCTCTATGGAGTCTTGATCACCAAAACCAAAAGAGCTCCTATTGGTTATACCTTTGCCTTGAGCTCCCGGTTTCTTATCAACTTCCTTCTCATCTCTTGATGGACCTTGTGGACACCTATGATGATGGACTTATACCATTTGCATGGATGCCGTCAATAGGGCTTTCTCCTTTGTTGATGGACTTACACCATTTTCATGGACGCCGTCATTGCCCTTCACTTGTGACCTCCACCGACCCCGTCCTTTGCTCCATCTTGCCATTTGCTAATCAATTCTCATGAAACACTTAGAGCAATCGTTAGCAAACTAGGTTTCATCAATTACCCAAAACCAAACATGGGCTTTCATCCAGGCACGCCGACCAGGAGGGTACACGCTACTCTCGCCATCTCTCCACTTCCAGTGCGTGGTTATCGGTTCAAGCAGTGGAGCCACCGGAGATAGGGCTTCCCGAAGTATGTGGCTAGTTGCAAAAAGTCTCGATCAGCAGGCCTACAATGAACGGTCCCTAATCTTTTTCCGTCAGTGACCATACATTGGGACTCTAACCAAGTACACAGTTACCTAACGGTTTCCAAATTCATGCATGCCGGCGATAAGACTTGGGGAACGCCGCCCCTTGTGCATATCAACCAAGCGAAACATTTCCCGTTTCTGCTGGTGGTCAAACCTGGGGACTCTAACCCAAGTGACACAACCACCGAACAGAAAAATACCCTCCCGTCGGTGACGATGTACTGATCAGGTGCACATCCACCGAACAAGAACATTACCAACTCCCTTTTTCATGAATTACTCAATAATATATCACGATAGCTCAAAAATAGCATTTTGTGCAAATCTAAATTATTCAGGAAGGGCTAAAGATTTTCAAATATTTTATTCTTACAATGGTTTTAAGGAATTTCAGTGGTCAAGGTTGGCAATGCAGCAATTGGGTTATCAATCAACTCCTATCAACTTAATGCAATAGATTAACTCAAGTTATAAACATTTTTCAAATCACAAGGAGAGGGGCTGAATGCACCAGGGCTTGCCTGTGTTGCAGGTCTGTCACTTCTGCCAGAAAAACCAGAGAAAATCCACTTGACTTCTCCTGACGAATAATCCTTCCGTCGGGGATCAATCAAACAGTTCTCTCGAAGACCCGATAACTACACGTAATAATAATACAATGCTTAACATGATGATATGCATGCCATGATGCAAGAGAGGTACTAAATAGTGAAGTACATAAAGTAAACTTAATTTAGAAAGTTGAGTACAACTTTCCTTTATGATACAGTTGCAAGCCAACAAAACCGACTGATTGATTATTACTTAAGATTTTTCTTTAACAGTTGTAGAAAGCCGCATTAATCAATCTATTCTACTATAAAACAAGTTAATAAAGAATTTAAGCAATTACTAAAGATGTCAAAGATCATTTTAATTGAATGATCATCTAATAGAGCATTACATATTTAACAAGTAAACTACTTACATGAAATAACATCTAAACATTTTTATTAACAAGATTAGCATAAGCTTAAGCAAGTTAACAAGGTACCAAAGGTCAGCACATGATAATGACCAAGGTTAACACACAATCCCAAAATCACACAAAGCCTAGTTTATTAGGGGTCAATTATATTTCCAATTAATTAATCATTTAAGAATAAAATAAGAAATAATTAAATTTTTTCCAATTGAGTTCAAACTTTTTCTACAGCTAGACTTTACCCTAAAACAGTACCCACACAAATTTCATAATTTTTAGATAAACATTATGGCCTACAAAAATCATGGAAGTGACATTTATTAATTAAAATACATATTTTTATCAGATACAGAAAGTGCACAAATCCTCATTTCATATTTTTCCATTAAACTTGATCACATAGTGAGGGCACACAATTATTTTCATAATTTCTAGAGCAGTAATTATATTTATACAAAATTCATAATGTGCAGCACTATTCATTTTCTTAAGAAATGGAAAACACAGTTTAATTTGCCCGGAAAATAGAAAATCCTATTCGGCCCGAGGTGGCCCACGAAGGGCGATCGGCCCGGCCGGCCTATTCCTTCGCTCACCCTCTCACCGCTCTCACCAACGCCCCACTGGGCCGGCCCAGCGAGGCCCAGCCTGGCCTCTTCCCCTCTCTACTCCCTCCAACGCACCGGTTGGATGGCCGAGCGCGCGCGCGACGGCCCAGGCCGCGGCGGCCGTCGCCGGTGGTCCTCCGACAAGGGTAACTCCACAAGGTAGGTTCCCGCAAGCAGGTGACCAAGTCCAGAAGCAACGATGGGGTTTCCCGACATGGGGCGAGTTCACCGGCGTCCATGGCGGACGGCCGCGACGGCCCCGCGCGTTCCGGCCTCACGGAGGCACTAGAAGTGGGGATAAGGTGTGGGAAGGGTTCCGAGAGCTCATCAAATCCCCATGCTCGAGTTGGTTGGGGAAGAAGACGACCGGAGGTGCTAAGTCGTCGGCAAACAAGCGCGCGGCGGTGAGAACCGAGGACAACGCCGACATTCCGACGCTTCCCTGCATGCCCACACCAAACCAATTGGCCTACTAGCTTCCAGATGTCACAAGCGAGCTGAAACGAGGGATGGAGGGAGGTCTACCCCACCATGGCTGCCCGGCTGTGGTGGAACTGAGTGCGGCGGCGCTCTGGCCGTGCTGAGGAAAAAGAAAGGCGCACGCGGCCGCTCCGATGACCCAGAGATCGTGCAATCGGGTCGCACAGATGCGCTAGTGCGTGGTCAAGCTAGTGGATCAAGGAATTGGATGAAGGCATACGGATGATGACGAATTTCGTCCTAGAGGGCTCGTCGTCGATGACAATGGAGGAAAAATAGCACCGTCCATGGCTTATATAGGGCTGGGGCGACTCCGAGGCGTGGCCAGGGCCCCCACGAACGCGACATCACCGGCAGCAAGCAGCAGGCATGGCCCGGGTGGCACCGGCGCATGGCGTGGGCACGTGTGGCCTCTGCTCGCGAACAGAGCACGAGCAGAGCCTGGACCCCCCGTCAACACTGTAGGAGTACCATGACCATTCACTGACTTTTACCAAATTACTTTTTATTTTATGTAACAAGTCAAAAAAGTGCCAATGTAAAAGTTGCAGTAGATTTAGTGCTGAACATTTTTGGTTTTTGAACCACATTCAAATTTTGAATGGATTTTGAATAAATCAAAAGGGGGTAATTAGGGATTTTGAATTTCAAACTTAATCCAATCAAATTCTCAAAACTTTTCTCAATAACCTAAAAACATGTAAAAATAGAAGTTGTTCCACTTGTCAAGTCTTACAACTTTCATTAAATGAGTTTTATCAGATTCTTCATGGTTTTTAAATAGCATTTCAAATTTAAATTCTAAAACACTCATTAGGGTTTAATTTGAAATCTCAATGCATAAGTTCAAAATCCCCAAATATAAAAGTTGTTCAACTTGAAAAGCCTTACAACTTTCATTAAAGGAGTTTGCCCAAATTATTAATAGTTTTTGAAAAGCCATTTTAAATTTGAATAATCAAACACTAATTGGGGTTTAATTTGAAATTCCACTCAATAACTTTGAAACCTCTAAAAATGAAAGTTTCTCCATTTTAAAAGGGCAAAAACTTTTATTGAGGAACCATCATCAAATCCTTGCTAGTTTTTGAATTTGAATTTCAAATTTAGATTTTCAAGCATAGATTAGGGTTTTATTTGAAATTATTTTCAATAACTTCAAAATTACCCAAAATAGAAGTTGCTCAACTTTCATAGATTTACAACTTTTGTTTAAGACCCAATACCTAATTCCTTTTAGTTTTTGAATTAGGGTTTTGGGTCCGAATTAGGATTTATAAATGATTTCCTTTTCATTTTCCAATTGGATTAAGATAATTACACATCAATACAAACATTTACATATCAAATCACTCTAAATTACCTATGCACAATCAAATGCAAGAATTTAACTTATTTTAGTTGATGCACCTTAACAGGGTTAAATGCGGGATGTCTTGCATGCAATCACGATGACATAGCATGTTTTAGTTACAGTAACACCAGGGGTGTTACATCCTTTCCCCCTTAAAATAAATCTCGTCTCGAGATTTAAGATATGGTTAAAGCCTTAGGTTAAGTAATGGAAAATAAAATGTGTCAAGTAGACATTTTTCAAACTTGACCATAGAGCAAATAGAGGGTTTACATTTTATAAAACTTGAAAGGGAATAATTACGTTTAAAGAGTAGTAAAGAGCTTAGGAAGGTTTTCAGATAGAAGATTTTCTAGTTCCTGAGCGGCTTCTTCCTCTGAATGATGACCCTATTGTACTTTGTACCATTTTACTGTGGATTGATGAGTAACACAATCTTTCTAGTCTAGGACTCATATTGGGTACTCGGTGTTTGTCAGACCTGGTTCCAATTAAACTCCAATTACGTCGATGACTGGATCAGGCGCTCGAAGGCTTTTCTCGAGTTGTGATACATGAAATACATCGCGCACAGCTGATAATTATCCAGACAACTTAAGTTAATAAGCTATTAGTCCACACTTAATTTTCTAGCCGATATGGTGAGAATTTGTATTTGATCTAATCAGTTGTCTCTCAACCCTAAAACTTAAACCCTATTTCTTCAAAATAAAACTTTTATGAGGACTATTATCTGGGTGTGATTTTCTAATGAGTTAAGGTTAAGAATGACGATACCAGCGCGTGCCGAGCAGCAAACCCCTGTATATTACAAGGGAAACCCTCGGTTACGTTGCGGCACCATCAGTCGGTAACCCTAACACCATTATCAAATACATCCAAATATTACCCTTTAAACCAAGGTGAGTTTTGAAAACTCCAGTTTGATTTTTCACCACATCATGCACTCATCTATTACTAAAAACTTAAGTTGAAAGGATTTTTCAAAAGTGGTGCTAGTAGTATACAAAGTCTACATGAGTCATTCGCTTCTTTCAAAAGAGGTTTCAAGGAGAGTGGGGACATGTTAATTGTAAGCTATAATGGTTCAGGAGTACCGACTACAATACCAGTGCGTACCCTGGCAAGATCTTATATGGCTGCAGTCCGCAGAAGATTCTAAGTTTGACACGGCACCATAGTCACGGATCGAGATACCATTGTAGAACACAATTAAAGTAACCCCAGTAAAAAGAGAGAAGGTATATATATATCGATTGCGGGTATGATGAAAAATGACTAAGTACCTCGATACAAGCATATATCCCTTTCAAAACCTCATGCAATCACGAGGTACATGAGATTTCGGGTTGCTATGTTGTATCACGATCGCAGATCATGTTACATCACAGCAAACATAATAGAGCGTATTAGTTGTGAAGCTATAGTAGTTCACAACCTTAAACCTCGATACCTGCACGTTCCCAGTAGAATCCCGTGTGGCCATGGCACGCAAGAGACCCTAGGTTTTAACGCGGCACCGTGGTCATAGGTGAAACGACCTCGATTTCCGCGAAGGGAAATCCACAGGCTCGAATTGTAATTCAACAGATTGCTTGGGACAATCCATGAAATTACCCATATCTCAGTTGACACCAGGATCCATACAACGGTAATTAAGTCTTACATAAACATTTATTACATCGCCACATTGGCGGAATCAACATTCAGAGAAGCTTTAGAAGATGCGGAAGCGATTCATCCTTCACGGCCAACTTGAGTGTAGCACGTGACCCTATTCCTCGTCATCATCTCCCTCGAAGTCGTACTCATTCTCGTCACCTGACAGCAAATTTATCAGTACGATTTGTACTGGCCACGGAGCCCACCTATGCAGCATTTGCTTTGTGGAAAGTGGATGCAAGGCTATACAAGCAGACCTATAGGCTGAGGTTTTCCTATGCAACTGTAATCAATGTTTAATTAGTCAAGTTTTATCACCAGTTAACACCATCATCCCTTTTCCCATCACCACACCTCACATACCCACACCTCACTCTCATTCGACAGGCCCAACTCCCTCTCGGGCCTATCTCAGCGGCACACTACCACAACGGGTACACTGCCAGAAAAATATTATCCAGGGGGAGAAAAGAATATGCTCTCATCTAGTAGTGGTTGCAGAAACATTAGGAAAGGTCCATAGCCAACGAGTTGGCTTATGTATCGATCGATCAACCATACACTCTGCAGAGGTTTTACTACTCACAAGATTAGCCATCATCGATGCTGTACAATCATCTAGGCAGAATTCCGGGTGCTTGCTTGCCTAGGTCGGTACCACCCTACCACTCAGCCCTGGGATATTCTGGATCCAACACCGTCATGCTGAGACTGGGAGACGCAGTACCGGGCCCCATCAGTGGTACTGCGCATCTAGAACGGTACGGGAATCTGCCATCCGTCACCGTCCACCCTTATCACCTCTCAACCTAGCAGTAGTGGCACCGCCCTACCAAGTAGTCCAGCCGTCTCCCGCCCATCAGAAGCGAGCGAGTAGCAAGGGAATCCAGATGTTTCCGGTCACTAGTCAGATCCTAGGTTGTGACCAAGCAGGCATCTCCACTTAGGGGATACTCTCCCCGTGCCATCACGGCACCTCCGCTCACGGGACTTCAATGCACATCCCGGAACCACCTCATAAGTCATTACCCGCCACAGGTATCTCTCGTGGGGATGCCCAGGTTGCACCCCCGGCATGACTTGCCCCACGGGCTTGTCTCACATCCCACTTGGTCGACATCAACCCTTACCACGCACCCAAGACGCACGCAGCACTCTCTCCCAGTGGTTATAATCAGTTATGCACCGTCCTAATTCCACCAAATAGCATATAGCATGTAGTAAGTAGTGGAAGAGTAACAGTAAATTAAGCAGCAGCTAACCTAACAGCGGATAGCAGGGTAAAGTCTTATCAAGGCAGGGAATTCAAATATACTACCATGCAACCAATCCATACATAATCATAAAGCAATAGCAACAATGTCATTTGCAATGCATAAATAGGATCTAAGGATTTGGTGGGACGTGGCACCTTCGTAGTCGTCTCCTAGCTCCTGAAAGTACTCGTGGTCGTCTTCCTTAGTCAGATCCTCCTCCGGCTCTGAAATCGAACACGAAATAGTCGCGTCAGCGACTCCTATAGAGTATTTCAGAAAAATCCAATAAAATAAAGAGCCAAATGCACACAAACACAATCTTAGATTGTAGATCTCATTTTTCTGAGAATTTTGATATATGGTGCGCAATTTTTGGACATCGAATGAATAAGTTATGAATTTTCGAAGATTATCCTATTTTCTGAAAATGGGAAAATTGGTCGGTTAATCAGGGGCATCTCGGGATTGGTCCACGTGGCGCGCGGGTCCAGTAGTGCGGCATGTGGCGCCTCGTCAGAACACAGACCCGATGGTCGCCCACCAGGTGTTCGATGCTGGTTCCCAGAGAGTCGCCGGTGTCGGCGTAGCTCGGCGGAGCTCGGCGGTGGTTCGGCGGTGGTCGGGGGTAGCTCGGCGGGGCTCGGCGTAGTTCGGCGGTGGTCGGGGGTAGCTCGGCGGAGCTCGGCATAGTTCAGCGGTGGTCGGGGGTAGCTTGGCGGAGCTCGGCGTAGCTCGGCAGGGCTCGGCGTAGCTCGGCGGTGGTCGGGGGTAGCTCGGCGGAGCTCGGCATAGTTCGGCGGTGGTCGGGGGTAGCTTGGCGGAGCTCGGCGTAGCTCGGCGGTGGTCGGGGGTAGCTTGGCGGTGGTCGGGGGGTGGTTCTCAGAGGTTGGGGGTGGTTCTCAGAGGTCGGGGGGCGTCGGCGGAGCTCGGCGTAGCTCGGCGTACCTCGGCGGGGCTCGGGCGAATCGGACATTTGGGCGCCGAGGGTGCCATTCTCCCGAGCTTTCCCGGGGAGGCTCGGGCGAATCGGACATTTGGGCGCCGAGGGTGCCGTTCTCCCGAGCTCTCTCGGGGAGGCTCGGGCGAATCGGAGATTTGGTGCGCCGAGGGTGCCGCTCTCCCGAGGTCTACCGGGGAGGCTCGGGAGAATCGGACATTTGGGCGCCGAGGGGGCCACTCTCCCGAGGTCTACCGGGGAGGCTCGGGCGAATCGGACATTTGGGCGCCGAGGGTGCCGCTCTCCCGAGCTCTTCCGGGGAGGCTCGGGCGAATCGGAAATTTGGTGCTAGCAGGGTTCCAGGGCGTCTGTTCAAGGCGGCGGTGTCTCTCCGGTGCGGCGGACGATGATAGGGCGGCGATGACCATATTTCGGCAAGACAGGGCTTGGCTTTCCCCAATTGGCGTGCTCAGGCAGTCGTCCGACCAGATGGTGGCGGGTTAGAGTCGTGGTATGGCCTCCTTCTCTCCCTCGGCATACGGCGGTTCTCCGACGAGGTGGAGGCGCACGTAGCCAAGGCGACAGACATGATTCGGGGCTTGGCTATCTACGCGGCGGTGCTGAGGCAGACTGGGCGAACCTCGTCGGCCTCTCTCCGCAGCGCGAGGCGATCGGGGGTACTCAAAACGGATTTAGGCGAGGCGGATCGTGTCGGCGGTGATCACGTTTCCCCGAGAACGCACCTCTCGGTGTTCCGGGCTATGGAAGTTCGATCTCCCGCAACTAAGCTTGTCCGAGGTGGTCGGTGAGTTGGTGGTCACGCTAGCGGGTCGCGGTATTGAGATGCTCCAGTCATCGGCGATGTCGCCGCGACTGGGAGGTTCCGGCGGGGCTAAGGAGGTCTTCTAGGAGATGTATACGCCTCCAGGGTCTATGGCGATGGTATACCAACTACCAATTTTGGCTACCGCGCGAGATTCCCAAGGTGCTCGGTTGTGGTGGTGGCGTGTCGCCGGCGGCGGCTGACGACGGCAAGGTGATTACGGTCTCGTTTTGGCATAACCAGACGTGGTTCAGTCAAATTGGCGTGACTAAAAGGGCATACGTCCGCTTAGTGGTGAACTAGTGACAGGGCAGGGCCTCCTTTTGGCTCCGGTCCACGGCGGCGCTCCGGCGAGGTCGCGGCGCACTGCGGACGAGGCTTCCTCTAGCGCTTAGATCCGCGTAGCTAGCTCAAGGGGTCGTGGCGGTGCTCCACGACGCTCTAACCTGTACGGGTGCTAGTCGGATTGCTCGGAACGGGTGATTCGGCGTCGGAACGCGTCGGTGGTGAGCGCGCTCCGCCGAGAACGCGTCGTGCTGCGTTCTTGGTCTAGCAAGCTTGTAGTCCGGGGGTTTCGGCCGGTCGCATGAGTGCATGGTGCAGGTGATCTTCCTGAGCCGGTAAAGGCTCGTGCCTGCGCGTCCCGTGGGCGGAACGCCATGGCAAAAGCAGGGCGAGGTTCGGACATGGCGTGCGGTGGCTCACCGTGGTGTCGGTGAAGCTAGGATGGCGGTGCAGTGGCGAGTCGAAGCCGTGCAGAGCGTACGCAGTGCCGTGCCGAACCGCGACGGGGCTCCGGCTTCTCCTCCGTGTCCCGCTCGGCGTGCTCCGCGGCGGCGGCGCTCCGGCAGCTCCTCCTCCTCTGCTCCGCCCTTCTCCCTCTCTCTCGGCTATGCGGTGGGGTGCGGTGGCTTGTGGAGCCGCAGCGTGGCGGCTGCGAGTGGGAATGGGCTAGGGCTCCTCGGATGCTCCAATTTATAGGCGGCCAGTTCTCAGAACAGCGGCGGACGGTGATGGGTATCGGTGGGTGTACGTGGAGCTCATCCGTGCGCTTGGGCTAGGGTTTCAGGGTGCACGCGGGCTCGCTTGGCGGCCAAGAAAGGAGGGGACAGGAGGGGGACAGCTTCTGCGGGGCGTGGTGCTGTCGGCCGTGGGTCCGGGGTCACGCGAATTGCGTGCACTCGTCCCCGTCGTCTCTGCGAGGAAGAAGAACAGTGGGGGCGAGAGCGGCTGACAGGCGGGGCCGGGTTGGCAGCGAGCGCGAGCGCGAGCGCGAGCGCGTGGGTGAGGCCAAGCAGGCCGGTTGGGCCGAATGGCTGGCCTAACTCTCTCTCCCTTTTCATTTTCTTTTTCTATTTTCATTTTAGTGTATATATACGTATATTACCCATTTTAAATATTGAGTAATTACAAACATAAATTGCAATAAATCCCAAATGTGATGCATAAGTTATTATTCTATGTGAATGGAATTAAAATGCAAGCTATACTCCTTTATTACCAAATACATAATGAAACCTATATGCTTGCACAAGAAAAATGGGTTTTCACAATAAATAAATGAAAAATTTTAATTGGTTGGGATTTTTAGGTTGTGTGGATTTTTAGGGTTGTTACAATAGGTCATGGCACTACTATAGGCACAACCATAACGACCTTGGAATAACATGTTGAATTTGAGTGAACGGTACGTGTCGGATCAAGGCATGACACGTATACAGATAAAAGTCACGGTCAAGTGCTAGATTTTTGGTACTAGGTTAGTGAGGTAAATTCAAGTGCATTTTTAAGGTTCCCGAAGAAGTGAATTTTCAAAATAGATTTCAAAATATTTATAAATAACCCGGAATCCATAAAATAACAGGGAATCCTCAGTGGATCGTAGATACCATTTCCAAGTGATTGGATCTAGGTACCATTTCCAAATTGGTTCCCGTTATTTCATCAAATGAGGTTAAGATGATCGCAAGGACAAAGAATTTTGAGAATTCAGAGAGATCAGATGTAAATTCTCAAAGCAGATTTTTAATATAGTTACAAATAACAAAAGAGTTTCAGAAATTCAGGAAGAAATATGGATATGAATTTTTGTGAAAGATATTTGAAAGAGAGTGAAAGCACACTAATTGCAGGTTAGGATCATGACCATCAACCCTGATAACAGCGAGCGTCCAGTGGTAACTTCCAATGGTCGCGATCCATAAGAAACCCCAGATTTCGACGCTGCTTCATGGTCATGGATCATGATATCCCATAGACTACAATTACAATAGCTTTCGAAGGAAATAGCAGTGTCTTGAAATTAGAAGATGAATTTTTTTCACCTGAATGGATTTAAGAAATCAAGGATTATCTAAAGTTTCATACTGGGTTAGCAGAGTGAATGAGTGCATCCAGAAGTTCCCCAAGAACCAGGAACTTATGGAGCGAAGATTATTAAAGATTAACAAAACTTGTTATGCAACGTGATTCATTGATTCAATTGATCACGATTTTTCCTTTGCAAAAAGATTTTTAACAGAGTCTAACTCAGAAATTCAGTTGTGCCCAGTACCATTTGAGGGCGGTCACGATCATACCACGACACCCGCATACGGTTGGCGGCAAGCCATGTGGATGCATCACACATGGGGCCACAGGTTTCGTAGTGGTACCGTAGGTCGGGAACGACTTACCCCATAGAGGTACTTGCATCAGCTTGATATTCCAATCAAGAGAATGACAAAGGAGCCTTTTTAGAAATTCTTTTTAGAAGATTGTTCTTTTTAAATTCTAAGGCATTGGTAACTTTTGAAAGAAAGAATTTAGAAATTAAGTCGTTTCATAATTCCTTTTTGCAATGGGCTGTTGGTCAAAGGTGTTTTAACAATGGTGGTATGCGGAGTCAAAACAATTTGTAGAAAACGTACAATTGCCAAGAACCCTTCAAGATGATTGAATTGAAACCTGGTTTGGAAATTGAAGAGCATTTTTGGTGAGGCTTTAGAATCGGAAAATAAATTTTAAAAATGATTTTAAAATCAATACGAGTTTTGAAAGCACAATCTTTCGAATGTCTTATTTTCTGAAACAATTTTCAAAACTTGGTTCAAATGGTTTAGTTTTTAAATCAAAGCATCGCTTCCTTACGTTTACTTTAAACCCAACCGGCATGGCTTTTGCAATCAAATTGGTTTCGAAACCCGTTTTTGACTTGAGTTGCCAGGAATCATCACCAGATCTTTCAGCAAGCATAAGGAAAACTAAAAGAGTAAAACCTTTTGAAGTTTTCGAAATAAACTTATAGTTGATCCATTGTTAATGCTCTAGCTAGGATCTGTAGGAACACTTCACATCTCGACCGACCAAGGAGAACAGTGTGGAACCAAAAATACTTTATTGGTTTTGAGCAACCCACTTTCTGCAATGATTGCCACATCACCGTAAGAGTTCCGAACATGGTCAGGCAGTCATCAATTCCAGTAGCAGGGTCTTGTGGATCCATCAATTTAGAAGAAAGGTAGGAATCTATCTTTAACAAAATACCCTTTTGAAGTAAGTTTTATTTTTTGAAAATATAGACATACTTCATTACGGGGGAATTATTAATAGTTGTAATGTCATGATGCATGAACGTCCCAACGTGAATCAAAATACTCTGATATATATACATATATACAGGTTAAATTAATTACTAGAGTGACATGCACTCAATATTTTAGAACATAGGGCATAATTAATGTGCTAATCCACTACCAGGCTTAAAACCTAGCTACAACTCTATAGAAAGAATTAAGGAAAGATTCTATAGAACGAATAAGGAAAGTTCAGAAGCAACTCGGACCAAACTACCCCATAAATTTTATTTGATCCAAAACATTTTGAGGTTTTTATAAACTAATACTGCAAGTACTTTACAATGAAATGCTCTAATACCACTTGTGACAGAACCGCCTTAATCATAGGGCCCACGTGCACCATCATCGTCCTTAAGGACCCACAATCTGTCTGCACGAGTTCCCCTTGACCTTGGTGGCCTGCCGGATTCCCTAGGAAACCCTAACTTCCCGAGGATCTCATTGTAAGCATTGCAGTATTACAACAGTTTACACCAGTAAAATGAATAAGAGTAAAGAGTGCGGAAGTATTACATAACCATAGGTTTACAAATATAGATTACTTTAGCCCGAACCAGAGTTTCGTAGTGGAGTAGCATCATATAACTAGACACCCTGCCCAAGGGTTATATCATACACCTCATCATCCATGCTCGATCCACCAATCGGCACGGTCTCAAGCAGAACTGTACCCTCGGCTCACCTGAAACAAGGGTTAATAAACCCTGAGTACTGGGATACTCCGCAAGACTTACCCGACTAAGAAAAAGGAATGAGACTTAGGAATGCAGGCTGAGGGGAGTCAAGGTGAGGCTTTAGCAAGAGTCAAAGTATTTTTGCGGAAAAGCAATACTAATCCTATCTTCAGTATTGTAGTCAACATTATTATAATCAAGATCAATAGTTCTCAATTCTTTCACATATATCCTTCAATTCCAATTACTTATTCATTTTCAAAAACATCCTAGTTCCGAAGCATTTTTCGGGGTAAGTCAGTGGATCAAGTCTCCATTAACCGAGGTGCAACGACGATTCGAATCGATTAATACCCAGCTGGGGATCCCTATCCACACTGCTGTTGACGGTCGATAACGTCAACTTTTATTAGAACTTTGGACACAAAAGGATACATGAAAACATACTAGTCTAGGGTTTTAACTGACAGTTTCCACGAGGTTTGGATGTTCTGTATGTTCTAGGGACTATTTCAGAAAAGAATAAAAGAGGGATTAGAGTGCGTAATTATCACGAAACGTAACCGCGAAGGAAACATCATCACGAAGACCCTGGAAGAGTGTAGAAGACACCCGAAGCAACCTGGGGCCGAGCCCTGGCTAGGTGGGGCCGGCCGGCCCTGGGGTAGGGCCGGCCGGCGCCCCCCCTAGGGTTTCGCCACCACCTTCTGGAGTCTTCTTCCGCCGCCTCTGAGGAGTCATCTCGGCCCTATGTTTAAGTCGGTTAGATCCTACGGTGCACATTCATCCCACCGGGCAATAAATAAAGGGCAGACCCCTAGAGGCATCAATCAATCATTCATCGAAGGCAACAAGTCTTCAAGCCATCAAGATCCTACTAGTTCATCAAGAGCCTTCTAGTTCATAGTTCTAGCCTAGTTAGATTAGAGAGTAGAGGAGATCTAGTTCTTCGGCGGGATCTAGAGCCCCGGCGATCGTCTGGAGCACAGAGTTCGGTATAATTCTAGTTCTTTCTCTATTATAGCATTCTTCATTATGATTAAGGAAACATTGTTCTTAATAGTTCATATGTTCTTGATTACATTAGTCTCTGTCTACTTTAATTATATGTCTAGTATAGTTGGTTTGATCTTATTGAATTCATGTAATTGCTCGTATAGCGTTTATCCAATCGATCGTTGGGTAGATGATGAACAATGTGTAGACGTGGTGTCTAGATATTTCGTTTATCTGCGAGTGCACCCTGATGTGCCGGGTCATGTGGTAGTTTGCGTAGGTGACAGCTACGTTGATTCCTCTGTAGTCCACCCCCGTATGTAGGCAAGCAGGCACGGTCGCGAAGTTGGGTTTTCACACCTTTCCTAGATGATGCCCTTTGCATGTGATCATGATATAGGACTAATCTGACAATGATTGCTAGATGTAATTGCACCAATTAGAGTTATTCATTGACGTAGTTATAGAATTACCTTATATATCAATTCCTTAGTTTATCCATTGGCTAGCTATTACTATGACTAGAAAGTGCTCTGATGTTTATCTTTATTAATGATGCTTGATCATACTTATCACCTTATTTATCTTTATTATCTTATGACCTCTACCTGTTATGAGTAGAGTATATGACATTGGTAATTTCACTTATTCATTGTATATGGTTATTATCAATATAATAGATTGTAGTTTATCCTAGTCCTTCCCAGTGGTATAAATATAAATCGACAGCCTGGTAGAACTCCTAGGTAAAATGCTACAATGGTATAATTATCTGTTCGCTTGTAGAATTGTTCTTAGTTTATATTTATTTATATTTCTGCCTAGTCACATGGAATAATATGTAAAACCTTTATTTATTCTTAGCATATATAATTAGGATTGACAACCCAGTTCATGCTAAAGAATGTTAGTAATAGATAAGTGGCTAGTTGCTAATGATCAGTTAATTAAAATACCATACATCTTCTAATCTCGTCCCTAGTGTTAAAAGTTATAAAGTTATATTGGACGACGTTCGTAGATGTCAACAAGCATTTTTGGCGCCATTGCCGGGGAAGGAACATTAAACTTAGGAAATATTGATAACACATATGCATCATGGATAAGATTGTATTACCGATTGATCTCTAACTCAAACAGGCACACGCCAGTTTTTTATCATTTACTTATTTTATGCAGGGTGATGAATGAATGGTTTTTCTCTTCCAAACAATTTCACTGACGATCCAGAGAAACTCCTGAGAAGAAAGAAGTTTGTAGAGGCGAGGGACAATTTCAAGCTACCATCAAGAACACCCATCGCTGCTCAAGTTAGTTCATCAAAGGAGCCAGCTCCAACATTGGAAGAAGTACACTTAGGAGAAGATTTATCTCTTGTGTTTGAAGACATGGCTGAGAAGACATTGCGCGAGTTCTCTGCCCCAACAACAGAAAACATTCGGACTGGACCAGCAGTCAACACGGGGGAGAATGGATTTGAGCTCAAGCCTGCTCTTATCACCATGGTTCAAGCCAGCCAGTTTTGTGGAAAAGCTCATGAAGATGCAAGTGCACACTTACAACACTTTTTAGAGATCTGCAACACCTTCACAATCAGAGGAGTACCAAGAGATGCTATTTTACTCCGTCTTTTCTCATTTTTCACGTTTGGGGAAAGCTAAGCAGTGGTTCTACACCAACAAAGACAAGAACACTACATGTGACCGACGCTCAACTGCTTTCCTGGCAAAGTTCTTTCCTACAGGCAAAACAAATGCTTTGCGTGGGAAAATCTCAAGTTTTCAACAGCAATATGACGAATCATTCACTGAAGCATGGGAGAGATTCCAAGATTACATTGAAGACTGTCCTCATCATGGGATAGAGGATTGGCTATTGATGCAGACCTTCTACCACGGGCTTATCTCAAGCACCCGTGAGTCCATAGATGCTGCAGCTGGAAGAGCTTTCCTGTCACTGAAGCTTCCAGAAGCTCAAGCACTTGTGGAGAAGATGGCCTCAAATCCAAGCTGTAATGAAGAACGTACTCAATCTTACAAGAGAGGAGGAGGCATCCATCATTTGAAGGAGACCGACATGGTCACTGCCAAGCTAGACCTCATCATGAAGAAACTTGACATAGAGAAGAAGGAAGTCATGCATATTGATGATTCCCGCATGACCTGTTAAGAATGTGGAGATTACGGGCATTTAGCTGTCAACTGCCCTACACTGCAAGAGAATGTGAACTTCATCAACAACAACACCTACTATCATCCTCAGCAAGGTCAAGGATGGAACCAGCCAAACCAAAGATGGAATCAGCAACCTCGACAAGGTAATTACCAAGGTAACAACCAAGGTAATAATTATAATAATTATAATCTTCCACCTTTAAGAGATTTAGTTGTTGGTCAATCTAAATCAATAGATCAAATGTCTAGAAAGGTAGCCTCGAATAATAAAGCTTTAGAAAACATAAATACCAGAATGGATACCTTTGCTTGTGATATAAAAAATCAGCACAGCTTTAATAAAATGTTAGAATCACAATTAGCTCAGTTAGCTGCTGCTGTACCTCCATTTTGAGAAAGGTAAGATTCCGGGCCAGCCGAAAGATTTGGAAACTGCTAACCTTGTCGATATTCACAATGCAACACAATACCTAATTGAGCCTGCAGATATACAGTGGATAGATCACTCACTACCTGAGAAGATGGGAGACCCTGGAAGACCTGTCATTTCTATCTCCATAGGATATCACAGCTTTCCAGAAGCTATCTGCGATTTCGGCGCAAGTGTCAACATAATGCCTAAGGTAATCTATGAGAGAACACTAGGTGATCCTTTGTTGTACACAGATATGCGTTTGCAGCTTGCAGATCAGTCTATTTGCTACCCCGAGGGAGTACTAGAAGAAGCTGTTATTAGAGTGGGGCAATCATATGTCCCAATTAACTTTGTGATCATGGATACCGGAGGAGATGAGAAGGCACCCATTATCATGGGGCGACCATTCTTATGCACAACCAAAGTCATCATCTATGCGGAACACGCCAAGATTGTCATCTCCATCAAGGACAAGAAGGAGAAATTCTCGTTCAAGAACCACATTCTGAAGGATCCAGCAGTCCCGAAGCAATTCCATCAACAAGAAGAGCAACAACAACAACCAGCACCGAAGAAGAAGAACAAAAGAAGATGGAGGAAGAACAAGCCCCAGCACGTCCCTGAAGGAACCGCTCAACTAATCAATGCCATAAACACAGAAAATGATCATATGCTTCTGAAACCATTTCCAACAAAGAAAGGTGACCCAGGTGTACCAATTATCGAATGCACAATCAGAGACATCACTTTTCCCGACACCATCGGCAACACTGGACCAGGCGTCAACGTAATGTCCAAAAAGGTATATGATGAATTATTTGATGATTTACCATTATACCCAACATATATTCAGTTGCCGATGGTGGACCAATCATTGAGATTTCTTGAAGGCGTAGTCAAGGATGTCATGGTAAGAATTCAAAATAAATATATACCTGCAAATTTTCTAGTTCTTGACACGCAGGGAGACGATGAATCGCCTATTCTTTTGGGAAGACCATTCCTCTACACCGCCAATGATATCATCTACATCGGGTCTGGACAGATCCACTTCAACCTACCCACCGGAAAGGTACGCTGTCAATTCAAAACACATCTTAACCATGAGCATATCAGGAAGCAACGCAACAGAAGGAAACGCCAAGCCCGCCGTCAGGCTACCCAGCCTCGCTGTGGATGGGAGGAGTTCCCTGGTAGAATTGTGAAGTATGAAGACTGCTACAAGGAGCAAGAAGAAGCCGTACGAGCACCACGCTGAAGTGAGTGAAAAGCGGAAGCTGAGAGGATGGACCAGATTGCTAAGGCAGAGAAAGAAGAGATCCAAGCACAAGTAGAAGAATGGATAAAGGGAGATGAAGAATCGAGAGAAGCTTACAAGGAAGAGCTGGAGCTAGAAAAGAGTGAAGCAGAAGAGACAGAAAAGAGATGGAAGTAGAAAGAAGAAGCACCTGCTACACCACCGCAAAATGGAGAATTGACTGAGGTAACCTCAGACAATGAACCTACTGAGTAAGTACTCTCCTCTATCTAAGTCCTGTCGGTAGACTTTAAAATCTGTACCCTCGCCATAAGGTTAGAATGGTAGTTATCTAATTAATTTAGCATTCATTAGTAATTTTGCTTAGCACATTTATTAGTACAATTATTTTTGCATAAAAATATTAAACCAACAAAAATATTTACTGCTTTATTTATTGCATCATCAAAGCCAAGCCCCATGTAAATACACCTATGGTAACCCTGTAGGCATATCTACTGTGGTGGCATAAAAAATAAAAATGATTTATAGATGGTAGTAGTATTTATAGTTGGTTTGTTGCATTATAAAAATCCTAAGCCCCATAGAAATAAATATTCCCTGTGGTGGCATAAAAATTATTATTAGCATGCATACGTCTTTTGATTGCTGCATCAAAAAATTAGAAAATCCTAAAAAGAGAATCTTGTTAGAATCCTGCTAAAATCTATTAATTAAAATCAACTCAAAGAATAATCAAAGTGCTCATTGGCTGACCGCTAACCCCTCGATAATTCGAGCCTCGAGTTTTAGTTTTCTTGTTGGAGTATAAGTATGCAGGAATAATATTATGATTAAGGAGAGAGTCCATTAGTGGCACCCATCAAGACTGCTGCTAACCAGCTCACTCTGAAGATCATTCAAGCACCAAGTATTGCAAACATCAAGCTTGGGGAAGGAGCATCCCCTAGTTACTTGGTAACTTTATCTATGCGCTTATTAAGTCTACTTTATAAAAAAACAAAATACCAAAAATATGTGGGCACATGAAGGTCCACACCTTTCACAAAAATACCAAAAATATGTGGGCACATGAAGGTCCACACCTTTCACAAAAATACCAAAAATATGTGGGCACATAAAGGTCCACACTCTTAGAGAAGTTTCCTAATTAGGTAAAGAAGCTTAAACTTCTGCTGGAAATATAAAATCAATCACTTACCATGGAGTGGTATTAAACCTAACCCCTCTCCATAAGATTTTGTATTTTTATTGGCAATTGAGTTTCATAGGACAATACAAGATCAAGGAGCTAGTCAACCCGACGTTCTTACACTGCCAATATACTGCTCAGAAGGATCACTCAATTTGCAACATCAAAGACCCTATCAAACGTCAAGCTTGGGGAAGGGCACCCTCCAATTACAATCCAGCTAAGTATAAGTTTCCTATCTTATTATTATTATTACTATATCGCTTTTTCGCGTGAGTTAGCTAGTAAAATAAAATCTGAAAACCAAATAAATATCTATCTATATATTAGAGTTTGTTTAGAGTCAGTCTAGGCTAGAACTAAATTAAAATTGATGAACATTAAGATTTTATCTTGGAGATGATGAATAGTTGCTCTGTCACAATACTTTTTAAATGCTAGTTGTCAAACTTAAATTCTCCTGAGTTTTAGATATTGTTGTTTTAACTTAAGAATTTACTCTGAACCTGAAACTTGTGGAGGCATATGTTTGAGTTAAGTCTAGGTAATTGATTGATATGATTCATGAAAGTTGAGCTACTATTTATCTTATTCCTAACATTACTAAGTTCTGGAGATTTATTTCAAAATTTTAAAATTTACATGATGAGCTCTTGTATGACAAAATGTGAATTCCTACCAAAGCTATATATGATGCATCTAAATAGGAAAACCTTTTGCATACTCATGCTGCTTGCTTTACATTGAGTTCAGTCAACCTTTGTTGTATACCATATGAGAGTCTTGTCATGCTTTTAAAACCAAAATCACGTACACATTTTAGCACATATGCATTATTCCTACCCTGGGAGTAATCACAACCATTTCCACTTTCATCAATGTTCATCATAAAAATGTTTTCTCCTGCACTAGGAATGAATACCCAAAAATATATAAACCCCGTAGGACAGCCTTGCTATAATTGCTCTAAGTTCTCATTATTATCTCTCCAGTTATTCATATTCAAAGGATACATGTGGCTATGAAAAATATAAAAAGGGAATAAAAGATGGACAAGTGTCCCAGCATTAAAACAATGGGAACTAGATGCCCGCCTCCCGAATGATTAAAAAAAGAAGAAGAGAGAGAAAGAATAAAGATAGCCCATGTATTCCTCCAAGTTACAAAGGAGAGTGAATCATTTTCAAAGAGCAAAAGTAGAATTAGGAATAGCCACTGAATACCACATATACACCTATCCACTATATTCCATATACATGCACATCTTGGTTTGATTGTATGCCTCGATTCTCTGTGGATCCATTGTTTGACTTTACAACATATGAATTGCAAGTATGCTTAAACCTTGCTATTGCCACTCCTATGAGCTCCACTTTAATCCTTAGTTATAGGAAGGCATAATATTAATGCCTTAAGTGAGATCCACAAATACCATATATACTGAGAGACTTGAGGGTGTCATACAATTAAAGTTCTGAGTTTCATTTTGAAAACTTGCAAAACTCCGGGATATTGGTACTGTGAAGAATTTGCTACATAGTGCAAGACTTGATTGTTCTTTCTTTCAATTACTCAAGACTGAGGCAAGAGCTGTAAAGCCCCATAGTTAAAGGTAAAATGGGTAAGTTTAAAAGTTAGAGCAGTTTTGTCTAATCCGGAGATGAATCTATGTTTGCAGCATGTGTACTTGGGAAGTATGAAAACATTGTAGCAACTCCTGATCTAATTACATTAGTAATTAGGCTTAGTTTGTTTGCCAAGGGACTGGCAAACAGGTAAGCTTGGGGGTGTTGTTGACGGTGGATAACGTCAACTTTTATTAGAACTTTAGACACCAATGGATACATGAATACACACTAGTCTAGTGTTTTAACTGACAGTTTCAATGAGTTTTGCATGTTCTGTATTTTTCAGGGGCTATTCCAGAAAAGCATAAAAGAAGAGTTAAAGAGCATGATTACCACGTAACATAACCGCCATGGAAACAATCATCACGAGAACACTAGAAGCATCTGGAACACACCCGAGGCACCGGGACCCGAGACCCCACAGGGTGCGGCCGGCCGGCGCCAAGGTGGGGCCGGCCGACACCCCCCTGCTAGGGTTTCGGCCCACCTTCTGGATTCTTCTTCCACCGCCTTTGTGGAGTCATCTCAGCCCTTGTTTCAAGTCGGTTTGATCCTACGGCGCACGTGCATCCCGGCAGGCTATAAATAAAGGGGCAGAGCCCCCTGGAAGCATCAACCCATCATTCATTCAAGGCATCAAGTCCTCAAGCCATCAAGAGCCTCCTAGTTCATAGTTCTAGCCTAGTTAGATTAGAGAGTAGAGGAGTTCTAGTTCTTCGGCGGATCTGGAGCCCCGGCGTCTGTCTGGAGCATGGAGTTCAGTATAATTCTAGTTCTTTCTCTATTATTGTATCCTTCATTATGATTAGGTAAACATTGTTCTTAATAGTTTATATGTTCTTGTTTACAATAGTCTTTGTCTACTTTGATTATATATCTAGTATAGTTGGTTTGATCTTATTGAATTCATGTAATTGCTCGTATAGCGTTTATTCATGCGTACGATGGATAGATGATGAACGATATGTATACGTGGTGTCTAGGTATTTTGTTTATCTGCGAGTGCACTCTGATGTGCCGGGTCGTGTGGTAGATCGCGTAGGTGACAGCTGTGTTGAGTCCTCTGTAGTCCACCCTCCGTATGTAGGCCAGCAGGTACGGTCGCGAAGTTTGGTGATGACTCTGTTTCACACCTTTTCTAGATGATGCCCTTTGCATATGATCATGATATAGGATTAGTCTAACAATGATTGCTAGATGTAATTGCACTAATTAGAGTTATTCATTGATGTAGTTATAGAATTACCTTTGATATTAATTCCTTAGTTTATCCATTGGCTAGCTATTACTATGACTAGAGAAGTGCTCTGATGATTATCTTTTATTTATGATGCTTGATCATACTTATCACCTTTATCTTTATTTACCTTGTGACCTCTGCCTGTTATGAGTAGAGTAAATGACATCGGTAATATCACTTATCCATTGTATACCATCACTATCAATATAATAGATTGTAGTTTATTCTTAGTCCTTCCCAGTGGTATAAATATAAATCGACAACCTGGTAGAACTCTCTAGGTAAAATGCTACAATGGTATAATTATCTGTCCACTTGCAGAACTGATCTTAGTTTATATTATTTATATTTATTTCTGCCTAGTCATATAGATTAATATATGAAACCTTTATTTATTCTTAACATTATTAATTAGGGATGACAACCTAGTTCTTGCATAAGAATGTTGGTAATAAAAAAGTGGCTAGTTGCTAATGACAAGTTAATTAATTACCATTCATCTTCTAATCTCGCCTCTTGCATTAAAAGTTATATAGTTATATTTGGTGACGTTAGTAGATGTCAACACCCTGTCAAACGTCAAGCTTGGGGAAGGGCGCACTCCATTTTAAATCCAGCTAAGTATAAGTTTCCTATCTTATCATTATTACTATATCGTTTTTTTCGCTTGAGAGTTAGCTAGTAAGATAAAATTTGAAAACTAAATAAATATTTAGCTATATATATTAGAGTTTATTTAGAGTCAGTCTAGGCTAGAACCAAATTAAATTTGATGAACACTAAAATTTTATTTGGAAATGATGAATAGTTGCTCTGCCCAATTCCTTTCAAGCACCTAGTTGTCAAACTTAGATTCCCCTAAGTTTTGGATACTACTCTTTTAATCTGAGAATTTACTCTGAACCTAAAACTTGTGGAGGCATATGCTCGAGTTAAGTCTAGGTAATTGATTGATATGATTCATGAAGGTTGAGCTACTATTTATCTTATTCCTAGCATTACTAAGTTCTGAAGATTTATTTTTGAAAACTTAAAATCTACATGATGTGGTCTTGTATGACAAAATATGAATTCCTACCAAAGCCATATATTGTACATTTAGAGATAGGAAATCTTTGCACACTCGTGCTGCTTGCTTTGCATTGAGTTTAGTCAACCTTTGTTGAATACCATATGAGAGTCTTGTCATGCTTTTAAAACCAAGATCACGTACACACTTCAGCACATATGCATTATTCCTACCCTGCGAGTAATCGCAACCATTTCCACTTTCATCTATGTTCATCATAAAAATGTTTTCTCCTGCACTGGGAGTGAACACCAAAAAATATAAACCTCATAGGACAGCCCTGTTATAAATTCTCTAAGTTTTCACTATTGTTATCTCTCCAAATCATGTATTGGATGCATGTGGCTATGCAAAAATATGAAATGAAAATGGAGTAAAAGATGGACAAGTGTCCCAGCATTAAAACAATGGGTACTAGATGCCTGCCTCCTGAATGAAAAAAAGAAGAGAAAAAGAGAAAGAGAAAGAATAAAGATAGCCCATGTGTTCCTCCAAGTTTCAAAGGAGAGTGAATCATTTCCAAAGAGCATAAGTAGAATTAGGATTAGCCACCTTATATACACCTATCCACCATATTCCACACACATGCACATCTTGGTTTGATTGTATGCCTCGATTTTCTGTGGATCCATTGTTTGATTTTACAACATATGAATTGCAAGTATGCTTAAACCTTGTTATTGCCACTCCTATGAGCTCCATTATAATCTTTAGTTATAGGAAGGTATAATATTAATGCCTTAAGTGAGATCCACAAATACCACATATTGAGAGACTTGAGGGTATCATACAATTAAGCTCTGAGTTTCATTTCGAAAACTTGCAAAAACTCCGGAATACTGGTACTGTGAAGAATTTGAGACATAGTGCTTGACTTAATTGTTCTATCTTTCAATTGCTCAAGACTTATGCGAGGGTTGTAAAGCTCCATAGTTAAAGGTAAAACGAGTACGTCTGAAGGTTAGAGTAGTTATTGTCTAATCTGGAGGAGAATTTCTTTTTGAAAGCATGTGTACTTTGAAAGAATGAAAACATTGTAGCAACTCCTGATCCAAATACATTAGTAATTAGGCTTAGTTTGTTTGCCAAGGGACTGGCAAAAGGTAAGCTTGGGGGAGTTGTTGATGGTCGATAACATCAACTTTTATTAGAACTTCAGACACAAAAGGATACATGAAAACATACTATAGTCTAGGGTTTTAACTGACAGTTTCCACGAGTTTTGCATGTTCTGTATTTTCCAGGGACTATTCTAGAAAAGCATAAAAGAGTGATTAAAGTGCGTAATTATCACGAAACGTAACCACAAAGGAAACATCATCACGAAGACCCTGGAAGAGTGTAGAAGGCACCCGAAGCAATCTGGGGCCAAGCCCTGGCCAGGTGGGGCCGGCCGGCCCTGGCGTGGGGTCGGCCGGCGCCCCCTAGGGTTTCACCGCTGCCTTCTGGAGACTTCTTCCGCCACCTCTTAGGAGTCATCTCGGCCCTATGTTTAAGTCGGTTTGATCCTACGGCGCACGTTCATCCTACCGGGCTATAAATAAAGGGCAGACCCCCTGAAGGCATCAATCAATCATTCATCGAAGGCAACATGTCTTCAAGCCATCAAGATCCTACTAGTTCATCAAGAGCCATCTAGTTCATAGTTCTAGCCTAGTTAGATTAGAGAGTAGAGGAGATCTAGTTCTTCGGCGGGATCTGGAGCCCCGGCGATCGTCTGGAGCACAGAGTTCGGTATAATTCTTGTTCTTTCTCTATTATAGTATTCTTCATTATGATTAAGGAAACATTGTTCTTAATAGTTCATATGTTCTTGATTACATTAGTCTTTGTCTACTTTAATTATATGTCTAGTATAGTTGGTTTGATCTTATTGAATTCATGTAATTGCTCGTATAGCGTTTATCCAATCGATCGTTGGGTAGATGATGAACAATGTGTAGACGTGGTGTCTAGATATTTCGTTTATCTGCGAGTGCACCCTGATGTGCCGGGTCGTGTGGTAGTTTGCGTAGGTGACATCTACGTTGATTCCTCTGTAGTCCACCCCCCGTCTGTAGGCAAGCAGGCACGGTCGCGAAGTTGGGTTTTCACACCTTTCCTAGATGATGCCCTTTGCATGTGATCATGATATAGGACTAATCTGACAATGATTGCTAGATATAATTGCACTAGTTAGAGTTATTCATTGATGTAGTTATAGAATTACCTTAGATATCAATTCCTTAGTTTATCCATTGGCTAGCTATTACTATGACTAGAAAGTGCTCTGATGTTTATCTTTATTAATGATGCTTGATCATACTTATCACCCTATTTATCTTTATTATCTTATGACCTCTACCTGTTATGAGTAGAGTATATGACATTGGTAATTTCACTTATTCATTGTATATGGTTATTATCAATATAATAGATTGTAGTTTATCCTAGTCATTCCCAATGGTATAAATATAAATCGACAACCTGGTAGAACTCCTAGGTAAAATGCTACAATGGTATAATTATCTGTCTGCTTGCAGAATTGTTCTTAGTTTATATTTATTTATATTTATGCCTAGTCACATGGAATAATATGTAAAACCTTTATTTATTCTTATCATATATAATTAGGATTGACAACCCAGTTCATGCTAAAGAATGTTGGTAATAGATAAGTGGCTAGTTGCTAATGATCAGTTAATTAAAATACCATACATCTTCTAATCTCGTCCCTAGTGTTAAAAGTTATAAAGTTATATTGGGCGACGTTAGTAGATGTCAACAACTGCATATGTAGCACCTAAGCTTGCATATGCCAACCCCGTCTACCACGGCTTTTCCAACCCCTCAACCGGTCCTGCGCCACCCGAGAGCATAGTACTCCTCTCGTCTCCAGGCACGCCGGCCACGAGGGTACACGCTACTCTCGCCATCTCTCCACTCCCAGTGCGTGGTTGTCGGTTCAAGCAGTGGAGCCACCGGAGATAGGGCTTCCCGAAGTATATGGTTAGTTGCAAAAAAGTCTCGATCCAGCAGGCCTACAACGAACGGTCATTAATCTTTTTCCGTCGGTGACCATGCATTGGGACTCTAACCCAAGTACACAGTTACCCAACGGTTTCTAAATCCATGTCTGCCGGCAATAAGACATGGGGAACGCCTCCCCATGTGCACATCAACCAAGCAAAACATTTCCCGTTTCTGCCGGTGGTCAAACCTCAGGACTATAACCTAAGTGATACAACCACCGAACAGAAAAATCTCCTCCTGTCAGTGACGATGTACTAATCAGGTGCACAGCCACCGAACGAGAACATTACCAATTCCCTTTTTCATGAATTACTCAATAATATATCACAATAGCTCAAAAATAGCATTCTGTGCAAATCTAAATTATTCAAGCAGGGCTAAACATTTTCAAATATTGTATTTTTAAAATGGTTTCAAGGAATTTCAGGGGTCAAGGTTGGTAATGCAGCAATTGGGTTATCAATCAACTCCTATCAATTTAATGCAATAGATTAACTCAAGTTATAAACATTTTTCAAATCGCAAGGAGAGGGGCTGAATGCACTGGGGCTTTCTTGTGTTGTAGGTCTGTCACTTCTGCCAGAAAAACTAGAGAAAATCCACTTGACCTCTTCTGACGAATAATCCTTCCGTCGGGGATCAATCAAACAGTTCTCCCGAAGACCCGATCACTACACATAATAATAATACAATGCTTAACATGATGATATGTATGCCATGATGCAAGAGAGGTACTAAATGATGAAGTACATAAATTAAACTTAATTTAGAAAGTTGAGTACAACTTTCCTTCACGATACAGTTGCAAGCCAACAAAACCGACTGATTGATTATTACTTAAGATTTCTCTTTAACAGTTGTAGAAAGCCGCATTAATCAATCCATTCTACTATAAAACAAGTTAATAAAGAATTTAAGCAATTACTAAAGATGTCAAAGATCATTTTAATTTAATGATCATCTAATAGGGCATTACATATTTAACAAGTAAACTACTTGCATGAAATAACATTTAAACATTTTAATTAACAAGATTAGCATAAGCTTAAGCAAGTTAACAAGGTACCAAGGGTTAGCACATGATAATGACCCAAGGTTAACACACAATCCTAAAATCACACAAAGCCTAGTTCATTAGGGGTCAATTAGATTTCCAATTAATTAATCATTTAAGAATAAAATAAGAAATAACTTAACTTTCTCCAATTGAGCTTAAACTTTTTCTACAGCTGGACTTTACCCTAAAACAGTACCCACACAAATTTCGTAATTTTTGGATAAACATTATGGCCTACAAAAATCATAGAAGTGACATTTATTAATTAAAATACATATTTTTATCAGATACAGAAAGTGCTCAAAATCCTCATTTCATACTTTTCCATTAAACTTGATCACACACTGAGGGCACACAATTATTTTCATAATTTCTGGAGCAGTAATTATTTTTATACAAAATTCATAATGTGCAGCACTATTCATTTTCTTAAGAAATGGAAAACACAATTTAATTTGCCCAGAAAATAGAAAATCCTATTCAGCCCGAGGCGGCCCACGAAGGGCTACCGGCCCAGCCGGCCTGTTCCTTCGCTCACCCTCTCACCGCTCTCACCAACGCCCGACTGGGCCGGCCTAGCGAGGCCCAGCCTGGCCTCCTCCCCTCTCTACTCCCTCCAACGCACCGGTCGGACGGCCGACCGCGCGCGTGACGGCGCAGGCCGCGGCGGCTGTCGCCGGTGGTCCTCTAACGAGGGTAACTCCACCAGCTAGGTTCCCGCAAGCAGGTGACCAAGTCCAGACGCAACGATGGGGTTTCCCGACATGGGGTGAGTTCACCGGCGTCCATAGAGGACGGCCGCGATAGCCCCGCGCGTTCCGGCCTCACGGAGGCATTAGAAGTGGGGATAAGGTGTGGGAAGGGTTCCGAGAGCTCACCAAATCCCCATGCTCGAGTTGGTTGGGGAAGAAGACGACCGGAGGTGCTAAGTCGTCGGCAAACAACCGCACGGCGGTGAGAACCGAGGACGACGACGACATTCCGACGCTTCCCTGCATGCCCACACCAAACCAATTGGCCTACCAGCTTCTAGATGTCACAAGGGAGCTGAAACGAGGGATGGAGGGAGGTCTACCCAATCGTGGCTGCCCGGCTGTGGTGGAACCGAGTGCGGTGGCGCTTTGGCCATGCCGAGGAAAAAGAAAGGCACACGCGGCCGCTCCGATGACCCAGAGATCGTGCAACCGGGTCGCATAGATGCGCTAGTGCGTGGTTAAGCTAGTGGATCAAGGAATTGGATGAAGGCACACGGAGGACCCTCAACAGAGAGCTCGTCGCTGGGGCGACTCCGAGGCGTGGCCAGGGCCCCCACGAACGCGACATCACCGGCAGCAAGCAGTAGGCAGGGCCCGGGTGTGACAGAACCGCCTTGATCATATGGCCCACGTGCACCGTCATCGTCCCTAAGGACCCACGATCAGTCTGCACGAGTTTTCCCTTGACCTAGGTGGCCTGCCGGGTTCCCTAGGGAACCCTAATTCCCCGAGGACCTCATTGTAAGCATTGCAGTATTACAACAGTTTCCACAAATAAAATGAATCAGAGTAAAGAGTGCGGAAGAGTTACATTAATATAGGTTTACAAATCTAGCTTACAATATCCTAAACCAGAGTTTCGTAGTGGGGTAGCATCATACAACTAGACACCCTACCCAAGGGTTATATCATACACTTCATCATCCAAGTCCAATCCGCCAACCGGCACGGTCTCAAGTAGAACCGTACTCTCGGCTCACCTGCAACAGGGGTTAACAAACCCTGAGTACTGGGGTACTCAGCAAGACTTACTCGACTAAGAAAAAGGAATGAGACTCAGGAATGCAGGCTGAGGGGAGTCAAGGTAAGGTTTGAGCAAGAGTCAAAAGTTTTGCAGAAAAGCTTTACTATCCTATTTCAATATTTTAACTCAATCTTATTTTAGTCATATCCATAATTCTAAATTCATTCTCATGTATCATCATACCTTCAAATTCTTAATCATTCTCAAAAACACCAAGTTCCGAACCACTTTTCAATTGTAGGTCAAAGGATCAAGTCTCCATATCTGAGGAGCAACGACGATTCGAATCGATTAGTACCCAGTTGGGGATCCCTATCCACACTGCATATGTAGCACTTAAGCTTGCATATGCCAACCCCGCCTGCCATGGCTTATCCTACCCCTGAACTGGTCCTGCGCCACCCGAGAGCACAGTACTCCTCTCCTCTCCAGGCACGCCGGCCATGAGGGTACACGCTACTCTCGCCATCTCTCCACTCCCAGTGCGTGGTTGTCGGTTCAAGCAGTAGGGCCACCGGAGTCAGAGGCTTTCCGTAGTATGTGGCTAGTTGCAAAGTCTCGATCACAGCAGGCCTACAAGGAACGGTCCCTAATTCTTTTTCCGCTGGCGACATTGCATTGGGACTCTAACCCAAGTACAAGTGTCCCAACAGTTTTCAAATCCCTTTTTCCGCCGGTGGTCAAGCATTGGGACTCTAACCCAAATTCACAACCACCGAGCAAGAAAATCCCTTCTCGTCTGTGACAATGTACTGATCAGGTGCATAGCCACTGAACGAGAATATACCAATTCTCTTTTTCGTGAATTAATCAATGACACATATGTATAACAATAACTCAAAAGTAGCATTTTATGCAATTCTAATTTATTCGAGCAGGGCTAGCATTTTCAAACATTTTATTTTAAAATGGGTTCCAGATATTTCAGTGGTCAAGGTTGGTAATGCAGCAATTGGGTTATCAATCAACTCCTATCAACTTAATGCAGTAGATTGACTCAAGTTATAAACGTTTTTCAAATCACAAGGAGAGGGGCTGGATGCACCGGGGCTTGCCTGTGTTGCAGGTCTGTCACTTCCGTCAGAAAACCAAAGAAATCTACTTGACTTCTCTTGACGAATACTTCCCCCGTTGGGGAGAAATCAAGAAATCCTTCCGAGAATCCGATCTCTACACGCAACATAATGATGCATGCTTACATGGTGCGGAATGACATGAATGAAAAATGTAGAACAAACATGTAATTAACAACCTTGAGTACAACTTTCCTTCACGGTAAAGTTGCAAAACATTGTTCATTAGGTAGGAGGGTGTTTTCGTATTTCATTTCTATTGACCATTTTAACAGTCATAGAAAGCCGCCGCACAACTTGTTTAATATCTACCGTAATACACTAGGTAACGCACCAAGGATCCCCATAGAGAATGCCCTAGGGTTAACAATCTGTACAAAAGTCATTCAAAACCTAGTTTACTGGGGTTTTCTATTTAATTTTATTAATTGATTAATGGGTTATAAAATATTAAATCTTTAAACTATTTCCAATTGAGCTCAAACTTTTTCTATAGCTGAATCTCATCTTAAAACAGTGTCCATTCAAATTTTATGATTTTTGGATAATCCTATTGGCTTATAAAAATCATAGAAGCTCCATTTATTAATTAATGTGCTGGTTTTTAATACCTGTAGAAAGTACTTAAATTCATGATTTATCATTTTTGTTAAATACTACCTACTGTATAGAGCATACATAAATATTTTCATGATTTTTTGAGCAATATTTTTATTCCTACAAAAATAACAAATAGCAGCACTATTTATATTCTCAGGAAATCAGAAAAACTAATTAAATTCGCGGAAATTGAGAAATCCCTTTTCGGCCCGAGCCGGCCCAGAGACTACAGGCCGAATGGCCCAGCTCGGCCTGCCCGAGCCTGGCCAAAACTGGCCTGGACCAGCCCAAGCCGCAAACAGGCCGGCCCATTGCAGCCCAGCCAGGCCCAGCACGCCCCTCCCTTCTTCTTCCTCCCGCTCAGACCACGGCGCATGCGCGGCGGCTTGCTGGCGGCAGCTCCTTCCGCGAAGCCAAGGGCACCCCTACGGGAGCAGCGCCCTCGCAAACCTATCTAGGGTTCTAAGGAAAGTAAGGCACATTAATTGCGAGGTATAATAGTTCAGGAACACCGACTACGATACCAGTGCGTACCCTGGTGAGACCTTATGTGGCTGTAGTCCACAGAAGATTCCCAAGTTGACACAGCACCATAGTCGCGGGTCGAGATACCATCATAAAACACAATTTAAAGTAACCTCAGTTAAAGAAAAAGTGTATCGATTGTGGCTATGATGTAAAGTGACCAAGGACCTTGATACAAGCATATAGCCTTTTTAAAACCTCATGCAGTCGCGAGTCACATGAGATTCTAGGTAGCTATTATCGTATCGCAGCCGTAGATCACGTTACCCACAGCAATCGGAATAGCGCTTTTTAGTTGTAAGGCTATAGTAGATCACAACCTTAAACCTCGATACCTGCATGTGCCTAGTAGAATCTCGTGTGGCCATGGCACGCAAGAGACTCTAGGTTTCGATGCGGCACCGTGGTGACAGGTCATGGCACTACTATAGGCACAACCATAGCGATTTTGGAATAACATGTTGGATTTAAGTGAGGGCCACGTGTCGGATCAAGACATGACACGTATGTAGATAAAAGTCACGGTATAGTGCTAGGTTTACATACTGAGTTTGTGGTGGATTTAAGTGCACCCTAAAGTTTTCGAAGAAGTGAATTTTCAAATAGATCTCAAGGCATTTATAAATAACTGGAAATCCATAGAACAATAGGAAATCCTCAGCGGATCGCAGATACCATTTCCAAACGATTGGATCCTAGGTATCATTTCCAAATTGGTTCCTGTTATTTTATCAGATGAAATGAAGATGATTGCAAAGACAAAGAGTCTTGAGAATACGAAGAGATCATATGTGAATTATCAAAGTGGGTTTTTATAATATAATTACAAAAAGCAAAAGGATTTTGAAACTCATGAAGAAATGTGGATACGAATTCTTGTAAAAAGGTATTTGAAAGGGAGTGAAAACACATTAATTGCAGGTTAGGATCATGACCCTCAACCCTGACAACAGCGAGCGTTCGGCAGTAATTTCCCATGGTTGCGATCCATAGGAGACCCCAGATTTCGATGCTGTGTCATGGTCTTGGAGCATGATATCCCATGGACTACAATTACAAGAGCTTTCAACCAACACATGTTGATAGACTGTTTTTAAAGAAATAGTATATGTCGCGAAAGGAGGAAATCAAGACTGACATATGCGTAGGTCTAGACAGTCAAGGATTTTTCAAGTCCTTAGTGTCGAGTTGAATGCATCCAGAAGTTTCCCAAGGATTGGAAACTTTTGGAGTGAAGTTTAACGGGAATTGTAAAACCTAGTCTTATGGCAAAATTTTCCAACTGTTGAACACACCTAACACTCATAGGCTTAAGTAGGAAATGATCTGGCCGATGACAAAGGATTATTCGAGGTTTACATATTAGTTCACATTGACTACTAGTTTAGGTCGACTTACTCCAACTCATTGAACTACCATTACACCAGTTTCCTACCGACACATGGTTTTGGATTACAATGACACTTAACCTCAGACTTGACCCGATCTGACACTGGGTCTAGGAGACTATCTATCTTCATAAACTAATCGACCTGACCACTCATTACCTCTGACTCCGAGTCACTTGCTACTTCCTCCAACTTTTCATCGGCATTCTCTGCTGAACCAGACTCTTCCTGATGGTCAGCTACTGGGACCTCTATATCTAGAATTGGATCATTCATGGCACGGAGAATTTGCACTTCTCGTTGCAGATCGGTGATATTCTGATGAGCTGCCTGAAGTTGCTGCTGATAGGTGTTATGCAGGCCCCAAAACATCGCATCCTGATGCTGGAGATATCCAACGGTCTCTCTAAGACCCTCTCTTGCCATAACGGCATAAGAATGAGCTTCTTCACGCTGCTGGATGAGAAGTCCTATCTAAAGATGAAGACTATCTACCAGACTTTCTAATTCTTCTATGCGGTGCTGGTCTGCTTGTCGCTGTGCTTCGAGTGCTTCCACCTGGACGTCCAGACCGATCTTTTCCACATCACTGATCTGAGCACCCTCTTGCCATTTTAGGGCTTTCTTACTGGCCTTCTTCTTCTTGAGTTCTGTATTCTTGAGTGCTTCATAACATTCAGAGTAAAGTTCCTGCCACTCCTCGCGTCCTCGCTCACGGGTTAAATGGAGATTAAGGACGGCTAGCATAGCTCGAGTAGTGGCTACCAATATGGGATCCTGTTGATCAGAATTTTCTTCTAGTTGCTTGGCTTGTTGTTGAAGACCATCCCAGTTGCCTGGTGCCTCAGCCGGAAACATTCTCAGAGTAGAGACTATGATGTTTTTCTGACACCTGAAGCAAATCTTCCTCAGGACTTCCAGTGCTGTAGCCTGAGCTCCTTCCCAGGGACTCATACCTTCAGCCTGTGCTTCCCAAGCTGGCCAAAACAGAGCGGCGGTGCAAGCTGAGATCCGGAGGGACACTTCGTACCACGGCCGACCAAGGAGAATAGTACGGGACCAACGATACTTGGGTGGTTCTGAGTAGCCTACTTCCTGCAGTAACTGCCATAACACTGTAGGGGTTCCAAACATAGCCAGGCATTCGTCAATTCCAGTTGTAGGGCCTCGCGGATCCATCTATTGAGAAGAAGGGTAAGAATTTGTTTTTAACTAAATATATTTGGAAATAGGTTTTATTTTAGAAAGTAGAGATATATTTCATATCGGGGGTATTATTAGTAGTTGTAATGTCATGATGCATGAGCGTTCCAACGCAATCCAGAATACTCCGATATATACGTATTGTACTGATTAAATTAATTACTAGAGTGACACGCACTCAACGTTTTTACACATAGGGCATACTTAAGGTGTTACTCCACGACTAAACTCAAGACCTATCTAGAGACCTATAGAAAGAATCAAGGAAAGATTGCCTAGAATGAATGAGGAAAGTTCAGAAATAACTCGGACCAAACTACCCCATTAATTTTATTCATTCGAAATCATTTTTAAGTTTTTGTAAAGTAATACTGCAAGTACTTTACAATGAAACGCTCTGATACCACTTGTGACAGAACCGCCTTGATCATAGGGCCCACGTGCACCGTCATCGTCCCTAAGGACCCACGATCAGTCTGCACGTGGGCCCTATGATTAAGGCGGTTCTGTCACACCGGGTGGCGCCGGCGTGCGGCGCGGGCACGCGCGACCTCTGCTCGCGAACAGAGCACGAGCAGAGCCCGGACCCCCTGTCAACACTATAGCAGTACCATGACCATTCATTGACTTTTGCCAAATTACTTTTTATTTTATGTAACAAGTTAAAAAATTTCCAATGTAAAAGTTGCAGTAGATTTAGTGCTGAACATTTTTGGTTTTTGAACCACATTCAAATTTTGAATGGATTTTGAATAAATCAAAAGGGGGTAATTAGGGATTTTGAATTTCAAACCTAATCCAATCAAATTCTCAAAACTTTTCTCAATAACTTAAAAACATGTAAAAATAGAAGTTGTTCCACTTGTCAAGTCCTACAACTTTTATTAAATGAGGCTTATCAGATTATTCATGGTTTTTGAAATAGCATTTCAAATTTAAATTCTAAAACACTCATTAGGGTTTAATTTGAAATCTCAATGCATAAGTTCAAAATCCCCAAATATAAAAGTTGTTCAACTTGAAAAGCCTTACAACTTTCATTAAAGGAGTTTGCCCAAATTATTAAAAGTTTTTGAAAGGGCATTTTAAATTTGAATAATCAAACACTAATTGGGGTTTAATTTGAAATTCCACTCAATAACTTTGAAACCTCTAAAAATAAAAGTTGCTCCATTTTAAAAGGGCTAAAATTTTTATTGAGGAACCATCATCAAATCCTTGCTAGTTTTTGAACTTGAATTTCAAATTTAGATTTTAAAGCATAGATTAGGGTTTTATTTGAAATTATTTTCAATAACTTCAAAACTACCCAAAATAGAAGTTGCTCAACTTTTAAAGATTTACAACTTTTGTTTAAGACCCAATACCTAATTCCTTTTAGCTTTTGAATTAGGGTTTTGGGTCCGAATTAGGATTTATAAATGATTTTCTTTTTATTTTCCAATTGGATTAAGATAATTACACACCAATACAAACATTTACATATCAAATCACTCTAAATTACCTATGCACAATCAAATGCAAGAGTTTAACTTATTTTAGTTGATGCACCTTAACAGGGTCAAATGCGGGATGTGTTACACGCAATCATGATGACATGGCAGGTTTTAGTTATAGTAACAACAGGGGTGTTACATGCTCATGCAAACATTTTATCACGGACTAACTCAAAGGTCATGTGAGCAACTGGATGCCACTACTGAATGATCATTTATGTCACTCACCCCTGGAAGAGCTGAAGATATTATGGCAAAGATAGCAGAAAATCAGAGTTGGACAGACAACACCAAAACATGCCATAAGAGTGAAGAAGTTCCAGAGGGAATATGTGCACTATCAACCAAGATGGATGTACTATTGAACTGGTTAGAGCAAAGGGCAAATTATAAAAGAGATCGTCAAGCTATTCAAGATACATTCAATTCCCAGAATCAATGTGAAGAGTATTTAAGAATTGAGTCTGCTGAATCCCCAGAAGATATTAGTACAGTCATCAAGTCCACTTCTCAGAAGTAAGGATGGACTCAACCTAGGTCAAGGTAAGTACCAAGGCAATTATTATTTTGCAAATCAGAGACAACCACCCTTGAGAGAATTAATATTAGAACAAGTTAGAATTAATGAAAGTATTTATAAGAAGCTTGCTTCTAATGGTAAAATTTTAGAAGGAATTAATTCTAAGTTAGATAATTTCTCTTCTGCTGTTAAAGATCAAATATTATTTAATAAAAGGATAGAATTACAAATTGCACAATTATCTTCTACTTTGTTTACCACTAACCCTGAACCAGTAAAAAGAATATCTACTAGAGGAGGTAAGTCTACACGTGATCCACCTTACCCAAAAGGGGCACGTAGACCACCACATTTAGTACAGGTACAAGAAGAAATTGAGAAGGACAACAGAGAATAATAAGTCGTACCACTTTCACCACCAGTTGAACCACAAGATCAAGAATTAACTCAAGATTTTCATGACACAACCCTCCTACCGTTTTCACGCAAAAGGAGAAGGGCTAAAAGGGATGATCAATTTGGTAAGTTTGTAGAGGTAATTCAGAAATTATATGTCAATATTCCGTTGTTAGATGCCATGCAGGTACCTACGTACGCAAAGTATCTTCGAACCATACTCAACAACAAAGGACCACTACCTTCTACTGAAGTTGTCAAGCTAACAGAGGAGTGTAGTGAGGCAATTCTGAGTTCTTCTCCTGCTAAGAAGAAGGATCCAGGGTGTCCCACTATTGATTGCTCAATCGGAGACCAGATATTCGAGAATGCTTTATGTGATCTTGGAGAAAGTGTCAGCGTCATGCCCAAGACAGTCTTCGACAAACTCAACTATTCTACTCTCACACCAACTTCGTTGTGGAGGTAACTCGGTAGTTATCGGTAATTTAATTTTTGCATAAGATTTTTCATATTTACCTTCCCATAAATTGCATCATTAAAAAGAAATAAAAATAAGCATAGCATGATTAAAGGTTAAGCCCCATATGATTACTACTAACGGAGTGTTAAACCCCGTCAGTGAAATTTACTGCGGTAGCAGAAAATTATAAAAAGACCATCATTAGAATTCTAATTTTTCATAGATGCATAAAAGTAATTTAGTTTTTCTTTCTTGTGTCATTAAACGGTATAAATACTGGAGACATTTGGGACCCACACACATCACATCAAGTCACCTCAAGCATTATCATTAACTACCACCTTTCACTATCATCAAAACTCAATTATTCATAAATGCACTACCCACCATTCATTCATTTCACCAGAAAGAGCACTCACACACATGCATTTGGAGAGATCTGAGAGCAATGTCGACATACTTCAAAAGTGGAGGGCCAAAGGACACCAGGTGGGGCCGGATGGCCCTACACCCACGCCGGCCGGCGCCCCTCTCCTTCTCTGCCTCCCACTTCTCTCACTCACTCATTCACTCACTTGAACTCCAAAGGGCACCTAGCTACTCTGTTTTGCTTCTCAAAATTTTAAACTCTCACAAATCTTCCATTTCATTCAAGTTTAATTATGGAAAGGAGTAGAGAAGGAGATTAGCAAGAGCACTTAGTAGAGAGATTACTTCGATTCCTTCTCTTCACTTGTTCTTGCTTTGTTCTTGTGTTCTTGTTCGTTCTTGCCGTGTTCTTCGTGTTCTTCATTTGATAGGCAAGATGAGCAATAGAATGAAAGGTACCATCTGATCACTTGGAAGAGCATTTTCACGCCGTACAACAAGAAGTAAAACATCATCACAAGTACCATCGTTCTTCGACTCCGACATGAATATTGATTCTCCTTCACCCTTCGTGTATGACAATCCTTTATCCTCTTCCCAATAGGAAGAGAGGTATGAGCTCACAAGCATCACTCAAATTTCTTTACCAGCTAGACTTCAGAGAGAAATATTGAATGTGGTTAAGAACAAGGAATTTTCGCACACTCTAATTTTTGACGGCACCTTGCTCCATGAAACCGAAATGGATTCCGAGTTTGAGCTTATATTTAGAAATGTTGGTTGGGAATATGCATTGAAAATCACTGAGCAGGGTAGCAAGTTACTCACAATAGAATTTATTAGCACCCTAGACTTTGATGATGATGAGGTCAATTTTAGAATGTTTAATAAACCTTTCACCCTCTCATGGAAAACCCTTAGTTTAGCGCTAGGATTCCATAATCAGTGTGTGGCTAATATAATGGAATCTCTCCAAGACTTTGATAAAGATGATTTTTGGGAGAGCATCACTGCAAAGAAATCAGAAAGAAAACAAAAATATACTAATGAAGAAGTCCATCACCCCACAATGAGGTTCATGCTTAAATGGCTAGCATTTACATTTTTTTTCCTAGAGAGGAATTAAATACCATTAAACAAGATGAGCTACATTTGTTATATATCATGATAAAAAACAGAAAAGCGTCACCTGTGACAATGATGTTGAATTACTGGAGAACTGTCCCTTCCATGAGAAAATACAGTATTTCTTTTACTTCCTGGATTACACGTTTAGCTACTGGGCTAGGTTTGTTACAAAATGCTACACTTGTTTTTATTCCTGATGCCTGTAGAATTATTCGTTATGATTTTTTCTTTCGTGCTCACATGCTCAAACGTCGAAACAATAAAATAATCATGATTTATAAAAACTATGCAAATAAGTACGAACTGCCGGACAGGGAGTTAGGAATCTATTCTGTTCAGAACTTTGTTTTTCCAGCTAGTGGAGCTAATGTTGGCAGGTGTCCGTCCGCACGCATCAGCAGGGCACCGAGACCTGATTTCACTGGAGCTGACCCGGCACCATCTGGGCCAGCTTATTTTCACTTTGTTAATTTTGGTGAGCAGGGATCGGCGTAGGAGTCACGTCAGCACTGGATTGCCCATGCAGGATGGGAGAACCAGCCCACAATTCAGCAAGGAGAGTCTTCATCTGCAGCAGCAGCTGGTTGGGGAGCATTTCCCACAGAGCCACCGGACAACACAGCCAATGATTTTCAGAGGGGCCGAGCATCCTTTTCTGTGCGCAGAAACACGGACTTCACCATTGGTGGACCGTATATGTTCCACGCACCACCAGAAGATGGCTACTACCGGCCACCCGAGCAGCATTTTTCGGCTACCACTAATGATTTCCTAGCTTTATCTATGCGCCTCACTAACATTGAGCAGGGACAGAACGAGGTAAGAGACACGCTGCACCAGCACGAGCAGTGGCAGCATCAGGTCGATGACAGGTTCTACCAGCATGAGCAGTGGCAGCACCACACGGACCAACGACTTGATCAGTTATACCAATGACAGCAGCAAACACAGAGCGGACTGGAATATTTGATACATCAGATGGGATTTCCGCCGCCGCCTCCACCACGGTACTGAGCGTGGCAACATCTAGCTTGGGGGAGATTCCCGCTAGGTGAGCACCCTTCACCTTTATATTCTCTACTATTTATTTCAGTATTTATTTCAGTCTTCAATTCTATCAATTTTAATATTGCTAAAAACAACAAGAAAACTAAATAAAAATTTATTTACTGCTTTCTTTAGTTACTACATTAATTTCATACTTGATAAAAATAAAAATCCAAAAAATAGAATATATAAATAAGTTTGCTTTAAATTCTACATTATGTTTGTCTATAGAGTAAGTAAAACTTGAAGCTGGAGAACATCAAAAAGATGATTAAATTGTTTAAATATAATTTCCTACAAATGCTTAGTACTTAAATTTAAGTTCTCCTATGAATTACATGAAGTTTATCTACCATGAAAATTTATTCTGAAACTTAATATCTATGGGTAGCATGAATCTTAAATCTAAGTAATTGATGGATATGATATAAGAAGGTTTGAGTTGCTATTTATTTCATTCTGAGTGATACATAAGCTCCAGACATTTCAAAAGATAAAATCAAAACAAGATAATAATTTGTTCTGGTAATATGATTTAAGTAGACTATTCTGTTATGCATTCATGATTAAATTCACATGCACAAAAGTTTTTGCTCTATGCACAAAGTCTCTCTTTTAGAAGTCCAAAAGAAAGTGTCGGTTATAAAATTAAAAGATGTCATACCAAAGAAGTATGAGCTTGAAAGATGCCATATCAAAAGGATATGTGCTAAAAAAAGAGATTAAAACAATGGGTCCAAAGGCACCTACCTGAGGGGAAAAAATGGATACAAAAAGTATCCGCTGGGGAGATAGCCCACACTTTTCAGAAAGACAGAAAAGTGAGGATAATGCATAGGAGCCCGAAAATAAAATTTTATCACACTCGCACATTCAGTCATGATGTATAGCTTAGTAGTCCTCTGTAATCTTATTAGTAGACTCTCATTATTTTCTAAATAAAAATTATATATAACTCTGGAGCATTGGTTGAAGCAAAGGATGAAAGACATAGTGCTCGCTTAATTATTCTATCTTTCAATTGCCTAAGATTTAGTTTAAAAGCCCCACGGTTGAAAAGAATAGGAATAAGTTTGAAAGGTGGACTAATGAATTTCAATTCAAAGAAAAATTTCTGTTTAATATTTGAGTACTTGTTGGAGGTTATACATATTAATGAAACCCTGAATAAATTATTTCAAGTCAACTTTGCTAAGGGACTAACAATGACTTAGCTTGGGGGTATTGTTGATGGACGTTAAGTACTAATTTTATACGGTCAACTAATGCTTGGAAAGGGGCAATAATAGAAACATAGGGGTTATTACTGACAGATTCTATTTGTTTTGGTGAATTGTCTATTTTTCGGGGAATTATCCAGAAAAACTTAACAGAAGGATTAAAGTGCATAATTACCACGAAACTTGATCGCGAAGGAAACTAACGTCATCGGCAAGATAGAAGAGTGTAGAAGGTACCCGAAGCAAGCTGGGCCCCACCTGGCAGGTGGTGTGGCCGGCCGGCCCCAAGGGGGCCGGGCGGCGCCCCCCTAGGGTTTTGCCGCCGTCTTCTGGAGTCTTCTTCCACCGCCTCCGAGGAGTCATCTCAGCTGTATGTTAAGTCGGTTTGATCCAACGGTGCACGTTCACCCCACCAGGCTATAAATAAAGGGGCAGACACCCCTCCCAGAGCACCAATTCATTCCTCCTGCTTCATTTGTCAAGAGTAGACAGAAGTTAGGGTTTCCAGGGATTAGAAGTAGAGCTCTAGTTCTTCAAGTTCATTAGTTTAGGCGTCTAGCAAGGTTCAAGTAGAGTTGGGCGCTACGCTCGGGATTCCAGATCTGTTCGTCTGGAGATCGGTAATTTTATCTTGTATCTCATTATGACTTTGCTGTATTTTAATATATTGCTACTTATTCAGTTCTTACTTTATTCTAGTTGCATATTCGATATATTTGTGATTGGTGATGATTATTGTCATATGATCGTAAAGCGCCTAATTCAATACTCGAGTGAGTTAGGTGGTATGTATTATCTAGACGTGGTGTCTAGATATATTACGTACCTACGGAGGCACCCTGACGTGCCGGGTCGTGTGGTAGTCCGCGTAGGTTACAGCTGCGTTGGTTCCTCTGTAGTCCACCCCCCGTACGTAGGACGAGCAGAGCGCGGTCGCGAAGGAGGCGACCCTTGTGTCTTAATATCCTCATTAGATGATGCTCCTTATGATGTTTTCTGAGTTGGTTCTGCTATAAATGAAAATGTGTGATATACCGTAGGCTGTAGACTTTATATTTAGTGATTACATAGGTTTCCTTTACTTTAGCCGAATCTTGAGATTGTCTTACTACATTAGTGAATCTCTATATTCTATCTATGAAATACCATTTACTTTATTTACTCAGTTATCATTTATCATATTATCATTGACTTATTATCGCTAAGGCATTAGAGTTACTGGTCATTATAGGTCTGCACATTTATTATCTTTTCAATTACTATAGTAGATTATGAGTAGAATGTCTATTTATCCTTTTGGCATAAAACAAATCAACGATACTCGGAATACTTATCGGGTGAAGTGCTACAATGGGAGAATTATCTGTGTGCTTGCGGATATATTCTATAGTGTTATATTTTTTTAGGTGGCAAGTGTAGATTATTTTACCAATGGTTTTTGGCATCATGTTAGGGATGACAACTTAACGCGAAGTGATGTTAAAAATACCGACACCAGGTGAATTTTAATTCTTGGCGCCGGCAACGCAGCCCAGCCCAGTTCTGAATGTCTACAGAAGAAGGCCACGGCCCAAGACGTCACTGGGCCTCCCGGGCATTACTTCAGTTAGTAATCCATCACTTCAAGTAGTGGAACTGGTGGCCAGGTGAAGCCCAAGACTGCGAGCTAAAAAGGATGGGTACTGCTACAGACTTGAGAAGAATCCATCGAAGAAGCGCAAGATCACAGCACTACAAATCAGCAGCGAAGATGGGGAGGCTGGGCCCGTTCCTCTAGCCACGCTCCAAGCATGGGGGATACCATGTGGAGTGGACCCTGGAGATCTCTCCGAGGACTCACTGATGGAGTCCTCATCTGCCTCCCTTAGTCAACCATGATCAGAAGCCAACCAGAAGCTGCGACGGGCCCAAGCTAGGAGAGTTGTGCTACTCCGGGCCCAATCAATCCTATTTCTCTTTTGTTTAGTCATCTCAAAGTGTTTAAACTTCAGTGGATGTATCAGGGACATCCTGATGATGACAGTATGCTTTTGTCGTGGACACCGTTTGACTGCTATGCTATGCTGGCCATAGCTTTCCGTTTCTCTTGCTTTTGGTTTTTAAATGAGTAATCAATTGAGAAACTGGCACGTTCTTTGCTGGAACACTAGAGGTATTAATGATTTCCACAAGTGGGATGTGGTACGAAACAAAATAGAAGACAGCGCCTATTCAATCTTTTGTCTCCAAGAAACCCAAAAAGAGGATATTGACATCTCTTTTATTCGCAAGTTTGCCCCCATACGTTTTGACAGTTTCGATTTTGTTCCTTCTGTGGGAGCCTCGGGTGGCATTCTTGTCGGTTGGAATAGTGCTATTTTTAGTGGTTCAGTTCTGGACAAGCAGCGCTTTGGCGTCACGGTTCGCTTCACATCTGCCCACTGTTGACAGTCCTTAACACCCCATTTTATACCATCAACAGTGCCTAATTTGGTCATAAAAATGATACAAACCAAAGTCATAGGTTTTTTATTTCTAACCATTTCCACAAGTTGTGATGGCTATGTGAGTGTAGGTGCAAGGAAGTACAAAACAGCGATATATAAGGAGAAAAAGCTTTATCCATGCTTCTTGTGACTACACCAATTCAAGGAGTTTGAAATAAGGTTTGGTTCACCCAAATCGGAGGACGGACGATAAGGTTACGCTTTCCGGAGAGTGGAGAACAGGCCGCAGGAGCAGTCCCGGGTAAAATGAGCACTCAGGATGCATCCGGACTCGGAATCAGGCAAACGACTAGGCGTTGGAAAGCTAACTAAGAGGCCTATGTTCTCACCAAATATGAGCACATTTTGCCCAAGTTGGAGGGTGCCCGCCCTGTCCCTGTCACGTTCCACGTCAGCAATCCGTGGGAGATGCCAAATAAAGTTTGTCCTCCGTTGATCCAAGGTTGGTGCAAGATCTACGGTCCGGTGGCCCTGTCAATAGGGCGCCCGCCTTGCCTCTGTCACCTGCCACGTCTACAATCTATGTGAAGGTCCCTAGAAGCCATCCTAGCCATCAATCAAAGTCGGTTTTCAACCAATGATGCAAGATGGAGGTGTCAAGGATCCATGGACCCACATGTCATCCTCCAAGGGTCACAAACCGACTCTACCACCGCAAAACGGGCATAAACCGACCTTGCAACCGCCTTTGGGGAGGAACCACGGTCGTTGGATCGCAAGTCGGTGAAATCAACCGGGCACCCGCCCTCCTAGTAGGGCGCCCGCCCTACCTCTGGCGGCCACCGACCTCCAGCACGCCTACAAATACCCCTGGAGTACTCTAGCACTATAAATAGGACCTCTACCTCACTTGTAAGTTGAACAACTACTAGATACACACTCACCACATGAGAGTCATAGCCTTAGAGCTCTCCTAGTGAGGAGTAGAAGAGAGGGAAAGAGTGAGGAGAAGCTGGAGGAGTGTCGGGCCTGTCAGCACCATCTTCGGCGTGTATCTCTGCGGATGCGGGTCCCCTCCAAGTGAGCCGCTCCGGGATTCTTCTTGGTTAAGGTACTTGGCTCTGTAAGTGTGTTGGTATAAATTAACTGCACTCTATTAAATATTATTATTATCAAAGTATCCGCAAGTGCACAGATAAAACACCGATGTAGCACTTCACCAGACAATCCCGGTTTTAATATCGAACCCAAAGGAATAGTAAGTGATACTGACTAAGTCTATTGGTTCTTAACCCGATAACACAATCAATCCAGAGAATATTAAGAACGAGGAGATGACTAATGATTATCTAGATCCGACAACCGGTAAACTTTGAATAATATCGTTCTAATCGGGCAGGGAAATGAATAAGAGCGGAAATCAGAGTTCCCTCCTACCAAACACTTATACACCTATCGATCCTATCAATGGGAAGTGGACTACAGAGGAATCAACGCAGCTGTCACCTACGCAAACTACCACTATCCGGCCAATCAGGGGACATTCACAAGTAATTATAGCCCAGACACCACGTCTACACTACAAACTATTACTTCAACCAAGGAGCTACCAAGATCAAAGCACTCAAATAGAGTTGTAAACTTAAGAACGAATAAGAACAAATGCTTACTTGAATCAGGATGTTGAATACAAAAGTACCTCAGAACGCAACTCTGGGCGAGGGAGCTGAATCCAGACGAATACAGCTACGAAGAAGCTCCGACAGGCCGGGAATCCTCCGAATCTCTACTCACCTACTCTATCTCTCTAATCTCTCTCTTGATTGCTAGCCTAGATCTAGTGGATATCTATCTAATGCTTCAGGGTCTTCATCTCTTGATCTGGCGCTCTCCAGGGGGGTATGCCCATCTATTTATAGCCCGGTGGGATGCACGTATGCCGTAGGATCAAACCGACTTAAAACAAGGGCCCAGATGACTCCTAAAAGGCGATGGTAGAAGACTCCAAAAGGCAGCGGGTGGAAACCCTAGGGGGTGCTGCCCGGCCCCCCTTGGGGCCGGCCGGCCCTACCTGGCCATGTAACAGAACCGCCTAAGTCACATGGCCCACAGGCACCTGTCATTGTCGCTAATGACCTCTGACAGCCGGGCCCGTGTCCTAGATGATCTAGACAGCCCTGCCAGGTTACATCAGCACCCGTTCCTCCTACAGGATCCCATTGCGAAGCCATTACAGAATTACAACATTTCATAATAAAATACATGAGAGTAAAAGTGCGGAAGATTAAATAGTACTTAGATTACAAACCGGCTGTTCAAATAGAATTCAAATGCAGTTATTACAGACCATAGTTCAAATAGTAGTGGCAGTAGTAGAACAATGACATAACATAATAAGATAGGTAATAACACGGACCCTGCCCACAGGTCCACTTCACTCTTCTTCACTATCCTGGATGATGGTCACACAACAAGGGGCAAGACAGACCTCCTGCTGCTGACTACCTGCAACGGGGTTAACAAACCCTGAGTACTGTGGTACTCCGCAAGACTTACCCGACTAAGAAAAAGGAATAAGACTCAGGAATGCAGGCTGAGGGTAGTCAAGGTAAGGCTTTAGCAAGAGTCAAGATATTTTGCGGAAAAGCATTACTAATTCTGTTCTCAATATTTTAAGGAACATTTTTAATAGTCAGTATCAATAATTCACAATTCTTCGCTAATATATCCATCAAAACCAATTTACTTATTCTTTCTCAAAAACATCCTACTTTCGAACCACTTTTCGATGTAGGTGTGAGGATCAAGTCTCCATAACCGAGGAGCAACGACGATTCGAATCGATTAGTACCCAGCTGGGGATCCCTAACCACACTGCATATATAGCACCTAAGCTTACATATACCAACCCTGTCTACCACGGCTTTTCTATCCTTGAACCGGTCCTGCGCCACCCGAGAGCACAGTACTCATCTCGTCTCCAGGCACGACGGCCACGAGGGTACACGCTACTCTCGCCATCTCTTCACTCCCAGTGCGTGGTTGTCGGTTCAAGCAATAGAGCTACCGGAGATAGGGCTTTCCGTAGTATGTGGCTAGTTGCAAAGTCTCGATCACAGCAGGCCGACAACGAACGGTCTCTAATACTTTCCGTTGGATACCATGCATTGGGACTCTAACCCAAATACCCAGGCAACCACCCGGTTTTTACATCCCTTTTCCGTTGGCGACGATAAGTTGGCACTCTAACCCAAACATATGACCACCACCCGGAAAACATATTTATCTTTATTTCCTATTCCTTTTATTAACAAATTAATCAAACATTTAATTAATTAACAACTAAACTATTTTCAATTGACACCAAACTTCACCAACAGATAGATCTTTACCTAAAATAGTACCAAACCAATTTTTGTGATTTTTGGAATTACAGAGAATTAATTAAAATTCATTAAAGTTGCATTTATGAATTAAAATACTAATTTTTAATCCCTACAGAAACTATTCAAACTCACTATTTAATATTTTTATTAAATACTACATAATACAGAGAGTGTCTACAAAATTTTTCAGGATTTATAGAGCTACAGAAATATTCTCACAAAAATAACAAAGTCAAACACTATTCATATTAATTTAAAATGGAAAAGGCTTTTGATATTTGCTGGAAAAAGAAAAAACCCCACCGGCCCGAGCTGGCCCACTTCAGACGCAGCACGGCCCAGCTAGCCTATAGGCGCCCGCGCCCCTTTCTCCCTCTCTTAGAACCACTGACGGGCAGGCCCCACCCGTCAGCGTCGTCTCCTACCTCTCGTCCCCGCCTCCAGTGTGCCTCGCGCGCGCTCCCCTCGCGGCGGCTCGCCGCCGGCGGTCTCTCCGGCGAAGGAGACACCTCCAGCCGATGGCCCCGGCCTCCTCACACACCCTCAGGGACCTAAACGGACTAGCGCCGGCCGGTGACGAGCTCGCTGCTACCCATGGCGGCTCGGTCACGGCGGCGCGACGAGTTCCAGCCACTGCGGGCCGATGGCAAGTAAAAAGCAAGGATTGGGGATGGTCAGTGGCTCACCACGAGGTGATTAGGGCAGCTGGTAGAGACCGGGGTGGAGTAGAACGGCAAGCGCGACGGCGGTGACGGACACAACGATTCGGACACGTCGGTGATCCCCTGTTCCGACCTATCCTGTGCACCATAGATGAAACGGTCGAGCACATGAGCACCAATGGAGCGCCATGAGTCCGAAACGAACCACAGAAAGGAGGGAGTCTCACCCCGTTGAACTAGGCACAGCACGAAGGTGGGTGGCGACGTTCCGACCGTACCCGAAGACGACGACCCGCGTTCCGGGCCCGGCACAGGACCACAGCACACTCCAACGGAAGCAACTAGTACGCAGGTGTGTGGTGGGGTTGGCGACGAGGTGAATTGGCCGGAGGTGAATTGGAGGTGACGAATTACTTTCGGACTCGGAAGGTCTCACCGGCGGTCGAGCGGAGGGGAAGAGAAAAGAGAGGGGTGCTCGTCGCCTTTAAGGTGTCGCGGACGAAAGGATAAGGCCGGGAAGGTCCGGGGCCCCCATGTGGTCGCAGCTCGACGGCGTCAGGGCCATGCCCCGGCCGGATGTCGCCGGCGTGCGGTGCGGCGCACGCGTGTACCCGCGTTGCCCATGCGGCCGAGAACAGAGGGGGTCCGGTACTGTTCATGAGAACAAGGTCAAATCCTATGGATTTCAAATTACTCCTAAACCGTGTAGCTACAGTAGGGGCTCTAAAAATAAAAGTTGTGCCAAATTTTATTTAGAACACTTTTGCTTTTTGAACCATGTTCAAATTCTGCACCAATTTGAAATTATTCAAAAGGGGTAAAAGTAGGGTTTGAATTTTATTTGCAATTCAATCTAATTCCCAAAAATTGTCTACATAACTTTAAAATATGTAAACATGAAAGTTGTTCACCTTACTGAGCTCTACAACTTCTATTAAGGATGTTTGGTCAGATTACTTATAGATTTGATTACTTATAGATTTGAAAATGATGTCTCAAATTTGAATTTCAACATAGTAATTTGAGTTAAAATCATATTTTCATTTAAGAACTTCAAAATCACCGAAAATAAAAATTGTTCCATTTTAAAAGATCTACAACTTTCATTGAGAAACTTTCATCTGATTCCCAATAGTTTTTGAATTAGGGTTTTGTGGTCAGATTAGGGTTTAATATCCATTTCCTATTTGAAATAAATCTGGATTTTTCTTTTTGGGGTTTAATTACACAATCAACTATGAACACAATCAAATCACTCTAGGAGCCCTAAGCACAATCATATGCAGATGATTAATTTAAACATGATGACATGGCAGTTTAATTACTCAGTAATACCAGAGGTATTACAGCCTTTCCCCTAAAAGAAATCTCGTCCCGAGATTTGATATAAAAATAAGACTTGAAACAAAGTAATGAAAAAGAAATTGTAACAACTAACCTAATTCAACCTTGATCCCTAGATGAGTAGAAGAGTTTATACATTACACGACTCGGAACCTTACATCTACAGAGTAGCGAAGAATTCGGGAAAATTTTCCGCGAGATAGCCTTCCGATTCCCAAGTGGCTTCATCTTCGGAATGCTGGCTCCACTGGATCTTGTACCACCTGATTGTAGTTCTTCGGGTAACTCGATCCTTTTGATCCAAGACTCGAATTGGATACTCGGATCATGTTAAATCCGATTCGAGTTCCACTCCTTCAACATCAACAACTTGGTGGGGCACTCGAAGACACTTCTTCAATTGCGATACGTGGAACACATTGTGTACCTCAGAGAGGTGCGTGCTCCGGCAATTGCAACTTATAAGCCACTTTTCTCACACGTTCTATAATCAAAAACGGCCCAATATACCTCGGAGCTAACTTGCCTTTGACCCCTAATCGGTTAACCCCTTTCACAGGTGACACCTTCAGGTAGACATAGTCTCCAACTTTGAATGCTAATGGTCGACGCCTTTGGTCAGCATAACTTTTCTGACGTGACTGTGCCACTTTCAAATTCTCCTGGATCAGTCGGACTTTCTCTTCGGCTTCATTAACCAAGTCGACGCCGTAGAACCATCTTTCTCCTGGTTCGGACCAATTCAACGGAGTACGACACCTACGACCGTAGACTGCTTCAAACGGAGCCATCTTGATACTTTCTTGATAGCTGTTGTTGTAAGAAAACTCTGCCAAAGCTAGACACTCGTCCCTCGTGTTGGTGTAATTGAGTGCACAAGCCCTCAACATGTCCTCAAGTACTTGATTGACTCTTTCAGTCTGTCCGTCAGTCTGCGGATGATATGCTGTGCTATTGTTGACACCAGAAGTGGCAAACGGATAAACCGCAAGCGTACGGTAGTCAATGTAGCCTTCACCGGGAGTATTCCAGGTATCGTATTTTTCACGGGGAACGTGAAGTGTTCTAACTAGGTTCAAGACCGTCCAGTGATGAGACAAAGGAGCTATGATAACTAGGTAGAGAGGTTCTTATGTAGCAAAAGATATCTGGTCTTGGCTTTCTATGTATAAAGAGGTTTACCACCTCCTCCCTTTACAAGAGGCGACAGGCGAAACAGTAGGAGATATAACTCCTACCCGAGGCGGCTGTACTATTGTATTGATGCCCTACTGTTTTAATAACTTATCTTACACACGTGGTGGAATACGAAGACCAGACAAGGCTGTCACCACTTGCTGGCTACCACAAACAATCCGTGCAACAAGCGGCCTACACTGGCAAGATATAGCCTAGACACCACGTCTACACTACACTTACTACTCTAACCTTCATGAGGGACTAGGGCACTTTACCAAGTAAAGCAATGTACAGGTAAAGCAAGTATATACTTAAAGTACTAGAACCAGAATATCAAATACTAGAAGGACTCGAATGTAAAACTTACTTGAAGATTCGCATCCGCTGAGGTACACCTTGGAGAAGATTCCCGACAGGCCCGGGGTTTTCTCCTGAAGACTTCCCTCACTCTCTCCCAACTAGCACAGCACTATAGCAGAGCTAAGCTACTACATAGTGTTTTCTCCTTTGAATCATGCTCTAAAGTGAAGGCCTATGGGGGGTATTATAGGGGGAGGTGGAGTAAAGGCTATTCCACTACCACGTCATCAATCCGCGTGACCTCCATCATGCACCGTTAGATCAAACCGCCATATAACCGCCTTAGGATCAAGGGTGGAGGATTTCCAGCACATGTTCAACATGAGGAAGGCGGTGGAGGCTCAACCGACCTAGCTGTGCCCAAGGAGTGGTTCGGCCGAACCACCCTATGGCAGGTGGGCCCAACCAGGGTCTTCTAGAAGCTTTCTTATGATCGTGGAGTAATGCCGAGCTTTGGGGCCCACCAAGTGGGGTTCGGTCAACCCACCTTTGGTGAGGTGGGCCCACCATGGTGGTCCCCACTTGTCATAGAGTGTGGCTATGTACTTATTTTGCCTTGATCTTGTCGATTCACACCTGGATCCATGTGCTTTGCTCTTTAGCAATTGATTGAAAACACACTTGTGATCCAAGGGTGGAAATGGACTCCAGGGGGTATGCCACGGATTGTGCCATGTCACCAGAGTCCTGTGGGCCCCATGCATGGTTCGGCCGAACCATGCATGTCCTCCATTTGCCCTGATCTTCCTTGTGTATGCTGATATGACTCATGTGCTGAAATGTCATGGCCTGGTGTCACCATATGTGGTTCGGCCGAACCACCTTTGGTGGAACCAAAGGTCCATCTTCTGCAGGTGGCTTCTTCATGCAATTCTAAGCACAATGGTGGTGCTAACTTGCCCATGGGTGGTTCGGCCGAACCACTCATTGTGCCCGTCTTTTGCACATCATCTCCAGAAGGTATGATATTGATGATTGTGAATTTGGTTTGTCATTTGGCCATACTTGGTTGGTCGCCCAACCTTCATATAGAGCTTTTGGACATTGAAAAGTACATGTTCTGAGTGCCTGCAACCAAATAATGACAAGTACATGTGGAACCAAGCTATTTGTACCTAAGTTACTATGTGTTTGGTGGTTTCCTTCCAGCAAGAATGCCTTGTTGACGGTTTTGAACGGGTAAAAACATGGTATAACTACCGTCAACAAGATCCCCCACACTTAAGTCTTTGCTCGTCCTCGAGCAAAGGTTAGAGAGAGAATGATAAAATATGATTATGACATTTTTAAGGTATTAGCTAACACAAAGCTTTACTCAAGACATATCTCATACAAGTGGGTTATGTGGTATTGTCTAGCATATATCCTTCAGATGTTAAAAAATGGAACAGTTCTCAAAGCAAAGTCATCTTTCCATTTTCATATCCTTAGCACTTAGAGTTTTTGATAATGATTTTAAAAGAAAGCACATAGTTCATTCTTACTCCTCAAATGGTACTCTCAAACACTCAGTAAGTATATGATTCCTCACCAAGGCATAGCATAAGATTGCCTTCTTTTGTTTCATCCTACATCTATCAAGCTTATGTGGGGCTCAGGTAGGGATAAGATAGCATACTTGCATTGTATATATTGTAAAGTCAAAACAAGGATCCAAGGAGAAAACTGTCATAATCCTAGATCAAGATGTGCAAGTGTGTGGAAAATGGTGGAATGTATTGCACCTTTATTTGATAAGATCTCTCTCTACTTTATTTTATTTGAGACATGGCTAGCATTTTTTTCTCAAAGTAATGGACCTTCATGTGTCCACTCTCTTTTTTTTGAATAAGGTAATGGACCTTCATGTGTCCATTTTTTTAATAGCCTTTGTGTCTCATCTACTAAGTCATACTAAGAGAGATATTCTAAATTTTAAAGCATGGAGCATATTTATGATGGAGATGGATGGCATGTTTTTGCGTACTTCCAGTGTAGAAGAAGCATGTGTATATGTGGTGTGTATGTGATCTTGATCCTGGGACTATGACATAATTCTCAACTAGGGTCAACAAGGTTTGACCAAACTCAAAGCAATTACAAATAGCATGATTAGAAGGGGTTTTGAACATGGTATGGCTTTGGTAGGAATTTCCTTACTATTGAGGAGTGAGTGACACTATGGTTTTATGACGTTTTCAGAAATAAATCTCTAAGCACTTTGAATAGAAAAGGTATGAATCATGAGCTAAGAACTATATCACATTTGTCAACAACTAAGTCAATATGATATTCCTATCAAGATATGTGACCCACAAGTATAAGCATATGCAAGAATTAAACTTTGTGATGTTTTACCCATTAAATGTCATAAATCATGTCACATTTTATTTTCAGATGCAAGTCTTCTTGTTTTTATTTTTATTTTATTTCATCTAAGGAAAGCAAATAAAAAGTAAAAAGGAAAGAACAGAGAGGAGTAGGAGTGGCAAACCAGTCGGGAAGCAAGTAGACGCCGGGTGGATGCTGACTGGTGGGTCCAGAGGTCCCAGGTGGGGTCGGCCGACCCCACCATAGAGCTTGTGGCCACTCCGGTGATTGCCATTCAAATCCTCACCCTTGAAGCTGCTCCTGCACTTGCGTTTTTCTATTTTGTGTTCATGTGCCCATCGCCTGACCTGCCTTTAAAGGCTTCTTGGGACAGGTTTCGTCGAGCCGACGTGTCTCATCGTGGTGCGTTCAGAATTGTTACGAGTGTGTTGGGGAGGTCACTGACCTCCCCCCACACTTGGCTTGCTGCATACTGGATTAGAGAGACAAAGGAAATGTCAAGTGCAAGGGCCCTGCTGGTGGCAACACACCAGCAGAACCAAAATTTTATTGAACATAGGCACAGGTTACTAGGAAATAAACCTAGCTAAGTGTCTTCCTTATTTGCGAAGAGATTTTTTTTGTAAGATATCTATCGTGAAAAGTGGATGACCTCACGCCCTATGGCCTTAGAGATACACTTCATCTTCGCACTAGTGCTAATGCGAAGAGCGCAGAAGTTGTCTTCTAAATCCAGGCGAGCTATTTTTAACTTCGCTATTTTCTCCTCCAAGGCACTATTGTCGTTCCTATATGTGAAAGGCACACGAAGGAACTTCTCCATGACACTCTTCTCGGTGCGGTCATTCTCAAAGTGCCTTGATGGCCCATTAATCATGGAGGATTAACCTTCCGCTAGGTGGTCTTTGGAGAGCTAGTGGTGTTTCCCTACTCATACAACTACTTATTCTCCTCGTATGTGAGTTGGGGAACAACATCTTCCCTTGTCCTAGCCCACCGCCAATGACCATGTGGTTCTTCATGAAAGGTGGGTGTCGAAGGCGTGTGGGGGCTGGTATACTCCGTAGGGCTCAACCTCAAGCACCTTGAGCTCCATGATGACTCTAGGGTCTCGAAAAGTGATCTCTCGAATGGATTAAGGTCAAAGGAAGGTGCTGGAATGGTGAATAATGGAGGTGGAAGGAAGAAGAAGGAGAAGAAGGGGTTAAGAAGACGAGTGCCAACGTTCTCCTTTTCGAAATCACGAGAAAACGTCGGGGGAACGTTGGTACAACGTTCTAGAGCCAATGGGTGGCACCAGGTTGCCATTAGTGGTTCGGCCGACCCTAATAATGGGTCATATGGCCGTGGCCACTTCCTCACTCATTTGCCAAGAGATTCCCTAAATGTGACAAGTTTGGGGGATGAAAAGTATGGGTCGGCCGACCCATATTTTTGCCCCAAACTTTTGTCATGTGTCCTACAAGAGCTCCTGAACATTGTCACATTTTCCAAAATTTCAAATTGTGCCAAGTGCGGGTCGCCCAACTTAGGTTTGAATGGCCCAGTGCAACCAGATTGTGCATTTCTAAAAGTTATATGGCTTGGCCTAATTTTGGTCCCAAATGGTGACCAAATTTTGGCTGTCCACTTCTAATTGGGGGTTTTGGGGACCCAAGGTAAAGAAAGGAAGGATTTCTAGTTAATTAAGAACCTATCTAGTGATCAAGCTATACAAGCAATTGAAAAAGAAAGTTGGACATGTAGATTTTAATCATGTCAATTCATTATCAGGGATGAATTCTAACATGTCAACTTCTTCTTCAAAGGTTCATGTAAATGGAAAACTCTAAGAAGGTGGCCACCTACCTTAAAGAGGATGAGTTGTAGTAGTGGTCCTCCTTAGTTGCATTTAAGTTCTCGTTGCCTAAACAACTTGACTTTTGACCATGAGGATCTCAATCTATCTCCCTGAATGATCTTATGACTTACCCATAGAGATGTCGAGGTTCTTGCTACAAGGGCTAGTCCAAAAGTGCAACCAAGTTCCATGCAAGTATGTTTTGATTCAATAATCAAACTTAACACCATGTCATGTTTGATTAAGGTAGTCTCTTTAACCTAAGCACCATGCTTAATTCAAAAAGACTATGGAGGTATGATCGATCTATACACCCAAACCAAAAGCATGTTAACATAGAAAAGGAAGCATAATTGAATAAATAAGATTCATTCTACTAGAGACAAGAGCATGAGTGGTGAAGACAAGAAGCATTTTTTTTAGAGGGTTGAAGACAAAATTAGGAAGAATGCACTAAACAAGAGGAAGGAAAAGTGCCAAACCAGTCAAGAAGTATGTCTCAATGTAGTGGAGGTTGACTGGGGGGCTGAGGGGTCCATGGTGGGGTCGGCCGACCCCACCTTGGAGGCTCCAACCACTTTGGTTTTTTCCTTGTGCATTATTCTTACCTCTAATGATGTGTTCCTGTACTGATACTTTTTGCTCGGGATGTCCTTCAACACCCAAATGTGTTCGAGGAGGTCAAATGACCCCCCTCACACTTGGTGTAAGGTGTGTCCTGAGTCATGGAAATAGAGAAAACATCAAGTGCAGGAGTTCTGTTGGTGGCAACACACCAACAGAACCAAAAGTCTTACTAATCCACTAAGGTTAGGAATAGGTTGCATCCTTCAATTCACTATCAACCTTTGTAGATCTGCTTGCAAGAACTCATACCAAACTACTTCGAGACTTGCAAAGTTCATGATAGAAAAACACATCTACTACAACCTCCCTTGCAAAGATTTTGGAAAGAAAAAGGAGGAAGGGGTTGTAGATGTTGTGTGTGGTAGTAGCAGAGAGAAGGATTGATTTAGGAGGTTTCTCATATGAGTAAGGATCTAATGAGAGGATCAGGGGATAACTTCCATGCTCATAGATATATCCTTCCTGCTTAAGGAGTGGGTGAGCGTTTTTCTTCTCATGACATTCCAAATCCTCCTCAAGACCTGGATATGTCATGGTTGTTTGTGAAGTCATCTTAAGCTCACCCCTTGGAACAAGAATAGATTTGGATTCCACCCTTGTGTTAAGAGGTTGGGAAGACCAAACAGGTAGATATTCCATGCCTATTCTATGACCAAGCTTCTCATTTCCAATGTCCTCCCAGATTTTCATGATTGGCCTTCCAATGAATGTGAGATGGAAGGAAAGTCCAGGAAGGTCAAAGATGTGAAAATCTACGGAGATCTTTAGATCATTAATCGCTACAGATACGCCTTGAAGGACTCCTACACAATCAAGGACTTGACCATTTGGGAGACTAAGGTGTTTTTGGGATCGTAGCAAGTGATTCTTTGATGAACTTTGAGCATGGAAATGAGGAATGATGTTTATCCCAAGGCTAGGATCATAGCAAATTTCACTATAGATGCCCATGACTTGACAAGATATTCTCCTTACAGGAGTGGGCATCTTAGTGATTTCATTAGAATCTTTAGTTTTCTCTAACCATTCTTGACTTACAACAGTGGATGGATTCTGCAACTGTTGTTGTTTCTCTTCTTGGTTAGGTTTATGGGCCTGATGACTCTCATGCCTTGGGAGTCTTAATGAATCCCCAGACTCAATGACCGGATCATCATAAGACTTTCAAGGAAGGGCACAATCGGATTTATCGGGATCAAGGATGAGTTTAGAGATGGGTTCAAAGGACATGGCGGATGTGGGCATAGAAGGGGAGAGGATAGATTTTTATTCTAAGCATTTTAGTTCTCCTTCTATGGGCACAGTCAGTGTTCCTTTTTGGAGGTTCATCCAAGATCCTTGATGTTTTCCTATGTGCCGCATGGGAATTCGAGGCGTCAAATGATGCTAATTTGGGAGATTTCTGAAGAGATCCATTCATGAGAGGTTTTGAATGAAGTTTAGAAGGTCACTTTTGGATAGGATGATTATAGGCATTCCCATAACTAGCAAGGTCAGATAAGAGATTAGCCTCGAAATCGAAGGAGCAGTTTATAGGACAAATTTCTTTCTCCTCCGATGTTTGTGGTATTTGTGGTTCAGGGTCGATGGTGGAATCTTTGGATGGGACTGATTTTGATTCGGCTATCGGGATTTCTTTTTGCTCGAGGATTAATTCCTTTTCTTCCTTAGGTGGTTCATTATACCCTTGGGTGTGGGGAGTGTTTTCAAGGATTTTAGCAAGAAGTTTCTTCCCTTCACCAACGGTACAACGAAGGAATGCTCCTCCAGAAGATATGTCAAGGAATTAAGCGGAATCTTTGCTAAGACCAAGGTAAAAATGTTGTAACAGTGCTGGCTCGGTTATAGCAAGATCAGGACCAAGGGATACTAGATCTGTGAAACGGGCCCATGCCGCACCTAGAGTCTCCTTTTCCTTTTGTTTGAAGTTTAGGATCTCTAGTCGAAGACGAGCAACACGAGAGATAGGGAAGAAAGCTAAGCAGAATTTAGATTGAAGGCTTTCCCACTCTCCATGTGCACTCTCTATGTGTCGAGCATACCAATGTTTAGCTGCTCCTGTCAAAGAGAATGGGAATAGCTTCCATTTCAAGGTATCTCATGTCATGCCTTCAATTTGAAGACATGAACACAATTGCTCAAGATCACGTAAGTGAGTTTAGGGGTTTTCATCTTCTTCCCCAGCAAATGATTGTTCCTGAACCTTAGCTATGAAACTAGGACGAAGCACATAGCTAGGCGAAAGAATAGGATGGGATGATGGTGGTGGCTCCAAACTAGCGCCCTTTGGAGCGGCAAGATGAGATATGGGTGTTTGGTTCATGGTGTGGAAAGGATAAAAATAAAAGAAAGAGAAAAGAAGGGTAACTCGGACGACTCGATTCTAGTTAAGACAGCTACCGTTCCCCAGCAATGGCGCCAGAAAGCTTGTTGACACCAGAAGTGGCAAACGGATATACCACAAGCGTACGGTAGTCAATGTAGCCTTCACCGGGAGTATTCTAGGTATCGTATTTTCCACGGGGAACGTGAAGTGTTCTAACTAGGTTCAAGACCGTCCAGTGATGAGACAAAGGAGCTATGATAACTAGGTAGAGAGGTTCTTATGTAGCAAAAGATATCTGGTCTTGGCTTTCTAAGTATAAAGAGGTTTACCACCTCCTCCCTTTACAAGAGGCGATAGGCGAAACAGTAGGAGATATGACTCCTACCCGAGGCGGCTGTACTATTGTATTGATGCCCTGCCGTTTTAATAACTTGTCTTACACACGTGGTGGAATACGAAGACCAGACAAGGCTGTCACCACTTGCTGGCTACCACAAACAATCCGTGCGACAAGCGGCCTACACTAGCAAGATATAGTCTACACTACACTTACTACTCTAACCTTCATGAGAGACTAGAGCACTTTACTAAGTAAAGCAATGTACAGGTAAAGCAAGTATATACTTAAAGTACTAGAACCAGAATATCAAATACTACAAGGACTCGAATGTAAAACTTACTTGAAGATTCACATCCGCTGAGGTACACCTTGGAGAAGATTTCCGACAGGCCCGGGGCTTTCTCCTGAAGAATTCCCTCACTCTCTCCCAACTAGCACAGCACTATAGCAGAGCTAAGCTACTACATAGTGTTTTCTCCTTTGAATCATGCTCTAAAGTGAAGGCCTATGGGGGGTATTATAGGGGGAGGTGGAGTAGAGGCTATTCCACTGCCATGTCATCAATCCGCGTGACCTCCATCATGCACCGTTAGATCAAACCGCCATATAACCGCCTTAGGATCAAGGGTGGAGGATTTCCAGCACATGTTCAATATGAGGAAAGCGGTGGAGGCTCAACCGACCTGGCTGGGCCCAAGGAGTGGTTCGGCCGAACCACCCTATGGCAGGTGGGCCCAGCCAGGGTCTTCTAGAAGCTTTCTTATGATCGTGGAGTAATGCCGAGCTTTGGGGCCCACCAAGTGGGGTTCGGCCGACCCACCTTTGGTGAGGTGGGCCTACCACGGTGGTCCCCACTTGTCATAGAGTGTGGCTATGTACTTGTTTTGTCTTGATCTTGTCGATTCACACCTGGATCCATGTGCTTTGCTCTTTAGCCATTGATTGAAAACACACTTGTGATCCATGGGTGGAAATGGACTCCAGGGGGTATGCCACAGATTATGCCATGTCACCAGAGTCCTATGGGCCCCATGCATGGTTCGGCTGAACCATGCATGTCCTCCATTTGCCCTGATCTTCCTTGTGTATGCTGATATGACTCATGTGCTGAAATGTCATGGCCTGGTGTCACCATATGTGGTTCGGCCGAACCACCTTTGGTGGAACCAAAGGTTCATCTTCTGCAGGTGGCTTCTTCATGCAATTCTAAGCACAATGGTGGTTCTAACTTGCCCATGGGTGGTTTGGCTGAACCACTCATTGTGCCCATCTTTTGCACATCATCTCTAGAAGCTATGATATTAATGATTGTGAAGTTGGTTTGTCATTTGGCCATACTTGGTTGGTCGCCCAACCTTCATATAGAGCTTCTGGACATTGAAAAGTACCTGTTCTGAGTGTCTGCAACCAAATAATGATAAGTACATGTGGCACCAAGTTATTTGTACCTAAGTTACTATGTGTTTGGTGGTTTCCTTCCAGTAAGAATGCCTTGTTGACGGTTTTGATGGGGTAAAAACATGGTATAACTACCGTCAACAGCTATGCAAAAGCTTTGTCCCTAACGACTTGTGAAATGCCTTCCAAAAATTGGAGATAAATTGGGTACCTCGGTCAGAGACGATGGTCTTTGGTACTCCATGCAAATTCATCAGATTTTCAATATACAGCTTTGCATAAGTCAGTGCCCGGCAATCCTTCTTGACTGGTATGAAATGAGCTTGCTTCGTGAGACGGTCCACAATAACACAGATTGAATCAGAACCTCTAGTTGTCCTGGGTAATCCCACGATAAAATCCATGCTGATGTCTGTTGGCAATCCTTAGAGCCTATTTCTTACCGCCAATATGTTACTAAAATAAATAGTAGGTAGGGCTTTAAACTAACATTTCCACAAGTTTTGGTGTGTACTTGACTTGCAGGTGTGACATGTAGAAATGCACAAAAACCATAAAGAAAGCGCATTCCAGAATTCGTATTCAGAAAAGGCGCAAAGAAGAAGAGAAGCCCACCTTCATTAGCATTCTGGGCCCATTCGTAACCACAGGAGAAGTCCAGGCCCAGAGACAAACCGACCACGCGAAGGCGGTGGCCAAACGGACCCACCAGGGGGGCGGCCGGTCCCCTAGTGGGGCCTCTCGGGCCCAGTCTTCTCAGGCGGTGCGTAGGACGGTTCCCTCAAGGCGGTTCCACCTGCTTCAATATCTGTTGGCGCCCGAACCGTCCTTGTTAGACTATAAAAGAGAGGGAGAGCTCCCCTCCAACACACACCATCATTTGGAGCCATTTACCTCACCTCTCACTTGTATTCTTTAGATTAGTTTTAGTATTAGAGCAAGGCAAGAGCTAGCAAGGAGAGTTTGTATCTTTGGGAGAAGAAGGAACACCTCGGTATGAATACAATGCAGTTCTCTTCCAAGTTCAAGTTCTTATCTTATTTATATAGCAATGCATATGAACTAGAGTATAGTCTTGGTCATGTTATGATCATGATATATGAACTAGCATATAGTTTATGTGTTATGTTCTTGATATTTTCATCGTTGTTCTTCATCGTTCATCGACTTAGTATGAATAGAGGAAGAATCAGGGATGAGGTGACGGTTCGTCGTACCTTCTCGGTTGCTCTTAGCCTAGCCTGTCACTTCAAAGGGGTGGGGTCCTAGGGGGTTAGGAGTTGTTTCCAAGTACGCGAGCATGGTGCTCGGGTATGCGGAGATCGGCGAATATGTCGGTATCCCACGGGCAGAGGGGTAGGTGGGCAGGTGGTGACAGCCCTGTCCATCCCTAGCACTCCCCCACGTTCGGATATTGGGTAGGAGTTCGTAAAGTCTCTATTGGCTGGCAGACCAGCTGCGGGGATCTCTCTGTCATCCCAGACCTAGTCCTGATACTAGACATGCTAGTTAGATGTTTACTAACAGTTCTTTGCATAGTTATATATGACCAATGCCTGCTCAATTAGATATATTATTTTATTCTTTATTTCTCTTTTATCCTTGAGGTCGGCTCAGATGTGTGTCCACTATCTTTGAACTATGATTTACCCCTGCCTATGCTATGTCTGCCTATGCATTCAATAAGTGATCATGTTTATGCCAAAGCTAGATGCATTCGTCCTGCCCTCCTACAGGAAATTATAAATACGACACCCCTGAATACTCACGGGTTGAAATGCTACAATGATAGTTCCGTGCGCTTGCGGATTTATCTATACTGAGCTATCATGATTGGCATACCTAAGTACCATTACCTAAGGACTATAATTCTTGTTGCACCCCAAGGCGTCGTGCTTCAGTTTTGCATATCGTAAGTAATGATGGTTGGGAAGGCCAATCAGGCACTTCTAACTGTTATTACCAGACTGCATTATCTTGGCCAGCGCCGTTAAGGGCCTAGAGTTACCTTTCTGAAGTAACGGTGGTTAGGGATGTCAACACACGTTTCTAGTATCGTTGCTAGGGATGGGCTCTTAGTCTATCGTTAATAATGACGCTAAGAAACGCCAACAATGTCCTCCCACTTCCACGCAGGAACAGGTAAAGGTTGCAGCTCTCCCCCAGGCTTTATATGCACAGCTTTTACTTTTTGACAGGTATCACACTGGGCAACATACCGAGGAATTTCTATCTTCATCTTAGTCCACCAGAATTTCTGTTTCAAGTCCTGATACATCTTGTTGCTTCCTGGATGAATGGAGAATCTTGTTAAACGTGCTTCATCGAGGATCTTTTGATGCAATTCAGGTATCTTTGGGACTACCAGACGATCCTTGAACCACACAACACCTTCATCATCAATCCTGAAACAATCTGTCTTGCCGGCTTGAACTTTCTTCTTGATGTGCTTGATTCCTTTGCTTCCTTTCTGAGCAGCAATAATCTCATCTCGGATAGGTGTTTCGATACTGATATTGGCTAGACTACCCTGTAGAACTATTTCAATGCCTAACTTTTCTAGCTCATAGCACAAAGAAAAATCTCGGGGCTTCACTGTCAGGCAATTGCAGCGAACCTTGCGACTGAGTGCATTGGCGACCACATTTCCTTACCCGGGTGATAGTGTACCTCAATATCATAATCCTTGATCAACTCGAGCCATCTTCTTTGCCTCATGTTCAACTCTTCTTGGATAAAGATGTACTTCAAACTCTTGTGGTCAGTATAGACATTACAAGTACTGCCTAACAGATAATGACGCCAGATCTTCAAGGCATGTACTACAGCTGCCAACTCCAAGTCATGGGTGGGATAATTTTCTTCGTGACGCTTGAGTTGCCGTGAAGCATAAGCAATGACTTGGCCCTCTTGCATTAGGGCACACCCAAGACCGGTGCCAGAAGCATCACAGTATACGTCAAACAGCTTTTCAATGTCAGGTTGAGCCAGGACGGTTGCAGTGGTCAACAACTTCTACAAAGTCTGAAAAGCTGTCTCACAATCTGGTGACCAAACAAACTTGACCTGATTCTTCAACAAATTGGTGATAGGCTTGGCTATTCTTGAAAAAGATCTACAACTTTCACTAAGACACTTTCATCTGATTCCCAATAGTTTTTGAATTAGGGTTTTGTGGTCAGATTAGGGTTTAATATCCATTTCCTATTTGAAATAAATCTAGATTTTTGGTTTTGGGGTTTAATTACACAATCAACTATGAACACAATCAAATCACTCTAGGAGCCCTAAGCACAATCATATGCAGATAATTAATTTAAACATGATGACATGGCAGTTTAATTACTCAGTAATACCAGAGGTATTACAGGCCAGGTGTGGGCCTCGGCTTGCTTCGGGTGTGTTCTACACTCTTCCAGGGTCTTCGTGATGATGTTTCCTTCGCGTGCAAGTTTTGTGGTAATTATGCTTTTTTATCCTTCTTTTAAGCTTTTCTGGAAAATCTCCTGGGAAATAGACAATTCACCAAAAACTCGTGGAATCTGTCAGTAATAACCCTATTTTACTGGATATTCATGTTTAATGCAGGGATATTTGATAATAAAATTTGGACGATAACAAGTGTCAACAAAGTGTTCTACTTCTATTGTTCATTAGTACATTGTTCATTTACTTCAGTGCTCTAGTCTATCTTGGTGCCTAGATTAGAGTAGTAAGCAATAGTGTAGGCGTGGTGCTTAGGTTATCGTTTACCAGTGTGTGCGGCTTGCTCCTTGGATGTGTGGTAGCGAGTGGGTGGTGACAGCCCCATCTAGTCTCTGTAGTCCACCACGTGTTTGTGCAAGTTCTTAAAGCGTAGGGCCCGAAGCTGTAACGGCACAAGTTATCTTTTGCGGTGCTTGACCGAAACAGAGCTCCGAAGTGAACAATCATTGTAGACCTTACCTTGATCTAGAACCTTTGCCATTAAGACCCTCTCTACCCTATTTTTCCCAAACATCTAGTTATCTTAGGACGACCTTGATTCTTAGTACAACACTCACGTTCCCTGTGGAAATCGATACCTTGGAATACTCCTAGGTGAAAGCTACTTTGACAACCGTGCGCTTGCGGTTTTACCCCCTTGTCATATTTAGTGTCAACAAGCTTTCTGGCGCTGTTGCCGAGGATATCTCTACCCTTGGTGATTGTGTTAGGAATTGTCAACAAGCTTTCTGGCGCCGTTGCCGGGGAGCGGTAGCTATTCTAGAATTGAACCAACTCATCTGTGTATCCTTTTTCCTTTTTGTTCTTACCACCACCACATCCATTTCACAACAATCAACCACAACGTTTCTATTACTTCCACCACATCCACCTCACCACCATCAACCATCACCTTACAAAAAAAAAAGAATACCACACTTATCATATGGATTCCACTTCTATCCATAAATTCTCCACTCTAAGGGCCGAGCTCTCAGAGCCACCACAATCATCGAAGCCAATCATAGCTTCTAGCTATGAACTCCGTCCTGGCTTTATAGCCATGCTTCGGGAGCAATCCTTCTCAGGGCAGGAAGATGAAAATCCATACAACCACCTTCGTGTAATACCTCTGGTATTACAATTTAATTAATCTGCCATGTCATCATATTTAAATTTAAGCATTGCATATGATTGTGCTTAGGGCCTAGGGTGATTTGATTTCAACTAAAGTATTGACTGTGTAATAAAGTCCTTAATCAAAAATCAAAAATGAAATTAAATAAAAATCAAATTAAACCCTAAAGTTGACCTAAAAACCCAATTCAAAAACTATACGAAATATGGGAAAAGTGTCTTAATAAAAGTTGTAGAGTTTTTGAAATGGAACAACTTTTATTTTTGGAGATTTTGAAGTTATATTATAAAAATTCAAATTTAACTCAAATTACTATATTGAAATTTATATTTGAAACTTCAATTTCAAAAATATTAAGAATCTTCAAAAACTTCCTACATAGAAGTTGTCAATCTCTTTGAGAAGAACAACTTTCATGTTTACCAATTTTCAGGTTGTTGAGAAGAATCAAAAGTAATTTTAAAATTTCAGTTTGAAATTCAAACCCTACTTTTACCCCCTTTTCTGTAATTCAAAATTTTGGCCGAATTTGAAATTGGTGTCAAAAGAAAAAATGATCTACACGAAATTCTCTACAACTTTTGTATTCACCACTTCCTCGGATTCGGGCTGGATCAGCTCCAATTTGCATCAAATAGCTTGTAACCTACTCGGCCTAGTATTGTAGCTACAGGGGGGGACCCCCCTGTTCATCTTCCACGTTGCGTCGCGCGTGCCGCGCGCGGCGCCGGGCGCCATCCGGCCGGCGTGGGCAACCGGTGCCGCTGTCGAGCAGCCGAGAGGGGGCCCCAGACCCAGCCGAGCTTATCCCCTCCCTTGCCCGGTGATATAAACCACCACCGCACCGTCCCGACCTCATTTCCCCTTCTCGTGGCCGCCGTCGAGCTCCATCGGAGTGCGGTGAAATTCACCGTGACCAAGCCACCATTGCCTCTTCCATCTCCAAGCAAGCTCGCTAGCTTCCTTGCGCGTCGATTAGTGCCATCGGTGTGGGCTGTGGTGCCTCGAGCATCCGGGAACGCGGGTCGTCCTCTCCGCGTCCGGCTGGAGCCGAGCAGAGCGCCGCCGCACGTCGGGAAGCCGAGGCCGGTCTTGTAGGGTGAGGTTCTACCGGAACTTGTGTGCGTTTTGGGGTCCTTGTGTTTCTCAGCTTCTCATGTGCTAGATGGTTCGCCATTTGGTGTTCTAGGATCACTGGAACGGGAAAGGTCATCGCCGGTGCTTTTCGTCGCAGGTCGGCACGTCGTCAAGCCCGCTCCTCCGTCCCGTCTCCGTCCCAACCAGCTAGTGGTTTAGGGTCGTGGTGAGTTCCCGAATCGTTTCCTACCTTGAGTTGGTCGCGTTCGTTTCGCGCTCGCCGGCGTGTGGTCCGCCGCCGCCGCCGAGCCGCCGGAGTGACCGACGAGCTCGTTGCCGGTCGGGTCTAGCCGTTTTAGGGCTCTAGGGTGGTGCCTCTAGGCTCTGCTCGGTGTCCGGTAAGTTTCCCTTGTCGGAGGAAGGCTGCCGACGGCAAGCCGCCGTGTCGCTCGCGCGCGGGAGTCGGAAAGGGCAGAGAGCGAGAGGTGGGAGAAGGAACTGACGGCTGGGGTCAGCCTGTCAGTGTCCCGTGCAAAGGCGCGTGAGCGCACGCGGGAGGCTGACGGCTGGGCCCGGCCTGTCAGCGACCCGGCGCGGAGGCGAGCGCGCGCGGTCGCGGCTGGGCCGTGCTGGGCCGGTGCGGGGTGTGGGCCGGATCGGTGGCGCGCGCGCGCGGCCGCGGCCTGCGCTGTTGGGCCTTAGTGGGCCGAATGGCCGTTTCTTTTTTCCAGCGATTTTCTAATTGCTTTTTCATTTTAATTTAAATGAATAGTGTTAAGTTTTGAGATTTTTGTATGGATTAATATACTGCACCAAAAAGTATGAAAATATTTCTAGATACTCTCTGAGATGTGTAGAATTTGATAAAAATATTAAATACAGGATGTGGGTGTTTTCTGTATTAATTAAAAATCAGCACATTAAATGTTAAAAGGAACTTTAATGATTTTTAATAAATTATGTGATGTTCCAAAAATCATAAAATTTATTGTGTCACTGTTTGGTATTAAAACCTATCTGTTGGTGCATTTTGACATCAAATGGAAATATTTAAATAATTATTAAATTATATGTTAGTTTAAATGATAATATTAGGAATAATAAATGGAATGATTATTGATTGGTGTGATTTTTGGATTGATTGAGATTCTAGGTCAATCACCCTTATGACCTAGGGCAGTATGAATTAGATTATTCATGTCTAGCTAAGATAGGGTCATATACACATGTGTGGTTTATTTATTATTAAATTTCGTCTGTCATTTCATGTGCATCACATTCATACATTCATTCATTGCAAACGTGTAGTGACCGAGAATCCGGAGGTAAAGTCTGAGGGTCCATCTGAGGAGACTACTCAGGAAGTTATACAAGGATTTGATATTCGTGGAACTGACCCGGATCCGACACTCTACGCAATTCAAGGCAAGCCCCGGTGCATTCAGCCCCTCCTTGTTATTTAAAATATTTATCACTTGAGTTAATCTACTGCATTAGGTTATTAGGACTTGAGTGATAACCTATTGATGCATTACCTTTCCTTGACCACATGTTATACCTAAGACCCTGATTTATTTAAAGGTATTGAAAAATGCTTAGTCATGCTTAATGATAGAATTGCAAAACTACTATTTTGAAAACTGTGATAACATGAAACAAATGAATCAATTTATGGGATTGGTTATGTCCTTGTTGGTTGGCAGTGTGCCTGGCTAGTTCATTGTCAACCACATGGATGGGTTGTTCCGTTTGGTTGACCATCTGTTGGGTTAGAGTCCCAGCGATCCTCGCCATCGGAAAGGGATGTGAAAACCGGGTAGTTACCAGTGTACTTGGGTTAGAGTCCCAATGCATGGTTTCTAACGGAAAAATATTAGGGACCGTTCGTTGTCAGGCCTGCTGTGATCAAGACTTTGCAACTAGCCACATACTACGGAAAGCCTCTGACTCCAGTGGCTCTACTGCTGGAACCGACAACCACGCACTGGGAGTGGAGAGATGGCGAGAGTAGCGTGTACCCTCGTGGTCGTCGTGCCTGGAAACGAGAGGAGTACTGTGCTCTCGGGTGGCGCAGGACCGGTTCCGGGGTATGAAAAGCCGTGGTAGGCGGGGTTGGCGTATGCAAGCTTAAGTGCTACATACGCAGTGTGGATAGGGATCCCCAGCTGGGTATTAATCGATTCGAATCGTCGTTGCTCCTCGGATATGGAGACTTGATCCTCACCCCTACATCGGAAAGTGGTTCAGAACTAGGATTGTTTTGAATGGATTAAGCAAATGAAAGAATGTTGATATATGAGAAAGAACTTGGAGAAATGGATAATGATGAATAGTATTATTGAAATAAAATATTGAGTTAGGAATAGTAATGCTTTTCTGCAAAATTCTTGAACTCTTGCTAAAGCCTTACCTTGACTCCCCTCAGCCTGCATTCCTGAGTCTAATCTTACACTTTTAGTCGGGTAAGTCTTGCGGAGTACCCCATGTACTCAGGGTTTGTTAACCCCGTTGCAGGAGGGCAGCAGGAGACTGAGGTTTGTCTCGCTCCGTGCTGCGTCACCATCGTCCAGGAGAGTGAAGAAGACTAAGGTTAAACCCTTGGGCAGGGTTTGTGTAATATTTAACTATCTGTCGTACTGTTGTTCCAAACTCTACTGCTACTCTTCAAATTTATGGTCTGTAATAACTGCACTTAATTTTATTCGAACACTGGTCTATAATATTAAGTACTAGTTACTCTTCCGCAAATTCTACTCTGATGTATTTTGGTATGAAATGTTGTAACTCTGTAATGGCTTCGCAATGGGATCCTGTCGGAGATAACGGGTGCTTATGTAGCCCGGCAGAGCCCGCTTAGGTCATATGGAACACGGGTCCGGCTGTCAGATGTCATTAGTGACGTTGACAGGTGCCTGTGGGCCACGTGATTTAGGTGGTTCTATTACACTTCAGGAATTTGAGCAACTGTGCTCTTGCCTGAACATTCATGGCATGTCACAAGAAACCTTAAAGTGGAAGTTATTTCCATTCTCTTTGATTGGAGTAGCTAAACACTAGTATGCTCGATTCATAGGTAGTGTGCAAGGAGAGTGGGAAGAACTGCGGAGCAAGTTTTGTTTAGCTTTCTTCCCTACCTCTCGAGTTGTTCATCTCCGTAAGAAAGTGCTCAACTTCGAACAAAAACCCAAGGAACCTTTAGATGTAGCTTGGGCCCGTCTTTCAGATTTATCTATATCGGGACCCAATTTACCTATACCCGATTCTATGCTTTTGCAACATTTTAATATGGGGCTTAGCAAAGAATCTGCATAATTCCTTGACATTGCCTTGGGAGGAGCTTTCTGTTGGTATTTATTAAGTGCAAATAGAATATGAAAGATTCAGCAAACGCACAGAATACCATTGTAGCTTTTACCCGGGAGTATTCCAGAGTATCGTTATTTATATTTTACCATAGGGAAGCAATGGTTAAAGAATCTGATAGGTACCATCATGTATCCACTAACTTAATACACCAACTAGACTATAGTGGGGGTAAGTGATAAATAATAGGAGTTATGCATAGTAATCACTTGTAAGATAAATGAGTAGTTTAGCTAAGTTGAGAGGAAACGGGAGAGTTCAAGGTTCCTAAATACTTCTCCATTACTTGGGTTCTAAGATAACTGAACGATAGTTAGATAGGGAATCACACAATAGCACTTTGGGATATCAGAACACTACTCTCAGACTGAGATGAGAATGGGACTAGGAAGCTCTGACTATAGTCATACAATCATCAACCTACACGAGGTGGAATACGTCGGCCATCAGGGCTGTCACCTCCTGGGGCTACCACAACTATTCGTAAAGTTGAGTGCAATCTTAGGTAACCTCTAGTCTAGACACCATGTCTACACTATTAATTACTACTCTAATCCCATATGAAAACTAGAGCACTGCGAGCGGAGATCCTATGCCAAAGTATAACAACTATACTAACCAATCACATAATAAAGCATATAAGTAAATAGAGAAGATGAATATATAAAAGCATAAATCTTATAAAGATAAGATACAAGTCATACCAGACCTCAGAAGACTCCTCCGGAACCGAGCATGGCTCCGTTCTCCCTAACTCTCAACTAGAACTAATCTACTACATTGGAGAGAGGTTATCCTTCAATGGGACACCTCTCCATCCAAGCCCTAACTAGACAATATGAATTATAGTAATAAAAGGGAATGGAACCTAGGGGGTCCCTGAGGCTGTATATATAGGGGGCGGCCTCCCCTCCTCCACCTTGAGCAATCCATGTGGTACTAAACCTTTCCACCATGTCTCATTAAAGTGCACATAGGCCTTAATGGGCCAAATTCTGATTTAGACCCAATTAATGCCGCAGCTCATATTCTAGAATCTTCCAGTGCTTGTAAAATCTATATCTTTTCATTCTGGACTCCAAAAATAACAAGTAATATATCCATTTCGATCGTCTCGACAAGCTCTACGTAATGATGAACTCCAATTCCTTATTTTAGATACTTTTATTCAGTGAAAAATTGACTATCTCTTCATACCCTGCAAAATAGGTGAGAACACCAAAACTTGTTAGGATCAAACCCTATAACTATGTTATGGATTGTTTTATGCCACTGATTCATATATTTAGTTGATGGATAAAAATGATAGATAACTACCGTCAATACTTTCTTACAAGTTTTCACAAGTGATGGGAGGATCATTTTAGACAAAATCCTTGAAAACACTCCCTACACCGGAATTCATGAAGGATTCCCCGAGGAAGATGACGAGCCAACCCCCAAGCGAGAAGAAGTTCTGACAACTGATTCCCTGCCTATTCAAACCATAGAGCATGTTCTCAAGCAAACACCCGAACCTTCGAAAGAGGAAGAAATTCCACCTCCGGAATTTTCTTTTGAATTTGAGGAAGATCTTTCTCCTGATGTTGGGAACACCTTCAACCATCCAATTTATGAGAGATCTTTAGCATCCTTGGCCCCATCTCATCATCTTCTCTATTCATCTAAAGATTTGGTAGTCCAAGAGCCCCTGAAATCAATCTCTAACTTTGATCCCCGATATGTCCCTCCTTATTTCTTTATCGATAATTCAAACCAAGGAGGCAATCAAAATCTTTTGGTTGAAAGGGAGCAAAAATCATCAGAGGCGTGGATCCCCGTCCCAAAGGAGGAAGAGCATGGAAATCCACTCGTAGAATGTCATAGCCAAGAGATGATGGATAATGTTTGGTCTATTGACATTCTCGAGGATTCAACCTTGGAGTCCAAAAAGGAGGATCAGGTGCATGAGCATGAAAGTTATATCTTGGAAGAGCCACCAGATCCACACTTTTATGAGAAATCTCTGGAGTCAATCTTCTCCTCATTGGTGATAAATTCCTACCACAGCCATATATGCTTTTCATGATTAAACTTTCTACATAAGCTACTTGCTTTGTGTTGAGTCTTGTCAAGTCCTGTTGACCCTTGTTGAGAGATTTATCATGATCCTAAGATCAAGATCACGTTCACCCACCTAAATATGCACTACTCTACACTGGAGTAGGCGCAAAAACATGCCTTCCATTTAGATCCATCCAAAAAAATGATCTACTCCTACACTGGGAGTAGACAAAAAAAAAGCCTATTAGGATTTCATCAAGTAAATACTCCATGTTTTAAAGGTGTGACCTCTCTCTAATATGAGTTTATAGTAGAAGAGAAATGGGCTATGAAAAAATGGGTGCAAAGATGCCCGCCTGAAAAAAAAAAGAAGGAGAGAGAGAGAGAGAGAGAGAGAGAGGAGCAAAAGCTCATGAAAAAAAGAAAAAAATGATGATGATAGCCATGTCCCTAAAGAAATAAAGTTAGAGAGAGATCATATCAAATAAAGGAGTATAGTAGAATTAGGTTTAGCCACCAAATATCCATACACATGCACATCTTGATCTAAGAGTATGGTACTTCTCTCCTTGGATCGAAGCATTGACTCGACAACACATGCAAGGTAAGTATGCTATATCCTTTCCATACCTAGAACTCCACATAAGGTTTTTAGAAGTAGGAAACGATAAGAAAGCAACTCATTACTATGCTTTGGTAAAGAATCATATACCATTGAGTGACTTGAGAGTACCATTTGAGGAGTATAAGTGAACTATGCTTTTTTGTGAAAATTTAAAAACTCCAAGTCACTAAGATGAGAATTTGGGAAGATAACTTTGTTTTGAGAACTCTTCCACTTTTCAACCACTGAAGGATATATGTTAGCCAATGCCACATATACCACTAGTATAAGATTTGTCTTGGAAGAACTTTTGTGTTAGCTATATGTCTTAAGATGCTATGATCATGCTTACTTTTATCCTTAACTTTTACTCGAGGACGAGTAAAGAGCAAGTGTGGGGGAGCTTGTTGACAGTCCTTAACACCTCATTTTATACCATCAATAGTGCCTAATTTGGTCATAAAAATGATACAAACCATAGCCATAGGTTTTTATTTCTAACCATTTCCACAAGTTGTGATGGCTATGTGAGTGTAGGTGCAAGGTAAGTACAAAATGGCGATATATAAGGAGAAAAGGCTTCATCCATGCTTCTTGTGACTACACCAATTCAAGGAGTTTGAAATAAGGTTTTGGTTCACCCAAATCGGAGGACGGACAATAAGGTTATGCTTTCCCGAGAGTGGAGAACGGGCCGCAGGAGCAGTCCCGAGTAAAATGAGCACCCAGGATGCATCCAAACTCGGAATCAGGCAAACGACCAGGCATTGGAAAGCTAACTGAGAGGCCTATGTGCTCACCAAATATGAGCACATTTGGCCCAATTTGGAGGGCACTCGCCCTGTCCCTGTCATGTTTCACGTCAGCAATCCATGGGAGATGCTAAATAAAGTTTGTCCTCCGTTGATCCAAGGTCGGTGCAAGATCTACGGTCCTGTGGCCCTGTCAACAGGGCGCCCGCCCTACCTCTATCACCTGCCACGTCCACAATCTATGTGAAGGTCCCTAGAAGCCATCCTAGCCATCAATCAAAGTCGGTTTTCAACCAATGGTGCAAGATGGAGGTGTCAAGAATCTATGGACCCACATGTCATTCTCCAAGGGTCACAAACCGACTCTACAACCATAAAACGGGCATAAACCGACCTTGCAACTGCCTTTGGGGAGGAACCACGGTCGTTGGATCGCAAGTGGTGAAATCAACCGGGCGCCCGCCCTACCTCTGGCGGCCACCGACCTCTAGCACGCCTACAAATACCCCTAAAGTACTCTACCACTATAAATAGAACCTCTACCTCACTTGTAAGTCAAACAACTACTAGATACACACTCTCCACATGAGAGTCATAGCCTTAGAGCTCTCCTAGTGAGGAGTAGAAGAGAGGGAGAGAGTGAGGAGAAGCTGGAGGAGTGCCGGGCCTGTCGGCACCATCTTCGGCGTGTATCTCTGCGGATGCGGGTCTCCTCCAAGTGAGCCGCTCCGGGATTCTTCTTAGTTAAGGTACTTGGCTCTGTAAGTGTTCTACTTCTATTGTTCATTGGTACATTGTACATTTACTTAAGTGCTCTAGTCTATCTTGCTACCTAGATTAGAGTAGTAAGCAATAGTGTAGGCGTGGTGCTTAGGCTATTGTTTACCAGTGTGTGCGGCTTGCTCCTCGGATGTGTGGTAGCTAGTGGGTGGTGACAGCCCCATCTAGTCTCTGTAGTCCACCACGTGTTTGTGCAAGTTCTTAAAGTGTAGGGCCCGAAGCTGTAACGGCACAAGCTATCTTTTGTGCTGCTTGACCGAAACAGAGCTCCGAAGTGAACAATCATTGTAGACCTTACCTTGATCTAGAACCTTTGCCATTAAGACCCTGTAACAGAACCGCCTAAATCACGTGGCCCACAGGCACCTGTCAACGTCACTAATGACATCTGATAGCCGGACCCGTGTTCCATATGACCTAAGCGGGCTCTGCCGGGCTACATAAGCACCCGTTATCTCCGACAGGATCCCATTGCGTAGTCATTACAGAGTTACAACATTTCATAACAAAATACATCAGAGTAGAATTTGCGGAAGAGTAAATAGTACTTAGTATTACAGACCAGTGTTCGAATAAAATTAAGTGCGGTTATTACAGACCATAAATATAAAAGAGTAGCAGTAGAGTTTGGAACAACAGTACGACAGATAGTTAAATATTACACGAACCCTGCCCAAGGGTTTAACCTTAGTCTTCTTCACTCTCCTAGATGATAGTGACGCAGCACGGAGCGAGACAAACTTCAGTCTCCTGCTGCCCTCCTGCAACGGGGTTAACAAACCCTGAGTACATAGGGTACTCCGCAAGACTTACCCGACTAAAAGTGTAAGATTAGACTCAGGAATGCAGGCTAAAGGGAGTCAAGGTAAGGCTTAGCAAGAGTTCAAGAATTTTGCGGAAAAGCACTACTAATCCTATCTCAATATTTTATTTCAATAATACTATCCATCATTATCCATTTCTCCAAGTACTTTCTCATATATCAACATTCTTTCCTTTACTTAATCTATTTCAAAACAATCCTAGTTCCGAACCACTTTTCACTGTAGGTGTGAGGATCAAGTCTCCATATCCGAGGAGCAACGACGATTCGAATCGATTAATACCCAGCTGAGGATCCCTATCCACACTGCGTATGTAGCACTTAAGCTTGCATACGCCAACCCCGCCTACCACGGCTTTTCATACCCCGAAACCGGTCCTGCGCCACCCGAGAGCACAGTACTCCTCTCGTCTCCAGGCACGACGGCCACGAGGGTACACGCTACTCTCGCCATCTCTCCACTCCCAGTGCGTGGTTGTCGGTTCCAGCAGTAGAGCCACCGGAGTCAGAGGCTTTCCGTAGTATGTGGCTAGTTGCAAAGTCTTGATCACAGCAGGCCTGACAACGAACGGTCCCTAATATTTTTCCGTTAGAAACCATGCATTGGGACTCTAACCCAAGTACACTGGTAACTACCCGGTTTTCACATCCCTTTCCCGATGGTGACGAAAGTTGGGACTCTAACCCAAGCAGTTGGCCAACCAAGCGGGAAAAACCATCCCTGTTGATGACAATGAACTAGCTAGGAACACTGCCAACAACAAGGACATAACCAGTCCCATAAAGTGATTCATTTCATTTGTATCATCATAGTTTGAAATAGCATTTTTGCAAATCTAACCGTCAAGCATGACTAAGCATTTTTCAATACTTTTAATCAAATCAGGTTATCAGTTATTGGTAATTGGTCAAGGATGGTTATGCATCAAGTGGTTGTTAATCAACTCCTAGTAACCTAATGCAATAGATTAACTCAAGTGATAAATATTTTTAAATAACAAGGAGGGGTTGAATGCACCGGGGCTTGCCTTGAATTGCGTAGAGTGTCAGATCCGGGTCAGTTCCATAAATGTCAAATCCTTGTATAACTTCCTGAGTAGTCTCCTCAGATGGACCCTCAGACTTAACCTCTGGATTCTCGGTCACTACACGTTTGCAATGAATGAATGTATGAATGTGATGCACATGAAATGACAGATGAAATTTAATAACAAATAAATAAACCACACATGAGTATATGACCCTATCTTAGCTAGACATGAATAATCTAATTCATACTGCCCTAGGTCATAAAGGTGATTGACCTAGAATTTCAATCAATCCAAAAATCACACCAATCAATAATCATTCCATTTATTATTCCTAATATTATCATTTAACCTAACATATAATTTAATAAATATTTAACTATTTCCCTTTGATGTCAAAATGCACCAACAGATAGTTTTTAATACCAAACAGTGACACAATAAATTTCATGATTTTTGGAATATCACAGAAATTATTAAAAATCATTAAAGTTCCTTTTAACATTTAATGTGCTGATTTTTAATTAATACAGAAAACACCCAAATCCTGTATTTAATATTTTTATCAAATTCTACACATCCCAGAGAGTATCTAGAAATATTTTCATACTTTTTGGTGCAGCATATTTATCCATACAAAAATATCAAAACTAAACACTATTCATTTAAATTAAAATGAAAAAGCAATTGGAAATTCGCTGGAAAAAGGAAACGGCCATTCGGCCCACTACAGCCCAACAGCGCAGGCCGCGGCCGCGCGCGCGCGCCACCGAACCTGCCCACACCCCGCACCGGCCCAGCACGGCCCAGCCGCGACCGCGCGCGCTCGCCTCCGCGCCGGGACGCTGACAGGCCGGGCCCAGCCGTCAGCCTCCCGCGCGCTCGCGCGCTCGCCCACGCCGGGTCGCTGACAGGCCGACCCCACCTGTCAGATTCATCTCCCACCTCACGCTCTCTGCCCTTCCCGGCTCCCGCGCGCGAGTGACGCGGCGGCTTGCCGCCGGCAGCCTTCCTCCGGCAAGGGAAGCCTACCGGACACCAAACAGAACCTAGAGGCACCACCCTAGAGCCCTAAAACGGCTAGACCCGACCGGCAACGAGCTTGCCGGTCACTCCGGCGGCTCGGCGGCGGCGGCGGACCACGCGCCGGCGAACACGAAATGAAACGCGACCAACTCAAGGCAGGAAACGATTCGGGAACTCACCACGACCCTAAACCACTAGCTGGTTGGGACGGAGACGGGACGGAGGAGCGGGCTTGACGACGTGCCGACCTGCGACGAAAAACACCGGCGACGACCTTTCCCGTTTCGGTGATCCTAGAACACCAAATGGAGAACCATCTAGCACATGAGAAGCTGAGAAACACAAGGACCCTAAGACGCACACAAGTTCCGGTAGAACCTCACCCTACGAGACCGGCCTCGGTTTCCCGACGTGCGGCGGTGCTCTGCTCGGCTCCGGCCGGACGCGGAGACGGCGACCCGCGTTCCCGGGCGCACGAAGCACCACAGCGCACACCGATGGCACCAATTGACGCGCACGGAAGCTAGCGAGCTTGCTTGGAGATGGAAAAGGCAATGATGGCTTGGTCACGATGAATTTCACCGTATTCCGATGGAGCTCGACGGCGGCCGCAAGAGGAGAAATGAGGTCGGGAAGGTGCTGTGGTGGCTTATAACACCGGGAAAGGGAGGGGATAAGCTCGGCTGGGTCCGGGGCCCCCTCTCGGCTGCTCGACAGCGGCACCGGTTGCCCACGCCGGCCGGACGGCGCCCGACGCCGCGCGCGGTACGCGCGACGCGTCGAGGAAGATGAACAGGGGGGTCCCCCCTGTAGCTACAGTGCTAGTTTGAGTAGGTCACCAGCTATTTGCTGCAAATTGGAGCTGGTCCAGCCCGAATCCGAGGAAGTGGTGAATACAAAAGTTGTAGAGAATTTCGTGTAGATCATTTTTGCTTTTGACACCAATTTCAAACTTGGCCAAAATTTTGAATTACAGAAAAGCGGGTAAAAGTAGGGTTTGAATTTCAAACTGAAATTTTAAAATTACTTTTCATTCTTCTCAACAACTTGAAAATTGGTAAACATGAAAGTTGTTCTTCTCAGAGAGATTGACAACTTCTATGTAGGAAGTTTTTGAAGATTCTTGATATTTTTGAAATTGAAGTTTCAAATATAAATTTCAATATAGTAATTTGAGTTAAATTTGAATTTTTATAATATAACTTCAAAATCTCCAAAAATAAAAGTTGTTCCATTTCAAAAACTCTACAACTTTTATTAAGACACTTTTCCCATATTTCATATAGATTTTGAATTGGGTTTTTAGGTCAACTTTAGGGTTTAATTTGATTTTTATTTAATTTCATTTTTGATTTTTGATTAAGGACTTAATAACACAATCAATACTTTAGTTGAAATCAAATCACCCTAGGCCCTAAGCTCAATCATATGCAGATGCTTAAATTTAAATATGATGACATGGCAGATTAATTGAATTATAATACCAGAGGTATTACAGACCCTCTCTACCCTATTTATCCCAAACATCTAGTTATCTTAGGACGACCTTGATTCTTAGTAGAACACTCACGTTCCCTGTGGAAATCGATACCTTGGAATACTCCTAGGTGAAAGCTACTTTGACAACCGTGCGCATGTGGTTTTACCCCCTTGCCATATTTGGTGTCAATAATCTTTCTGGCGCCATTGCCGGGGATATCTCTACCCTTGGTGATTGCGTTAGGAATTGTCAACACCCACACTACCGAAAACTGGAACCTCACCTGTGTTTATGGCCGTTGCACAGAGCCGGCTAGATCAGAGTTCCTCACCTGGTTCAGAGAGCATCAATTCACGCCCAATGATAATTGGCTTTTTGTGGGAGATTTGAACTTCTGTCGCTCTACGGCTAACCGCAACAAGCCTGGGGGCAACATCCATGACATCTTTCTATTCAATGAGGCAATTGGGCATTTGGGGCTGGTTGAGCTTCCAATCAAAGTCAAAGCTTTCACCTAGAGCAATATGCAGCAAAACCCTCTTTTAGAGCAACTAGACTGGTTCTTCACCACTGTCAGCTGGACAAACACTTACTCGTTAATAGAAGTGCTCCCCATGGCAAAAGGCATGTCAGACCACATCCCATGTAAAATCTCCATCAATACCCCGATCCCCAGAGCAAATATATTCAGATTTGAAAATTATTGGAGTGAGCGAGATGATTTTCTTGATACAGTGGCTAATGATTGGATGCAGGTCAGTTATCATAGTAATGCAGCGAGCACTGTTTCAGCAAAGCTTAAGAGGCTCAGATATACACTAAAGAATTGGAGCAAGAACTTCTCCAATCTAAACCTGTTGATCAGCAATTGCAATATAGTTATCCTGGCCCTAGATGGCTTAGAGGAAAGAAGAGCCCTTTTCAACACAGAAAATAATCTAAGAAGTATAGTGAAGCATCAATTAGCAAAGCTCTTACACTACAAAAACCTGTACTGGAAGAAGAGGTATACAGTGAACAGAATCAAATTTGGAGATGAATGTAACAAATTCTTTCATGCTATGGCTACCATATTGTACAGAAGGAATGCTATCTCCCAATTAGTAAGTGAAGAAGGCACTGTGCCCTTGGACCATGCCAATAAAGCTGATATGCTATGGAATTCTTTCAGGGGAAGGATGGGAATCTCCACAAACCCAACAATGTTGTTCCAGTTGGATGGCCTGATCAATCAGAATGTTGATCTCAGCTCCTTAGATCAACTATTTACAGTTGAGGAAATTGATGCTGTTATAAAAAGAATGCCAATGGACAAGGCCCCTGGGCCTGATGGCTTCAATGGGCACCTTGTTAGAAAATCTTGGCACATAATTAGACAGGACTTCCACAAGCTTTGCTTTGAGTTCTATTATGGTCTTGCTAACATTGAAAGCATTCAATGACTCCTTCATCACTCTAGTCCCCAAGATCCAGAATCCAGAGACAGTCAATGATTTCAGACCAATTTCTTTCCTCAATACTAGCCTCAAGATTCTGACTAAGCTGTTGGCAGATCGGTTACAGCAAGTTATTCTGCAGGTAGTCCATCAAAACCAATATGGTTTCATTAAAGGCCGCACGATCCAGGATTGCCTGGCATGGAGCTTTGAATACATCCATCAATGTAAGCAATCCCGAAGAGAAATTATCATCCTCAAGCTAGATTTTGAGAAAGCCTTTGACACAATTGAACATCCGACAATCATAAGTATGTTATAGCATTTGGACTTCCCCCAGAGATGTATCAGTTGGGTCAATAATATTCTGTATACTGGTACCTCGGCCATTCTCCTGAATGGGGTGCCGGGTAGAAAGTTCAAATGCAGGAGAGGGGTTCAGCAAGGGGACCCGCTATCCCCCCTAATTTTTGTCGTGGCAGTGCAACTCCTGCAGATTTTAATCAATGAAGCAGCCTCCCGGGGCCTCCTTAGGCTGCCAATTGAAGGGGGCAATGGAGATTTCCCGATCCTTCAGTATGTTGATGATACACTACTGATTATGCAGGCCGATGCAAGACAGTTGTTCTTCTTAAAAGCGCTTCTTCAATCCTTCTTTGAGTCAACTAGACTAAAGGTGAATTATCAGAAATCTCAGATGCTGCCCATCAATGTGAGTGATATACAGATGCAACGCTTGGCAAGCACTTTTGGATGCAAAATAGGTTCCCTCCCCTTCACTTACCTGGGGCTACCTCTTGGCACCACGAAACCAAAGGTGGAGGACTATATGCCACTCATGGATAGAGTTGAGAGACGCCTGACATCTTGCTCTTCCCTGTTATCATACTCGGGCAGATTGCAAATGGTTAACTCAGCGTTAACAGCCACGGCAACATACACTATGTGTACCCTTAAACTGCCAAAGGGAGTGATTGATAACGTTGACAGGGCACGGAAGCAATGCTTATGGAGAGGTACAGATTTGGAGAGAAAGGGTGAAAACTGGGCAGCTTGGGATATGGTTCAGAAGCCAAAACATAAAGGAGGTTTGGGAGTAATTAATCTCAAAATTCAGAATGATGCCCTACTCCTCAAGCACCTGCACAAGTTCTACAACAGGGAGGACATTCCTTGGGTGAATCTTGTTTGGTTCAAATACTATGGCAATCAAGTTCCTCATGCGGCCAGAGAGGTTGGATCGTTCTGGTGGAGGGATTTCCAGAGGCTAAGTTTTATCTTTAGGAATATTGCCAAATGCAAATTGGGGAATGGCACATCGGTTACATTCTGGGGTGATGATTGGGAGGGCAATGAAAGTCTGGCAAGGTAGTACCCGAGGCTTTTCTCTTTTGCCAGAGACACTAATCTGAGTGTCAGTAAGTTCATGGAGGCAGATGATCTTGAAACGCTATTCTACCTACCGATCTCTCAAGAGGCGCAGAGCGAGCTGCATTTGCTTGGACAAATGCTAGAATTACATCCTTTTGACGAAGATAGCAATGATTCCTGGTCTTATATTTGGGGAATGCCCGATACTCCTCAAGCAAACTTTATAACTTAGCATTCCAGAACATGCAGGCGCACCCAATTTTTAGCTGGGTCTGGAAATGTAGATGTACCCCTCGGGTGAAATTTTTCATATGGCTGATCCTTGTAGAGAGAATCAACACGAAATCAATGCTAAGAAGAAGGAACCTGCTGAATAAGGACGATGAAAACTGTATTCTCTGTCAGATGGGGATAGAAGAAGATTAGGAGCACTTATTCTTTGGGTGCCATTTTTCGGCGGCTTGCTGGGACAAAATTGGGATCACTTGGGACATGACGTTGAGCCTATATCCAAGAATAGCACATGACAGACAAGCTCAGAATGTCCCTTTCTTCATGGAGGTTTTCATTATTGCTGCCTGGGAAATCTGGAAATCAAGAAACGACAGAGTCTTCAACGGCTCTCAGGTTCCTGTATCTTCTTGGTTTTCAAACTTTAAAGCTTCTTGTATTCTACAGTCAGTCTGCTTTAGAGCAGACCTCAGGTCAGATTTCTGTTTTTGGCTAGACGCCTTTAGTTAATCACTCCCTGTAAGTATTTCCCCCTTTTAATATAATGAAATGAGTTGGTGGTGCTGTGGGGACCTCCCCCACAGTTTTTTTTCAAAAAAAACTGGAGGAGTGAAACATCGTCGTCCCATGGAGGCCTTGGGAAGATTCAAGCGGTTTCTGTTGCATTGCACAGCACGTGAAAGACATTTGGAATTGATTAACACTTGAAACATACAAGGTGCTACACTCTGTAACCAGACGATGTGACTGAAAGCCCATGGCTGTCCGCTGGCCGTAGAAGCACAAGGGAGAGGTGCTTCCAGGTGCTGGAAGGCAAACAATTAGGTGCTCCGACTTCCAGGTCATTTGTAGAGGTGACTTTGGGCCCCCGGAGTCACCCCGAAGAACCCCTCGAACGGTGAGCGGAGGCGCATACAGACACATTCTAGAATTGTAGGACGACATGAAGTTTAACATGGATGTAGATATTTGTGCCCCAGAGGTGCAGGTTCTCTAAGCCTGAGTCATGCTTGTCTCGTCGAGGCCGTAAAGCACTGTCATCTCCTTAACAGCATAGTCGATGATGGGGCCCTTGAAGAGACTGAAGTAGTGCAGGAATTGATCATCCGAGGTGTTGCCTTCTTCTGGAATTCCCAACTCATTCATTAGCACTTGTCATGCCTTTTTCTGAGAGTCACCCTTGGGCCACTCCTTGACAGCGATTCGGAGGCTCTTGCGCACTGAGAGTGCTGGCCCCTGCCAGCGGCGGCCTGCTGCAGCAGAGTGGCGTGGAACGGTCTGTAGCAGCACCGAAGCAAGAGGCCGCAAGACCGCACGAACGAAGATTGACACGGAGGTTCAGTGTTCCTCTGCTCAACCTGAGTGCTATCCATGTTCACCTCGAAACGCACGTGCTCCTAGGTTCTTAGGGTGCGCTCCAGGGGTGGTACACGGTGCCTGATGTAGATCACGCCTGGGCGGAACCGCTGGGCCCATGGCCTATTTGTCGAGGTCACTGACAGTGGGCGCAAGGGAGGCATGGGGGTAGATGTCATCATGGCGCGCAGAGGGGTGGAGCAAGTAGCTAGGCGCAGGGATTGGGGAGCCTATAGTGGAGTTTTTGGGGCACAGAGATGCGGCGACGCGTTGAAGAGCTCAGTTGTAATGTCCCTGCACAACATTAGTTGGTCAAGGAGGGAAACAAGCTGAGTGGGCGGAGACCGAGTCAATTCTTGTGGATTTGGCAACGCGTCATTGTTGCCGCTGGCACTGTTGAGGAGGCACCTTGGGTTGCAACGTTGGGGAGTCTCTGGCGATAATATTCTCTTCAGTTCCTGGCGCGATGGAGAGCATCGTTCATCGGTGGCTGCAGCGCTCGCAGCTGCGTCCATGCGCCCCCCTCGTCGAAGCAGTTTACGGTGGTGGACCGACGGTGCTCCCTGTTTGCCCCACCCATCTCGGTGTGCAGGAGATGTCGGTGATGAGCCCGGATGAAGGCGGTATGTCACGAGGTCGCTCGTGCCTGGAAGTTGAGCGCTCCCGCTCACCTTCCCCGGGCGAAGCTTTGGAGCAGCCTGGAGCCCCAGTTACGGCTCCTATCTTCACGCTTACTACGCCACTCATCGTCGTCGTCTCTACAGCGCTCGGACCTTCCACCAGAGGTGGAGAGGCGTGACGGTCCCATGAACCACGTTCGTCGTAGTGCCATTTGAGATCCCGAGTTGTGATCCTGCCACCGCTGCTCTCCGGAGACTCAATGAGGTTGAGGTGGACAAGTACCTTGAAGGTGGCGCCTCGCAGTCCCCTGGGAGGCATCAAGCCGTTGTGCACTATCACTGCGTTGCCAGATAGGGTGAGCCAAGGTACCTTGGAAATGTAAGAGGGGTTGTATGTCCATGCCCAAAGCTTGAGAGCCCCGGTGTCATCGAGGCATAGTAGTGAGCAGGGCTCCACATAGTCGAGGTCACAAGACCTTTCCACTGCACGCTTGGCGACGCTCCGCAGAGGCGGACGTGGTGCCGGAGGTCGCAGTGGTCATTGTAGGGGAGGAATCGCCAGGGCATGACAATGGCGATGAACCTACCCACCGGTAGGCGCTCCATGGCCACCTCAGCATCACGGTGGTAAGGATGAGAGAAGGTGATGAGCAAGTCTTATGGCTGGTGTCGCACGACCTTGATGTTCTCCTCCCGAACCCCGAGCCTGGAGCAAAAGGACTTCTTGATGCGGGTCGGCTCGATGTAGTTCCTGCCGCTTTGCAGGCACGCCACCACAGTGTGCGAGGACAGTTCCATCACCTTCTCCTCCATGTCTGAGATGGTTGCCACAACCACGGACATCTCCTGAGGACGAAGCAGTGGATCCCAAGGGCGAAGGTACGTGAAGTGTAGGGGGTGCAAATGCACCACCCAAAAATTTAAAAAATAGTGAATTTGCTCAAAATTTCACCCTATATGCACCACCTATTTGATTTGTCTATGCACCACAAGGCAAGTGCACCGCCATCTAATTTGCTTTAGCTTCGCCACTGGGTCCCCTATCTACGCCATGGGTGGGAGGGGCAAGGTCTGATGCACTCGGCGATTACGGGACGGGGCGAAGGAGCACGAGTCGTTGGCCGGCGTAACTCCCCCCGAGTGAATGCCGCGCGGCGCCACCAATGGCTGGGCAGCACCCGAGTCCAGCCCCTCTCCTCTTCGATCTGAGTCCTGATCCGCTGGCAGGGAAGGTGAATTTCAGACAAGATCTAAGGGGTGGCGCGTGCGTGGAGGGGAGTAATGGCAACAGTTGTGGGCAGGCTGGCTGAGGTGGTGGCACTGAAGGTGACCCGGCACTGGGCAGCAGGACGAGTTGACTTGGCGAGCGAGACAGCGAGGGAGTCTACAATGATGGAGGATAGTCGTGGCCATCATGCAGGTTCACCCCGTGTCTCGCCACCGTGCGGCGAGCAACAGGCGGCGCCCCTGCATGCGAAAGTGGGACCAGGAGACTCGCCCTGAAGCGGCGAGGCCAGAGCGTGGGGTGCGGATGGTGGGAGGGCAAGTTGCGGATCTACGGCCGGCCACCGTGGCGGTGACGCGACGGGGGGGAGGTGGGGCCATGGGGGATGAGGCTAACTGCTGCACCATCCTCAATTGACTCCTACCCCTTCAGGTTTCATAAGCATTGATTGTGGCATCCCGGAAAACTCTCCCGAGTTGATTTTCAGCTCTCCTTGCGACCAGGCTGCACCCGTTTGAAATTTACTCCCTCCGTTCCCTATTATTTGTAGTTTTAGGTTTCTGTGTCATGATTTTAATTAGATTCATAGAAAATACGTGTGATATTTGTAACTCCAAATAAATTTATTAAGAAACAAGATTCAAATGATATCAATTATACATTATAAATATTAATATCTTTTTATTCCAGATTAATCAAATTTATCTCTATGAAGTGAGAAAGACGGATATTTTAGTAACCGGGGAGTATCTGCCATAGCAGCTGCAACATACACAATCTCCAAGCCAGATCTTCTCCCTTCTCTCAGTTTATTGTGCTCATCCCAGCATAGCCAAAGCCCAAAGCAGTAGAATAACAGTCAGCTGCGTTCTTGCTTCCAACTTGAAGATCATTTCCATCATTTCTTTGGCAGAGCCGGCTCCAGATAAGCGGCACCGAACGGTCTCCAGGTTTAGAACCCGCCAAACACCTTTCACCTCTTTGCATCTTCGGAACAAATGTCCCCCGTCTGGCTGTCTTCATCAAATCTCCGACATAAGCTGCAGCATGTATCTCATTATTACTAGTAAGAGTAAGATCTAATCTATTTTCTAAATATTGCCGGCCACCTGACATATAATACGTTTTCACCAACTTCTCCATTTGACCTTGTGAGATGTTGCTTATCAGGTGAGACAAATGCATGTTTATGCTGTTCTACAAAAGTGGATATGATGTAGTACTTATTTCCCCGTCAATTTGATAGCAACCATTGCCAGGCAGCCACATCGGGTGATTTTATTCACACTTCCTTTTTCCTTCCGTAACACACTGCCACAGGTTCAGATTGTGTCTCATCTTTAGCCTAGAAACACTTATTCATCAGCATTCCATTCTTTGCTTTGTGCTGACAGACACGTACCAAAAACCCAAGATGTGCAGAATAGGCTTTACAGAACTCTCTGCCTGAATCAATATCCTCAAATGACATGCCAACTTCTGGATTGAAGGACTCATCACACATCGCACTCTGCTGATCCCTGCATTAAAGTAACATTATTTCACTACTACAGAAAATCTTTTGGGAGGCACTTCTGAAATCTTAACCGTGGCGGTCAGCCCAGCAAACCGCCTCGGTTAAGACGGGCCGGCCGAAGGATGGGCTGGCCGCCCCCAACCGCCTCGGTTAATTCCTTTTCTGAGGCGGTTATCGTAACAAAATGACCACGGTTAATCGGTTGAATTATGATAACCGCCTCGGAAAATACATTAACCGAGGCGGTTGTTGTAACTCAACCGCCACTGTTAATCGCTGATTAACCATAGCGGTTTATTTAAGATAACCGTCTCCATTAACTCTGAGCCTATAAAACAACAACCCTCCCCTTCTTCCTCCCCGCGACCTCTCCTCCATTTTTGGGTGTTTTGAGCTCAAAACCCTAACAATAGCCATTTCAAGGGGGGAGGTTTTGCCCTTGGATTTGGTGAAGGGTGGCACCGTAAGAGGTTGATTCTTACCCTCCAAATCTTGTTTTCCTCTCTTTTTCATTATTTAGGTGTTTTTCCAAATGGTTTAGATCTAGATCTAAATGGATGAGAGGGAATAAGGAATTTATCCTTGGATTTAGTGAAGGGTGGCACCGTTAGAGGTTGATTCTTACTCTCTAAATCTGCTTTTCCTCTCTTTTCCATGATTTATAGGAGTTTTTTCGAAATGTGGCCGGTTTAGATCTAGATCTAAAAAGATGAGAGAGAGTAAGTGAATTTAGAGTTGGATTTTGTGAAGGGTGACACTTGGGAGTATTTAGATGCTTTTTCGATACTTTCAATTAGTTGTAGAGTTGGATTTACCGCTCGTCTAATACGACTTCATTTCAATTTGTTGTGTTTGTATATAAGATGAAGGTCATGGAGAGCAGGGAGAATTGGATGTACAACACATCAAGGCTGGATCTGTCTTTCCTGGACAATGTGAGGAAGAAGTTCATTCCTTTTGCGCAGAAGCATCGTCTGAGTCTGGGCCGAGATCGCATGATTTGTCCATCCAATGACTGCAAGAATCGGCTTGCCCAGGAAGACAATGTTGTGCAATCACACTTGGTATGGTATGGGTTCATCAAGGACCCAAAGTACACTGTGTGGAATTATCACGGTGAAAATGATCCGAGTGTCGCAGATGCACAAGCAGAAAGCTCCTCGTCGGTGAATGACGGAAGACAGTAACAACAGACATCATCAGCCGCCGGCGATGACGACAATGCGAGACGTGAGTACATCACGATCAGTGATCTACTCCAGGACATGGCAGACGATGACGCCGACGCTTGCGATGGGGATGGTGACCCTGTCATTGACACGTTGTTGCCGGAGGATGCAGAGTTAATTGAGCAGGTAGCTAACTGTCAGGATCACGATGATATTTTGTTTGGGGATCCAAAATGGCTCGAGAATTTCAGAGTGATGAAGCAGGCGGCAATTGATCCCCTGTACAAGGATGGGGGAAAATGTCCACAGCATTGGACTGTGCTCCGTTTCAATCTCTAGTTGCTTATGTTGAAGGCTCGCCATGGGATGACCGACACGTGCTTCAACGACCTGTTACGTATCCTTGGTGACAGTTACCCAGAGGGTAACAATGTGCCCGCCAATACCTATCGGGCGAAGAAGCTAATCCGGCCAGTGGCAATGAAGCTTAGAAAGTTTCATGCATGTCCTAACCATTGTATTCTATTTCGGGGAGACGACTTTGCAAAGTTGGAGAGCTGTCTGCGCTGTGGCGCGAGTCGTTACAAGAAAAATGTTGTTGTCGCGTGGGTGATGAGGAGGTACCCTTGAGAGGGCCGAAGAAGAAGAAGGCGAAGGCCAACAAACAGCCGCCTCCTGAGGACGAAGAAGAAGAGGGTTATACACTCAGGAAAAGTCATGCCCTATCGGTGTGGTACCTGCCCGTCATCGATCGGTTGCGTGCACTATTCGGTAATCCAAAGGATGCTAAACTTATGTCCTGGCATGCATCTCCTGAAAGTGTGAAGGGTGATGGCAAGCTGCGACATCCGTCCGATGGCAAGCAGTGGAAGCATTTTGACGCCAAGTTCACAAAGTTTGGGGACGAGCCTACGAACGACAGGTTCGTGCTGAGTACCGACGGGATGAATCCCTTTGGCGACCTCAGCAGCACGCACAGCACGTGGCCGGTCACCCTCACCATCTACAACCTACCTCCACACCTATGTCAGAAGCGCAGGTACCTTCTACTCACCATGCTTATTTCAGGCCCAAAGCAGCCCGGCAATGATATAGACGTGTTCTTGGAGCCCTTGATGGAGGACATGCAAACACTATGGGAGAAAGGGTTCGACATGATGGATGCGTCCGATAAGAAGGAGTTCACTCTATATGCCATCATCTTTGTCACCATCACCGATTACCCTGGTCTTTTTTCACTATCAGGGCAGATTAAAGGGAAGAGCGGTTGCGTAGTTTGCATTGATGGCACCTGCTACACTTACCTTAGTGCATCGAAGAAGATGGTGTATATGAGGTATAGGCGATTACTCCCCAAGAAGCACAGGTACAGGAATCCATCGATGAATATGTACTTCGACAACAGTGACGAGCTTGAAATTGACACGCTGGATAGGTCAGGGTACGGGCAAAAGGTGTTTGACATGGTGCAGGGGATCAATGTCGAGTTTGTGAAGAAGAAGAAGAAAGAGGAGGAAGATGGGCCGAAGAAGCGGAGGAAGAAGAGGAAGCGGGATGCAGAAGAGGAAGAGGCAGAGCCTGCCCCGGCCCCCGTTCCATTCAAGAAGCAGTTATGTTTCTTCAAGTACCTATCATACTGGAAGGAGTTAGATACACCCCATGCAATTGACTGCATGCACCTAGAGAAGAATGTCTTCGAGAGCACGATCGGGGTCCTGCTTGACATCAAGACTAAGACGATAGATGGTCTCAAGTCACGTCTGGATCTTGTGAACCATGACATCAGGCACGAAATCCACCCGACGGCGTCACAAGCCAGAAATAAAGTGGACCTTCCGGGCGCGAGCTATAACCTAAGAAAAGATGAGAGCACGGGTTTCCTCCGATGGCTTCGGGCCGTGAAGGTGCTGACCGGTTTCTCTTCGAACATCAAGAGCCTGGTCTCGATGAAAGACCTCACAATGACCCACTTCAACTCTCATGACTGCCATGTCATGCTGACGGTGTTCCTTCCGATTGTAATCAGGATTATCGGTCCAGAGTACGTGAAGATGGTCATCACGCGCTTGTCCTACTTCTTTAACCGCATCACACAGAAGGTCATCGATGAAGCTGAGCTGCCTGCCCTAAAAGAGTTTATCGCAGAGACTCTTTGCCAGCTTGAGATGTGCTTCCTGCCTTCTTTCTTCGATATTATGCCACACCTGATGATGCACATGGTCGATCAAATACAGGAATTGGGGCCTGTATACTTGCATCAGATGTGGACGTATGAGCAGTTCATGTCCACCCTCAACCGATACGTCCATAACCGTGCTTACCCAGAAGGCTCAATGATTGAGGCGTACACAACAGAGGAGGCCGTTAACTGCTGCATGAGATACGTCCGGGATGGAAATGCTATTGGGATGCCCGCCCACCCGCATGAAGGCAGAACAACTGGGATGGGGTGCACCGGGTGGAAAGTACGATTGATATAGACGGCAATATCGTGCAAGATGCACATCACGCCACCCTCAATCAGTTAGTGTCAATGGACAAGTGGGTTGAGCAACACCTGAAGGAGATGCACCGCGCTAGTGATGGACGCACGGAGGCGTGGGTACAGAAGCAACACAAGATGCATTTCAAGACATGGATAAAAAATCAGGACATATCGAACGATTGCATTGAAAAATCGAATCTAGCATCCGACCCTTCTAGCCAACTCACCACGTGGCAAGGGTATGACATCAATGGATACAGGTTCCACACAAAAGAGAAGGACAAGAAGAGTGCGGCACAAAACTGCGGTGTTCGATATGAGGGCATCGATGACGCGACAGGGGACATCAATTCATACTACGGGCAAATCGAAGAGATATGGGAACTTGACTACGGCGATGACCTACAGATACCCATCTTCCGGTGCCAGTGGGTCAAGCTGAAGTCCATGGTCGTGGATGAGTATGGGCTAACAACCGTTGATCTCCAAAGCATCGCCTACAGAGATGATGAGTGGGTACTCGCAAACCGCGTCTCGCAGGTAGCCTACTATCCGATGCCCAAAGAGACAAACAAGCATGTGGTTGTCTCAGGAAAGCAGAGGATCATGGGAGCCTATGGAGTCCAGAGTCCCGAAGAATACAACAACTACGCAGAGTTCTCTCTATTTACCGATCATCCACGCAAGATCAAGATCGTTGAGAACCGCGTGAGCAGGAACAAGACAAAGCCTTGGTTCCGCCCCGACGGTGAGAAGAAGTCCATCATAGGATCACTCCCACCAAAGTGATATGTACGCTACACATTTATGTAACAATGTACTCACCTAATGATTAACGAGAACTTTTCATGTATGCCACACATTTATACTCAACTACTACTCCTACTACTACGCTTACTACTCTACTACTCCTCCTCTTACTACTATACTACTACTTGTAATACTACGTACGTTTACTACTACTGTACTACTACGCTTACTACTCTACTACTCCTCCTCTTACTACGCTACTACTCGTACTTCTACTTGCACTACTAATCCTGGCCTACACTTCTCTCACTACTACTCCTAGCACTACTCACACTACGCTTACTACTCTACTACTCCTCCTCTTACTACTATTACTCGTACTACTACGCTTGCTACTATTTCTACTGCGCTTACTACTACTCGTACTACTATGCTTACTTGTACTCCTACTCCTATTACCACTACTCTATATCACTCTTACATCACACTTGAAAACTTAAAAATTCAAAAAGGCTTAACCGAGGCGGTTAACTTAGGAATTAACCGTGGTGGTTATCCTAAGTTAACCGCCTCGGTTAATATTAACCGTGGCGGTTTTCTTTAGTTAACTGCCATGGTCAATACCATCTATATATACCCTCTACACCTCGCCCTAAAATTCAACTCATCCGCGCGGCTGATTTCGTCCCCGAAGGGCTGCCGGATTTTCCCGCCGCCGCCGCCGCCACCATCGTCGACCCCCGCCTGCGCCTCCGCCTCTCCTCTGCACCTTCCTGCATCTCCGTCCCTCCCCCGCACCTACCTCCGCCTCCGTGTCTAGGAGCTCCAACACCGGAACCGTAGTGCCACCACCCACGCGCACCCATTCTCCGGCGGCTCTCTGTTCCCGGTCGGCGGCTCTCTTAGCTCCGTCTCCCCCGTCTCCGGCTCCGTCTCCGTCCCCGACCCCGACCTCCGTGCGCTACCATCGTGCTCCTTCCCCGACCCATGCTCCGTCTCCGTCTGTCTCCGTGTCCGGCCCTGGCCACGGCCCCGCCACCGTGCGCGCCTCTTCCTTCCCCGTGCTCGCCGGCGAGCTCGACCTCACCGACCTCCTTCCCCGGCCGCGCGCCTCGGTCTCCGTCCTGCATTGTTGCTGCCGTGAGCCGAACCCTAGCTTCTCCCCTGTGTTGCCTGGATGTGATGTCTGTGATGCATTGTTTTTGTTTCAATTTTCCCAAATTTGAGTTGAAAATGCCGCCTGTGATGCGTTTGGGAGATTTTGAGGAAAAGCAAATGCCACTGCCTATGATGACTAAGGTTATTAACTGAGAATTTACCAATTGTTTGAGATTAATTGAATTTTACTCTTAGCTGTGATCTTTTTAGATCATGGTTTGGTTGTTAGTTCCGCAACAAGAATTCAGTACCTCTGCAGTGCCACTACCACATATGTTGCAATCATAAGTTCATCATTTGTTTCTTGGCTACCTTGCACGGTGATCAGGGTTTTTGCGATGGTATTGGATTGGCATTGGCATTTCCCTGCAAGGTTAGAAGTACATTGTAGAGATCTTGTTTGTTTCAGCAATGCTGCATTTAATGCTTTGTCTGTTTTTATGATCTGAGTGTTCAATTGTTCGTCCATCTATAACCTATTTCTTGCTTTTCTTTTTGTTCTTTCTTTAAGCTATCATGGAATAGTAGTAGTTTATGCAGTGGTAGATCACTAGCTTGACAGTGACTGAGTTCTTAGTGAGATCTCAAAGAAAATGTTAGTGTAGCTGGACTTCTGGAGTATCTCCATCATATTCAGCCTGTTCGGTCTATGAGTTCAGGAGTCCCTTGGTCCATTCTGCATCATTTTATTATATGATCACAAGTAGAAGAAAAGATAGGGAAAAGTGCAGGAAGTAAAGAGATGTCTACATGCATGGCTGCATTGATGTTTTCATGCATGTATATTGTTGTTTTTGTGAGCGTTAACTGAATTTTAACTGAATTTTACTCCTACTACTACTTGTCTACTCCTAATCCTACTGTACTACTACTCTTAGCTCTACTTCTATACTAGCTGTACTACCCTACTCTAACTGAATTTTATTTGAATTTTAACTAAATTTTAGTCCTACTACTACTTGTCTACTCCTAATCCTACTATACTCCTACTATTGGCTCTACTTCTATACTCTACTACTACTCTTAGTTGTCCTGCCCTACTCTAACTGGATGTAAGTGTAGTTGAGCTGCCAGCTTTATTGAATTGAACTTTTGAGCTTCTTGAGATAAACATGATTTGTATCTCTTGCACCAGATCCCTTGATTCCTTCAGACACCACATGATTTGTATCTCCCTGTATAGTGTCCATGCTTCCTTTTGCTTTCCCTGCCATCTGTTTTGGATTCTTCTTGCCTTTTGACTTGCTGTGAACTTTTGCGAGGCACTTGGGGAAACTTAACTCTACTCCTACTCCTACTCTACTACTACTTTTGTACTACTCCTACTCCTACTTACTACTCTACTATTACTCCTATTCCTACTCTACTCCTACGCTTACTACTACTGTACTGCACATACTTCTACTCTAACTCTACTACTATTTGCTACTCTACTACTACTGTACCTCCTACTTTTGTACTACTATACTCTACTACTCCTACTCCTACTTACTACTCAACTACTCCTCCTCCTATTCCTACTCTTCTCCTACGCTTACTACTAATGTACTACACATACTACACTAACTCTACTACTATTTGCTACTCTGCTACTACTGTACCTCCTACTTTTGTACTATTATACTCTACTACTCCTACTCGTACTTACTACTCAACTACTACTCCTCCTCCTATTCCTACTCTTCTCCTACGCTTACTACTAATGTACTACACATACTACTCTAACTCTACTACTATTTGCTACTCTTCTACTACTGTACCTCCTACTTTTGTACTACTATACTCTACTACTCCTACTCCTACTTACTACTGTACTACTACTCCTCCTCTATTTCTACTCTACTCCTATTGTGTATGGCATTTTCGATGATGAATTGGTTTTGATTCTAGTAATGTGCTCAGGCAGTGGCATTTGCAATGATGTGAAACTTTGTATGCTGAGGCAGCGGCTATGATGATAAAAAGTCCCCATATTGCTTGTGAGCCTCTTAATTAGGATGGCTTGTATACCATATACAAGCAACCAGTTTAGAAGTGATGTTATTACAATGGGGCAAATCTGAGCCAAATATATACTTTTCTTATACTCTTTTGTACTCTTGTTATACTCTTTTGTACTTTTCTTAATTTATTTGTAAATGCAATGATGAATTGTTTGGCATATACTCTACCACTACTTGTGTACTACTACTCTACTACTACTACTTGTCTACTTCTACTCTATGACTCTACTACTACTTGTCTACTCAACTACTACTCTTAGCTATACTACTACTCTACAACTTGTACTCCTACAACTACTCTAACTCCTAATCCTATTACTACTTGTCTACTACTACTCTAACTCTACTACTTTAATTGAAACCCTATTGTATGGCTTTTTCGATGATGAATTGGTTTTGATTCTAGTAATGTCCTCAGGCAGTGGCATTTGCAATGATGTGAAACTTTGTATGTTGAGGCAGCGGCTATGATGATGGAAAGTCCCCATATTGCTTGTGAGCCTCTAAACTAGGATGGCATGTATATCATATACAAGCAACCAGTTTAGAAGCGATGTTATTACAATAGGGCAAATCTGAGCCAAATATATACTTTTATTATACTCTTTTGTAATTTTCCTACTCTTTTGTACTTTTCTCAATTACTTTGTACAAAATACTCGCAGTGTAAATGAAAAATGATGTAATCTCTGATTGCAATGAAAAAGGATGTATTATTGTTTTCTTTTGTACTTTTCTTGTCTACTTTGTATGCCCTACTCGCACTTGTGAGATGTCCGTATAACTCTATCTTATTCATAGCTTCCGATGGCGGGATCACCTGAAGGACAATGGCGTCAGCCAAGCCCGGGCCCGAGTGATAAGGGAAGCTTCTCATCATCATCAGATGAGAGCAGTGAGTACGAGGAGGAGGTTCTAACACCTAGGCCAGAGAAGAAAGCACGTACGAAGGAAGAAGAAGATCCGACCTATACACCAGAAAAGGGACAAAGAACAGGGTCGTCAACTCAAGGATCTTGCACCCCAGGTCGCGGACCAGAAGATGAAGAGGGCCGCGTAAGTGTCCAACTAACACACCGTTGACGGGCTCGCATGTACTATGTATACAGCCAATGTGAGCTCCTGTCGTGTATACAGATTCCAGTGCCACCTTTGCGTTTGGAGTTTGGTGATGAGGGGCATGAATCCGGTCCGTCCCCGGGCGCTTCATCAGAAAAGACAACCTCCAAGAGTGGAAAGTCAGAATTGAAGAGGGGCTAGCACGGAAGGCACCAGGTTTCGAAGAAGGTGCATGCCATAACCAAGATAGGGCCGCAGGGAGAGCCATTGGAGCCACAAACAGTTATCGGCACCTTCAGGAACCAATGCTCTTGCATAGTAAGGGAACATGTGCCTATCACTTATTCAGATTGGAGGAAAGTGCCGCAGACTCTGAAGGACAAAGTGTGGGCTGACGTGAAGAGACGTTTCCAATATCCACCCGAACAATATGATGAAACCGTGGGCAGGGGCCATGCATTGTTCCTGGCAGGCAAAGCTCTTCGCAGCTTCTGGTCCAAACTCAACACCCAGTATGTGAAGAAAGGGAAGACACCATATGAAGACTACAACTTCATCAAGTGGCACATCTGGGATGAGTTTGTCGAGAAGATGACCACCGATGAAGCAAAGCGCAAAGGCGAGAAGTTCTCAGAGCTCGCAAAGAAGAATGAGCTCGTCCACCACCTAGGCATGACCGGGTATGCCGATAAGAGGCCCAAGTGGCGCCAAGAAGAAAGGGAGGTAGAAGCGAGCGGGCAGAGCTACCCGTTACAAGGCATCGTTGAGAGGTCACGCGACTACTTATATGCCCGTAGGCCGAAGAAGCTGAAGGAGGGCAAGATTCAATATAATGAGGAAAAAGCCGACGAAGCAGAGAAGGTTGTACTCAAGATCACTAAGGCTGCTCAGACGGGGGAGTTCAAACCTCGTAGGGATCACGATGTACTGACCAAGGCACTGGGCAACCCTGAGCACTGGGGCCGCGTCCGGGGCTTGTCCTCAAGGCAGAGCTGGAAGAACGTGGAGTCCTGGCAGTCTGACACCGGGACACAGCACATGAGGCAGGCATACAAGAAAGGGCTCATCCAAAAAGGTCACGATGAAGCAATGCAAGAGATGATCAGCAAGTCAATACAGGAGGCTTTCACTAGCACCGACCCCAAGATGGTGGAGTTGCGGGCATAGATGTTTGTGTAGGCTGGTGTACAACTACCAGCGAGTCAGTAGATAGTTCCAGGCTCGTCGACGGCCAGAGGAATCCGCAGGTACCCGGTCGATGACATCGCGGAGCCGAGGGAATGGACGCTCTATATTCCAATCGGACGCAAGATGGCGAATAAGAAGGCTGTTGCTAATGGACTAGTGTACCCCACGGAAAGCGGCGCCACATACAACAACAGGCCGATCCCGCATGACTATGCCAAGGTAGAGATCCTTTGGACCCACAAAGATTACGATGAAGAAGAACTCGACTACCCAACTGAAGAAGGGGTCAGGTACCTCGGCTATACTATCGCGTCGTTTGTTCTGTGGAACAAGGAAAACATCGTCTTGGAATTCCAGTCGTCTCCACCATCGCATCCCACGGCGCCACACTCGTCTCCACCGGATGGTGGCGACGACGATGGCGGCGACGACTTTGACGACGACAACGATGACAAGTACGACGCTACAGGCTCAGACAATAGTCCTCTACCACGTCCCGACAAGAGCAGCCCTCAAGGAGGTACAGGGGGTCCATCGGGCAACGAGACACCGCCCCCAACCCAGGGCAGTGGGAAATGTCCTTCAGCACCGAAGAAACCGGATGATGAAGCTGGGGACAAACCTGCCGACCTCACCACGAACAAACCTCCCCACCTCACCACGGAGCAATGGGCGGCGTCCAACTTAGCCGAAGAGTTCGAGTACTCTACGGCGTTCAAAAGGTATGTATGCTTATGGCAACTAAACATCTTCAACATCTTAAGTGCGCGTAGATGCACGTAACATTCTTTTTTCATGGTGCCCCTACAGGGAGCGAACCCCGCCTAAATTTTGGCCCCTAAGTCCAGATTGCGCAGATAACTTCGAGAATGGCAAATTCATGTTGACCTTGGGCGATCTTTTGAAGGACCATGGGAGGTTCGGAGGTTCCACATCTGGTATATGCATGCTGCAAAGCTGGGCATGAAGGAGTTCGTTGTGAAGGTCCCGCAGGAGTACTTCCACTTGAAGGATGATGAAAGTTACATGCCTGTTGAATTCCACGACATGCATAGGCTGCTACGGCGCAAGGATCTCGACGTCGTCCAAGTGACTCTTTTTGGCATGTAAGTTATATCGTATCTTTGAATCGCTATAGGTATGTTAATTGAAGACGATCAAACTAACAATGTCATGACGACAACTTATGTCTTTAGGATGCAAGCATATGTATGCAAGGAACTAGGCAAACCTATTTTGTACCTATCTCTTATGCATATTAGCCAGAGGGAAATAATTGGCCTCGGAATTCCGGACACGCATCCTGAACTCGTGAACTTGGAAGGGTTGCAGAAAGAGGAAGTCCGTGCGAGATTGATAGGAGAGATCAAGTACAGAAAGGGACAGTACCTCTTACATGTCATGAAGAAAGTCTCAAAGAATGGGTGTATCTTTGCCGCCCACCAGTTCGGGTATGTCAAAATGATACGTACAATAACTTATGGGTTAAAAGTACTATAACTTATGGGTGTATCTTTCCACATTGATTCAATTGTGTAGATTGGGAGTCAGCGGCCACTGAATTTTATTTGTCATTTATCCTCAGGATGGAAAAGCCGTCATATTTGATTCTTTGCGGAACCCGAGCGACAAAGAAGGGTATAAGGATTTCAAGCACTATCTACGATAGTAAGTGACAACAACACACGCTTGCATTACTAGTGTTTGTCATATAAGTTAACACCAGTGTTTTGCTATATATATAGCGCATATAGGATGTACGTGGAAGACCCCACCACCTATGATCGGAGGTCCGAGAGACAGAAGAAGAAGAAGTTTGGCACACACTTGGCCGTGAGGAGAGAATTCCCGGTGCGAGTACTTACCATGCACTGCTACCCGCCACGGATAATATCCTATATCTTACATTACTTCTATTTTCCATGCAGTGTGCCAAGCAACCACTTGGCTCAGTCCTGTGTGAATACTATGTTTGCGAGTTCCTCAGGGCTTGCGGAAGCTACCACCAGGGCTGGCGTCAGCTTAGGAAATCAATAAAAAGGTGGAAAAAGGAAAAACTAGATGATAGAAACATCAAGCAAACAATAGCTGACATTTGCAAGTGCGTCACGGACGATTGTTGTCATGTGGGGGTTAAGTTCTTCGATCCTATAAGCGAGCTCGCGACAGCGGAGAAGTACGAGAAGCTGCGCAACTGGAGAACTAGCGGTCTAAACATGGATGACCACAGATTGCCAGACATCTTCGATTAGCTTAATTATGCCGTGCTGAAACTATAATGTTATGTCCTAGTTTGGAAGTAAACATTTTATAATATTGACGGTGACATACGGGAGATGTACATACGTACCACATAAGATTAAATATGATTTACGTGTTTATACTCTGTACGTGCATTTTTCTACTTTGGATGTATGTGAATATCAGAAATTTCGGTTTCAAATCCAAATTCAAATATTACAAAAACATTTTTTTTATTCCTGAAAAATAATAACGGTGGCGGTTATATTAAGATAACCACCATTGTTAATCCATTAAAAGTGACGGTTGTTCTAAGATAACCGCCTCGGTTAATTTGATTATTTGTGGCGGTTATCTTAAAACAACCACCTCGGTTAATACGATTAACCGTGGCGGTTGCCCAACCACCTCGGTTAAGGCCACGATTAACCGTGACCTTAGGTCCGAGACGGTTGAGATAACCACCACGGTTAAGCCTTTTTAACCGCCACGGTTAAATTTTTTGTAGTAGTGTTTGCATAAACATGAAATCATGCATTTTTTTTTAACAGCAACAGCAGATAGTTTCTTACACAAGATTAATCAAATTTATCTCTCAGGAAGTGAGAAAGACGGATATTTTAGTAACCGGGGAGTATCTGCCATAGCAGCTGCAACATACACAATCTCCAAGGCAGATCTTCTCCCTTCTCTCAGTTTATTGTGCTCATCCCACCGTAGCCAAAGCCCAAAGCAGTAGAATAACAGTCAGCTGCGTTCTCGCTTCCAACTTGAAGATCATTTCCATCATTTCTTTGGCAGAGCCGGCTCCAGATAAGCGGCACCGAACGGTCTCCAGGTTTAGAACCCGCCAAACACCTTTCACCTCTTTGCATCTTCGGAACAAATGTCCCCCCGTCTGGCTGTCTTCATCAAATCTCCGACATAAGCTGCAGCATGTATCTCATTATTACTAGTAAGAGTAAGATCTAATCTATTTTCTAAATATTGCCGGCCACCTGACATATAATACGTTTTCACCAACTCCTCCGTTTGATCTTGTGAGACAAATGCATGTTTATGCTGTTCTACAAAAGTGGATATGATGTAGTACTTATTTCCCCCTGTCAATTTGATAGCAACCATTGCCAGGCAGCCACATCGGGTGATTTTATTCACACTTCCTTTTCCCTTCCGTAACACACTGCCACAGGTTCAGATTGTGTCTCATCTTTAGCCTAGAAACACTTATTCATCAGCATTCCATTCTTTGCTTTGTGCTGACAGACACGTACCAAAAACCCAAGATGTGCAGAATAGGCTTTACAGAACTCTCTGCCTGAATCAATATCCTCAAATGACATGCCAACTGCTGGATTGAAGGACTCATCGCACATCGCACTCTGCTGATCCCTGCATGAAAGTAACATTATTTGCATAAACATGAAATCATGCATTATTATTTTTTTTTTTTTGTAACAGCAACAGCAGATAGTTTCTTACTAAGAAAGGTACAATCCATGATTTTTGTGGTGTTGTAGACCCTAAAATCAAAGTCACGTAGACAACCTGGTGTGAAGGATAATCTCTGCATAAGAAGCATGAATATATTACATGGTACAGACTAATTATGTCTTTGAAATACACAGTACATTTTTTCACACATTGAATGATATACTCCAGATTTTCAGGGTGTTGCACATCCCACTCCAAAATCGGCTTCCGCTTGGACTACTGCTTCCGCATCAGACAATGCTCGTGTTAACATTGAGAGAAAACACATATGAATTAATAATAGCAATAGTAATATATTATTTGTCGAAAAAAATAGGATAGTATTTTTGTTACAAACAGCTTCCAACACACCCACATCTGTTGATAACATGCAAGACACATTAAAAGATACCCTTTCTTTTATTGGTATTCATAGCATACAGTCAACTGGCTAGCATTGTCCAATACAAAGCAAAGATTACACATATGACATGGCACCACGTAATGCAAAAAAGGGAGTGAACCAAGGACGATTTACCCCTTCGCCGTGGTCATACGACAGGCCATATGGCATATTGACTACTGTTTCAAGATCGATCATGGAGGTTGCACTTGAAAAGGTCACAGGCATCCACAGAGAGGAATATTGTTTCTTGATCAGCTGAAGCACAAGCAAAAACACGAACATTCCTTGATATGGGCAGACAAGTGTGCCACTATGGCACTGCATGTTTGGAACCTATTGGAGATTTGTCTTCTAAAAAATGTTGTTTGTGACCTAGGTTTACTTTTGTCGCGTTCCCGCGTAGCGTAAGTTGGTTGGCCGGATTGTCGGGTGCAACTGGGCTGCACGAAGGTAGGATGAGGAGTGAATCTGCCGGGTGGCTCTCATGGGCCTTCTGGCTGGCAAAACATGAAGCCGGAGCTGTGAGCTGTTTTTTTGTGTACACTAGTAGAAGGCGCGCGCCCTCGCGCGCGCAGAACAGAATATAGGTTCGATAAATAGAAGTCATAATATAGCAAATTATTTAAGATGATAAACAATACATGATGCGTACATACGATGTTTAATGTTCTAAGAGGCAAACAAGAAACAACACTCTATAGAACATGTGTAATTCCACCATTCTGCACAGTAGCAACTGCTATAGCAAATCTCTAGAGCTGACGACCTCAAAGATCTCTCAAACAGTTTGGTCAATAACCTGGTTTAATTGAAGGTCAACACATAATTTAGTTTTTGTAACCCTTTCATTATTTGGTTGAAGTACATGTTCTACTTTCTCCTTTTACTGCTTTTGTGATGTTGGTCAACACAGCGAGGTTTTGATGAGTGCCTGGGGAAATGAAGTGAGAATCCAAAGGGATCAGAACAATTAAACATTTAAAAGATAAGAAATTACATGGAACTTCCCTATGTCTTGATATCAGGTTTTTGGTAACTATAAGATCACCTGTCACCCATACAATTGCACATATTTTTCGTGAGAACAAATAGCTTGTAAAGAATATTCAAATAGCTCCGCACTCATGGTCAGTTCATGTTGCAGCCGTACACCTATATGCACCAACAATGTATAGTGCATTATTTCACAGAAACTAAAAGAACTCCAAACATGTATGACTAAAAAGAAATTTCCAGAAGAAGGTTATGGCAGGACACACCCAAGAAACATTCGCTTTATTTAGAAATGTAGGTAATTTTAGATGTCAACATTTTTTATGATAATGCTTTGTCCTCCAAAAATTATCCTCTAAGACCCTAAACCCTAAACCCTAAACCTGACAGCTTATATTCTAACAGCTTCTATTCATCTTTTACAAATAACTTGGCTGTTGAGATGAACTAATTTGGTGAGAGTTCAAAATTGACCTTTGAAAAACTTTTTTGCAGCCCTCTCTACGGTTGTGGTGATATTAGGACATGGCTATGTGTTTGTTTTTTTTCATTTGCGATGACATTCAGCAGTGTCTGGATTTGCAGAGACATGGTGAGCAATGTTGTCTGGCACAGCAGAGCATAAGATCATTGCCTAAGAGAGAGCTGTAAAACAGAGCATAAGTAACGTTCAGTTAGGATACAATTGTCTGCTGAGACAGATTTCTATCGGACAATGTTGCAAAGGTACATGCACTAACGATGAGGAAAAATTGAGGATAGGCATGTCATGACAGTAGGTAACCTCTTTAAATGATTGTTAACAAAACCCTTTTTTGGTATGTCTTTTTCTGTTTTCAAAGACACGCTTGGAGCAAACAGAATCTAACAGAAGAGTGAAACAGAGAGAGTAGAACCATGATTAGTTTACCTGAAAAATAGTAGCTGCATAGGTATCAAACTTGTTGAAAACAGAGCTATTGTAAGATTTAACACCTTAAGTAGACCGTTGGAACCAAGCAGGCTTAACACAGCTGCAGCGGCAATGAACCTGAAAAAAGAGATGGCTGCTATTTTGAAGGAGGTTACCTCTCCATAGCAACAATGCCAACATAGAAGGCACGTAGTTAGCAGAATAACCAAAAAAATGGAATACCTATGGGTTCATGTTATGGTGGGCAAGGTGAGCAATAATATGTTACCAGTTAAACAGAGTAACATCATTATTTTAGCAGCGGGATGAACAACGAATTACCAATGTTTCTTGTTTTTATCAGGAGACACAAACGATCTGATTTTTGAAGTGTGTGGATTGCTAAACTTTGGACCTGAGTAATTACAAACCATCTGACTTAAATTATGGTCAGGAGATCATGGTAGTTTCCTCTTCATCAATATCTATGTACTCTACATATCCTTTTGAGACGTGATCATGCCAACCTTCATTAAGATTTACCCTGGATAAGTGGGGAAAGAAGCTTAGGAGAAAAATTATCCACACGTAAATTTAAGTGGAAGCTAGCATATGTTCATCAATGCCAGATCCTTTGTTGCAAGGCTCCGATGTGTGTAACCAATAAGTCGAGTTCCTATGAATTCCAACCCAACAACCATCGACCAAACTTTAAGTGGCCTAGAACCGTAAGGTTTGGGAGGGTATAATAACCCAATAACAAAAGCATGCACACACTCACAAGGAAACAGGAAGAAACCTCAAAAGTTTCCGTGCCCTACTCCTACAAAAATTCCAAAATTGGATTTCTAACAAAACTAACAGTGGTACATACCATGAAGGCAATATCTGTGACCATGGTGGTACTAATAAAATTAGCAGTTATTATGACAACATACCTTGTCAGAAAGTCGGCAGTTTAAAGGTCTTCTTTGTAGCTTTGAGCTGTAGGCAACGTTTTTTTTTTTTTTTTTTTGCATCATGAGTAATTGAGAACCTAGAGCCTGGGTGGTGTTTATATCTTTGCATAAGATATTTAAATCAATGGGAACATATTATTTCTGGTATGAGCTTGAAATGGGAACACATGACAGTAACTAATAATCTCATTATTTACCTGATTGGCATGAAGCAACCAGATCAGCATCGCACACATTGCCTACTTGATGGAAAATCTTGCAACAGCTCCTCCAGGGTATGGTATCCACAACTTGGTCAAAAACTACAGGTAAATAATGTTAGGATACAGTTCAAGTAGCTTCAGTATGGAGTTCTTTAGTAAAGGTCTTAGGAGGATGGTGGTAACGACATAATATAGTTTAGTTGTTTGAACCTTATTTCAGAAATCCAATAGAAGGCAGTGACACACTTAAAAACTAATTCTAAATCTCGCTGATAAGAGAATAAGATGTGCGCATTGAGTAAAAAAAAAATAAATTGACCCATCATGCAGCAATCGATCAGAAGATGCATGGCATCTATCGTAACCCATATTATCTCTGAAACCTACTGACTATAAATTATATGGACTCAATAGGTTGAATATAAGAGAATTGGTTCATTTACTCTAGTGCTGGATCTCGCCGGCTTATCGAGCTGAGATTGTCCAGTTTTGAGGCTGGTTTTGTCATTAAAACAGGCTAACTTTTTTTTTGCTCTAATAATATATGCGGCAATAGTCTTGATGCCCATTTGGGAAAAAAGCATGGTTGTTATCACAACAGTGAAACCATTAACAATATGAACTCATCACTTCGTCATGTGCTAGAGTCCTCATCATGTGACAGAAACTTTAATAAGCAATGATCTACATTGGAACCCACCAGGTTGGAGCACCAACGTGAAACTGAGGTCGGAAAGATAGCCAAAATTTACCTGAACAGGCAGTAATGAAACCGGTACAGAAGGCACAGGTAAACTATTTCTCCTTTGTCTGAAACAAATGTGCAATTATCATAGGTCAGTTAAGTAACATGGACATCAAAAGAAAATTAGCTGAAAATTGGAAGAATCAAGTCAAATTCATAATCTGTAAGCACTGCATACAAACCTCTTATTCATCAGACTACATCATATGACATTTTATATTTTGAAATAAATTCATTTTGAGGGATAAGTATGACCAATGACCTTCATAGCTACATGGTGTAATTGATCATATATTGAGCTCATTACCTGTCCATGTGAATTCAAACATGAAGGCGGGCACCTGGGGCAAATTTTTGCCATTTGCCGAATTTAGTGCCTGCATCAAAAAATCATCGAACAACTGCACTCTTGAGATCTTGTTGTATAGAAAAGAAAACATAAATATTGGCAACCTGCAAGAGTTTTAAAGGATAGACATATATATCGGATCACAAATATTGGCAAACTGCAATGCAAGAAACCAGAGCCAAAAGCCTGCACATTCATATCGTATGAAACACAAGAGACCAAATGTTGCACACCAGAGCATTATGGTCATTGTAAAGGAAGAAAATAGCAGGGAAAACACAAATCATCCCAGAAAGCATTGTTGCAATAGCAACATCAGCAACATCCCTTATTGTTTTCAAATTGCACATTGCAAAGTCAAATAGTAAGAAAAGTACGGTGAAAGCCCGCATAACTAAAATGAAACAAAAAAAAGCTCCCATAACTAAAATGAAACCAAAAAATAACACAGAGAAACTTTTGAGTAGAAATCTAGCCAATTGAGAATCAGGAACCAAAGCTGGCAGAAAGTGTGACACCCCTCCACGACGATTCGCTGTGTAAACTCTAAACAAAACTGTAGGACAGATGAGGCACAGAATTTTGTCCCTCGTATAACCAATGCAAATCATCACCGCTCCTAAGCTCAGACCCTATTCTAATATTATAGAGACCAATATTCTTCCTTTTACCTAGCAACCGCTAGCACAAGGACCAGCAATTGAGAATGCTGGTTTGTGACATGTACCTAGACTTTTTAACCCTACATGATAAAACAATTCAATTCGGTGGTGCAGGGAGAAAAAGTAAAACGTTCACTTCCTCGGTTGTGCGCAGTTTGATCGAAGTAATGAACCACCTTTGGGGCATAGGCAGTAGAGCATCGTAAAGAGAAATCAGAAAATTGCAGTGACTATGTATGCATGTTAAGCAAACTCCCAAAATAACTTAGGCAGGATTTGGTACACAAAAACCTGCAATAGCATATTTCGTTTTCCATGGCACCAATAAACTCTAAACCTGGAGCTGGTATACAAACCAGCAGTTAGTGTAAAAGTTTAGTTCTGGCATCCTGATTAGGTAGAAGGCAAGAACTGTACAAAGCAAAACAAAAAAATATACCCAAGCACTGATATAATCTGGAGAATAGTTTCCTGTACGTACCCCCCCCCCCCCCCCCCCGCCCAGTTTGTTGACATGGAGGATTTGAGCTGTTTATGCAGTCCCTCATGAGTCCACTGTGATCAAGTATGGTGACCATCCAAGATTACACTTGATATTCGACAAGTAAAAGGTAGCCGCACAGGTCACATCAAAAATTTGGCATACATTCCGCTGTCCCTTACAAAAATCTGTCGAACGTAAGAAAAATTTAACAAGCGTAAAAATAATTTGCCGACCAGTAGAGAAGGCCACATCCTGTACAGAATATAAATTTCAGGCTGAAACTGGAATTGTTCAAAAGGAACAGGGACCCCATGCTGCAGGATGCACCCCCAAATTCCATTCTGTTAAGCCTGATCTCTTTTTTTTTTTGAGATTCTAGATTTAAAAATAAGTACCTATGATGCACATGCAGCCGTTAACCATTATGTCCAAATGCAGAGCACATAGTGTCTCACTGTCTTGGAAAAATAGGATGCTGCGTTCATGTTCATACACTTTTGTGTATACGTTTTTTTGCATGATTTTTAGAGTACTATTAAATTCAAGTTGAAATCCGCACCATAGTTCGATACAAATCAAAGTCTAAACTGAACCAACTGTACCAAACTCAATAAAGGAAGAAATATTTTTTTTAAAACTACGAGAACAAGAGATGGCATACTGAGACGAATACCTTGGACTTGAGGGAAGAACAGGCAGCTAGGGTTTCACGGAGCCCAGCAGGCGCGGACCGGCGGGAGGGGGGCAGGGGCGGCCACGCCGGTGACAGCCGCAGCACAGCCATGCGCGGCGCGGTGGCGCAGCTCGAGGGATGGTGTTGCGTCCTGCCAGCACCTCCCGCGGCCAGCAGCCAGAGGCGCGGGCCTGGACGAGACGTCCTAACACGAGGCGGACGAGGAGGAGGAGTGGAGAAGGGTGGGTGCAGCCGCCGCCCCGCCGCCGCAGCGCGGTCTCTCCAGCCGGCGCCGCTCCGGTCGTGTTGAGAGAGGGAGAGAGAGAGGAACGAAGGGGAGAGGGGACGGGAAGGAAGGAGAACGATCGGGAATCAGAAGTGGAAGTTTGCGCATATATTTGGTTGACCGGATTCACGTGAGAAGCTGTGAAAGTTAAAGATGAAACCGAGATTTTACTTTAGATGAAATTTGATTCAAACGATCTGAGCCGTTGGATGTTAGATCAGACGAATGGGAACATTTCAGGTGACGTGGCTGCTGTTTCTACTGGAGGAGCTGACGCTCCTTATCAGGGTTAATAATAATAATTAATTGACATGAAAACATAGCGACCATGTCATTATGTTTTGTCCATCTTGTGCTAACCAAATGGAGACTTACTTCCCACGGGCTGTTGATAACATACTACGGCACATTCAAACATACCATTTCTTTTATATTGGTATTGATATTTGATAACATATAGTCAGGTGGCTAGCATGGTCCAATACGCAGCAAAGATTCCACATATGGCACCACGTAATGCAAAAAAGGGAGTGAACCAAGGATGAAATTTACCCCTTCCCCGTGGTCATATGACAGGCCATATGGCATATTGACTACCGTTTCAAGAGATCCATCATGAAGGTTGCACTTGAAAAGCTCCACGGCATCCACGGAGAGGAATACTGTGTCTTGATCAGCTAAAGCACAAGCAAAAACACGACCATTCCTTGGTATGGGCAGATTGACACGACAACGTAGCGACCATGTTATTATGTTTTGTCTATCTTGAGCTAACCAAATGGAGACTTCCAACGGGGAGGGGGAGTGGACATAGCACAGCTTGCCACATAGCTCACACAGAAGGTCGTTGGGACTTAGGCAGTTCCTGCATGGAGGATTGGGGTGCACAATGAAGGTATCGTCACGCATGCTGAATCGAAGGATAACATCTGTGGCGAGCTTACCGTGGTCAGCGTCAGCCACGGACTGGACCGCACTCCAATAGAAGAATCCTGGCAAGCAAATAGGAGTCCTGGCCTTGATAGGGTAAGGTGGATCAATGGTGGCTTTCCATTCCAACGTCTCTCTGCCATCGCCAAGCGTCAAGACCTCATGTCCAACGTCGTATTCTGTATATATTTGTCCTTCATTGTATGAGCGCAAGAAGTACCTAGCCACCTTATACGTACCACTGGAAGGATCAAAGCCAAAAGCAACCCTTTCGTCCAACAACACATTCGGGGTGCCCGGTGGCAACTCGACAAACTCCTTGGTGGCCGGGTTGCACACAAATATGTGTCCTGTGAAGCTGGGGATAAGAATCAGTCCGTCGCAGTGCAGGGGGATGGTGAATACTGGGATGCCCTTGGGGCGACGCTTCATCAAAATGAGCTTGGCGACCTTGTTTTGCGCTGCTGGCTGGAAGCTGTAGATGTGCACGAACTGAGAGGCCACCTTCGTTGGTTCTGGCTGGTGCATCCGGGGGACTACGACCATGGATGATGAGCTAGCTCTTGCAAGCTCCAAGTGCTTGCGGACGAAATGAGCGCTGGCTATGGTGGCGCACCAGGCCTTGCAGACGGATTTGAAGCGCACAAGGGACTTCACAGAAAGGCGCACGAGGATCTCCATCAGCAGCACCTCATCAGGAATCATGCTGCCACCGCCGACCTCCGGCGCCACTGGACGCCGTCGTTTGGAGATCGGCTGGTTCATATATCCGTCCTTATTAATCCTGACTGCCTTCTATCTGCTCTACCCTGCCCTGCACGTCCACATGTATTTTAGTAGTCAGAATATATACAAGCGGAAGCACGATAATCCGGCTCGGAATTGGGACCCAATACCGATCGGTATCGTACTAGCAACAACCAAAACTTCGTATGTGGATCAGATTCGAACATATCTATACCTTATTATATATAAAAAAAAATATATATTCATAAATTTAAAATTTTGTTCTGCCATCAGTAGTTCCCTTCGGAGTCCATATGCCCCACGCTCTCTGCATTTTATTTACTGATGATGATGATGATGATGATGATGATGATGATGATGATGATGATGATAATAATAATAATAATAATAATCATAATAATAATAATAATAATAATAATAATAATAATATGAATATAAAAGTTGGCGTATGTACACTTGGCAATTAGAAAATGTTAGGGCATGTACAACAGTCTAAACACCTCGAATATATCATACAGATATGCCCACAGACACTTGTCTTTAAACTATTTAATATGTTGCATGTAGCTAGGATTAGCTGTGGCCGGCTGCATGCATGTAGCACTCAAGTCTCCACCATATGTGCACAAAGGATCCATGGAGGAGCGTGCCTGAATCGATGACGTCCATACAACGAGCCATGGATGCGTGTGTAGGCCTAGGAGCACGAGCCCATGTCATCCTTTCATGAGACGACGGCAGTGCTGTCTCTAGCATCTAGTGAGGGTGTATTTGCAAATTTTACAGTATAAAGACGATGCCCAATCCAGCGTTGTACGTGCCCTTACGCCATCTCTCGCTTGCACGCACTGCCTCCATCACAGTTCACAGGTTCATGCCCGTAAGGTCCTGTTTGGGGTATTTGATTCAAAACACTTGTAAATTAAGGGTCTGACTATGTTTACAACCTAAACTAGAATCTGCTGTTTAGATGGCTAGTGAACACACTAATTTTATCGGGCCAATCACCGGTTGTAAAATAAAGAAAAACACACCTCCCAAGATCTCGAAAAGAAAACGATAATTATCGGACAGTGCCCCGCATCAGCCGCCGTTGCCCCGTCAGCCATCCCCAATCCCCTGCGGCCGTACCCATGCGATTACCCACCGGCAAGTGAGAGCCTGTTTAGAATGGAGAAGTGTAAAGCAGAAGAAAGGAAAAAAAAAACACAAAAATATGTGTAGGTGGAAAACAAAGGATTAAAAAGCAAAAAAAATTTATAGGAATAGGTGTTTAGAACACAGGAATATAAGAACATGTTTATTCCTCTATTCCTGTGTTGCTCATCTCTCCATTCACATGTAGGAAAAGTTTCCAAGAGTTTGGAGTGGATGTTTTATTTCCTCCATTTCGTGAAGGAAGGGAAGCCTTTTCATAGGAAAGTAAAACTTCATTCCACCATTTCACCATGTAGCAAAACAAAAGAATTGGATTCTTTTGAAATTCCTATGAAATTCCTTTAATCCAAACAAGCCCTAACCCCACGCAGTTGTATCCGCTGGCGAGTGACCTGGCAAAGTACTTGTCCTCAGCTCGTCGATTCGTTCTTTGCATCACCGCGGCACTTCTCGGCCATGGCGAGCGACAAGCTTGGCGACCGGCCATAGCGTTGGCGGGCCATCTAAGGCGGCCAAGTGCGTGCGCTAGCCGCTCGCCCTCCTCGCGACGCTTGGCACTCCTGACCCCTGGTCTCATCTATATCGGTTCGTTGTCGGTCTCGGCCATAGTCGTTGCCATAGTCTCGGCCATCTAAAGAGGCAAGTCGCAACTACCAAATGCAAAGAAATGCTATGGCAAAAATCCCTCAAGTCAGAGCACTGCATCTGCCCTTCACCCTCTTCGTATAATGTGGGTTGTGGCAATGATTCGAATAGTTGTTTCTGATAGTCTGTATAGTTGTTTCCTGATTACCCAAACAATAGCTATCCAAGGACCTATATTAGTGGTTTTCTTGTGCACGAGGGAATACGAGTGTAACATGATTACACGTGAAAACATCAGGACTTCCAAACAAGGCCTAAGGGCATGTTTTATTCCATTTTGCAAAAAGTTTTTGATATTTTAGTTTGTTTTTTCAAAATTGATCTAAAAATCATGGTGTAAACAGCAAATTTTTTAGCATTTAGCATTTAGCATTTGCCACTAAAGAGACTCAAAAGAGAGTAAAAAACATCATGATGACACGTGTTGTGTCTGCATAGCAAAACTTTTTAACATACAACTAAACACCCAAATGTAAAGTTTGCATGTCAGTATATAAGCGTTTATTTTGACTTCTTTTCAGCTACAAAATATTGTTTCTCTCACACTAAATCAGCAAAAGTCAAAATCAATATTTCTTTTCAGCTCTAACGTTTTGCTCCAAATGAATCCAAACAGGCCCTAAGTCCGATCACAAGTTCATAACCCCGACGAAGATAAGCTTCAGACGTCTTCCGTATTTACTTTCCCTCCAAAAAGGCGGGTCTTTTGCGAACGAATCTAATCTTCTCTACTACTACTATTGTATACTCTAGTAGATTACCGTGTTTGAAAAAACCGTCGAGTCGTCGTAGTAGGCATGCATGCGCTTTGCCGGTTAGGTAAAGTACAGACGACGTAGAGCTGCTTTCTAGCTCGATTTGTTTTGGGCAACCGCAAGCCTGACTGGCCCCAGCTTTGCCATGGCAACCACGAGCAGTGCTGCTTTTTCTCTCGCTGTCGTGCACGCACATGTAGGCCTCCTAATGGCTCGGATTAAAACGGGTTTAATGTGTTGAGTTATTAAGTAGGTACACTTTGGAAAGGTAGAAATGAGTTGAGTTACTGAACGGGTTGGGTTGAGGGTGGGTTTAATAGGAAAATATGTTGTGACGGGTTGAGATTGACATCTCGTTTTTGTGGGCTTGAATGGATTGAACCCACTGATGAATGTTACGTTAATAAACATCTGACCGTACCGATTGTCATAAAGTTGCTCCTTACTATATTAAATCATCTGCAACAAATTTTAATCGATTTCGATAAAATTTTAAGGTGTGAACGCGAGGTTTTATTTTTAGGGTCCGGTTCAGACGTGGAGCCCACATATACATCTGCCAGGGCCGGTTGGCATGAAGTTGCTGCTTGCTATATTAAATCATCTGCAATAAATTTTAGCTAATTTCGATAAAATTTTAAAGTGTAAACGCGAGGTTTTATTTCTAGGGTCTGGCTCTAACGTGGGGCCCACATACACATCCGGCAGTGCCGGTTGGCATGAAGTTGTTGCTTGCTATATTAATTATCTGCAACAAATTTTAATCGATTTCGATAAAATTTGAAGGTGTGAACGCGAGGTTTTATTTTTAGGGTCCGGCTGTGACGTAGGGTCCACATACACATCCGGCAGTGCCGGTTGGCATGAAGTTGTTGCTTGCTATTTTAAATCATCTGCAACAAATTTTAATCGATTTCGATAAAATTTTATGGTGTGAACGCAAGGTTTTATTTCTAGGGTCCGGCTCTAACATGGGGCCCATATACACATCCGACAGTGCCGGTTGGCATGACATTGCTGCTTACTATGTAAATCATCTGCAATAAATTTTAATCGATTTCGATAAATTTTATGGTGTGAACGCGAGGTTTTATTTCTAGGGTCCGGCTCTGATGTGGGGTCTACATACACATCCGTCAGTGTCAGTTGGCAAGAAGCTGTTGCTTTCTATATTAAATCACGTGCAATAAATTTCAGCCAATTTTGATAAAATTTTAGGATGTGAACGTGAGGTTTTAAATTCAGGGTATGGTTTATGGGTTGGAATGGGTTGGAATGGGTTGGGTCAAGAATAAAATAGTATAGAGTGGGACGGGTTGAAAAGAGAGTTAATTTGTTACGGATTGAGTTGAGAATAGAGTGAATATTAACCCATTAGCAGGGCTGCACATGAGCGCAATCCATGTCTGGCGTTACGCGTCGCGCGCGTCGCGTCAAACAAAGATTTTAAGTTCTTAAACAACCCCGCCGCGCCGGTGACAAGACAATATAATCCTATTGTTTGTTACATTTTCGTTTCATCAGCCAGTACACGGTTGTCATATAGGCCACGGAGTCGTCCTACCTTGTCATGCAGCTGAGGAGCACTGGCGTGCTCGCATGTCCGATTCAGCGTCCTGTTCCCAAACGAATGCGACTCCCTACCCTAGTTCGCGGGCTCCGGCCGGTCGCTGTTAGTGCTTCTCTGTAATGTGCCCCAGCCGGCCGGGCCCCCCGGCTCCGATCAGCGTACGTAACCGCTGCACTGATGACCCACGCACGGCACGATCGTCGTCGCACGATCCAATCAAGTCACGGAGCCATGGCCATGATTACATTCTTCGTCGCCATCTCAAGCTAGCGCCGTGCCTCACCGCGCACCTCTCGCCCTCGACGCCTCGGCGCGAGTAGAGGCAGCCAGAGCCAGCCATCCAGTCCGCCCGGGCCTCCACGCCTTTTCCTACTTTGTGGTGGACGACAAGAGAAAGCTACGTCCGCATCATCCTATCCGATCGATCCATCCGTCGCAGCACTCACTCTCTCGCTCACTCGCCAGTGGCCGCGTGCGGTCGTCGCTGTCGACGGGGATACACATATAGGATCGATCTCGACGGCCCCAAGCCAAGTGGTGTCACTTTATCTTCTCCCCTACACTGCACGCGTCCCGGTCTAACCGAATATAGGGGGAGAGGACTCGCCGTCGTCGTCAGGTGCGTGCGGGGTAAAAACGCGTCGTCGCGTCGTGCAGAGCTGACGCGCCCGCGACGCCTTCCGGCCCGCTTTCAGACTCCGATCCTCACTCCCCGTAGAGGTGGCGCGTGCGCACGACGACTACGCCGGGCACTGGTTCCGCCGCCACCCGTTACGTTTCGTCTCGTCCGTCCCCTCCGTACGTCGCTCGCCTCCTCGGTGATTGGCGGGGTCGCGGCCGTTGGGTGGGCTCCTCGTCCGCGCGCGCGCGTGCGCGCACGGCCAAATTTTTGCGCACGGCCGTAGACATTGCATTGACGCGGTGTGGGCCACTGCGCACACAACAACACACCAGGTCGCGCGGCTGGCCAACAAGCAGGTCCAGCACTAGTAGTGTATATATAAGCAGCGTCGCGCCGTGTATCTCGGAGTCGATCGCCGCTCTGGGTTATTGGAGCGCGTGGATAGTGAGCGACAGCAGGTGGCTCTAGAGCGCCCCAGCAGTCCGGCCCCATGGCGTCCGTGGCGCGGCGCGCTCTGTCCTGCCTCGCGGTTGTGCTCGCGCTAGCAGTTGCCGCCGCGTCAGTGGCGGCGGCGGAGGACGACGAGAGCAGCAGCGGGCCGAACTGGCACGTCGTCAGCGTCACCGCGCTGCTGCCGAGCGTGGTCTGTACGCCTGCGCCTGCGAGAGGTAGGCTTCTTCGTCTGTTCCTCCTCCTTGCACAGCTGCTCTCTTTTTTTTTTTTTTTTTTGGGTTCTGTGGAAACTGTTACTGTCTACTGCTACTACTGTGCTATGGTCGGCAACTCGGCATTGTGATTTTCACCCCCTTGGCCCCTAAAATTTAAACCCGAAGGATGGTAGGTTAGCAGTGCGACGATGCGTGGGTTGCGGAATACACGGCTGATCGATATGACTAGATAGATGGCTAGGTGTATGATATGAGTGACACGTCGCTGGCATTAATATTTAATACTGTATTATTCTTTCATCACCTCTGAAGATGCACACAAAGTATAAAAAGAAGATTGGAAGGTGTATTTTGGGTACTGAATTTCGCTATGGTAGTAGTACCAGAGAGTATCTTGAGTTTGGTTGTCCCATGCATGTTCACGTATTTCGAAGTGGGTTTTGTCCTCGACTTGGGATGTTCTTGTGCGCCTATTGCCTCTCTTCATAGTGAACACGCCAGGTATAAATGATGTACTTCCGAATGTACTAGTATAGTAGTAGAAGTCTACACGGGATTCCAAGTATTTCCTAGGCATTAGTCAACCAAGTACGTACGTACGCGCTATATACAGAAGATAAAGGGCTTGTTTGGTTAACAATCAAATTTTGCCATGTCATAAATTTAGAAAGCCAAAACTTAGGTAAAAAACTTGCCATGAATTTGGCAAACCAAATATGATAGTTCAGTAAGTTTTGGTAGCAATCGAAATGCTAGCCAAAATTATGGCTTGCCAAATTCTTGGCATGGTAAATTTTATGATGAAACTAAGCAGGTCGAAAGAAACTATAAGTACCTGTAAATTACCAGGGGCGGATCCAAAGGGGGGGGGGGGGGCTGCCGGGGCTAAGCCCCCCTAGTGACCATGATTTATTTATAAGAACACTATTACTTAGCCTAAATTCACCATTTATCTCTAGCTTTAGACCTCAATCTTCGTTATTTAGCCTCCCTTCATCTCAATCCTGCATCCGCCACTGTAAATCACTAAATCCTATTCCTATTGTTAGACACTGGGACCAGATAGCTTAGGTTTATGCCGAACTGCCGAAGTCAACAAAGTTTGTTTTGGCAGCAAGCAAGTGGGTTACATGCACATTTGCAGCACTAACTACTGCTGTTAGGTACACACGACACGACAGTAGCACAAGGGAATTTCTTGATGTGACCATCCAACCACAAATGACCAATGGCACCCAAAAAAACTGCAGCCACAATTCTGCTGTTAACTCGAACAATGATGAATGCCGCCTCAAACGTACCACTGTCTCTTGTAACAGCTAACCATGATAAAATAATTGTAGCTATGCAGAATCATAATACAGTAGATTTCAAATTAATATACTCCTATACTAGTTTGTTTTCCTCCAAGGGTTTTTTTTTTTTTTTTTGAGGGAGCTAACTTCCAAGGATATTGATATCATACAGCGGCGGCGTCAAACTCGTCGGCACTCAGCGTGGTGCACCGGCACGGCCCATGCTCGCCGCTGCAGGCTCGGCGGGGCGGCGAGGCGTCTCATGCGGAGGTCCTGGACAGGGACCAGGACAGGGTCGACTGGATCCACCACCGCTTGACCGCTGGCGCGTCGACCGCCAACCCGGCCATCGCCTCCGAGTCCAAGGGCGTGTCCCTGCCGGCGCACAGGGGCGTGCCTCTCGGCACGGCCAACTATATCGTCTCGGTCGGCCTCGGCACGCCCAAGAGGGACCTGCTGGTGGTGTTCGACACCGGCAGCGACCTGTCGTGGGTGCAGTGCAAGCCGTGCAACGGCTGCTACCAGCAGCGCGACCCGCTCTTCGACCCGTCGCAGTCGGCGACCTACTCCGCCGTGCCGTGCGGAGCGCCGGAGTGCCAGCGCCTCGACTCCGGTCCTGCTCGCCGTCGGGCAAGTGCCGGTACGAGGTCGTCTACGGCGACCTGTCGCAGACGGACGGCAACCTCGCGCGCGACACGCTGACGCTGGGGCCGTCGTCCGACCGGCTCCAGGGTTTCGTCTTCGGGTGCGGCGACGACGACGCCGGGCTGTTCGGCAGGGCCGACGGGCTCTT